>OX421431.1:549238-3049238 GCA_949126915.1 Musotima nitidalis
TCCGCTTACTAATATGCTTAAATTCGGCGGGTGATCCTCCCTGATCTGAGGCCAACGATAAAATAAGAGGCAGACACGATATCCGTAAACGCTACGACGACGTAATCACCGACACAATGCGGTGACGACGTCGACGATGCGCTTCTTCGGACGTCGAGTCCGCCTACATGATCGTGCTTTCAGTGTGTTGTCGGTTCTTTAGTCAATATATTACGCTCTCTATATAGTACAGAAGAACGACATCGTCATTTGTTAAAATTTCGATATCATTATCATTCCACACGAAGAGTCGCAATTATCGAGAGCGACAACGACACAATCATCGATTTATAATCTATATTTAAACGGACTATCATATCAAATCAGTTACAATTCGATACAATGAACCGTCAAATGCGTGAGCGCGTTTTATATTAATATATCATACATTATGTAACTAACATATAATAATATATATATATAACACATACCGCAGTGTGGTTATTGTTTTTATGCAGCCGGCCCTCAGACAGGAGTGGTCCTGGATGTGTCTCCAAGGACCGCAATGTGCGTTCGAAATGTCGATGTTCAAATGTGTCCTGCAGTTCACACTATGACGCGCAGTTAACTGCGTTCTTCATCGACCCGCGAGCCAAGTGATCCACCGTTCAGGGTAGTGGTTTGATTGTATTAATAAATTTATAAAAAAATTGTTTAAAAGGTATATCTCTGAATAAGAACACAATGTGTTAAATCATATTCAATATTCAAACCGCTAATATGTTTTATTTAACGAGCATTTAAAATTAGACTACGTACGCGGATTTCGAACGATCTTTGTCAAATTTTAAATGACGAACACCATCACACACACACACACACAATGACCGACGTAAACACCACGTATTCCATAAAACGATATAATTCATCTCACGAGACACGCATGCGTTCAACGTAGTTATTGTTGTTGTTGTGTCAAGTTGTTATATAATATCTGGATTATTCATCGTATATAAACATGAGACAATAGAGTTAACATCGCACACGTTTAACACGTTAATGATCCTTCCGCAGGTTCCCCTACGGAAACCTTGTTACGACTTTTACTTCCTCTAAATGATCAAGTTTGGTCAACTTCCCAGCAACGCCGACGGCCGTGAAGCCACCGCGTGTCGGTCCGAAGACCTCACTAAATCATTCAATCGGTAGTAGCGACGGGCGGTGTGTACAAAGGGCAGGGACGTAATCAACGCGAGCTTATGACTCGCGCTTACTAGGAATTCCTCGTTTATGGGGGATAATTGCAAACCCCAATCCCCAGCACGAAGGAGTTTCAACGGGTTGCCCGGGCCTCTAGGCCAGGGAGAACATGCTGATTCCTTCAGTGTAGCGCGCGTGCGGCCCAGGACATCTAAGGGCATCACAGACCTGTTATTGCTCAATCTCGTGCGGCTCGAAGCCGCCGGTCCCTCTAAGAAGAATTTTAATACGTCGCCAGTGAGTTGCGTGACAGAGCCACGCACACCTAAATGACGACGCCTATTTAGCAGGCTAGAGTCTCGTTCGTTACCGGAATTAACCAGACAAATCGCTCCACCAACTAAGAACGGCCATGCACCACCACCCACCGAATCAAGAAAGAGCTGTTAATCTGTCAATCCTTCCGGTGTCCGGGCCTGGTGAGATTTCCCGTGTTGAGTCAAATTAAGCCGCAGGCTCCACTCCTGGTGGTGCCCTTCCGTCAATTCCTTTAAGTTTCAGCTTTGCAACCATACTCCCCCCGGAGTCCAAAATCTTTGGTTTCCCGGAAGCTGCCCGCCGAGCCATTGTAGTAACGTCGGCGGATCGCTAGATGACATATTTACGGTTAGAACTAGGGCGGTATCTAATCGCCTTCGAACCTCTAACTTTCGTTCTTGATTGATGAAAACACCTTTGGCAAATGCTTTCGCTGATGTTCGTCTTGCGACGATCCAAGAATTTCACCTCTAACGTCGCAATACGAATGCCCCCAGTTATCCCTATTAATCATTACCTCGGAGTTCTGAAAACCAACAAAATAGAACCGAGATCATATTCTATTATTCCATGCACGAAATATTCAAGCAGCATTTTGAGCCCGCTTTGAGCACTCTAATTTGTTCAAAGTAAAATTGTCGGCCCATCTCGACACTCACTGAAGAGCACCGCGATAGGATTTTGATATTGAACCGACGTGTTACCGAAGGCTCACCGACGATATGCTCCGCAAACGTGTCAGTATCACCGCGGATGCGGTGCACCGACAGCGCGGCGCACAAATGCAACTACGAGCTTTTTAACCGCAACAATTTTAGTATACGCTATTGGAGCTGGAATTACCGCGGCTGCTGGCACCAGACTTGCCCTCCAATTGGTTCTCGTTAAAATATTTAAAGTGTACTCATTCCGATTACGAGGCCTCGTAAGAGTCCCGTATCGTTATTTTTCGTCACTACCTCCCCGTGCCGGGAGTGGGTAATTTGCGCGCCTGCTGCCTTCCTTGGATGTGGTAGCCGTTTCTCAGGCTCCCTCTCCGGAATCGAACCCTGATTCCCCGTTACCCGTGACAACCATGGTAGTCGCAGAAACTACCATCGAAAGTTGATAAGGCAGACATTTGAAAGATGCGTCGCCGGTACTGGACCGTGCGATCGGCAAAAGTTATCCAGATTCATCAAAAGTAACGACTTCGAACGCGAGGCCCTCCGTCGATTGGTTTTGATCTAATAAAAGCACTCGTCCCATCACTGGTCAGAGTTCTGATTGCATGTATTAGCTCTAGAATTACCACAGTTATCCAAGTAACTGAGTAAGATCTAAGGAACCAAAACTGATATATTGAGCCATTCGCGGTATCGCCTTAATACGGCTTGCACTGAGACATGCATGGCTTAATCTTTGAGACAAGCATATAACTACTGGCAGGATCAACCAGGGAGCTTCCATTCGCCTTTCGACAAACGAAAACGACGCATCAAACGTTTTAACAAATCTGTGGAGCCTGTAAATATTGGTGTTAATACTCAACACAACACGCTCACAAATTCGAAAAAATACTTAACACGCCTGTTTCTGAACGTCAACTTCCTAGTCATTCGATTAAACCGATAGAAAAGGTGTGACTTCATTAATAGAATACGTACACACGCGCGCGCGCACGACGATTACTAACAATCTCTTTAAAAGAACTTGTCAAAAATCAATACGCACACACAAACACACGCAGTAAACTATGTTTTATAACACAGTGCTTTGAGCACCTATACAGAACGTTCGCATAGATAATCCGTTCACTCGATAATATTTATTGTTAAAGTTGTGACATTACAATCAATGCACGGTGTCAGAGAGACATCAACCGTAATAATGACACAAAATTTTTAATAAACGATAAAAGCAAGTACCTACAAACGCCACCAGTGGCACCGTATGACGGGTTGTTTTGCTTCTGTCAGAATTGCGCCTCCTCAGGTTCTACAAGAAAGCCGCATCTGACGTTGTCGATTTAGTAAACTTTTCTTTCACATAGTGTGGTGGTACTGTGACGGTCACAGGGTGGTGGTTTGTTCAATTGATGGATATTCGCACTCGAGTCGTCTTCGTCGCCGCCGCCTCGGTGCAGATACATTCTCTTGATTCACAAATATATCTTAAAGTTTAACAGAATTTCGATTTATAAAGTTATACACAACAGTTTACGAAACTTTAAAGACCCAAGAGTTATGTGAAATTATTTTTAAAAACTCGATATTCACATAAGTCTTGTGTTATCTTTAACATGACCACTACTATAATACCACTCTAGCTACACACCACTAACTACAATATCTATAACTAAACAAGAACACTATCACTGGAACGAAGCCGCTCAACCCGTATCAAACGAAACAGTCTTCAGTATTTATATCTTTAAATATAAAATATTATAAGACTGTTTCCTAGCACATGTGTCAACGTAGAGTTTTAGCATGTGAGCACGTCGAAATACTACATTAATACAGGTTGGCGGTGAGCCCCTCAAGTGTTGAGCGCAGTTAGTTCGTTTTGCGTCTCAACAACGGGCGGGGCGGCAACACACGCGTATTAGAAAATAAAAAAAATAAATTTAAAAAAAAAAGATATTTTTTTTTTAAAATAGTTAAAAAAAAGTTTATAAAAAAACATTAATTTTATATATTTATCTGATAACTAAACTGAAAAAATAACAATTAATAAATAATAATAACAACAACAATAAATAAATATATAAAAAAACAAAAAATAATTATTAAAAAAAAAAAAACAAACAAACAAACATTTATTTGATTATCTATATCATAATAACAATAATAACTAAACAGAAAATAATAGTGAATAATACTAATAATAATAATAATAATAAACAATAAATAAATGTAAAAAAAAACAATAAATTAATATTTATAAAAAAAAAAAAAACACTATCTGTCAATGTATAGTGTTTTATATTTTATATGTGTGTGTGCAATGAAATAGTTCAAACACCGCCATATAACCAGACGTACTAAACTAAAAATGTTTCTATTTCAATATATTATCTGATTTATTTCTCTATTATTTCTATGTAAGTAAGTGGTAACTGTATTTTTGAAGATGATTGTTATCTTTTATTATTGTACTGGGTCTTTTACATGGTTTGAATTAACGTTTATACATATAAATAAAAAAGCTGTTCCTATCCGTTCTCGGTGCAAATCATGTGAGACACATTGTATATTTTTGTATTCGTTCCATGCATCTAATCGCTTTTCCTACATCAATCTAAATGTATGGATATATTGATACCGTATATTATACTGTATTAATACGATGCATTCTACTAATAAAATGACTCCTTACTATATTTGATATTATATCGGTACCGTCAGTTATTTTTGTATGTATGCCTTATGTTATATTGATACATACATAGGTACCTATATAATAGATCTAAGTTTAGAGCCATATATTTCTATGGAGTCTATTAACTCCTTTCTTTCTTCTGTTAATGCAACAACAACAACATAATGATAGAATTGTCTATTTCATATCCACCGAGTGATGCAACGAGTTCATCAAACAAACTTTCAGACTGTTTGATATCATGATGCACAGTTTGCAATTTGCCTATTAGCATCACAGAGCTCTATTTCAAGGCCATTTATGCGATCTAGTTCCTTTTAATAGTAAAAAGTATTTATGTATGTTTATCTGTTATTTAGTATCCATAAGACAAGTTCTTAATAATACTTATCTGGGAACTAAATATTAGGTGTAAGTTTCAGAACTATTTATTTCTTTACTATATATACTGATACTAATATAATATATGATAGTTGTTAAGTTAGAGGCCTAAATGGCAATGGCTTAAAAACTTTTTTAATCCTTTATTAAGTTATTAAATACGTACATGTTATATATAGAAAGCCCTCAAATCAATTTTATGTATAAAAATAGCAACTCATTTACTTACGACTGACTGTTTCGTTGAAGTGAAGGTGCCTACTGGTCGATAGACTGCTCTGTCAATCGAACAAGCAAATAAAGCTAGCCCGCTGTCCATGGATGGTAGCATTAATCATCTCACTTTGTATCCTTTTTTTTTTCATATAATAATTATACTGTAAGAGAATATAATTTTGTTAATATGTAGAATTTAGTCAGTTCAGTTTCAAAATTAGTCAATAACCTCTATTCAATTTGAATCAGGATTTCATTATGAATGATGCTTTTTTTTCAGCAATTTTTCTTAATTTTCTTAATTTTTATTATATAGTACCAGACTTATTAACAATACATTCATAAATATGTTCAACATAAATTTTCACATCAAAGCATACTTTCCTGAAACTTAGAAATTACCTATATAATGCGTGCGAGGGAAAGCCCATATAATATATTTTCAAATTAGATTATTTCTATTAGTTACTTATTAAAAACTGGTACGTACGTACCTCCTACCTACCTACTTTTTCAGATTAGACAAAAACACGTGCACAGGAACAATAACGAAAATTTTTTTTTACACAGATTTATAAATAAATTGAATATACCTATGAATAGAGTGCTTACCTACCTACCTAGCTTTTATCATTTTCGCTCTAATCTTGCCTCAGTTCATCACTTTTATTATAATTTCCAACTAATTCCGCACCAAAACTTGATAGGTCGCCATTTTTGACACATAAAATTTCCCCCATTGTTTACTGAAAAAAAGAGTTTTTATTACAATTTTAACTTTATTATTTGCACTATTGTAAAATAAAAATTAACGTTATTAACAATACATTCAAATCTTCACATCAAAGCATACTTTCCTGAAAGTTAGAAATTACCTATATAATGCGTGTGAGGGAACGCCCATATAATATATATTCAAATTAGATTAATTAAAACAAAGGAATCTACCTACTTATACTTTACCAATTTATGTTTTTGTTATTTAACAATAATACGTAGGTACTTTTATAGATTAGACAAAACACGTGCACAGGAACAATAATGAAGTTTTTATTACACAGATTTATAGATAAATTGAATATACCTAGGTATAGAGTGCTTACCTTGCTTTTTCTATTTAATTTCCACGCTAATTTAGCATCAGTTCATTCATCACTTTTAATATAATTACCAATTAACTACGCACCAAAACTTAATAGGTCGCCATTTTTGACACATAACATTTCTTTTCAATCACAACACATTGTTTACTGAAAACAATAGTTTTTATTATTACAATTTAATTATTTGCACTTTAGTAAAATAAAAATTAACGACATCGTTTCCACTTCACTTCACCAAACTAACCTGTCGTCGCCATTCTTCGTAGTCAACTAAGTAATAAGAAAATAAAGAATGATAATTAACAGAGTGAAAAAACATTAATTTAAAAAGAATGTTTACTGACTTCAATAATTTCCAAGACGTTCTCGATTTTGATTGGTGATTTTATAAGTAAGCGGACACTGGCCAAGTCAAAGTCACTTCATTATATTTTTCTTTCATTCTTATTCGAGTAATAGTTAATGAATAGACAACTAAAGTATTATTATTAATATTTAAGAGGAATTTACAATGTTATTCTTCCGATTAAATGTTTTATATTTGATTTTAAATTTTATTTCAGCAACAGGATAGGCAAAGTACTGGCCATTACTTCCGCCCGCGAATGAACGAACGGCACAGGCTAAGAAAAAACAGAACATACTTTCATATCCATTCACATCTTAGATATTAATGTTTATTTATAAGAATAAACATCACAAATTAATGATTTGACGAGACGAGAATAGTAAGTTTTGTTACATGCATACAAAGCATTGTCTTTATAAATAAAAATAAAATACCATAGGCTGCATGGCTAAATATTAGTAACAAAAAAAGTAACTTGTATACTTATAAATATGTACGTAAACTCAGTATAAATAACTTTAAGATTAACGCAGTATTATTTGTTATTTTTTTTTAAACTATAAGTATATTGGGTTTATAAATAACCATTAGATTAGAGTTCTTGGTGGGCAAGTGAAACGTCATGTTTGCAGTTCTGTTTTATTTTCTAAACTTTGTGATATTTCGAACATTAATGTTTAATAACAGTGGATTATTAAACGTTAAGTGTTTGTGAACGTACATGAGTCTTGGTAAATGAAACAAAATAGTGCAACATTACTTTTCAAATTATCTCAAGAAGTCCATGTGAGATCTCAGTATAGTCCCACATCTTTACTGAGGACTTAAGGGGTTTAGGGGGGGGGGGGGGGCAGGGACATGTCATTTACCATTTATCATCTTTATCACCGCTCATTCTCATTTACTATAATTTTTATGTGATTAATATATCTCTTACTTGACACTGGCTAAATGTGTAAACCGCACGAAGCCTAATATTATTTGTGACATGTGGTGGCGACATTCAAAGAACCCTTTTCTGATATTATTATCCGACTAATTTGCGGACACCATTTGTGACAAAGGCAGATTAAGACTGCTAGGATTACCACTGAAAACATTCGTGTAATAATTTGCTATTGTTTACAAGTGACAAGTGACAGTTCGCTTTAAAGCAAACGAGACAATTTAAAGTTGGGAAACTTTGTACCCAAGTTGTTGGAGGTTTACCCAAGAAATGTTGCGTTTTCATCGGAAATTCCAATAGGTATTGTCATATACTTCTTTTTCTAGGTCTGAGACGGCTTCAGCACACAAGGGTTCGGCTACTTCTGCTCAAATAGAAGCACTTTTGAACTTCCTAGATGAGCGTAGGGATCATGCTCATGGAGAGGTTGAGGAGTGTTAAAGACAAAGTCCACGCAGTTCAGCAGTGGCAAAAGGTAAACTTAAAATTTGTAAGGTAATATTAAAGTGCGGTGCGATGTGGTCGGAAACGATCACCGATGCAAAACAGAGTTCACAGAGTACAGTCGTTTATCACTCACTCTATGTAGTAGTCGTACAGCCATGTCAGAGACTTGATGAAGCGGCTTAAAAAATATTAACAACCTAACGCCACACACCTGCCTTATCACAATGAGTCTGCGTAGTGAAAATGTGAAGTAAAAATAAGAAGATGTAAATATGATATATTAAATTTTATTCCAGGTGTGGTTTGATAGAAAACATTATGTAAAAAAGCTACTGCTGATTCTCGGAGGTCACCTTCAGCTACTGGAGTTGGTTCATTATTTACCCCCAACTGTTACTTTCCCCTTGGAAATTTAAAGTCCTGTCTATAATGGGGTAAATAGGTTTGGAGAATGTCAGACTGGAGCCAGAGTGCCAGCTTTTGAGGTAATCATATTAAACAAACTTTTATTACTTACATAACAATAAAAATAACGTAAATAAACTATCTTCAGACAACTGGGCGGATCAATCTCATCAACATCTTCACAAACAAGTTGAGCCCACACATGGACAATCAGTACCTGCGAGTCAATCTCAAGAATGATCCACTTTACTCGATTGAATCTGTTTTTGTCATTTATAATTTTGAATCAAATATTTTCACTTATGTATATACATTAAATACATTTAAAGAATGATTCAACCCACACTTAATATATGTTGCAATAAATATTCAGGCAGATATTATAAAAGACATAAAAACATTTCTAAATTGAATAATTACATAACACCATTTTAGACAAAATTGCTTATTTCAAACTGTTTTTGTGTAGGTTTGCATAACTACCTCGAATTTAATTTTTTTTTTGTTTTGCAGCTCTGCAACCAGCACGCTCTAGAAGAAGTCGATCTTCTGCTGCTGGGTCTGATGTCAGGAGCAGATTTGTTTTAATTTGAAGAGGAACGTGCTAGTGAGAAACAATGAACTAGCAGGCATCAGAACTTTACTTGAACAACTCTATGGACTTTTTAATCTCTTTATTCCTCTCTCTAAGTCTTATTCCTCTAAATAGTGCACTTATTTTCTTTTAGTTTATATTTGTGATTGTTATTATTAAATTATATCTTTCTAATTGTTGTTTACTTAATTATTGAACTTACCAAAAACTTTATTAATTAAAACATACATAAATTAAAAGAGACAAGGAATTTCATCAATAAAACACAAAGAAGCTCAACTTCAGCAGACATTGTAATTGAATCGGTCATTTCAAAAACCTCATAAGTCACAAAATTACAATTTTTCAGAAATCAATAAAAACTGTTTCATACACAAACAAATGAGCAATAATGAAAAGAACCTGAAAAACACTTCTTGACTTATGTTGTCTTTAGCGACAAGTAGGTTTAGGTAGTGGTAGTATATAATTTAACCAATAAATAATCTTACTAACATTTTACATGTATTCATTTGTCATGTTTTTATATCTTTATGGTACCTACATAGTCATATTCTCCATCATTCTCATCTGGATTATCTTTAACATTTGCAGTTGGCCAGCTAAAAATGTTGTTCGAAAATGGCATATTATGCTCTTCCGGAATGCTATCTACCTTTGAGGAACCATTTTCTGTAAAAAAAAAAAAAAAAGCATGTTGGAATAAATGTTGACTTAAGTGGTTTTTAAAATGACCGATACAATTCATAACATATCAATATAGAAACAATTATTATAATGTTAATTATTTTAGTACATAACATTACATATTCAATGGTGGAGCGGGCTCGTTTTGAATGAATTTTAAACCACACGCACACACACACACACACACACACACACACACACACACACACACACACACACACACACACACACACACACACACACACACACACACACACACACACACACACACACACACACACACACACACACACCTCTTACACGCCTGCCTGTAACCTATACCTATTTCTAAATCATAAACCGCCGCCCTAAGCCCTCCCGCCCACCCACTTCTTGTGACTCTTATATCAGTTTCTTACACTATTTTAATAGCGCGATTCGTAAAATTTCATTTATGCGCCGGCGTCATCTGTAGTGAAAGAGTTAATCAAGTTGTTGGCTATCCCGTAGCGTCATCTATGGCAGAGGAGCTGAACCGTACATGAAGTGGCGGCAATTATTTAAAATTCAAATCACACAATTGTTTATATCATGACTAGTGCGATCTTTTAAGGCGCTAAGATGATGATAAAAATAATGCCAGTCCCCTCCCTGCTGCTGTTCATTTAAATATTCGGAGAGCTGAAATCAAGGATATTTTGATAAGTCTAAGTGTTGGTTTGTCTGGTTTGGTTTTTCAGAGTCTAAGAGTAAGCGCCTACGGTAAATTAGCAGCAGTTATGCATGATCAAAAAAAGACCGAATGTTTCAATAAAACCTTTTAAAAAAAAAATAAGATGTGAATTTTCATTCCGAGCTAGTATGAGCCTGATCTCTATAGCATAGCAGAAATGAAAATGACAGAATTTGAAGTGCAATTTAATGTTTACACTTTCGTTTCTTAAAGCTGGTTTTGTGAGTTTGTGGCTACAGTTACTATTGTACACATCATTAGGTTCAAAGAAGCGGGATGCCTAGCGTAAGTACTGACAGCCTCAGACAGACAGACAGACAGACAGACAGACAGACAGACAGACAGACAGACAGACAAACAAACATGATAACATGTGCAAATAACATTATAATATAATAAAATGGCGATTTTCTGCTGCTGTCTTTGTAGGTCGTTTTTGTTACAATACCATACGACATAACACTATGGAAATAGCTATCATAAACTACTAGCCTAGCTGTTACAACGTCTGTTAATTGGCGAATTTACTTTGCTACTATGCTGCACAGCTGAGTCTACTCGGCAATTCACTAATATGTGGGCCCCACTGTAGCTTAGAGTCTAAAGTAATATCTACCTAAAAACTTGGTAGTATCCACAAGGGTCAGCTCATCCTCCTTTACCATAATAGTACTACTTATATAGTGTTTACATGTCTGACGTTAGGCGTCACGTAATTAAAACATTTCGTTTTAGCCTCATTTAATAACAAATTGTTGACGCTAAACCAGTGCACCACCAGATAATGTAGCTTTCTAATGAAAAAATAATTATTAAAAGCGGTCCTTTTTGAGTTTATTCGTTACATACAAAAAACAAATCTTTCCTCTTTATAATATAAGTGCATATTACTATAACTGTGCGCCACCGAAACAATGATAGGCTTGGTAACTACGATGGAATTACCCCAGAGGTCTGCAGCTTTCCTAACACTAAGAGTGTTGAATGTCTTAATTATATCCATAGTTGTGACATGACTAAACGTAAAATCTACTGTATATCATTATATTCACGTTATCTTTTGAAATAGACTAGAGAGTTTTTATCAATGTTGAGTTTGAACCCAGTATTATAATTTTTAGTTTTTCCTGTTTCACTATTAATAATGTTCCAGGTCATTTTAATCTTATATAATATAAAGATAATAATATAACATCATCAACAATCATAACACCTTATAACAACATTATGCCAAATAAGTATGTAGTTTATTTGGCATTATGACTATCCGACAAGCACATAGCTCATAACAAAATAACTCTGTAGATATCTACTTAACTTAGTCCGTAGTTCTGGAATCGACCCTCGATGCTGGTTTACTTATGATAACAGTTATACACATCAAATCACAACTAAAGAATATGTCACGATAGATGGCAGCAGCAGTATACTTTCTAGTTTAATTAATTTTACGATAATTATTGTTGCTACAGTTAATCAAGTTCGATGATTTTTTTTTTAAAAACACTTGAGTTATCACAAACATGCACCTACCGAAGGTTTATTAATAAATCGAGCATAAACTTTTTCCTGAATAGGATCGGAGAATAGTTATACCAACGTTTTGAAATATCAAACATAATCTATAAATATATACTTCATATTTTTTAATCAATATCTTCGAATCCTTTTAAAGACCATTTCTAAGTAAAAATACTTTTCTTGATTATTTCAATGAATGCTTGAGTATACGACTTTTGCTAATTTAAATTCATGTTCAATATAGGCAAAAGCTAGTTAGTAGTAATATTTTAATATGAATTTTAGTATCGTTTTTCCCTGACACGCACAACCATTTATTCGGCTGTACTATTCGAGATGACGTTATCGTTTGTAGTGAATGACTAATGCCCGATTTCTGAGTGCGTCAGTTAAGTTTTAAATAGTTTTTGGTTTAATAAAGTTATGAATAGGATAAACAAAGGTTAACTGTTACTGTGTTTCTGAATACGCAAGGAGCCAGGAACTACTTATCTGTTCCATAACTATGAAACAGATAAGTAGTTTCTAAATTTACCACAAGATGGGTCTATTTAACGTACGAATTTGACTGTTTATATTTTATTTCGTTTAATACATGTTGTATTTGTAATAATAGGTTTTTCAAAGTTTAACGAATTATCAAAAACAAATTCAGTAAGAATTAAGCTAAGTAATTCGTTATTGAGCAGTTTCAAACTCTTTCACATTGTCACATTGGGTACATGGATAAAGCTCCAAGCTAACTTTGCTATTTCTTTACTTACTTTATAAACCAAAGTGGTACTTTTCTGAATGTTTAACTCATCATCAGTCAGTGTTTGGTACCTGTAGCGTAAAATCATAATGTGATGAATATTTTTTTCAACACAACCAAAGTGTATTGACAAGGCGATCCCTAAAATGAACTAAAGCTGGTCTTATGATATCACTGACAAGTGACATGTATCACAGTGTTCTTGTTACAGCGATTTTTTTAAAGGAATCTCTTCATCATTAAACATTTCGTAAGGATTTCTCCTTTGTCCTAAGTTTCTGGGTGTATGTACCTAAGTAAGTATATTTGAAGTAATTAATGGTGTTTATTTCACTTGAAATAAACACCGTTTCATTTGAAATTAATTCCGTATCGGATGAACTGCTTGTTTTTAACGTGATATTATTTTTGTTCAGGTCAGTTAAGTTAACCTTAGTTTGGCCGGAGTTTATCTGACACAGCTATGTTCAGAAATGCCCTTAGAGTTATCAAACCAATAGCGCTATCGAATCGATAAATCGGACCTCGGAAACCGGGCATTACTCTTTCTAGACACGATACATTGATTTTTTGCAATGCATTACACAAACGGCAATGTACTAATTTTAAAGATGAGTTGCAGGTTCCGAGATCAACTAAACAGTAAATCATGCACTGGTGCCCAGCACCACTGCTCTTGTAGTGTTATATTATTAAGATTTCTATGGAATGAACAAACACACATGTGCACAATCCCTGTTTGTGTAGTATTATTGGGTTAGAATAAGATGGAATCTACTATGGCTTTTGATTGGCCAAAATGGACTATGAATAGAGGACACTACCAGTCACCTGTTGCATCATCAGTCTTATATTATTACAGCATTAAAGCTGTAAAGACAATACGTTAAATATCATACATATGTTCACGTCTATTTTCCTAAAATGAGGAAGGCTTAAGTGAATGTCGTACCTTTTTATCAAAACGCCTGATATAAAATGGTCCGCAAATGTTTAGAAATTATGATTAAACAGTAAAATAGAATGAGTGATGTACCTATGCTAATCTACCTCCCGGTTTTGGTTTATGGTAATAAATGTGCAGTAGATAAGTTAAGTAAGAAAAATAAATTCTTCATATAATTTATTTTGTGGAATGAAGAGGAATGAATGTTCTTATCTCGATATCAACTTTAGAAATCTTAATGAATAAATTCAATTTTCAATACGTAGAAGTTCCCAGCGCAAGCAGTTTTCATAAACCTGCCACATTTGTGGAATAAGAGACATTAAAATTCATCGTATATAACCCTGTGCGCATACCGTACACCTACCTACATGATGATATATATACATGATGTTTTTGTATGACGAGTTCGTCACAAACGCGCTGTCACTCGGTCGTGACGAGATGCATCATTTACTGAGGAACGATTTCCATTTGCATAACCTGTATATTCTTAGTCATAAAGACAGTTTTCCGTAGCCAGTGATGCAAGAAAGTAGCTTGGAGCACCGTGACTGCGCGCTCGAATTGC
The DNA here is from genome assembly GCA_949126915.1 of Musotima nitidalis. Classification (NCBI taxonomy): domain Eukaryota; kingdom Metazoa; phylum Arthropoda; class Insecta; order Lepidoptera; family Crambidae; genus Musotima; species Musotima nitidalis. Next base: position 563,732 of record OX421431.1, read on the forward strand.
CAATTAAGTGACATTAACTAACTACTGCGTTCGTTTTTCGACATACTATACTGTAGTAGAACATAAAGAATAAACTTTAAAATAATTCTACCTTTTCACTTACGACAAAACAGCTTCAGTGAATTTTAGATAGTTAACAGCCCACTTTTTTTTATTCAATTAATTTAAAAAATACAAAATTAAGCAACCATACTCAAATTAACAAAACCATAGGTAGGTGTGTGTGCGTCGCCTACAATATTTGCCCCTTAGTGTTGACAACACTATCATCCCGTCACAGGACGGCGTAATGTCCCAACACGAGTGCGCACATCAACGATGCGTACGCGGCCATCAGTGCCTGGGTGGGCCGCAGTCACTACTCCGTGGCGCCAACTATTACGATCCAAGTTAGGCTCCACTAAAATCACATAGTCTCCCACCTGTAACGACCTTGTGTCTTCAGTCCATTTTTTGCGAGGTATAAGTGTGGGTAAGTATTCAATAATCCAACGTGCCCAGAAGGAATCCGCTAGACGTTGGGCTACTCGCCACCTCTTCCTCAGGCAAAGGTCACCGTCATACCTACCGAACACTTATTTGACGATGACCCAATCAAAAAGTGATTGGGTGTAAGTGCCTCTGGATAATTAAGGTCAGTAGATACGTAGGTTATAGGACGACTGTTGACTAAAGCTTCCACCTCCGTTAGCAATGTCGCTAAAGTATCAGGGTGAGGAGCCCGTTCCTTTAAAATTACCTTTAATGAGGAATTAACGGTACGTATCAGGCGCTCCCACGAGCCACCCATTTCTGGTGCCCCTGGTGGGATAAATTTCCATTCAACTCCACAACGGTCCCGTCTTCCCGTAACAAATCGGATTTAGTTCGGCCAGACTCCGCTTCAATTCGTTGTCAGCGCCGCGTAGATTTGTACCGTTACCCGAGTAGATGACAGTTGGAAACCCACGACGAGCACTCATCCGACGCAATGCCATGATTGTAGCGTCTGCGCTGAGATCCTCGGTCAATTCTATGTGTATGGCACGTATGGTTAGACAGGTAAATAACATTCCATAGCGTTTATGTCTCCTACGCCCGCAGTGAATGGACGCGCTAGTTTTTAAGTTTTGACGTTCATAAGAGCTCTTTTGAGCCAAACTTGAATAAATGAATATGAATTTGAATTTGAATACGGCCCACTGTTACTTCGAGTGTTACTACAAAAAAATTAACGCCCGTGAAACTGAAAGGGCGACGGTGATGCTCCAGTCTGCTCCTGGTAAGTTAGCCATACGTTGCGGCCGTCGCTCTTCTATGGCGACAAAATAAACAATGGGCGGATACTGAGCGAACAGAGGGTCTTAAGCGCAATACCCAATAACGCTGTCTTAGTTCATTAACAACGAGCTCGTTGGCACCATGAAGTGCCCTTCGATGATAGTGTTCTATTAATAGTCGTGTGATCCTATGCTGGCCATCTAAAATGGCTGGTCTTCGCACTGACTGCATAACACCAACGACTCTGTCGATACGGCCGCCAACGCGGAGAACGCCATGCTCGTCACAGTAAGGCAATAACTGAAGTAAACGACTGTTTGATGGTAGCGGTTTGTTGTAAGCATGTTAGTTCAGCTCCAAATGTGACCTGTTGACATTTTTAATAACCCTCTCTTCTGCATCTGTCATTAAATGAACGTCCACAGTAGCTTGCTGACGTCTACATTTACTGATGAAGAGGAGACCTCTAGCCGTAGCACGCACTAGGATTGTCCACTTTGAGATATTATTTTCATTTGGTAAAGACCAGTCTGACGATTCAACCACGAGTACTGTCCGCTCTTCACAAGTTACATCTTCTGTATGCCAAGTAAATTTTATATCCTTTGGCCATTCACTTTCAGGGCGGCGTAAAAATAAAGGACCCTGAAACCAAGTGTTACAATATTCCAATGCCGGGGCGTCCTCTCGCGTTGCTACGTCGGCGACATTGAGTCCTGACGGCACATGGCGCCATTCGTTAATCATGGTTAATTCATCGATCTCACTGAGACGATGAGCTACATATGGTTTGTAGCTTCTTGGGTCACTGCGAATCCATTGTAACACCAGTAAAAACGCTTTGCGGCTTTAATTGTATGCTCACGACAAATAGTATCCGCGAGACGAGCGCCTAACAGCGCGCCCTGTAGCTCTAGTCTAGGTATTGAAATAGGGCGTAAAGGACTAACTCTTCCACAGTGTTATGACATATGCCATCCTGCTGTGGGGTAATGCTGCAGATATTGAATGTATCTTTGTGCTGCAGAAAAGGGCTGTCCGTGCTATCTATGGTATGAGATCTCGCGACTCATTGAGGGATAAGTTTAAGGAGATAGGCATAATGACTGTATATTCACAGTACATTTATGAAAACTTACTGCATACTCATAAAAATAAAAGTAAGTTGAGTAAAAATAGTGATAGACATAATTTTAACTTAAGAACTAAGAATAAACTGGCTATGCCCAAGTATAGGCTCCATAAAGTTACAAATTCTTTTGCGGGGAACAGTATTCGCATGTACAATACGCTGCCAGATGATGTGGCAAATTTATCTATAACCAAATTTAAAAATTACATAAAAAGTAAATTGTGCCAGAAGGCTTATTATAGTGTTAAAGATTTTATGAACGACAAGTCTGCCTGGAAGTGACATGAATTGCTCCTTTCTTTCTTAAGACTAGATGAGATATGATCTTTAGATATTAGATTTTGTTAGTTTTAATACTTCGTAATACTATATGTTATTTCAAATACACGTCACAATATTCTATGTTAAAAGGTTCCTTAGAATGTGTTCGTTAAGTAATTTTTTAAAAGTATTCAGAGAATTACAATCTTTATAAAATGTAAATTTAACACGCCTTTTCAGTATATCTGAAAATCGGCTTCAATCTATTTTTCATAACCCTACTAAGTGAAAAGGGTTGTCCACCCCTAACGTTAATTTTTTGGAGTTTTCATAGCAAAATGTTACACACGTTTCGACTAATTTAAAAATGAATAGCAAGTATATTGAGTTATGAAATGACACAAAGTTCTTAGGCATCAAGCTAGATTTTAAAAGTGCAGTGTAACCCCCATTTGTTCCTGAAGGCTTAGCTCAGCATGCTCTTCCATCAAAAAAATAAAAGTCTTAACAGACGAAGAAACAGCTAGTTTAGTCTATTTTAGCTATTTTAATAGCATTTTGTCACATGGTATGTAATTGTTACATGGTATATTCATGCTACAAAAGCGCGCCATAAGGGCTACCTATAATCTTAAGTCCTCTCTAACCTAAGATTCTTTCAGCAACATGACTGATTGATAATTTAAAAGAGCCTGTAAGTTTCTTGTCAGTTCTTCTCATAGAGCGTTGGCTCGGAACTTAGATGAATTTGTTTTTTGCATATAAGTGAATCTAAGCTTCGTGATTTCAGTGTATTAGTATTTCGTTTATTTTATTTTTCATTTTGACGTTTTCAAGTGTTAAGCAATAGTTTATGACATAAAGAACTTTCTACTTTACACAAAGCATTTTAACTACAATGAAGAAGATAATTAGAATGAGCCATCTTATTTGTCGCATTTTCAAACCTTTTGTTCATTAATAGTATAAGACATATATGTATAGGGATCCTTATAACATCTAAGGAGCGCAAGCCAACCTCACTTGCAAGTGGTGCACCTGCCGATCAACGGACGAGGCACTGGCAAACATGATAGAGCCAGGAAAGCGGCAATAGGCTCGCCACCTATAACGTGGGACCAACTATATAATTGGCGAAGTGTGGACGTATAATATTCTTCTGCCTACCCCTTTGGGGAAACAGGCGTGAATTTTTGTATGTATGTAGGTAGTATACGACAAATCTTACGAATTCCACAGAATGGTTTAAATAATTCTAATACTACATTTGTTTACCATCGCAAAATTGGCAGTGATTGGTCAGCGAGGTGGTCCGAACATTGAGTTCTGTGACAAGCCGTTCGTCGTCACTTCAAACTAGATGATAATGCTATTTATATCGCTGGTGCTGCGGCCAACATTCCGGCATAGACATTGTGACACTTATTCTTCTGGGACAAAGCAACGTAACCATGATGTACTTTTTAAATTTCTTTACTTATACTTCACGTAGGTACACTAGCTGACCGGCAGCCATTCTATATTGTTCATTGAAAGCTAAAATCATGATTGAAAGATTTTGAGCAGAAGAGTGAAACGAGGAAGGAACTTACGTTCATTATAACAACCATAAGTTAACAGAAAAAAAAACATTGAAATGGATCAAACAGTTTTGGAGAAGAAATCCTAGACTCAAAATGATCTTTTAAAATTTTTATCGAATTTTTTTTAATCGTACTTTTTGGAAATAAAAAACAATATTCATAATAGAAATCAAAAACTTAGTCACTCGTATGGGGTGAAACAAATCGCCCAATATATGGTTCACTCAATTCAGGTATTTAGTAAAATGGCCACAAGCTAAATCTTAGCAAATACTTACCAATTGCAGGTCCCCAGTCGATGAAGTTTTGAAATGAAAACATTGTTACAAATTTGTCACAACACTTCAGAAAAAACCACGACACTAAACGTAAATCAAGGAAACTGAGACTTTCATTGGATAATTTTATCCAGATTACAGTTAATAAATATAGTATTCATCATAGAAGTCAGATTCTGATATATTTGTACAAATTAAAATCACACCACAAATGTTTATTTTAAGCTTGCTGATTAATTGCGTTGCGTTTATATGAATTCAATCATATAAACGCATATAAGTAAAAAAGACGCGTGGCACTCGGAGATTGCCGCGGTAAAGCTATTGCATAGCATTTTTTATCAACTTATGCAATTTAAGTATATTATTTATTGTCTTCACGACCAACACTGAAATGAGATTGAATTATCCCATCTTACCTGAAGATGTCCTGTGTAACGACGAAGATTCACTTACACTTTAATATTTTTTGTCTTTTAATTGTTTTGCCGCATGTAAGTGAATCTAAGCTTCGTGATTTTAGTGTAATCATATTTCGATTGTTTTTTTATAATTATATTTGAATCTGACGTTTTCAAGTACTATGAAATAGTTTACGAAATAAATGATTTTTGAAGTTTTTGACCACGACGACCAATAGGTACCGCATCAGAAGGTCGCCACACTATGACATGTTAGGACGAACCACTGCCACCTAAACGATTTACGAATTTTTTGCAGGCGTAAAAAAGGATTAAGTAATTTATTTATATTTTTAGTATTAAAACTGTGATCATCACAGCGCCTGTTATAGGTTCCTATGTTTAGTTTTAACAGTGAATTTAATACATTTCGTTTTTTTAGCATTTAGCTGTAAGTTGTTAACAGTAAACCAACGAAGCAGCTCTGCAAGGGCTTCGTTTACATCGAAAGTTACAAAGAACTTTCGTTTAAATGGCTCAAGAAACAACAAATATCTCCAAGCATAGAATCATCCATATTTTCCATACAGGATCAAGCTATTATGACTCGTCAGCATCAGCGAGATATACTGCATGAGGCTGTAGATGGAAAATGCCGTCTGTGTGCGAACAAAGACGAGACCACACAACATATAATATCGGGTTGTGCTAAATCAGCAGGCACTTACTATGTAAAACGCCATAACAATCTCGTGCAGTATGTCTTCTGGTGTCTAGCCAAAAAACACAAATTCGACGTAGATACCTTGTGGTGAAATGAATTACTTCTTCAACCTCCGATAACAAATCAGTTTATTTTGTTACCTGAAAATAATTTAACGTAAAATGTTGTTTATAGAGAAGCTCTACAATAATCGCTTAAGTTATCTATCCTAAAACAACGGGTTGCACTCTAGGACTGCCGGTAGGAGTGTAAACTTAGTATTAATTCCATTAAAATATTTGCATCATTAACAACTTTAACATCCACGATAAATACAGTCTATGTATCAATCAATGTAACCTTTTTTTAGGATTTAAGTTTGCATGCTATGTAATAATGTAGCTAAATAGGCAGAGCCCAAATAGTTATAATAAGATCCACAATATGTAACCCTATTTATGGCAAATAAATTGATATGAATGTGCAGCCTGCGGATAATGACTGCGTCGTCGATATTAGTGTCGGTGTCTGTGAATTAACCTGGGAATCATTTTGCTGACCGTGTCTTTCCTGGGTAGGCATTTTGCAGCGGTACCGGCACCGACATCCACGCGGGCGGAGCCGCGGGCGACCGCTAGTAATAATATTATAAAGAGGAAAGATTTGTATTTTTGTATGTAACGAATAAACTCATAAAGTACTGGACCGATTTTAATCATTCTATTTTCATTAGAAAACTACATTATCATTGAGTAACATAGGCTTAATTTTAATTTGGAAAAAAATAGGGTTCTGTAAGAAATTTGGGTTTTTCGGACACAAAGTGTAAAAAATCAACCAGAACATTTACTTACATTATCATTGAGTAACATAGGCTTAATTTTAATTTAGAAAAAAATAGGGTTCTGTAAGAAATTTAGGTTTTTCGGACACAAAGTGTAAAAAATCAACCAGAACAGTTACTTACATTATCATTGAGTAACAAAGGCTTAATTTTAATTTGGAAAAAAATAGGGTTCTGTAAGAAATTTAGGTTTTTGGGACACAAAGTGTAAAAAAAGTGTTTTCATTAGAAAACTACATTATCATTGAGTAACATAGGCTTAATTTTAATTTGGAAAAAAATAGGGTTCTGTAAGAAATTTAGGTTTTTCGGACACAAAGTGTAAAAAATCAACCAGAACCGTTACTTATTTTGCGTACGCTGCCTACTGCCTACTATAAAAGATGGAACCACAAAATGCAAGAATTAATTGTAGATCTTATAAATATCTACTAAAAAGTCCGCGACACACTATACCTATGTATGTCGAGTGAGGCACAACAACCATTTTTTTATTTTTTGGTCTTTTTTAAACGCATTTAAAGTAAACGTAAAAAGTTAAAAAAATATTTATTCCATACACTATTATACATAGTACTTGAAAATGTCATAATTAAAATATAAAAAAAACGATCAAACTATTATTACACTAAATCACGAAGCTTAGATTCACTTACATGCAACAAAACAATTTATAAATAAAAAATAATTAAGTGTAAGTGAATCTAAGTGCCAGTTCCGAGCCACCGCTCTGTATGTAGAACTGGCAAGAAACTCACAGGCTATGCTCTTTTTAATATATCCATTGGTTTGGTACTAGAATTACAACGTTCATTTGTCTGTAAAGCTATACAATGCAATATAATATAACATTAACAATATTCATGTTTTACGTCGTTCATATTAGAATAGCCTGTATGAAACGGCAGTTTAATCCCAAGCATTTTTATCTGCCATATAGTCTTTAATAGAATAGTATCCCTTTGAAGACAGCTTGCGTTTTATTGTTAATTTCAATTCATTTAGGCTCAATTGCTGTATATTGCTTGGGATTTTATTGTAGAATCGCACACATTGACCTTTAAATGATTTGTTTATATTTTGGAGCCTAGAGGCAGGTACAACTAATTTATGCTTATTCCTTGTGTTTAGGTTATGTATACAGCTTTTCTTACTAAATTGATCAGTATTCTTATGTACATATACCAGGTTTTCATAAATAACTTATAAAGGTTTACTTATGCTATTAATCCTTATCAAAATAAATTATTTCATCACTAAGTGCAGTTTATGTAGATAATATTTGGTCGTGGAATGATCAAAATTTGACGTTTGGTTTTGATGTTATATATTACGAAATTAAAATATCACTATTTCTGCTGCACGGCGCCCTATCACGGGTCGGGGCTCCCGACAATCAGTTTATTTTGTTACCTTAACGTCAAATGTTGTTTATGGAGAAGCTCTACAATAATCGCTTTAGTTAGTTATCCCAAAACAACGGGTTGCACTCCGGGACTGCCGGTAGGAGTAAAAACTTAGTATTAATTACATTAAATATTTTCATCATAAACAACTTTGAAATCCACATAAAGACAATCTACGCAGCCTGCGGATAATGACTGCGTCGTCGATGTTAGTGTCGGTGTCTGTGAATTGACCTGGGAATCATTTTGCTGACCGTGTCTTTTCTGGGTAGGCATTTTTTTTTTAATGTGACACGTCATTATGACTACATCCTGCCTGATGATAAGCAGTCGATGCAGTCCAATAAGAAAATGAAAGCGCTTTATAATGTGAAATAAGCACGCTATAAAGCGCATCCACTCATGACGGCCTGCTAAAATGCCGTTTCACGCCCCGCTTAAAAGACCCGGGATCATAGGAAATAGGAAACACATGAGCCGGCAGCGAATTCCAGTGCTTAGTGGTCTTGCTCAGAAATGACCTCCCAAATTGCTTGGTTCGAGTGCTGATATTCTGCACAGTATGAGGATGGTTTCAAAGACCAGCACGTGTTGTTCGGGAGAGGAAAGAAGAGGGCGGGATGAGATCGATAAGCTCCTCAGAACACTCACCGTAGTAGTTCCGGTAAAAGACACTGAGAGATGCAATGTAGAGACTGCGTAGAGACGCAGCTGTAGATCCTCGAGTGAGGCTGTTACCTCAGCATTCCCTATAATGCGAACCGCTCGCCGTTGCAGTCTGTCAAGTGCGTCGAGGAGGTACTTAGCAGAACCGTCGAAAAGATGGGAACAATACTCTACACTCGATCGCACTTGAGTCTTGTACAACAAACAGCGCTGCTCGGGAGTGAAAAACCGCCTCACCTTATTGAGTATACCCAACTTACGGGAGTCTGGTGGTCAACACAGTCAAAAGCCTTTGACAGATCACAAAAAACTCCTAGAGCATTCTGCGACAACTTTCAAGCTTCAAAGATATGCTGCATAAATCATGTGAAGATCATGTGAATTAAAGTAAGTTGTTAACTGATTAAGAATATTTTTTTCAAAGACCTTACTTAAGATTGAAATAGGTCCTCTTTGCAACCGGTTTTATGTAAGGGAATAACCTTACTCAGTTTCATTAAGTCTGGAAAGGACCCTTGATTAATGCATTCATTAAATATAAACGCAAGGTATGGGGCAATAGAATGTATTATTGATTGAATTACTTTAGTGGACAGATCCCAAAAATCACCCGTATTTTTAATTTTTACTTCTTTGAAGGATTTTGAAATATGTCTTGAAAAATTATGAAATTTTTTGAAAAATGTGTATTATATCTAAATTTAAAGATGGAATTGCAGACTGGTACATATTCCGAAAGAAGTGATACAGCAACTAAAGGAGACGAATTTAGACTTGAAGTTGTCTTTTGCTAAATGCCACGAATATTCTGTAAAAAACTTTTATAACTATTTTGACTTGAGTTATTTAAGAATGATATAACATTTATCAGGGTAACAAATTGAAGATTCCTGTTCACAGGAGGAGTCTATGTCATTAAGTAAATCGTAAATTTTTCTTGCCGGACACTTCTCAGCTCCGGTTTTATGCTGGGTCGGTTTGTTAAAACGTAGGCACGTTGCGCACTGTTCAGGTTAGATACGTTTGGTGCATTCCTTGATGGTGTGACCCACGCATCCACAGTGACCGCATGTGCTGTCAGTATCTCGACAAAACTTCGCGGAAACTTAACAAAAGTATAATCTCTCACAGGGCATGAAGTCCAGTTTATGTACACCCTCTCTTGCTGTATAAGGACTTTTCTAAGGTCTGGCATGAGTTCCAAAATATGATTACAAAAGGGTGCATCTCTTTTTCCCGACCTGTGACTTAGTCTAATACAGTTATAAAACTTATCGGAATGGATGTGCGGGTGTTTATCCGAAATGTTTTGTTTATATAAACACTCTATTAATTCCTTCTCAGGAGTGCTAGAAGAGGTACACCTAATAAAAAAGACGTGTGGCACTCGGAGACTGCCGCGGTAAAGCTATTGCATAGCACGTTTTATCAACTTATGCAATTATAATTATTTATTTTGATGTACATTTATATAGATATAATATCATATATACTTTTTCTGCGCGGCATTAATGTGTATTACCTATACATAAAAAAAGACGTGTGGATTGCGGGGCGAAGAAGGGGATTACGCATGCGCAGTAACGCCGATACAACCAATGCCACCTAAAGGCGGGTTGCTGAATTAAAGAGACAAGAGTGATATTTTAAACAGTCATTAAAAGTTCTGCTATTTATCGATAGATGGGAAAACTAAAAAGTATCACCGCTGTGCGGATCGGAGTGGGGGTGTTAGGTTTTTTTTGTTACGGAATTTCTAGATTCGATCTCCACGCTCAAGGCCCGCGATAGAAGCTATGCAATAGCTTAATAATTTTAGGCCTTTTCTTAGTGGTCTCTTGAACATTAAGCCCCGATGCCTTCAACTGTGCTGATTGCTTCAGTTTCTCGAGGTCTACTTTACTTTCAGTGCTAATTACAATGCCACCGTCTCTGGTCTTTCTCATTTCATGTGCAGCTTAAGTTCTTCGGGCTTAATAATAGTCAGCTCTTGCTTCTTGGTCTCTTCGCTCGATTGTTATTTGTTGTTGGGAAAATTATTATGCTGCTATATTATATTAGGTGGGCTTGCTACAGAGGTATTTCCTTTCCTTAAAGCGTCCGCGAATGTTGAAACCTTAGGAACGGAGCTGATTTTCCGTTTTAAGTCCTCGAATTGACATTCCATTTGTTCCGCGAATTCTTTTTGGTCATTCAAATTATGGATGTTAGATTGTGCCAAAATGTATTTTTGCTTTAATGACTGCTTCCCGTCGCCAGAGATATAGCAAATGCATTTTTCTGTTGACTTAAGCCACCGCTGTACCTCGAAAGTTGACACCAGTTCCGCAAGCGTTGCCGCGGGAGTCAGATCTTCATCGACAACTAGTTGTCTGCTACGCGTGGGGCTTCTAGTAGTTATCTTGCACCGATTTTGGAACGAACTCACATGCGCTGACACAGATTCACTCGCCTGCCATTTTGACACAGATTCGATTGTAATTAAAATACCGTAATTGAGGTCGCAATACCAGTCAAGGTTACTTGGACAGGATATGTTCCTGTACATGTACATATACTTTGTGTATGATAACTGTGTGGTGCACCGCGCACACATAGTGCAGAACTGACTTAATACGCAAGAAAACTTGACTGTTGCGCAAGAAAACTAGCCAAGACAGACCAACAATACTACAATATCTTACATACATTACCTTTTAATACAATACAATACAATAAATTACAATACATTATATTTTGTTATAAGAAGATATGATATTCTGTTACTGTGACTGTTAATTATCAATAAATTTCGGGACTGACTATTGAACTTGGCACCCATTTAGATCTTACTGTTTTTGTCGTTGAAGTCAACAACAAAGCCATTTATCATAATATTGAACTTGGCTCTCATTTCACATTTATGGTTTTGATTGGATATCATTACTTTTTGTAGGTAAGTAATTTATTTATTTAAAAATTGCCACTATTTTATTTATTTCTTTATATTCATTTAATTACCTATCTGAATACCAAATTTTAACTCTCTAGGTCATAGAACTGGGTTAGAGTTTTGATCTATAGGTCAGTCAGTCAGTCAGTCAGTCAATGATAAAAATGAGGATTTTTAGACATTAATATCTAAATAACCGTTTGAGATAAGCTTATGAAATTTACAACACATATGTATCTCGCAACTTTCAATATATGAGCCAAATTTGATACGTTTATGTGAAATAGTTTTTGATTTATGAGGGGATCAAAAGTGGCTCCAAATGGTTCGTGTAATATAACACACGGTGCGGCTCGCCAGTTCTGTTTCTTGAACTTGGCTTGACACGCTACCGCGTGTCTAGATCAAGTCGTTTCGGAAATTAGCCCTAGTTTTGGAATCACTACTACTGAATCTGACGAAGTAATACATTACAATACATATTTCCTTACTCAATGCGGGTAGTTCCTAAACATCTCAAATATTCCTTATGAATTTTAAAGGGGTATTTAGCTTGGAGTCCGTTAGCTTTACGAATAAAAGATTTTTCACACAAACATACACTACCTTTTTCATCCTTCTGTAAGAAATATTAATATTAAAGTGCAAATATTTTATATCAAGATAAAAGTTAAGAAGAAAGGTTGTTTTCATAAATGTAAAAAAAATTACGGCGTTATAGATGACCAACTAATAACCTGAAAAAAAAATGTACAAAATTTATGATAGGTGAAGATTATGTTTTTGGTTAAATAGTTTTTGACTAACGTTATAAAAGATTCAAGTAACTATGTAACCCGACACTCACTTGACCGGTATATTTATGTATGTTCCCTGATTACGTAAAGATGGTTAAACCGATTTGGATTTTTTTTTTGTTTTCTGTAAGATAATAACTCCATGGTAGCCCATACAAAATGGGTGCCAATCTGAGTATACTGTCTAATAATCATTTATTAGAAAGAAAATTAATCGTTTACCTTGAGAGAACTTTACGTTGATGAGAGGAAACGTAAATGTTATAAATAGAAAATATAATAGAATATGTCGACTAAGTTCTGTTATATTATATACTTTCTCTTATCTAAATACATAAGTTCAACATAGTCATTTAGCTGATAGGAGGGGGACATACAAAGTATACAAACAGATATAAAAAAAGGATTCCTGACATTGTGCACATACTTTCGAAATATTTTGAGCATACCCCAAAAAACTAACGTCAAGTTCATTAAATGCTCGTGCAAAACTGCTGTTGTGTCTGCGTGGATTTAATAATCCGTAAGAGCATACGCGTCATAAGCTATATCTATCCCGTTCATTTAGTTGAGTGAGCACGCGTCCTCTATGCGATTATGTGTGATTAACCGCTTTATACGACGTATTACAGGTTACAGGCCATTATCGATCACTGCCGCGATGATGAAGCGCCAGAGTACGCCTCTACCGAGATATCTGTGGGGAAAGAAACTTATCGTAAATAACAGCACGATATCACAAAACTTTGCTGAATTGAAGGTCTGTTCCAATATAACTCCTTTGCTATGATTGCAAGACATTTAACAATTTCAATAATATACATATATGTCTACACTAATAATTATTATAAAGATGAAAGATTTGTATTTTTGTATGTAACGAATAAACTCAAAAAGTACTGGACCGATTTTAATAATTCTTTTTTCATTAGAAAGCTACATTATTATTGAGTAACATAGGCTTAATTTTAATGTGGAAAAAAATAGGATTCCGTTAGATATTTGGGTTTTTCGGATACAAAGTGTAAAAAATCAACCAGAACAGTTACTCATTTTGCGTACGCTGCCTAAACTATAAAAGATAAAACCACAAAATGTAAGAATTAATTGTAGATCTTATAAATATCTACTAAAGCGTCCGCGACACACTATACCTGTCACACACACTATATTGTATGTCGAGTGAGGCACAACAACCATTTTTCTATTTAAAAATCTTGTTTTTTTTTGGACTACATTTAAACGCATTTATTTTACTTATGCTATTAATCCTTAACATAATAAATTATTTCATCACTAAGTGCAGTTTATGTAGATAATATTTGGTCTTGGAATGATCAAAACTGGACGTTTGGTTTTGAAATTATGGCGAAATTAAATTATTACGCCCTATCACGGGTCGGGGCTCCCGACCATCAGTTTATTTTGTTACCCGAAAATAATTTAACGTCAAATGTTGTTTATACAGAAGCTTTACAATAATCGCTTTAGTTATCGTTCCCAAAACAACGGGTCCCAACTCCGGAACTGCCGGTAGGAGTGAAAACTTAGTATTAATTACATTTAAATATTTTCATCATTAACAACTTTAAAATCCACATAAAGATAATCTATGCAGCCTGCGGATAATAACTGCGTCGTCGATGTTGGTGTCGGTGTCTGTGAATTGACCTGAGGGCCTACTCTAATTCAACGAAAACGAAACTTCGTATATATCCATTCCTTTCACTCGATAATGATATACCCAAGGAGTGACAGAGATAGATGCAACGAAGTTTCGTTTTCGTTGAATTAGAGTAGGCCCTCTGGAAATCATTTTGCAGCGGTAACCGACATCCACGCGGGCGGGGCCGCGGGCGGGGCCGCGGGCGACCGCTAGTAATAATAATATAAAAGTTTGTATAATCACTTACTATATTATTTTATGTATTTCTTTTGTTTATAATAGGTTGGGGAAAAAGTCTTTTCGTATTTTTGTATGAAAAGTCAAGACATTTTTTTCAAAGTTTATTTACATTTATTTACAATATATATGTACCGTTTTGTTGAATAACTTTCTGCCATTTTGTGGGCAGAGACATTATCCCGTTACTGTAGAAACTTTGGGACTTCTGATCAAAAAAACGGGACAAATAGTTTTGGCAGTCCTCTCTTGAGGTCAACCTTACAGAACCTAAAGAATTCTGCAGAGACCGAAACAGGTGAAAATCTGAAGGCGCAAGGTCAGGGCTATATGGTGGATGCACTAGGACCTCCCAGTCGAACTCTCTTAATTTTTGCTGAGTGGCTAAAGATGTGTGTGGTCTAGCGTTATCGTGATGAAAGACCACACCCTTCCTGTTGATCAATTCCGGCCGTTTTCTCTCGACTGCTTCCCTTAATCTCATCAGTTGCTGGCAGTAAAGATCAGAATCGATGGTTTTGCCGGGCGGTAAAAGCTCATAATAAACAATGCCCTTCCAATCCCACCATACACACAGCATCACCTTATTTCGTGTTAGGCCAGGTTTGGCCACAGTCTGTGAAGCCTGGCCAACTTTCGACCACGACCTTTTTCGCACGTTCTTGTCGTACGTGATCCACTTTTAATCGCCAGTTATCAATCTCTTCAAAAACGGCTCGGTTTCATTACGTCTCAATAATGAATCGCAAATGAGTACACGGTTCATTAAGTTTCTTTGAGTGAGCTCGTGTGGCACCCAAATATCGAGCTTTTTTGTATAACCAGCTTTCTTCAAATGGGTCAAAACTGTTTTGTGGTCAATTCCCAGTTCTTCAGCTACATCGTAACTACTAATATGCCGATCTTGCTCCACTCTTTCAAAAATGGCGTCCATTTTATTCGTAACAGGGCGACCAGAGCGAGGTGCATCTTTAACATCAAAATTTCCGGACTGAAAACGTTTGAACCAAATTTGTGCTACTCTTACTGACACTGCATCAGGTCCATAAACATCACAAATTTTTTTCACTGCTTGAGTTGCATTTTTGCCTTTTTTATAATAAAATTTTAAAATGTATCGAATTTCTTCATTAGATTCACTCATTTTAACGGAGAGAAAAACAAATGAAAAATAGCGGGAAACAACATTTTTTAATTTTTTTCTTTTCTTTATAATGGAACCTTTTTAATGTTACCAAAACCAGCCAGACACAAATAGTACAGTCAAAAAAAATTTATAATAAGTTTATACCTACGTTATGCGAAAAGACTTTTTCCCCGACCTAATATGTGTGACTAAGTCGCTTGATTCATAAGGATATTATTGCCTAATAAATTGTGGTTTAATCCCCAAAATGTAATCCCCTTACGTTTAACCTACGAATAATAAAATCTCCAAATAGTAAAGAAAGCCAAAAATGGTTCCAACAAAATAAAACTCGCGATCGGGTAAATATGGACAAGCGGCGCGCCACAGTCTGGCTCAGACGCTGAGTCGTGCGCGCGTGGCGCGGAATCCAATAAAATATATGATAATTATTGGTTTTTAATAGCCTGGCTTTATGTTTTTAACCGACGTCAAAAATGGATGATTTACTATGTTCGACTGTATGTATTTTTTTTTTATTAAATCTTGTTGTTGATAGAAGTTCTGAATTATTTTCTTTAATTATACATCAATGACGAATAGGTTTTTTGAGCGGCGATGGCCCAGTGGCGAGACCCATAGCCTTCAAATTCAGAAGTTCTCGGGTTCAAATCCTGGTAGTGCACCTATTTATTTATTTATTGATTCAACATTACAATGTAGGTTAACATATTTAGTACAACACACTCACAAGTCACAATCATTATATCAATTATCAAAAATAAAATAAAAAATATAAGTCATGTATATGTACATACATTTGGTACACAATAATGTCAACAAATCTAAAAAATTAAAATAATTCATAGAAAAATCAAAGTTATTAAACTACATTATTTTATATAACAAAGTAAATTATCATGACAGAATTTAAATAAAAAATAATTAAATTCTTGTTCACATTAATAAAAGGTAAACGGTAAAAAAACGCAAAACGGTTCTAATACTTCAGGGCAATTTACCTGGTGGTACAGATAGGTAATGTACTATCAGTAGTACCTTCCTTCTGACGTCGAGCGTGTATGATAGCCAGAACAGGGTATAGGTAAGGATAAAACCCATACTCTCTCATATAGATCTCCTATAGAGCTTTCTCTGCACTGTTTCAACTGTTGGGCATATTTATTTTCGTGAGGATCCCAAATAACTGCCCTATATTCCAGTTTACTACAAACAAAAGCACCATAGGAAACCTTAACCACTGGGGAATCATTAAAATCAGCTACAGTTCAAATAAAAATACACCCAAATGTCTTTATAGCTGATGTACAAATCATTGTTATATGTTTGTGAAAGTCTAATTTTACATAAAAAATGTATTCCTTTTTTTTTTTGATGGAAAATCATCTGTCCTTCATCTGGAATCTGGAATCCATGTTCCTTCTTAAGCCTGCAATGTTCCCAGGCCGCTGTTACCCTTTCCGTTTCAGTCTCGCAACATCTAATAGTATGCCTAGGTCACAAATTTCGTTTACTCTTTCCAAAGAAGCGTCATATACATACGATTTTTTATTGTCGATCATTTTCGTGGAAAATGATTGTCTTGCATTTTCTTAAATTGAAAGTCGGTTTTTATAGCTCCACTCAGCAACGGCATTTATATCCGCTTGATGAGCCCTGGCATGTGTGTCATTATGTGTACCCCTTGAAATAGCTTAACGTCGTCAGTAAATGGAAGACACTTTGCATCATGATCAAGAAGAGGAGCGTAGGCCCCAACGTGCTAACCTGACTTACCCCTGAACCCGTATAGTACAAGTTAGATTCGTATTCCTATGACATTTCGAAGTTATGTGCGTAATTATTGCTTGCTCGGTGCCTCGGAAAGCACGTTAAGCTGTTGGTCCCGGCTGTCATGAACATCTATGGCAGTCGTCATAAGGAAGTCAGTGCCTTCTAACATCCTGACAGGTGGTTTTACTATAGAATGATGTTTCCCTTTTGCGGAGGTCAGACGGCAGTCGCTCCATGTAATAACTGAAATTCACCCAAATCAGAATTTCATAAGATAATGTGTTTTGGAAATCGTTGCTGCAGTAAGTCGATTATTTCATAGGTTGCGCCGCCGTCCTGCTGAAACCACATGTTGTCCAGATTAATGCCGTCCAGTTGAGGCCACAAGAAGTAGGTACGTTATCATATTCCTGTAACGAATGCCGTTCAAAGTCACTGCAATATTGTCCTCATTTTTAAAAAACCGGACAAGTGCGTGTCGGGCCACGCGCAATATAGGGTTCCGTAGTCACCCTTTGCCATAATGTCGCTATATGAAGGTTCAGCTATTCCCCTATAGACATCACTACTACGGTATGAATGAAATTTTATTGCATTTAATATAAAAATTTATTTGATTGTCGTGCATTACTCGAAAATCAGTAAAGCCTACTTAGCCGTGATAGTTTTCCTTTTAACTTTATTATATATACTACTATTGTGAATTTTTTCAGCCACTCTGAAAGTACCGTTTACCTGGTGGGGGGGCGGATACTTAACTCGATCAATTTTTTCCACTTTAAAGCTTAATATTTCGAAAACGGATCTCTTAATCGAAGAATGGTTTTAAAAAACTCTTATTACTTTTGAAAGACCTTTCTAACGATACCCAACATGATAAGATAGACTCGAGAAAAAAAAATCATTCCTACTTTACGTGTAGGGGAGGTACGGTAAAAAACAATATTTTTAAAAAATTTATTCTACAGGTTTGTCGACTTGATTAAGATGTATACCCACACCAATTTTCAGCTGTCTAATGTTAATAGTCTCTGCGCTAACCCGCGGACGGACGGACGGACGGACGGACATGGCGAAACTATAAGGGTTCCTTGTTTACTACGGAACCCTAAAAAGTAAGGTCCAATCACAACTGGCAATAAGACCGTGCGATTTTGTTTCTTTGGATAAACCCGAAACAATTCCTTACAATAATCGCTTTAGTTGTCTATCTCAAAACAACGGGTTGCACTCCGGGAACCACTGCCAGTAGAAGTGAAAACTTAGTATTAATTACATTAAAATATTTTCATCATTAACAACTTTAACATCTACATAAAAACAATCTATGCAACTTGCGTCGTCGATCTTAGTGTCGGTGTCTGTGAATTGACCTGGGAATCATTTTACTGACCGTGTCTTTCCTGGGTAGGCATTTTGCAGCGGTAACCGACATCCACGCGGGCGGAGCCGCGGGCGACCGCTAGTTATATATAATACAGGGTAACGGAGAGAAACTGGACCTGGTTACTTTAGACTCTAAGCTACAGTGGGGCCCACATATTGGTGAATTGTCGAGTAGACTTAGCTCTGCAGCATTCGCGGTAAAGAAAATTCGCCAATTAACAGACGTTGTAACAGCTAGGCTAGTTTATCATAGCTATTTCCATAGTGTTATGTCCTATGGTATTCTTCTGTGGGGTTGTGCCGCAGACATTCAAACAATCTTTGTGCTGCAGAAGAGGGCTATTCGAGCAATTTATAATCTCCCGTGTGGACATTCACTAAGGGAAAAGTTTAAGGAAATTGGTATTTTAACAGTGGCCGGTCAATTCATTTATGATAACCTGGTTTATGTACATAAGAATACTGATCAATTTAGTAAGAAAAGCTGTGTACATAACCTAAACACAAGGAATAAGCATAAATTAGTTGTACCTGCCACTAGGCTCCAAAAGATAAACAAATCTTTTAAAGGTCAATGTGTGCGATTCTACAATAAAATCCCAAGCAACTTACAGCAATTGAGCCTAAATAAATTTAAATTAACAATAAAACACAAGCTGTCTTCAAAGGGATACTATTCTATTAAAGACTATATGGCAGATAAAAATGCTTGGGATTAAGCTGCCGTTTCATACAGGCTATTCTAATATGAATGACTTGAAAACATAAATATTGTTAAGGTACATAACCTTAACTTATTGCATTGTATAGTTTCACAGACAAATGAAGATTGTATTTCTAGTACCAAACTAATGGACATATTTAAAAGAGCAAAGCCTGTGAGTTTCTTGCCAGTTCTTCTTACAGAGCGGTGGCTCGGAACTGGCACTTAGATTCACTTACACTTAATTATTTTTTGTTTTTAAATTGTTTTGTTGCATGTAAGTGAATCTAAGCTTCGTGATTTAGTGTAATATTATTTCGATTGTTTTTTTTTTATATGTAATCATAACGTTTTCAAGTACTATGTATAATAGTTTATGAAATAAATAATTTTTTACTTTTACTTTTTACTTTTTTAAGTAATTCAAGACATTATCACTTTGCCGAGTAAAAATCGAGAGATACGAATAAATAAATAAATAGATTTCCGAGCAAAGAACATTTTTATCACAGTTTATTTGAATAGTTGAAGATAAGGTTCCTCATAGTTCATCGACTCTCGTTAGTCGATAGCGGCGATCGATACAATTGACGAATCATAATCGTACCGACTCCACAAGCCTACTGCGTCGAGCGGCCTGCGCAACAATGGAAGCAATTGACCTCCGGCAACCCCGCGCTAGGCATGGCCGCTTCCACACGGAAATTGTTATCAAAGCCAATATGAAACTTTATTGTGTCATCACTCGTGTGTGCTATATATAGGAAGGCTTTTATTCCCGATACTATCGCATCGATAAAATATGTGATATCCCTGGAAGGAAGAAATATTTATGAAATAGCTGTTGCCCGCGACTTTGCATTTTGACGTGACAACGTCTTAAATTAGGTTGCGGCTGGGAGTCACTTATGAAAAAGTGTAACGCTCGGTAACGTTACGATGAGTCACCGAACGAGAGAGAGGCCCGGCGAATGCCTTGCGTCTCTCTCCCACTCAACTATGATCGGTCTGCCGCGCGCGCAGTTTTAGTAAACAAAATATATTTCTATAGTTAAAATTTGTGCAATTCTTATTTTCATTCAATTCCTTGTTCCTATTGTGCAATTTAATTATATTCATATCAATAAATATTCTACCGAGAAAAAGACGTTGTCACGTAAAATCTTCGCCCGTAAAAACGACTTTACAGGCAACCATTTTTTAGTTATTAAAAAGTATGTAAAGAAATGATATTTAAAAAATATAGAGCATCTGTTAATTGGTTTCTAGACCACAGCCTATAATAAAGTGACATACTTGCCTTTGAAATTACGGACATTTTTATAGAGTTTTATCTTTTTGCGGTCGAATTACAGTTATGGATGTCTACTTACTTTTAATTAAAAATAATATATCCGATATATATAAACTATACTAAAATACATTGCTTCGTAAATATTTCATCAAAATCTGTTACAATAGTACTATGCTAGCTATGGCGGGCTGATACCTGAACTAAAATACACAGCTTTTATTGTTATTAACGGTATCGTTTTACAAACACAATATTGTTTTATTTTAGTTGGCTATTAAGTATAAATCATTAACAAACGTTTCGCAAAAGTATTGTAGAAAAATTTATGACAATCACATATTTTTATTGTATTTTTTATTTTACTTATACGAGGGTAGTTTGGATAGTGGGTATGGAATGAGTTGAGCGACAGAGAAAGAGAGTGCGTGTTGTATGTCGTGTGATCGAGCGCGATAATGCAGACCGCCGCCGTTTAAGTGAACGACTCGGTTTACTGACGTTTGGCAAAAAACGTTTTTCAAAGTGACACTTGCCAAAGTATGTTTCCCAGATTTTCATTTGGCAAAAAACATTTGGCAAAACAATATTTTCGCAATTTAACAGTTAGCAAAACTATTTTTAGCAATTTATTGTTTAGCAAATAATTACATGGCAATGTTTCATTTTACCAAATATTATGTAGTCAAATATGGTTTGGCAAACATACACTAACAGTAATCAATAATAAATGTATTGTTTAAGATAAAAAAATCAATTCTGGCGCTTCGCCGGCCGTTACCGCGGCACGCTCGCTTCGATCGCTCGGCTCGTTCTAGCATTTCTAATCTAGCCTACGTAACTTATATAAAATTAATGTATTTTACTTTATTTATAATTAATGATTAATTTATAATTTACTAGCAGTCGCCCGCGGCTCCGCCCGCGTGGATGTCGGCTACCGCTGTAAAATGCCTACCCAGAAAAGACACAATCAGCAAAATGATTTCCAGATCAATTCACAGACACGGACACTAACATCGACGACGCAGTCATTATCCGCAGGCTGCATAGATTGTCTTTATGTGGATGTTGAAGTTGTTAATGATGAAAATATTTAAATCTAATTAATACTTAGTTTTTACTCTTACCGGCAGTCCCGGAGAGCAACCTGTTGTTTTGGGATAGATAACTAAAGCGATTATTGTAAATCTTCCCCATAAACAACATTTGACATTAAATTATTTTTAGGTGACAAAATAAACTGATGGTCGGGAGCCCCGACCCGTGATAGGGCGCTGTGCAGCAGAAATCGTAATAATTTAAGTTCGCCATAACTTCAAAAACAAACGTCCAATTTTAATCATTCCAAGACCAAATATTATCTACATAAACTGCACTTAGTGATGATATAATTAATTTTGATAGGGATTAATAGCATAAGTAAAATAAATGCGTATAAATATAGTACAAAAAAAAAGGGTTGTTGTGCCTCACTCGCCATATATAGGTATAGTGTGTCGCGGACTTTTTAGTAGGTGGTATAAGATCTTTAATTCATTCATATATTTTGTGGTTCTATCTTTTATAGTTTAGGCAGCGTACGCAACTGTTCTGGTTGATTTTTACACTTTGTGTCCGAAAAACCCAAATATTTTACGGAACCCTATTTTTTTCGAAATTATAATATAGCCTATGTTACTCAGTGATCATGTAGCTTTCTATTGAAAAAAGAATTATTAATATCGGTCCAGTAATTTTTTAGTTTATTCTTTACATACAAAAATACAAATCTTTCCTCTTTATAATATTAGTGTAGATTACATTGACTCCCCCCCCCCCGTACCACCCCAGTGACGCTTACATGGAGCCTACATCGCATGCTGGCTAGCTGAGCGCGGTGAGCGGCAACCACGCGACTTTTTTCTAATACTTGCATTTTTAAACTCGTGATATCTTCCTAATGAAATGTCCGAATTGAATAATTCAAAAAGTTATAAAAAGGTATTGAAGCCATCTTGATTACAAAGTAATTTTTTTTCGATAAGGATTAATACCAAGGTACAAATATAGAGCCTTTTCAAGCGGCGGCATATAAATTAAATTTTTAGAATAAAAACCGCTTACTGTGACGTAACTATAATATTTAGACATATGCTGTCGCGACATTTTTTGTAGATGATGATGAGTACTGCAAAGTCGTAGTACATAATTTTGTTCTATCATCAATAGTTTTCGCTGCGCACGCTATGTAAGGAATTTTTCAGGTCATTTTTTTACACCTCGGGTTACATTATTGGATTTTTAGTAAGGATTCCTAATTTTTTTAAAAATATAATATAACCTATGTTACTCGGGGATAATGTAGCTTTCCAAAGGTGAAAGAATTTTTGAAATCGGTCCAGTAGTTTCGGAGCCTATTCATTACAAACAAACAAACAAACAAACAAACAAACAAATCTTTCCTCTTTATAATATTAGTATAGATGATTAATGATGCTTTTTTCTTCAGGAAAGTTCAAGCCCAGGGTTATGCAAAAAGTACGCAGCCGATCCGATTTTCAATAAGCAATAAAAATATATTTTTACAATATAAAGCTTAATGTATATTTGACTTTGGGTAAGTGAAATTTGACGAAAAATTATTTGGCCAAACGGAGGGATCCCGAACGACTCTGCTGCTTGTGTTACTGTTGGGTTGTGGAACAAGCCAAAAGTGGATGCGTTGTAAATTAATATCAGATGTAAATTTTTAACATATTTTCTGTTTGGCTATAATTTAAAATATGCAATACTTACATTCATTATACAGAGCAGTTTTTAATGATCTTTTGTTTAAATTTAATAGTTGTTTTTATATTTATAAAATGATAAAGAAAAAGGACCCATATATTCAAATTGAAGTTACGCGAATCTGGTGTTAAGGCAGGGATTATAAATACGAACACGGCGTTTATCTTGGGGTATTAAAGTTGGGTCAATAAGTTTGTGTAATTGTTTGTGTAAATTTCAAGACGGCATTATATACCTATATATAGTTGTCGTACTGTCATAAATTTGGTTTCAGCATAAAGTGGTTCTGTAGGAAATCGCCTATGTTTCAGGAATATAACCTTAAGGATGGCTCTTTGTGCATTTTCTAATTGCATAAGATGTGTAGTAGCTGCTCCACCCCAAACAGGAATGCAAAAAGTCAAAATAGATTGACATAGTGCCACATAATTTTTTTTGACCAGTTCTAGGTCTGCGACGTCTCCTAGGCTCTTAAAAATGTGAAGGAGTTTTCTCGCTTTTTAGAACATAGAATGGCTGGGAGAGTGAAGAGGATTGGATAGTGGGAGGTATAGATAGTTTAGGGGGGGGGGGAGAGACCGCCTGACCGTTTCAGTTATGTCAGTTTTATAGGGAATCTGACCTATAACAGGCAGCAACCACGTAAAGGAAATAACAGTCAGTCTTGCTTTGGGGGATCAACGACCAGCGCTCCGCCCCAAAGCCAAGAGCCGAGGCACCAGACGGGACAATCTGGTACTATAGGCGAGTGTCTGTATCACAACGTCTTATATGCGTTATAACTGACACAAACCTTCGCCCGCCCAGCCCGCCATATTTGGCCCTCAGTTAAAAAAATTATGTTAAGTTCGACTTCCATTTACGGTTTAACAATTAACTTTTATGTCTTTATTTCTTTATACATAACTAGCGGTCGCCCGCGGCTCCGCCCGCGTGGATGTCGGTTACCTCTGCAAAATGCCAAATGGTCAATTCACAGACACCAACACTAACATCGACGATACAGTCATTATTCGCAGGCTGCATAGATTGTCTTTATGTGGATGTTAAAATTGTTAATGATGAAAATATTTAAATGTAATTAATACTAAGTTTTCACTTCTACTGGCAGTGGTTCCCGGAGTGCAACCCGTTGTTTTGAGATAGACAACTAAAGCGATTATTGTAGGGCTTCTCTATAAACAACATTTGACGTAAAATTATTTTTAGGTAACTAAATAAACTTATGGTCGAGACCCGTGATAGGGCGCCGTGCCCAAACGTCCAATTTTGATAATCATCATCATCATCTCAGCCATCTGACGTCCACTGCTGAACATAGGCCTCCCCAATAGATTTCCACATTGAGCGATCCTGAGTCGCCTGCATCCATCGGCTTCCCGCCGCCTTGACCAGATCATCGGTCCATCGCGTGGGAGGCCGTCCTCTACTACGTTTACCGGTTCGCGGTCGCCATTGCAGAACCTTGACGCCCCATCGGTCGTCGGTTCTTCGAGCTATGTGCCCCGCCCATTGCCACTTCAGCCTGCAAACTCGCCTCGCTATGTCGGCCACTCCAGTCCTCCTACGGATTTCCTCATTTCTGATTCGATCACGTAGGAACACTCCGAGCATAGCTCTCTCCATTGCACGCTGAGCGACTTTGAGCTTTCTAATGAGGCCCATAGTCAGGCACCAAGTCTCAGTACCGTACGTCATCACTGGCAACACACACTGGTTAAAGACTTTTGTCTTAAGACACTGAGGTATTTTTGACGAGAAGATATAGCGCAGTTTCCCGAACGCAGCCCAACCGAGCTGGATTCGACGATTGACCTCTTTCTCGAAGTTGGACCTACCCATTTGGACTTTTTGTCCCAGGTATACATATTCGTCGACAACTTCGAGAGCCGAGCCTCCAATAATTATTGGGGTAGGCTTAACATGGACATTCGACATAATTTTCGTCTTGTCCATGTTCATTTTGAGACCTACCCTTTGGGAAGCTCTGTCGAGGTCTTCGAGCATTGTGCCCAGATCCACAAGTGACTCCGCTATGACCACTATATCGTCGGCAAATCGAAGGTGAGACATATACTCGCCATTTATGTTGATGCCGTAGTTTCCCCAGTCCAGCATTTTGAAAACATCCTCCAGGGCAGCAGTGAACAGTTTCGGAGATATGACATCTCCCTGTCTCACGCCCTTCCGCAGGAGGATAGGATTCGTGTGCTGGTCTAGTACGCGTACGGACATGGTGGCGTTTTTGTATAAACTTCTTAACACTTCAATATACCGATGGTCAATGCGGCATCGCTGCAGGGACTGAAACACTGCCCAAGTCTCGATCGAATCGAAGGCCTTTTCATAGTCCACAAACGCTAAGCAAAGTGGCTGGTTATACTCCTCGGTCTTCTGTATAACCTGCCGCAGCGTATGTATGTGGTCCATGGTTGAAAAGCCTTTTCGGAAACCGGCTTGTTCGGGAGGCTGGAAGTCGTCAAACCTATGACCGAGACGGTTCGTGATGACCCGTGAAAACAACTTATAGACGTGGCTCAGTAGCGTGATTGGCCTATAATTCTTCAAAAGAGATTTGTCACCTTTTTTGAAGAAAAGTACAACCACGCCACTGGCCCACGCCTGTGGCGTACGTCCCTCGAGGATGACGGTGTTAAAGAGCCTCTGAAGTACCTTTAGTACCGGTGTACCACCCGCTCTCAGAAGCTCTGCTGTCATCCCGTCTTCACCCGGTGCCTTGTTGTTCTTCAGCTGTTTCAGGGCCATCCTAATCTCGTATAGGCTGACGTCCGGGATGTCTTCGGTGTAGTGCCTGGTTAGTTTGGCTCTAGGATCTTTAGCCAAACAAGTAGCGGGATCCTGCGTACTAGTATATAACTGCCCATAAAACCCTTCGATTTCCCTCATGATCTCAGGTTTCGACGTGACTAGATTGCCCTTGTTGGTCTTCAGCTGCGTTAACTGACTCTGGCCAATAGACAGATCTCGTGCGAACACTTTCGAACCCTTGTTCCTCTCTATTGCATTTTCAATACACGTAGTACTGAATCTGCGAATATCAAGTCGCAAGGATTTCGTGATCTGTCTATTGATACGCCGGTAAGAGAATGCATCTGCTGAAGACTGCAATCGCATATGTCGTCGTGCTTCCATGAGATCAAGAGTCTCAGTCGATAATTTTTGGGTTTTATTTCGGGGTCTGGTCTTGTAAAATTTGGACCCCACCGCGTGGACAGTCTCAACTAGCCCGCTACTTAAGTCGTCGACGGACACGCAGTCCTCTAGACCTGCGAAGCGATTTTGAAGCTCGACCTGAAAGTACTCGGGGTTTTGAATATGGGCAACTGAGGGTCGGAGCGTAGACTTCATCAGGCGGGACCTTTCAAGCTTGACATTTATATTCAATGTGCCTCTTACAATTCGGTGATCGCTGCCGGTTTTCACCCTAGCGATTACAGAGACATCATTGAATATTTGCCGCTTAGTGGTCATGATAAAGTCTATCTCATTCCTCGTGAAACCATCAGGGCTCATCCAGGTCCATTTTCTCTGCGGAGGTTTCTTGAAGAAGGAGTTCATCATAAAAAGTCCCTCCTTCTCCATGAAATCCGCTAGCCGCTGGCCCCTTTGGTTCCTTCGCCCTACTCCAAATTGCCCCACTTTCTGCTCGTCACCACTTCGCTGGCCTAGCCTTGCGTTGAAATCCCCCATAACAACCGTGTAGTGAGTTGGTGAAGTATGTATGGCGGCAGAAATGTCGTCATACAATAACTCTACGTCCTCATCAGGGTGTGTCGAGGTCGGTGCGTAGACCTGAATTACCTTCAGCGAATACCGTTTGGTGATTCTGAGTATTAGGTACGCTACCCTAGTCGACACACTCTTTATAGACACGATGTTGTTACGGATGGACTTCCGGACTATAAAACCGACACCACCTTGGGACAGGTGGTCGCCCTCCCGGTGGTAGAGCAAGTTGCCGGACTTGAGGATTACCGTATCCTCCCCCTGTCTTCGGACTTCAGATAACCCGATAATGTCCCAGTGCAACTGCTCTATTTCCTCTTCCAGCTCGTCAATCTTCTCATCAGTCCTCAGTGTGCGTGTGTTGTAGGTTGCCAGGTGCAGAAGTCGTTTAGGATGGTAGCCGGATCTCTGCCGGTGATTCTTTGCACCCCCTACCCCGCCGTTACCAAGACCGCTACCGTAATCTGGAATAGCGGGGCCGCCGGGGACTGGGGGCCGTTTGTGTGTATGTGCCATTCTATTAGGGGTATTTGCCCGTAATCACCACGCTGGGCAGGCGGGTTGGTGATCGCAGTTCCAGCCAGTACGCAGGATGGCGCTGCTGCCCATCATCCGGTCCTATTTCTCTTCGTCGACTCTTACGACTCCCCATGAGATGAGAGGGGGTGACGCTATTCTAGGCCGGCGCCACACGGCCAATTGATGATTCCAAGACCAAATATTATCTACATAAACTGCACTTAGTGATGAAATAATTTATTTTAATAAGGATTATTAGCATAAGTAAAATAAATGCGTTTAAATGTAGTCCAAAAAAATCAAGATTTTTAAATAAAAAACTGGTTGACAAAGATAGGTATAGTGTGTCGCGGACTTTTTAATAGATATTTATAAGATCTACAATTAATTAGCACATTTTGTGGTTCTATCTTTTATAGTTTAGGCAGCGTACGCAAAATGAGTACAATCTTGTTGTTGATTTTTACACTTTGTATCCGAAAAACCCAAATGTCTTACGGAACCCTATTTTTTTCCAAATTAAAATGTAGCCTAAGTTACTCAGTGATAATGTAGCTTTCTAATGAAAAAAGAATTATTAAAATCAGTCCAGTACCTTTTAAGGTTATTCGTTACACACAAAAAACAAAAATATAAGTGTAGATTCGAACTATGCTACTCAATATACTTTATGTATTTCTTTAGATACCTTCATATTTTGCAGATTTCTCAGTAACGGCATTAATGAATTGAGGACCCAAGGAAAACCGCTATAAATATATTCTTAAAATATTTAAGAATATCTTAAGAAAGTTCTCAAATAGAAATTACTAACCTAGTCATAGTACGTATGCAAACGTCTGTATTGAAGTTAGTTATTTCATCACATAGTTTAAATTTCCTTTTTAGGAATTTGTGGTCTTTTGCTTTAGGATTTACCTATTTTAAACTAAATGTTCCTATAGATCTTATTTAATTTCTTAAGGATTCAAAAAAATTGACCCTCAATCCAGATGCACATGGTAGTCACTAGGGACTCTCCAAGCTTAGTCTCATTTAATACAGGATGTCCCAGAAACGTGTGTCAAGCAGAAGTCCAGAGATAGAGCACTCTTTGGAATACCCGAATCATCTTTATGTTCCGCGATTTTTGATTGTTTTCAAGTTATGATTTTTTTCTATTGCTGTTGCGAATTATTGAGAATATTGACCTGAAAAAAAATCTAGAAAAATTAGAAGACATTTCAGCATTTTTGTGCAACTAAATCTAATTTGTAGGTCTTATAGGTTGTTCTTTCTTTATTTAACTTATCAGCCTAGTAACTTAGATGGAAATTCTGAAAATGTATGAGGTATATAGTGAACAGTTTACTGTCGTTGAATTATTATGACTAAAATTATGAACTACTTTTGTAGTACATAAACAAAAGTACTACCAATGGACCTAGTTTGGCTATAACCGGCAATCAGAGACAACAACGTAATTTTTTAAAAATATTTTTAGAATTATTGTCGATGTAATTGATATATGGCACAGGTATATAAATTTATGAAGCCGACAATATGGTGAAATAAATAAACAAACAAAAATACAAAATATTTATTGCTAAACCATAATGTGTACATAGATGTTATATAATTTTAAAACCTATTTATGGACCCTGTCTGGTACGCAACTTTAAGACTGCAGAGAGGGGAGTTGCAATCAATAATCATCAAAATACTAAAAATAAATAAAAAAATTAACATTAATAATACTAGTCAAAACAAAAATCACAAACATATATTACATCTTGGCGGTTAAATATTCCGTAACATCATAATAACATTTATGAATCAAAATTTGTTTTAATTGTTTCATAAATGCAACATCACTTTGCTCGTTTTGTAGAGAATGTGGTAAATTGTTGTTAATTTTTACAGACAAACTGCAGGTGCTTGAAGAGCTTAGTTTGAGACGTGTGGCTGGTATAACTAGCTTGTTTTTGCGTCTAAGTGAATATTTAGAAAGTACATCTTCACGATTCAAGTAAAAATCTTTATATTTTCGGACGAATTTGCATATCTCTAAAATATTAGGTCGGGGAAAAAGTCTTTTCTCATAACGTAGGTATAAACTTATTATAAAATTTTTTTGACTATTTGTGTCTGGCTGGTTTTGGTAACATTAAAAAGGTTCCATTATAAAGAAAAGAAAAAAATAAAAAAAAGTTGTTTCCCGCTATTTTTCATTTGTTTTTCTCTCCGTAAAAATGAATGAATCTAATGAAGAAATTCGATACATTTTAAAATTTTATTATAAAAAAGGCAAAAATGCAACTCAAGCAGTGAAAAACATTTGTGATGTTTATGGACCTGATGCAGTGTCAGTAAGAGTAGCACAAATTTGGTTCAAACGTTTTCAGTCCGGAAATTTTGATGTTAAAGATGCACCTCGCTCTGGTCGCCCTGTTACGAATAAAATGGACGCCATTTTTGAAAGAGTGGAGCAAGATCGGCATATTAGTAGTTACGATGTAGCTGAAGAACTGGGAATTGACCACAAAACAGTTTTGACCCATTTGAAGAAAGCTGGTTATACAAAAAAGCTCGATATTTGGGTGCCACACGAGCTCACTCAAAGAAACTTAATGAACCGTGTACTCATTTGCGATTCATTATTGAGACGTAATGAAACCGAGCCGTTTTTGAAGAGATTGATAACTGGCGATTAAAAGTGGATCACGTACGACAAGAACGTGCGAAAAAGGTCGTGGTCGAAAGTTGGCCAGGCTTCACAGACTGTGGCCAAACCTGGCCTAACACGAAATAAGGTGATGCTGTGTGTATGGTGGGATTGGAAGGGCATTGTTTATTATGAGCTTTTACCGCCCGGCAAAACCATCGATTCTGATCTTTACTGCCAGCAACTGATGAGATTAAAGGAAGCAGTCGAGAGAAAACGGCCGGAATTGATCAACAGGAAGGGTGTGGTCTTTCATCACGATAACGCTAGACCACACACATCTTTAGCCACTCAGCAAAAATTAAGAGAGTTCGACTGGGAGGTCCTAGTGCATCCACCATATAGCCCTGAACTTGCGCCTTCAGATTTTCACCTGTTTCGGTCTCTGCAGAATTCTTTAGGTTCTGTAAGGTTGACCTCAAGAGAGGACTGCCAAAACTATTTGTCCCGTTTTTTTGATCAGAAGTCCCAAAGTTTCTACAGTAACGGGATAATGTCTCTGCCCACAAAATGGCAGAAAGTTATTCAACAAAACGGTACATATATATTGTAAATAAATGTAAATAAACTTTGAAAAAAATGTCTTGACTTTTCATACAAAAATACGAAAAGACTTTTTCCCCAACCTATTATACAGGCAAAGTAGGGTTAGGATTTTATACTTTGTGAAATATTGTTTACAGCTCTTAGTTTGTCGCAATTATTCGAATTAATTTTTTCTGTGAAGTGAACAGTGTTCCCGCGTCCGTACTATTACCCCACAGAATAATTCCATAACCGAGCCATGCGTGTGCGTGCGCATAGTACGTTACTATGGCTGTTTTTATATCGGTGTGTTTTTTATTTCCTTCAAGGCATAGAAAAACTAGACAACTTAGATTTTATTCTACAGGTGTGCGCTTTCCAATTTAAATAGGTGTCTATATATATACCGAGTAGCCGAAATACGATCACACACTCTAAGTCAGTGCCATTATAATTAAATTTTATATGTAATGTTCTTATTTGGTAAGAATGAAATGTCATTAATTTAGTTTTAGAAAAGTTGATTTTTAGAAAATAAAAGTTACTACTACTAAATACTTTTTAAGATACCCTTCGATCTTGCTTTTTGCTTCCTATGCGACGGACTGAGATCCCATTGCATAACATACCAAATTAGAATTATTAGGTGTTTTACAAAAAAGTTTCAAAATTTCGTGCCATTAGCCGAAATTTTTGTATTAAGACAATTCAAAAATAAAATGATTTACAAAACTTTAACAATTTTTTAAAAATTTTCGAACGCTCGTATTGGCCTGGCCACTAAATCGTCAAATTTATAAAACCGTTTTCATGTGGTATAGAGCCAATAAATTTATTTTACTCAGGAATCTTTATAATTTTACTAAAGTTAAATAACAACTCAGATATTTATCTGATCTGTCAGGATAACAAAAAGTCAAAAAGCAAACGGCAGTTAACTAATTACATAATATGTTAAGGCAAAATGACAATATTCTGTGAGACTATTCGAGCATTAAAAATAAGTGAACTAGTTCAGTAAAGCATGCATAGTCAATTCGATATTGTCACAATCAATCGGTTGAGTGAAATGACCTCAGCAAATGGGTCTGGAAGGTTGCTCTACTTTGCAGTTTTGGAATGAACCGTCTATACCCAGACGAAGTATAGTGGACCTAAAATAAAAATTGTGCAATATGGCAGCCGCCTGCTAATTCTGGAAAGTTATTATTATTTGTTTTGGAATACTGTATAAACATGGCCTACTTCCAATTTCATCATGCATGCAACTCATATTTTAATCCGTTTATAAGTTATCGCAACATTGTCACATAATTATTTCGGTTTCGGCAATAGAACGACAAATGTAAGTAACCTTAACTATGCAATCAGTAAGAATTAGATATACCTACTTCATAGTAGTTTTTTAACATCAGCCCTGTTTTAAGTATTCTGTGATCATACCGAACCTATAGCTTATTATTAACTTATCCTTTTAAACTTGCTATTAAAAAGTTAATTTTAAAGTGAAATATTACATTAAAAATAAAGCAACATTCTGTAATAGGAACCTCATATTGACTAGATGTCCATACCTAGCTTAACGATACAATACTAGATACCCAGTTGCAAAAGTAGAGAAACCTTTTAGCACGGATCTGTTGAGAGGCCGGGTCGTCGCAACGCAGACAGACATGCTAAGTGGCTAATCGGCTTATTGAGGGTCCGTCCGCAGCGCTGCGAGGTCGGACAAACGCACGCCGGCGTTCTCTTTGATGTATTATTCTGAACCAGACGACCTACGGGTCATGCCTCTGTGAACACAGGGTAAGGCTATCGCTGACATCTCGTCTCTAGGCTTCTATAGACGTATTATCCTTTCCAGACTTATATTGAATACACTTAGTGCGATGGCAATAGGAACACAATAAAATACAGGTACCTAAAACAGTAAAACACTAAAACACACTAAAGAACATCAGTCAAATTTCTTTTTATCCTCCTTTTTTAATCTTTATTTATATATATAATTCTGTTGTACGCGTGTATGTCACTTAACTTCTTCTAAACGGCTGGACCGATTTAAATGTTTTTTTAAGCTAATTGCATAGCTTCTATCGCGGGCCCTGAGCGTGGGGACCGAATCCAGAAATTCGGTAACGAAAAAACCTAACACTCCGACCGGCACAGCTGTGATACTTTTTAGTTTTGCCATCTATCGATAAATAGCAGAACTTTTTAAAATATCACGCTTGTCTCTTTAGTTCAGCAACCCGCCTTTAGGTGGCATTGGTTGTATCGGCGTTACTGCGCATGCGTAATCCCCTTCTTCGCCCCGCAATCTGGTGACTTGATTTCGCTAAGTACTTAGTAATTTGTTTTCTTATCGGTCAAAGTGTAACCTGAATTAATATCAAAGAAAAAAAACTGCATAAATAAAATAAATAAATAATTATAATTGCATAAGTTGATAAAAAAATGCTATGCAATAGCTTTTCCGCGGCAGTCTCCGAGTGCCACACTTCATTTTTTTTTATATGCATTTGGATGGCGCCCTGGATGGTTTAGATTCACAAACAGCCCGACAGATGGCTCTGCAATCGGTATCTAGATTGCGTACGGTTAGTTCGTTTAGGCAGTATAATATATATTGATAATGTTTAATTCATAGTAAATGAGAATGATTATAAATTGAATATGAGATGCCCCTTTCTATACCCCTTGAGTCCTCAGTAAAGATATGAGACTATAAAGTAAAAAAAAATATTTATTTCATAAACTATTATACTTACATAGTACTTGAAAACGTCATGATTACAAATGAAAAAAAAAATACAATCGAAATAATATTACACTAAATCACGAAGCTTAGATTCACTTACATGCAAAAAAACAATTTAAAAACAAAAAATAATTAAGTGTAAGTGAATCTAAGTGCCAGTTCCGAGCCACCGCTCTGTAAGAAGAACTGGCAAGAAACTCACAGGCTATGCTCTTTTAAATATGTCCTACTGAGATCATATACTGAGATCTCACATGGAATTCTTGAGAGAATTTGAGAAGTGATGTTGCTTTGGTTTGTTTCATTTACCAACTCTCATTTACGGTCACAAACACTTAACGGTTAATAATCCACCGTTATTACACATAAATGTTCGAAATATCACAAATTTTAGAAAAT
Organism: Musotima nitidalis; assembly: GCA_949126915.1. NCBI lineage: Eukaryota > Metazoa > Arthropoda > Insecta > Lepidoptera > Crambidae > Musotima > Musotima nitidalis. Next base: position 597,625 of record OX421431.1, read on the forward strand.
TAAACAAAACTGCAAACATGACGCTTCACTTTCTTGCCAAGAAGTCTATTCCTGTATTATTAAGATTATTTTTTTGCCGGGCTGATTTGTGAATCTAAACTATCTAGGGCGCCACCCAAACGCATACAAAAAAAATTCAAATCGGTCTAGCCGATAAGGTGAAGTTCAGTAACATACACACGTATAGAAGAATTATATACGAGTATAAAAAGATGTAATTTTAATCTGTTAAGTGTATTTCTACAATACATATTAGGTCCTTACATATGAAATTGGCGTTTTGTCGAACTGGCCACTATGATGTCAAAAATTCGACCTTTGGCTAGGAATTTCAAATTCAAATTTATTTTAATTTAAAGCTTGGCTATAAGCGTTTTCGCGTCATTTAATTTTGTTTACACATCGTTCAGTGCTTCATATGGAAAATTTAAAATGCCGAATTATTATTGAATACGAGTTCCATCGTGGAACGAGCGCTGCAGAAACAGCTCGTAGGATTAATTAAGTGTACTCAGAAGACACTGTAAAAGAAAATCCGATACATTTTTGGTACCAACGCTTTTGTTCTGGATAATTTTACCTCCAGACAATCCTCGTGGACGGCCGGAGACCCTAGTTGCCATGCGGAATTGTAAGCGATCGTGGAAGCGGATCCATCTCAAACCACGTCAGAGTTAGCTGCAGGCCCAGTTGTGAATGATAAAACCATCTTGTATCATTTAAAACAAATTGGAAAGGTGAAGAAGCTTAAAAAATGAGTACTACTTAAACTAAGTGAAGCAAACCAACAAACAAGCATCGACTGCTGCGTCACGTTACTCAACCGTCACAAAACGAGGGGATTTTGAATCGTATGATTACTTGTATCTTATACTATAATCGGAAGAGCCCATCACAGTGGTTAAACCCAGGTGAACCGCCCAAGCGAAAGTTGACCCAAAAAAGGTACTGTTTAGTGTATGGTGGACCAGCGTTGGTTTCATCCACTATAGCTTCCTAAGATCTGGTCAGACGATTGCGGCAGATCTGTATTACCAACAATTAGAAACCAAGATGGGAAAGCTACCCAATAAACAACCGAGAATGGTCAACTGATCTGGCCCACTGCTGCTTCAGGACAACGCTAGACCACAAACTGCACAACAGGCGGTGGCGAAACTAGAGAAGCCAGGATTGGAATGTCTCCGTCACCCACTATACTCCCCGGACATTGCTTCAACCGATTACCACTTTTATCACTATTTGTATAGCTTCTTAGTGAGAAAAATTCAATTCAGGTGAGGCAGTTCAAAGATTTGGTTGATTCTCGCTCCCGCAGTTTTCAGAAAAGGAATCAATTATATATTTACTAGCGACCCGCCCCAGCTTCGCACGGGTGGTATGCTAATATGAATAGTGACGTATAATACATAATTACAGAATGTCTCTATATAGGCCGCGAATACCTACCACCGCCGCAACCATAATTTTTCGATTTAGCGTAAGTTTATTCGTTTGATATCTTGTAAAGTACTGATCGAAATTACATGATGTGAAAGACAAATTTAATCTATGTTTAATGTCCAAGCTTACTAACATGTTTATTTAGATAAGAATTAATGTCATACATACTTAAAATGGCTTCGTTAATAAGCCATTATTTTTAGTAAAAAGTAAAAGATAAAATTGGTTATTGTGGGGTATTCTTGAGAGATAGACATATACCATCGCGGACTTTTTTGAAGAATTTTATAAGTTGTACAATATTGTAGTACATTATTTTGACTAATCTCGTAGGGTTTGGCCAGCGTTTGCAATATAAGCGCAATAAAGTGAGTTGAATTACGACATCACATCACAAATCTCACAAATTGACAGTGTTCCACTACTATATTATGCATGTCTTATACATATAAACCTTCCTCTTGAATCACTCTATCTATTGGAAAAAACCGCATCAAAATCCGTTGCGTAGTTTTAAAGATTTAAGCGCACATAGGGATATAGGGCAAGAAAAGGCGACTTTGTTTTATACTATGTAGTGATATCTCTATAAAATAGCAAAACCGCATAGATAATAACGGTATTTTGATTGCTAAATTTCAAGTTTTCTTTGTTCCATGTAAAACACGAATTTTATATGTGGGACTTAATATTATAAGAACGTAATTTTTGAACGTGCGGAGTGCGCTATCCGTAACAATCACAAGAACCTACTGGATGATTCGTGGTCAGTATAAGCTTTAAGTTTAAACAGTTTTGTAAATTTTAATTAAGCAAATACCAAAGACAACTTCAAGACAGAAAATTTAATAACTCCATCACATTACCTGAGTTCACTTTTTATTGTCTTTTATTGCATAGCACAAACTAACTATGTCAATATTCCTGCATTTCGCTCCTGAGGTCGTTGATTCGATTGCCACACAATACTTATTTGTAGTCATAAATACGACTTAATAAGTATCTAAAAAAATAATTTGTGATCTAGTACGGTATGAGCTCCTTTTATTTTGGGGCTCGTAGCAATGTGTGAAAGTGTCGATACCCATAGACTTCTAATTCAGAGGGTCTAGGGTTCAAACCCTGGTGACCTATGACTTTTTGAAGTTATGTGCTTAATTATCACTTCCTCTGTAGCTAGGATAGATCGTTAAGCCGTTGATCCCGGCTGTCATGATTACTGTGACATAAATAAGTGGTCAATATTCGTTTGGTCGTACCCAATGTTGGTTGGTTCACGCCCTCGTCGCCGTGAATGACGCATCAGCCAATTGTTTCGCACTAACAATTTGAAAGGCAAGTCTCTTTTCGAATACACATTCCGCAAAGTGGGCAACATGTTTCTTCTGCTGGTATTTCAACATAGTTCGCGCGAGTCGCATTATTATAGTCATCCACGCCCACAAGTCACTGTTATCATGCGCCGTTACCATGTTTTAATACTGCAGTGTATCTGAGACGCTGTCTTCTAGTACGAGGATTGTCCTCCAAATTTTATTATTACCAATTCCACAACCGTATTTAAGTACAGTCAGCTAGTTTTAAATTAATGAATGTTGAGAGTAAAACTTCGTCGTCACATAGGGTACGGTGAGATTTGATAATGAATAAAAGTTTTTAAATTATTACGCGACCTTGGTCAATCATGGTACCTAAGTCTTCGTATTGAAAATAAAATGTAATGGGTTTAATATTAATTACCTCTGAGTTCTTTAAATGACATTTGAGTGTGGTTCCTAAATATGTTAGCGTTATCTTTTTTTAGCTATTGCATAGCTTCTATCACGGGCCTTGAGCGTGGAGACCGTCTCCAGAAATTCCATAACGAATAAAACCTAACACCCCTCACTCCGACCGGCCCAGCGGTGATACTTTTTAGTTTATTCATCTATTGATAAATAGCAAAACTTTTAATGACTTTTTGAAATATCACGCTTGTCTCTTTAGTTCTGCAACCCGCCTTTAGGTGGCATTGGTTGTTTCGGCGTTACTGCGTATGCGTATTTTTTTGATGTATAAGTAATACAGATTAATTCCGCACAGAGAAAGTATATATGATATTATATATATCTATACAAATGTACATAAAAATAAAGAATTATAATTGCATAAGTTGATAAAAATGCTATGCAATAGCTTTACCGCGGCAGTCTTCGAGTTCCACACATTTTTTTAAAAATATAAATTATATTTAGATCGTTTGTCTATATACATACGTATATGTATGTTTAAGCAATGTATATGTGTGTGACTATATAATTATCTTTATGTTTTAACGTAAATGCGATGTTTTGCAAAAAGGTCTTCTTTGTACTTGTATGTTCTATTTAGTTCGTGTCTTTTTGTCTAGCTTTATACAAGTGGGTTCTTGTTATGTGCCTTCTGTAATATGTAAGTTATTGAACTATAAAAGTTAGCTGTAAGTTTCCCTAAAATATAATATTAGTACATTTAAGTTGTGACGTTAATAAGGTAGTTAAAACTATTACATATTTATTACATATTATTATTCATAAATAGGATTGGATAAATGTTACCAGATAAGTATTTGGAGTTGTTCGTTTTACGCTGAGGTTCATAAGATTGCGCCAAACTTGAATAAAGGATTTTATTGACTCAATACACGGGGCACAGGGCTTCGAGATGTTTTGTAGCAAATGCAAATTCACCTCTTTATTAAAATAAAATAAAATAAATAAATAAAATAATGCCGCCTGCCTCTAAGATTAGAGGGCATATCTCTAAATTAACACAATAGTTATATGAATAATCAATAATCATTAATTTTAATGCAGTAAGTACATTAAGGATTAAAATTGTTTAATAATTAAATTCTTGTCTATAATCACAGATATAGATTAAAATAGATGCTTCATGTAAGATGTAAGCTCAATTGTATGTCAACCAAGCATTACCCTTTTTGTACCAATTTTGACGCCACAAGAGCGTTGTACTTATGTGAAGTCAAGTTGTGGTAGTTAACAACTGAACAGATTACTATGAATATGTACCATTTCAAAAATCGTGAAACGATTTTCTCGAAGCGTATGTCCTCGTGTGTGTATGTTGTGTATATACATAAAGATGTGTGAGAATGTTATGTTTATTATATTAATATTATTTATTGGGGCCCAGTAGGATTATTTAAACAGTATCATTAATAGCAGATACATTTAATTAAAATTAAATATAAATAATTATAATATTATTCAATACTAATATTATAACATTGAACTCTGTTATATAACATTATTTTGATTGTATTAATTAATATTAATATTATTATTTACCTCAATCCAATTAAAAACTAAATTATTGTTTATTTGTGTAAAATAGTGCGTAATAATAACTATTTCACTTTACTAAATTAAATAATAAATAAATATTCACTTACAATCACACCAATTATTTAGTTACAAGATAAGTATCACTAAGAACTTGTGTTATGGATACTAATGAACGGATAAACATACCTTAATTCCTATTCTTTTTGTAAATAAATACTTAATATACATAGAAAAACACCCAGAACAGAACAAATATTCATGTTCATGCACACAAAGATTAGTGCTGTGTGGGAATCGAACCCACAACCTCTGGAGTAAAGTGCAGGTATACTGACCTCCACGCCATATCGGTCGTCAATTAAGGAAATAAAGAGGCAGTAAGACTAAAAATACGCGGCATATAGGAAGAGTAACAGTTATTATTAAGTTATTATAAATAAACGTGGTGAACGTATTAGGTCGGGGAAAAAGTCTTTTCGCATAACGTAGGTATAAACTTATTATACATTTTTTTTGACTGTACTATTTGTGTCTGGCTGGTTTTGGTAACATTAAAAAGGTTCCATTATAAAGAAAAGAAAAAAATAATAAAAAGTTGTTTCCCGCTATTTTTCATTTGTTTTTCTCTCCGTAAAAATGAGTGAATCTAATGAAGAAATTCGATACATTTTAAAATTTTATTATAAAAAAGGCAAAAATGCAACTCAAGCAGTGAAAAAAATTTGTGATGTTTATGGACCTGATGCAGTGTCAGTAAGAGTAGCACAAATTTGTTTCAAACGTTTTCAGTTCGGAAATTTTGATGTTAAAGATGCACCTCGCTCTGGTCGCCCTGTTACGAATAAAATGGACGCCATTTTTGAAAGAGTGGAGCAAGATCGGCATATTAGTAGTTACGATGTAGCTGAAGAACTGGGAATTGACCACAAAACAGTTTTGACCCATTTGAAGAAAGCTGGTTATACAAAAAAGCTCGATATTTGGGTGCCACACGAGCTCACTCAAAGAAACTTAATGAACCGTGTACTCATTTGCGATTCATTATTGAGACGTAATGAAACCGAGCCGTTTTTTAAGAGATTGATAACTGGCGATGAAAAGTGGATCACGTACGACAAGAACGTGCGAAAAAGGTCGTGGTCGAAAGTTGGCCAGGCTTCACAGACTGTGGCCAAACCTGGCCTAACACGAAATAAGGTGATGCTGTGTGTATGGTGGGATTGGAAGGGCATTGTTTATTATGAGCTTTTACCGCCCGGCAAAACCATCGATTCTGATCTTTACTGCCAGCAACTGATGAGATTAAAGGAAGCAGTCGAGAGAAAACGGCCGGAATTGATCAACAGGAAGGGTGTGGTCTTTCATCACGATAACGCTAGACCACATACATCTTTAGCCACTCAGCAAAAATTAAGAGAGTTCGACTGGGAGGTCCTAGTGCATCCACCATATAGCCCTGACCTTACGCCTTCAGATTTTCACCTGTTTCGGTCTCTGCAGAATTCTTTAGGTTCTGTAAGGTTGACCTCAAGAGAGGACTGCCAAAACTATTTGTCCCGTTTTTTTGATCAGAAGTCCCAAAGTTTCTACAGTAACGGGATAATGTCTCTGCCCACAAAATGGCAGAAAGTTATTCAACAAAACGGTACATATATATTGTAAATAAATGTAAATAAACTTTGAAAAAAATGTTTTGACTTTTCATACAAAAATACGAAAAGACTTTTTCCCCAACCTATTAATTTAATAAACACAATAGGACTGTTCACAAATTATATACCATAAAATTTGTGTAGGACATGAAAATTGAACGGAACCTTATAATAAGAAATGAGCAAAGATCGCGCTATTCTGTTCTATTTTGGCATCATCTCTGACCTTCTAGAACAGTAAGACTGACTAATACCTTAACGTCTAACAGATGGCTGGCATGAATCACGTCACTTCTATATCCTATTAAAGTTAAGTAATTAAAGTAATCGGGTATCTTAACAAATAGTGTCTAATTGTAACACATTCAAGATCAATCAAATTTGTGTTATATATGTGTGTATGTTAAGGTTGGATACCAAAATAAACATATTTATGGTTAACTAGCTTACCCGTCGAACTTTGTTCCGCCTTAATGGCAATAAATAAGCAGATTCTGTTTTTTTTTTATTTGAAAAAATACAAAAAAATTAGATACCTACATTAATCATTCATTATTATTTCTGTATTTAAGTACACAGGTTGCTCTTCACTTAAGTACCTTGTGGTTCACTACATTTTTTGTTTTATGATTATTTATATAGAAGCACGAAGTCGAGCCATACTATCGCGGCGCTGTTCACGTGCAAGTTCTTGTTCTACTTCAGTCCTTTCATTTGCAGTATTTCGTATTCTTCTTGCATTACGGCTTTGTCGGGAAAGATTCGATCGTCTTGCTCGCGGCATAATTAATTAAACTTCACTTCACTTCACCTAAAAAAATATTTCAAAACTCAAATTTTCAACCATATCGAGTTTTATAGTTCACTTCACTGTTTATACGAATGGGCAATGGCACTATCATTACATTAAATAAAAATAATAAAGTAAATTTTTTATTTAATGGAAATAGTGCCTTTCTTTCTTTTAATAATGGCGTCGTGCGTCCAGCACATTTAGCCAGTGTCAAGTAAGTGATATATCAATAGTAAAAGAGATAATTCGTAGTATATGAGAATGTTTGATGATAAAGATGAAAAATGGTAAATGAGATACCCTCACATAAGCCCCTTGAGTCCTCAGTAAAGATGTGGGACTATAATGAGAACTCACATGGACTCCTTGAGAGAATTTGCGCTGTTCTGTTTCATTTACCAACACTCATGTATGTTCACAAACACTTAACGGTTAATAATCCACCGTTATTACACATTAATGTTCAAAATATCACAAATTTTAGAAAATAAAACAAAACTGCAGACATGACACTTCAGTTTCCCGCCAAGAAGTCCGTCAATTATTTATTTAATAGAAACTTTCTTTCTTTTAAATAAGGGCGTCGTGCGTCCTGCACATTTAGCCAGTGTCAAGTAAGTGATATATCAATAGTAAATGAGATAATTCGTAGTATATGATAGTGTTTGATGATAAAGATGATAAATGGTAAATGATATACCCTCCCCAAAGTCCCTTAAGTCCTCAGTAAAGATGTGGGACTATACTGAGATCTCACATGGACTCCTTGAGAGAATTTGAAAAGTGATGTTGCACTGCTTTGTTTGATTTACTAACACTCATGTATATTCACAAACACTTAACGGTTAATAATCCACCGTTATCACACATTAATCTTCGAAATATCACAAATTTTAGAAAATAAAACAAAACTGCAGACATGACGCTTCACTTTCCCACCAAGAAGTCAGAAATAGTTTGAATATTGATTTCTTACAAATATCAAATTGTCATCCATACGTCATTACATAGCTGTCATTATACGTCAATTACATAGCTGTCATTTGCGTTTTGTTATTCCAAGTCTGATTCTTTTTTGTTATATCACGTTTTATAGTGACTGACGTTTCATGTCAAGTCACACGGGAACGCTGTCGAACGGGATAAAAAGTATCCTATGTCCGTCTCCTGGCTCTAAGCTACCTCCCTACCAATTTTCGCCTAAATCTGTTCTGCCGTTCTTGAGTTATAAGTGCTGTAACTAACACGACTTTCTTTTATATATATAGATATAGTTCGAGGCTAGATGGCGCTGTATTAAATGTCGGTGGATATTACTGATATTATTTTATTGTAATTATTACATGTGTAACAAAATCATATGCATCATCGTTATTTTGTTAGCTATTAAATTCAGATGCTGCAAGACCTATTTTTAAAGGGCTTTTACGTTATTGTGTTGTTGTTGGGCAGTCACGGCGTTGTTGTATGGGAGCTCCCTCAAATATTTATTTAACTCTGTTTTTTAGTATTTGTTATTATAGCGGCAACAGAAATACATCATCTGTAAAAAAATCAACTATCACGGTTCATAAGATACCTTGATTTACACTTGACCGGTTTCTGTTCATATAAAGAAAAAAAGCTAAATAATGTAATGGTGGAAACAGAGCCACAAAATATTTTAATATTCAAACAGCTACGTCCCATACCACACTTGTGTAAATTTCAATTTCGGTTAAAGTTTATTTGAACAACTGACTAAGTATGCGCGTAGGGTCATTGATTTCAAATAAATTGTGTTCTTTTTATATGTATACTTTTTAATGTGCAATTATTGTATTGTCAGTTATTGTCAACGTACAGGTAACATGACCATGTAATCATATAAGACCATCTGTACGAAGATAATCTCAAAAGTAAAAAAAATTATTTCAAGACTGGAGTTAAATCTTATTTGTAAAAAATTGTATGCACTAGAGAAGTGATTGTATTCCAAACCGTAGAACAACTGAGACAGTTGTTTTACATAGCCAATTCATTTACTTCATTCTTATTTCTAAAACTCAATTAATTTTTTGGTTATTGTTGGTTATACGAGAATTAAGAGATAAGACGTACCTATGTACTTTATAAGCAAAAAAGACAGAAACACAGCTTGACGGCAAAATGACCGAAAGCTTTTTTAAATTGTTCGGCAATTAATTTTACTTAAGTACCTTGGATTAAAGGCTTATCTTGGCTTCCCAAGCTAAGCACCGAAACGCTAGACGTGCCATATAATACATTTTTTTCGAATTCATGACGGGATAAGCGGCTGTCAGAAACTGGAGCCTATTGAGACGAACCCTCATAACAAACGTGATAACGTTCCGTTTTTCCCACAATGGGAACACACTGTTTCAGCAAAATGAACGCCAATCCGTAACATTAGTTGGTCCCATTACCGCTTCCTTTTAAACACATTGTTGATTTTGTGCCCAAATTAATTCTTTTGTTCTAGATTGAATAAAGCACTGTTTATAACAATACTACATTTGGCTTCCTACATGCTACAACAATGAATAATCCAGTAAGCATCATCACAATTAATGTTAGTCAATGTTTAATTTTATTCTGTGACACATCGCATTAACTTGTGGGTTTTGGTTGTCTATGTTTTGAAATAGATTTATATTTACTTTTGTTTAATTATACAGTCATACTTATATACGTCTTCACCGTCCACTTGTAATTATATATTAAGAAGATATCGACTCCAAGTGCAGATAGTCTACAGTAGATCGTTATCACGTTAATACACAGAGGAAATTACGTTAAAGTAAATACTCACTAATTTTCTTGCCTTCTCCAATCGGTTTATGACCAAAATGGCGACAACGATATTACTCAAGTGCCTCTGATTTTGTTAAATATAATTCGCAGTTTTCATCAGAACACAATACTTCTGAATTAATACTAGAGTTTATCATATTTATCAGATAGGTTACAAAGTACTGAAATCTCTAGAATATGTCCCGTGAGCAAACTAGAAACAATATACATGTCTGATCCTCAACGTGTTGAATATGGTGTACCTCAAGGTAGCATACTGGGGCCATTGCTCTTCCTAATATACATAAATGATCTGCCAAAAACTGTAGAACATAAAATGGTACTTTTTGCAGGCTGTTATAAAACGTAATGTAGAAAATGATTATGAAGACGATATAAATAATTCTCTTTCTGAAATTGTAAATTGGCTAAATAATAATAATCTTGTAATTAATTTAAATAAAACTAAAATAATGCACTTTTATCAACGGCTTAATAGACCACAAGTAAATATAATGTATAATAATTGTCCCATTGAAGAATGTACTAACTTTAAGTTCTTAGGTATAACAATAGATAGTCAACTTACCTGGAAACCTCATTTGCAGGAAATATGTAAGCGACTAAATAAATCTGCTTATGCTCTGTTCCAATTAACGCAAAAAGTAAATATGGAAACACTAGTTACAGCATACCATGGATTAGTAGGTTCAGTATTGCGGTATGGTGTAATTTTTTGGGGAAATTCGACAGATAAAGAGGTTGTATTTAAAATGCAAAAAAGGTGTATACGATCAATGTGTAATTTAAAAACTACAGATAGCTGTGTTCCCTATTTTAAACAATTTAAAATACTACCTTTACCCTCTCTATAAATACTAGAAACTGCTCTTTTTGTAAAAACTAATCCACACATATTTCAAAAACTTTCCCCCACTAGAAAAAATCCAACACGTACACAATATAAGAACCGATTATGTAATGTAATATGTAATACTGCTTTAGTAAAAAAAAGTTTCTTTGGCACTGCTTCACAAATTTTTAACAAAATACCTAATGTAATAAAAAGCATGACCTTGCATGAATTTAAAAAATCTTTAATTAAAATACTACTTGAAAAATGTTATTAACAAGTAGATGAGTTCCTAGATGATAAGACTTTACTGTAATTTTAATTATAATACATTATTAGTCTAATATTCTTTGTTAATGTTTGTATGTCTCAACGACAAAACATAGCGCACATATTTAGTATGCAACACCTTAATGTAAAATACCTATGTTTAACAAATTAATAAATTCTATTCTATTCTATTCTAGTTTAATAATGCACGGTTAACGGGTGCCGGGCACAATACTGAAATAAAATAATGAAAACGCTACACTGGATTAGATTTTGAGTACACACAGTGGATCATTGGGTAACGAATAATCTGACGTTCTAGTAAGAGGGCGCGCCAGTCTGTATACTTACCAGGAGTTCAGTCACTTGACAGCACACTGACCCGACGACTCCTTCGCCTAGATGCATGCGCCTAAAATAACCTGTGCCTATTGACGGGGGCCATCATCGTACTCCGCTTACTAAACAAAAACTACCACACAGTATCGCAGACAGTTCCCTGTGCCGAGCATTACGGAGGCCTAGGAAACGATCACTCACGAATGCACAGGCAATACCGGCAGACGAAAAATAATAACATCACCAAGTACTATCACAGAAAACTTAAGCAGAATTGAAGAACTGGTCAGCTTCTGAAAGATGACTGGAGTAATGTAGGATGGCGGCATTGGCTCACACGCAGAGGTCCATTGAATGGACTAAGTACCTACGGAAACAACCACTACTAACACAAAACATCATGTTGCAAATTATTATCTTTGCCATTAATCAAACAAACATTTGTGAAGCAGTCGTGTCGTGTAGTGTCTCTATTTATATCGTGCTATAAGCGCGATACGCACGCAGAGAGTCAAGGTTCGCGCAGCGCCCCCATCGGCCCCGGCGCGGCGCGGCTTCCTGCAGAACTAGGCTAATCGCTGTTTCAACCATAGAACGCTATGCGGGCTCTGAACTGCGTACATTTATATTTTGTGCTCAATTTAAAAAGAGTGGCAGTCAGTTTTATCTAAATATTCCCAACTGTATAGCAAAAGAATAACCAGTACCTGGGAAATTATCATAATGATGCTCTGCTAAATAGATAAATTGATAAAATGATTATTTACACCCTATTCTTTGTCTATTGTCAAGCGCGTGTTAGATTTATGGTTCTAGTTATCATCAAATAATAGGATCAATAACCACTATAAAAGTGCTGTAAGCAGGTAAAGGAATTCAAAAGTAAAACAATAAAACGGTTTAAACTATTTTATTTATTAAGTTCTTTATTAGTGTTTCGAACACTGCGTTTATTTTTAAACTACACTCCGTTTATATTTGCGAACTATTATTTAGTGTAATATATATTTATTATTATAGCCGTTTATTTAGTTTCATCAATTATTAAACACAGAATTATAGTTATGCCATATATCCTACGTTATGTCTTAAAGCAGTTAAACAAAATATATAACTTATATCAATCATATTGCATCAGTTATAAAGCCCAACAGATTAGTACACATGGCCCCACATAAAATCAAACAAACATTAATACCAATGTGTACAAACATTATATGACAGAACTACACTTACTAGTGTAACTATCAGTACAACCATTTGTAAATTACAAAGTATTTCATATATCTGTCCATAACACCAACTAAACCTTAATCGTAGAAACAACAAGGGTACAACCGTGAAATAATTTGTTACAGATAATAATTTAATTTATTATCAACAATCATCACAATCATAGCACCTTAAAACAAAATAACATTATGCCAAATAAGTATGTAGTTTATTCGGCATAATGCATATACACAGGAACATAGCTTAAAACAATATAACACTGTAGATATCTATTTAACTTAGTCCGTAGTTCTGGAATCGACCCTCAATACTGATTTTCTTACGATTACAATCTGCTTTTTATACACATCAAATCACATCTTAAGAATATCTCACGATAAGTGGCAGCAGCAGTATACTTTCTAGTTTTATTGACTATTACGATAATTATTGTGCTACAGTTAATCAAGCTCGATGAAACTCTTTTAAAAACTCTTGAGGAGTTTGCCAAACTTCTTGGCAGTATATGATTAGGTATAAATGAGACAAAAGATGTAGTATAGTCTGGTTATATTATCCAAAGGTGCATCTTATATACTAACGACTTCGTGTTGATAACAGATAGTAGAAACATTTAATAGACATTAAACGTGCGATAAGGAACATAAGATTGCGATGTAGATTGTAGATACAGCACAAAGATATTGTACTGTAACAGTACACCCCCCTTTAAAAAAAAAAATATTAAAAAAAAATATTAAATTAAAATAAAATATTGTACTGTAACAAGGAGTTATTACAAACATTCACCTACCGAAGGTACATAGAACATCCTTACTTTATTATTATTTATTATTATTATTATTATATTATTATATTATTATATTATTATATTATTATTATTATTATGTTTGTCTTTTTCCGATCTCGGGCCAATGGTGACCCGGACATTTGGAAGGCATGCGTGGGGCCGAAGCCAACACGTAGAGGCCCCTTAGACAATTTTGATCTAATGGTTATGTGACACCAACCGGCGATTATCCCTATGTGCATTATAGAAATACACCTAAGGACAATCCCCGGTCGGTGCAGTACTATTAGGATAAGATGGAATCTACTATGGCCGGGATATTGGGTTGAAAGCTGAAGGACTGGGTAAATTGGACTATGGATAGAGGAGACTACCGGACACCTGCCGTCATCATCAGTCTCAAATGATTGTAAATGGCAGGCGGTGACTAGCCAGAGGATAGAATGGGCACTCCAAAATAGCCGTAGTGCAACGGCAGGAGCGCAACATAGATATCCTCGGCTTCAGGGTGTCGAGAGGTGTACACCGTTTTCTACTCACTGCCCAAGAGGACAGTGCGCCAACTCACGACTTATGCATCTTTCACTTCCACCCTGCGAGCATGTAGCTCTTGCGACTCCACCCTGGACAGCCAATGAAGGCAAGCCAGGGGCGAGGGTCCTGCTAGCCTCTTGGGGCCCACTCCGGCGAACCGGAGACGAGACCGCAGTCCGACCCTCTGGAGCACTCGGATTTACGCCCGTGGTGTCGCCACTCACCAACAGCTCGCCACAAGCTGCCCTGCGGGCTTATTATTATTATTATTATTATTATTATTATTATAATATTATAAATGCGAAAGTAACTCTGTCTGTCTGTCTGTCTGTCTGTCTGTCTGTTACTCTTTCACGCCAAAACTACTGAACGGATTTGAATGAAATTTGGCATACAGATGGTCTAGACCCTGAGAAAGAACATAGGCTACTTTTTATTTCGAAAAGGGGGTTGTAAAGGGTTAAAAAAGGGGAGGGAGTGAAAAGTTGTATGGGATTTCTTAATTTTAAAAGATAATTATAAATGCGAAAGTAACTCTGTCTGTCTGTCTGTCTGTCTGTCTGTCTGTTACTCTTTCACGCCAAAACTACTGAACGGATTTGAATGAAATTTGGCATACAGATGGTCTAGACCCTGAGAAAGAACATAGGCTACTTTTTATTTCGAAAAGGGGGTTGTAAAGGGTTAAAAAAGGGGAGGGAGTGAAAAGTTGTATGGGATTTCTTAATTTTAAAAGATAAAACTATGAAACTTAATATTTAAGCACTTGATAGGAAATAAATAAACATTTGTTCTAGCGTTTTTGAAATTTCGTCCTGTGAGAGATGAAATAGGGGTTGAAAGTTTGTATGAAGTTCGAAATTTTTGAAAATAAAAATATAACATTTTGTATTTAGGCACTAAATAATAAACAAAAAATCGTTTGTTCTAGCATTTTGAAATTTTTACCGATATGGGGGTGAAATAGGGGTTGAATGTTTTTATGGGTGTTCTTCATTTTTGAAGATAAAACCATGAAACTTAGTACGTAGGTCTCTTAGGATGTGCAGAGATTTTCTACAAACGGAATTCTCGAAATTCGAGCGGAACGGAACGGATTCGGCACGGAAACTACGACGCCAAACTATTCTAGGAACATGATATTTAAAAATTTTGGTTGTATCAAGTTTAAAAAATATTTTGGCTTTTGAAGTTAAAGTTCCTTTTAACGAATTCTCTGCATCGCCGCCGCTGATATCTACGATACCTACTAATGATTCTTATTAAATAATAAAAATGCTACCCAAAGATACTATTCCACGCGGACGAAGTCGCGGGTAACAGCTAGTTTATTAATAAATCGAACATAAACTTTTACCTCAATAAGATAGGAGGATAGTTAGTTATACCAACCTTTTGAAATATCAAACAATCTTTTATTTACATTTATTATCTTATCATCAATATTTTGAAATCCTTTTGAAAACCATTTATATCTTATTAAGACTAATTTCTTTTTAGAAATTAGTAAACATGAAGTTTATATTAAAAAGTACTTTTCTTGATTATTTCAATGAGGAGTCAAGTTTACGTCTTTTAATAATTAAAATTCAAGCTCAATGTAGGCAAAGGCTAGTAGTAGTAGTATTCTAATAATGTATTTTAGTATCATAATTCCCTGACACGCGTTAAGGCTTGTTCCGAATTCCGATAAACAGAGTTTCCCAGAAACGATTTCAAGCGGAAGTCCAGAGATAAAACACCTCTTGGTATACCCCGTGTATGCTCCGTGATTTTTTATATTTTTCGAGTTTTTGGGAATTTTTGACTTTTCATAGTTGTTTTTATTAAAAAATATTATACCTTTTAGAATTTTTTATTAGCCAACTGAATCTTGATAATTAGTTCTTTTATAACTAAAATTATTAGACTCATAACTTTAATGAAAAATTTACTTTTATTTAGTTATAACCAAAGAAAGAAAAAAAAGACGTGTGGCACTCGAAGACTGCCGCGAAAAAGCTATTGCATACCATTTTTTATCAACTTCTGTGATTATAATTAGTAATTTATGTAGTTTTTTGTTTCTTTGATATTAATTCAAGTTTCACTTTAAGCGTGGTGACCGATAAGAAAACAAATTTCAGCCACCCGATACAACCAATGCCACCTAAAGGCGGGTTGCTGAAATAAAAAGACAAGCGTATACTTCAAAAAGTCATAAAATTTCTCTATTTATCGATAGATGGAAAAACTAAAAAGTAGTAAGGTTTTTTTCGTTACGGAATTTCTGGTTTCGGTCCCTACGCTCAAGGCCCGCGATAGAAGCTATGCAATAGCTTAAAAAGATGTGTGGCCCTCGGAGACTGTATTTTTTTTATAATACAATAACAAGTATTTAATAATAACTCATATAAAAATGCTATGAAAACTAGAAATGTTTTTTCAAGTTTTTAGAGTTGCGATAGCCCAGTGATGGGACCAATAGACTGCACTTCAGAGTGTTCCAGGTTCAAATTCTGACATTTCGAAGCAAGTTATGTGCATATAATCGCTTGCTCCGTGCCTATGAAAACACGTAAAACCGTAGGTCCCGGCTATGATAAACAGTTATTAGGAAGACAGTTCCTTCTAATATTATCCTTCGGCGGCGGGGGCAGGGGGCCCCCGTCTAGTCATAGACACCAAAAATTTAATAGTTTACATGAAAAAGCAATGATGCACAGGTATTTTTTCGGCTACTCGCTCAGCGTGGTGAACTATGACCTGAATTCATCTCACCTTGTTTTGTGAAAGAAGGACTGAGCCTAGTAGTGGGAGTGGGATAGGCTATGATGATGATTTTCGGAGATTACTCTATGAAGACAGCAAACGAAGACTCAAGTGTTAACATATTATATTAACTCAGATTGATGTTTTTATTAACATGCGAAATAGCTAGTGGTGTGTTTGATTTAGAAAGGTATAGAAAAAGTAGCATAGAGCATAGATAATTGTTAACAAATAATAGATAACGAGAGTGTTACATTCTTGGTTACGAATATTCGAACCCCGGGCAACGTTATCGTTGAAATGTCTATTGAGACCCGGCATCGCAGAGTTATTTATTTAGAATTTATCACATCGTTGTTATTTTTGTTATGTTATGTGCAAGCTTGAGAATTATGAAGTATTGCGATAATAATTATTTATTACAAATTCATATATTAAATTATATATTAAAAAAACTTTACCATATGAGAACACCTGACAAGTTGATGTCTATAAACCCAGACCATGTCGTAATAAGTGAAGTACCAAAAAATGCGGTTCCCGCGCAATTGCTACGCCATGTGCGTAACTACGTAGGTACAAGGCGTCTTGACAAACGTTTTACTCTATTGATGAGTATAAAATAGTACAATTATTCCTCTTATTTTTTTCTTTCATTAGTTATTATGACTTGTCGCCATATTCATAGTACCGCCTCACACAGATTTATCCTGCAAAGATAAATAAAATATTGCAAGTGAAACTACTATCTTGTACGGAACATTAAACTAATTATACTTAAAAAAACATGGAACCCGGAGCATGCTTCAACAGATTATCATCGTGGATTTCGGATGGATCGTGATGGAGCAATGCGACGAAGATGAAGGCTGCTGATGTTTTGCCAGGCGGATGGATGCGCCCGGGAGCCGCGGTCTATTTAACTGATATAATCTATGTATTTTTAATCACTGTTAAGTGAAAAAATATTAAGATAATGAACATATTATTTACATTCCTCCGCCTCAGCTTATATTAGTTTTGATTAAAATTATCTCTCGTCACTGTAACTACCATTACAATAATAATTGCAGTAAGTGTACAAGAACCTGAAGAAAGTGTTATAATGCCACAATTAGACCGCTTACATAGTGTTTAAAACTGTAATATAAAGGTACTGTAATATATATTCCTAATACAGTTCTGTTAATAAATGTTGTAGATGTTTTTGCGGCCAGTGTTGTTCCTAAGCAACAATGTTTGGTTGCGCGCCGGTAACAGAGCCTATTGTGCGCCGAACAGAATAGCAACTGGCGTTAATCAGAGCAGAAGGAAATTTATAAATATACGTTGTTGTAATATCATAATATCATTTCTTAAATTGGCTTGGAAGATCAACACGAGTTCGTGTGGAATATAATATTTTACATATATATCTTAAAAAATACGTGTGGCACTCGGAGACTGCCGCGTTAAAGCACACTATACACTTTGAGCGTGGTGACCGATAAGAAAACAAATTAGTAAGTACTTAGTGAAGTCAATGAGTCACCAGATTGCGGGGCGAAGAAGGGTACGCATGCGCAGTAACGCCGATACAACCAATGCCACCTAAAGGCTGGTTGCTGAACTAAAGAGACAAGCGTGATATTTCAAAAAGTCTAAAGCGAAGCTTTAGGTCTGCAGTTTCGTTTTATTTTCTAAATTTTGTGATATTTCGAACATTAATGTGTAATAACGGTGGATTATTAAACGTTAAGTGTTTGTGAACGTACATGAGTCTTGGTAAATGAAACAAGACAATGAACATCACTTTTCAAATTCTCTTAAGAAGTTCATGTGAGATCTCGTTACAGAATTTCTCGATTCTATATCCACACTTAAGGCCCGCGATAGAAGCTATGATAATAATATATGAAAATATTAGTTTCGATTATACGAGTATGTTCCTTATACTATAGCTGGGAGATGACGTCACGTATAACCCTACTGCTAAAACATCTGCTCGTTACGACTCATACAGGTTCGAGTCTCAGGGGGTGCGGTGCGGCGGCGGGTGAGGCAACGTGTGGGAGCGGATGCCAGCGCACATCGGACTTCCATTAGCTCCAACTAACTCCGTGGGGGGCTTCTACTACCAATAACAATCCCCCCTTTATGTGAACATTAGTTTAAAGCACTTACATTGCTGGCTGCATTTACGCTGCAAAATTCTTTCAAAACACACGACCAAAAGAAACTTCTTTTGTGAAATTGAAATATTCTATTACATATATTTAAATTTATTTTTTTATAATTCGCATATAAGCCTCACTGTTAATTCATAAAAACTTTATTGTGAATAGGTTATATAAGTGACGCTTTAAATTAAGTACCGAGGTAGTCGAAAGTTTAATAATTTTAACAAATTTAAATATAGGTAAACAGCAGCAGTGTACATGTATTTAGAATTGACTGTCGAGGTCAGTAACCGGTTCAAAAGTTGGCCAGTCATCCTAGATTGTTGCATCCGAGTAGGGTTGTAACTTATAACTATTTTTCATCATAATTACAATGTTAAACGAATGCTTAATCCGAGATATTTTATAAAGATCACAGTGTAGGTCAGTATTCTAGTCGCGGGCATCTGGCATGCCAGCGATTATGTGGGGCATTGTAGGTTTCTTCTTCTTTGATTGCGATATTCTAGCTGTCACTAATTTTCAAAGCACAGACAATTTTGTAATGAAACTTCACATAAGGTATGTTCATTTAATTTTAGCACATGGTTAGAAACAGTTTACACTGTCTTTAGAAAGGGATAAAACATTTATGTTCTCAAAGACACAAAATTCCACCATTTTTTCAGTGCCTCGGGTGGTGTTTGATGGTATTTGACGTCTTCGCGCTCGACGACTTTGCTCCCAGGCTACTATGGGCCCTTTTGCACGATCTTCACTCTCCTAAAAAAATACATTTACGGAAGATTTTATGGATGGTAAGTATTTTAGATATAGAAGCTGTATTTAACAAAAAAATTAAAGGAATACATAAAAACCTTATATTTTATCTTATTAATTACTATAAATATTATTAGGGAATCTTCGAAACTTCTAAAAAGGGAATACCAGAATTTATTATCAGAAATTATATACACCTCTTTTCAATGGATATTGAATAATCAAGCGTACTATTTTATTTGGAATTCTCCGCCGAAAATAACTCAACGACATCTTTATTTACATTATTTATTACTACACTAGAAATAACATTAAAATTAACAGATGTGTTTTTATAATCTACTTTATTTTATTTTAAGAAAACAGCAAATCACATGTTAAACCTAGTTACAATAACCTTGTTTATAGGGCTGAAATGCCCGAAATATATTTATGAAAAAAATTTAGTTTCTTTCCGTCGTCATACTGATTAAAAAAAATGACTACAAGTCATACTTACATGAATAGGCTATTTGACAACATTCAAAATATACAACAAATTGTGGTCATCCTAAAAGATTATATTATAAAGAAATATATTCCACTTTATTTTGATGTAAATCATGTGTATTTTTAACAAAATAAAGCAAATTAAATGTAATATTTTTAAATTTTTATCTGGAACATGAACGGCCTGTGATTGGTTGACATTCCAGTGACGTCACTCACAGGTTAACAGTTTGTTTTTTTTTTTTTTCTTTGGGGGGCTTACAGCTAACACTGCTATATAATTTTAAAACATATATTCTAAAAGCCAATAACAAGCCTCCACATATAAACAGTTGTCTCGATAGTTCGCTTCGTGAGTGTTTTTCGTGTTTTTATACGTTTATTAGCAGTTTTCCTACAGTTTTCTGATATTCTTCCATTTTTTGTTACATCTCGTTGCGTAATACCTATCTATTACACATCTCAAAATGGATCCGAATTTTGTGAGAGACAATAATATAAACACAAAAAATAATTTTGAGGTTATATTATTGAGTAGGTAATAATACTGTTCAGTTTTTACTCTTTGTCATAGTTTTTGCTATTGTTTCATGATATTTAGTATTTTTTTCTTAGAAAACGAAACGAAAAGTAGTAAAATATAACTACATGAATATAATTAATAGGTTTTTAAAGAATTCTTAATAATATTGCCGTATATACGAGCTGACCCGGCGAACTTTGTTCCGCCTTAATCGCAATAAATAAGCAGATTGTGTTTTTATTTTATTGGAAAAATTACAAAAAAATTAAATACCTACATTAATCATTCATTATTATTTCTGTATTTTAGTACAAAGTTGCTCTTCACTTAAGTACTTTGTGATACAGGACATTTTTTGTTTTATTATTATTTATTGAGAAGCACGAAGTCGAGCCATACTATCGCGGCGATGTTCACGTGCAATTTCTTGTTCTTCTTCAGTCCTTTCATTTCCAGTATTTCGTACTCTTCTTGCATTACGGCTTTGTCGGTAAGATTCGATAGTCTTGTTCGCGGCATTATTAATTAAACTTCACTTCACTTCAATTACCCTAAAAAATTATTTCAAAACTCATATTCACATTCCCGCCAAGAAGTCAGAAATAGTTTGAATATTGATTTCTTACAAATATCAAATTGTCATCCATACGTCATTCATTACATAGCTGTCATTTGCTTTTTGTTATTCCAAGTCTGATTCTTTTTTGTTATATCACGTTTTATGGTGACTGACGTTTCATGTCAAGTCACACGGGAACGCTGTCGAACGGGATAAAAAGTATCCTATGTCCGTCTCCTGGCTCTAAGAAACTTCCCTACCAATTTTCATCCAAATCTGTTCGTCTGTCCGTTCTTGAGTTATAAGTGGTGTAACTAACACGACTTTCTTTTATATATATAGATATAGTGATACAAACTGAACCAAAACAAATACATGTATCGTTAGATTATCACATATTATTAACTACAATCTACACACATATTTAATTGTAGTTAATTATTACTTACATCAAAGTGATCTTCACACATAAAAACATTTGTATGAGATAAAATGCTATTCGAGTCTCTTCGAGCTAATTGTAACCATTTTTTTCGTCTCTTGGGATTGTTTGGCACAAACAATTTTCGAGGATTCCTTATACTTGTACTCGTACAACGTGGAACTACACACCATTTGTATCCCATTTTAGGGCATAAATATCAATTAACAATTAAAAATACTGTAACTGCTCTAATCAAAACAAACAGTTTACTATAGTGTGACGTCGTGCGTGTCACGTGACCAGCGTCGTTACAGAAACAGTGTTTTACGCGGGTTTCATTAAATTTAAACTTCAACATTGATTTTTCATCATTAAAACATTAAATATTTCGGAAATATCAATGTAGGGTAATTATTATCATATAAACAATAATATAAAACTGTTTTCCAAAATTTGTCAAATAGCCTCTAGGAACTTTCGAAATCCCCTTCATGCACTTTCTTGTCTCGTGGTCGCCTATTTCCAAGCTGTGTATATGTAACAGTCATAGTGATTAAATAGCTCATATACATAATGACTGGTCATTATATATAATGGCCAAAATTCACTAGACAAAGTATCTAATAAATTAATCACTTTGTCTGGACATTATTACCTGAGGTCGTGGGTTCGATTCCCACACAGGACAAATATTTGTGTGTATAAATATGAATATTTGTTCTGGTCTGGGTGTTTTTCTATGTATACTAAGTATGTATTTACAAACAAATATGTTTATGTATGTTTATTCGTTATTTAGTTTTATATTATCTATAACACAAGTTCTTAATGATACTTATCTTGGAACTAAATAATTGGTGTAAGTGTCTGAAATATTTATTTATTTATTTATTATTCATAATAACGTGTCAAAGTAAGTCAAAGTAATAAATACGGTCTATGACCTATTCCAAACTAATTTAGGTGGGCTGCATAAAATGTTTTATGATATGTTTTATGTTTATAAAGAGAAGGTATCTCTTTTTGGGTTAGGTCGATTTTTTTTTCTTACTATTAAAAAACATTTCTTTATAATAGTTGCAGCCCACCTAAATTAGTTTGAACTTTTTTGTTTTTAGTTTGTAATTACTATATTACTATATCACTATATTATAATTTTATAATTTTAAACGCATACCTACGTGTTTTATTACATTATCCAAGTCATCGAAGATATTATATATAATAGCTAGTTAATGTGATTAATTTTGTGTCTATTATCACTTTAATCAAACTGAGTAGATATTATGCATAATGGCTAGCCGTTATATATAATATCCAGATTTATTACTTTGGCTGTAACATATAGACAACTCTATTACTACTTCTATAATGATTTAATTTATAATGTCATCATCCATTAACGTCACACTATCAAGGGCCTCTCTCGAATCAAGATGAGATATACAATGTATAAAATTTTTTTAAAAAAAAATCACATACTAATGATGTTGTGAAATCACATTGTAATTTATAGAATTTGTCTCTGACTAAGCTTGAGTATTGTAATAATAAGGTGCTATTACCAGTTAGTAAAGTGTTTTGCCTTACTTAATGACATGTTGTGTTTAAATTGATTTATTACCAGCAATGTATAGTTTACAATATCTATAGGTATAGATAGACAAGTTATCTACACGGTAGCATAATTGTCTCGTGCTTTTGAGACAATAGTAAAATAAAAAGGTAAAGATAAGGTTCAAAATTTTATCATATTCACTGTGCATTGTTTTTCTTTTAAACAATAGGTCTTGGACTAAATAAATGGCCAAGCCATATATTCAGACTTAGATGTTTTGCTGTTATTGCTCGTCGATTCATTATGGAAACTAGGCTTTACTCACGAAGAGCATGAATTCCTCTAAATAAACGTTCGGATTTAATTTGTCTTTAGGCCGCACATTTTATAGCATATAATTCGACATAATCTTATTCTTATGACATCACATACCATGTCATACGAATCTAAAGATACTTTATGCGTCAAAGTAGGTACGTTAAGATGTTCAGTAGTTTATATAGATTAAACTTCAAACTTCAAATATTTATTGCGATCATGAGTAGATACATAGGATGTTATAAAAGGTAAAGGTACATACATGATACCCTGTTAGGGCGCAGCAACACAATTTTAATATAACATAACTTACATACTATTTAATTCATCTTATATTATATTATTTATCTATTTATATATTATTATACTCATATATACCTCTATTATTATTTTTCCGATATATTTATACTATTTACTTTAACATTTAATAATTGAATTATTATTTATTTATTTATATTTTACACTGTGTTACAGTTTAGTTCTGTCCTCGAAAAACTCTTTTATATTGTAATAACATATTTTGGTCAAGTATTTTTTCAATTTATTCTTGAATATATTAATATATTTGAAGAAAGATACGTTGCTAAGCTAACTATTTTCGAATATCACATGACAATATTATAAGTAGTTTTGATCTTGCATGTTTAATAACACTATAGTGCATTGAAAAGGGCTAATGGCAAGGTAGAATAGGCTACAGCTCTTCGCATGAAGTAGGTACTATAATTTTGCCATGGTACTTACTACTTGCCACAAATTGACATTGGTTCTTCCTGTTTCGTACTTAGTGCCTCAGTGTATGACGGTCTATTACAGTTGTTACTTATTTAGTAAGATCATAATAGAAAAATAAGGAACTTCGATCCAAAAAGTACATAACAATATTAGAAAAGAGATATTTCTTACTTACGTCTTAAAAGCATAGATTTCTGTCTAGCATTGAACACAGTAAGTTATAATACCATAACATAGTCAAACAGGGATACCGTTCAGCGGGGTCCCTGCCGGATGTCGGCCGGCGTCTCTGTGCCGATGGCAGCTTGTAATCGAATTCCCTGTCCTGCACTCACTGTACTTCAATCCAAATAGAGAATTGGATCGGGACTGGTCTACTCACAATTTTTGTACACAGGGACGTAAGCGTGAGTTATGAATGTGACAGCTGGTTAGTGATCATCACTGTTCAGTAAAAGGTTAACAAAATAACAAAACTCAGGTCGTCTTAGTTTATGCCGTCGTATGGTAGGTTATACATTATTAGATGATATGATTTGATGATATTGTGCCTATTCTCTCACATGTAACTAATTGTTCACTGTCGTCCAATATCTTCCCTAGTGGGTGAAAGCTTGCCCAAGTTATTCCCATTCCTAAAAATCTCAAATACTACATCCTGTGCCCACTACGAACCCATCTCCATTTTACCTTTCCTATTTAAAATCCACAGTCAGCTTTTTGCTTATTTGAATTACAAAATGCTGACTGTTGTTGTTCTTTTGGATTTCAGCAGTGCTTTTAAAATCCGTTGATTTTGATGTTACCCTTGCTATCCTGACCTCTGATCTGGTCCTCTTTTTTTACTTCTTATACCATTTTTATATTGTTATTACATCTTCTTACCATTTATACGCAAACGACCTAAAAATCCATAAACAATTCAATGTTGCGGACTTTTTTACATCCATCGAGTCTATTAATGCTGTGGGCGGACTCGTTTGAGCCTCTTGTTAACCCTTTGAAGTCCCAAGCGATTATTATTGGTAGCAGTGGGATGCTTGGTAAACCTTCCCCTTCATCATCAGGTCATGTATGATGCATCTACATTCACAGCTAAAAAGAAAAACCTTGCCCTTATTTTGACAGCACTTTATCATGAAGAGCGCATATTAAGCGACTAAAATTTTTCCTACCTCACAAAACTAAAACTGCTTCCTTTCAAAATGAATGCGTTTAAATGTAGTCCAAAAAAAATTCAAGATTTTTAAATAAAAAATGGTTGTTGGCCTCACTCGACATAGATAGGTATAGTGTGGCGCGGACTTTTTAGTAGATATGTATAAGATCTACAATTAATTCGTACATTTTGTGGTTCTATCTTTTATAGTTTAGGCAGCGTACGCAAAATTTAGCCTATGTTACTCAATGATAATGTAGCTTTCTAATGAAAAAAGAATTATAAAAATCGGTCCAGTACTTTTTGAGTTTATTCGTACATACAAAAATACAAATCTTTTGTCTTTATAATATTAGTGTAGATTATAGATTATTTGTATATGATTTTATTTGTTTGAATTCAGTTTTACTGCTATGTTTTTTTGTCGTCTTGTAATAACTTTAACCCACATAGAAATTTCTCAATCTGGTAAGGGTTGGCTGAACGAGATCTCTCTTAGAGATAAGCCCACCTTTGTACTTGTTTGATTTGTATATGATGTGTTCATTTGTATTGTTGAATTTGCAATAAAGGATATATTTATAAGAAATGGTGCATTTTCACCTTTAAACTCTCACCTCGAAAAGATGAAAGGAACCCTGATGGGATAATCTGTCAAAGAGACGTGAATGACCATGTTTTCAGGTTCCCATCTAAAATTAAAATCAAAAACAAAAGTCCTTACCCTCTCCCTTTATGCGGGCAATGTTCAATGCTTTCTAGACTAATTAATATTGCTAACTATTAAATAAAATAAATAAATATTCTCTTACAATCACACCAATTATTTAGTTCCAAGATAAGTATCATTAAGAACTTGTGTTATGGATACTAAATAACGGATAAACATACATAAATACTTTTTTTTTGTAAATACATACTTAAGATACATAGGAGAACACCCAGACCAGAACAAATATTCATGTTCATGCACACAAAGATTTGTCCTGTGTGGGAATCGAACCCACGACCTCTCGAGTGAAGTGCAGGTATACTGACCTCCACGCCATATCGGTCGTCAAACTAGTTAAACTCACTAGTCAAACTAGTTGAGTTTCTTGATGATTTTTTTAATGACCTATTAAGCAATGCCCTGTTTGAATTTTTTGCTTTGATATAAGTTTTACTTTTATATCTATATATATCTGTGTCAGTACTGAATAAATATTATCCCTGCACAATTTGAAGCATACTTTTTACGCAAGAATAAAATTTTAGTTCGGACGGAACCCTCAGGCCTTGTTGCGCTTGTTCAATTTACACTTATTCAGTATTTATGAACATGCATATTATTCTAACAATAAAAATATTTTTTCGTTTCAAACCTATTTTTATCAAACAGTATCAGAAGCCATATATTGAAATTTTATCTTTTCATAATATTCTACTAAAAACATTTAAGTAGACCAAACATGATTCCTAGCTTATATCTAAGACAGTAAAATAACTTTCAGATCTAGGCTTCTAGTATTGTAAATTGCATTAATTAAATTGCAAATGTTTTAACTTATCGTATAAATATATCGTTTTAACTTATCATAACACATTTTTGTAGTGGGTCAGAATTCTTCATTCTGTAGTGAAAATGTTTTATTTCGTATTTTATGTATAGAAATAATAATAAAAGCAGTAAGTACTTTAAATAAAAGATGGTCCTGGTTCTCGGAACCAAGAGATTTTAATCGTAGATCTCGGAATGGTCGTACGCAGAATAAAATGCGAATACAAAGCTCCAACGAGGCGGTATTGTTCCACGACTGCTGCCGATGTGATGCCTTATCGTGATAGCGCTTGAAGGAATTGGAGCTTCATCGTGACTACCTTAGGCTAAAATTGTGTAGCTTAGCTTGAGAATTTTAAGAAAAATTGTATTGTGTCTTAATAATTTAAGTACATTCAAATCACACTTCTGTTTCTATATATATAAAATATTATATAAAAATCGGACATGATAGAATGTAAGATATAAAAGTGGAAGGCCAAGGGACACCTTATAGGTACCACAGCAGAAGTGCAAGATATTTCTCTGCTGCGGTTGTATGTTTTCACGACACTGTGTTCTACTTTAAAAACTGCTGTAGCTAGCGAAATTCCTGGGCGTTTGTGAAGACTTCTTAAAATTACGCTCTCTAAGTTTTTAGTACTAAAAGGATTTGTTTTATGATTATGTGCAGACCCATTTTGTGAATCTGGAAAGGCCCACTTTGTGTGTTTCTAGATATTTAAATAAAAAACGAACGAAATTTTTCAATTATTTATATTAAATTAAATATTTTCTGACAATAACACCAATTATTTAGTTCCAAGATAAGTATCATTAAGAACTTGTGTTATGGATACTAAACAACGGATAAACATACTTAAATATTTTTTTTTTCGTAAATACATACTTAATATACATAGGAAAACACCCAGACCAGAACAAATATTTATGCTCATGCACACAAAGATTTGTCCTGTGTGGGAATCGAACCCACGACCTCTGGAGTGAAGTGTAGGTATACTGACCTCCACGCCATATCGGTCGTCGTTATAGAAAATGGGCCCGAGATTACTATTTATGTATTGCTTTTACTATAACGTCTGATAGCAAATATTATAACAATACATAAACACTTTATAAATGTTGCGTTAATCAATAGTAACGTACCCATATGCTACGGGCAGATATAAGCTTAAGTGTAGATTTTTTTGCAAGAAACTGCGAAACATATTTCTGCAACAAAATTAAACCAATTGATTTTCTGTATAAATCAATAGTGAAAATGTGGCAAAGTTATAGAAAAACACTCACTAGTAGGCACAATTTTATATATCAATAGGCTTACTTTTGTAGCTCAGTTATACTTTAACTCGTAATGCACGGCTGTCTATTAAGCTTGATTTCTACACAAAAGAACGGTTCATGTTCTCAGACCAAAAGGAACTTTACTTTATATTTCATAAGACAGATAAAAAGGAGGAACCGACAAACAGACGACTTATCTTACTTTGTTAGTGAGCTGCCTTCGGGACGATCTGCAGATATGTGGCTTGCACAGACAGTACACGGGCAGGTGTGAGCTTTAGATAAAATCGTAGCACGGCTGATACAACGTAATAATATACTTTATTTGTATAATGAAGCACTGTTTAAATGTAATTTATTACATTCCTTACATCGGCTTATGCAAAGGAATGCATATAAGTTGATAGTAAAAATGATTCTATTGATGTCAAAAAAAACTTTTATTTGATATCATAACAAAAATACTTTACGATAACTGAAAAAATGACATTCAAGAATGATATCATTTAAACTTGTTATTTTGATTACATTGTCATTTTAGAGTCGGTGCCCGATTACACTCAAATCACAGTCCAAGAAAGATTACTCGGTGTCGACTTCACAGTATCTATTTTTTCTTAGTATCAAATTAAAAGTAATTATGTCATGAAAATTGTAAATTCTTCAAAATAATAATTCATTTATTCTAAAAGCATTCTAAAGCACTTGAGAATATCATTTAAATCTAGGAGCGGCACTTCATTAGAGCAGGAGCAGTACTTATAAAGATAAACTCGGCTGGGCTCTGTCTCCCGCCAAGACATTAGATAAATAGTTCGGAGTGTTGGTTAAGAAACATGATAGTACTACGGTACTACCACGGACTACCCTCTCAATTTAAAACAACTAAATACTTACACTGAGAGTAATAAATTATGCTGCTAATGACTATATTTATATTATGCGTTTATCATAATATTCATATTGTATAGTTTGATTTGTATGACGGTAGTTAAATTATTTTTTGGCGTAATATTATTTTGTATATCATTAAAGAATCTGGTACATTTACCCAAAAAAATTTATCTTCGTTTTGTAAAGCTGGCAATTTTGGGTTGAGATAGTTTATACCACATCAAACCATTGTGTTTTTATTAAATCTCTTATATTAATGAGTTTATATATATTTAAATTCAAATCAGAAGTCCGGCCCCCATGAAGCTGTGACGTTGTCCAATCCTGAACTCTATAACATGGCCTGCATTGCGGGAATCAGCTTATTGTTATGCTGGAGTGCATTGTGCATTATGATATATACCATATGAGTGGAGTCTTTTTAGGCATTATACTTTACTGTTGAGAAAATTGATGAAATTATACTTGTATCTATATACGACGTGCTGACGTGCCGCCCAACACAAATCTTTGTGTACATGAACATGAATATTTGTTCTGGTCTGGCTGTTTCCTATGTAAATTAAGAATGTACTTATCTACAAAAAGATATATTTAGATAGATAGATATACTCTTTATTGGCCAAGAAACTTAAAAACTACAGATTACAACATTAAAAAAAATTAAATTTAAAGCCAATCCGATATGGCGTGGTGGCGAGTATACCCGCATTCCACTCTTGAAGTCGTGGGTTCGATTCCCACACAGGACAAATATTTGTGAGTATAAATATGAATATTTGTTCTGGTCTGGGTGTTTTTCTATGTATATTAAGTATTTATTTACAAAAAAAAGTATTTATGTATGTTTATCCGTTATTTAGTATCCATAACACAAGTTCTTAATGATACTTATCTTGGAACTAAATAATTGGTGTAAGTGTCAGAAATATTTATTTATTTATTTATTTAATCTAGGCGGTCTTATCGCTAAAAGCATCGCTAATATTCATGCATGTTTAGCCGTTACATACACCAGTTCTTAAAGATATGAGTATAAGATAATTGTTTATATTTATTTCATAATTTAGACTAAAGATACGACGGAATAAGATTTCCAACGACCACAAAACAACTTACAGAGAGCGAGCAGGCCGCCGAGTTACCACTACACAATATCATAACAAAGAGTACGCTGCCTAAACTTAATAACTATAATAACAAAACTATAATAATAATATTATTATTAAGTTAGGCCAGAGTACGTTTCTTTAATTTACTGAATATGGAATTAGTGTTTGTATGAAATTATGACTTTTCTGCGAGTTTGTGTAAGTATTAGACAAAGAATAGATATATTATTATTAATTTGTCCACCCTCATTTTATAAAATCACCAATTTGATTTCATATAAAACGAATAGTCATAAACTCATAAACAAAGTAAAACTATCCCAAGACCAAACACACCGATAGACTTGTGTCAGGGGTAAAACAATTAGACAACATGTTCATATGATTACGATATGAATGTGGGGTACTATACTAGGGGCACGCCCTCGCATCGCTTCGGCAGCCATTTATTAAATATTTAACATATTATTATTGAAGTTATTTTTAGGATCCTTATTTTTTCTTTCAATAAAAATAGACTATGATATTCATGGATAATATAGCAATGCTATGCTAATGTATATTTAATTATATGTAATTTTTAATTGGTTCAGTAGTTTTTAGTTTATCTTTACAAACATTCGAAAATACAAATATATCCTCTTTAAACTATTAGAATGTTTAATAAACAAGAATAGATTAATCAAGGTAAGGTATAAATTAGTTCGATTCGAATTGTCTTTAAAGGTTTAAGAACTTATCACATGAAATAATAACTTTAATATGAAATTTACTAATTATGAAAGATACGAAGCATTCATCCAATTCAATTATGCATTCATCATATTCACATGCAATATTACTAAAACTGTACCTATTCATAAAATTAACTAATAATTATTAGTTAATTTAATAAGTGTAGTGTTCCTGTATGTGAACCGTCTAATCGAGGAGCTCAGCAGCACCAACATCGGTTGCCATATAGATGGCGTATGCGTCAACAATTTCAGCTACGCGGATGACATGGTGCTGCTGAGTCCCTCGGTTGGAGGGCTGCGTAAGCTTCTGAACATATGTGAAAAATACGCAGAGTCCCATGGGCTAAGGTACAATGAGAAAAAGAGTGAGTTCATGGTGTTCAAATCAGGCTCTAAAAATTGTCCTAATGCGCCTCCAGTCGCTCTCAATGGTTCTCCTCTTATCCGGGTCTCCCAGTTTAAGTATCTGGGTCACTGGGTCACGGAGGACCTGCGAGACAATGTTGACATTGAAAGGGAACGCAGGGCGCTGTCCGTCCGCTGTAACATGGTGGCTCGTAGGTTTGCACGTTGTTCCCGAGACGTTAAGGAGACTCTTTTCAAGGCCTATTGTCAGTCCTTCTACACTAGCAGCCTATGGACCAACTATACGCAGCGGGCGTACAGTGTTCTGCGCGTCCAATATAATAACGGGTACAGAATGTTGATGGGGCTGCCGCGTTGGTGTAGCGCGTCGGGCATGTTTGCAGAAGCGCAAATTGATGGCTTTCATGCTATCATCAGAAAGAGATGCGCTTCGCTACTGTCTCGCCTTCGCGGCGGCACCAACAGCATTCTGGTCACACTGACGGACAGGTGGGACTCGCCGATACTGGGACACTGGATGGGGCTTCACACCACTGCTTAGCGTAGGCAGTGTTCGGGTGTCGGAGAGTCCTACACTGTCCTAGATTCGATGTTAGTTTGTTGTAAGTAGTGTTAATTTGCCGTTTTACTAACCCCCTTTGTTTGTTATTGTTTATTGTTACTAACACTTAAATATGGGCTATTTCAGAAAATTGCCTGAAATAAAAGATTTTTATTTTTATTTATTTTTTTATTTTTTTATTTATTAATAAATTAATTTTCTGTTCATCCACGAAGTATAGGCATGTCGTTTTTGGATAACTAACTAGCCAAATAAGCAGATTCCAGCCATCGATCAGCGACCACGGGCGGACCACCCAGCGGCGCCGTCCGACCGAGCCGTCGTAAAACGAAATGTAAATAGATTCCTTGTTTACCTTCACTTCAATAGAAGGAACATGACGGTGCTCGAACTTTTTGTACTGTGTTGTCTATTTCATATTTTTATTACAAAAATATTAAAACCATCTTCAAAAACGAGTTTGCTCTGAAACGTTACCTTATGGATGTATTTCATTGTTGCATTATTCTCATAGTAATCGGTAATTATCGTAGACGGCACGGTCAGTGTAGTTACTTTTGCATGTGTGAGTATCGCCTGGTACCGACTCCACCTCAACACTTCATATAATACCTATAAACAAATCTTTTAAAGGTCAATGTGTACGATTCTACAATAAAATCCCAAGCAACATACAGCAATTGAGCCTAAATAAATTTAAATTAACCATAAAACACAAGCTGTCTTCAAAGGGATACTATTCTATTTAAGACTATATGGCAGATAAAAATGCTTGGGATTAAACTGCCGTTTCATACAGGCTATTCTAATATGAATGACTTGAAAAAATAAATATTGTTAAGGTTATGTTATATTGCATTGTATAGCTTCACAGACAAATGAAGATTGTAATTCTAGTACCAAACTAATGGACATATTTAAAAGACCATACATAGCCTGTGAGTTTCTTGCCAGTTCTTCTTACAGAGCGGTGGCTCGGAACTGGCACTTAGATTCACTTACACTTAATTATTTTTTGTTTTTAAATTGTTTTTTTGCATGTAAGTGAATCTAAGCTTCGTGATTTAGTGTAATATTATTTCGATTGTATTTTTTTTTCATTTGTAATCATGACGTTTTCAAGTACTATGTATAATAGTTTATGAAATAAATAATTTTTTTACTTTACTTTTACTTTTACTATACCTATTCCTAATATATCATCATAAAATCCGTCATTAGCTGTAAGTTTCAAACAAAATTCTATAATTTATCTTTAAGAGCTGTAAATATTATATTAATATAAATGAAAAATAAATAAAATCGAATATCAATATCTACCTATAGGTACTCACTGAAAATTAGGTTATATTCGTACTTTGCCATTTGTTACTTAAATGTGCTAAAATTAGTGTGTAAAATAAAGTTTATTTTGCTCAATTATCACCTAGCCGTCTACGGGCCCGCGTCTGCTTTCCAAAATGTTTGCTTCCAAATCGCATGGTTTTCGGTGTCCTTTATTAAAAATAGACTGGTCCTTGGACTTAAATAGAGTCCAAAGAACATACTTTATTGTTACGAAATAAACCGTTAGATAAAAATCTGCACTGATGCAGCGCGCCTGAGAATTGAAGCTTCTCGTTGGAGTTGACAAAGGATACTTCGAGTAACAAAGACGTTATAGTAATAGTATCTACTTAATACTACAAATGCGAAAGTTTGTAAGTATGTATGTTTATGTTACTCTTTTAAGCAGAAACTAGTGACATTTGGCACGCAGGTAGTTTATAACCTGGATTAACCCACATTACTTTTTATCCGGCTAGTCCAACGGGGACGGAAGCCACGCGGGTGCCACCGCTGGGCGCTGCTTGTTTTTTCTAATATTTATTTATTTATTAGTGTACCAATGACCAAAACATTATAAATGCATAAACATGATATGAGTAACATATATTAAACATGAATTTAAAGGTAAGTTCGATTTTGTGTACAGTCTAATAATCGCTAGAGGAATAGACATTTGACTTGAAATTAATTATATAAAAAACTAATCCTACCTACCAAACACACCTCTCTCTAAATCAGTCTCCGGCAGATTTAGAGAGATTTGTTCGATCGTATTCGTCCCCGAGAACTTTTGGTTCAGTGACCACAGGCGGGTGTCCAATTGTATCGTAACCACTCGTTCGAAAACTCACGACAAGTCCGTCTTCACGACCATTTTTATATGACGCCATTCAGTCAGATGGAAATTTTAAAGCCTGCGGTTTGTGGTAAAAATATAACTACATTCCTGAGGTTCCGTGAGGGTCGATTCTCTAACTCATGCAATACATTGTTTCACGACTGCTTGTTTTTCTAGCAGAGAAATCTCTATCTTCCAGTAAAATTATGTAATAAACATAATTCGTAAAAAATAAGAAGTATGCATAAGTATGTCTGGTAATATGTAGTATGATATTAATTTTCACTGATCTAGAACTAAATAATGGATGTTAAAGTAAGACCTAAAGTAAAAACTCCAAACCCGAACGTTTGGAGTTATCTGCCGGCGGAAGTGTTTCCCAACTTCTACTTCCCGGTTCTTCTAAACAGGGCGTGAAACGGCATTCATGCAGGCCGTTATGAGTAAGCGCATGTTACCGAGCATATTTTACGGTATGAAGCGCTCTCACTCTTTTGAACTGCATCCACGGCTTACCATTAGGCCGAATGTAGTCGTTAATCGTTATGACAAGTAAAACTAAGTATGACACTTTTTCTATAAAGAATGATACATACTAGGTAGTAAGTAGTTCTCTTAATGACAGAGGGCACCTATGTACCGCCGCAGTGTCATAGATATCTTACCGCCTCATATATCGATAGGGAAATGAATAGGAATAGGTTTATGACTTTTGAACCGATGTCTCGTGGAGCTCAGTGCAGTGATAATTGGAAATTTACTTGAAAAACAACTAATAAAAAGAACGAAGTATGAAGAAGCTTATACCATTAGTATATTTTTAGAAAAATCTAGCAATAGGTACGAAAGTGAAATTATAAAAATAATCATTTAAATTTTATTGAACGGAACTCTCAGTGCGACTACACTCGCGCCTGGCAGCTTTTTCTATGAAGCGCCAGCAACATCTGGACAAAAAATTATTCTGTCTTGCTTATCACACTGCATGCAAGCACTCTTTCGTCTCTTTTACTATACAGTCGTCAGACAGAGAAGGAAAGTCAATCGTATACATTATGGCGTTGAGTTAAACTAAGCACGTACACTTTAGCGCTATCGAATGCTAGTGCATTGCATACTGTACGACGAAAGAAAATTATTATGCTTACAGATAACAACACACGAACCACTGAGTGATTTCTATTTTTATTACACGACGAGACCTTTTTTGTCACCCGTCCCAAGGTACTTACCTAACTCAGGCAAATTATTAGTAAACTAAATGTATGATAGAATTACCATTTTGACTATATTTTACCAGTCATTAAATAAACTTTATAAGTAATCAAATCAATACCATCTTAACCTTAATAAAATTTACTACCTACTCGTTTTACTTCATTAAAATATTATTTCATTTCTGATCCTTGATTTCTTGTTGATATAAAAATCTAGTGACCATTAATTTTAAGATTAGCCATTTATAAGATAGATATTCTTGTGTCCTTAACATTCTCTACCTAGGTCTGTGTCAGATCGCAACATTTGCTTTAAGTAATTAAAAATATTTACCGGATTTTTTTTTATATACATATTTATTTTATCGTGATGTTATGAAACCTGTAAACCTGTATTACAGGTATATTACATCTTCTTAAAGAAGATATTTATATAAATACTCATATTATTTATTTTTGATTTCACAAGCATAATGCTGATATGATAACACAAGTGCCATCAGACCTTAATTGACTTAAAGCTATTTCTCAGATCGCAGATGGCGAGCGCATGAAAAGGAGAGGGCAAAAACTATATTACGAGCGTAATGGTTATGGCGGCCAAGATTGGCGAGGCGCGGGAAGACATGAAAATTGAACGTGACGGACATTAGACAAATGTGACGACTGTGATTGATAGAACCTAAATAGCACAGCCGACCACATAGGGCAACTGCAAGCGACTCTTCGTTTCATAAGCGCTACATTGGCGTGGCAAGGTGTCCAGCTGGGCCACTGGATATTGTGAATAAGGCACCTCATTTGGAGTCAATGCCGCCTGCAAATTCATCACGGTATTTCGTTACAGCACAAAGCTACACATTTGCGTTTCAAATGACTTCTTGGCCTGATAACGCCTGCTTGGCATCATTGTCAAAAAAATCCCTGCAAATAACGGTTGAGTGTTCGTCTCACATATTGTCTGTTTCGAAAACATTCATGCATGAATAAAGTTCTTCAAACTTGTAAATGGAAACATTACTTTGAAGAAAACAATAAATGCACAGAACGCATAATAAGGTATATGCACTTTATTAGGTCCTCTACCAAATATGGTTCATCTTTTCAAACTTTCCGCATTTGAAACATAAACCCAAAATAAATGCGCGCGGCCCATCCCCAGTAACCAATTTTAAAGCGCACTAACGTTCGTTGATTTCGCCTTGCTCAGTGGCTTCTAGAGTAGCCTCAGGGGTAGTTGACGTAACCCAATTTCTGAAATATTCGTATTTAATTTTGCTTGGTTTTAGTAATAAAGCCCTGTCACTGTGTAATAATTCTGCAATAGTAATGTTAAAATACTTTCAGAAAGAGAGTAGACGGGGAAAGCTACTAATGTTATTGCTTTTTTGACGTGACAACGTCTTAAATTAGGTTGCGGCTGGGAGTCACTTATGAAAAAGTGTAACGCTCGGTAACGTTACGATGAGTCACCGAACGAGAGAGAGGCCCGGCGAATGCCTTGCGTCTCTCTCCCACTCAACTATGATCGGTCTGCCGCGCGCGCAGCACTAGTGTACAATGTTTTAGTAAACAAAATATATTTCTATAGTTAAAATTTGTGCAATTCTTATTTTCATTCAATTCCTTGTTCCTATTGTGCAATTTAATTATATTCATATCAATAAATATTCTACCGAGAAAAAGACGTTGTCACGTAAAATCTTCGCCCGTAAAAACGACTTTACAGGCAACCATTTTTTTTTGTCGATTTTACTTGGTTTTCTTAGAACATATATAAACGCCTTTTAAGGTTCACTTTCTGAAGGATACAAACTTTTAAAGAGGTATGATCAGCT
The DNA here is from genome assembly GCA_949126915.1 of Musotima nitidalis. NCBI lineage: Eukaryota > Metazoa > Arthropoda > Insecta > Lepidoptera > Crambidae > Musotima > Musotima nitidalis. The sequence goes on from OX421431.1 coordinate 634,805, forward strand.
ACTTAAATATAAATAAATAAATTAAATACTAATAAATAAAATATATTAGTTATAACTTACATACATTTTCTAAGACTTTATAAGGACCACGACACAAATTTATTCGAATTTCCGACTCATTATTCGAAAGCCACGAACTTAATTGTAGTTCAATGTCATTGCTTCCTAAAGACATGACTTTTTGGGTTACAACACCTAAACTCTTGCAGTTCATTTATGGACCTTATTCAGAGCCCCAGTGCCCAATAAAGTCCCAAGACAGGCTATTTGAAAACTTTTGTAAGTAGGTACCTGGCCATCAGTGCCTTACTTTCGTACAATATTTTCTCTTCAAAGCAAAAACCTAAGTATTTTATTATGAGGTCTTACAAATTAAATCACTTCCTAAAATGGATTTACAAGGATTTCCAAAAACCCGGCCCTTATTTGATGCAATTAAATATGTAATTGTTATGCTTATGCGAAATGATCGTTATGGTAGTAGGCATTACCAAAAATTTATAACTTATGAGAAAATTATTATGACTAATATTGACATAGGCTTTATACCAAATAACTTCTACCACGGGAATGGTATTAGTGTGTTACGTATAATTTTACAATAAGTACACGTGAAACAATATTTTACCAATATTTGAAAAAAATAAAACTTAATTGGCTTTATTTCTACAAACATGCTTAAATCGACTAAAATAATAATCATTACTTCCAATTCGCTATTTAATTACGTCTGTTCATTGCTAATAATTGGCATCCTTTGAATTATAATGGAACCGACTTTTGTGAACCGCTACAAATGGCTGGGCTGAAATCGGTAATGCGAGGCGATTTGCACTTCATTCAAATTGCAGTATTATTTTCTTTTCATGCTTATATACAGTGAATTACCGCTAAACAACTCAATAATCGAAGTAACCGCCGAGCTAGTTTCCTTGTGTTGCCCAAAGTAAGAACGAATTATGGTAAAAAAATGATCACCTTTGAAGGCGCGAAGCTTTATAACAAAATACCCTCGAACATTAAAAATGTAAGCTCGTTTAATGTATTCAAACGAAAACTCTCACAACATATTATTGATACTTACTCTTAACTATTAAATTGAATACATTTGGATGGGCGAGCGTAATCTTTAAGTGACGACGATGTAATTAATAATTATTTGTATGTCAATTTAAGTTCTCATTCAAGTGACTGTAGATGTTTTTTTGAGAATAAATATCTTTAACCATTTGAATTAGTTTATTTGCCAGATCGACACTGGCAACACATAAATGCTTACGGTGTCTCAAAAGACAAAGTAAGAATGTAATATAGTAATAAATAAATATGTATTTACTATAAACCGGCAAACTGTAACAAATATATAAAAACACATATATATTTTTGTTCTCACATATCTTGTTCTGTGCTCACACTGTTGGTAAATTTAGTATTCGTAAAATAAGTGATTTATCTCAGGAAATACACTTAACAGATATTTCCATAAGTGGCAATGTGTTATTTCTTGATTTATTAATGAAATAACCTATAGAAAATACGATAATCATAATGTAGTTTTGGCATGTCCATATGCCAAAGATCGTTACGAAATTTTTGCCAATATTATTCCTTCACTTAGGTATAATTTTCACATTCCAGAATCAACATTTAATAAAAAACATTTTTTTTTAGAACGCTCTACGTTTTCTTAATAGAAGGTAATGATATGGACTATGGTAAATTCATTCGATAGCTTGTTATGATAAAAGTGATGATGACTTGCTCAGCCACAGGCAAATGAAGACCAATAGTGGTTTCAATCATGTCACGACTTTGAAAAACATTCGCTATCAGCCCACGCACTGATTACATATGCACCAATCGTTTCTTATTCTTAACAGTGTTTTTCAAAAGCGTCTTTGTGTTAATATTTATGAAGCGTGCGTGATGCGTACTCAATAACTTTACAAACATGAACTGTTTATCATTCCTTGGAACCGAAGCGGAGCCGGAGCTCGAGCGCGGGCAAAATGTAAAACCTATTACCCACAGCTCTTTGATATTCTATACCAAATGATGTGCATATAGCCAATGCCGTTTATATAGTACTAGCAGTCGCCCGCGGCTCCGCCCGCGTGGATGTCGGCTACCGCTGTAAAATGCCTACCTAGAAAAGACACGGTCAGCAAAATGATTTCCAGATCAATTCACAGACACGGACACTAACATCGACGACGCAGTCATTATCCGCAGGTTGCATAGATTGTCTTTATGTGGATGTTGAAGTTGTTAATGATGAAAATATTTAAATCTAATTAATACTTAGTTTCTACTCTTACCGGCAGTCCCGGAGAGCAACCTGTTGTTTTGGGATAGATAACTAAAGCGATTATTGTAAATCTTCCCCATAAACAACATTTGACATTAAATTATTTTTAGGTGACAAAATAAACTGATGGTCGGGAGCCCCGACCCGTGATACGGCGCTGTGCAGCAGAAATCGTAATAATTTAAGTTCGTCATAACTTCAAAAACAAACGTCAGATTTTGATCATTCCAATACCAAATATTATCTACATAAACTGCACTTAGTGATGAAATAATTAATTTTAATAGGGATTAATAGCATAAGTAAAATAAATGCGTATAAATATAGTACAAAAAAAAAATCAAGATTTTAAAAAAAAAAAAGGGTTGTTGTGCCTCACTCGCCATATATAGGTATAGTGTGTCGCGGACTTTTTAGTAGGTGGTATAAGATTAATTAATTCATTCATACATTTTGTGGTTCTATCTTTTATAGTTTAGGCAGCGTACGCAACTGTTCTGGTTGAGTTTTACTCTTTGTGTCCGAAAAACCCAAAGATTTTACGGAACCCTATTTTTTTCGAAATTATAATATAGCCTATGTTACTCAGTGATAATGTAGCTTTCTATTGAAAAAAGAATTATTAATATCGGTCCAGTAATTTTTGAGTTTATTCGTACATACAAAAATACAAATCTTTCCTTTTTATAATATTAGTATAGATTACATTGACTCCCCCCGCCGTACCACCCCAGTGACGCTTACATGGAGCCTACATCGCATGCTGGCTAGCTGAGCGCGGTGAGCGGCAACCACGCGACTTTTTTCTAATACTTACATTTTTAAACTCGTGATATCTTCTGAATGAAATGTCCGAATTGAATAATTCAAAAAGTTATAAAAAGGTATTGAAGCCGTCTTGAATACAAAGTATTTTTTTTGTTAAGGATTAATACCAAGGTACAAATATAGAGCCTTTTCAAGCGGCGGCATATAAATTAAATTTTTTGAATAAAAAACCGCTTACTGTGACGTAACTATAATATTTAGACATATGCTGTCGCGACACTTTTTGTAGATAATGATGAGTACTGCAAAGTCGTAGTACATAATTTTGTTCTATCATCAATAGTTTTCGCTGCGCACGCTATGTAAGGAATTTTTCAGGTCATTTTTTTACACCTTGGGTTACATTATTGGATTTTTAGTAAGGATCCCTAACTTTTTAAAAAATATAATATAGCCTATGTTACTCGGGGATAATGTAGCTTTCCAAAGGTGAAAGAATTTTTGAAATCGGTCCAGTAGTTTCGGAGCCTATTCATTACAAACAAACAAACAAACAAACAAATCTTTCCTCTTTATAATATTAGTATAGATATATATATAGATATCCGTAACGTACGCTTGTTTAGCTTTTAGGTTCGAGTTAAAAGTGAAGGTCACAAATCGATTAAATTCCTAACAATTTCTAAGCCACACCAATATGTATATAACTTATAAGTACTGTTGAAAATGATTTTTTCTTTAAAAAATGGTGTATTGTTGGTTGCATTATTGCCTAAATAAATTATAAAATAGCTTTTAGATATTTTTTTTGTTGCCGTCATTTAGATGGTAAAACAGAACGCAAAAAATATTTCAATGTCGTCGTCTAACTATATAAATACAATTTTGAAATTATTGCAACTGAAAGATAAAACTTAAACTAACATTGTTACTGTTATAAATTACTCAGCTTTCTATAGCTATAAAATAACTATTTCGATTAAAGTTTTGATTTGAGAATGGTTTTGATAAGAGTTAATTTCACGTTTGATTGAAAGATAAATACCAGCTTCGGACTGTTATGCATCTCGCACCAGAACCTCGACTGGTTTCGGGCCGCCATCTTTGATCAATCCGTTTAAAACTAGACAACAGTATTTATTATTATGTGTTTAATATACTAAAACTGTATCTGCATGGCCTTTAGAGATCAATCCGACAGAACGTGTCATTATAATAATATGGAAGCATGGAATAATTTGAAGAACTGAGTTACTATTTGATGGACCCTATTTATTCTGTCGAAGTTGGGTTTTATGAATGTCCCACTTAGAGGATGCTGTTAGGAAACAACCACTTAACGAGTGTGCTATTTGTTGCTTATAATAAATCTTAATTTGTTATTACTTTCACATTACTATTGACTGCTTACCATAGGACAGGATGTGGTCATTGTGACGAATCACGTAAAAAACGGACAGGGCAAGACTCATTAAAATGTCAGAAATAATTCTTGTTGCTTATTTTAGACCGTTCAGACGTAATGTTTTAAGTCCGACATTGGAATGATGAGAATGGTTAATCGCAAGGAAGTGTAATATAAGGAACGTTTTCCACTGCTATTAGCTGAAGATTAATTAGCTTACAGATGAATATGTACTGCTGTAGCTGCTTATTAGGTATTATTCACAGTTAAGTTACAGTTTTAATCTATTGATAAACTAAACAGCTATACTGTGCCATGCCATAGATAACAGGAAGAGGTGGAGACCTTGCTCGTGATTAAACAGCAGTTGGATCATTACCCGCGCCGGCGCATCCGTACCGCCACAAAAACTCAACGAGGCTTCCTGTTCGCCCCTTTATCGATTACAATGTTTCAATCTATCTCTAACGGTCTTAACGCTTACGCTTTAGAGTCTTTTATCGCCTACAGAATTTTCTAGTCACGCATGAGCAACGTAGGAATAAATCTTTCCCATTTAGGGACACTACCTAAACGGAGCTGAACTGAATTTGTTTCTTTAGACCGATTCGTTAGAATCGACTTGCTTTATGGCATACGGAAAAAAGTATGATGCTTGTTAAACAGATTTCTATGACACCGATACGATTCATCAAAAACTCAAGAGCACTTTACCTTGGATTATGCCCGTTGACTGACAAAGGTACGATCTAAATATGTATTACAGATAATGTTCATCTGGTATGACATAGTTTTGCAAACCGATGGCATATGTCACGTTTAAATAATGCACTTTAAAAATGATCAAATGAAATTGAATATTTTATAAATATTTGTGTCGTTTATACCATTACCGTATCTGCCACCTCGTTTTAGCATAATAATATTAAATATTTTAGTTTTTGCTGTTTTAAAACCTATGAGTTATACCATATGCAAGGTCTCTTGAAAAAATCGGAATAGGTCGGTCAGCCTATATCAGAAGATATTCAGAGAGCAAGTGGAAGGATGTGATCTCTGCCTACCCCTACGGAAAAGAGGCGTGACATTATGTATGTATGTATATATTCAGAGATGAGTTTCTTGAGGCATTCTTCTCAATCTCGTTGTCTTTTGGAAGCCTCGTTAGAGTCACCGAAAGACTGACTGACTGACGGACAGTCCCCTCCCCCCTTTAGAATCAAGACAGGCTGACTGACACGACCGACAGACTGACAACTCTTGAGAAAAAACCACAACAGACAGATAAACTGACAAACCTTGACAAATTCTGCCAAAGAATCCATTTGCTTTTATTTCTTGATTTTGGTACCGCTCATATCTCTTTCATTATTGTTAAGATAAAAATTATCGAATTTTCATATGGTGTGTAAAAAATTGACAAATCTAAATGAGCCAGTTGATCTTAAAGACAATAAAGTATATTTTATTTTATCACTACAAGCTGCACGCACGCCGCCAATGGCATCGAAACGTCTGTGTTAGTGAAACATGCTTCGAAAATAACGTAACTTTATGACATAAATGGGTAGTAGACGCTCTTAACTGAGATAAAGAAAGTTAAAATTAACAGACAGTCAGATAAGATTTTTAGATTTTACTTCACTCTTACAACATTACATCCACTTCTTTATAATCATATAACGTTCTCTTTCTACTTGCCGTGCCCGACAGGGTCCACAACAATCTGTAATATAAATTAACATCAAAGTGTAACTGTGTGTGGAAAGCAATAAAGACATAGAGTATTCTTAGCTTAGCTATAGCTGTACAATAAAAGAAACCCTAAGTGCTTTGTAACTTGTAAATTGCCCTGAATTGTTTTAGTATTATATACTTAATAGTTTATTTATAGCCACACATTGTGCTTTAATAATTATAACTACTGAAAAGTAAAGAAAAATACATAATATTCATCAATATTTTAATCAATTTTAGACTGACTTGAAAATAATTTTCTTGTTTACTAAAACTACTCGGAGGATCGAAATGTTTTATATTTTATTACAAATTTATAGATGACTAGCTGTTGCCCGCGACTTCGTCCGCGTGGAGTAGTATCTTTGGGTAGCATTTACAACCCCCTTTTCGCAATAAAAAGTAGCCTATATCCTTTCTCAGGGTCTAGACTATCTGTATACCAAATTTCATTTAAATCCGTTCAGTAGTTTTGGCGTGAAAGAGTAACAGACAGACAGACAGACAGAGTTACTTTCGCATTTATAATATTATATAATATAATATATAATATAATATATAATATAATATTATATTATATTATAATATTATTATTATTATTTTGGAGTACTCTTTGGAAAAATCTCAGCCTAAGCTGGTCGAACTATATTTACGGGCGGCTGCCAAGTAAATATAGTGTGTTGTGTTTATGTTTTACGAAGATGTTGGGTGTGCGGTGGTGTTTCCTATGAAATAATTTTCGTCTATTTGAAGGAACTTACGGACAATTCTGCAGGTATTTAAAATGGCAGCTTTCTGCAGAGAAATGTATAAAGTGTCTTTGAGGTCAGGTAACTTAAAACTTAATATACCAATATACAACCATATAATAATATACTAGCGGCTTCCGGCTCCCGGCTTCGCACGAGTGGACATTTACTTAAAACATTTCGAGATAACCGAAGTCTATCTGATCATAGTCGAGTGGAAATGTTTTTTTGTTCGAGCATAGTCATAATAATTGTTCAAGAGAAAAGGAAAGCACTCTGTTATTACGTCGATGCTAACCATAGAGAGATTTTGTCCGTGGGATTTAGCAAACGATATCTTTACAGGAACCTGCAACCTTTTGAATGATGTGGGCAAATCCGTCGGTATTGGTATTCGCGCAATTTGCGCGAGTTGTTCTTTTTTTATTTTTTTCTAACTACGTTCTAACTACTAGCTACGTTCTAATAGTTTATTTTCAATCTGTATAAATATCAAGTCTTATACTTGATATAAATCATAATACAGGCCTCGTTGTTGTTATTCAAACTCGTATTATTTTTTAAATGAAAAGGCATTTTAATTCCTTATCTTATCACTCAATTTCACACCTAGAATGCTGTCATCTTCACTGCATTAATCTTCCTTTCATGTTTCTTATGCCATAACCAACATTCGCTTTCATACGTTAGTGTAGGTACCAACACACCTCTATGAACTTGCAGACGTGTTTTTAGGACACCTTCAGTCTGCTTACAAAGGCGTGAGTGCCTCATTTAACAAGTTTCCAGCATTCACTCTTCTATCGATTTCGCTTTCACACTTTCCATCTCTCGCAAATTTTGATCCCAAATACACTTGTTCTACTTTCTCACTTCTGATCAAAATTTCACAATCTATCACTTCGTCTTCTCTCTCTAAAACCATAACTTGCGTCTTACTAACGTTTACTTCCATTCCTTTCGATATTAAAGAATCCTGACCTATCACCATCTCCTGCAACTCCTCAGCCGATGACGCCAAGCAAAAATTAGTCATCACCATATAGACGGTAGAAGGCATTTGATGAGCGACTCGCTTATTTTCAACCCTTTAGTACACTTTTTCGAACCAGTAAGGCAATTGTCCAAAATAGGTTGAATATAACGTAGTCTTTTAGACATAAATTTGATTTTTGAACATTTCTTTCAAAGAGTAGTTATATTGACATAACTACAATAGTTGGACATATGAAACCGCGAACATTTTCATAAATATTGATAATAATATGTTATTCAATGTTGTTATTCAAAATTATTTATAGTTTTCGCATCGCATGCATGAAAACATTATAGGGCATTTTTTTATACCTTGCTTTACATTAGTGATTTCTTGCTTCAAGCTTCAGCATAAAAAGGGAAAACTTTGTACAACTATATTTTTTTAATCACCGCAAATTCGTTCGGCGACTTTTTTATTGCGTCCTCGACTTAGTTAGTTAGTAATTCAATTCGGTAGGGTTTCACTTTATCAACGTTTTATTTTAAGGTTTTGCTGATTTCCCTCAAATAAAGATATTTTTTAAGGCCATACAAGAAGATTATCATTTAATTATTAATTAAAAGTGTAAAAAATTGTTTTATGTTTAATCCACCTTTTGGTGGTTGATAAGATAATTTTTAAATTCTATTTTTAAACCTACCTTACATCAAACATTTGTTATTGACGAATTCAATTTCCGTCTTTAATAAAGTACCTACAAATAGTTTACCCTCAGGCGCATGCGTCACACATGAATAACATTTAATTAAATATGATTTTTGCATTTGACGCTACACAATAATATATCCGCTTCCGTTGTAAATATTATTAAGCAAAACTGATAAAATTGAGCCTCCGCAATTATAATTGCGCGTAAATTATTTTCGTGTATTATTTTGTTCGGTAAGTGCTGTTTTCCTTATGAGTCGACCATGTCTGCCTTGTCTGTTTTCAATGCAACATGCGATAAGGTTTGTTTATGTTGAACCACCAACAGAATATTTAATTGGCGACATTATTGCAGAAATATTTAATTTTATCTGACTTTTTAGTTTTAGAAAGTGACTATATTAGGTAAGTTAACATATGGGTAAACAACTGTTTATAAATATTCAAAAATGATATGTCTACTTTAAGAAATGTTTATATTCTAAGCTGTATGGATATTAGAGGATTTTTCAGACAGGGCATAGATCCTAGAAACGGCCTCAATATTTACCTGATAACTCTCTCATCAATCATGTTCCTTCGATATGTCATTCATCTTAACGTCAACGGGATAACACTATTCAAAAAGTAACTAACACTCATATTTTGATTATTCTCATAGATATTTCTCATTCATAGATATATACTCATAGATATTTGGAAATAGCAAGGCAGCCAAAACGTCAATAACAGTTAATTTATAGTTCTTGTTCTTATCTAACTTTAATTGGACTTGTATGTAAAACGATTCTAGAAAATTATGTAAGTAATGAACTATCCTCAGAGTCAAGACTTTAATTAGTTTGAATATTTGCATGTTTATAAATGTTATCATACCTTACACATTTTAAGACTACTTATGTTATAATAAAATTTATTTTTAAGTCTTCATTTGTTAAGTAAGTTTTGCAATATCTAGTACTTACAACTTAGTTACCGCTAAGATTTATTTAAAATTGGAAGGCAGCATCGTTTTATAGTAAATTATTGCATTCATTTAAAAACACGTTATGTTAGACAAAATTACATGCAGGTTGAGACCTGATATGGGAATACTAGTTTTATTACAAACTACTTGCCACTTCTTACTTAAATTTCACTTAGGATATTGTAATGTTATGGGTAACTTCGATCACTGCGCCCACGTACACTCGAATCACAAACTTTGCATTTCAAGTATCTTTTAAAGTATTTGTTAAAATACCAAACTACTTATTATCTTTGGTCTCCTTCCTTACTTAGGTAAATAAACAGCTATGTACATAAGTATATAAATATTGTATTTCTAACTAAAATGTGATACAGTATAATAATCTTGGCACGTTTTGTCTTAGCTTATTTATTATTTTATTTATTTTATTTTTCATTAATTCAAAGTTCACAGCTCCTAAAGATAAATTACAGAATTTTGTTTAAAACTTAGGGGTCATGAAGGGGAGTGATGGACGTCGTTTTTTTAGTTTTGATCTTATGTGGTTAAGTATAAACATATTTTAATAAATCAAGTTTAAAATGAACAAGAGGATAGTTTTAGGTACACTACAGTGCAGCTTAAGCTGATATAAAAAATGTGTTGCTGTTTTAATTTTATAATTTTTCGATTAAATTCATGTCACGTACTTTATGGATGTCCCCTTACTTACTTACGTAGATAATGACGGATTTTATGTACAAGGTTTAAAATATATTACGCGATACTGTCGGAGAAGGTCTTTTATAGCACATATTAGGCCATTAAAGATTTTTAGGCACAATTAAAAAACACACTGTTTGACATTACACATACGCCACAAATACACATAAAAAGTACGTTAAAAATATATATCAATAATCAATGCCTTCTCTAAAGGAAGGTAGTGGCAAACAGAATAAGTCAAATGAAGTAAACTTATCGTTATAATTTTTTTGCAGGCGTTGTATCACAAAGTTTTCAGCATAACTCGCTTAGTATGTCTGGTCCGAACGGATGGAGTGCACAGATTCAAAGCTTACTTACCAACTCAGTCCTATCTATATTGCCGTTACAAATTTTATATCAAAAGGTCATGTCCAGTAGACAACGTCTATCTTGAAGCGTCATTAAACGATGTAAGTTACATGAGTCCTCATAATTTGAGAATGCACAAACGTTACGATAACACAATAGTTTAATTTTTTTTTATATAATTTGCAGTATTTTGCTTACTGCTGCAGTACTCGAGAACACTCCTGACAAATGTTACTCTCTCTTCAACTCATTCTAGGCAGCTTCGCTCATGCCACAACTCTCTCCTTGCCTCTCCACAACACAGTTCAGGTTTAATGTCAATCTCTTTCTGCTTAAAAGCTATACTACTTTGAAACTCCCTCCCTATTCATATTAGGTTAGCAGATACGGACATACTTATAAAGGGTAACTAAACAGATATTATCGTGAGGAGTCATTATCTGATTGAGTTTACATAACATAATTACTATTATTTCTGTGTATAGGTTAGGTGTATATTTAGTTTTTTAATAATTTTATTTATTTTTATTTTATTATATTTAGGACAACAAACAGTTACACAATATATAATATTAAAAAGGCTATAACTAAATTTGGTTCATTGCGTAACCAGCGACGTTATCCACGACAGAATGTTAAACATATGAAACGAAACTTAACTTAATCAATTATACACATATTGCTTAATATAATAATAAATACAATAATATTTTATTCCTATATAATAATACATATTTAATTCTATGCAAGTTTATATGTTTTCTTGTTAATACTGCCTTATACTTTTCTGCTAACCCAAAGGTTAACTAGCATTAAGTTCGCCTTTTGCAATGAAGTTTAAATAAATGAACAGTACTACAAGAATGACAACAGCGTTGTTTATGAACTATACCAAGCAAGTAAAGAGACAGATTAATAGGAACAGAGAACTATTTCCAACAAAGTTATTAGAGACTATAGTTATTTTATTTTTGTAAACTTAATAAGGTTTATTTCCACTGAGTGGAACGAACACATTACCTGAGCTGTGCTCACGTATAGTATTACGTGTGGGTTTGTCTAACGGTCTGTCCGCTGCAACTCAACACAAGAGTCTCAAGACAAGTGACAAGGAGTGACATTTGAGTACAGGTATCAAATGAAACCACCACAACTTGAGAGTTAAACATTTACGAATAAGAGAAAGGTGTTAAACACAAAAACACCTTAACCGGACTATAATTAAAAATAGGGATGGTAACTTATTTACCACCGTATATTTAAAGTTACCGCAAAGAAAGTTCATTTCTTTATACATTTTACATGGAGTTTGAAATCTATATTCAACGTCATCTCTGATATATGACAGGAATACGTCATGGACTTCAAATCCAAACGACCAATTTTCTTACGGAACCCTATTTTTTTCAGATTAAAATTTAGCTTATGTTACTCAGTGATAATATAACTTTCTAATGATAAAAAGAATTATTAAAATCGGTCTAGTACTTTTTGAGTTTATTCGTTACATACAAAAATACAAATCTTTCCTCTTTATAATATTAGTGTAGATAATATTTACTAGCATTAAGTTGTATAAAATAATTTTATCTCTAGGTACTGTAGAACAAAACAAATATAAGTCCATCTATACTGCTTAAAACGCCATTCTTAATTTTATTTTGGAGCCAACTTGGGTGGTGAACATGTGGATATGTTTACATGAAGAGCAAACCGTACTCTTTTCTTATAGCTTGCTTTGTTCAAAAGTACTAGAGCTGATATTGATACTATGGAATTAGTAAATATATTTATTATCTTAGAACAACTTACAGCTTTTATACTAATTAGATTAAAAAGACAATACTTACAAATGGTAACGCTTAAGCGAATACACTGCTTCCACGTAAATAATGATTTGTTTTGTGATTTATAATCACAGATGAAGGTTTACTTCATATCTCAAATTAAAGGTATCTGAATTTTCCACCTGATTGCACATACTTTATGCGTCCTCGATGTAATAGTTTAATTGAATGACGAAAAGACATTTTTGTTGCACAATTATAATACTTACTGTTATTCGTAGTAGAAATTATAAGAGAAGTAAACTTGCGTCTTGCCTAAAAACAAATATTATTTTCTAAATGATTACACTAGGGGGTACTTCTACACAGTATATATATCTATATTCGTACATAAGTGTATAGTCTCTCTGACCAACGAATCAACGTATCAGAAATGCCGTTAAGTGTGTTTCTGCTGTCATCCAGTTTTTTTAATTATACGCCTTTAAGCTGATCTCAGATAACGCATGTCAAGAAAGTTCAGAAAAAATGCCATGCCCGTTCTTACGTCTAGCGTGCCATTTAAAAACTCGTTCCGCATTCAGTCGTGAGAATGAATGCAGACGGCTACTACAGCTACTCAAATACAATGCTTAATTATCGGTTTCGAGTAAAAGTACCGAATTAAATCCATGTCGCCGGAGCTCGCGTTGCCGGGCGATTTTTATGCGTCGCCATTATCGTGTTTCTGAAAACTCATTTACGTACCGCCATTTCCGTGGGTAAAGGTTTATAAACACGCTCAATGTTTTCCATTCGTGTTTCATAAAGAATGTATAACCACGTTCTCGCGCAAGCGACTGCCGATAAAGAATTTTCCGTTTGTTGATCTTTCGTTAAAAAATACACCTACATACATAAGTAAAAACTTACTGACCTGCGCCATTTCTTTGAAATTCTTAATCAAGTTGAATATTCCTACTATAGATATTATTACTTGTTTTTAAAGCATAGTGCGTAATTCAAACATACAGTGATTAAACCGTTGGCTATTATTACGGTCTGCGTTTATTATAATCGATCGGCTGTCTTGTTTTTGAGCTAAGCACTCAAATTCCATTGTTCTCAAGTGGAGAAAATTGCGTTGTCGTCGTAGAGAAAGATTCGGCGCAGCTGTCTACCACCGAGAGGCGATTAGCTTATGAATCAGTTTCACGTGGACAGTCACGAACGTTATTACCATAACAGTGGGCGTGCACATGTTTAATGCTCCGACACGAATCTATACTGTAGCCGTAGGCTGTGGAATTTAATCGCATAGAGATATTTCATGAGTTCGGGTTGCCTGCTGCGATTAGTTCCAGAGAGCGAGCACTCAGAGGTGTTCCCGGCAAATCCCGGTACACAGAAAATAGCGCGGCACTGGCTTTGAAGCTGCATGTCCCTTTAATTATGGCAGCGGAGCGGCGGCAGTGGCGTTATCTCGCCGGTATCAGCTGACGGCGCGCGTGTTTGAGCCCCGCGCCCCCCTCCTCGCCAGCCACCGCCTCCCTCGCCCGCGCCCCGCGCACACAGCCACGCCGCCAATCAGCTGATCGCAGTAGGTCGCGGCGCCACGCTGCCACGCCGCCATCCAAATCGCACCAAAAGCCGACCAGCGACCTAGCTTTTGAAAAAAAATCATGTCATCTATATTCAGCTCAACATCACTTTGCCTTTAACAGAATTTAGAAAGCTTATAGCGAACATGACATTATGAGCTACAAGGAGAGGCGTTCTATTAAAAATTTGTCGGCACATTTTAACGTTTCAAGGCTCCAGAGGAAATGCAGACCTATTTATAATTCTACAATCTGAAATGTAGCTAAACGCTCCTTCCGGAGGCGATACATGAAAGCGTCCCGAATCCTGTTCTCTCCCTCTCATCCGTACCCGATAGGACCTTGCTAGAAAAGGACACCAATAGGGAGAATAGAGCGGGACGCGCTGCTGTCAAGTTCGGTACTTAAAATGGCCGATGCTTGCTTAGTTTCGTGATCGCCTAGGGAGGGGGCCGATGTCGATAATATTATGTTTTATGACGGCGGGTGGCGGGCGTACATAAATTGGGTTTTCGTTTTATGAGATAATACCGACGATAAATTATACTTATATTTTGGGAATCGAATTCGATTTGGTGCGTTTTTTACACTTTATACAAATTGGACAAAGTACTTATCAAAAGTACTGGAAAGGCGTTTAAAGAAATGAGGCCATTACCGTGTCGGTTACTTTAATCGTAATGTGCCTTTTTAGACCGTGACGGAGACGATCATGATACTCATATTTTAGCAATTGACTTGTTTTTACATAATGTTAGTGCAAAAATGTTAACGAGTGCAAAACAAAATACTCATAAAATACTATGAAACTATGTTGCCTTCAAAGAATTGCTTACAACTATTTTAATTTGGTTTAAAGTAAACTATGGTTATATTGTAATCAAACCATGAAAAGGCAGCCTAAATCAGATTTTACCGCAAAACCTGAGCTGGCACATACAACATACGGAGCTATAAAAACAACAATAAACTTTTTACAGTCGTTCCTCGAAGATAAAACGAATATGGTTTTACTCTGTCGCTATGGAAGGCAATCGTAATCGTTTCTCTTATGACTAAAGATGGTGTTTGGCAGGGGTAAGGGGAAGAAGAAATATTTGCAGTAAAATGCTGGCGGGTCTCGTCTGAAAGCTTGGCGGCGAGCAATCATCCATTAGTCTCGATGTTTATTTCGTGTTTATTACGTAGATGCTAATTTAACTCCGTCGTCCGCTATGTCGAGTAATGGAGTATGTTCTCACAAGAGGTCGTGCGTGCGGAGGTAATGGCCGATTTTCTCGCTACATAACAACTCTTCACTAAAACGCTGCGTGAGACTCGAGTCTATCTGGCAGCATCTTAATTAGCCCCGCCACGGCTAATTGCCGAGACGTTCCTATGAATGTAACGAATCATTATAATCAACGTTTTATTGTAATGGCTTCGTCTGAAGTCTTATTTCCCTGAATAGATGTATGAATAATTCCCTGGAGCTATTGTGGATTATTCACGACTCATTGTGTCTTCGAAAAAGAAAATAAAACACTGAATGAATGACCTGCTAGGCTTTTGTCCGCTCCATAGTTTTGAAATACTGTCGAGGCTATTCATCATTATCTTTACAATGAAAAATACATTTTGAAAAAGTACGAATATTGTTATTATAAAGCTTAGGTTTGTACAACAGGCCACGTTATTCTTTTTTTTTATAAAATATTTCGGATAGTTCTTTTGGTGCTAACTACATAAATACCAACTTGTTTATGAAATTTAACTGGAATGATAAAGAAAAGTTCCATTATCTAAAATAAAATAATCATTATGAATTATGTGACTTCACATGGACGTGAAAAAACATATTACATAGGTAGGTATTTACTAAAAAATCTTGGAAAAAAATACTACATATTACCTATATTAGTAGTCTTGCATTGCTTATCTTTAGTACGTTAAACAATATAAATTGTATTTAGTGCCAAGACGTTAAGTTCGGTTGTAAAGTATCTACCTACAAAGAAAAGTATTGAGCTATCATCTAAGTAAACAAATTGATTAAATCATTGCGTGCACTGATTGATTTTCAGTTAAATACTTAATTATATCTAATTCTGATGCCTTAATCATATCAATTGGTCAGCATTTAAATTATTATACCACTTAAGTTAAAAAGTGTGTTTTTGACATGAGACCTAGGTTTGCAATAACATTTATAGTCAAATAACATTTATGACTTTTCTTAAAACTCCTACTTTCGGATTTTCTTATATACTAATTCAACGAAAATCATTAGATGTTTATTTTAGTTTTTGGTAAGGATTTGCCTTGATGATGTTAATTTAACTTTACACGAGTCTTATTAAGGACAAGTTAGATTGACAGGCTGAAATGTTTACAATATCCTCTTTGTACATTTTCCCCTTTTCTACAATTTGCAATTACAATTAGTAATGTTGTTTAAGTATAGTAAAGGACCATTTCTTCAGAGGTTCTTAATTCGACTGCATTTTTTTGATTGTTACCTCAGAACTGGACTGTAACATTTTGTGATAATTGAAAGTGTTGATATCTGCTATACTTACGTCAAGGGAACATCCAAGCATGAGATATATCAATAGATATGAGCACTTTTCACAAGGCACTGGCACTAGGTTCAACACTGAGAGCATCACTAGCTATCTATCACTCACATCACTACAAGACGTCAGAAAAGAAAACATATTACACCGCTTGGAGATAAATAAAACGATTCATTAAGGATTTTTGTAAAAAGATAGTTATATTTTTGGCATTGGACTATGACACAATATAATACTATGATATGCTAAGTAAGCGTTTTATAAAGACTTTTACATGCCGAATATTCGTTAATCAGACTATTCATCAGAGGACTCTTTATATATAATTATAATTTTAACAAACATAACCGCTTACAAAATGAGAGATACGAAATTCTAGTTTACCGCTCGGGACTGCTCTAGAACTCATCACCTATTCAAAAACATAACTATTTCTAGTTTTATTCGTAATATTTTTCTCACTTTCATTTTTTTTTACTCTATAGGTACATATTAATTATAATACATTTTTGAACATATATATTTATATCGATATGATATCTTATACAGAATACGCAACGAATCGGCGACGGTACAATAATTTAATGTGAAGCGTCGGTTACTGCGTTTGCGAATAAATATTTTCGTTGGTGGGTAGGGCTAGGTAGGCCTATGCACTAGGGCCGACCGAGGCGACCACTGAGACGTCTCCGCGCGGTCGGCGGCGATAATGAACGTTCAGCTCCTCGGCGAAACAACACATAATCATCCGGTACAACAACACATAAATCAACGTTTTTAAATAATATCAACGTACATAGGTACTATTTGGTATTAGTTTCGTTCGCTAGCACGGCGGCGCTGAGGCACCGGCGTACACGACACTTCACGGCGCCGCAGCGGCGTCGTTGGCACTTATCACTAACTAATTACAACGAAACATCACAGAGACCGGTACCGCTCCGGCGCCGCTCGGCTACATGTAGATCGGCAGCTGCTGCAGCGCTCGCTTGTCGAAGCGGTCGTAGGGGGCGGCGGGCGGCAATGCCCTCGCCATATCACAGTCCAGCGCCTCGGGCGGCAGGTAGGGGTGCGGTTTGAGGCGCGCTCGGCTCGCCACGGCCAGCTTGCCGCCGCCGGCGCCCGCCGCCGCGTCTGCCGCGAACGATTCGAAGCGGTAGCAGGCGAGCTGGCGCGGCAACTCCTCCGGAAGCCGCTGGCGCGCCACCTGCGCCGGCTGCGGCTGCGGCGGAGGCGCCGGGGGAGCAGGCGCCGCGCGGCAGCATCGCCGCGGCTGGCGAGGCGCTCGCGCTCGGCTGCCGGGGGTCACCGCCGCCGCGGCGTCTCCTCGCGGCAGGTTGTTCACGAACGGAACGCGTCGCAGGCTCTCGAGCCTCCGGAAGTGCGACGGGTGGATCATGAGCAGCGGCTCAATCTTAACGCCCTGGGGCGGCTTGGCACAGTCGGGAAGCTCGTATTCGATACTGCAGTCTACGTGTAAAGGCACCGAGTAGTCCTTGGGGGCGAGGGAGGCTGGCCGCGCGTCCCGGCGGTAGCGGTCGGTGGCGGCGAAGTCGGCCTCGCCTCGGGCGTAGCCCGTCATGGTGGCGGGCGCGGCCTCACGGCATGTGCGCCGCGGGGCGCGCGCCGATCAGCTGATTGTGCGGACTCAGAGCGCACACGGACGTGCGCACCGAATGGCGTAAGTCGCGAGACTGGCGCGGGCTGGTACGCGCCTGCGCACCCCGCACCCCCCCGGCCGCCCGTTCATGCTGACTCCGCCCCCCGCCGAGGCGCCCCTCGTCGCTGGCCCGCGCCGGGGAAGCCTCTCGTTTCGATCGAATCGTAGCCGTGCGTGCGGAGGCTCGGCGGTCGTCGTGGCGGCTGTTGTTGTCGGCGGATCGATACGGCGATACCCCCGACCGGCTCCGAGTCTGGATGGTTGCCATCGTCGGAGCTGCGCACAAACGCACAGCGCACTCCGGTCGCAAGGAGGTGGGGGAGGGCCCGCCGCCGGAATGTCAAACAGCTGACTGCAAACACATTCGAATGCTAAACAATAGTGACGTTATATATATTTAGGTAGGTAAATGTACGATGAGTTGAGTAACCTTCGATAACGCAGCTCTATCTAGTGGTGTAATTACAATCACATTATCATTCAAAAGTCTAAAATCACTTAGTCAATCAGCTTTTTTTTTTAAAAGCACTTAATAATGTCACATAAATCTAGTAGAAGTAAACTAGATGGCACCTTACGAGACGAAGCAAGCACGAAACTCGGCAGATGGAAAGCTACGTTACTCTTGCCATTTCATATATTTCATAGTCAGCAATGGACTTATGTTTTAGGGATATATTTTCAATCTTGGTGAACACCAATTATCTACATTGGTAGCATATTGGGATTGCTTCGTATCTTAATGCAGTTTAACATATCATAGCTGTAGTTATATATGAGATGTGTACCTTTATTTTATTATTTTTGTAGCAATGATACTGTGCATGCTCAAAAGAAGATAAAATAAAATTCTATTGTTCTATATCAACAAAAGAAAGATTTTTTTAATAATAGATAGCTTAAAGCATAGTCTGGATTAATTATGTACAGAAAGGATCCTTTTTTTTGCTATTGGGGACCCGGAGATTGCTTTTCCGCTTCCTCATAAAATCTAATTGATTACGTAATACTTTCATTTATGACATTTTGATAGTCCGCTGATTATAGGTCACATTAAATATGAATCACTGTAGATATATATTATGTACTTTAAATATAAATTGCACCCGTTAATTCGTTTTTATAGAAAACCCTATATCCAACTTCCATACTTCTAGAGTTTAACCCCTAAGATGAATCAAGACACTATAGAAAGTCGGTTAAAAATTAACCTCTTTGAGCTATGTTAAGGTAAAACACTACTGAAATATTTTAACCTGCTATCCCTGTCAAAGAGCTAAATTTAGTGACACTCAGAATTGCAGTCTATTGGTATTACCACTGGACTATCGCTGGTTGATTCGCCTCTTACAGAGTGAAATTGTATAAACGTGGTTATTTGAATCTTATCAAAATACTTTTGCTTTTTTCTCCTGATTGTAGTACTTATATGGTATGGTATACCTCAGTTTTCAACTTAATGGACCTCACCGACCTTAAAAGACTTAATTTAACCGTAATATAAATTAGAAAAGTACAAATATTTGGGGGCAGCAGCGTCATCCTGCGTACTGGCATGAACTGCGATCACCAACCCGCCTGCCCGCCTGCCTGGTGTTTATGGGCAAATATCCCCAATCGAATGTAATCTGTTATTATCTTGATATGAATTTTTATTGAAATATTTCATATTCAAGATTGTTTTAGTACCTTTGTATAACTTTATTAATCATTCAATTCGGACAAATTGTTCAAAAGATGTCGCGAGTTTAAAAATGTAAGTATTAGAAAAATTTCGAGTGGTCACCGCTCGTCTAGCTAGTTACGTTACGTTCGTCTAGCTAGGCAGAACCGTAAAATGCGTTATATGCGTTATTTTAATAACATAATACTCTAGTACGGGTGGGGAATCAAGGCGAGAAGTCATCTTTATGGACCCACAGATAGTGATTTCGCACAACAGCTGCTGAATCTAGGGGAAGGAGTTTTTCCCACTTAAAATTCAAGCAGAAATTCTGACATCCCTCTATATGAGTCTATAGACCAAATAGTCCATAATTTTGAGAATTGTATAGATGCTAAGTATATACCTCGACATCAAGAATTTGTAGGACAAGGAGTTTCATTTGTTGTGTTCTAGGGCAATTGTATCTAAAGGGTGTCTCAGTAAGAGTGCACTTTTTGAAATCGGAAAATGTATTTTTTACCATACAATAAAAATATCACAACTCTGTCATAAAATACTCGTTTTTATTTTAAAATGAAAAAGTGCACTCTCACTTGGACACCCTTTAGGAATGATACTGTAAACGAAATTAACAGTCTGATTATGCAAAAAGCCTCCGGCCAAATTAAAAGTAACAAATCGATCGATATCGTGACTAATATCGAAGACGCAATTTTCAAATCACCAAACCCTTCTGGGATAGACCCTTCATAGAATCAGAAATGAGGATATCCGTAGGAGAACTGCAGTGACCGACATAGCGAGGCGAGTTTGCAAACCGAAATGGCAGTGGGCGGGGCACACAGCAAGAAGAACCGACGACTTCGAACCTTCAAGGGCGACCGCGAACCGGTAAACGTAGTAGAGGAGGGCCAACGCGATGGACCAATGATGTGGGCAAGGCGGCGGGAACCCAGTGGATGCAGGCGACTCAGGATCGAAAAATAAGGAAATCTTTTAGGGAGGCCTATGTTCAGCAGTGGACGTCATATGAATATGATGATGAAACCTTTCTGGACTGCCATCACAAGAATTGAAGTCAAAAATCAGAATTCCAATCATGCTTTTTACAAATTTAAGCCCCCTGAGCATGTGCAATGTGACGACGCTGCTTATTAAGACATTAAATGACAATTTAATGATAGCGACCATTATCACTGGCCCAGCAGCTGGTCAACTAGCTCATATACCGAGAATGCCGAGGATACCGATCTGACAATCTGAGTTAAATGGCTCCAATTTCCGCTAAAAACGTCTTCCTCGTTATTTATTTATAAGTCTCAAGACCAAATCTTTCGGTTAGTAGGAAAAATAATGTTTCACTGATTTAGCTTAAACACTAACTTACACTAACAAAAACAGACAGCTGAAAATACAAGATTGAACTTAAGCTCCTATTATTTTTCCCACGGGAAAGCGATTTAAAAAAAGAACCTATAGTTCACGCTTACAAAGTCGCGAGTGGCTGCTAGAATCTCTTATTTAGGGTTCATGTAGTTACCAATGACGAAAGAACTTTGAAACCGGTCCTGCAGTTTTTGAATTTACTCATTACAAAACAAACAAATATTTTCTCCCTACATACACATAATATCACGCCTATTTTCCCGAAGGGGTAGGCAGAGGCATATTATATGCCCACATTTCGCCAATCACATTATTGGTTACGCGTAATAGGTGGAGAGCCGCTTACCGGGAATTCATGTTCGCCAGAGCCTCGTCCGTTGTTTGGCAGGTACACCACTTGCAGGTTAGGTTGATTTGGGCTCCTCAGATATTGGTAGGATCCCCCATACACTCCTTAGTATGATTTCACAGTTTTTGTTACATTATTGAAGTTTTCGTGGAGATTTTTCTAGTTAGTTAGTCTTCGATTGAGTGCGAAATCGCTGCACGAGTTCGTTATGAAGTCAAAATTATTGCTATAGGGAATTAGCACTCCGCTTTCATCTCATCCCTTCTTTATTTATATCAACATGATTTAATTTGTTGTGCTAAAACATATGAGGATGTCATAATTCCTCTCAGACTCATTTGTCATAATCAATATCATTAAGTCATATTTACTGCTTGACTCTAAAGACATTTACATGATGGCTATTTTCCCCAAAGCAATATTTGCGCCTATGTTGCGGATATTCGATAGCATATTAAATAAATAAATATAAATATTCTCTAACAATCACACCAATTATTTTGTTCCAAGATAAGTATCATTAAGAACTTGTGTTATGGATACTAAAGAACGGATAAACATACTTAAATACATTTTTTTTAAATACATACTTAATATACATAGGAAAACACCCAGACCAGAACAAATATTCATATTCATTCACACAAAGATTTGTCCTGTGTGGGAATCGAACCCACGACCTTTGGAGTGAAGTGCAGGTATTCTGACCTCCACGCCATATCGGTCGTCTATATTGATCACTAGCGACCCGCCCCAGCTTCGCACGGGTGGTATGCTAATATGAATAGTGACGTATAATACATAATTACAGAATGTCTCTATATAGGCCGCGAATACCTACCACCGCCGCAACCATAATTTTTCGATTTAGCGTAAGTTTATTCGTTTGATATCTTGTAAAGTACTGATCGAAATTACATGATGTCAAAGACAAATTTAATCTATGTTTAATGTCCAAGCTTACTAACATGTTTATTTAGATAAGAATTAATGTCATACATATTTAAAATGGCTTCGTTAATAAGCCATTATTTTTAGTAAAAGATAAAATTGGTTATTGTGGGGTATTCTTGAGAGATAGACATATACCATCGCGGACTTTTTTGAAGAATTTTATAAGTTGTACATTATTGTAGTACATTATTTTGACTAATCTCGTAGGGTTTGGCCAGCGTTTGCAATATAAGCGCAAAAAAGTGAGTTGATTTACGACATCACATTAGAAATCTCAAAAATTGACAGTGTTCCACTACTATATTATGCATGTATTATACATATAAACCTTCCTCTTGAATCACTTTATCTATTGGAATTGGATCAAAATCCGTTGCGTAGTTTTAAAGATTTAAGCGCACATAGGGATATAGGGACAGAAAAGGCGACTTTGTTTTATACTATGTAGTGATAAATTAAAATTTCGGTTATAGCTACGACAGTGCTAACATTCTATGTATTCACAAACCATTGGATCGGAAAAATCTGTAGGTCGAAAGCTATTGTAGAATTGTCTAGTTTATAAAATATCAGAAATATATTGTCGAAAACTTGCTACGTTCATCGAGAAAAAGTTTGCGGAAAATAAAAATTTTCGCCTCCTCTATGATAGCAGCTTAACTTTGAGCCACCTACATTAGGAACACCTACCAACTAAAGAACAACCTCCTTCTAGTGTTGACTACATTTAACACACCGATATAGGAAAATTTACTAATTCTATTTCATCGTTTCTAACCCTGACACTAGTTTGAGCAAGCCGCACATTAGGTAAGGTGATAATAAATTATTAGCACTAAACCAGTGGACGATCCCAGGGAGCGCCTTATTTACGTTGTGAAGTTCACGTTGGCTACGTTTAACTTTAAATATTGAAAATAAAAAATGAAAAATTATTTTATTACATAAAAATAAAAACACATAACTTAAATAATGATAAGTGTCTCCTTTTAAGCTTATAAAAGCCTGTGACAGAAGACACTACTCTTCCTTAACATGGAAATTATTATTAAAACTTATTCTAATCGCAGACAATATTAGTCATTATAGTTAAGATTGATAGCAATAGTGATGTGAGTAAATGTGTGTGTGTGTGTGTGTGTGTGTGTGTGTGTGTGTGTGTGTGTGTGTGTGTGTGTGTGTGTGTGTGTGTGTGTGTGTGTGTGTGTGTGTGTGGGTGTGTGTGTGTGTTTGTGTGTGTGTGTGTGTGTTTGTGTGTGTGTGTGTGTGTGTGTGTATGTGTGTGTGTGTGCGTATGTGTGTGTGTATGTGCGTGTTTACATGCGCGACATAATAATATAATTCATATCCAGATTTAAGTGCTTAATTTATCTAGTACAGCTTCAGTTTCTTCATATGATTTAAGTTTTTATGTAGTGAGTAAATTTTTACAAGCACGGAGTGTCTTGTCATATAAATATATGTCCCTATTGATTTTATTATACAAGTGTACAGATCTCTTGTAGTATTGCCTACTAGCAAAGACAGTATTAGATGGAGGCGCCACTGCGACAACCTCATTTCTTCGCTTCCGTGTGGATTTTAGGATGTATGGGAGAGATTTGTGTTCTTTTAGAACTGTTTGCACAATGTATAGCTTTCTTACGGAAAGCAGATTGCTAATTTCGTAAAGGCGTTCAGTAGAAAAAAAAATCTTTTTAGAGTACATAACCTTCAATAGACTTCGCTGGGCACGTTCTTCATTTATAAAGCGGGTTTTAACTGCACCGCCCCAGACGGGTATGCAATACACAAGGATAGACTGAACCAACGAAACATAAATCTCGGTGAGAAGATTTTTATTCTGGTTATGCAGGCCAGCGACCGTCGGTGGCACCACATGTCTTAACGTCTTAAATATTCAAAATAGCTTCCTAAGCCTTGAGGTGACATGTTCTAGATGTGGATACCAAGACAATCTCTGATCCACATAGACACCCAGGTATGTCGTCTGCTCAACCCTTTCGATAGTTGGGCAGCAGCAGTTTATTATGCTACCTACATCATGGTTATGTACCTTTATTGTTACCCCTTCAAGCGGTTGTTTATTGTCACATATACTAAAACAGATATAATTTGTCTTAGTGGTGTTAAGAGTAAGAAGGTGATATTCTACCCACTCACTAATATATGCCAGGCCCATTTCTGCACTCACTTTAACGTCGTTCCAAGTGTTACCACTAAAAACTAGAGCTGTGTCGTCGGCGTAAGTAAAAAATTTGGCATGCTTGATTTTTAATACAGAAAGGTCATTTATATAAATGAGGAAAAGAGTAGGCCCAAGAACACTGCCCTGTGGCACGCCATATGACACTTCCAAGTCTCCACTGGTATAGGAATCTAACTTAACTGTTTGCCGTCTATTGGACAAGTAGTTCTTAAACAATTCAAGAGAAGCTCTTTTCAAGCCAATTGCCGTCAGTTTGTGCACAAGAATGGGTATAGAGACAGTGTCGAATGCTTTTTATAGATCAAGAAAAACCGTTATGCATTTTTTGTGGCTATCAAGATTCTCTGCAATCAAAGTACTAAGGGCAGTGCCAGCTTCCTCACTGGATCTTACTTGTCTAAATCCATATTGTGAGGGAGATAAAATTTTATATTTGTTAAGGTAATTAAGTAGCCTTGAATTAAGTAGCTTTTCTATTATCTTGGATATGGCTGGCAATACAGATAAGGGCCTATAATTACTGACACTGTCCGTATCTCCGGACTTGTGCACTGGTGTAATAATAGACTGTTCCAGTAATGATGGAAAAGTTCCTGTTCTAAAACAGGGATTAGTAAGGTGGACAACAATCGGTACTATTTCGGATCTTACATATTTAAGAAAGGACGTTGGGACTTTGTCCCAACCAGGGGCACTATTTGACTTAAGGGATAGTAATACGCTACTAACCGGGTCAGTGTCTAGAAAACCAAAAGAGTTGCATTGTTTTGGTAAGCTATTAAGATAAGCCTTACACTCCTCATCTAAAGATTGTATTTTTTACGCAAGTTCTTTACCTATATTCGCAAAAAAGTTATTGACGTAATCAGCAGAGGCAGTTGGAGAAGATTTTATAGTAAGTAGTTCTGAATATACATTTTTAGTTTTATGGGTATAAGATATATTTTTAATGTTCTTCCACAATAACTTGTTATTTTTAACTGATTTATTTCTTAATTTTCTCTCATACTGTCATTTCAATTTTTTAAAAAGTTTGTTGCAGTAATTTCTATATCGTTATATAATATTAAAGACGTATCATCTGCAAATTAAACAATTTCGTGATCGTCTTTTATGAGATGGGGAGATCATTAATATATACTAGAAATATGAATGGCCCTAGGATTGAACCCTGCGGCACCCCCATTGTTACTGCAGAACCGGGTGACTGCTTTCTATTAATAACTACTTTCTGGACCCTATCACTTAGGTAAGAAGTGACAAAACGCAAGGCGGTGTTACGAACTCCATAATGATAGAGCTTCATAAGTAAAGTCTGATGCTGGACGCATTCAAATGCTTTGGATAAGTCACATAACACGCCATAAGCATCATATGACTCATCCCAGGCTTCGTAAATATCCTGCAATAATTACGAATTAATTATTCTAGTATTAGTAGTAGACCGGCCGTGAGTAAAACTGAACAATTTAGTGTGCAATAGATTATTTTTGTCAAAGTGGGTTTGCATTTGGTTGTGCATAATTTTTTTTTTTAAATTACTATATGTGCAATACTGAAAAAGGACGGAAGTTTGACGGATCTGAGGTGGTACTCGAATTTATAAAGAGGAGTTAACTTACTTCATTTTATTAGATCCGGAAAAACACACCACTCTCAATGCACTTATTAAAAATAATTACCATTTAGGAGCTACTATTTCGATTAAAGATTTAACCATGTGTACAGAAATGCCCCAAACATCAGCCGTTTTCTTAATATGTAAATATTCAATATTTTAAATATTAAGCTTTTATGATTGTGTGTATATTGACTTTACTAAATTTAAATAAAACATCACAACAAGACGTTGGCTTTTAATAAAGATTTTACGGGAATTCCATAGAAAAAGTTTTCAAATTCATTATCGATTTCAGCATCCTCTGTGATTATATTACCGTTAATGTTAAGTTTTAAATGTTTGTTATTTGATATTACATTGCCGCTTTCTGCGATTAAAATTTTCCAAGTGGATTTAACTTTGTCTATACTATTATGAATTTTATCACTTATATATTTAGATTTAGCTTTTACACATTCCACCTTAAAAGTTTTAAAGTATATTTTAAAAAAGTGTAGAAACTCATCTGTTCTATTTAGTTGTCTTTCCGAGTATAGTTCATTTAGTTTTAGTTTACTTATGTGTATACATGGGACAACAATGAAAGGGGTTAGTATTTCTATCAATAAAAGTATGTTGCAAAATAGCGGACGGAGCTTGTTTTGATACTATACGCCTGATATAAAGCCTTGGTTTTGTATAATCCTTTAAAAGCCCGGTTTTTATCTCAGTTTCAGAAAAACAGCAAATCCGAAGTCGTTTTTTGAAAAGAGAAAGGGATTTCTCTAGTTGTTGAGTCTCTCTTTTAGTTACAACTCTAAAATTTGCTGCTCTATCTATCACTAACGTATAGTATATATTTATAAATACCGAACGGTGGCTTAGCGTAGTAAATATATAGGGGCTCAAACCTGGATGGCTGCATGCATAGGCATCAGAGCGGAATCTCGGATTATGATCGACACGACTCGAAAGGTAACAGGAGCTGTGTGGCGGCTGTGATGCTGCGAGGGTAGGGTTGCTGCTACTAAAACTTAATATGTAATAATAATTATTATTATTTTAAAATTACACCAATTATTCAGTTCCAAGATAAGTTTAATGAACAACTTGGGTTACGGTTAATACAAATAGAAAACCTCCAGACCAGAAAAATCAATTATGTTCGAGCATATGAAGAGTTGTCCTGTGTGGGAATCAAAACCACGATCTCAGGAGCGAAGTGCAGGTGTACTGATCTTCACACCATATCAGTCGTAATTTTTTTAAAGTTTCTCTTGTTTCTTGCTCTAATCGTATATTTCTGTGATTTTAAAAAGATAAGTACATACTTTTTTATGTAATCTTATTTCTTTGTTTAGCTGCCATTTGAAATTTGGCCTGTTAAGCCAAAACTTCTGATAACGATGATCATGATAATCCTGAAACTAAACTTTTTACGACTGATACGAAATGATAGAGGCTGTTTAGTAATTTGAAGAAGCATTATTTAATACCATTTTATGAATACTAAAGTATTTATATCGAATTTTATATGAATATATTTCGGCCTAATTTTTAGTAATTGATAGTGTCGTCAGCCAACCCTAATAGGGTCGGTCGGTTTACAGACATAGTAATGAGATATGACGAGGGTGCGCCGGGCGGGCGTGGTGCGGCGTGACGGCATTCGGGCGTACATCTTGTGTGTAGTCTGTGGCTGCCATTTGTTCTTAGATACCTTGTGGAGCCTAGCAATAGTGATAGTTTATATTATATAGAGCTACCGTGTTTTTTTTTCCAAGTAGCATAATAGCACAAAAAGGCACATAATATTTAGGAACGGGGGGTAACTCTTTCTACGTTCAAAAATTTATGAGTTTCCTAGTGGATCCAAATTACATTAAACAGAAATGTAGTTTTGTCTACAAAATAATTTTATAATAATATCTACGCTAAGGTCGTTAAATTGTCATTAGTAGAATAGCCTAAATATTTTGTCGATTAGTGTACAAGATAGAAAAAAACTAATATGTAGAAAAACTCCACAAGTATTTAGGGGTAAGTAATAATTGGGTCTTGAAACTTAGACTCATACTCAGTACTTTTAAATTATCCTTGACTAATTAATTTAGAGCAATAAGTACCTACGTACGACGCATTTAAAATAATACTTTAATAATTAAATCCTCGGTAATTGCTATAGTGCCTAAAATATGATAATATTTAAGGCATTATCTAATTTATGTACATGGAATATAGTTTCAAAACTTTAACGACCTGTACTCATGTTTATTTATTTATTGAAGCACTAACATAAGAAACAGCATAAACAAGTAACAAGTAAAATCTATACATAAATAGGCTTACTGTTCTTACTATTATAGGTAATTACAGCATGCATAATTACATAATATTAAAAAATAAATAATAAAGTGAAACGAACAGTAATGATATATAAAATAAAAAAAAAAAGTAATAATAACCTGTAAATTACTAAAGCGTGCTAAGGTAAGTCACATTCTCTGATTGAAGACAGTAACTTGGGCAGTGTTTGGAAGTTTATACCGAGATTGGAAATCTTTATACAATCATTATTTATCAACACATATGGCGCGGTCTGAAGGAGGGAGTCACAGGGGACGTGACCCCCCCCCTCTACCAACACGTCAAATTAAAAAATCTTCTAAGAATTTACAAAGTAAAAAAATAAATTTGTTGCCCCTATCCGCTTTGAATTTTTGGTTTGCTGACATTTAGCTGTGATTTTTGAAGGGGGTCACTAATGAATTAATGATACACACGTGTAAAAGGTCAACATAAGCTGTTCTGAGTTTAACCGGGCATCAGTGTTGTCGACTACTTATTCATTATCAATACAACATTGCATAAGTAGGAAACGGACAAACGCTAATATACCGTACTATTTTTTATATTTATTTACTTACTTGTCTCTATTGAAAAATATTACCTCACAGTTTCCTCACAGCTGCGAAATGAGCCAGTCTAGATATTTAACTTTACGTGACATGTCCACCGATTATGAGCAGTGCGTAGCTTGTCGAAATGACTTATGTTCTGAGGTATCCAATTTAAAAAAGGATACAATTGAACTGAGAAAACCACGGTTTCATCTTTTTTAAAGTTGTTTATAGAAATAAGACGAAACTTACTACCTATAATAAAGACAAAATCATATTACGTGTAAATTTGCAACTAGCGTTATTATAAAAATATAATATGCAAACTACGTGAATGAAGGAATAATACGAAGGTAAAGATAGGTTATTCGTAACTATATAATAGACAGGGAAAACACGTAATATTCGTATTCATATCGCATATCGAATTCACGACTGTAGGAGCAGAGTGCAGATACACTGAGCTTCACGCCATGTCAGTCGTCAAAAAGTAACTTACTCAATCTATTATTTAAAAAAATATGAAATAATGTTAATAATTATCTAATTCTGCTAACAATACTTTGATGCCGAAATGCTAAAAAGCTAAAATACATAAATCCAATCCGACAGAAGAGGAAAAGTAAAATATATATCGTTGTAGTCAAAACACACAAGTTAAATATAAATAGCACAGTAGATAACAAATTTAGAACATCAGTTAGTGAGGTTGGACGTTTGTCAGACGGTCGGTTGTAGAAAATAAAGCGTTGAATTTGGAATTAGCATAGAATACGAAAATGACAAAACTTGCTCTTTATGAGCACTTTGTGCTTCAAAACGAAAGTAGAATCAGGCCTCTGACCGGCTTAAGGATGGGCGCTTGTGGCCTATTTATTTCTCTCCATGTACAGCTCTTTGTCCTTTGTTAGATGCCTATTTGCACGGTCTGTTTTTCTGCCAAGAAGGGATTGAGTTACGTCACGGTTTCTGAGTTTGAAGTCTTACAAATTCATTACTAACTTGTGGTCGCCCAGTAACTTTAATTCTACCGTAAATGTTTATTACATCATCATCCATGCTCATATAGGCTACGATATTAGGATTTCCTTCATCTGTAAGGGTTTCCAATAATTATAAAGACATTAATTGTTATCACCTTTGTTTTAGTGATATCGATTATAAGATCGAATTTGCTGCTTGGTCATGATTATTTATTAAAGTCCATTCGCAGATTCCGAAACAAAGTAGTAAGCAGTAATTAGGTCATAAGAAACTTTTGTAAGCGCCTTTAGCCTATCCAGTTTAAAGATAATACCATTTATTCTGAACCAGATTTTTCTATAACCATTCGTTTGCTAAGTGTCGCTCGATGATAGGCGATAAAAGACAATGTTGCTTCAATCCGCAGGGGCATGCATATTAATGACGTGACGCCGACAAAGTGGTGGCATCATTGGTTTTAATTTTTGTATGTGTGATGAAGAGGTAAATGAGTTTGTCTAGTAGTTCTGACTTCGGTTACCTCCTACACACAGAACGTAGAGATGCCTTTTTGTCTATAGCAGCATAGAGTTAGGTACCGCAGGGTAGATTTTTTAAGAGTAGTGTACCTTATTTATTGATTCAGGCTCCTGTTATTAAATTATAATTTGTTTGGGTTAATTGTAGCCGCGTTAGCAAAATGGTAGTCTCATCAATGTGAAAAAAATCACAACGACAGCATACTAATACTCAAGTATAATTAAATTATAACCTTATACTTATATACCTTTTTTGTTTTGAATTAGCCAAATATTACATTTAAAAACCATATTCAAGTCTCAGTACTGAACAATATTGTAATATGGAACAAAATAGGCGTCACTTGTCGTCATTTAATAAATAAATGACATTTTCCTTTGCTTCGGAAGAACAAAGAGCTTGACAAATGACAATATGAAAGTTTATCGGGCCGGACCCCACTCCACTGGTACACTTGATCGGTTTTTACACAGCGCGGGGTTGACAACCCTACAGAGCACACCCCCTTTCCCGTGCACGACGCGCTGACTGACAGTAAACTGAGGTTTTAATAACCGAGCTCTTTGTATACTTTTGTAATTTTATCCTTACTTTAAAACTGTATTTTGTTATTCAACAATAATAAAGTTAAATATAAAAATAGACAATGAGAAGACTAGGTGGTAGTTCTCTTTATGACGTCGTTTAGTCCGTATTATTTGTATATATATCAGTTATATCTGGAAATTAAGATTTTCCGGCATCTAGCATAAATATGACTATCTAATTAAAATATTTTTTGATAATTTATATGTACGATTGAGCTTATAAATTCGTAGACATAGCTTAAATAGTTATTTACAGCTATCATAGAATATATTGAAGATTGCCGGATTCCGAATTTAATATCAGATTAATACCAAAATCTTCTAGTATTGCTCTTTTAAACAAAACAGAAAGCTGAGAACCGGATAAGATTTTTTGCATAAAAACCTTACAAAACTTAAAAACCTTACCTTGGGTCTTACTCCATCCCCCCCGGACTAAATAAAATAAAAAAATACTTTATTGTCTTTAAGATCAACATGATCATTTAGATTCGTCAAACATTTACACAAAATGGAAATTCCATATATTTTTTTAACCACAATGAAAGAAATATGAGCAGTAACATAATAAAGGAGTAAAAGCAAATGGGTCCTTTGTCAGTTTATCTGTCTGTTGTGGTTTTCTCAAGATTTGTCAGTCTGTATCTGTCAGTCAGCCTGTCGTGATTCTAAAGGAGGGAGGGGATTGTTCGTCAGTCAGACAGTCTGTCGGTGACTCTAACGAGGCTTCCAAAAGGCAACGAGATTGAGAAAAAGGCCTCAAGAAACTCATCTCGGCTTTTTTCAAATTATATCTTAAGATCTAATACAATTAAAGAAATAAATAAATTATCGCTGTTCTTAAAACTAACAAAATCTAATACCTATCTAAAGATCATATCTCATCTAGTCTTAAGAAAGAAAGGAGCAATTCATGTCACTTCCAGGCAGACTTGTCGTTCATAAAATCACATAAAATCATAAATCGACTGGTCTCCACCTTGACGTGGCAGGGGGGCTGAGTACCTCCCGGTAGGGCGGAGGAGGCCGCCAGGAAAAGGTGTAACCAGAGGTTGGTGACTCTGGGTGCCCTTAATATTAACCACCGGGTGGGGAAACTAAGAGGGACCTGTGGAGGGCTCAGCGGGTGGGCCAGGTGGGCCCGCCAAGCAGCGCTAGGTGGGTATTAGGCAGCGGGGGCAAGGGGCCCCTGCTGTCTAACCATAGACCCTATGGTCGCACACGTATATAGCAGGGGGTGTCCACTGCGCCTCTGTAAGAAAGTCCTCCTATTTCTGGCCCGGCGGTCGTTGGCCGGGTTGACAATCCTCACACGCTGCAAATCAGGTAATATACTGGCCCGTGCCCCTTTCTGTCAACAAGCAGCGGGCGTCGTCGTCGGAAAAATTTTAGTGGGTATTACTGCTGGCGGTCGCGTCTGCCGTGGTAAGTCCCGCACCCCCTTTCGGTCCCTCTTTGGCCGGAAGGCAGTGCGTAAATGTATTTTGTTACCGATGTAAAAAATGGGTTATTTGTTTATGTTTTATTAATGCCACTACGCAATGACGCCATAAGGTGTTGCTTGAAAACTAGCGCAGCTATAACAATGTTTCATTGTTGTAGCTGCATGACGCTGAAGCAATGCCTTTTGACTGCACAATTTAGAATTGTGAAACCTTTACTATTAATATGTACCCACTTGTGCAGTTAATAAATATATCTTTCTTCCTTACTCCATATATGAAATTTTGTATCGCTTGCAAAGTATTCTATCTCAAATTAATCATATATCATAGCTTGAGTAGTTAGCAAGAAATATCCTCTAGGTATTGGGTCACAGTGAGGTTGCTAATAGACGACCATTTTATGGGTCGAGTATGTACTAAAATCGTCGCCAACGCCTGTAGTATTCGAATTTTATTTCTTATGTTGGAATGTATATACGTCCATATTTTAGGTTTAATCATAACTGACTTGAGAAGTCAGAGATACTAAAAAAATGTATACATAGTTTCTCCTCGTATTCGTGGAGTCAGAATCGAGTATCGATTTAAAACTGTTCTGTGTTCGGTTCAAAGAGGCGTTCGAGTTTAGTTCTAAATAGCTAAGGGTACATCAATTCTATCAAATATCTTTTGTAGGGGGACTATCATAGGGAACACGTAATACCTTCACCGCACTTCGTGACGTGAAAGCCCTTAAATAAATTTATGACGACAACGACGGTTACGCGGCGTATTTACTCGCAAACGCAAATAACTTGAGCATGTTAATCCCTTTTTGCTGGTGTGTGGTTGGAGGGAGGTCCTTTAGAATTTGCTAGCGAATTATCATATGAGTTTCAGCTCACATATATAGAATATATTAAAATCGCATCAGTAGTAAATACCTATTTAAAAAAAATTGCTTATTTATGGTGATTTCTGAAATTTTCTTAAGTTATGCCTATATAAGTTTGTACATAGGTACTTACCCGGTAAAATAAAAAATATTTTATTCATATAAATGGTTTAGTCATTAAATATTTCAAAGTTAAAAGGAAAAAGTTAGGTACACGTCTACCCCACCAGAGGGCCAACTCTAACTCAACGAAAACGAAACTTAGTTATAGCTATCCTTTAATATCAATAATGATATACCTAGAGAGTGAAAGAGACAGGTATAACGAAGTTTCGTTTTCGTTAAATTAGAGTAGGCCTTCAGGTTCTGTACTCTGTCTTGCAGCACAGTTATTTGATATCATCAAAATATCATGGATCACATGGGAAATTGTGTATCATTATTCCGAAGACCGCTTCGATCACTGTGATCCCTCAACCTCGATCGCCAAGAGTAAGTAGGTATATGTGTAGTGTGTACTCTGGCCGGACTTGAGCCGTGTTAGATAACCAAGCAAACAGAGCTACATTCAGTTCCCGAGTAGTTCGGGTTTACGACCAAATGTGCCGTCAAGGGGCTTTGAAGTTCGTCCGATTCCTCGCCATACCTCCCCGGTCCCCACATCCCATCTGCCTAGGGTTGTCAGTGATTGGCAACTACAATTTTATGTGTCTACAGTCTAGTCTCTCTCTTTTGGATTCTTGTCTTTAACTTTTGTATATTAAGTACCCTATGTTGCTATCAATCAAAACAAAAAGTACATTTACAACAAAATTCTGGAATTTATTAAAATGAAATCGTATTTATAGAAAAATAATATCGACGATCGGCTAGTTACATTGACGTATTTTTTTATCATGCTGAAAAGAGACAATCAACTTTTAATTATTAGACAAAAGCAATACTAAGTTGCAAAGACTTGTGGAATTTATTTAATCTGAAAATGACAGCCCTGGAACAGACTAACTTTCTTGGAACTTGTATTCCGAAATCGCGTGTTATATACGTAACAAGATATCGGCGTGTTTACTGCTCGTTTTATTTTAGTCCTATCTATAAGGTTCTTTTTATATAACCGTATCACGAGACTAGGGAAACGCTCTCCTGATGGTATGTGTATGTATTGTAATCAGGATAGTGCATTTAAGGACAATCCTAATTGACGACCGATATGCCGTGGAAGTCAGTATACCTGCTCTCCGCTCCTATGCTTGTGGGCTCGATTCCTACACAGGACAAATCTTTGTGTGCATGAACATGAATATATCTGGGTGTATCCTATGTATATTAGTAAATTATAATATTATATTATAAACAAGGCAAAGCAAAAATGCTTTGCGTTGTTTTGCTTCTCACTGAATAGGTTGGAGGATATTTAGAATAAAAATTTAAAAATTAAAATGATGTAATAGTAATTTAATTTATCAATATAGAATAAGTAAGTAATAACAATGTATTAATTATATACTTATATAAATGAATTAATGAGTGATTAATAATAATTTTGTATTTTAACATGCAATGTACATATAAATATGGAGTGTTTTTCTGCAAATTTAATTGTAATCTGGAAATAAAAGTCTAAATTTTTTTTATTTTTATTTTTAAATATATATGTTATCCTATGTAAAAAGTAATTATGTATGTTTATACTTTACTTCGTATCCATAACACCATTTCTTTATGATACTTAACTTAGAAGTATATAATTGGTATTTGTATAGTATAGTATTGGTATACAAAGTACCAAACCTGTACATCAAAACTTTATATAAAGTCATAATGACTTGTAACTTGTTAGCGTGTGATATATATTTTAGCATGTGTAAAATTATACAGAACTGCACTAAAAAGCCCTAACTGCCATGACTGTAATAGTGCCAAAACTGCATTTTGTCCAATCAATTATATATTTTATAGAACCGTTTAAAAGTGAAAACATATTTATAACGATAACTATTCTGTATCTAGCAAAAAAGTGATATCCCAATAGTATGCACATGCAGATCTATCATAAAATTACACCAACACAAACTGCTCATTCAGTAAACACACACTCATCACCTAGCCAGTTCTCGAAGAACGAAAACTGAGTGAGAGGTGATCGTGTACAATGACATTGCTTCGCCAGCTTACGCAAGGAAGTATTTCAACTGCACAAGACAGTACTATAAATAAACTAACTTATTTAAAAGACTGCTGCCATCAGGCAATTTCAACGTTAGTAAGGGACCGATTTGCAGCGCTCAAAAAAATGACAAATACATATAAAAAAATATCAAAAAATGGTTTAATATTCTATTTTTTTATTCTCACATCTTTTTTGTAAAGTCTTTAATAGTTTCTTTAGTAAACAGGTAGGTACGGAAAGTATACGTTATTAATATGTAAACTATAACCTGCTCAACACCGTAAAAAATTGTCGCTGTCAAGCCTACAAGCCTACAAGCCTACAAGCAAAGAGATCTATCTTCTTTTAGCATGCTCTTGTGATGTAAGTTCAAAAATAATGAAATATGATAACTGTAAAATGCCTTTAATATTAGTAAATTATAGGCATTTTATAGATATTTCTTAAGACGTCCAATTTAAAATTCAATTTTGTGAGGTTAACTATGAATTTCAAAGTATCATTAGGATGTGATTTTATAAATATGGGGCTTCGTTTTCACAAACAGTAACGAGAGAGAGAGATGTTAATGTGGTAGCAGCCACCGCTATGTTCTCGGCGCCTGCCTGCCGCCGCTCGTCCGGTAATTAATTCAATCCGCCCTCACTAATTAAGCAGGAACAGACCATAATCCAGAGATACAACATGCCTAAATTGCTATAGTTTATCACTTTGAGCCAAGCACCCTCGTTGTACTGGAATATTCCATATTTTTTTTATAAAATTTTTTTTTTAGTCCCACACGAGGTACTTAATAATACTTATCTAAATAAAAAGGATATCGTTACGACACAAGCAAACTTATTTGCCGCACATTGCCGCATTGTCAGAATTAACGAATGATCGATCCGAAGAAATAATACTTACGATTCAAAAAAAAACAAAATGCTTGTAGGTGTGTTATAAAGCAACAGTTGTGAAATATTCTTCACGTCATCTAGCATCAAGATGTGTTTTGATATTCAAATAAAGGTCTTTTTGCAATTTCGTTTACATTATGAACCATTGAAGCAGATACTTAGTCATATTATTATGGACGTTGATCAAGCACAGACACAATTCCCGATGGCGTAAACAATTATAGTTTTTGCGTTGTCGATGTCCTAATTCAATATTTAAAGTTATAGTATAAACATACACATACTCACGCCCACCTCCCCGAAGGGGTAGGCAGAGGTATATTATAGGCGATCGGCAGGTGCACCACTTGCAGGTGGGGTTGGCTCGGGCTCCTTAGGTCTTTGTAGGATCCCTATACACCCTAAAGTTGTAATAATTAATTGTAACTATGTAACTAATAGTTTTGATTCTCGTTTACATCATCCCAGCATTTATCCCGGTTGTGCCCTAGGCTTACGCTAAGGACTCATAGTCTGCTCGCTGGTCTAACCAGGTTTCGCTGATTTTCTGTTATTGTACGGAGCGACTGCCGTCTGATTTGCGCAGCCCAGAGGTGAACTACATTATATGGTTAAAGGTACTGACCCCAATATGGACTGCCATTCATCATCATCATTCATCATTTCAGCCATTCGAAGTCCACTGCTGAACATAGGCCTCCCCAATTGCTTTCCACGTAGATCGATTCTTTGCCGCCTGCATCCACCGGCTCCCCGCCGCCCTGACCAGATCGTCGGTCCATCGCGTTGGGGGCCGCCCTCTACTACGTTTGCTGATTCGTGGTCGCCATTCAAGAACCTTAACGCCCCATCGGTCGTCGGTTCTTCGAGCTATGTGCCCCGCCCATTGCCACTTCAGCCTGCAAACGCGCTTCGCTATGTCGGTCACTCTGGTTCTCCTACGGATTTCCTCGTTTCTGATTCTATCACGTAGGGACACTCCGAGCATAGCTCTCTCCATTGCACGCTGAGCGACTTTGAGCTTCCTTATGAGGCCCATAGTCAGGCACCACGTCTCAGTCCCATACGTCATCGCTGGCAACACACACTGGTCGAAGACTTTCGTCTTGAGACACTGAGGTACTTTGGACGAGAAGATTTTGCGTAGTTTCCCGAACGCAGCCCAACCGAGCTGGATTCGACGATTGACCTCTTTCTCGAAGTTGGACTTACCTAATTGGACTTTTTGTCCCAGGTATACGTACTCGTCGACAACTTCGAGGGCCGAGCTTCCCACTATTACTGGGGTAGGCACAACATGGATATTTGACATGATTTTGGTCTTATCCATGTTCATTTTAAGACCTACCCTTCGGGAAGCTCTGTCGAGGTCTCCGAGCATTGTGCCCAGATCCACAAGCGACTCCGCTATGACCACTATGTCGTCGGCAAATCGAAGGTGAGTCATATACTCGCCATTAATGTTGATGCCGTCGTTTTCCCAGTCCAGTAGCTTGAAAACATCCTCCAGAGCAGCAGTGAACAGTTTCGGTGAAATGACATCACCCTGTCTCACGCCTTTCTGCAAGAGGATAGGATTCGTGCACTGGTCCAGTACTCGTACGGACATGGTGGCGTTTCTGTATAAACTCCTCAGAACTTCGATATACCGATGATCAATGCGGCATCGCTGCAGGGACTGAAACATTGCCCAGCTCTCGATCGAATCAAAGGCTTTCTCATAGTCCACAAACGCTAAGCAAAGTGGCTGGTTATACTCCTCGGTCTTCTGTATAACCTGCCGCAGCGTGTGAATGTGGTCTATGGTTGAAAAGCCTTTTCGGAAACCGGCTTGTTCGGGAGGCTGGAAGTCGTCAAACCTTTGACCGAGACGGTTCGTGATGACCCGTGAAAACAACTTATAGACGTGGCTCAGTAGCGTGATTGGCCTATAATTCTTCAAAAGGGATTTGTCACCTTTCTTGAAGAAAAGGACAACCACACCACTGGACCACGCCTGTGGCGTACGTCCCTCGAGAATGACGGTATTAAAGAGCTTCTGGAGTACCTTAAGTACTGGTGTACCACCCGCTCTCAGAAGCGCTGCTGTCATCCCGTCTTCCCCCGGTGCCTTGTTGTTTTTTAGTTGTTTCAGGGCCATCCTAATCTCGTACAGGCTGACGTCCGGGATGTCTTCGGTGGTATGTCGAGTTAGTTTGGCTCTAGGGTCTTTAGCCAAACAAGTAGCGGGATCTTGCGTACTGGTATACAACTGTCCATAAAACCTTTCGATCTCCCTCATAATCTCAGGTCTCGACGTGACTAGACTGCCTTCGTTGGTCTTCAGCTGTGTCAACTGACTCTGACCAATAGACAGATCCCGTGCGAACACTTTTGAACCCCTGTTCCTCTCTATTGCATCTTCAATACAATTTGTATTGAATTTGCGAATATCGAGTCGCAAGGATTTCGAGATCTGTCTATTGATGAGCCGGTAAGAAGACGCTTCCGCTGAAGACTGCAATCGCATGTCTCGTCGCGCTTCCATGAGATTAAGAGTTTGAGTCGACAGTTTATTGGTTTTAGTTTGTCGGGTCTTATAATGTTTGGACCCGACAACGTGGACAGTCTCAACCAGCCCGCCGCTTATATCGTCAACGGTTACGCAGTTCTCCAGACCTGCGAAGCGATTTTGAAGCTCGAGCTGAAAGTTCTCGGGGTTTTGAATATGGGCAGCTGAGGGTCGGAGCGTAGACCTCATCAAACGGGACCTTTCAAGCTTTATATTAATATTCAATGTGCCCCTTACCATTCGGTGATCGCTACCGGTTTTCACCCTGGCGATCACAGAGACATCATTGAATATTTGTCGCTTAGTGGTCATGATGAAGTCTATCTCATTCCTCGTGAAACCATCGGGGCTCAGCCAGGTCCATTTCCTGTGTGGTGGCTTCTTGAAGAAGGAGTTCATCATAAAGAGGCCCTCCTTCTCCATGAAGTCAGCCAACCGCTGTCCCCTATGGTTCCTTCGCCCTATTCCAAATTGCCCCACTTTCTGCTCGTCACCGCTTCGTTGGCCTAGCCTTGCGTTAAAGTCTCCCATAACAACCGTGTAGTGAGTCGGTGAAGTATGAATGGCGGCAGAAATGTCATCATACAATATCTCCACGTCCTCGTCAGGGTGTAGGTGTGTGCCGAGGTCGGTGCGTAAACCTGAATTACCTTCAACGAATACCGTTTGGTGATTCTGAGTATTAGGTACGCTACCCTGGTCGACACACTCCGAATAGACACGACGTTGTTACGGATAGACTTCCGGACGATAAAACCGACACCACCTTGGGACAGGCGATCGCCCTCCCGGTGGTAGAGCAAGTTGCCGGACTTAAGGATTACCGTATCCTCTCCCTGTCTACGGACTTCGGATAACCCGATAATGTCCCAGTGCAACCGCTCTATTTCCTCCTCCAGCTCGTCAATCTTCTCGTCGGTCCTCAGTGTGCGCGTGTTATAAGTTGCCAGGTGCAGAAGTCGTCGTTTTGGGTGGTAGCCGGATCTCTGCCGGTGATTCTTAGCACCCCCTGCCCCGCCGTTACCAAGACCGCTACCGTAATCTGGAATAGCGGGGCCGCCGGGGACTGGGGGCCGTATACGCGTGTGTGCCATTTTCCATTTGGGGGTATTTGCCCATAATCACCACGCTGGGCAGACGGGTTGGTGATCGCAGTTCCAGCCAGTACGCAGGATGACGCTGCTGCCCATCATCCGGTAGCATTTCTCTTCGTCGATTTTTACGACTCCCCATGAGATGAGAAGGGGTGACGCTATTCTAGGCCGGCGCCACACGGCGCATGCCATTAGATGTTCATAACAGCAAGACAACATGCTTAACGTTCTTTTCGCGGCACGAATAATAATTACGCACATATTTTCGAAAAGTCATAGGTACCTATGGCTTTGGCACCAGGATTTGAACCAGAGACCCTCTTTTTTTCTATCTCGCCACTAGGCTATCGCTGTTACAACGAACAGATAATTTAGATAACAAGCCTATTTTTTTTTTTTAAGTTTCACTGCAATAAATTTTCCAAAACCAATTAAACAAACTTTTTTATTTCAACTTTAGTTGTAAAATAATGCTCATTAAGCTATTACTGTCTCCATGTATTGTGAACCGCACAATAACTTAAACATAATCGTATGTTCATCCTCGAACAAAGGCATAAAGAAATAACAATTCATATTGTATTAAATACAAAGAGATATTGAGTTATTGTTACCGAAAATTTAATATATCTCATCTCTTCAGAGAATACTCGAAAGAAATAAAACATACGTACCGCAGTGTTATTGCCAAGCAGGTCCAAACGGTTTACGAAACGTATATTGAATGCTTTTTATTAAAGCTAAAATCGGAATTTTATTCTTTTATTTAACTACAAAATTACCTGTTAAATTTTATTTCTTTCATACAGTTAATGTCCCTGATGGAAACTGCATTTAAAGAGAGGTATTCGTTTCCAGTAATCTTTGATTTTTCTACCGGATGACATATTCCCGGTGGCTGCACCATAGATTTAATATTTAATCACGCCTACGACTACTCTCTCTATCGTCATAGAATGACATACACACACACATTATCCTTTTTAAGCTTGATACCTTGTCACTAAATTGTAAAAATAATATAAGCAGTGGCAAATATGCTAAAATTTGAATATTTGTTACAAGAAATTAAACATGACGCAGTTACCACTGTTACCAAAATAACAATTACACATAATAATATCCTAGTTTTTTTCATAAAATACAGATTTTGTTCAATGTAAAATATCATGGCTGACATCATTTTAATATTCCAATTAAAAAGTAATTACAGATTGGCTCTTGTTATTTGCAAAATAATATTTCGTAATTTACCATCAACAGCAGTATTTTATCGACCGACAAGTGAAACACAGATACTTCGTACGCGCTATAATAACTGTATTAACATTAAAAGTGAAACTAAGAGCATATTTTTGTAATGTCATTTTGACAGTGCTTAATTGAATGTGTAGTGGCGCAATTTGTGAGTTTGTAAAACTGTAAACTTTAAAATAAGCCACCATCACCCAGTCTATTACAATGTTATCAATCTCTTGATCCGTGCCGGTAATGAGAAACAGTAAATATTTTAAACATATTTTGCCCTGTTAGTCGAGTCACACTACAAGAATTTACTTAAATAAACATTTACTTTCAAAATTGTATTACATATATACATACCCATGTAGATTTTTTGGTTAGATATATAGTGGTAGTTGGGTTGTGACGATCCTCAAAAAACTACATAATCATAACGCCAATGAGGATAAAAGGGCATTCCACGAGTTTTATAATATCAATAATTCATATCATATCAAATTATTACGTCACTCTACCTCTACCTGTTGAAGCATAGATAATATGTGTATACTTTATAGTATATAAATATGTATATACTAAAAATAATAGAAAATAAGAAAATTACGCTGAAAACTTATGTGACAGTTTCGAATTTCAGTAAATTATTAGTAGTAAATTTTTTTTGTTATTTGGTCTGAAAACTCCTTTATTACGGCTGATATGCAATGTAAATTTAATGTTACTTTTATGTAATATTTTTAATTACTCTTAACAATAGTTAATTCCACAA
Source organism: Musotima nitidalis (assembly GCA_949126915.1). NCBI lineage: Eukaryota > Metazoa > Arthropoda > Insecta > Lepidoptera > Crambidae > Musotima > Musotima nitidalis. The sequence continues at coordinate 677,265 of OX421431.1, forward strand.
TCTTGCGTCTGCAATAATTGCAATAGTTGCGGATTATAAATTGAAGTACTTATTGTTTGTATAACATTTTTATTTAAACTTAATTTAAAAATACCCCATTTTAACCCCATTTAGTTATTATTATACCCTAGTAACCGTTTCGTTCCATTTACTATGACGAAATTCCAAACATAGAAAAATGCGTTTTAAATTCTCTGTTGGCCTGAATAACAAGAAGCTACTGCCGATCGAGAAAATACCAACAAAATATAACAATAAAGTCTAAGTCTGTCTAAAGTCCTTGAGAGCGCTGTTCATAAACAAGTTTTTACCTACCTGAACCGGCACAAAATCCTTAGCCCATTTCAATCTGGCTTTCGTCCAGGGCACAGTACCGTTACTGCACTACTAAATGTAACTGAGGATATTCGCAGTGCCTTGGACAATAAAATGTTTTCTGCAGTAGTGTTACTTGATTTTAGCAGCGCCTTCAACTCGATTGACTTTGACATACTCCTTTCGATTCTTCGCACTATTAACTTTCCTCCATCAGTGGTTGCTTGGTTCGCCAACTACCTTCAAGGGCGCCAGCAGCGAGTCAAGAGTGACGACTCATTTTCTGATTGGTGCCCACTGATTACTGGTGTCCCACAGGGCGGTGTTCTCTCTCCATTACTCTTTTCAATTTTTATTAATAAAATAACAGAAGTTATCAGTTCTTCCTATCATTTATATGCTGACGACCTGCAGATATATAGACATTTTTGTGCAGCCGATGCCCACTCTGCTGTTGAGGCTATTAACCTTGATCTCCAGTCAATAAAGACATGGGCCGACTCATATGGGCTGCTAGTTAATCCTTCTAAGTCGCAGGCTATCGTGATAGGCAGCAATAGGATGTCGGGTAGGCTTGCCATTAGTTCCTTGCCTGGGATTGAGTATGGCGGTGCTGGTATCCCGTATACAGACAAAACCAAAAACTTAGGGCTTATTTTTGATCACCACCTATCTTGGACTGCACACATCAGCGAAGTCAGTCGTCGAATGCATTACTCTTATCATTCCCTCAAGCGGCTCCAATATTTTCTGCCATTTAGTACCAAAATTATGCTTTCTCACACTCTTCTGCTTCCTATTCTTGACTACGCTGACATTTGTTATCTGGATGCTACAGAAGCACTACTTAGCAAGCTGGAACGCCTACAAAATTTGGCCCTCAGGTTTGTGTTTGGTCTTCGCAAGTACGACCATGTGTCTGAGTACCGAACAAGACTTAAGTGGCTACCAGTTAGGCTCCGCAGGAATGTGCATATCCTCAGCCTATTATACAAAATTCTCTTTCATCCACAGCTTCCACTCTATTTACGTTCCCGTGTCAATGTTCTTCCTCCCACTTCCCGTCCAAAACGTTCCTGTGTTACCAAAACCCTTGTGTATCCTAATTTTAATACGAAATTTTTTCGCAACTCTTTTTCGGCTCGTGCAGTACGCATGTGGAATAAGTTACCGTCCGACATTACCAATAGCCCATCAGTAGCGTCTTTCAAACAGAAACTAAAGAATCACTACCTGTTGCTTTTAGAACAGAGCTAACACTTATTTAGAATGTATTTATTTGTTAATATATGTTATTTGTATATGTTTATATTATAATTATATGTATATATATATTTTTTCTTAGTTTAGTTGTTATTATTATTTTTCCCCCCAATATTATTATATTAATTTATTATTTTTTATTATGATCCCACACACTAATCTCTGTCACTTCTGCTAGGGTTGGCTGGAAGAGATTTCTTATAGAAATAAGCTCACCTTTGTACATGTTTTTGTTACTGTGTTTTTTTTATGAATGTTTATGTGCAATAAAGGATATATATATATAATGCGGACTTCTTGGCGGGAAAGCGAAGCGTCATGTCTGCAGTTTTGTTTTATTTTCTAAAATTTGTGTTTTTTCTAACATTAATGTGTAATAACGGGGATTATTAACCGTTAAGTGTTTGTGAACATACATAAGTGTTGGTAAAAGAAACAAAGCAGTGCAACATCACTATTAAAACTCTCTCAAGAAGTCCATGTGAGATCTCAGTATAGTCCCACATCTTTACTGAAGACTCACGGGGTGTAGAGAAGGGCATCTCATTTACGATTTATTATCTTTATCACCACTCATTCTCATATACAATCATTTATATATTATTAATATATCACTTACCTGACACTGGCTAAATGTGCTAAACGCACGAAGCCATTTTTTAAAACAAAAAGAAAAAAAGACAGTCGCATTACTGGGCGCATTTGGGCCGAGATCGCGGCCATTACAGCGCAATGTCGTAAATATGCGAAAGGCTCGCGGGCCCGCGGTCGCTCGAAAGCTCGCCTCAACTACAAATAAGATCGATGAACGCATGAAACTGCTTTTTTGATGCATAAGTTTTTCTTTATCTACGGGCCAGAGACTTTCAAATTTCCTAGAAATAATGATTTTGGCTGCATGCGAATGTTATTTTATTTTTGATAGCATTCTCTTTTCCTCTTCTACAACGGTATATTTGCACTTTAAAAATGAGTACATTAAGCAGTTGTAGGCGTTCAAAAAAATCTAACCAGTGACATCATCACAATCTTTAAGCACCTCGTCTTTTAAGCTATAATTTCGACGGCAACGTATTGAGAAGTGTTTTTTTTTGTTAGATGACGATCCTTTAAGTGTTGGGTGAAGTGGGACAGGACGGGACGCCACCATCATCGTAACAGCCCATATGCGCGATGTTATCTTTAGTCCCACACGAGGTACTTAATAATACTTATCTAAACGCGGCAGCCGCGACAGATAACTCAGCGACGTGACTTTAAAAGATTTCGTAATATTCATTTTTATTTAATACTCGATGCGTTGTATTGTTATGGGTTTTACTATGCATTTGTAACTTTTATAATAATTATGTTTTTGTATAATAGACAAACAAATTATCTGCGTTTTGAAATAACTTGTTTATATATTAAGCAGTTATTATTGTTACAATGAACCGTAAAATACGCGGAAATACGCGTGAAATACGGTCATTTAATATACATACAGACAATAATAATGTACTATCTTGCACCTAAATTCACATATCTATATAAAAAAATATCTTAGACATTGTGCGTAATTTTAAAGCAAAAAACAAGTTATGAACCTTACATAAAGAAAATGTAAATGATATTTTAAAGTAGTAATTAGAAACTTAATTTAATGATTGTGCTTTTAAACGATAGCTTAGCTCATGTAAATTGTCAATAATGATAGCTATCTACATAAATAATACATATCTAATAGGACATTATATTCTATGCCCAAACATTTGTCACAGTATTTTAGCAAATAAATATTCTGATTTTGATTCTGATGGGTATACAGGCACGCGATGCCTCAGATATAAATTAATAATGATATGGCTATAATAATTAGTCACGTGCAGTAAAAACAAGCGCACCTGGGGAACTGAGTTCTTGCATAAAATCCTCTTTGTTATTGTAACTTCCAGTTATTATTAATCGAATAAGCAATTCTGTTGCTCGGTGCCTTCGAGTGTGTGTTGTTTTTAACTATGTCCGTACATCACCAAGTTTATTGTATTCATAGTGCCTCCTAAGTTTTCTCCCAATTTGTTGTGATACAATATTTGTCCTGTGTGGAAATCGAACCCACGACCTGAGGAGCAGAGCAGAGCGGGTATACTCGCCTCAACGCCATATCGGTCGTAAAATTATTATTTTTACATAATAATATAATGTATTTCAAAAAGATATAAATTTCTTCTAATTAAATAAAAATAATAAAAATAGCTTTGTTACTTATATTTTTAAAAGTCTTTTCTTAACGGATTCTTATTTCCGAAATTACGACTGTAAGTATTTTAAAAATCAGTTCCGACTGTGCGTCATGTATCTTAGGACCATTGATTTCAATAATTGCTTTGGGATCAGATAATAACCTACAGTCTAAAAAGGGTTGATAGATTTTACGTTCTACAACGGAAAACAACAACTAAAGACTGAATCTTCACTATTAAAATTGTGTAGGATAGATTTTCTGAGACTATAAAATAAACTATCGTTTTAAACACGTGGCATACATCGTGGAACAGTTACATTAGGTACCTATTATGTCTTATTTTAAGTTTTTCTTTTATTTATCTCCATGATATTTTATACCTACCTGAAATAAAAGAATTTGGTATAGGACAATTAAGTCAAAGCCTGCTCATCGCCCTTGGTTTCAGTTAGTCTACAAATAAAACCTCCCTGGTATCTGCGTTTAGACTTCTATCCGACACATATAACCTAATAAATTTGCATTTTCAATTTTAGTTTAGTTAGGATATGATGACTTGCATCATATCCTAACATATATATATTACTGCTGGCAGTCGAGGATTACTGCTGCATAGGTATTACTGCTGCATAGGTATTACTGCTGGCAGTCGAGTCTGCCGATGGTGAGCCTCACACCCCCTTTCGGTCCCCCTTTGGTCGGAAGGCAGTGCGTAAATGCATTTGGTTACCGAAACAAAAAAAAGTATGCAGACCCAGGGCCCCAAGCCTAAGTTTAGGACACAGGCGGGTTGGTAGGATGATGATGAATAATAGGTATATATAGGTATATTCACATAATCCGGGTAAAAAGTGACCGGCGCGATCTAAGCCACAAGTCAATATCGTTCAAGTCAGCTTAGGCACTTTGCGAGCTAGTATTGTGCAATGACGCAACCTCGGCGCGCAGCTCATTTATTGTGGTTTGATAATGGTGAAATATCCAACCAAATTTTAAATTGGGCCAAACTGTAGCTCAGGGTTGATATGTCATTCAGCAGCCTGGTGACGTCGACGCCAGCCATGAACGCGACACGTTGTCAGTGGTGAACATTTCATGGAGACTTGTATCGCACTTATATTTGAAACTATTTGACTATGGTCAGAGAATTGCGCACCCGATATGGCATAGAGGTAACTGCACTCGGCTCCTAAGGTCGGGGATCGGCCAACACCCTCAGAAGACAAATATTTGTGCAAATTAACACGAATATGGCAAGAGAATGGCATGAAATACCTATTAATAATTCCTGGTCATATGTTCGGACGACTTATTTATAATTATAAACTATTTCCGCTTTTTTAATATCTATTCGTTCATTTTATAGCCGTAGCAAGTTAGCAACAATGTAAATTAATAAGCGCTATTCAGTAAGCAGCTAGTGGTTGGAACCATCTGCTCGTGCCCACACTAATGACTTAATGAGACCTGCTGAAGATAGCCGGGGCCTTTTATTAATTCTCCACATTAGACAATGACTCCGTTTCTACAATACACTGGATGCGATGGTACGATACCCCGTTGATAATGATAAGAAATTAATTAACTGGCTACGTAGATTATCTAAGTGCCTCATCTCTAGTTATACTCGTCGTATTGGAAGGACACTTCAAATAGGTACGTACTCGTAGTTTATCTTTATTTTAAAATATGTTCTGCTCACTTTGTAATAGCATAGTCTGTATGCTAAATATCTTACCAATCTGTTCTTTGAGCTGGATTAGGCGTTGATATATATAAGTCATCTTTTATTATATCGACACCTTGGGGTAGGCAGGTCGTACCAATTTCGTAACAATTTTTGGCCAAAATAATTTATGTATCAGTCTTATTCAGAATTTTCCGCTGTATCTATCGGTCTATGAAACGCTTTAAAATTCGCAAACAATGTTCTGTACGGCCCACGACTTCAACGTCTAAACATAGTTTTTTATGGAATTTATAACAAAGAACTATAAAAAATATTATTGCTATGACCAATTGGAGTCATACCATATATTTTACAAGTTCAGGTTGTAAAAGACACTAACAATTTGCGCGAATATATTAGTTATATTCATCCTAGGCATTGCCCGCGACTTTTACAGTGACTTTATATTACTTGAATTATAATTATATTACTAGCAACAGTTAAGTTTCTTCTGCCTGGAAAATTATATGCACAATCCATCTAAAAGATCGTCAACTTTACCAGAGAAATAAAAGCAGATGAATTTTTCGGCTAAACTCTTACAATAAATTACTTTGTGTCTAGTTCTCCAGATTATAATGGTAGCTCTTATTGTTGAAAGGTAAATGGAAATTATACATACGGAGGGTCCGTATGTATAATTTAAAGTAAGGTAAATTTGCTGTCCGGTGAGACTGTGCCTTAACTTCTTCAATCGCCCTAGCAACCTTGGAAAAACACTACAGTAACACTACAGTAGGTAACCGCTCATTCATTTAAATCTCATTTATTTTAATGAAGTCTGTGGTTGGGATTTCTACTTTAACGTCTGCCTTTAAGATTTCGTTGGTGTAATTTACGACTAACACAGTACTAGAAAGTTGGTAAAACGAATGTGCAGTACGGCCGGCAAATATTGCACATCGACCTTCAAAAACACAGCTTTACATAGTTCATTTAAAATTTGATATGGACTAACTCGTTTAAACTATTTGCTAGAGTCAAGTTATTTGATAAATCAAGTTATGTGCACAATAGTTCATTATGTAGCGTTTTTGTCCATTAACCACGGCGAAGGTCAAGTCAAGTGTAAAGTATTTGTAACGTTGACTACTATGATAGAAACATTAATTTTATTTAATTGTCCTTTATATATTGCATAGTACGTTAGACTTGTGTCATATTATTTATCTGCATTATAAGTATGTGGTAAGCGATGTTGGCGTCAAAATTATATCAATGTTTTTAATTTTTGTCTATATAAGATAATTTTTATGTTTGTTTACCTAAATGAAAAAATAATAAAAAAGGGAAGCCAAGTCAAAGTCCTATCTTAGTAAAGCAGTGGAGATTTTAGTAGAGGATTCGATGGAGTTTTATGATCAAACAAGGTAAATCACAATTTAGGGTAATATAATATGCCACTTTCTTCCACTTGTGTACATTCTCGAAGAAGTTATGTCTAACAAGCAATCATATTTACACATAAAACTCAAATTTACCACAGTTTTAATTAATAAAACACTGCTACGATGTGTTATTTTCTGCGTTGGAGCTGAAACTCTCTATGTAGTTTACGTGATTAAAACAAAACAACAGAGAATTTCTTAGTTCCGAATTAAAATTCTGTCAGATGATAAATGTTATTATTAATGGACATGAAAATTAGCAATAACATTCGTTACTTCGGAAATGCGATGATTGCCGATGTGCTATTTTAAACGCCGGGTAAAAATTGTTGAGAAATTGACGAGAAGCTCCACAAATATTAGTTCGCTCAAGTCATGAAAAAATTCACGGATTGCACCATACTTTACCGAGTATATTTACATACGATGTAGCTTTAATTTTCCAATTCCCATTTTAATTTAAATGTAAATTTAGGTGTGTAAATTTTTAACATTTTCCGAGGCAGATCGTCTTTCGACGACATATTAGTATCTTACAAAGTGGCGTTGCTTGTCCATATTGCTAGGAAGTACATAAAGTGCCGTATATCATTTTATCTTTAGCTTTTGTGTTATTCCGCGTGACTTGTAGTTTAGCGCCTATCAAGTAACCACACATTTTTTGAACCAAAAGTAGGATAGAGCATAATTTTCTAAAAGCATTTTAAAATTTGGTCTCTTGTGGTTTAGGTGTAAAAGAGTAACCAATAAACACGTTTTATATTTATATTATCAGTATGAACTTCATAAATAAAGTACCATCTCTTTTTTGTGTTTTAGTAAGTAATACAATATATATAACACACAATGATTCCTGTTTGATATTTAATCTGCATCAAACAGGATTTGGAAGGACCTCAAAGCAAGGGGCGCAAACGGCTGAAACGACATGATCAAAAGATTGAAAAAATATATTATATTGCGAGCGAGTCATCGTATTCTCTGTTATTTGATACGCGATCTAAAAGGCATCGAAAACAGGGATATTGGAAAGTATCACATTATTTTTATTATCCTTTTAAAATAAGGATTGGAGTTAAATACCTACCTACAGTCGACGAGTATTTTACTTTGAAATTCTTTTCAAAATATAATTGAACGTAAATCTATACAATCTCAAGTTTCTTTACACAGTAATATTTTTAAATTCTTTAATGTCAGTTCAAAAAAAATTATGGTTCAATTCAATTCAGATAGGTTATTAATTTATCGAAAATAGTTTTTGTATGATAAATTAAATAAAGTGTGATATAGATTTTTTTAAACAGATGTTTACTAAAAGTAAAGAAAACTTCTTTCCTTTCCTACATTGATTTTAACCCCAAATAAAAAGAATAGTACCATTAGCAGGTTATGGATTCTTTGTTGAGTTATACTATACTCGACTCCACTGTAATTCTGTTCTTGCCCCATAGCTCCTTACCGATCCTGATTTCGCTGAGATATCAGTTGACCCTTTTCATTTCCGAGATCCCCTTATTTTTATTTATTTTTTTGGGCACTCTACAATTCCTTCGCAGTCCCCGGAAGGCATTACGACGGGATTGTGCCAAGCTAAGTAGGTTACTCTATTGTTCGTTGCTATGGAATACTGTCATGTAAAGTAATATTTTTTGTTGAAATTTTATTCACGAATTTACAGTGCACTAAAGTATGAATTTGTTTTTAGAATATCATGATAAGATTGATGATTAAGATTTAAATTCTTTTTTTCCTTAATAGAGAGAGGAGAATGGATTTTAGGTGATTTAAATGTGTTGGTTTCTTATTTACTGCTTAATATATTAAAGCATGTTGGTTACTTATAGATTGAAGTAACCATTTTACGTACCACATTCTCCCAAACCAAATAAGGAGGCATTCGCTACAGTTAAATGAAACGGGTAGGCCGGCGAAAACGTCACTTACATCAACTTAATTTAAAATTCACTACACGGCTGACACGACGGAAACAGACGTTAGTGCGTACAATTTTAAATTAATTACATAATGCCGCCCCAAAAAGTCGCTCACTTTCAAATTCGGTAGGGCTACATTTTTGTATTGGGATTTTATAAGGTTAATAATGTCGTAAAAGTAAACGCAATCAAGTTTTACTTGAGCTGTAGGAGTGTACTATTTCTTAAAAATAATTAGTTTAATTACCACTTGCCTTATTTGTAGCGCTTATTTAAGCTTACAGTATGTGAAATTAGTCAGAATTATATCGATTAAATAATTAAAATTTCTGATTGATTTCATTATGAAATAAAACGTTTAATAAAAATCAATAGCAAACAGTTAAAATAAAATAACAGTAGCAGTAAACATATTATATAAATAAACTGACCATTTCTTATGAAAATCCATGAGCATAACAAATTGTAAATTCGGAAAACAACTATGTACTTTATAACAAGTCTTACGAACAGCAAGTTTTATTGGAATTTCCACATACTCCGTTATGAGTCAGTTTTGTTTTTGTGAACTCTTCCCGAGCTCATAATAAAGTATGTCTTCAAGTACATGCCGTCAGCGAAATAAGAACGTCATGAGACAAACGAAACATGCAACTTCGTGTCTATTCTATTGTGTACATTTGAGTACTAGTTTCAGGTATTAAAATGTAATGTTTAATTTCTATTCGCGTATTGAAAAAGTTTCTCCTTCTCCAGTTAGTGGGTTCATATCACGATCAACTTCTCTTCTTTATCAGTTTACAAAATAACCTTAATAAATAATTATGGCTGATCAACTTCCGCGCTTGGCTCCCTTCTCGTTCTGCTTGAAAGTAATGTATCTGTACGAATGTACAAAAACGTTTCTCATTCCCGACATTTTCCTTTTATGCGGTCACGCATCAGAGTAATAGCAGTTGGTAGTGAACATAACGACGTGGTGTAGTGTATAAGCCACTGATATACATTCGACGTTAATGCGAATTGATTCCTTTCTCTTGACAACTAGGTGCTTTGTGTAATATTTCACATAATTTGCAGTCACAGAGCAGCCTATAGCCCGCAGAGCACCTTTCTTCAGAACAACACCTACATTGTATCCCCGATACGTGCGTCTATAAGCGCAGCCTCTTCTCGAAGTTTATTCATTTTTCCACACAAAAGAATTGATATATCGATTCGAGGAACGTTTCCTTATACGGGTTTGTGTCTGATAGTCAATTCTACTAACACATAAAAAATATTGAGTAATATGAAACTGTGTCGAGAATAAGTATATTTCAGATCCAACTTATATATTAAATATATGTAGTAATTGGAAGGAAGAAATCCTGAAAAATAATAAAGAGCTAAAAGTAAAAAAAAACTAATAGTACTCGTATTACCAGAAATATATCTTTGGTATTTAATATACTTTACATAAAATTGGATTAAACGAAGTAATGTATGCATGTATTGTTATAAATTTAAGAGGATTAAATAAATATGAACATGAATTTGTAATATTATATATATTATTATTATACAAAGCATTGAGAAATAAACGTCATAAAATGAGGGGAATTGGCCGCTCCATGTGACGCACTTTGCTTGAATGCCGTCTGCCAATGTCAGGTATCTAACTCAGATTGCTATTGGGGTTGATGCAGTGGAACAGACAGCTCGCAAACTATAGCGTTTCCCTATTGTACCTATAGCTGTGACATGTTTTGACACGCATCATTAAGTTCAACGACAGTTCGTAACTAACATTACTGTTATATACCATTATTTAAGGGTATATGCTATATACTATTGCAAAATGTTAATCTGTTATACGAAAGATAGACTTGATAAATGTTAGTTTTCAATGCGTAAAATATTTATTTCCTTGGTCTTGACTCACAATGAAGTTGTCTAAAATGTTATTGTTATATGAGTAATAAATTAGTTACGAAAACAATTGTGTAACTAAAATCATTCTGCTGACGCGGTGACATGTGCGGTAATTGGTACACATCATAATTTATTACAATACTGTTTCTCTTAGTTCTCCAAAATTTTGCTGAGGATCATTTTAAACTGATTAAACCTCGACTAACCTCGATTTAGATAATAATTTCATATCAGTATGGCTAGTAGATGCGACAAACTTTATAAAATACTTCCCGTTGATTTGAAGCGAGTAAGCTATTACTCTATTTTCAATATAAAAGTGCCAACTAACTCATTCCCGTTTTGAATAGGACCAAATGAAAGCGTTCGGGGAATACTCAGCAAGCAGTGGATTCCATTCCACAGCAGTTCGCAATTTGAACGCATTATCTTACCGCTTTGTGTTCATAGCTGGAATGTCCACAATGTAAAGGTTCCTGACTGGACTTCTTACTGTATATTCTTATGTGCTCCGTTCTTAAAAGGAGCTGGTGAAATGAACACGTACGTATACCATTTCCGCACGTCACTCGAAACGTTTTTTACATAATAACTATTGCCTTGCCTTCTATTAGAAATATCGTCATAGTACTAGGTACATAAGGCGTCTTTGTTTTAAACTTACAAGCTACTTTGAAACTATAAGTAACAATAATCAGTCAGTTCAAATTCTTACTTAAAAAAATATTAGGTGTGGTGATTTATAAAATACATAAAATATAGGAGGAAGTTCTAATGTGAATATTATGAAAATTTTATCGTTCCGGCCCTTATTCTTATAATTACGAATTTTACGAAGTAATATATATTCAAGTTCTAACAGTTATATCGCGAGTACACCATATTTTCATATTTAATGTTAAATAAATAAACTTTAAGTGGTATCATAGCAAAGTCGATTCTGCGAATAGTTAAGACGAAATATAAAATGTTGTACTCATGAGATTAAGCGTTTTATGTAATTTATTCGTGTATTTTTTGGAGTAGTAGCATTACTGGTATCTTTTCATCAGGCGGCATCCCCCGGGAACCCTCCAGCCGCTATAAAACACGGCAGCACGGACGGGCCCTCTGCGATCATTCACGGAAAATGTACAATTTATAGTTTTTGTTCAGGCATTGTTCAGGCATGTTGTGTTGGTGACTCAATCAAAAGCTACATGTTTTTTGGAGAAAAGCGTAAATAGCTAAAAGTTATATAATGATAAAGGTGCTTGTTTCCAGCCGACTATATATTTCTTATAAAAAATCTCAACAATTTAAGAACCAATGATTAATATATCTTTGACTTTTCAAAGTGACTTTTTAAAGTTATTCGTTTCACCTGGAGATATTTCATCTTTGATATTCAATTTTATTGACCCGGTTAGACATGTCTCTAATCTGCTCTTCAATATGTAAGTGTCAGCATTATCGATTCGTAGAGCTGCACTAATTGGCGGCTGACGTCATTAAAATGTGACGTCAGTGGCACTCTTTAAAAACTCTTTTGAGAAAGGTTTTGCATCACTTATGAACAGATGTGGAGTGGGAAAAGTGGTTATAAAGGTGTTGAGATTGGTATGGATGAACATCATGCCGTGAGTTTATAGGCAGCAGCCACAATTATATATTTCAAATTGTAATAATATTTCACTACATAGCTACGTATTTCATTAAAACCGCAACTGTAAGCTTTCGTACTTTTTATGACACGTTGTTTACGTAACCATGGAAAAATATGCATTATTTTTGAAAACAAGTAAGAGCACATCAATAGTAACACTTCGTAGAATCAAATTATGTGATTTGACGTGTGATCGTTAGTTATAGATACATTAAGTATTAAAAAATTTTGACTGAACCTGTATGTGGTTCCAAGTTTTTATTCATTATTTTATCAGCATTGGTTTTGTAAGATAACCATTTACATAATTTATTGAAAACGGTTTTAAATATTCTTTACACCGTATAAAATTCAAAGTTTGATAAACGATTATTCTTGTTTTTGAATCGCATTCGACGGGCAAATTATTCAGAGCAGACCAATTTCAAACAAAATGTTTTATTTATCAGACGTTGCAGTAGGTATATTAATATATCTTTGTGTTCCGAAGAAATCCTTTTAATATCTACCATAGTGTGATAAATAGTCACACAGGGTTATGAAGGATTGTTCAACATTGGCAGACCCGATAAAAACGTCTGTGACCCTCCTCCCGCATGTCAGCCATATCCATATCGGGGGGGCTACTTTTTAGTCATTCGAACGTTGCAGATTGATTGTATTCTAATTTTAATATGTGTAAAAATAACTATGTGTTTATATCATTGATGTATTTGGCACCAATGTATTCGCTCAGTCTTCTTAGCTCTATTTCGTGCACAACAGTACAGAATATTGGTAGGGCGATAACGTGGACAAAACTTTCATAAATTTACCGTGCGAAGCCAGATTGCTTCCCTATCATGTAGTATACACAAGAATGTTTTAACCTAAATGAAAAAATATATTCAAATTACAGTCTAATATTTAAAAGACTGTGGTGAACTAAGGCAGTCCCATAAATTCGGAAGTACACATTGACACACTTCAATGCTATGTAGCAATTATATAGAATAATAGCTCTCTACCAATTCTAAACCAACTTTTTCAGAAAATAAATGTTATTTTACGATAAATTTTTACTTATAACACTCAATGATTATTTAATCTATTTTAAAAACGCAGTAGTTTTTGAATCACTTTTCGTCTGTATAATATTTGAAACAAAGTTAAAGTTTTTAATACCATTAAGTTGAATTTTCGCTGCCAGTATTCCGAACGTAGTATTATTATTTTGTATGCTGCAAATGTCACCCATCGCGTGGTGTTCATCAAAATTCACCATTGGAAATAGTTTCAATCGTCAGGGGCATCTGTGCCCGCGGCATATACCCTTGCGACGCGACGCCTGCCGACTTTGTAGTTGCGACCTGCAATTTATTCTAAGGATTAGAGCAGACACTGACAAACATGCCAACTCTACTTTGTAAATGTAATTGGATTATCTAGAGAAATGGGGGTATTGTTGTTCCAGTTTTAATAAAATGTAAGGACTTTCTGTATGCTTAGCATTAAATATGTATCCAAATTTGCAAATGCAAGGGTTTAGTCTTTAGACTACTAATTTTGTTAGTAAGCAATAAAATGTACTACCTGTACATGTAAATGTAACTATTCAAATATTCCTTGAGTAACTTGAGATTTGAGTTTATATTATATAAATAACTATAGATGCATATTGATGAAAAGTAAATTGCAATTCATTTATCTGCTTTGATTTATAAAGAACCGTATTTCATACCAAACGGGACAAAAAAGGTCTAAATGACAAGGGTGAACAAACTACTATTGTCCTTCAGAAAATGCCGTGACAGGCAAGGACTGCGTGTCATTTGTGAAGTTAGCGAACGCCATAAAAACCGTGTGGGTTTGTGGTTTGGTCAGAATTATGAGGGCTGCCTGAGGCACTGCATGGCATGGCAGTTGGGATTCAAACACATAATACTTCTCAGTTGAGAACGAAAACTTCACCATTTGAAACAATTTTAAAAGACATTTCCTTTTTTGTAATATCGATGACAAAATTGCTGACCAATCTCAAAATAGCAAATGTTTAATTGATTGCTTTCTTTCCCCGTTGTTAAAACAAATTTAAATCCATAACTGTATAGATGGATTTAAACTTGTTTCTTTCTAAGAACACTGCCAGTGTCCTTACCGTAAATTTTCTCGTCAAACTACTACTCGTGAGAATATATCTGATGACTCTAGTCTATTCAATACAATTTTCAAAATAATTAAAAACTTCGACGTCAAGAAATTGAATGCACCAACAGCAAAATTGAAATATTTCATTCTTCGTAGTACTTTATTGTCTTATTCCCCACTTCCTTTGATTCCCATGAGACAATGGAACGACAATTCAGCACGCACTCGGTCGTCGGCGATTGCGGTGCGGCTCCACTCTTGTGTTAATCATTTAAAATCACAGAATCACTATTGTGTCCTTCCCTGCTCCCTTACACTTCTCACTTTCGTGAACAAAAAAAATAACCAATTCATTTCGGCTCCCAGCTTTGGGGCGTATTTTGTGCCCGGCCATTAAAATCGCCTCTTTTTATCGCAATTGTGCAGTTGCTAAGCTTTCACTGGGCTACGTTCGGGAGATATAATAATAACATTAATAACACAATATAAAGTTTGTTCATATTTCAAGTGTGAAATGCAACGCAGCTGTCGCCCTGAGCTGGTTGCATGTTGGTCGTTCAACTCGATACCGATGATGACCCTCGGAAAATGGGACAATATGAAAATTTTGATCTCTCGTCAAGCTGTGGCTACGGCGAGCAGTGAACTTTGTTGTTGTGTCCAATCTACGAATAAGATGATATAGACAAAAGGAAGGCACAAAAAAATTGATCATGTGCTCTGACTCAATAACTCAATGACTCAATATGCATATTGGAGTTCTTTTTTTAGATGCAACGATGTGCCTACATATTTTGCAAACGCAAAGCTTTTAAAGGACAAATTTGTTTTACTAAAGCTTGAGCTGTAATATTTATAAATAGACAGACTAACGTAAAGAGTTCTTTTTTGTGATTTGGCTACGGAACCCTCAAAATAGTGTATTCACAATAACCCACACACACTTCTTTTTTTTTTTTTTTTTTTTCCATTTATTTGGGTAAACAAACAGTGACAATACATTATATATAGCAGCCTAACTAATACAATTGGTAGAATTGCCACCAACACCGTTTACCACATAATTAACAAAAGACGTGTTGGCGAAGTAGTGCCTCTGCATATCTTGCAAAGCACCAAGTTAACAAATTATATTTAGTTACTATACAAGCAATACGTCCGAACAATTACATTTCACTGAACACAATGTTGACAACACATACACTATCATTGTAACACATGCAAACATACACATACCTATAGATACATATTCATTTTTATACATAAAATCACACATATACAATTAAATATAGATGATACAAACACACAGCACAGTTATACAATATTACAGGACACCTGATCTTACTTCATAACGCACTTGACTACCTTCTATGAATCAACGCAACACAGTGAGCACCTATCGGTCTACTCACTGCGCCTCACCAACTCTTTAAGTACCATTGTTTTGAAAGTACCTGGGCTCACTGCCATCATGTCTATTGCATTAAACTGTGTATTAAATGTTGACACAATCCGGTTAATTGGTGATCTCTTACCAGCATTAGTACGGCATCGATTGGTCGCAAACAGTTGGCAGGGGTTACGGCTGTGAACCCTGGTAGGTATTTTATAACTTATCTTATTAATTATTGGAATTCGCTTTGTTCGCGCAATGTGCTAAAAAGAGATATATTTATACACGAATGACAATTCTAGCAACTATTCACGACTTCGTCTGCGTGACTCATGGAGAATGTGAAATCTAGTAATATTTACCAGAAGAAGTTAAAGAAGTTAACCAGACTATGAGTAATTTCACTTTGTAAATGACATTAGATAAAATTCTTGTAGTCTGTGAGATGGCTGGCGACTGTCGGGAAAAAGAAAACAATAAATATTTTTTCAACTTCTTATTCTCTTACAATTAATTACACTAATTATTTAGCTCTAAGATAAGTATCATTAAGAACTTGTGTTATGGATACTAAAGAACGGATAAACATACCTTTTTTTTGTAAATATAAGTATGGAATATCAGTTTTTAGTAGCTTGATGTTAAACAAGGTTTTTAGTAGTTTTTAGGTTTTAGGTTAACTGTTTCCAAGATATAATTGAAGCAGAAACGTAGGTTCCTGCTGCTTGTAAATAATAATAGCCTCAATCAGTCTCCTCAATAATTTCAGACACCTATTAGGATCGCGGGAGTGCAGTGCTGCAAGAAAAGAGGAAGGTATAGACGAATTAATGACTTCTAATTGGATAGAAATCAAAGGGGTTCAATTTTTATACACAGATACTTATTAATTGGATCTACCGGGGGTATATCTTCCATACCTCGTAATCGTGTTTTTATACAGATACTAAAATGCTAACACAGCTACCGTCCAGTAGTTTATGAATAATAATGGACTAACTTTACAAATGTACTTACGAGTATTTAAGTCAATAGACATTAAAACTTCCGAAGTACTTAAACCATTTATAATTGGCAAACAACTGAAGTACCGACTACATCAAAGTTTAATTTCAGTAATAACTGAATTTTAGCCAAATCTGGTTAAATCAGTGAGCAGACCCTGGGCCCTTAGCTTAAGTCTAAGGCGACCGGGATAATGCTAGGATGTGATGATGAACTAAATTACCGACTACAGAATCATAATTATATTACTCGATAAGAATGTTTACTTTAATTTGTAGATAATGAAAATTGCACGATATTATCTCTACTATCTTTGCTGGTTCCCAGCTGTCGCGAGCCCGGGGGTTGTGTGCGGTCCAGACAAGTTTTCGGCATTGAACCAGCTTGCTTTTCACCGACAGGTTCAAACGCACCCTATTCACTATATACGAGGCCCCTTTCATCTCTTTGTAACTGTCAGACTTGTCAAAGATCTCGGCTGCAATCTACAATATGGACCTCCGTTTTTACTGAAATAACAATGTAATGAATGTAAAATGTAAGACCCAGGTAAAATGTCAATACGCCATTTTGATAATTTTTTTGTGAAAGGCACAGGAATCCTAAAGTAATTTGGAATTCCACATTTTAGCTGAATGCGTTACTAGAGTTATTAATAAGAATTAAACGATTGATATGTAAGTTTAAGTAATTGGTTATCCCACTTAGGTACAACTGCAGGCATGTAGTTTACAAAATATAATAGTTCCAAAATCAGATCTTAGCTCATTAACAGTGTACTGCTGTGCTTAGGGCCATCAATAATATCTTAGAGAATTTTGGAAACAAAATATTTTGCATTTACGCTTGTCCCTCGACGGTTATTACAAAGGATCTGAGTTACGCAATGTGGTGTTGCATCGGAGCACACAAGGTCTTCTACTACCTACTACCTGACCCTATTACAACAATCCTGATCAGGCGGGAGCCGACTTTACTATCTATTTATGTAGTCTATACACATCAAAATGTACTCATAAAATTTCGTTTGGCATTGCTTGTTTTAACATTTTTGGTTAAAATTAAGTATTTTAAGTAATTACATAACTTTACTAGAGCCTTTTCTTTGGTGAAATTTGTTTAATATTTTTTTCTACTATAAAATTGCACCAGAGTAATATGTGTATAAAAAATGTTAGAAACTGTCGTGAACACATAGCTCTTAGAGTCCATTTAGACACTCACCTAAGTTGAGCTTAAGTTATTAATATATCCAGTGAAATTACGTTATTGAATAAACTGCAATTGAATCTTCTATGTGAACAGAGCTGACAAGTTTTCGGTTCCCAAACCACGATGTTATGTATAAACATTTTAAATTATTATAATTTATGCATTTAGTGGTAGCTCAGGACGAAAACTTACATCTTCTTTATAATTTGCACTTTAGAATAGAGGAATATATGGGTTACTCTTGGGCTAGGTAAATGTCATTGGTATTGAGTGAGATTAAATAGATATAGTGTATTTAGCAAGACACTGCTGTCAAATTTGTATAATAATTATGAGACTAATGAATAACTGCAGTAGTCACTTTTACCC
Organism: Musotima nitidalis; assembly: GCA_949126915.1. Classification (NCBI taxonomy): domain Eukaryota; kingdom Metazoa; phylum Arthropoda; class Insecta; order Lepidoptera; family Crambidae; genus Musotima; species Musotima nitidalis. The sequence goes on from OX421431.1 coordinate 695,786, forward strand.
AAAGTCCATATTTTTCTTTCCTCTCCTACACACATGCTAGTCTTTTTTATGGATTCTGAAAATCACAAAAATGAAGCTTAAGTTTCCACATATTTACTATTTCAGATTTCGTCACTCTAAGGTATAGCTTGCCTTTGTCTATGTTGTAAATCTTAATATATAATAGCAACATGTGGTAATCCCAAGTGGTACTTCACAATACAATTCACTTGTATAAATATTATATGTATTATATAAATTGTATCAACATAGCAAGACAAGAAAAAAACCTTTTTATTTTATTGACACATATGTAAATAACGTTAACATACGTTGCAATATAAATATTTATTGGATTTGGCACTGAAGAATAAAATACAAACATGCAGCTGCGATTCAGAAATAACTTTCAGCTTAAAATTAGGAAGGACTTTTGAAATGAAATGAAATAAATTTATTCACATAAAATAAATTAACATGTGGTTGTTTTGTTATCTAATAGAACACCTATTTTGCCAAACGCAGGGCGTGTGAATGTCAATATAAAATAAGTGGAATTAAAAGCCATTGTAATAATCATAATAAAATAAAATTCATGTCAGATAATGAATAATATCAAATTATATAATATCAATTTTGGTATTAAAATATTCTGCGAGTGCATAAAAAAATATTTTTAGCCATAACTGTAGTTTTATTTTAAATATGGGTAAACTAAGCTCTCTCATTGAGTTTGGTTACTTATTAAATATCTTAACACAATTTGGATAACAATTATTTTTATAATACTGTGTATTTATTGTCGTATGTGGCAATATCAGCTTACCATGATATCTCACTATGCGGCAGCTATTTGCATTTCTGAATTTAAAAATATAGGAATGAGTCTTCACAAACATGCAACATTCTCGAATGTACATGGACGGAAGATTAAGTACATTCAGCTTAGGAAATAGCTGTCTGCACGATGTCATTGTCTTTTAAGGTAATATACTTTTATTATTTTATTTAACTTACGTGCTCATAAAAACCCATATCTGGCAAGAAATACTTTAATCGTTTTCCTTCTCGAAGTTGGATCTCCTAATCGAATCACTTGTCCTTTGTCAACAACTGGAGACTCCAGCTCCTAACATATACTGTGGCTGCGACTTGAACATTAGACATGGCATTTGTCTCGTCCATATTAATTTTTAAAAGCACATAGAGTACCTACTTTAAATAAATTGCACCGAACCCGCACTAAACAGGTATCCGTTTTCATTAGCATTGTTATCCCAAAATACTATGTCCACAATACAAAGTACAGAGCCGTTAAAGTGCTCGTTCATATTAGCCGCAAGTGTGTCGTGCCGAACGCCGATGGCAACAAGCACGTAAAAAGAATAAGGTGTCCACGCTCTCGTTAGTCGCTGTTTACTGATGCGTTAATAATTATCACAGGAACACTATTTTAGTTCAAACATGATTATAATTAAAAGTAATGACGGGTTATTAAAACGTCGCCTGTTTAAGAATAACGTGGTGCATCAACTACTGGCGATTATTTGAATTCCCCGGTAATTGGTATCCGATAGCATATTGCGACATTGTCTAATCTATGATGTAGTAAGAACGCAATATATTTACTGATTACTTTTACAACTTCATTTTGTCATAACACCGTTTTAGTTCGTGATGTTGATATTCATAAATATATGTTTACATTAACTTAACGATAAAACGACTTTAAGACAAACGCAATAAAAAAGTGCACTAATTTAAAATTTTTGAATGTATATACTGTTTAATCTGTTTGAAGGTTGTGTTTGGATAATTTCGCTGACTACGGCTTTTACAGCCAAAATAATCCGCATTACCATAACGATTTAATACCAAAAAATGTGTGTATAGGGATCCTATCAAGATCTAAGGAGCCCAAGCCTGCAAATCGTGCACCTGGCGATTAACGGACGAGGCGCTGGCAAACATAAAAGTTTCCGGTAAGCAATAGGCTATAACGTGGGACCAATAATATAATGGGTGAAATGTAAGCGTATAATATGTCTCTGCCTACCCCTTCGGGGAAACAGGCGTGATTGTATGTAGATATGAAATAGCTGTTGTGTATGATTTGATAACTTCCGACAAAGTTTAACAAGGTAAAATGACTATACTAATTGGCAATACACAAACGGTTAGCCTATTTTTTTGACATAATTTCACTTTTTATAATTTTGTTTGGTCTAATTTTACTCCGCCATGTTGTTATTTAGCGAATGCGACATTTGGCTAAACAATGCGTTATCCCTAAAGTTTGCAACTGTTAAATATTAATTTGCACATAATTAAAAATCACAAGGTATAAAACGCCTACTCATTTTAATAAGACAACGCATGCAGGCAGGCATGCAGCATGCAAGCAGGTATACAATGCATTTGCATGCATTTGCATTTGCATGCATTTGCATTTGCATGCATTTGCATTTGCATGCATTTGCATTTAGGCATGCAGCATAAAAGCAGGCATGCAGCTGCAAGCAAGCATGCAACATGGCGGTTCCACGCGACCTTATGTGTTTTCGCTCACCACCGCAGCATCAAGTTGCCGGCCAGCCTCAGCCGCGGCGGCGAGCGTTAAAACTACCTGCTCCTCAGTTCGTGGCCGCCACAAAATGACACGCTAGGGTAGGGCAGATTAAACTACGTGGAGTCGGATTTGCAGCGATTCCCTTGTGTCAATATTATTTTTCAATAAAATTGTGTTTATCGTACGATTCGTTTCTTAGGCTGATAATTTCTATAAGTTTGAGCTTATATACATTAAGCGAAATCGTCGTAATGCTAAAATAACGTAATGCCAATAAAATTTAAGGCATTCCACATTTATGACATGCCATTAGGGTTTTCAATTTGTAGACAATTTTAATGGTGGCAAAACAATTGTTAGGCGAAATAATATTGTTCGTTAGTTTAGACCAATACGGTTTTACTATGTAATATGAAGACTAAAATGTTTAGGCGAACCGAATAAATTATTATTCTCGTCGTGTATACTATGCCATGTAGCATTAAGTTCGCCTTTTGTATATTATTTTTGTGCGATAGCGTTTAAATATTGTTTTAATCTGACTACGAACACACAAAAGTAACAAAACTACTATAAAAGGAGCTTTCAGCTTCTAATAACTATAATGTACGATATTTTATAAAGTAATTTAGTAAAAAATATAACACGTGAAATGTGTAGGCATTGGCGTCTGCAACTACTAAACTAAATCGTCAAATCACGACTTTTATTTCTTTTGATGTCGATAAAAGAACTAATAAAAAACCCCGGCAATTCACAAGTTACTCATAATAACAGTCCATCAAAGGCTGAACGAGACGTCAGTCTCAGATTAAAGAAGGTTTTTCAATAGTTTTTTTTACACGAGCCCGCTCGGCCGGGTACCCACCCCTCTACTCTTTGGTCCCGAGTGAGTATCTACAGATAAAATAAACGTATGTTCGTGTTTTGTGTAATATTAGATTTTGTTACTCTCAGGCATCTTAAATACCGAATGCGCAACCCTTGTTGTAATATTATTTATATATTATATTATTTGATTTAATCTTATATGTACTACAGACGAAATTTATTTATTAAATCTCTTCTCATTTCAATAATTGATTCTTTACACAAGCAATTACTTACATAGCCTTTTAAGCTGAGGTAAGAGGAATGTAGATCAAAAATCAAAAATAAATTAAATTGTACATTACTATATTCTCGTTAACTTAAAATAAATCAATGAGGATCATTGTAAGTCAGCATCAAAGTAATATAATAAGAAATCATTACTTTTGACCGAACGATATGGCGTGGTGGCGAGTATACCCGCTCTCCGCTCTTGAGGTCATGGGTTTGATTTCCACATAAGACATATCTTTATGTACATAAAAATTATTATTTGTTCTTATGTGCTTTCCTATGTATATTAAGTATGTATTTACAAAAAAAAGTATGTATGTTTATCCGTTATTCAGCATCCACAACACAAGTTTATAATCATACTTATCTTGGAACTAAAAAAATAGTCAGAAGATATTTATTTATTTTTACTATGCTTATAATTGTTGGAGTTTAAAACTAATCAATATAAATAAATAAATAATAAAAAATTAGGAAAAGAAATAGCAATTCATTTATACTTACACGTGTCACTTTAAAACTGTTCTAGGGGATTGCTGTAATATGCAATTAATCTATACTAATAAATAAAATGGACAAGTGTTTGTCTGTATTGTATAAAATAAGAGTGTTTTACTACATGCTTATGGAAATAATAAACCACTTAACAAAAAAAGTACAGTTTTTTTTTTAAAGAAAAGTAACTACATATGTAAATTATAATATGTGTTCCCTAAAATAGAAAGTTGAAATTATTATGCATTTACAACCCTAAAAAATGCTTCTCTCACTTCGACGTGGGGGTTCTAACATTAATTTTCAGCCCCATAACTAATTTGTAAACAAAGGCATCGTGAGCACAGAGGTTGAGGCAAATCCCTTCGTGATGTTGGCAGCAAGGGCTGCTCGCGTCGTCAGCTGCGACCGACGTTGCTACCCGTCATAAAAATATCGATGCTAAAGAATTTGATGTAAATCTAAATCTTTAAAAACATTTCATTCGCTACAAAACATAGTGGTTCTTGTCTACATTTCAATGAGAAAGTTAATAACCACTGTTTTGAAATGTCTAAGACAGATAATAATTAACGTAATTATATTATATTAACAATAATAAGCTAAGTAAATGACATTTACAAGTCACCGTAAAACTTTCATTATTCACTATTAATTATAGATTATGGCGTGTAATAAATAGCACTGCTAAAACGCAGTTAAAATTAAGTAAAGCTTCTGCTCGTAGAAAAAAAACAGAAAGTTGGAAAAGTTTAATTGAATGGGTACAAAAGGATATTTATTTATTTATTTAATCTTTATTGCACACAAAAAAAAAGTGATACAAAAGGCGAACTTAATGCCGAAGGCATTCTCTATCAGTTAACCATAGGGTTAGCAGAGAGGGTTAAAGAGGGTTAAATACCTTTAGTACTTATCAGTTACTTCTTGGGTAGTCGTAAAATGTTGCATAATATGGAGCAAAATATAATATCTAAATGGTAGCCAAATATTCAAATTTTATAACGGGAAATGTTATACGTTTTATTAACATACTGTTAATTTTAAATCGATTTTATATTGAAATACGCTTTCTATTGAATAAAAATTTATTAATTCTGTGAATAACGGAAATGCTTTGGTAGGCGTTACAATTAGTTTATTATTAAAATCACTAATAAACAATAATTTTGACATAAACGCATATCTTGTCACGACTGTAATGAAATTCCTCTGTTTTAGATAGTTTGTTTAATAAAACATAGGTAAAGTATTATTTACAAAGAAAATAATAAGTACAACACGTTTAAAGTTAACTGTAAATAATATAACAAAGAAACTGACAATATTTACTGAAAATGGAATGTTCATGTTTTTTGAAATGTTTTAACATATCACAATTTGCCGCGTATGGAACGCTTAAAAAGAAGGCGATGTATCGTAAAATGTAACAGGATTCGTTTTGCTGGGATTTCCTATAATATAGACCCCAGCAACGAGGTCGTGTCGTTATAACAACGACGTGTATCCGAACTTCTATTTCATAATGGTCAGGGGTGTCTGAATAGCTTTTTTTAACACGGAATTGTTCCACAACTGTTCTTTCACTGCGGGCTTTAGTGTAATTATACTATCTCGCTTTTTATTGTTCGTTTTAATGGACCATTTTCAAATTGTACATTTTTTAAATTGCCATTGTATCGAAGAAAATGTTATATGGTAGTTTTACATATAACGCACATTGCGTGAGTCCTTAAGGTTTTATTATTTAAATAATATTCTCGATACCTAAAACAGTTACTATTTGAAAAATGCACCCTATTTCGAAACGAACACAAGACACAATAGTCTTACAAAACCGTCTAACAAGTTTTCGTTCATTTGCATGTCAGAAAGCATCTTCTTGAATAACTTAAAGAGCGCTCCTTTTGTCAGGAAATATCCCGAATATTTTATTAAAAACGTGTTTTGTAACGTTGCCTGTTTATTACTGTTATGTGCAGCTTAGGCCGGGGACCGGGGCTGGTGTTCCGGTGAATCCAGCAGTCATGCTAATTGTAGCGTTTGGGATCATCGACGGGGAGCTCGCCTCGTAAATAGGACGCAAATCGCCGCTCACTCGGCAACATGGCCGGCTTATCATCACGACACATAGCTGGCATCGGCATTACCGATAAATAATGCGCTACACAATTTAACGTAACGGCCATAAGGGAATAATTGTATTGTGATAAATTTAGGGAAATTTTGATGAATAGCTGACGTGGTAATTGCATTGAAACAAATTGAATACTTCATTCTTTATTGTTGCTATTATATTAGTATTAGGTTTTAATGCTTTTATTTGATATAACTTTGAATGCGAGTGAATAAATAACGCGTAAAATGTCTACTTAAAATAAGACCAAAGCATTTATGTAGTTCTACAAGATTACATAATAAAACTCTAATATAGCGATTTATTTAAATTTTATAGCTATCTACCTCTTACTTAGTATTGCATAGAAGGATCTTCACAACAATAGGTCTATTGATTTAGAAAATACCGAAAAGTTACTCGCAATCTATATTCACATGAGCTTTAATTTTTTACCAACAATATAAAATTTCTCGTTTAAATATAGAATCGGCTCGATTCGACGCCGTCACCATTTTTAATACACGTCATGTAATCCTGCACTTTGTCAAATTGCGCTTGAAAAAAATTGGGAGCCAGCCCTGGCGGAGCGCATCGAGCGGCTTTTGTTATTTTTTCGTGGGGCATTCGATAATGGGCTATTTCACATCAAACGATCAGCACAATGGCGGGCAATCTCGCTGGCTTTTAATTACATTCGATTTTGTAGTATGCGAGCCCATTGTGCCCGGAGAAGTCAGGCGTTCCCTCGGGATCTATTTACTTGTGTACCCAGTGTGGAACTTGTTTACCCTTCAGCATTTCTTATATACTTTCAGAAACAGCCACCAAATAGAGTTGTCGCTTTGTGGCTTTAACAGCAAGATATAGAAATATTTTTTAACCGTAATCTCGACTTTGGAGTAATAATGTAATGTAATGGAGTCTAGTTTGGACTAGTAGCGCGCAAATTCTTCGAACCAGTTCCTCTGAAATTGTTCTGTTCGAATATACACTATACATATACATTACTTATTCTCGTTTAGGGCAAGTTTGTAGAACCCTGGAATGCAACGTCAACGTCTTTTATATTCTCATTAGATCAAGTATTTTTTTTACACACGTCCATATAGCTGCGGTGATCACTTTCCATCAGGTTCCTTAGGTGGCAATAAGTAGCCTTGGTCGCCTAAACCTCGCCAGGGAGCCCATTCCACGACACAATAGTACGCGGTTCAAAAGTATTTTTAAAACGCACTGTATGGCACATCCTTTTTTTGTTTTTGTTTTACATCGGTATCAAAATGCGTTTGCTGCCTTCCGGCCAAAGGGGGAACGAAAGGGGATGTGGGACTCACCACCGGCAGACGCGACTGCAAGCAGCAATACCCACTAAAAATATTTCGACGACGCCCGCCGCTTCTTGAGAAAATGGCGGGGACCAGTACCTGGGTTGCAGCGTCTGACACCCCGCCTGCGACCAACGTTCCCCGAAACAAAATCGGGAGGACCTCCTCAGAGAGGCGCAGTGGACGCGCCCCTCCTACCTCCTGGTGCCACCATAGCGTGTGTGGCCGACTTTTCGAAGGGTCCATGGTTAGACAGCAAGGGCCCCCTGCCCTCAGTGCCTGAGAACCTCCTGGCACTGCTTGACGGGCCCTCCTGGCCCGCCCACTCTCTTAGTTTCCCCCCGGTAGTCAGTACTAAGGGCACCCAGAGTCGCCAACCTCTGGGTATTACCTTTTCCCGGTCTCCGGGAGGTACTCAGCCCCTCCACCACGCCAAGGCGGAGACCTGTCGGGGGTGTGTATGGCGCATCCGCCCTTTCTAGGGTTTGAGGATATACTCCCTGCCGGTGGCGAGCGGTGCGATAATAAAAAGAAGCCGTTGTTATATTTCAGACAGTTCAATCGATCAGTGGCGAATAGGCGATAGCTGTAATGATGATTACGCGGAATATTTGGCTGATATTATTATTCTGTCATCGAATATCAATGATCTATGTATTTTTCGGTATTTTTAATCTTATTATCTACGCCAAGTTTTGGACTCTATTCCTGATGATAGAAGCTCAATTATTTACCAATAAATTCTGATAACTCTTATGAGTATAATTTTAGTAGACTGACCAAATGTTTATATTAGGTCGGGGAAAAAGTCTTTTCGCATAACGTAGGTATAAACTTATTATAAAGTTTTTTTGACTGTACTATTTGTGTCTGGCTGGTTTTGGTAACATTAAAAAGGTTCCATTATAAAGAAAAGAAAAAAATAAAAAAAAGTTGTTTCCCGCTATTTTTCATTTGTTTTTCTCTCCGTAAAAATGAGTGAATCTAATGAAGAAATTCGATACATTTTAAAATTTTATTATAAAAAAGGCAAAAATGCAACTCAAACATTAAAAAAAAATTGTGATGTTTATGGACCTGATGCAGTGTCAGTAAGAGTAGCACAAATTTGGTTCAAACGTTTTCAGTCCGGAAATTTTGATGTTAAAGATGCACCTCGCTCTGGTCGCCCTGTTACGAATAAAATGGACGCCATTTTTGAAAGAGTGGAGCAAGATCGGCATATTAGTAGTTACGATGTAGCTGAAGAACTGGGAATTGACCACAAAACAGTTTTGACCCATTTCAAGAAAGCTGGTTATACAAAAAAGCTCGATATTTGGGTGCCACACGAGCTCACTCAAAGAAACTTAATGAACCGTGTACTCATTTGCGATTCATTATTGAGACGTAATGAAACCGAGCCGTTTTTGAAGAGATTGATAACTGGCGATGAAAAGTGGATCACGTACGACAAGAACGTGCGAAAAAGGTCGTGGTCGAAAGTTGGCCAGGCTTCACAGACTGTGGCCAAACCTGGCCTAACACGAAATAAGGTGATGCTGTGTGTATGGTGGGATTGGAAGGGCATTGTTTATTATGAGCTTTTACCGCCCGGCAAAACCATCGATTCTGATCTTTACTGCCAGCAACTGATGAGATTAAAGGAAGCAGTCGAGAGAAAACGGCCGGAATTGATCAACAGGAAGGGTGTGGTCTTTCATCACGATATCGCTAGACCACACACATCTTTAGCCACTCAGCAAAAATTAAGAGAGTTCGACTGGGAGGTCCTAGTGCATCCACCATATAGCCCTGACCTTGCGCCTTCAGATTTTCACCTGTTTCGGTCTCTGCAGAATTCTTTAGGTTCTGTAAGGTTGACCTCAAGAGAGGACTGCCAAAACTATTTGTCCCGTTTTTTTGATCAGAAGTCCCAAAGTTTCTACAGTAACGAGATAATGTCTCTGCCCACAAAATGGCAGAAAGTTATTCAACAAAACGGTACATATATATTGTAAATAAATGTAAATAAACTTTGAAAAAAATGTCTTGACTTTTCATACAAAAATACGAAAAGACTTTTTCCCCAACCTATTATAACAAACAAATAAATAAATTTTTACCTTACCGAAAACAGTCAGGACTAAACTCGAAATTCAATTGGATGCCTAAACTAATCAAGCGGAAAACAGATGTTATCCATATGGGTTTCAGTACAGTTGGCCTCTTGCTCCCGTATCAAGTTTCACAGCGTGGATCTATCAAGGTTAAACTTAATTAGTGTCGACCAAATCCTTTTAAAAAAACTAACGGGGTTTTTAAATAATAACCGCTTTATTACTGCGACGGCAACTCATTGTTAACAAATACTCTAAAAGTGCTCAAGTGTGTCAATACTTTATTGGTCTCTTTTGATGTGGCTGCTTTTTCAAGTCAAATGTGATGCAAAATTCTTACTGCAAAATATTAGACAAATATTTCCCATTAAAGTTTATAAGTTATATCAATACATAAAACGGCGTACAAATTAAATTTATTAACAATATATTGAAACTTGACGAATACCCAAAGTGATACTTATACTGATTTCCATCGTTAATAACACATTCGAGAACTGAATAGCTATTCAATTCCTAACGACTCGCTGGTTTGGAATTAAGGTGAATTCATAACCATTCAATGTATGTAGTTATCGCTCGGCGGCCGTTCCACTGAGCTGTCCTTTCGATTGTGGTTGTGTGTCGTATTTGAAGCATGGTGTGACGGTATAATGAGAGTATCTATCATTTAAATTTCCCTTTGGGACTTGACAGCTTGAAAAACATCCATGGGAACCCCTACACCTGCGCTCTGTTTAATGTTAATCTTCTAATACAGGCCCAAGTTGTCCATAAAGGTACATTAAAATTGAGTATTTTTATTTAATCGGAAAAACCCTTTTAAATTTTATGTTGTATTGTAACAGGCGGGAAATAGCCTGTTTTCAAAGACATCAAGCAATCCCCTTGTTTGATAATCTTATTTACTGATACATATTTTATTATAGATCCAAAATAAACTTTAACCTTATAGCTTTAAGTTATTAATTTACTTTGCTTTTTCAAACCGCTAACTAGATTCATGGAGCGCTAATTAAATTATGGATCAAATTAACTGTACGCGCACGATTTTATCTTCCTCGTAAATTAAATTATATGATTTACCTAGATTCGGTGTAGCATCGTCTGAACGCGTCGCTGGCGAACTGACGTTAATTTATTTAACTATCAGGACGGTAAAAATCTCTTCACAACATTTCGACAATTTTCGGTTGGGGCTCTTTCAAGTAACAATGCCACTTGGCACCTAGCTGTTAATATGTACCTGACAAAGGAAACCAGATATGGAAGATGGGACAATATGACCCGTTTACAGAGAATAGTTAGTTATATAACAATGCCTACGCAAACTTTTAAAGCACAGATCGAAAAGGCGGATTGGTACTGCCCGTAGTCTGCAGCGTTCTAAATAAAATGAGTACTGTCAATAAACTTATTTACCTTTCGGTTTACGACACTAAGGTTTTATATTTCATTTGTTAGCACTTTACGAGCTTTCTCCGTTACGGTTTTTATGTTAGTATTAAAGCAACATTATTGTTCGTTACCGAACTACCCTTCATAGCGTTGAGATGATTCTATTCGGAACGGTTATGACGCAGTAAAGATGTTTACGTGGCTGGATGAATGGAACTAAAGTGAAATGGTGAACGTAGTGGGGTATCCGGGATTAATCATAATTTCGGTGTTCTGAAATGTAATTGTTATGTAGCGTGTAAGCACGGATTAAGGTAAAAGGTAGTACCAGAAAATTTGTCGGTAATGTATACGATTTCGTTCAAATGGGGAAAGAAATTTAACAAAAACTAAGCACAGCAAAGTGTAACGATTGAAGACATTGAAGAAAATGAGCACACAATTCTGGCGTTAGTAAACGGTCCCATGAACTGTCAGTTACTGCGGTATAGCTCCAAGTATGCTAATTCCAAGTTGTAATGTGCGGCAGATTGTTCAAATATCCCTAACGTGGCCATTTCCACAGTTCATGGCAGTGGAGCGAGCCAATTGCTGACTTCTTATTGCTAATTACTTTTGTGGCTTATGCATAACCCTGATCAGATTACTGTGACTTATATATCGAAACACGACTTTAGGGATACTTCTCAGATTACCTTTTACGATTGTGATACGTAGGCTTAAATTGCATAATTCATTCGCAATTCTCGATGTCTCCTCACCATACATATGATATTTTTTTTAAAACTGATTAGTGGTCAACCAATTTACATATAATGCTAATTATGTAAACAAGATTTTTCGTATTATTTAGTAACATTAACGTATTTTTTTTGCGCTAACTACTAAACGGATTTGAATAAAAAATGCTACATAGATAGATCATGACGCGAGCGGAAGGCAGTCATTAATAGTTGTTATCAAAGTATTGGCCCCTGTTAGAATCTGGGATACATCCGGAGCAAACAGCATATGCACGTTTTACTGTAATAATTTTAACTATAGAAGAAATAGAGTCGCCGCTGTTCCCCGTGCGCTAACCCAACAATAATAAATTACTATCCATTATTATGTGTTTAATCGTTGTGGACACTCATTACTAGTGTTTTGTGCGGTATGCATTGAAAGTGCAATTAGCAATAACGTATGTTATTTAATTGTATTTATTCGCCTGTCGATTTGTAAATCGTAAAAAAACTCATTGGAAGTGCAGAAAAAGTCAAAAATCACATCAGAATTTGAGAGTTATTCAGTGTAAATTTCAGTTTTTTTGTCATATATGTCAGTCTGTATAAATATCATAATGCACTTTACTTATTTTTGTACGACTTTAACTAAGAGAGATGTCCGAAAAAGGTTTGTGCACAAACAATATAACCTATTATTGAATATAGTAATGTGTTGTAAAAATATTTTTCACTAGTGTAATCTCCATGACCCAACGATATTAGATTATGACAATGTTCCTAGCTTTTAATAGATGGTCATTACTGTTTTTCATATATTTTTAAACTATAGTAGATTCCGTTTATACATGTTAGGATTAAATGAACGTTTACATGTGAGGAGGCCGTTCTCTTGGTAATGGCCAATTCGTGATTTCTAGCCGACCAGCCTTCGAAATGAAAATAATTACTTATACATTTTATGGTGTACACACACGGTACAAAAAGAATGGGCTACGTAATTGGTTTCCATTTTGTTGTATTTCGTATTCTAAAAGCTAATTACATGCATTTATGCAGTACAATAGATAAATAGACAACAACAGTGTTACATTTTACCATGGGGAACAAAACAGGTAATTTGACTAAAATTCAATAACGAAATAATATCCAAGATAATGTGGTACTTTGGAGCCCTTTTTATAACGTCATTACCCTTATATTCCCTAAATATACTTTAAATGGTCCTGTGCATTATAATGGTTACTAAATCAGACATATGGCAACCGCAATGCTCGGAGGTCTAATTATTATGGACGGGATATCTACTCGAGTAGAATACAAAATAACAGTGTAAGATTGTTGAAGTGTTTCTGAGTATGTGACTGTGGTAAGGTTTTCTTTCTTAGTTTCTTGCACAGTGTGAAGGGCAGATTAATATGCATTCAAAACGATGCCCCCTCACACAATTTTATAGGTACAATAAAATAAATGATAAATAAATATTTGTTAACAAATACACCTATTATTTAGTTCCGAGATAAGTTTCATTAAGAACAATAATTATACAAACAATGAACTAACATCTTATAAACAATAATCAAGAGCACAACTTCTATATTTGTGGTTAGTGATTATAACTTTTGAATATAGTGGAAGGGAAGACATATATATATGTAATATATATAAAAGAAAGTCGTGTTACTTACACCACTTATAACTCAAGAACGGCGGAACAGATTTGAGTGAAAATTGGTAGGGAGGTAGCTTAGAGCCAGGAGACGGACATAAGATAATTTTTATCCCGTTCGACAGCGTTCCCGTGTAACTTGACATGAAACGTCAGTCACTATAAAACGTGGTATAACAAAAAAGAATCAGACTTGGAATAACAAAACACAAATGAAAGCTATGTTATTGACGTATAATGACAGGTACGTAATGACGTATGAATGACAATTTGATATTAGTAAGAAATCAATATTCAAACTATTTCTATTAAATAAATAATTAACAATCATAATGTAATAATATTGCCATTGCCCATTCATATAAACAGTGAAGTGAACTATAAAACTCGGTATGGTTGAAAATTTGAGTTTTGAAATAAATTTTTAGGTGAATTGAAGTGAAGTGAAGTTTAATTAATAATACCGCGAGCAAGACGATCGAATCTTTCTTGACATAGCCGTAATGCAATAAGAATACGGAATACTGCAAGCAAATGAAAGGACTGAAGAAGAACAAGAAATTGCACGTGAACAGCGCCGCGATAGTATGGCTCAACTTCGTGCTTCTCAATAAATAATAATAAAATAAAAAATGTCGTGTATCACAAGGTACTTAAGTGAAGAGCAACCTATGTACTAAAATACCTAAATAATAATGAATGATTAATGTAGGTACTTAATTTTATTGTATTTTTTCCAATACAAAAAAAACACAATCTGCTTATTTATTGCCATTAAGGCGGAACAAAGTTCGCCGGGTCTGCTGTATATTGATGATGATTGTATATTTGAAGTTCCGCCAAGTGCTCACAATCCACATCATTAAGTAAAAATGAGATATGTAACCGCGATATCTTATCTAACCTCATGTGGGTTATTTTTCTTAATTATTATCTCATACAACAAGTCTTGCTCCATTTAATTTTAGTATTGTGACTCCCGCTTCGCTTGTTTTCCGCTGGCTGGTCCGCGTTGCTACGTGTGTACTAGAGGGTGCTCGTCGCTATAATTACACATTAGATCTCTTTAATTAACCTCGTACGCCGCTTTTCTAAAATAATAATAGTAAACTTGTTTATTGTCACAATACTGTTTATCATAAAGAACACATCCTTTGTGCCAAGCAATATTTTATTTATATAAAACTGCAATGGCGAACTTCAAAAAAATACAATGAAATGTTTCTCTGGTTAATTAATGGTAGGTATGTCTATAGCATCAAACAACATGAAATATAACGGTTTAAGTATCATTAATATGTCACATATTGAAAATATACCTTAAGTAATGACAAAAATCATAAACATAACATAATTACTTGTTTTTGATACAAAATGGACCTTTCTGATGCTTCGCAAAATATAACAAGGTAACATAACCTTCTCTAGGACTAAAGTTTTTTCTAATTTAAAGACATGCTGCTGAAATTGTATGTAAGCAATAAGCAAGAATCGTAATTAAAATATTTTATCTCGTTATTTTATTTTCCAGTATATTTAGATATTTGCAGCTAAGTTGTAACTAAAGTTGGTAATATTGTAGAATTCAAAAACATACATGAAGGAATCCATTCCTAGGAGTATTATACCTGCATGTAAGTTTTTGATATAGAAAATACCTCGTCTAGATGCACTGCCAGGTGTCCATCTGTTTTGGATTTTCTTTCTACTGCATAAGCTATATTTTTCCTCGGCAACACTCATGCTCACAAAGTTATACCATCTGCACATTCAATTCAATACGTCCTTTATTATTCAGATGCTTTCCATAGTTAGAAAATATTATTTGCGTCGATACAGACGTCCATCTTCAGTTTATATTATTCACAATAGTAGATATTGGCAATGTACGAGAACGTCAGGTTTATGGTAGATCTGGGAATAAACTAAAATATTTATTTTTAAAACCCTATCTGTCAAATCCGCGACTGTATTTGTAACAATGCTCAAAGATACCAATTTTTGAATTAGAGCGTAACTTTAACAGTTCTGATAACCAAAACTGCTTTTACCAAATCGTTTCATAGACAAAGATATTACGCATATACACTACTCGTATTATAGGTAAAAATATTCAGGTCACGTGCACTGAACGCTTTACACATTCGTTCAGTTTTCAACGCTATTCAGAACATTGTGCGTACTTAAAAACGAGTGAGAGCGAAACTGCAAATATGAAGTAGGTATACCTTTCGGTAAAGCGAGTGCACTATGTCTATGCTGCCAAAGCGAGTAAATACATATATATGCTGCTCTGTGGGTTGTATTAGTAAATAGTATATCTTTACATAATATTTTTTTATTTATATGTTTTACATATTGTTTAATAACAACTTGCTATATATTTGTTGTCTATCTCATTAGTATCTTTGACGCCAGTTGTTGTACAGATTTAAAACATTTAAATCTGTACGGCCAATTTAATTTTTGATTTGCAAACAAAGCAGCTTTGGGACTTCACCCATTTTTATAGTAATATTTCCATTTCTTTGCCTCAATCTTTAGTATTCTTAAGGGATTCTACCTCGGAAACGGAAAGACTAAAATTTAAAAGGAATATTAATTTCCCTAGAAAGAGGACGAACTTTAATTACTCTTTGATTTGCTCTAAAGATATCCACACTGTATATAAATCTAAGTTTAATATTTATGTTCGTTTAAAAAGGTTTTAATCGTATGTTAAGTCGTCGTTAAGTAAATAATTATATAATGGAATTGTGTAAAACATTTTCCTAATTAAAATCTTCCGAGTGAGCTAGCCAGCAAAGACAGCATGAAAATTATAAATGTGTTAAAAAATTTTTAAAAATTGCAGTTGCTGGGATTCTCTTTGTAACTAAACAATTTATTCCTTATAAAAAAACCCGTAGCCAAACGAGTCGTGCCATGTTTTTTCATAAAAATATGTGTCTTGTTCGTCAGGGATCCGTCTAGCTTCCACGCTACGAGCAAGGCTTATAAGTGCTATTCATGTTCATGAATAAAACATAAATTGATTCATTATGTGACTGAAGAAATCATGCCTTATTTGAATAAAAATGACAACATTTTTTTATTGCATAATACAATTTTAAATTCCTATAATTTATATTATTACACATTACTGCAAGCTCGTTTTGAAGTCTTATAGAAACTTATAGTCGTGCCAGTGAAAGGAATCCGCGCTGAATGAAGCCCAAAGGTCTTCAAAGAGATGAATGGAATAACAGCAGCCCGCTTTATTCGATTTGAAAAGAGTCAAGTATAAAATAGCGTGTCATTATTTTGCTGAGGCTGCCACCGACCGAGCCCCGCTCTGTCTGCCTGCCGGAACTTTTGTCCAACCTAACCACAGCATATCTAAAGTTCACAGACTAGAATAATATGTATTGTATGAAATGTTGTGAAAAGACAAATTCTTGTTAGTTTTTGTAGGACAGGAATATTTCTCTAATTGTTGTTGTAGAACAAACATACTTTTGTAATCTTACATAGTTCCTGAATAACAACATATCTTTTAATTTAAACTCTAAGTTATTCAATAGTTAGGTCTACTTACTATATAAATTATTTAATTGGCTACATGATAATTGTTTCGAAACATATGCATTAAATTTAATCTAAAACTTACTCCCTCGTTACCGCTTGCCTCGTGCATAGACAAATGAACATGGCGAGTAGCCAAATGGAAAAAACGGAATCGTAACAACAAGGTACCTCGCGTCCCATTAGTGTGGAGTGTTATATGGCAGTATAGTAATACTCTAAAATCCGGAATTCACTAAAGTGTCTTCATACAATCTTTAAGTAAAAAAAGCTATCTAAAGACTAATAATTAATGTGTGCAAGAATGTATAAAGTACAACTTATTAACTGTTTCAGTCTAAATTAGATTTTGTGTCGAACTGCACACTTCAAGATTAACTCAATACTGGACAATTTCTTTTTTATATAATTAAATCAAAAATAAAATATAAAAACCGATAACTATATTAAATAGAATAATCCGTTATTTTTGAAGTATACACCGTCAAAGCACGCAAACCAATACACAGACATACATATATTACAGCAATCACACGGGCCGAGAATTGAGTATCACTGGACACTTCATAAGATTTTATCATTTTGAACAAAAAATCTCTTGAAGTTGTGCCAGAATATCTACTAAATCTAATGCATATCACTCAAATTGAAACCATGTCGGTTTGATTTGATAAGATATCTTATATCAATAAAAGCAAAAGGCCACTCACTCACTCATTCATTATCACAGAAAATACAAGTGCTAGGATGTTTAAATTTTGCATGGGGGTTCCTTCTAGGACATGTGTGCTTACAATTTTGCAAAAATTTACCCCTAGGGGGGTAAAAAAGGGAGAAAAAGTTTTATATTAGGGTTCTCGAATTATCAGAAATTACTCTTTATTTAAAGAAATTAACATGTAAGTAATCATTTTTCCGAAAATCCCTGAAAAAGGGTTGAAATATTGGGGTGTGAGTTTGTATCCGATTTTTATTACTTGTAAAGCACTCTTTTTACTCTATACTCACAAAATATGGTATTTACTAACATTATAAACTATTTTTTATATTCCGCCAAAGCCACACAGTTTACACGGGGCGGCCGTTCCTAAATAGCTGGCCTGATATTAACGGGACGTTCATCACCAGATAGCTGAAGTTGCTGGTACTTTTTTATTTTCTCGCGAAAACCCAATTTAAAAAAAAGTACCTGTAGGTCACGCGGACGAAATCCGCTATTTATGGATGAATTTTCCATTTGACCCTGATTTTACGTATAAATGCGACAAACCAACATTGGACCTCAATCATAATATAAATTGTATTTAATTTTATTATGGAAAGCAAATCATCTGTTTCGACATTCCAGTAACTTTTATTAGTATACATTTCATAAAAGAACTGATCTCCAGTAGTTGATATTGAAAGTATATATTAACAGAAATGTTTCTTATTAAGTATGATCTATTACCGTTTTGGATGTTACATACTTTCTTTCCATATTTACACGGAATCAATGTAAAGAAATGAAATGTCCCCTGCGGCGACGCGGTGCAGTTCACGCAGTCTTCATCCTATTATTGCGACTCTTGCAGGCTTCACAATAACCTTCTTTAGTACTTCCCCTCGCTACGCAACCTACAATTGTTTGATGTACGATAAAAGTATTGTAAAGCTTTTTATCATATACTTATACACTACAATAGAAAAGATAATCCCCCGACTCGTATTTTACACCAGTCGCAAATGATTCTCCTCCACATAAATTGTTTGCGGCAAAAAACATTTATTACCTAACGACTTTTGCTTTTTTATCGCAACGCCATGGACTGGTTTTTTATTCCGTGAATAATGCACAGTTTTTCTGATCGATCGCAAAAAGAATGTTGCTTTAATTTATTATAGGCAATGCGACATTGTAACTGGATAAAAAATATGTTTCAAAATGTTTACCGACTACTGTTATAAGGTTTCGTTCAGTCGCAATTTCGAAATGTTTTTTAACGAAGCGAGTTATCTTTGTAGCTCTCGTTGTAAAGATATTTATTTTTAAAAGTTGAAGTAACCGTGTTCGTGATTGGCAATAATATTCGCATGACACTTTACAATAAACATTCCGAATGACTGCCACGAAATCTTATAAACCTTTAATGGCCTATTCTCAGACATAACCCTTAAATATTTTATTATTAAGACGATCTTTATGGAGCATAACAATGTTATACGAGAAGTTTAGTACGCTAAGAACGCTCTTTAGAACGTTGTTGGCGCGTTTAAAACTTTGGGAAGTACTATAACTCGGAAAGTCAAGATATTAAAGATGAGGCAGATATCATCTTGGAATAAACTGTACAATAATACGAACTTCGTGAAATACCTAACCTACCAAATTGACGAACGTCATTACATTATGTTTATTTTACTGAATTTGAAATAAAAACGTATATATGAGTTGTTTTATGATCTAAGGTCGAGTTCTTAATTAATTGTTTGGCGTAGTTAGAATACTTTTTATCTTATAAGTTAATATCCGTGAATACAATTATGGCAATGCTCCGTACCGTTTAAAAAACATGTCCTTACAGTAAAATGTATGCACTGGGAGTCGTTTTCGTTCTCTTGGTAACCGGCTGAAGACTCTCATACAGACAGATACCTCGAACCTATTATATTATTTGAACCTATCTAACATTGCCTTACCTAACATAAGCGTTATTTATAGCAATATATAACAAAACGAAATACTTCAATTTATTAAGTAAAATTTAATTCTAGAAAATAATCTGAAATTGTCGAGTTTTTGTGCTTCCAAACCGTGATTGTGGTCTTATTTCCATACAGTTAAACATTCCTGTCTATCAAACTACAAAACTTTGGACTATTTTCATCTTAAAATTTTATATATTTACTCCTGCGGTTGATATGGTATAGTACCAAAACATTTTACATAAGCCTTTTATTAAATTATATTTTTTAATCATTACTATAAGATTTTAAAAATTGTTCAAATGTGATAGTTCTTATGAAAAAATTTAATATGTTTGTGAAATACTTCCCTAAAATAGAACAATTTGTAACTCGTATGTTACAAATGTGAATCCACATGTGAACTACTTGTGAAAAAACTCTAGAAATACGGTTTTTAGTTTAAAAAATACACTTTTGTTTGAAAACTCTTAACATTATATTTACAAAGCCGTGAAGAACTTATCCTTTGTGTTCTTCAAGTTAGAGAACAATCATATAATAAACATCCAAGTTGGGGATCGAACCCCAATTCCGTTTACAAGACCGACGACTCAGGTCTGCCGACTTTACAATTTTATGTCTCGCTGACTATTTCCAAAGCGAATTGAAAGAGTCTTAAATAACATTAAAATTTATTCATTTTGTCATGAAAAGGATTTAAAGTGATGTTATTTTACTACACTTGAAAATTTCACGAACTTAACCAGTAGTGAGGTGTACTGTAAGAATAAGTGTTAAGGTATATTATAAAATTCTTTGATTTATGTATGAGTATGTAATGTATATGTGTATATGTAAACTCAATACATCTATGAGTCTAATAAATGTATATTATACTAGTTTTGTATCGGACTTGTATGTTGTATTACACTTGTTTCTTAGTGAAAGGGGTTAGAGTTAAACACAAGCTCAATGGCAGTTGGGTCAATAGCTGGTAGATGGGTCATATTTTGGTAAATGAGGTATAACACCAAAGAAATATTTAATCCTTAGTATAATCGCTGATATTCATCCGCTGCTGCTATCTAAAACACCCAATGAATATCGTACAACTGTCATAGTACCGGCGATTGCTATAGACTGAACTACTAAATAACTTGCTTGCTTGTCAGCATGAGGATTAATTTATTAGACTCTCGACAGGCCTCAAGTATGATAACACACCTATACCACACTAGTTAATTATTATACACATGCATTATAGGTACAATATACAAATAATAATTACTATGATTACATGTGTATTATGAAAATAAAATAATTATTAAAGTAAGGTTAATGGATCGACTCAATGCGGCCCTGTCATTATCTAAAGATTAATAAAACGAGCACCTTAATTAATCTACGTCAACGCTACAAACAACATGCGGCCTCTTGTGCCTTTATTGTCAATCGTGTCTGTCAGCCTGTCGGAAAGTTTGCTATTACATTTACGAAGGAACATCACAGGTCGTGCAATAATAAAATATTACGACTGCATGAGTAATGTAACAAATATTTACCTTTTTTCGGTATACTACTCTGTCAAGAAAGTACCGGGAAAAAATCAATAAAACACCATTTTTATATTATTTATTCAAATTTATTTTATCACCTTTAAAGTATGCTCCTTCAGAAACGATACACTTACGCCAACGAATAATCCAACTGTCAAAACATTTTTTAAACGCTGTTTCTGGAATGGAGTTCAGTTCTCGCCGCGAATTCTCCTTTATGTCTTCTATCGATTGAAAACGGGTGCCACGAAGGAAGTAAGTGAGTTTAGTGTAGGTAAAAGAAAAAAGTCGGCTGGAGCCATATCTGGTGAATAAGGTGGTTGCTCGATGGTATTTGTTGAGTGTTTGGACAAAAATCCGTTCTCAATGATGGCCTTGTGCGAAGGCGCATTATCGTGGTGCAAAATCCAAGAATTTTCTGTTTACAAATCTGGCCTTTTTCGTCGACTTTGTTCTCTTAAACGCCGCATAACGCTCGAATAATATTCTTTGTTTACCGTTTGACCTTCCGGCTAGAATTCCGACTGCACTACACCGCTATTAATAGTCAAAGAAAACAGTCAATATGACTTTGACTTTTGATCGTCTTTGATGTGGTTTTTTCGGTTTTGGTTCAGTTGGAAGGCGCCATTCCGAAGCTTGTTGACTAGTTTGCATGTCAAACTCGTAAACCCACGTCTCATCACCAGTAACAACGTGTTTTATGAATGTTGGGTCGGTATTGACTCGTTCTAGCATGTCCTCAGCAATTCTCATATAGTTTTTGAAGAAAATTCAAGTCTATTTTCGGGCGGCAACACGTTTCATACCCAAATTATTAGTTAAAATGGTACGGATCGACTCGTGAGATACCGAAAGTTCGGCAGCCATCTCTCTCAAACTTGAATACGGATTTTCCTTCACTTTTGCGATGTTAACTTCAGTTGCAGACGTTGATGGCCTACCAGAACGAGCAAATCTTCCATCATATCTCGACCGCTTTTAAACGCTTTGTACCGCTCATAAGCACGTGTTTTTAAAAAGGTCGATTCACCGTAAGCCTTCTGTAACATTTTCAGTGTGGGGACACGAAATTCCATTGGCTATGCAAAATTTAAGACAAATTCTTTGTTCGATGTTTGTGTCCATTATTAAATTCGCAATACACACTAGATATTATAAAACTAAAAACAGCACTGTTTTATTATAAATGGCAGATGCAACTCAAACTCCGCGCCAAAATGGAAAACAAGTGTGTCAATCTAGCAACAACAAAAAAAAATGAATTTGGAACCATAAACAAAACATTAATTCCCGATACTTTGTTGACTAAATGTACACTTGAACAAAAAGTAAATCAGGCAGGAAAAACAATTCAAGTTGTTAGAACGGGGAACAGTGTTATTTATGTACATATTATCCTTGTCAATCACAAACTTGCGAAATAAACAATTTAATATATAAGGGCATTGTGATCAACAGGAAATATTTTAAAATAATTCTCCCTAGCATTTGCCCTGGTTGCGTGTCTGTAGGCACCTCGCCCCGACGCCCCGCCGCCGCCCGCGCCCGCGCCCGTTGAAGCCACATCGGAACGCAATTTATCGGAGCCAGAGACTTGACAACCGAATTACCGGACTGCCCGGGAAGATTATCATATTTTAGGGGATAATACGCGTTATTAGACCGGCTTCTATGCGCAACCTCCGAGTTATTCCGCTTTAGTAATGTGAAGCTCATGCCTCGACGTCTGTGTGAATATCTACTGATCAGCAGTAAAGAAACCTGAGTAATTTCGTGGGAAGTAACTCACGATACGTTATATACTTAGTCACAAACCAGTTCCATGGCTGACAAACCACTGTCTAAGCGAGCTCTTCTAGAAACGTGCTATATTTTACAATTTTTGTACGTACGTACACAAACTTTTAATGTAGAGAATGTTGGAATAATACAATGCAGTTCGGGAAGGCCTTCAACGTAAACACGTGTTGTTTCTGGACATATTTTTCTTATACATGCTCCGCTTAGTTTGGAACACAGTGATTATTGTGTCATCCATCACTGCCTCTGTTAGGTTATATCACGAATTTGAAACCGAATGAATTATTGTCATTTATAATTATTTAGAATACATCTATTATCTATCACATATTACATATTCACATATTTACATATATTATCACATATGAAATAAGTACATAGTAGTCATTAAAAAGTGACATATGAATGGATGGGTAGATAGTATTCCCAGAAGTTCTGTAGCCCGGGAGTCTTCGAATAGATCACTAATTCTTCCTGGAACTGCAATTAGGCGTCCCGAACCCGTCTCAGCGTCCCACGGGATGAAAGACGCGGATGCTAATGCTTATTATCCAACTATTCATATACAGTAGCCCTGGCTAGTTCTTCATCCATATACCTTATAACATTTTAAAATGTCTATTACTGTTATTGTCGATTATTGTAACTAATCGTGTAAAGTCCTTATTTATAAATATATTATGTTAACCTAGCGCATGTTGATGTTCTAAATATTTATTCTTTTTTTTATTTCCACCTCTAAGTAATAATAGTGTTGGTAAAATATTTTTATATAGAACCTGCCGGCGGCGGCGCGACAAGCGAAGGGCGTACGTAAAAATATAACGTTATTTTTGTTATGTTCATTGGGTGGATAATGAGTACGGCTGATTAACTTTCCTTAGCGGCATCAATAATCGTTAAAAAAAATTAAGGGATGAGTGGCACCATTCATGCTTAGTATAATAAGGGTTGGTACCCTTATTCGTTGGCAAGGGCCAGAAGTTCCCACCCACTGTTTTAAAAATACATTCTTCACGAACCATTAAAATTCGATGTTGTAGCTACAAAATCAGTCACGGTGGGAAAAAGGTAAGTTTATAAACAGTGTGCGAGCCAGGCCGACAGGATACATACCAAGGGTTCCGTGCCTATCTCGGGCCGCATAAAATGTTATCAAGTTACACACATGGAGTGGATTGACCACCCACTGGTTTGAATTTCTAAGTAGAGGTCCCATCCAAAATGAAGTATCATGTGAAAGAACTTAGTGTATCCCAAAAATATAGATTACTGCAGATAATCTGTATGTTTTTGTATGTATCTAGTTTGTATGTATGACTTTAAAAAATATATAATAATATGTCCTTAGTTTTAGACTCAGTTTCAAGATTTAAAAAGGCATCTAGAAAATGTACATTACATATTGTAGTATGTAATTTGAAAACCCTTAAATTGTTATAGCTCACATGACTGGCCGCAGTGAAGTTTATCGTATGGTTTTCACGACGTAGGATGAATGAACACGATAACTGATAAGTATCTACCTGTGTTCTTGTCTACATAGAAACGTGACTAAGCTGTTTTCTTCCAAATATTTCAAACAAAATGTGCAATAACAACAACTATTAACAATAACTATTAAAAGAAATAGGGTGATGGGGCCAATCCAATTAAGCTAGTACGTTTTATTTAAGCAATTTCCGACACCGCAGGTTCAGTTTTTAATTGCTTTATTGTTTAATCCGTTAACAGCTCACATTTTATCGGACGCCACCCACCCACCTACACGGCAATACACATTGCGCGAGTCGTGCCATCTATGACTGTGATGTGAAACTAAGATCACACTATGCTGTGCCTTCACTGAATGTAATGCTTTCTAACAATATAATATATTACGAGCTATGTCTGATAGAGGACTCAAGCGAAACGTTTTGTTAAAATTCGATGTGGCTACAACATTATTCCCAATATCGTCAGATTCATTACCTCTAGAAATTATTAAATGTAAAATTTAATAAAGCCCGCAATATTAAACAAGTTGTTTCTATCCAAGTAAGGTGATATGTGCCTTATTAGAATCTTGTAAAATTTTGGGCTAGTTTGGTGTCCTACGATAAATACTTTTCAGTAAACGTTACGACAAGAATCTGAGGATGAATTTAAAATATTTGCACTGGATCTTTTTTATGAAAAAAGCTTAGGTAGGGATTGGGGTCGTCATGGTAGTGTAGTTGCTATATCTCAACCTCATCAGCGGAGAACCTCCACTCCATATCGGTCGTTGTATTATATTAGGACTGGTCAATTGGCAGCCTAAAGCATGTATAAGTAATTATTTAAATATGTTTATCCGTTCTCTAAAACCAATGGGTTTTAGAAACTAAGTAGAGCTTGTACAATGGTACAAGCTCTACTTAGTTTGACTTGGACTAGACTAGCTAGATGTGAGATGTCCAAGGACATTTATTGTATCCATATCATAACACTGCACAAAGTTTGGTAGACGGTCCTGCGATGTAAAACATTATACTATACTCGTATATAGTTTTGAATGTGGTTTCATCATAAAGTACCTTTAAGAGTAAAAATTATGTAAATAAGTGCATACTATACTGAACTCATTCACGACATTATAGGCAGATCTAATTTAAATAAAATAATTGCTTACTAAATCAGTTTTTTTAACTTGCATGTAAGTTAAGAGATGTTCCCAGTCAAATGTCTAACAGTTTACAAAAAGTCGTACTCTTGTTACTGACTCTCCATTTATGTAGTTAGTCTTAGCGCTATGGTACGAAGATATCAATAGATAACTTGAAAATAAAAGGTCAATGTTGTTTTATTCAAAGGTTACACGCAATTACTTGCCTTCCGATTCAATACAAAAAAATATGATTGATTTATTTTTTCCTACTCAAACTTATTATTCTTGTAAGACCTTACAAAAAAAGAATCTTGGCAAGACCATGTTATGACTTGTCAGTATAAGTATAGAAACTGATTTTGTCCGTAAGTTTATTAGACACTAGCTGACCCGGCAAACGTTGTTTTACCACATATATTATTTCTAGGGAATTTCTAGTGTATTAAAATTATAAACTTATTGTAAGTGAAAGGATGTGGTATATTAGTAAAAGATGCATAGAGCGCTGTGAACGATAAGGGGATAAACCACAGGCCTCCTCCACATTTCCTCCTCGCCTGCCGGCCAGCGCAGCGTTTTGTCTTGCGCATCATGCGCACGTGTGGATCTACCTAGTTGCGGTGTTATTTTAAAAATGTAGTATTTTATAAGATGTTAATCGTCATAAACTGATGTCAAGGACAATTTTGATGAATTATGATGATGATGATAAAACTCTTTGGCACATAATAAATATATTCCGACCAATTTTAATTGCCATAAAACGGTTATTGTGAGTCAATTTTAGAAGATAATATTATAATATTATGACGCGAACATTATTTTAGATCATTTAAAGAGGAATAATTCTTTGATATATATTTTTAATACATAATAAATAAATATTCTTTTACAATCACACCAATAATTTAGTTCCAAGATAAGTATCACTAAGAACTTGTGTTATGGATAATAAAGAATGTAAAAGAATGTGTAAAGAATAAAAATACATATTTAATATACATAGGAAAACACCCAGACCAGAACAAATATTCATGTTTATGCACACAAAGATTTGCCTGCGTGGGAATCGAACCCGCAACCTCTGGAGTAAAGTGCAGGTATACTGACCTCCACGCCATAACGGTCGTCAAAAAATTAATTTCGTCAATTGATCATTATACTATTCATAATTTTACAAATTACTCGCTTTTCCAAATGATCATCCCTTAAATTTACATATTTTTTTCTTTTACATAATAGCTTCGTGCGTTTAGCACATATGAATCATAGTAAATGAGAATAAGTGGTGATAAAGGTGATAAATGGTAAATGAGGTCTTTAAGTCCTCAGTAAAGATGTGAGACTATACTGAGATCTCACATGGACTTCTTGAAAGAATTTGAAAAGTGATGTTCCACTGTTTTGTTTCATTTACCAATATTCATGTACGTTCACAAACACTTAACGGTTAATAATCCACCGTTATAACACATTAATGTCCGAAATATCACAAATGTTAAAAAATAAAACAAAATGCAGACAAGGCGCCTCACTTTCCCGCCAAGAAGTCTCCATTTAGATTTTATAAATAATTATTTAACGTAATGAACATCGAAAACTTCGATGATAGATTAGGTTGAGGTTGTTTGTCGAATGACCATTTATCAATATTTTTTTGGTCAAACAGTAACAGTACTCCGTTTTGAATAGATTTAGATCTAATCATGATTAGTGAACATTGTGCAAATTTTGCTTAAATCAAATAATGAAGCTCTAAGTGCGCTATGGAGTATTCCGATATTGAAAGTAATTAATAAAAAATAGGTTTAAACTTTTACTTTTTAATTATTTTCAGAAAATCTAGTTTATTTTTTGAAAATAAGTAATTCTCTTATAAAACCCCTCTTTGATTAATAGATAAAAATTTAAGTTTTTCAATATATAATGCATTAATAAACTATGCACAACACTATTAGAGCCACATTAAATACAAATATGGGATTGGCGGATGCATGTGTCTGACGTCCTGCTATTTTTTTTTTCAACACGCGCAATAAGGCCTCTAAATGATATAGATTTTTTTAAACTCCAAATTTTAAACTCAACGCTGCCTTACCTAACAAGCCCTAACTTTACAAATTCTACACAAATATGTGGTGGCTACAGCTACATACTATATTTCAGTTATCTAGGACTTCAGAAACGACTTAAAGATTTTTCATGATCACCAGTGAGTTATAGATACGAAATCGAGTTTTTTTGAGACGAATCTGAAATATACGAGCTATCTATGCTGTTGAAACATTGCTCTTTAATAAGTCTAAAGTGATCATATTCGAAAATAAATTATTAATGGTATAACCCAAATCTAAGATGAGGGTCGAATAAGTCGAGGAGGCGCTGCGAGATAACGTAGAAAGTATTGCCCTTCGCTTGAATAGTCAGTGTTTATACTGTTTGGAGCAAATTTACTGACGTACCTACTCATTTATTTACCGCTCCGCCGAAGTAGCGGGCGGCTGCCAGTATTGCACTCGGGCTAGCTGAGATCACGTGGTTGCTCCCGACACTTTAGAATAGAGAACCTATATATAGTAAGTAGTTGTAGTAGTTTGGACTGAAAAGAAAAGAAAAGTTAGAAAGTATTTCACTGTATGTAATCTGTCAATAATTTATGTAATTGCACCTTATTTAGTATCACAGTTATGCAGTATGCACTTTTTATTGGTACAGTCTTTGGCTGTAGGTACTGTATTCAGTTATTCCACCAAGTTCGCACATCAAATAGATTAAACACCTGAGTTTTAGGTTCTTGTCTTTTAGCTCGTTCTTCAGACTTGTATAGAAACAGGCCCCTTGCTCGGCTGCTGCAGCCGAAGCCCACCACCGTCATATTGCCGCGGCACTCTCCACTTAGTAGCTCCTCCCAGTTCTCACAGTGACGGCCCAACAGCGCTGAGTTATCCGTCACTGACGCAGAGTACAGCTTCCACGCTTGCGCGTGGTCACACTCTATCGTTATTCCTCTGTCTAGACACTCTGGTTGTTTTACTGCCACTCCATTCATATAAACATCCACGTGCCCCACCGGCTGCTCTAACCCGAGCACTCCGGCACTAGAGTGCACGACATGAACGAAACCAGCATCACCTTTATCTAACCTGTAATCCAAAGATTTCATAAAGCACGGTTTAGCTGGGTCCAAAGCTGTAATCCTTCCAATTTTGCTTTTCATTTTCTTCTGCACTAATTTTCCTATTATGCCGGCAACGTGAGCTCCTAAACTGAAACCTATTAAATGCACAGATGCCAGAGACGTCTTGTTTAACTTTAGATTATCGATGAACTCGTAAATATGATGAGCTAAAGGGTTCACCCGAGAAGCAGCCGAGACATAGCTCCGGCTGAAAGTGAGTCTGGTATCGAGAACTAAGACCGTGTGATATTTATGAAGCAGCGCGTTCACGAGAGCTTCAGAGGATTCATCAGTAGGAGAGTTCCACCAGCCTGGCACATAGAGCACGAGCGCCCGGCGCGCGCGGCGTGCGAGCTGCTCGTTGCGATGCGCGTCGGCGAGGCGCACGGGAGCTGCGCGCCGGCTCTTGCGCGTCCACATGAACACGTCCACTAGCGGTAGCTCGATAGTGTACTGTCTGGAGTACAACAGTTCCAACGGCAGTACTTCACCTGCAATTAAAATTTGATGTAATTATTAGAAATAGGCAACTGATTAAAATATGTGGTAGTGAAATTGCTTTAAAAGATAATCATTATTGGGGTTACCAATAATTTTTGTTTTAGTTATTAAAATATGCGAAGTGAAGAATGCAGAATAGATAGAAGATAATATCACTATTTTTTAAAACATTTATGATTAATCTTCACGTGCCTACTTTTAGTGAACTTTCGTTGTATTGTTTTGAGTTATACGTTTAGTCACGTAAAATAGAGATTTCAATTATTATCCACTTAATCCACATTACATTAAAGAGATGAAAATACTATCAGTAATTAAAATACCACAAGTATTAACATTTCCAGATTTATCATAAAATAAACTTCAGTGCGAACGATTTGTAATATAAGTCTTCAGTGTGATGGCACTATTGCAATATTATCTATATAGACTAATTGAAAATAATAAGTGTCTGCTATGGTATATAATGGTAAAACATTTGTTTATCACTTTATTGCAGCAAGTGATGGATTAAAAACTCTCGTTTCAGCGTTGGTCGTGAAGACATCGTTGTTCTGAGGCTCCTATCCTACCCTGTGTAAGGGCGAAACACGTGTCGTGTTGAATAGTTTTTCGATTTTTCGGGAAATTATAGTAGCGCGGGAATTGTTACAAAGATATTTTTAATCCATCACTTGCTTACAATGGATTTCCGCAAAGTAACGCCTGAAGAAAGAAAAAAGCTGGAACGATTTAGATTGGATTTTCACTTGCTGATTAAGACAAGTTTCCCGTCTTATCAACTTTCGAAATCAAATATACAACCCGAGTACCTAAGGCTACCTGTTAACCAACTTGTAAGCCTTAGATACTCATTCTTTTTTTGAAAAAAGCCGTAAATTGTGCGTACTGTTATATCAGTCACATTTTAGGATGAGGTCAATGACTGAAGGTCATTTCTGTATACGATAACCGATTCTCCTTACTTCCTAATGGCTACATTTTTGCAAACAGTACAAACACTGCTTCCTATGTGAAGGTCGAGTTTCGATTGCAACCATTTTCATTAAAAGTTGTGTTTACGTATCATCAAAATAAGTAAATTGCTAATCGAACTTACACGTCTCAAATTCTAATTAATCCTCATACACGCGTTTGATGCTTAATCAATATTTTAGACGAGCAAACAAGTTCTTTTAAATTTCTGTATCATTTTATTATTTTCCTTTCAATCGAACGTCTGCGTCAAATTTTTCCACAAAATTATAGCGTACTAGAGAATATGTGGAAAAAAAGGTAATATTAGTATTTTGACGACACCAGTTGACACAGAACACAAAGAAAACACTAACACACACATACATACATACATTCACGCCTGTTTCCCCGAAGGGGTAGGCAGAGGCATATTATACGCCCACACTTCGCCAATTATATAGTTCGTCCCACGTAATAGGTGGCGAGCCTATTGCCGCTTACCGGGCACTGTCATGTTCGCCAGAGCCTCGTCCGTTGATCGTCAGGTGCACCACTTGCTTGAGCTCCTTAGATCTCGGTAGGATCCCTATACACCCACCAAGAAATCACTAAGTTAACAAAAAATAACACTTGGATTTGCATTTTTCATCAAGTTGAAAAAACATGAACACATGATATATTTTTTGGGATTCACACACATTTATAACCAGAAAATTCGAAAACATACAGGTATCCGAAGCAGTCTTGACAATTTCTTGAAAGTTATCGCGAAGAAACGGTGGTAACAGAGCCCCGATAGTACCGAGGGTCTCGCTGTGAATGCCTTCAGATAAAATAGCAAGGATTGTTAGTAATTTGACGGGCGAAAACGCCGGTAAGTGCGTTCGCACAGGCCGCGCGGGCGCCGATGCGCAGCACATCACTTCCACTGATCATAAAATCACTTCGTATCACTAGTGCCACCGCGCATCTAAGCAGCTCACACAACAAACGGCGAAGATATTATGTGCCCTTGATATTTCGTAGTGACGTCCAATACACGATATTTGTTTGAAAAAAAACAATAATTCTGCATTGGAGCAAAACCTGTTCCCTCCTCGACACACGTCATGTTATCTAAATTTATAGCTTTTCGCATAAATTTGTGTCTAAAAATATTTTTGTAGTTTTTTATTCTTAGATTCGATAAAAACAAAATAAAAAAAATCCTAATAGGTTGCTTGTTTTATGTATTCTCAATTGGATCGTTAGCCATGGATCTGTGTTTCATCGGTACACAAATCTACACTTTAAATGTAGTATCTATTAACTGCAGGCAGAAAAGTCATAATCAATTATTACGGATTTTCAGTGATAATAATAAGTGGTTATTGGTATTTGGCATAATTGGTTTTCTTGTTTTCAAGATATTGTGTTCATCGTCTAGGCGACACAAAAAATCGAAAAATGTCTGTATTACAAATATATCGCAACGCATTATTCATTCATTCAGATACATTGAAGTATTCAATTTATCTTTAAGTTATAATTATTCCACAATCAAAACCACATCAACCCTTTTTTTTGTTTAAATGTTTTATTTTGTTAAAAATGCATTTACGCACTGCCTTCCGGCCAAGAGGGGACTGAAGGGGATGTGGGACTCACCACCGGCAGACACGACCGCCAAGTAATACCCACTAAAAATCTTCCGACGACGCCCGCTGC
Organism: Musotima nitidalis; assembly: GCA_949126915.1. Lineage (NCBI taxonomy): Eukaryota > Metazoa > Arthropoda > Insecta > Lepidoptera > Crambidae > Musotima > Musotima nitidalis. Next base: position 727,830 of record OX421431.1, read on the forward strand.
TTGTTGACAAAGAAGCGGGGGGCCAGTACCTGGTTTGCAGCTCTGGCAACGCGCCCGCGGCCAACGTCCCCCGGACCAAAACCGGGAGGACCTCCTCAGAGAGACGCAGTGGACGCGCCCCTCCTACCTCCTTGTGCGACCATAGCGTGTGTGGCCGACTTCTCGGAGGGTCCATGGTTAGACAGCAGGGGCTCCCTGCCCCCGCTGCCTAAGACCCTCCAGGCGCTGCTTGACGGGCCCTCTGCGCCCTCCACAGGTCCCTCTTAGTTTCCCCCCCGGTAGTCAGTACTAAGGTCACCCTGAGTCGCCAATCTCTGGGTGTTACCTTTTCCCTAGCGCCTCCTGCGCCCTACCGGGAGGTACTCAGCCCTCCCACCACGACAAGGTGGAGACCAGTCGGGGGGGGAAAACCACATCAACCCTATTGTAACCCTACCTTGTAATAACAAGCATAATATTGTAACGACATAAAAAAAATATTAAATCATGTACATCATTTAGTAAGTCCCTACTAGCAATTATGTTTTGTAGAGTCTTAAATTAAGATGTACCTATAATATAGTCTAGCTAGATGCAAAAACAGTAAAAATGGGCCCTCGACCCTGCGACGGCCCTCGCCGCAGTACTCCGGCCACCCATCCCATGCCCGCACGCGTCATGCCTCGCAGCCAACTCACATTATATCACGTTCATTGTTAAACGCTAATTCAGCTCTATGTAATAACGCAACAGCTCTTGGGGCTAAATTATCGTCGTTTTGTAACTATTATTTTGTTATTCACGTTATTATTTGAACGTGTAATGTATTGCGAACTAACAAAACGAATATAATGCCTTTTTCTTGTAAATAACATTTAGATTCTTGAGATGCAACACTATATACCTATACGACATATTGTTGTCGCAGAATTTAAGTACTGCATTTAAGTAATTTAATGAAAAATACAAATGGAATTATGACGTAAAGTAGAGGGCGTTTCTATGGAATAAATTATAATATTATGACAGTAGTGACGATAATGTACTTCTTTATGTAACGAAGCATTGCTTCCGTGTTCTAGTTTTTCTTTGTCATGTAGTATTTATGCAACATATAGAATCTATAATAATTGCTTATTAGGCATGAGTAAAGGCATCGGTAATTTTTTAGTTTACCTTGTTTAAAACTATTAATTAGAAATTGTAAAACGAAGTATTATTTTAACTAAGTGTACTTAATAAAGGGCAGGTCAAAAGTGCCCTAAACCGACGGGAGTGCATGAAAAGAATAATGAGTGTGAATGAAGCTAAGAGTGAGTGCTACGCAAGTGGAAGGATGTGATCTCTGCCTAGCCCCATGAGAAAGAGGCCTGACATTATGCACGAGTATGTATGTACTGAATAGTTTTCAATGTGAATATCTTATTTTGAGGGAGACAATAGTGAGAATGGAAATTTATGTGGGAAATATAAGGATAATTCCTTAAATATCGGATAACAAAATTGAACATAATAAAAATTATCCCTGAAAAACCCTAGTATTAGTAGTACCCCAAGTAAAACTATTATAAAAATATGAGGCGGTAGAACCTAGGTAAAGCAAAGGACGCTTTAAGCGAAAACAATATTAAAATATTATCTGTCTGTCAGTTTGAACGCAATAAACCCCTAAAACTCTAAATTCGTTTTCTGTAACAAACGAAACGATTTAAAAGGCAAGTGACGGCTATTGTTACAGTAGTCTAAAATAAACTTGTCGTCATGGCAACATTTTTCACATTTGCCGTATATACGTTTGCCGGAATATACTCTAAAGTCGGACGGACGAAGCCGCGGGCAGAAGCTTCTACAACTTACATATTTTCGCGAGTACGTGTCAGCTTCGATGCCAACAACTATAAAGTATAATCTCTCAAATTTGTAAGTAATAATAAATAACAAAGTATAAATCTCGACGACGCGACGGCCTCTAAATGTCGTATAGGCACGAACTAGCGCCATCGTTCCACCTTCGGTCAGCAGATTTGCGACCTCAACAGAATGTGCCGGCAGCTAAACACTTTAACTAAGTAATTACTTTTCCGGGCATTGAAATTGTTACATAATTACTTTAATTTTATAAGTGAATGATACTGCGTTACTTAATTCATATCTTCGTAGGTCAAGGAAGTTTTTCAATATGGCAAAGTAGTTCTTAAATTTCAGATAGACAAATTAAAAATTTATATAAATAATTTATCTCAAATTCTTGAATTAAATGCTTGAGAATTTTCATTTTAACAATGAGCAGCTAGCTCTATAAATGCTGCATATAGGCATTTGAGAAACTTTAACTATAATACAGGGCCCCAGGTTGTTTTATATCCATTTTCAAGAAAAATATCGAGTCTTCTGTGCGAGACTATGAGCTGTATAAAATCTACTGGTAAGTTATCTCCTGTGATTGACTTTGGAATCTACAGCTAACCGCAGATAAACTGGGAGCAGGGCAAGAAGATGAGATATGTATGCCCTAAGCATATAGGCATTTAAAATCACTCATAGTTTATTACACTTCAGTGTATGTTTTGCCTAGCTATGGTAGTATTTCGTAGATCAAGTTTTTATGTATCAAACCATTTTCTAATAAATAAAAGTTTTGACTAATTTCAGTATTCATGTATCAGAAGTCGCCATATTTGTTAAACAACATTGAAGCCTCTACAGCGGACTCATTGAATATTATAATAGGAACAGATAATATTAAGTCCATTGAACCAGTAAAATAACATTGATCAACTTTGAAATATATTGTCATAAACAGAATTCTAGCTGTTAACAGGTTAATCAAGTACGATGTTGTAAATAATATTAATAAAAGCCACAAAAAATAGTATCATTAGCATCTAAACTAACCAAATCAAACTTTACTAAAACCCTTTAAGGTATTTCTTAGGTACTGTATTTAAATGGTACCGGTTAAACAAAAGTATAGTAATGCCGGTTACTTTTTATCGGTTCACTAATGTTTGACCAAGCCCTTATGACAAATGATAATTTATATATAAATAACTTAAAAAAAACTAATCATTTAAAAAACATCTCATTCTGCAATCAAATCACTTTATAGATAATCATTGTGAATGAAATATACAGATTATTCAATTTATTTTTATTATTATACTTATTTTATTACACACATATTTTACTTTGCAATATTTCAAATATTGAAATATCATTCCATAAAATTAAATGACGATCGATATGGCGTGGAGGTCAATATACAATTACTCCGCTACTGACGTCGTCGTGGGTTCGATTCCCACTTAGGACAAATCTTAGTGTGAATGAACATGAATATTTGTTCTTGTCTGGGTTTTTTATATGTATATTAAGTAAGTATGTACAAAAATAAATTGTATGTAAGTATGTTTATCTATTATAAATTATGGTAGATAAATTGTTAGTTGGTTGGGTGGTCTAGGTAACTAGTTTAACACAATACTCATTTAAAATTGACTCGAGTCTTTTAATAGTTAAAGAAAGAAATAACCTTCTTTTTTTCTATATTATATATAGATTTTATATTATGTATTGTATTGTATGATGTGTAAAACTGTTTATTCGTTTTAAAGTTTTGTGCTCTGCCTACTGCTTTCCTGTTCTCTCCTTTGCGTCGGGTTGTCTGGATTTAGCGATAAGACCGCCTAGATTGGCTTTTTCATTGTGTTTCAATATTCATTGTAATCTGTAGTTTTTAAGTTATTTTGGTCAATAAAGAGTATATCTATCTATATCTATAACCTCAACCTAACGTAAAATTTGAGTAAGTAATTAAGTTAAAAATTTAAGTAATTACGTATGCAACCTCACATACTATGCAAATTGTCAAACATTACTAAGGCTCTGCTTTGTTTTACCGATTTACATAACTATAAAAAGATTTGTTTATCAAATGCTGGAATGCTGTGTTAAAATTTTGTCTTCCAATTATACTGCCGTATGAATTATTTATCGAAAGAAGAGTTTGTAAATTGAAAACTTTATCGAAAGTTAATTTTTAGATGATCATTTGTCATTCGTTGTTTGTCAAATGACTGGATACCCTTTTTATCAGTACTTTGTGTGTTATGATATTTTATAGACAGATTGATTATCCTTTTTTCTTAGTTAAGTATTAAACCAGGAAGTAATAATACTCGTAATCTAATAATAAGGAAGGTCAAAAAGGACAAGCTAGCTAAGTAAATACCCTGAACCTGTCCCACGAAATTTCCACCACGTGAGTTGTGAACTCGTGGATGACGATTGCACCGATAGTTGTTGCGGTCAATGGCTTAATAGCGAAGAGCTTCGAGCAATCGCTTAACACGCTCAAGTTGGGTCAATGGATTTAAGGCAAACAAGGGATTAATTAAAGGATTAAAGAGAATACGGCAACCATAATTTTCGTATATCTTAAGAAAACCATAACTACTGCCACAAAACTCCGCAAATGAAACAATTTTCTATCCGGATTTCTTTTCCTTATTTAACTTTTTGTCATTAATCGATTATAAGAAAGAAAGGCCGGAACTATTAACCTCTACCAAATGTGAATCCATAAAACATCGGGCCGAATTTTAATTGATTCATTACAAAGCATTTGAGACCATTGTTTGGGCTATGTCCGTTAGTATAACACACTGTTATTTTAACAAATTATATTCACACCATGTTCCCAGAGAACATTTCATGCAATCTTTAGTTCCAAGTAGCTCTCCACTGCCCACTTAATTCCTTGTGTTACTTTATTTAAAAGTAACACTTCACAGACAAATGAAGACTGTAACTAAACAATCGATAATTTACAAGAGCATAGCCTGTGAGTTTCTTGCTAGTTCTTCTTACAGAGCGGTGGCTTGGAACTGGCACTTGGATTCACTTACACTTAATTTTTTTTTTTTTAATTGTTTGGTTGCAAGTGAATCTAAGCTTCGTGATTTCAGTTTAATTATATTTTGATTGTTTTTTTTATGTGTTATAAATTTTGACGTTTTCAAGTACTATGTGCCTAATAGTTTATGAAATAAAAAGTTTAAAAAAACAAATTTGTGCGTGGGCACTTACCACCCTGACATAGATGTTTATGATTTTTAACATTACTAACAAGTTTATATAGCAATTTATTATGTAAAACAATTAGTATAATGATTTCATTGATCGAAGCTATGTAAAAATTATGATCATTATAACAAGACGCATCTTGTAATAATTCGACGCATTACCATCCGCTATTTGTAGCACGTTGCGAAACCGCTGCGAGTAAATGTTTATAAATTGTCTGGTTGTTTGTTGTAATCTTGAAAGCCAGTCTGGTCACGCACCTGCAGTTTGTTTGTCCCTCAGAATTTTTAATTTTCCACCATTCCATCGGTACTTTGTTTAAGTTTTTTGAACATTACAAAAATAGCTACAATGATAATGCCACTGCAAGCTAGCATTTCCCATTAGGCAGGTAAAGTGGCTAGTTTGAAATAATTGTAAACCACAAGGTCCATAAGTTCACAACGATCATTACACATATCGCACCATAATTAATAATAGCTTGGGGTATTTATTTATCCTACAAATGATCGTGACATTTTATCATTGCCGCTAAGCCGAGATATTTGATCCGAGTCACGTTTTGTTATTTGTATTTTAAGAACACATTTTATAGTTCTAATTTCTAAAGTGCGTTTTGTGGTTCGTCTATTCCGGATTATTCAATTATAATGTAACTATTATTTTCAATATTAAAATGAAATGAAACAGAAGAATATCACTACTAAAAAAATATTACTAGGAACGATGCACTTCAAATGCCGCGACGCTGACTTCCGAGAACAGCAACTACATCGATAGTAACTTAATTAGAGAAAAGGTAATATTGCCTTATGAACGAACCCAACGTTAGAAGTATAACCATATTTTAAATAACATTTAAAATTATTGAAATAAATAACATAAAAGGCTCTAAATAAAATTTGTACTTACTAACGTTTTAATAAATTGCTTCTTATGGGAAGGGGCCGAAGCTGCTGTGCTGTGTCTAGCGAACAATAGTCCGGGGCCAAGAATAGTTAGTCTCTGATGAAAAAATAATTTGTTACATAGAAAAGACAGCTTATTCGATTTTTTTATCCCAAAAAGCATACTTACTAAGTGTAGCGAGACGTTCGCCAAATCCATTGTCAGAAGGTTTCCTCGATTCGGGAATCACGTGGGCACGACGAACGATGGCAAAAACAAAGAGAACACAAGCGCTCTTATGCTTAAGAGAGCGTTATAGTAGCGCTTTATACCTGAGGATAGGCTCGGTAACAACGCTATTCCACACCTCAGGACTTTAGCAGCTGAATGCGCCGGTAGAGAATTCCAAAGCCGCATGCATGATTTTAGCGAGGAATCCTTTATAACCTTTTTATTAATAGTACCGTAAGTTACTTTACCATTTTCTTAAAACTGTCTTGTTGCAAACTAAAATTTCCTTTATTTGAAATTAAATAAATAAAAATAGTAATTTTGCTGATATACCTTATTTATCTTTCAATTAAATACAAAAGTAAAAATCATGTTACCTGCTAACATATAATTAAGTTGATTCCTTGAAATTACTTTAAGTATGATACTGACTATAGACAATTGTAATTTAATCTTTTGACTAATAATAATCATGAAAAAAATAGATATTTCAAACAGGTAAACAATATTCTTAAGAAAAAAGCAAGTAATTCAAAATAAAAATATGCTAACAAATAAGTATATTCGTTTTAGAAACTTATGTTTGTTCCACTATGACCTTGATGTAGTGGAATAATACATTGAATTGTCTTGTAGATGACAATTCAAAATTGAAAATCACACTCATGTAATCTGTAAAACTAGAAAACTAACTACGCTTTGTGAGATTTGCATGTATTGAGAGTTGTTAGCTATCAATAGATATATTCGTACAAAAATACCTGCAAGACATAGAAGACATATAGAAGCTCTTGACATTTAGAGAGCAGGAATTCGATATGCGATTTGTGTTGGTTTTTATGTTAACTAATAATACAACTAATGCTCAACATGAGGTCATCGATTATTAATAAGCGAATTCAAATACTATTATTTAATAAAAGTATACCTTTAATGTTTTAATTTTTTGTTTTAAGTTCAATATTTGTTTTAATTCAACAAACGTATTTTTTCTTTATACCAACATTTTCATGATTTTCATAAAAGTTACGAAGTTAATAATTTTAATTCTAAAAGAACTTATTTATTGATTCAGGCGTTACTTTGCGGAAATCCATTGTAAGCAAGTGATGCATTAAAAATATTTTTGTAACAATTCCCGTGCTACTATTTTCCTGAAACATCGAGAAACTATTCAACACGACACGTGTTTCGCCCTTCTCGTCTCAGCTCTCGTTTCTCTGTCTCTTTCCTCTCTCTCTCCTCTCTCTCTCTCCTCTCTCTCTCTCTCTCTCTCTCGTTTCAGCGTTGGTCGTGAAGACATCGTTGTTCTGAGGCTCCTATCTTACCTAAAGATGCCCTGTGTAAGGGCTCAACAGGTGTCGTGTGAATAGTTTCTTGATGTTTCGGGAAATAATAGTAGCGCGGGAATTGTTACAAAGACATTTTTAATCCATCACTTGCATAAAAGAACTACTTATCTACTTACTTATATTTTAGTCAAATTTATTAAATTGTATTTATCAAGTGCACAATAAAATAACTCATAATGTAATCTTTTTTTAAAAAGTAAAAATTCTAAGTAATTTCAGTTCGAAAATTCTCAGGAATTCACTTTTTTTTTTGGTTGGAAAATCATCAAATGACTCTCGCGCTTTGAGGCGGAAGGGTGTGTCAGACTTTCACTGACTAAAAACCATCCATGTTTCTTCTTGAGCCTGCTATGTCCCAGGGCCGCGATAACTATACCCTGTATATATTTTTGAAGTTAGACCAAACTTACTACTATATCTTTAAAATTTACTCAACCAAACCACATCATAGTTCTTTGCTGTATAAGAAAAATAATAAATAATAATAATTTATTTTCAGACCAAAGATCCATAGACTGTTAGTAATAATAAAACTTATAGACTATGTTAGTAGGTGTAATAAAAACAACAAAAAGGAATATTTATTTATTTAGTGTCATTTGTAAATCAGAAAACTTTGTGATGCGACCTGAAAACAAACTACCTTACGTACTACTTTTAGTTTTGTTTGTGTGCTGTGTCATATGTTTATTAAAAATTAGTCTTGTTCAATATATCAATTCAAGATTTGAAATGCTTTTTTTCACGTAATCGATGCACGAAAGCCGTCTTGAATCTCTCTGTCGCCCTATTCGACAGAATCGATAAGGCTTAGACATGCCGTCGATGCCGCCGCCGCAATCAATATGGCGTTAGATTTTTTAAAAAGAAATAAAAATCAATTAAAAAATACGCCATTTTCGTTAGATCTAACTAAAAATATGTTGCAAATAATAAACGTTGCAAAACGTAAAACTTGTCATTTTAAACTCTTTATAAATTAATATAATATTAGTAATGCGGTTTAGTCTGCAGTCATTGTCTCACACACTAACAGTCACAAGACCTTGATCTCAACCTTAATACTTCAGGGCCAAAACTCTTCCGTAAATAAATATTCTTGTTTTTCATTTCAATTTAGCAAACCTACTAGTACTCTACGACGTATAGACATTTGTGGAAATTAATAAGTTATATATGGCACGGCTATCGTAAAGTGTGTGATCCTTTGGTAAGAATGGATATACCGACTATGGCAAATCCGTCACCATAATACTGATGATTCTATATGTTTCTATATATAGAGAGCTGACGAAAAACTGTTAGATTTAAATAACTTAACGTTCTTATAGTCTTCTGTTTATATCCAGAACAGGGTGGACTTATTGCCAGCAGGCATTATTTGGAAAATAATATTAAATATTACAGTATTATCCGTGGTAAATTAGCTTAGACATATAAACAAATAAATCTCTACTCTCCGCAGCTGAGGCTGTAACCCCGACATCTCCAAGTAAACTATAAATATTTAAAACTATCTGATAATTTTGTGTCTGTGGAACGTATCAGATAGTTTTTTACCTTACTCACACGTAACGGTGTCATACTTCTACATATTATTGACAACATATCCCGAAAATTAGGTTTATTGCTTTGATATAAGTAGTGTCATTGCGCTTCACTTTTTGGTTCGTCTAGGCACTATTAATAGTGGCCTCAGATTCGTTGAAAAACAATAAGGACGTTTTAAAGTCATTCTTATGCATGGTTTATCTCTAGCAATTTATCTAGGAGGGAAGTAATACGATTTGAAGACATTTGTAAGGATATTTTAATTCGTCTGATGCAAATAAAATATTTTTACATTATACGGTAACGGATTAAGTATGTTGCAACGCTAGGCGCAGCTCGTGTCTAGTCAATAATCAAATATATGCGTAAAATTTAAAGTAAAGTCATTATCATCATCAGTAGTTTTAATAAAATAATAATTCTATCTGTATTCCTCGTAGTTCCTAAACGGCTGAACCGGTGTTAATTACGTTTATTTTACTTGAAACTTTCTTGTTGCAGTCTAGCTCGAGACTCTATGACTAAGTTTAGAAGTAATAATACCACCAAATATTAACACTCGCATTTAATAACACAACAAATGGAATAGTATTTTAAATTTAAGGAACACAATTGTTATTAAAGGACTGACTGATCCTTTCTTAACAATCAAAATATATTTATAAGCTAGACTGGCACTAACAGTACCTAATCTTAGATATGCTTCACAGTTTACCTTTTTGTTTTTATTTTAATATGGGATACGAAAAGGGCATGCAAACATGGGAGGCCCTTGCTATTGTAATTTTAAGACCTTAATTTGTATAACTAGGGTTGTTTAAAGGAAAGAAAGATATTTTATATTTGTTTTCAACTAATTTTATTGTGCTCTTAATATATTTTTAAGAAAAGGCACAATAACTTAAACAGTTTGATTAAAATAAACATTTGGGAACAAATATATTTATTCCATTCCTCGTTAAAAGGCAGTATCGGCACAGTAATGTACATTTCGAAACAACTTCACCTTCTGCAGGCAAATACCTACGGGCTAAAGACATGGAACGCATATTGATTTGATTTTTTTATGTGATAATGAACACTGCAAAAGCAAATTACATTAAACACTCAATGTCAGAACTTTATAAAAAGCAATATTTTTATGGTCAATAGACACTTGGGTATTGGCTTAATAACTCGTCACTGTGAGGATTTAATCAAGTAATACATAATTCAAACAAATATTCTCTAAAGTTTTATTATTTACCGTACTGCGCAACCAACGTATAATTCGAAGGTTCATGAAATTAGCTTTTTGACCTTATGATCACTGCATTTTGTTGTATCGACTTATATAAGATGTGCGCAGTGATAATTATTTGCCTTTATAACAATTGTCAAATAATGACGACTCGGGCGTTGTAAAAATATATATTGTTTGGAAAATTTTGATGTACAATGCATACTATATGATATATGTCGTATCTATGGTTTAATTTATACTTTCCTTCAATTTGGTCTATACAACTCCGCCAACCACTGGTGTATACTTAGGTTACCCATTTGGAATTATAATTAAGCATAATATAAATTTGTTCTTAATTATAATTTGAAGCACGAAACACATATACACTACTAAAAGTACATAGGGGATCAGATCCCAGCATATAGAAGTTGTGGATAAGTGGATTGTCTTCAGAATAAACCTTTAAGAGTCACGGAAAAATCCATTTTGTAAATCCTATCTCGTGTATGTATGGGCAAATATGCCAATTCTAAATTGCGTAATTGTGAAATGGAGTTTCAATTGTTGGGTAAATTACGGCGATTAGAGTTGTCTTTATATAGTGTAGTTGCGCGTGGGGCAGGCCTGTTGCAACGATGAGGATGCCGCTTGCTGCTCCGTGGGTGCTGGTGTGCTTGCTTGTGGGGGAGGTGTTCGGTGGACCCGCTGTAAGTATCATATAGAAGTAAATGGTATTTATTCAAGTTAATTTCCAGTGAATTTAATGTATCTTTTTGCCTTAATAATGTAAATATATGTATAAAACATTTTGTATAAATTTGAATGAATGAAGTGGCAATGAGAAGAAGTAAGTCTTAATAATAAAAAAGAACAACCTTAAGGCTTATCCTATAAATAGAGATTCTATGTTGACGGTTAATATTTATTCGAGAAAAAAACAGGAAATAACTCTAAAATAAAATAGTGTTACATTTAAATTTAATCTACTATACAGCTATTAAAAGGTGCGGCACTAGTATAAAAGAAAATCTCGACGACCGATATGGCGTGGTGGCGAGTATACCCGCATTCCACTCCTGAGGTCGTGGGTTCGATTCCCACACAGGGCAAATATTTGTGTCTATAAATATGAGTATTTGTTCTGGTCTGGGTGTTTTCCTATGTATATTAAGTATGTATTTACAAAAAAAATAGTATTTATGTATGTTTATCCGTTATTTAGTATCCATAACACAAGTTCTTAATGATACTTATCTTGGAACTAAATAATTGGTGTAAGTGTCAGAAATATTTATTTATTTATTTATTTATTTACCAGTTAAGATTATAGCTTGAATCAAATTTCGAAAAAACTTTTTCACAGCCAATCTGGTGCCATTACACAGTTTTGGTGGATTAATATTTCGCAATAATATAATCGAAGAACCAATTTTAAGATTCAAGCAATGCTGTGGTATACCAGCCGGTTCCAATGAATTTAAAAATTCAATTAAATAATTCATTGCCTCATCTTGATTCATAACACTGTGAATTGATTTATATGTCGTGACTACACCTGGCAGTTTCGCTTGAATTTGAAAAATAATGGCATTGATATGAATGTTTTTCGGTGCTAAAATGGCGCGTTCTCTCTATCAATCATGATTTCTGTAATTCTGAAGAATATTCGGAAAAACACATTTAATCAACTCATCTATAGATTGCGCAATTGTACAAAAATTGTTCGGTAAAGTGATCAATCCGTTGGTACTGTCGATTGGTATTTTGCCTTCACCAATTTCTAACAATTGTTTTGAAAACTCATGGGCAGTTGCATCATTATGTAGGTGAATACGCATATTAATGTTCATTGTAAATTTTCGTACATATCTCCAAAGAACTGATGACTTCAAACAGGCGTTTATTTCATCAGCAGGAGTTGATCGAGAAATGACAGGCAATGTTTGACGAAAGTCCCCTGACAGCAATATCAGAGCACCATCAAAAAGCTGTTGATTACCGCGTAAATCTTGCATTTTTCGATTAAATGCTTCTATTGATTTTTTATTTGCCATTGTGCACTCATCCCATAAAATAATTGATGTTAATCGCAGAACTTTTGCCATAGCAGAATTTCTCGAAATTATTATCAAAGCTTCGTTGTACATTTCCAAGGTAATCAACAAATCGGGATTTCTTTCATGATGACGCATACGAATTAAAATGTCTTCTGCCATATAATGTTCAATAATTTTGGCAGACGATCGAGAGCAATTTTGAACAATTGAACTAATGCGTTATGCTGATGGAAAAACCTTGGATGGTCTTGTATTTGAAACAATTGCACAACGTTCATCCAATTCACGAAAGTTAGCCGCATCACAATGTGGACATATTGCGTCCACCATTCCAAGGTATCCGTATATACTATAATCAATCTGACTGTTGTAATTAAAAGCAGCACGCAGCATTTCATCCAAAACAGCACGACGTATTCTTGATCGCCGTGCAATCGCCGGCCTATGTTTTGTCGTCTTGCTCATGGCATTTTACCTTCACTCAACAACTCAATAATATTTTGGAAAATATAAACACAAATCAATAACAACAATAATTTTGAAAATATAAACACAACAAAGCAATAATTATCGCTGATAAAATGAAATGACATATGATGACATTAAATTTTTTTGATATAACTAACGTCACTTTTGACATTAAATTTTTTTCATAAGCTTCAAATTGGCTTTTAAGTATTAATACAAATTGTTTGTATATGGGAGTATAGAAATATGTTGATTTTACACTTTTTCAAGATTTTTTTTTTATTTTCTCTACGTACAAACCTTCTCTGGACTTCCACGAATAATTCAAGACCAAAATTAGCCAAATCGGTCCAGGCGTTCTCGAGTTTTAGCGAGACTAACGAACAGCAATTGATTTTTATATATATAGAAGATATAGAATATAGATATATAGATAAGGACATTTTTATTTTGTTGCAATAATATTGTTTTAGATGTGTCCGAGGAAATAACCATATCGCCTAAAAATCCGGGATTTGTGCCGTGTTTATCCGGGCGTCGGCAATCGAAGAAAGGCAGCCCTAAACTTGTGTCACTACAGCCTGACTTGTAAAATGCTGAGTAATAGGACTTTCCAACCATTCATAACACTGAATAAGAAATATGAAATATTCTGATTCTTATCTTAATTAAGTACTAATTTTATTTTACATTCTAAAGGCATTGTAGTCTATATCGATGGATCAATTGATAACTTGACGGTGACAATAAACATTATTTATAACAGTTGCACGGCCCTGAGGCGCACCCGCCTCTCTCAGCCGTAGCGGATTTGGGTACGAAGTTGTCAACGCTAGTGCAGCGGGAGCAGGACGCGCGGCTGCCGTTGCCCACCATCCAGGAGATCGAAGCCATCAAGAAGGTTGCACAGATCCTCATTATGCTCGGAGAACAGGTACTCGCGAGTGATGATTGATCTAGACCAACGGGATTTTGCATACTCATTTCGAGTAAAGAAATTACTCGAAGTACTCGTAGTAAAATTTGAAGTGAAATATTGAAAAACTAATTTATTTGGTAATTAATTAAAGTATTTTGCATATATACTAATTCCACTAGGTACTTATTTCAAAAATAACCGTTCCCTGTAAGTATTTCATTTTATTGTTTTAACAAACTTTACTAATATGGGCGCTCGATATGGCGTGGAGGTAAGTATACATATGTATACATTCCACTCCTAAAGTTGTGGGTCTGATTCCCAAATAGAACATGTCTTTGTGTGCATGAACATGAATATTTTTTCTAGTCTGGTGTGTCTTATGTAGTATCCGTAACACAAGTTCTTAATGATACTTAATCTTGAAGCTAATTAATTGGTGTGGAATTAAGAGAATGAATATTATTATATTTTATTTATTTTATTATTCCTATATCACCAGAATTAGAACCTGAGAGCTTTTACCATTCGAATTCAGTATTTGCTAGGTTTTACCACTGTCATTTTGTTGTAGATGTTTTTGTTTTAGGAATAAAACAATAAGTACTTCTTAATTATTTGCTTTAATGAACTATTAGACAAAACAGGTACATAGTGTTATAAAGGTATCATATGATAGTAATAAGTCCAAACTAATACCAACTTATTTAAATTATTTTGAAAAAACACATCTGACGACCTGCAGGTGCATTTATTCTAGTACATTTACATTTTTTGAATCCTTGTCCTCCAGTTAACGACAATTTTTCGACAACTTCTCGAAGACTCTTTCTTTATCCGTAACAACTTCTATATCCGTAACAACTTACCCGTTATCCCTAACGCCAAGCAATAGTGTTCGCATATTTGTGTACTGGCGTGTACATAGACAGTGTAATTTCAGATTTTATAAGCCAAAAAACACTGCCTTTATTAAAATTTCATATAGTTTTCAGTGCAAGTATTTGCAAAATGTAGGATTAATTCGTCCGAAATATTAGGTCGGGGAAAAAGTCTTTTCGCATAACGTAGGTATAAACTTATTATAAATTTTTTTTGACTGTACTATTTGTGTCTGGCTGGTTTTGGTAACATTAAAAAGGTTCCATTATAAAGAAAAGAAAAAAATAAAAAAAAGTTGTTTCCCGCTATTTTTCATTTGTTTTTCTCTCCGTTAAAATGAGTGAATCTAATGAAGAAATTCGATACATTTTAAAATTTTATTATAAAAAAGGCAAAAATGCAATTCAAGCAGTGAAAAAAATTTGTGATGTTTATGGACCTGATGCAGTGTCAGTAAGAGTAGCACAAATTTGGTTCAAACGTTTTCAGTCCGGAAATTTTGATGTTAAAGATGCACCTCGCTCTGGTCGCCCTGTTACAAATAAAATGGACGCCATTTTTGAAAGAGTGGAGCAAGATCGGCATATTAGTAGTTACGATGTAGCTGAAGAACTGGGAATTGACCACAAAACAGTTTTGACCCATTTGAAGAAAGCTGGTTATACAAAAAAGCTCGATATTTGGGTGCCACACGAGCTCACTCAAAGAAACTTAATGAACCGTGTACTCATTTGCGATTCATTATTGAGACGTAATGAAACCGAGCCGTTTTTGAAGAGATTGATAACTGGCGATGAAAAGTGGATCACGTACGACAAGAACGTGCGAAAAAGGTCGTGGTCGAAAGTTAGCCAGGCTTCACAGACTGTGGCCAAACCTGGCCTAACACGAAATAAAGTGATGCTGTGTGTATGGTGGGATTGGAAGGGCATTGTTTATTATGAGCTTTTACCGCCCGGCAAAACCATCGATTCTGATCTTTACTGCCAGCAACTGATGAGATTAAAGGAAGCAGTCGAGAGAAAACGGCCGGAATTGATCAACAGAAAGGGTGTGGTCTTTCATCACGATAACGCTAGACCACACACATCTTTAGCCACTCAGCAAAAATTAAGAGAGTTCGACTAGGAGGTCCTAGTGCATCCACCATATAGCCCTGACCTTGCGCCTTCAGATTTTCACCTGTTTCGGTCTCTGCAGAATTTTTTAGGTTCTGTAAGGTTGACCTCAAGAGAGGACTGCCAAAACTATTTGTCCCGTTTTTTTGATCAGAAGTCCCAAAGTTTCTACAGTAACGGGATAATGTCTCTGCCCACAAAATGGCAGAAAGTTATTCAACAAAACGGTACATATATATTGTAAATAAATGTAAATAAACTTTGAAAAAAATGTCTTGACTTTTCATACAAAAATACGAAAAGACTTTTTCCCCAACCTATTATATTTCTATACATAATAGAGTATATTGTTGTACTTAAGTACAAACTTTAAAATATTTATGAAATAGCCGATTTTTATTCTCCAATACGAAGTTATCGTCCCATATTAAAAGTCTTTAAGAGGTTTGCATACCCTATATAAATAATATGTGAAAAATTATGTGTTGTTTGAGTATATTAAATACTAGCGGTCGCCCGCGGCTCCGCCCGCGTGGAAGTCGGTTACCGCTGCAAATGCCTACCCAGGAAAGACACAGTCAGCAAAATGATTCCCAGGTCAATTCACAGACACCGATACTAACATCGACGACGCAATCATTATCCGCAGGCTGCATGATTGTCTTTATATGGATGTTAAAGTTGTTAATGATGAAAATATTTAAATGTACTTAATACTAAGTTTTCACTCCTACCGGCAGTCTCGGTGTGCAACCCGTTGTTTTGGAATACATAACTAAAGCGATTATTGTAGAGCTTCTCTATAAACAACATTTGACGTCAAATTATTTTCAGGTAACTAAATAAACTGATGGTCGGGATAGGGCGCTGAGCAGCAGAAATCGTAATAATTTAATTTCGCCATAACTTCAAAACCAAACACCCAATTTTGATTATTCCACGACCAAATATTATCTACATAAACTGCACTTAGTGATGAAATAATTTAAGAAGGATTAACAGCATAAGTAAAATAAATGGGTTTTAAATGTGGTCCAAAAAAATTTCAAGGTTTTTAAATAAAAAAAATGGTTGTTGTGTCTCACTCGACATAGATAGGTATAGTGTGTCGCGGCCTTTTTAGTAGAAATTTATAAGATCTACAATTAATTCTCACATTTTGTGGTTCTATCTTTTTTTAGGCAGCGTACGCAAAATAAGTAACTGTTCTGGTTGTTTTTTTACACTTTGTGTCCGAAAATCCCAAATATCTTACGAAACTCTACTTTTTTCCAACATTTAGCCTATGTTACTCAGTGATAATGTAGCTTTCTAATAAAAAAAGAATTATTAAAATCGGTCCCTTTCCTCTTAGTGTAGAAATCGCTTATAATGTCTAGCTTTCGAAAACATTGATTCCAGTTACAACTACACTTTTTAAAGATTATATTCAGGAGAATAATAATAAGTGTAAGAATAATAAATGTACAAGTGAAATAATATATGAATATTAATACATCACATGTATTATGGTTTCTATAGATGTTTGTCACCTTAAAAATTATATATTGCAGATAACAGGTATTTTGTGTCAAGTTCGGATTTCATATTCATATTTAGATTTCTATGGTTTGTAACTATTTTGTGTTAATTAATAATAATGTTGTCCACAAAAAATTATAATAATAGACTGTATCAAAATACTAAGCATTACTAAATTATAACTGATTATTTGTGTGTAAAGTGCTATGTCATCACTACGAACTACGAAAAGGGTGTTGTCAAAATAAGTATTGACTAAGTGCCTACTTAATTTCAAAATAAGCTGCTGAACTGACTATCATACAATGAAGCCAAATGAATCTATAAAAATCCTTTTCTTGTCATAAAAGGCACATTTTTTTATCAATGTAGTGCCAGAATTTACTTAGTGTAATATGTTTTGCAATCAAATGTTGCAGAAATAGTCAAAATCAAACAAGAACAGATATTGCCTGTATAGACGAAGAGTTTAATCCGAGAATGGCATTTATTATATTGTGGCTAAGATATTGTAATAAATTCATTGTCGCTTGATGTGATGAAGGTCGGGATACTCGTTGTCCTCGGGTTTGAATAAGTATATCTGTGGTAGAATTTATTAAAATTATATTTAAGTATACGTTGTCTACGAACTTTTATTACTTGTGACATATTGTGATTTGTCCTTGGCTATTTATTTATTGACTGTCTATTTTACAATCCCAGGTAATACCGACTATAATCGGTGACCAGCCGTCGCCAAACTGCGACCCCTCACCCGCTGAGACCCCTGCGGACCCAGTCAACGATTAGACGAAAACAAAATACCATTCACAAGTAGAACTTTCCATAGGAAACCAGTTTGTAAGAATCATAATTTATATACAAAACCACAGACTTCATTAAATACAAGTTATGTCTAACTCATTTTACATTTATTAAAGTTGCTGTTTTTAATCATCGTTGCGAAGTGTAAATTTTCACATCACGCAAAAAAGTGGATTAAAATTAGATTTTCTATAAATAAATATCTTACACCTATTATGAACTTATTCATATTGCAAACCTTAGCTGTAGTAACATTAAATTAAATGTAGCTGAGTATATATTATTATTATATTCATATTTATTTTATCATTGGTAGATACACTGTGGAAGAGTAATAAGATATAGAAAAACACTAAAATATGACTATAATTTCAATACATAATTGATGTAAAATATCTTTTAGTAAAAATAACTTAATAATAATAACTTTTTATTTGCACAAACATGGTATACACAGATGATACATTTGATTTACAAGAAGCGCATGTTTCGCTATCATATTTCCATATAAAATAATAAGTCTTTTTATAAAAACAGAATAAATTGATCATATTTCATTGACTGCTCTCACATTGTTTATAATAAGTGCATGAAAGTGAAAATATTTATAATGATTTTGTAATCGCATCATCATCCTATCATTATCACGGTGGCCCTAGGGCCTGCTCACAGGTCTAACCAGATTTGGCTGAATTTCAGTTGTAACACGGAGCAACTACCGTCTGACCTCCAAAAACCCAAATCATTCCATGGTAAAATCAGCCTTCAGGATATTAGAAGGCACTGACTTCCTAATAACGACTGCCATAGATGTTCATGACAGATGGGACCAACGGTTTTATGTGCTTTTCGAGGCACGGAGCAAGCGATAATTACGCACATAATTTCGAAAAGACATAGGTGCGCGACCAGTCTTTGAACCCGAGAGCCTCTGAATGCCTTCAGAGGTGCGTTTAGTGACGCTTACATTCACAGAAGTCAAGGCAAAAAATCGGACAAGCGCAGCGCAAATCAAACACGCGTGGACAGTGTTCCATACTATAAATACATACTTACAGAACCCTTAAAATAAACTTAAAAAGCAATTTAATTTATTTAATTTGTATGCAGCCTGTCCTGAGTGGGCTTTATACTCTGATTGTTACACGTTACGGAGCACTCTATTTTTCTGTGGACTGCATCGTTCAATATAGTGCAATATGTGCCTTCACTAGAAGCGCCGCGTGGTGAAAATAAGTAAATAAAAACTATTTATTCAGTGACAATGACTATTCAATTTGTTAATGATCCGAGATGCTGAATTATACCTTAAGATACCTATCTATCGTAAGGTTTAATTAGTTACTGCACTTGAGCAGGTGTATGTAGTATCTGACTCCTACGCAGGAAGTGATACGCCCATCTGATTGTGCAGTGGTAGACCAACTCCGACACGGTCACCAGAGAGCATCCTATCAGCAACCTTGCCTGGCAGCTCAGAGTTGCTGTAATAAATAAATAATTTTAGTAAAATATCTTTATTATTCCATATACATCCAAAGTTACACCGAACTGTTTGATTTAGTCAAAAGATTTTATGGATTCAAGCAAAAATAATGGAAATTATGTATGTCATAGTATCAAAAAGTACCTTATATAACTAATTAGGAAAAAATATCAGGGCTAAGTCACGTTCGCGAACTCTACAAGTAACTTACATTTGCAGTTAAAATTTACGACTAATAAATTTATGACTAATTATTTTAACACTAATAAGTAGGTTCCATATCTAGAAAATCACTTATTTATTAATCACTAATGAATTATCTTGCATAGCTAGAAACAATGAGATAAGTGCGAGTTGAACTGGCTTGAAGAAGGTACGACGTTATCTGTCTTGCTTTACGCAATCTGAGCCAAATTTAAGTTGACAAGCACAATATTGAGTGAGTATTATAGATTTTCCCGTTAGTGAGTAACTTATATCTTTTTTTCCGCCTTCCCCTTTTGGGTAATTTTCCGCAATAACTTAAAAGCTATTTATTTTAAAATAAAAAAGAAATACGCTTAAGACACCAGTTGCACCTTCACGTAACGTCTCGGAAAATTGATATGTGTGCAAAATTTAAACCGGTTCAGTCGATTCGGAGAAAATTTAGTGTGATGGACTTCTCTTACCTATTGCTTCATACCAGTGAAGACCAACGTCTACGGTGTAGGTATTATGGTTCAAGGAGTCATAATAAATCCGGATCACAGTCGTGTTCACCAGGCTCACTCCCGCCCTGACAACAATCATTTACAAATTCATAAATTAAATTCATGAATAGAATAACGAACGATACCTTTACAATTACAACTGGCTATTTCATTTTTTTTTAGTGACCGAAACACGTGTGTCTGTGTTAAATATTACCCATTTAGAGATCTAAAAAAAACTATAAATATAATTAAGAATTCGACCACAGTGGATCCCGGGCAATCCGGGCTAGTCGAATCCGGCGCCTGTAGTTTAAAATATTTCTTGTTTTTATTTTATTTTTTTATTAAATATATTGTTTACCCGCACTGGATCCGTGTGGTAAAGTATGACCCAATACTCTCTCCCTTGGTACATGAGAGGAGGCACGTGCCCAGTAGTGGGACGTAAATAGGCTGAGATGATGAATTGTTATCAGAATCCTTGTAAGCTTAAACAAAATATTAAGAAGCTTTAGCTCTGAAGCTAAATATACGAGTATCAGCATTGTGTACTCACGCAAAAGTGCTTCTGAAAACTTTCTCGGGATAGTAGTAGGTGACGTAGGCGGCGTTGGCGGCGTGCAGCACTCGTGCGCAGTCGGGCGTGCAGTGCTCGCACTGCTGCGAGTCCTGCGTCTCCTCCGCTAGCCCCGGGTCGGCGTCGTCACCCGGGTAGTAGTACAGCAGTTTCTCTGCATCAGAATAATATATATACACTTTATTCGATGACTCTCTAGTATTTCCCTAGACCAATAGTCTACAGTTAACATCATGCTCAGATCAAGTACTTAACACTTTAATAGAACAATTCTTAATTTTTGCATACATGGTATGATAATGTATGTATGATCGATGAATCAAATAAAATATTAATACAGCGGAAGATTTTCCATCACCAAATCCAGAAGGTTTTAAAAAAGGGCAGCTCAAAAGTACCCTAAGCCGACGGGAATGTATGAGAAGAGTAGTGAACGTGAATTAAACCAAAAGTGTGTGTGCCAGGATCGTAACAAGTGGATGGACGTGATCTCAGCTTAATTGCACGGGAATTAGGCGTGACAATATTGATGTATGTTTTAAAAATACTTGGTATTGTTACTATTCTAGGTTTATACCTCTGTGCTTTGCAAGGCAGTTCATATGTTCAGGAGAACACGTACGGTCGCTTTCATTGGGCAGTAGTGTGAAGGGGAGACAGTTGCAGAGAGCAACAGTGGTGCGGCGACGGCACTCCGTGAGGCACCACGAGTAGCTGTTCATCGGTAGCGGTCCTCCAAACTGTCTGATTCTGCATCCCCGCTATAAGAAAGTCCGGTTGGATTACCTATTTCTTCATATTAACAGCGAAAAATGAAAGTTATTGTATGCAATTTTGGCTCCAGTAAAGCATTAATGACCGTCAAAATTACTTGATACTTTGAAGCTCATGAGACGAAAATGTGGTCAAGAAAGTTATACCGACGACCGATATGGCGTGGAGGTCAGTATACCTGCACTTCACTCGAGAGGTCGTGGGTTCGATTCCCACACAGGACAAATCTTTGTGTGCATGAACATGAATATTTGTTCTGGTCTGGGTGTTCTCCTATGTATCTTAAGTATATATTTACAAAAAAAAAAAGTATTTATGTATGTTTATCCGTTGTTTAGTATCCATAACACAAGTTCTTAATGATACTTATCTTGGAACTAAATAATTGGTGTGATTGTAAGAGAATATTTATTTATTTATTATTTATTTATCTAGTTTCTTTTGAATATCTCTGTGCTAGATCTAAAGACGTAGTTAGCTCGTATTGTGTGAGTTCTAACAATAATTGATGTTTTAGTGACGGTAGTCTTAAATTTGTGACTCTGATATATTATTATTATCTCAGATTCTCCGTGATCATGAGTCACTCACAGTAAAGTATTGAAACGTAGCGCGTAGGGAATAAAGTCATACATTGATACATTTTATGTCTTATTAAAAAAAATCTTACAGCCAGTACAATTATTATGTGATCTAGCATGAAAATGACATTGATACCATTTTGTCGCTAAAAGCGCGCAGGTTAGGCGCAGGGTACTGCACAGACGCGGTGAGGGAGAAGTACACGGACACGTTGCGGGCCACCGGGTAGCGGCGCACCGCCCCGCCCTCCAGCAGGGGATACTCCGACCCGTCGAACATCAGCACCTAATCATACAATTTTATTGACAAAAAAAACATTATACAACAATTCTATCAAACAATACCATACATAAAATACAAATGAATAACAAAGAATATTACAACATAATGCCTTATTTATTCTAAACAACATAATATTATGTTACTTGTCAAAATGGCGATACAACAGCATACGCCCTTTTGAAAGGA
This sequence comes from Musotima nitidalis, assembly GCA_949126915.1. Classification (NCBI taxonomy): domain Eukaryota; kingdom Metazoa; phylum Arthropoda; class Insecta; order Lepidoptera; family Crambidae; genus Musotima; species Musotima nitidalis. The sequence goes on from OX421431.1 coordinate 750,495, forward strand.
AACATAAAGTTCGGATAGCGTTCCAACGCTATATTATCCAGCACGTGGGACCTTACTGACAAAGGTCATTAGGTCTGTCCAATAACTTAAAAAATATTTGTATGGTAATTAAGTAAACATTTGTTTACATTTAGAACTAACTTGGGCTTTTTTAATGTGTCATCATAACCTAATGAGAAAAATGTCATTCGGCCTACTTCAAATATCCGACGAAAGCGGCTTAGGGAAATTTCTAAGTTCAACAAGCAATATTTCATAGGAGTATAAGTTGGTACATCAAATCCTTCGGTAGGCCGGCGCACCACGGCAAAGTCATTGGTGTTTTCGTTGACCACCACACCCAGACCGTAGCTACTGCCACTAAGCTCCAGAATCTGCGGAGAATTGTCCACATCTTCAGGTCTGCACAAGGGGAGAGAAAAATATATGTAATAATGGCGCGAAATCTTCCATTACTTTAAAAACAAGTGCCTGTGCAAAAGCATCAAATCAAGTATAAAATCGCACGGAGAGGAGATTTATAGACAGGGTAAAGAAGATTATGTAATATTAAAAAGTATATTTGCATTATTGTTTATAAGAATTATTAGAGGTAGTTTATTAATATGAATAATTTTTCCATATTAGATATTATATGGCAGATAAAAGAAAAAAATATTTTTGAAACAAATATAAATTTGTCTTAACACATAAACAGACAAAGAGTACAATAAATAGACACGAACCAACTGTGTGATAATAACAAAAAGTTGCGTATTAAGTTCCATCTTACTGATATTGCGAGTTGAAGACGCAGCAGAAGCCCAGCGGCGTGACGCGCGTCGCAAACAGCCGCTCGCAGTCCACGCCGTGCCCGCGCCAAGTACACTTCTTTAACATCGAAGTGCAGTTTGGTGAGAGCTGCAATTTTAAAATAGGAAATTATACCGACATAAATTGCAGAAGAAGTGAGAATGCAAAGTACAGCGATTTAGCAGAGCCAAAAAAACTCTTTAAAGAACACTTTTTCAATTCCTCGCACTGACGTTTAAAAGCAGCCCAAATGTAACTGTGTATTGCCTCTTTGTAAATAGTTTTCCTTTTAGTAATTTCTTCATGTCTTTCATATAAGAAATATAAGCACTTTTTTGTTTATTGCTTTCAAATGACAAGAGACAGACAGATTAAGTTTAGCAATTATAGTATTAATAAATAAATACATACATACATAGATTCCCGCCTGTTACCCCGAAGGGGTAGGCAGAGGCATATTTTACGCCCACACTTCGCCAATTATATTGTTAATCCCACGTAATTGGTGGCGAGCCTATTGTCGCTTAATTATTATTTCAAATATATATTTATATTAATAATTAGTATTTAAGCGTTACGGCTTATATAATGTACAGCGATGAAGACTTACCCAATACATTAGTTTGGTAACGTTAAAGTATGGATGCTCGTTGTATAAAAACTTTACGAATTCTAAATCCTGTGGAGATCCTGACATGGTTATGAGTGATGCGAAATTTTTCAAGTTTTGCCATATAGCTGCCCTCGTGTATGTTTTATTTTTGTCTAAAGAATCCCTGTAAAATCAAAACTTCTGCGGTACAATAGACAATTTGATCCTACAAGGTAGCAGGTACGTTCATCTATTCAACAAAACGTATTTGGTTAAGGTATTTAAAAATTGTATTTAAAAATGGTAATACTAAATGGTGGAACTGATAAAATATCAATCGAGGTAAATATGTAATAGATTGAAAATGGAATATAATTTGTAAATGAAAAGTGACATCAGTCATTATTTGTGATAAAGGTACTATGTAACTTGATATACATTAACTCACAGATAATTAGTATAATAATTTAATGCTATGTTGCTGACAATGCAGTTGCTGCAGATGGCGACGGCCGGGAAGGGAAACCGGGACGCCAGCGACCCCACGAGCTGGTTCACCTGCAGCGGGGGACGCTTACTGAACTCCAGGTTCATAGCCACCATCACGCAGCACCCACTCAACACCAGAACCACTACCAATACCACGTACAAGTATCTGTTCATAGATTAAGTTATTTATAGATATTAAAAGTATATTGTTCTTTTTATGTGCAGTACCGAAATAATATTTAAGAAAATAAAATACAATATATAGTAATAGTTATGGCATGAAATCCTATTTTCCTTGATCAGGTTAGTTTTTGTGAGACTAATTCGTGCAAATGGAGGAGTTATTGACTTGAAAGAATTAAACGGAAGCAAAGATAAAGGCTATACTTACAACTTTCCAAATAAAGTATTCAATTACGTCCCAATTTACAACGTCTACAACAGAGCCTACTGATTTGATCATAGCTATTTTACTATCAAGCTAAATAACATTCATTATGTAGGATAAAACTGATTACTGCTGTATTTATCGAAATTGACACAATTTTTACACCAACATAAAATAATAATTATGTAGAAATTAACTCTTCTTCAGTTTGGTCAATTTGTAGAGCTGGAGGGGAAATTGCAGGAAGCAAAACTAATATCATATATGTTTTTAGAGGAATACTGATATAGATAATATGTTGGCGATGTTACACTATAAAATCTAAAGTGATACGCCTCTTGGGATACATTATAGGAAGAACAAGGCGCGACTACAAAGGTTTAAAACTTATATTTACTTATACATTTAAATCTTATTTGTTATGTCTTACACCTCCTGATCTTTACAAATTCCTCACCTGACAAACCTATGATCGCTGACGTACTTAAGGGCGTGCGAAGAACTGTGAGTTTGAAAGTCAGCCAGGGCATCGCTGAGGCTGCCCCTGAGGCGAGTCTCCAAGCCCACTGGCCCGCCGAATTTCCAAGGCCGCGACAGAACCAGCCCCGGCTTGCGGACACGTTTGCTCCATAGCTCCGGATCCACAGTTCTCATTGTGATTAGCTCGTTTTACACTAACACTAAAACTGCTTACTTGCTTTTTCCAAATACACACATGTACCCGCCTAATGGTAAGTGTCAATTTAATAATATTTTCAAATAGACACCGAATCTTATTCGTCTTCACGAAAGACCATGTGGCACCTTCGGTACTACAGAGATTATATCTGGGTAGAACAAACATATACGACTAAATTTAATTTCAAAATTGATTTGAAATGGATGCCAAAATGGACCAAGCAGTCCCAAATATAGAATTTCAAAAGGCGTTATTCCAACTCCAACATCGGATATATATTAGAAAGCATACAAATATTTGTCGTGTTCTGGGTTAATACATATGTGACGTTAATGCTCTGAGATGATAATTAAATTAACATAACAACTGATCTTAATTATAACTGTTATTAACTGACTGACCAGAAAAATAGAAAGTGCACTATTTTGTATTGCGACATTTAAGTATTTCATAATAACTCCCACTTGATATTTTAGGAACGCGTGACTAAAAAGAATTCATCTTATTTACTTCAAATGCTAATCACAGGAGTCGACGTAGACGACGTGTAAGGTCACCAAAGTCATTCAAGTCTCTTGACTTCACTATACGAAGTTATGATAAATATACTTAGTTCTTTTTTCCAGATGGAAAATCATCGAATAACCGTCTCCCGCTGTGAGCGGAGCAGGATGTGTCAGACTTTTACTGACTAAAAACCATCCATTTTCCTTCTTTAACCTGCTATGTCCCAGGGCCGCGGTAGCCCTTTCGAACAGTTCCACAGCAAACAAAAAAACGTATACTTGTTAATAGCAATCTAAAACCTAACAGACTGAAAGCAAATGGACAACACCAAGGTGTCCCTGACATGCCAGTTTGCATGCAACATGCATTGTACTAAATGAAAATTAGCAAAAATATCGGGCTTACATTTAAATAATTAATTGATAAAACTATTTAAGTGGAATAAACAATGAACATGAATAAAACACGAAAAGTAGCAGTGGTAACTCTTTTATTCATTTGTCAAACAATGCCAAATATAAATATTTATAAATAAAAATACTTTATATTACTGTTGTATAGAAATATGTAGGATTTCCTACTGTAAGACTATTCATAAATCTTAATTACTTTACTGTGATTTAAGTTCATTAAATATATATTTTTTTTTATTACAATGGAATAAATATGCAAAATTCATAATTTCATTTCATTTCATAATTCTTGTTCTATATTCAGAAAATAACAGTTTTAAGCTCTTAATTACAAAGTAACTTAAATATTATAAGAACCGTTAAATAACCATTCAAATTTCTATGTCAATGGAAGTCAATTTGTGGACATGGAACGTCACGTTTCACGACATAAATGACAAATCGCCAAAACCTTTATTAGGTCATAATCGGTCCACCTGTTGGGCAGGCATTCGTATCGCGACTGCTCTACGAAAGATGCTTGCTGACTCGAAAGCTTTGACAGTCACCTTTAGATGCAAAAATACTGTACTGCAATAATACTTAGTGCAAATTTAATGTTTCAAGACTTTACGAGGCTTACAGTTGGACTCTTTCGGTCTCGGTGTTGCATCCCTAGATACACGAGATTTAGTCTTTACTCAGAAATACTGGATGTGACTCAGATGCTTTATAATATATCCAAGGTAACCTATTGGTTGTTTATGGCTCTCGGTGACATAAACGCTTAAAGATTACTTGTCATTTTTAAAAACCAACTGAGAATCCTTACTCATTTTGCCTTCATGATGTCGTCAGCAAAATTATAGTAAGACTTCTCGTAGGCTAAATAAGCTAATGACTCTAAGTCAAAGTCATTTTTACATTAGCATGGAACCGTACTCACTAGCATTTGCAGATTTTATTGGGAGTCACACCTCGCTATAACTTAACTGGATTCCGTCGCGGCTAATTAATGAACTGATAGTTAAATAAACACAGAAATTCCGAAATTTCAGCAATCAATAGTCTAACAATTTCATAAATACATTTCTGATACAAACATTTAAATAAAAAATATGAACCTCTGCTATGTGTATGCCGTAGGTACTTTATACGCTCAAGCCTCACTATTAATGTTTACCGCTTATTTGTAGCTTCTTAGACAATATAAACCTAAAGCCAATATTTGTTCCTTTAATAATATAAATGTTATCATTTTATGATACATAATTTTATATAAACTAAAATTACACCTTTGGCGCGAAATACTTTGAACTTAGCTACAAAATAAATTAACAATTTTACAAAATAATAACTTGTACTTAATTATTAATTAATTACAATTGAATTAAATGAACCCGACCCAGCAACTGTTACCGAAACAAATTTCATAATTCTTGTAACAAGATGATAAAAACAATTTACTGAGCGAATTAATATTCTATGGATGTTTTGAAGCATTAAATAGTATGAGTGTATAATACCTACCTAGTGTAATAGTTAATTAAAGGTTTGACTAAAAGTAATAAAGTTTGTTCCAATTTAAAACTCAGATTTATAATACTTATTGGATTAGCATTTGTCCTATATTATTGGTTTGTTAATAGTTTGGATATGTACTTTAATTTCTTTACATATAAATATGTTTTTAGAAAATAGACAGTTTAATGTTATGACCTAAAAATATGAAATATCTTATAAATTGCAGTCTGGATAATACTCGTAGGCTTTACGTAAACATTAGCACGATTTAAAGTAGCATGTAGGGAAAATTTACTTTTATAAGGCCTTTTTAAGTCTCATGAAAATGTACTAGATACCTCTTTCAAACGCCTATAAATTAACATTCAATAAAATAATATTTCAAACAAGCTTTAAACATAAAATTCGAAATAATTTGTGAAATCTGACTATTACATTAATAGATACAGAATTGCACTAAAGACTTTGGTTTGATACATAATAAGAATTATAATTTAGTCATCAAGCAGTTCATGACTGGGTGGAGTCACGAGGACTTTTAGCATGAAGTTGACTGGGGACGAACATAAGGCGACGTCACCACAGCAGCAGAGCGGGCAACAGAAGCGCCGCTACATTTACGGACTGCCGCGCAGAAATCGATAAGATGCTTTTCCCTGGAAAATAACATCACAATACTTAGTAACAACTTTATATCATAACTCTACGCGAAAATTTTCGTATTTCACTGGAAATAGCTGCAAAATGCTTTAGATATGATTACCAAATGGTAATGTGCATACAGATATAGATAGCGACGATAGCCCAGGGGCGAGACCCCTTGCCTTTAAATTCAGAGGGTCTTAGGTTCAAACCCTGGTGCCGGTGGGAGTTGGGGGTGTTAGGTTTTTTTTTGTTACGGAATTTTTGGATTCGGTCTCCACGCTCAAGGCCCGCGATAGAAGCTATGCAATAGCTTAAAAAAAAGTAAGGTAAAAGTATACTAACATCGCTGGGCGAGTTTGGCTGCACAGCAGCAGTCGCGGAGCCGAGCGTAGCGGGCGCAGTCGTGCGCCAGCGGGCGACACCGGCGCGGCCCGGTGTAGCACGTGTGCGGCAGCCACGGGAACGGCTCCGGCAGGAAGCGCCGCTCGCAGCAGCAGTGGTCGGCCAGCACGCGCGTCTCGCAGTACTCCAGCTCCGACCGGCTGCACGCCCCGCAGCCCACTCGCGTCGCTGGCACTGGAATACATACATACAAACGAACGTGTTACGTCTTTTATTTAGCTTCGTAGACTGGCCTATATAGATTCTTCCTCTAAATGTCCCTCCCACAAATATATAATATACAATAGATAATGCAAATGCACGTGGTACGCATGTCCAAACTCCGACCAATTGTACTCACAGTCCGTTCAAATTTCACATCATAAATTATTTGTCTTCAGCGGCATCAGTGTCGGCAGCGACGTCACATTAGGTGTTTAAAAGTTTATTTCAATACAAATAGTGATACTTGTTATCGATATCTATTGTAGGCTATTATCTATATCTGTGGTCCCTCCTTTCTTTTCGCACGCAGAATACAAATAAGTAGACATTTTTTTTTATTATTCGAAAAACATGTTTTTCGAATTTCGAACCCCCAGAACGAAATTAATGCCCCCCGCCCCCCTTATCTCACGGGGAGTCGTAAGAGTCGACGAAGATAAATCCTATCCGATGATGAGTAGCAGTATCATTCTGCGTACTGGCTGCGATCACCAACCCGCCTGCCCAGCGTGGTGATTATGGGAAACATGGAATGTAATCTATTGCGGAGGCCAATGTTCAACAGAGGACTGATGCTGACATGATGAACGAAATTAATGAATTTGCGACAAAAGTATATAAGTTAAAACATTTTCACATAAAAAGAATTACCATTTTGCAACGCAGTGTGAAATTGTAAATAGAATCATTTGTAAACAGAAATTTTAGATCATTCTGATGAAGGTCAACGTAATTGGTTTCGGTAGAAAAACACCTCTAGAGAGTGACAAATCGACGAAGGCTGTTGAAGCAAAAAATGGACATGCTTCACTAACCAGCCCCCAGAGGCTGATCTGTAATGTTTTAAAAAAGAATATAAATCCAATTGACTCTCTGTCCTAATGTTTTGTACACAAACGAGTAACAAAACATTAATCTAAACATATTTCTAATACATGCATAATCATTGAATGTGCGCTGTGAACCCCAATATGTTTTCATGTCTCCTACATATTTCACTTTCAATTCTCATGTGTTGGTCATCATCAAATTGCGCTGAAGTGTGGACCTCTAGGTCACACTAATGACTGCAGGAGCCAGTAATGCTGCGAATTACGCATCGCACAATAGAGTAGTGCAGCCACTAAGGCCATGACATATTATTATTTGAGCCTTTTTGATGTCCTATTTAGGCACTCTTTTTTACTTTTCTCCTGTTACACTTAATCAAATAGCTTTTTTAGGCTGTTTATGTTATATAAATCACGAATTTAATATTCTCCTTATTATAACTTTAAAATTATTCTATGCTTTTTATTTTTTTGCATGTCTATTTAAATTATCCGATCATTAAATAGGGTAACAATGTTTTTTTCTTCTTTGATGCAAAAAAGAAAGTATTTTTTTTATTTAGGTAACAAATATAAATAAAAAAGAAATGTTGTATTAAACATTGTATATATATTTAACAAAATGCGTAAAACATAGATACGCCGTTCAGGTTCTTATTTTCAGCTTTTACTGTGAATGAGTCATGTTTTGCACCCTCTGCAATCTGGGTCATGAGGGAAAATCGTTGGTAGTAGACGTGAGTCATGCAATCCATGACATACGACCGGCTAGGGGTCCGTCCCTCTATGTCCTACAAATCAGTCATATGTTTGCCAAATACCCTACTTGCAAACATTAAAAAGTTATACTTGGAAATTTCAATATAGTCTAAAAGTGTTCGCTGAAGATCTCACGCAACATCTTACGCACGGTTATCAATGCCATTTACCGTCATGTCTATAAGCGACGTTATTCAATAATGCGAAAATATCCTTTATTAGGAACTAAATAAGGAATCTACTTTTTTATACACCTGATCTGATCCTCTGTATTTTTATTTAGATCTTTTATATTTATTCAACGTAATCTTTTCTTGAACCATGCTGGATAGTATGATAAATAATCGTAGATGAAGCGTCAAAACAAACCGTCGGTGTAAAATCGACATCCATGACAAATATACCGATTGGTCGCAGTACATCCATTGTCGATGTTAAGTGTTTGTTACTGAAGGCTAATGGGCGTGCCCATAACAAATGACAGGTTTGCAGTTGGAAAAGAAACATGTCATTACAGCTGCAATCATTTGGGGGTTTGCTATAGTTGTTGAAGGTCATATAATTGGAGTTATTAAACTATGCACGCCCACATATATGCCATTTTTGTTCCTAAACACACTTATACATTATGTTTTAAAGTCAATGTTTCATATAATTAACGCAGAAAGTGTTTATACTGCAAGAGTCAATTACACTGAACTGAAGTATTATCTCCTGTAACTTATTGCCTATGCATACTTTTTACCTCTTTGTGTATCTTATCTGAGCTATTATATACTTATTTAATTTAAGTAACTTCGCCGTCACTTATTAGACCGCACCGTCGACTTAAAAGAAGACAAAGTCTTATACGTATTTGTAACACACGTAATTCTCAGTAACACATAGTTAAAAGAAATATGACGCGTTTTAATCCTAACTACATAGATATTAATTTTAATTACATGGAAATGACAAATGTCCAATGGACACGGTTATTAACCAAGGTGACCATAATTACTCGTATGCGCATGTCTCACCATACCGCAGACACTTATTTCAGACTGAAGAGAAACTGACAAACAAGACAATTATAGAGATTGTTAATTATAATGAAGAGAATCATCACTGCATTGAATTGGTATAATAATAGCAGATTTTTTTTTATGAAAATATCCTGAGTGAAAACATTATGTACTTCTATTTACGCGATTATTATTTAAGCTATATAAACAAATTTTACTAATTTTGTTTTTATAGTTTAATGTTTTTTTAATGACAGGAGGAATCACACAAATTTAATGAAAACATGCAAACTACAGATAAATACATGACAAGTTCACTACATCTCATGCACTAATTGACGTATCTTTGGACACCATTAATTGTAAAATGGTATACCATACAGGTACATTCTAACCGTGTTCTTTATTACAGGATGTCATTTGATTTCAACGTTCGCGGTTAATGTTTGGAAAACCCAAATACATAATATAACATAACCACTTAATAAACATCAACCTAATTCTGTAGAAATAGGCCTTCTATTTTATGTGAATTTCTTTAGAATACATACAGACAGAGTACGAATATACGAATTTATCCATGTGCGTTAATTTGAGCCAAATATGTAATAAAAAATTTTTCAGTTTAGTTTTAATAGTTAAAGCCAAGAAAATTATCTTCAAAAATGTAAAACTGCAACTAAAATATTGTAAATAACATAGTTCTTACACTAATGACAATCTATCAAAATAATTCAAAAATAAAGTTAGTTTTATCGTATACATATTTTTTTTAAAATTATAAATAGATATTTATCATCGGTAGCAGAAAAAAAATTTGCAACTTTGATTAATAGGCAGTAAATATGCTTTCAAATTAAGTAATTAACTCCTAGTAGTCAAAACAAATCAATTGAGTTGAGACCAATTCGAGTGAGAAGTTCCATGATCGGATCATAAAAAGGTATTAAAATTTTAAAAGTTTCTGATGAAATTTTTAACATAGCTTTGATAACAGAATGTGCAACGCTAAGAGGTTCAATTAAAATTTAATACAAGATAAAACAAAAGGTAATTAATGTGAAATTTATGACATACAACTACGAATAATGTCAAAACGTCAAAGAACAATAAAAGTACGATACACAATGTCGAGATAAATAAATAAAATTAATCAACAGCAATTGCATGAAATAGCGTCAGCACACGAGTCGAAGAGTTCAAAAATAAACCGATTTCATCAGACAATAACCAAATGTGTATAACAAAATTAATTTCGTTATATATACATTTTCTGTCTCTTTTTCTACACCAATATTATAAAGAGGAAAACCTTGTTTTTTTGGTTGTAATGAGTAGGCTCAAAAACTACTAAACCGTTTTTGAAAAATTCTTTCACCATTCAAAAGCTACATTATCCACGAGTAATATAGGCTAAATTTAATTTTGGAAAAAATTGGGTCTCGTAAGATATTTGATGTTTTTTATAGAGAAGCTCTACAATAATCTCTGTAGTTATCTATCCTAAAGCAACGGCTTGCATTCCGGGACGGTCAGCAGAGGTGAAAATTTAATATTAATTACATTTTAATATTTAAATCATTAAAAACTTTAACATCCTCATAAAGTCAATGTATGCAGCCTGCGGATAATGACTGCGTCGTCGATGTTAGTGTCGGTGTCTGTGAATTGACCTGGGAATCATTTTGCTGAGCGTGTCTTTCCTGGGTAAGCTTTTTGCAGCGATAACTAACATCCACGCGAGCGGAGCCGCGGGCGACCGCTCGTCCTTTATGACTACAATAAAAGTTAATGCAATGTCGTGACAGTTGCAGGTCGCACTTTTTCATTGACTGTGAGATGATCCAATGAAATCAACGCAAACTACGTTTAATGCGGCTCTTAATCTATTCTCAAACAAATTGCAGCAGGCACGCACGACTATATTTAGACTCTTGAAGGATTGATGGAAAATTATGAAGAAAAACTATCAAGGATGCTATGAAATAGACTGTAAAAATCATAGTGGTTAAGTGAGGTTATAATATAAATTCCTCTTGTTTTTAGACTTTTAAAGCTTGACAAAAGCAAAAGGCAGGGGCAAAGCATGTTTGAAAGAACTCCACTCTCCTGAATTACCATCAGTAGGATGAGACCCACTTCACGTTTTGCGAATCACTTGAAGTAAACGAAAGGGTAGAAAGACTAGGTATGAAGGTAGAACGTGATTGAGATTAACTTGATCGGATATTTTCAAATAACTACACTCTTTCAATAATGAACACAAATACATTGTAGTGATCAATTTATTAGCGACATTAGAAGATGTGACCCACGCACTGTCGATAGCAGTGACTCGTTAAGAACAATTAACTATTGTCACTCACTGCTATAAATAAAGTGAGTCTCTTTGCTCTATATCCTTGTACATTTTGTGTCATTGCTTACACACTTATTCTGTGACTTACTACTAGATAATCTAGTAGACACTAAAAAGGACCTGTAACAAAAACCGAGGCAATAAAAAGAATCGGTAATACAAACCGGTTGCTAAGTGGCTGTTAGCGGACGTAATACTGAATGATTGTAAAATGGACAAAATGATTTTTTCCCTGTCCCACAAAAGTTTTTATGAATCTTAAATTCCTCAACAAGAAGTCTAACTATTGCCCCATTGAAAACAGACCTCGTCCTAATTATTGTCGGAATAGGCTAATTAAAGAAGGTGGTTAGAAATTAAGGTCATTTATAAACCAACTGCTGGGAACTAAATTTGTAGCTAAAGAACTTTTTACTTGTAATTCTTAAAATATCGTAGTGTTTTTTCAAGTTTAGAATCCTCCAGAACAGCAAAGTTCTAAAATTGCGTTATCCATGGCGTTATTTAGGCAGTCGTCAAAACAAATCAATTGAGGCCAATTTCAAGAGTTCCATTATCTGTCATACTTTTTTACATTAACTAAAAGTAAGTATTTATTTTTGAGACTTGATAACGTACTAAAAGTTTAAATGTTTTTCAAGAAAGATTTTTTTTTGTTCCAATAAATTAGTACTTCTAATTTTTAGGGATGGAAAATAATCACATGACAGCCCCCCGCTATGGGTGTGTCAGTATTTAACTGACCAAAAACCACTCATGTTTATTTTATCTAACTTAAATAGTCTTTAACCGAATAAAAAAGACTCTGGAGCCTGTTATTTTCTTAATCATTACCCCCACGATAAAAGGTTTATCGAAATATGACACTTACCGTCTTCAAGATTAAGTTCGACAGCAGCTCGCCGCGCGTCGGCAGTGGAGATGTCATGTTCCACGAAGTACTCCTCATATCTGACTTCGAGGAGGTTCTCGTCGCCACCCCAGTGTTCGGAATCGTTGGAGTTGGAGCGGCTGACGTTGGCTCGCCCGGTGCCCACTGGCTTGGACGCTGCTGCGTGGCGGACCTAATAAACAAATAAAAGATTTATGTACTCATATTTTTTTTTTTGACGTGACAACGTCTTAAATTAGGTTGCGGCTGGGAGTCACTTATGAAAAAGTGTAACGCTCGGTAACGTTACGATGAGTCACCGAACGAGAGAGAGGCCCGGCGAATGCCTTGCGTCTCTCTCCCACTCAACTATGATCGGTCTGCCGCGCGCGCAGCACTAGTGTACAATGTTTTAGTAAACAAAATATATTTCTATAGTTAAAATTTGTGCAATTCTTATTTTCATTCAATTCCTTGTTCCTATTGTGCAATTTAATTATATTCATATCAATAAATATTCTACCGAGAAAAAGACGTTGTCACGTAAAATCTTCGCCCGTAAAAACGACTTTACAGGCAACCATTTTTTTTCATTCATTTTTTTTTTAAACTTTGACGCACATATTAAAAAAAAATGTACAAAAGGCGAACTTAATGCTGCAAGGCATTCTCTACCAGTTAACCATTGGGTTAGCAGAAAAGCATGAGGCAGTACGAACAAGGAAACATATAAACTAATACACAAAAATAAGAGTAATTATGATATGTAGACTCAATCAGACGATGACTCCTCAAGAGAGTATTTTTTAAGCAACTCTTTAAAAGAAGGTTTGCTTTCTGCCAACCTAATATGAATAGGAAGGGAGTTTCAAACTTAAAAAGCTTTTATTCAGAAAGAGTTTGACATAAAACCTGAACTGTGTAGTGGAGTGACAAGGAGAAAGTTGTGAAACGAGCGAAGCTGCCTAGAGGGAATGGAACACACATAGAACATACATACACACTATTAGTAGTTGAAGCGCTCGTAGCTCTGCGGAGTTCGGTGATCGGAAACAATCACCATTGTACAGCAGAGTTTACAGAGGTCAGTCCTTGGATGGGTGACCGTTTGTGTGGCATTTGATATCGAGCGCTTCCGTGCTTCGGAAGGCACGTTAAGCCGTTGGTCCCGGTTATCACTAAATGTGGTAGTCGTTAAGCCATGTTAGAGGCCTCATGGGCGGCTTGAAAAATTCTAACAGCAGGACGCCATACACCTGCCTCCGCCAATCCGCACTGGGTCAGCGTGGTGGAGTATGACCCAATACCCTCACACCTTGATATGTGTGAGGAGGCTCGTGCTCAATAGTGGGACGTTTATGGGCTGAGATGATGATGATGACTAGTAGTTAAAAAAGAATATAATCCTATTTGAACTTTTCTACAAAAATATGCTCTATATTTTTGCACTTGGAACTTTGTCTCAGTTCGTGAATTGATGTTGAGTTGGCTTACTATGTGGGGAAAATTTAATAACGAACCTTATACTGCGTTGGGGAGCAACTACCTTCGGGAACAACTTCTAAGTACCGAACGGAATTCCACTACTCCTCTTAAAAATCGAGTAATTGCAATTCTTAACATTGTATACGCATATTTAAGGGATCCTGTTAGTTATTTTTACATATTGTTACAGCGGCTATACATTACACACTGTGCACAGTACGCTTACAGAAGGATTGGAGGGCAAGCGGAGGGTTAGTAAGTATAAGGGTCCAGTTGACGTCTCGATCCCTTTGAATACGGACGCTCATTAATAGATACATGGTCATGGAAAGGTATGACAAGCAAAAGGTCCGCTTCCATGCTCACCAGGCTCCGCTTCAGCACAAGCAGTCTCTTGGGCGTGTTCGAAGTCGATGGCCGTGAAGGAAAATAGTGTTATTTTGCATTTTTTTGTACTTCATACCAACTGTATTTGAAAGTCAGTTAGTATGAGGTACGAAGAAATGCAAAATAACACTTTTTTCCCTTTACGGCCATCGACATGTGCGTGCATGTGAAGGTTAATAAGTGTAAATAAAGCTAAAAGTGCGTGCCAGGATCGTAGCAAGTGGAAGAATGTGATCTTAGCCTAACCCCACGGGCATAAGTCGTAACAATATGTATGTATGTGACGTGAGCAAACCAAAGCCTAAAGAGGTACTGACCAGCACTTCGGGGACGCGGAAGATGACGTCGGCGGCGGCTCCGAGCAGCAGCGCGAGGACGGCCGCCCACCGCAGCGCGCCCCGCTCCGCGCACATCACATCGCTCGCGCCTCACGCACACCGCATCTACAACTGCAACTTCACAATTACATAATAGCACACCTATACAAACCAACTGATACAAAGCAAAATGTTACATATATCCTATATTTTTCTTCTAAGCTGTTCTAAGTGGCACCTCTTTACGTCTTAGCGGGGCGATAGAATTCAAAGTTCTAATTCATTTATTCAAGCTTGGCTTTACCTCATCTATAATTTATTTTTAGTCTAGTAGTCTTTTTGTAGGGTAATGTGTTCCCTATCAGTACGAGTACAAAAATCTTAAAAATAGTGACAATAACAATATAGGTCGGGCACGGCAGAATTACGAAAGAAAGTAATGTTTAAGTAAAAAGTAAAGTAAAGTAAAAAGTTCTTTATTTCGTAAACTATTACATAGCACTTGAAAACGTCAAAACAAAATATACATGAAAAAAAAAATTATATCAACCCTGAAATCACGAAGCTTAGATTCACTTACATGCAAATAAATAAAAATTAGGTGTAAGTGAATCTAAGTGCCAGTTCCGAGCCTCCGCTCTGTGAGAAGAACTGACAAGAAACTCACAGGCTATGCTCTTTTAAATTATTGACGTGACAACGTCTTAAATTAGGTTGCGGCTGGGAGTCACTTATGAAAAAGTGTAACGCTCGGTAACGTTACGATGAGTCACCGAACGAGAGAGAGGCCCGGCGAATGCCTTGCGTCTCTCTCCCACTCAACTATGATCGGTTGAACAAAATATATTTCTATAGTTAAAATTTGTGCAATTCTTATTTTCATTCAATTCCTTGTTCCTATTGTGCAATTTAATTATATTCATATCAATAAATATTCTACCGAGAAAAAGACGTTGTCACGTAAAATCTTCGCCCGTAAAAACGACTTTACAGGCAACCATTTTTTTTATTACATGACACACACAGTGTAAATTTGATGATACTGAAAGGGTCCCCCGAAGCTGTAACCAATAAAGTAGCACTAAGGGAACCTTCCATCACAGTCAAGTAAGTATGTATTGTGAAACTGAGCTGAGCCTGTACAATAAGGGATGGTCACGACAATGAACTGGTTGACTTTTTATTCTAATATACACATACAAGTTGAAAATGTTAAGCCCAAGCTTGTTTATCCGATAAGTAATAATAATAATAATAATCTTTATTAGCAGAAAAATAAATGTGACAAGGATATTAAACTATGGCTTCTGCACTAGGCTCGCAGACCTGTGTTGCAGCAGTCAAAAAGAGAATAACAATTTAAGGTACATAATGTAGTTATAAGAGCTCCGGTTCGACTGAGACTATGAAGTAGTTCGAACAATAAACTAATAAATAATAGAAAAGAAAACACTTAAATAACAAAATTTAAAAACAGAATAAAATGTGTCGTGTGTCTGTTGGGTGTGTGTGCGTGTGCGTGTGTATGTGTGCTTGCGTGTGTTTGTGTGTGTTTGCGTGTTTGCTTGTGTGGTTGCATGGGTGCGTGGATCGGTGTCAATTTCTGGTAGGGATTAAATCTTCGGTTTCAGCATAACTTTGGGTCAGTAACCACATTTTAAGATGTTAGTTTTCTCTATTGACGGTAAAGTTTTTGATGGGACAGTTACGATTTACATTGTTGTACATATAGGGATGAGAAAATGTTGAGAGACGTTTTGCAAACATAGTATTAACGGTAGGTGTAGAGATTCGGAAAACACGTTTTTTGATTAGAGTTTGGAATTCCGGGGAATTTATAACTTTCCTGTGTTGGGCACAGCACACTCGCCAAATGTATAGTTGTCGAACCGTAAGGATTTTTGCTTCATTGTATAGGGCGACAGTGGGGAATCTAAATGGTTTATTGAGCATCACTTTAAGAACGGCCCGTTGTGATCGCTCTATGTCGATAAAGCTGCTTTTACTTGAGCCACCCCACACGCCTATACAATAGGTCAATATAGACTGACACAGCGCGGTGTAAACCATATTAAGCACCTCTATTGGAGCAGATCGTCTCAGGGATTTCATAATGTGAAGCAGCTTTCTAAGTCGTGCTGATAAGTATGTTATTTGATTTTTAAATGAAAGGTTTTCATCTACTTGGATTCCTAAGTATTTTACGAAGCCTGACCTCTTTATTGTCTTGCAGCTGCATGATCCTTGGGAAAGGTTTAGTGATGCAGCAAAATGGGTACTGCTGAATAACGAATAACGAAAAACTGAATAACGGTAATCATTAACAGCATAATACCCCTTTTTTTAGGACATAGTGGTGATACACACACTATTGAAATTGGCAACACATAAAGTTGCCAATTTCAATAGTGATCCTCGCGTACTACGTATACTTACGTCGTTGCCATATGACCCACAGCTATAGAAATTCCTGCAAAGACACTAGTGTTGCTAATCCTTATTGGCAGTACTGGGGCCAACTTATAGAATTGTTCTATATCTGTGTAAGTCTTTTTTATGATTTTTTGTATGTTAGTTTGTTATGGAAAAACTGTAAACCTATCGATAACAAAAACGATTTACAATATTTTAATTAACACACATTAAAATTTTACTTATAAATATCTTTATTTGAGGTGCAAACTTAATGCTTTATAAATCCCTATCAAACCAAGAATACACACAATTTTTTATTGAAGTAATGATAAAACTATCAGATTCGTACTACTTGATAGAACAATGAGCCAGTTCCTTAAGTGCCTATAAGTCCATATATAGGGCTTATTAGTAGACTGAACATTCCAAAAAGTACTTTATATGCAGCTGCCGTCGCATCAGACGCACTGACGGCAGTCCCAGTTCATATTAACTTTGGTTTGATACACTCGTAGTATTTTTAACGTTAGTGCTGTTTAAGGGATTATAGCATGAGCACTTATAAGAATAAAAGGGCGTGAAACGACTTTAAAAGGTGCGCTACGCTTTCGTGATGCCACAGTGTGCGGTGACCACTTTTCATTAGGGGGGCTAGTGCTATAATGGATTCACATAAAAAAGTATCTTACTATACTTTATTATATAATAATCTTAGAGAGTTATCTGACTTGGAAAAGACTGTTACGGCAATGTGACCTTCTAAAAGATAAGTAGAAAAGAACAAAAATTTGACCTTTGTTAAAAACATTCAAACCATTTCGCAAGAATTTTCTATGGATGTAGTAAAATTACAACACGGAATATATTGACAATACAAACAAATAGGTACTCAACAATGAATATCTTGTATATTATTGTTACTCGTCAAGGTTAGAAAATATTTTCGGTTAGTAAAACTAATGTCTTTACACAAAGCAAAACTCTGAAATAATTTTAGAATTATGACGACCCAAGAGATGTGAGCCATACCGTTTACACGCTACGCACATCAAAGGACGGAGCAATTTGATGATAAAATGTGGCTTTTCATACTCAAGACTATAGACAAACTAATAATATTTCGAAGTTTAACACAACAACCGATGCATTCCTCATTTACTATTCGAGTCTTACAATACATTTATATTGAAGTATCAAAAATAATATTTCTTAGACGGTCGTAGCCTATCAGTGCGATAAGCTTACTATAAGAGATTGATGGACCTAATAACAATAAGTTTCTAAAATGGTAACAAATATTTTTAATAAAAATATAGTAGGTACTTCTTTTGTTACACAGCGATGTTATTCTAATACGTATTGTAATGATGATTCTTGTAGAGACAAATTTAATTCCACATTTGTAACTCAGACACATCAAAAAATAATTTAGATAAAGCTAGCCAAAAGTATAGAGCATGTCCTTTTCTTTTTCTATGGGTCACGCAAATGAAATCCTAGTTTTGTAAATGCCTGACCGTTTTGTGCCAGTGGGTCATCATAGTGTAGGGACGACTGCAGTCTACGTGCGGCAACACACGCTCAAGGGATTTGCATTTTGTTCCGTTATTTACAAGGACGGAAAGCGTTACTTTGTGAGAAAGTTGTGTATTATGTCGACATATAACTTTAAGAATCATACCATTATTAACATATTATGATCTATAAATTTTTCTTAAACAAAACGTACGTGTTGTTATATGTTTTATTTCGCTAGAAGAGGGTCTATCTATGAAGTTTAAGGGAGCTTTTTTATATTATACCGAATACTTCCAGAGAAAAAAAATAGAATGTCTATTGTGCCTGGAAATCATTTGGTTTGGTGAATATATCCTAACTTTATTGCCGTACGCACTTGTTTGTTTTTCACAGACCTCAATATATTTATTCTTGAACCAAACCGATTCATTTTTATTTGTTTTCAGTTTATAGTCTTTATAGTAAGAAGTATTTTACGGTGGTAGATTTATAGCAGTGGTAACGACCAGATGAAGTGCTACCAGACATTTATTACTAGATAATGCTTACTCAAGGTCGGGATGGTAATACATATAAAATTTTAAATATTCCAGTAAGTTATAGAGAACATCTTTTGTTTTTAGTGGTAATTGAAAACTACAAGAAATATGTGTACAAAAATAACACGCTATACTTACTGTCAATGAAACTTTTAACAACCCGCTTCTTAGAAACATAAAAGATTTTTGCAATTTAGCTAGTATGCCTAGTAGCTTTAAGTTCTAAAAAGCTTAATATTATCTTTTATATTCAAGATAATATTGAACTTTCTAACGTTTATTCAAAATTAATTGATACACCAATCCGTTCATTCAACTATCTATCATCCATTGAACAAAATAGATTCAGCGGTTAGGCTCGAAATTATAAAACAAAGAAGATAGTTGTAGTATGCCGATTATTTATGCAGAATAAGTCCGGCACCTAGTACCGGACACTGCACTCGAGCCACCCACCGCGCAGGCATTGAGTGTTAACATTGCTGCTACACTTATGCAAACCTACCTTTTTACGTCTTCTCTTTGCTATGGAATTAGACAAAAACAACAACATCTCATGTCACTGAGACTGGAGAGACACGGTACGTAAGAATGTAAAAATCCAGCCAAGATGCATATGACAATAAAACGAGGGTAATAATTTGATTGTATATTATAGTTAATTATATCCAGAAGTAAAATAAAAAGACTATGTTTATCATATGGCTAAACATATTTTATTGAATTATAGCTAAGATAAGACTCAATCGAGTCAGTATTCATAAAGAGAAAACTAGATGTAGGCTCAGATTGTCACACATCACACATTTGCAAATTCTAATAAACATCCGTATGCGCCCAGTTAAATATTTATTTCAAAGGTTGTGTTTGTAATATTAGTAAAAAAAAAAGACGAACGGACGTACTGAAACGAAAAAGTTCTCATTTTGCTATAAACTTGTAAAAGCGGGTTTGAGTGAACTCAACGACGCTTTGATACTTGTCCAATGTTGCTTATTATTTGTTCATGGGAGAGACAAGTTTAAGTTAGTAATTCATTATTATTACAAAGCTTTCTTAAACTAATAAGTGAAAACTTTGCTTGAAAAGAAATGAATGTAATAAATTTTACTTAATACTTACTATGTGAGATTTTTAGCAACATATTAAATACTGATTGCATTAGTGTAGTTGACAGAGTTTTTTCCTAGTTGTTATCAGCGTGTGCGTGTGGACTGAGTGATCTTTTCAAAAAACTCATCCAACCACAACCAAATTATAAGAGGATTTAGGAAATAATTGTGAAAACTTCATAGTAAGATAAAAAAATTGTGAAACCTAAACAAAGAAAGTTAGAACTAATTAACTGGATCACTCAATCTGCACACCTGAAGAATAAGCCATTACGCATATCCAAGAATATACAATCTATGTGTTTATGATTTGCATTTGAAATAATTGTGAAAAATTTGTGAAAGCTGCTTAACAAATTTTCGATTCGTTTCAAACCCACGTTTTCGATTTAGAACGGATTTTAAGGATCACTCAGAATGCACTATGTTCAGTTGAGTGATCTTTTAAAACACCACCTTATACTGCAAACGTATGAAACAATGTCATGTTTATTATAAATTAAAATTCTGGGAAAATTTGTGAAACAAAGATCGTGATTGACATCTTACTGATTTAAGAGAAAATGAAAATCTTATTTTTTTCGATCGTCCGAACTGAGTGATCCTTATCTTGAACTTTATTTAATAAACCGAAACTTATAAATAGAAGGTAATGACATCAGAAATTGTGAAAAATGTTGCTCTAAAATCTAACGAACTGATCGTCCCCGTAAGTGGTATATTTTAAAAGATATCTAATTTTTTACAATTCTGAAGGAAAACGTTGTGTAGGGTACTGGTATTTTTTTATGTTGTCGGATTTTTTCTCGATGAGTAATCGATTCATTTTTTTCAAATTTGGGAAGTTGACGGCGTTGTGCAGTGAATTTAATGCTAGTTTTTTTTAAATATTGCTGTGGTATAAAATTTATAAAAAATAACAACATTGTGTTTCCCTTCAATGATAGCGAATAATAGTGCAATATAAGTATGTTATTCAATATTCAAACCATCATTAGTACATTTTTGTCGTCATATTAAAATTATTTTTTAAAAATATTTTTAAATAAGAAGGAGACTACACACTTTTGAACATAAGAAATTGTAAAAATAAGGCGGCAGCGGCTGTAAACCTTTTTACTTAAGTTTTTTGGCATTATCCTTTGACTAATAAAATAAAAGAAAAGAGCAACATGGTATTAAAAATATTGATTGCGCCTGCAATGTTACATATATATTTGAACATTTGCTATATGATTACATTTGAAATGCTGTTTTTAAGAAACAGTGCTCCAATGAATCATGTTATTCTACCAAATCAAGGCAGATTGCATTGCTGCCAATCAATATAGATATATTTTCTATGTTTGGCATTTTTAAGTAATTTTTAGTAATGAAACTAAGGAATGTGATTTGTGTGATGATCAAATTTATTAGTTATGAATTTTTAAATTTGATATCCTTTGATTTAAATAGATGTGATAAAATTAATTTGAATGATGTACCAAATACGATTTATGTAAGAAACAGACGCTACAAATTATTAGGCGGTGTAGAATTACTTCCTTCATTAAGTCCCGATAATATTTGACACTACAGAGGACATGGTCTCCATAAGAACGACGAAATAGTCTGTTTTGATGATTTGGTGGGAAAAATGTATAGCAGCAAAGAAGAAGAATCAGTTATTTTACATACTTTGTCCTACGGATTTATCGATTAGGTTACATCCTGTGTGTTATATGTAACTATAAATGTTGTTAGAAAAAAGTTAACATAATAAAAAGTTACTTTCTTTGATAACTTAAAAAAATCTGATTTTTTATTGTGTGTGGACAATACATACCTAATTTTGCTCAAACTTGTCACTTAAAAAATGTAAGTATATGTCGAAATTATGTAGTAAATACACTCTAAAAACGTGTTTAAAACAAAACTCGGAAAACTCTCGGTACTCAAATAAACCAATATGGTCACCCTACTAAACGTTTTCCCTAACAATTGTAAAAAAATTGATATCTTTTAAAATATATCACTTACAGGAACGATCAGTTCGTTAGATTTTAGAGCAACATTTTTCACAATTTCTGATGTCATTACCTTCTACCTATAAGTTTCGGTTTATTAAATAAAGTTCAAGATAAGGATCACTCAGTTCGGACGATCGAAAAAAATAAGATTTTCATTTTCTCTTAAATCAGTAAGATGTCAATCACGATCTTCGTTTCACAAATTTTCCCAGAAGTTAAATTTATAATAAACATGACATTATTTCATACGTTTGCAGTATAAGGTGGTGTTTTAAAAGATCACTCAACTGAACATAGTGCATTCTGAGTGATCCTTAAAATCCGTTCTAAATCGAAAACGTGGGTTTGAAACGAATCGAAAATTTGTTAAGCAGCTTTCACAAATTTTTCACAATTATTTCAAATGCAAATCATAAACAAATAGATTGTATATTCTTGGATATGCGTTATGGCTTATTCTTCAGGTGTCCAGATTGAGTGATCCAGTTAATTAGTTCTAACTTTCTTTGTTTAGGTTTCACAATTTTTTTATCTTACTATGAAGTTTTCACAATTATTTCCTAAATCCTCTTATAATTTGGTTGTGGTTGGATGAGTTTTTTGAAAAGATCACTCAGTCCACACGCACACGTTATCAGCGTATCCCTTATCAAAACAAACAAACTAACTGACTGGCTAGTTTGCTCAGCCGACACCCATGCTTGCTCAACTGACTCAACCACTCAAAGTTCTTATAAAAATAAATAATAAAATATTTGGGTGACTAAAAGCACGGCCTAGCTATTCCTACCTACCTTTCTATGCCTATTTATGGGATTGTTTCAATTCATGGAAATTACAGGAATATATTATGTATTAATATTTGATCCTCGACATCTCTCAACTTTTCTTTTTATTGGCTTTATGCTCAACTACAAAAATTGTTTATTACAAGTGTACCATACCGCATTGAGCCGAAGTTGATAATATATGGTAACAAGAATGCATGCACATAGGGTACAACATCAAGCAGTTTTTTACCTCAAAAAGCATAAATTATTACATGTAACATACTTTAACAATAATATGGAGCTACTCTAAACAGCGTAGCTACACCGACTGTTATTTCACACAGGTGTGTAATGTCCGTTTAGTAATTTTGGAAAACATAAAAAGTGACAAGTATAGAGCCAGGTATTTTTTGTTCTTTAATATTTTGTCAATAATTTAAAACTTCAATGTTGTGCTGGGATACTTCAATATCCACAACTGCAGTTGAGCTTTTTATCAATTACACATCCCATGCGGAAAAGGTGCGGCAAAGTGAAAAAAGGGTCCGTGCAGTCACTCGACCACGAACTGCGACGAAAGCCGAAGTCAGCGCTGGTGCTTTAAATGCTTTGTCCTACATATCTTATCTAACTATCTATTTTTTAATAAAAATCTAAATACGAAAACAATCTTACGGTAAAACGATTTAAATAACAAGTTTTCTATTATTTGAAATCGATTAAAAAGTATAATTTTAATAAAGTCAAATCAATCTTTAAAACCGTCTAAGATATGTATAAGATAAATACTGCCAGTCGTCAAAAAATATTATACATAAATCCAAGAAATTCATTTTATTGCTATCCCTTAATCTTGAATTTAAGATGTTCATTGTATCTCACAAAGCCCTATCTAAGTCCACATAATTATTGTGTCTTGAAACGTGAAATTACAGAATAGAGTTCTGCACTACACTTAGCCGGAATTTACCGATAGAATCTCCAGCAACAATAGAGCTTAACCGATAAGATTTTTACAATAGGACTTATTGTAACATAAAATTGTGTTAAAAAAGATTAGGCCTTAAGAACGTTTTTACTCTAAGCTTTTTTTAAAAATTTCTACTGAGTTAATGCATTTGCACAACAGCCAAAAGAAAGATATTTCAAAGAGAACCATATCTAAGCACTACAGGTTTATTATATTTATTTATTTGTGCTATTTATTGATGGGTGCTTTTATTTCATTCCCACGTGGCTCATCCTGGCTTCGCTTTTGTAGCTATTTATTGTGATATTTTACATATTTGGTGACATTATTGGAGTTCTTGTAGGGATCCCTATTGATTTCTGGTAATAAGTAAGGCGTATGTTACTTAATTTTTTTTATCGCTCTTTTTATTATCGTTGTCTTTCCTCACAACAACAAGAAGTGGAACAAGGAAGAGTATACAATTATACTCACTATAACGTTAAGTTTGTAAAATTAAATATTATTTTAAGTCAATTATTTATAATGCCATTAACAGTTTTGACATAACTAAACATTTTTATGCCAAGGACGGTCAAACAAAGTAAGCTGAAATTTAATCTTCCGTATACTTCAGCCGCTGAGTTTATCGTAAGTTGACATTCAGATGAAAGGCCATTAACCTTGAGCACCCCTGTCAAGACAACTGGCCCCGATAAAGACAGGACAGGAGGCAGGTGTGCTATGACTCCCCCCGCCAGCAACGTCTTAACCACCCAAATTTTGCATTATGACCTATAAGACGCAATATTTAGGTACTGTTTTTACAATTTACCTAATTTATAATAACGCGTAAACATTACTAAGTATGAATAATGCATTAGGATATTTTTGCAAAATCGAACCAGCTATATCAATTCAAAATTACATTATATAGATTTCCTTTTTGATTTGAAGTGTTACAAATGCAAGTAAGTTATAAAACATTTTCAGTCCCATAAGTAAATACTTAACATTTATTTTCTAGTTCTTACATTAAAATAAATGTACAACTAGGGAATGGCAAAATCTCATCAACTTTTTCCATCATAAATTTACATAAACACTGAATGGCGTATCCGGTGGACACTGTCGGAAGAGTGAGCAGGCATTCATTCACGGCTACAATAGACTTCACAGATAGCCCAGCCCTGTCTACATGCACACTATAGACTATAGAGAAATAACAAACAACATACATACTACGCATTTTAATAGTATAATCGGCTTTAGTAAAACTTTTTAATAGAGAAGATGCAAGCTGAGCATGCAAGAATTAAAACCACACCTATCGTATATGTAGTGTTATATAAGTAATCATTTATGAAATTTTAAGACGTCTGTGAAACGAATTTCTAACATGAGTAGGTAGTTACAAATTAAGAAAATATTAGCATTATATTTAGCAAAACGACAAAGATTGTGATGTACATACAGAATGAAGGAAATCCCGTTTAGTGGGAACTGTGTGAATTACCTGCTAGTTTGTTTATTACAACAATTCTTTGAGGCCATTACGCTAATGTCCTTAACTCAAGACACTCGAGTAACCACTTAAAGGCTTTGTCCCTCAAACAAGGTCATAGGTTATAATAATCTCTTTGGGCCTTAAAGAAAAACAAAATATGTCAAAATTTTCAGGAGTAATTACGGAAATTTAGTACTTAGTCCTGTATGTTATAAAATACCTAGCGGCCGCCCGCGACTTTGTTTTGTGATTATCATAAATATTTTTTAAAGTCCTAAATAAATTTCTTCTTTCTTTCTTTCTTTCTTTCTGTCTTTCTTTCTTTCTTTGATACATAAGATCTTTACATCTTTAATACAAGAAATAACATCGAATTCGTTCATGAGACTTCAAAAAAGTCGTATAACATTTATGAATGTACTTTAATAACTTTTCACCAAGTCTAGATTTGCACTGTGACGATTAAAAATTTTCTTTTTTAAAAGAAATATTTCGATAAGAAAAATGGTCTGGATTTCTAAATTAATTATGTATGAAGTAAGTATTCAATATTTACTTCCAAAGAAATTTTCGTCGAAGAATTAACTGACAACAGCATTATAAAACTAGTAACAGTACTTAATATTCTCATATATCGGTTAGTAACGATAATCGGCCAACCGAACCATTATGGCGTCGAGTGATTTGCACACAATGCGCTTGCGCACAGCCGCACCATCGATGAACGTGGCAACAATTCTTGTAAGTGCAGCTTAGATCCCTTAAAGAGTCTTATTTTTGTGGATTTGTCACGTATATCCGACCAGAAGCGATGTAATAATGATTCATATAGTCAGAAACTGTTGAAATCTTTTTATTTGAATAATTATGAAAAAACACTTTGCAACGATGCATTGACAGTTACTTTCTATACGTTGTTGTCGAGATATATCAACGTGGAATGCAATTGGGAAAGCCCAAAAGAAAGGAAGAGAAGGCAATTGGGATATCCAGCAACAGACTTCTAGTGGCTGAGGTAATGATCTTGCAGACCTTTAGGGTGGGTTAATTTGGTGTTAGAGAAATTTAATTTGACAGATTTGTATAACACCATAGTCTAAATATTGAATTGAATGCTATGTAATCTTAAACAACAATTAGTGCAAGCCGCTATTACAATATAATATCTAAGCAGAGAAACTGCAAAAACGTGAGAAAACTTAATTGCGCGTTTCTTAACACTATCATCAATTATTATTGACTAGCTATACATTAGGCTATATCATATTGTATACAAATACAAATACAAATATTTATTCAGAAAATGCTTACAATGTACATATACAATTTTTTAAATCAATCAATCCTCTAATATATGCAATTTCTTTCGGTTTTCTTAACTTTAAGGTTCATCTGAGAGATGCCAAGTATCCGTTTTGAGTGCAAGCAGTCGAACTTAAGGCGACGGTGGTTGCATGATTGATTGTACTAAGGTACTCTCTACTATGAGACTATTGTAAGTTACATTCTCACAGCGCTAACGTAACTCTGAGACAAGAAAAAAAGTCAGCACAGCCCGTGGGATTACGTCACCAGTGCTTATGAAACGCCTAGTAGGAGCGATAATAAAACTGTCACGATTTCATAGTGGAGAAGTGTTAAGTGGTCCTTGAACGATAGCTAAAAATAACACAGTTCAGTATTACTTAGTGCTCTTGATATTTTCTTTGCCTTGATAGATAACATAAAAATCCTAATAATACAGTTAAATTCTATAATCGACTGTCTTCCTTAACGTCATAAAAAGTTAGATACTTATTTCAGAGTATGAGTACTATAATTTACCACGATGGTGCTCTGCTGTTTGAATTGTGAAAACAAAATAATAATTGAAAATACCAAAATCTTGATAGTACAAGATTTGAAATAAAATAATTTTCCTTGTATTTTATAACAAATAGTTTAATTATAGAGAAAAATTTGCGCCTATCTACGTGGGCTAAAAATATACGTACCATTGCGATCATTTAAAAAGGTCTAAATCTTATTTTACCTTTGTAACCGAAAACAGAGAACAGAAGAAAACAATGTTATTACATTGTAGGTACAATAACGGTTATATATGTGTCCTGTATATACGTCATTTATGTTCGTCTCTGTATACAGCTCTACTAAACGAAAACAAAAGTATCCGAGCAACATCTTCGGAACCCAAGCCAACTTCACCTGCAAGTGGTGCACCACTGGCAAGCAGCAATAGACTCGCCACCTATTGCGTGGGTCCAACACTATAATTGGCGAAATTTGGGCGTTTAATATGCCTCTGCCTACCCCATCGGGGAAACAGGCGTGATTCTATGCATGTATGTAAACGAAAACAATCATAAGAATTAGGAATAGGAATTAATTGATCTATCATTGCCAACTTTTAAAACTGTAGTTAAAAAGCAATTTCTTAAAAAGGGGTATTATGCTGTAAATGATTACTTGTCAGATAAACAAGCTTGGGTTTAACATTTTGAACTTGTATTTGTGTAAATTAGAATAAAAAGTCAACCAGATTATTGTCGTGACCATCCCCTATTGTACAGGCTCAGCTCAGTTTCACATTACATACTTATTTCACTGTGATGGAAGGTTACCTTAGTGCTACTTTATTGGTTACGGCTACGGGTCCCCTTTCAATATCTGCAAATATTCACTGTGTGTGTTTTGTATTGATAATTTAAATTATATTTGATTGATAATTTATGAGTTTCTTGTCAGTTCTTCTCACAGAGCGGTGGGTCGGAACTGGCACTTAGATTCACTTACACTTAATTTTTATATTTTTTTGCATGTGAGTGAATCTAAGCTTCTTGATTTCAGTGTAATATTTAGTTTTTTTTCATTTATATATTTTGTTCTGACGTTTTGAAGTGATATATAATAGTTCATGAAATAAAGAACTTTTTACCTTACTTTTACGATATTGCGCGGAATTGGTATCCCCGTTTCTAGCTGCTGAGGTCTTTTAACTGTAAAATATGTAATGCACGGTGTAAAAGTTAAGGTACATCATATACTTTTGAAAAACCTATAAACTAACTAACCAATTAAAATAGTTGCGTGATAGAGTAACATACTTTGGCATTTACAATATCAAAGCTATAT
This sequence comes from Musotima nitidalis, assembly GCA_949126915.1. Lineage (NCBI taxonomy): Eukaryota > Metazoa > Arthropoda > Insecta > Lepidoptera > Crambidae > Musotima > Musotima nitidalis. The sequence continues at coordinate 779,072 of OX421431.1, forward strand.
TTAATTTTATATTTGTAGTAGGTACGTTATATATTATAGTCGAGACGTAATGTTTTATTTAAATTTAAAATATCTATGAAAAATTAATCCCACCCTGAAGTATTTAGTTTTAAGGAGTTTCATGGTGCCTTCACCGACCAAACCCTCTAGCCAAGACCTCTAGCTTTAGACCAAGCTCTAAAAGTCCTGGACCGAAGCTATGAACTTACTAATATCTCAGTCACTCTGCATCCGATTTTGCGGAGATCCCTGATGTATCTTGGTTGTAAGTCCTATGAAATTATTTTGGACCAAGTTTTTAATTTAGTTTGATTGAAAACCTCAAAATTCTTCTGAAGAATGCGATAAAAACAACAAGTAGCTTGCTATAAGTTCACATCCAATTATAATTATACTTGTTTGAGAAGTTGATAGAACTTTTTGTATGTACCCACAAATACTTCTTAACGAGTGCGACTAGAGCTCGAAGTTGGCGATTCCATCGCAACCGTGCCGACTGGTGTTGACCAGTAACTTTTAATTATTGTCCCAATTACGGACGACCCGCGACGGTGAAACTGCCAACTGAATTACTACCGACACGCGACCATACATCGCACAAAGACTCATTCTTATGCCGAAAATTTGACCTAACTACAATCAAATCCCGAACAAGGTTTAGGTTTTTTTTCTTTGTAGGTCTCCTATAAGAAAAATAATAATAAGTTAAAAATAATGAATTCTTGATGAAAAAGTCACCATTTGAAAAACCTCATATATTTGATATATCGATACCTATACCTATGTTAATATAATACCAATGGTTATTTGTGTAATGGTAGTCAAGTGATGCTAATGAAAATACTTTAATATTTGTTAATCACAACTTACTAGCTAAGTTATTGATAAACAGTTGCTTAGTTTTATAATTGAGTCATGAATCCAGTAGTAAACATGTGACTAAACAATAAAGCTGTATTGTCGACCATCAAGCAAATCGTCAGTGAGGCGAGGCCGGCGTCCTCTGTGGCTAGTGGACCGGGAACGGACTCTAGCAGGCTAGCCAGCACACCCACGTTAGACCGTTGTACTCTCTTAACTCATACTACAAAGGGCTTAACGATTGCTACAAAACAATCATAATCATTTAACATATTACGGCGCACTTGGTGTGATGATTCAATGCGCTTGCTCTTAAGCCGATATGCCGCGTAACAATTTTTTCAAATTGGACAAAATGGACAAGTGAATAGAAGTGTTGGGAGGGGAAGACCACGTAAGACCTTCCATGACCAAATCCAAAAAAATTGGAGAAAGGGCAGGTTAAAAGTACCCTAAGCCGACATGTATGAGAAGGTTAATGAGTGTGAATGAAGCTAAAAGTGTATGCCAAGATCGTAGCAAGTGGAAGCATGTGATCTCTGCCTACCCCTACTGGGAAAGAGGCGTGACATTATGTAGGTATGTATGTATGGCACAATTTACACTTTATGTAGTTTTTAAATTTATTTATTGATAAATTGGCCACATAATCTGGCAGCGGTATGTACATGCGAATACTATTCCCCGCAAAAGAATTTGTAACCTTATGGAGCCTATACTTGTGCATAGCCAGTTTATTCTTAAGTTAAAATTATGTCTATCACTATTTTTACATAACTTACTTTTATTTTTATGAGTATGCAGTAAGTTTCATAAATGTACTGTGAATACACATTCATTATGCCTATCTCACTAAACTTATCCCTCAATTAATCGCGACATCTCATACATAGATAGTACGAACAGCCCTTTTCCGCAGCACAAAGATAAATTCAATATATGTAGAGTAATAATTATATGTAGAGTTACGTATGTCCATAAGCTAATTAAAAAAAAAAATGATAGGAACACAACTAATAATGTTTATTCAATTAGTTCGTTCATTATCATATTATTACATATTTAACTTGTAACGAGAACCACGACCCACTTTACTTTTAAAGTTTTCAAAATACTGAAACTTTTTTTTTATGTGAAGACAATTAGAATTTTAATTATTAATCTAAAATTATTTTATATCCTTTCTGTATTTACAAATAATATAGAACATATAAACGACATAGGTACGCACTGCAATGCAATCGCAATTTTCGACATACAAGTTTTATTTCTAAATACCGGTTGAATAAGTATATATAATATTATAATAGTAATATATAATATATATTACTGCTTCTTTTCCTTAAATTATTACAGTAACTAAGTATCAGTAAGGCACAAGAACAATAAAACATTTTCTCTTATATCAACAATATCCACGCTCAATGATTTGCAAATACTTACTAATAAAGACAAGCTGTCCAGACACTTTCAAAGAGGGTTGGAATTTAAGCTCTTCAATTTTTAACGGTGTACCAAACACAGAAGGTCGAACGGCAAAAATTTTACGTAAGTTTTCACACAAATTTGATTGAAATCAGATAATTCCACAGCAGTTTTAATATAAAATCAACAGGCTGCATGAAATCGCGTTATCGCAACGCCAGTGGACGCACATGTAGCTTCGCGATCGACACGCATGCGTCCATGCGTCGCGCGGCGCGGTTGTCGCCCGATTGCCGAGGCGACCGCGGGTATCGGAGTCCTACACTATAAACACCAGCCGATCGGCAGCCGCTCAGCCGTCAACAGTAAGGGTTACAATAATCGCTCTTATAACTGATTCAGCGTTTATTACTGAGCTGTGGTTTAGTATAGTTCTTTTAAAAAGATAGCGAGCTAGTGGGGTCTCTGGGGGCAACGTTAAGACTCACAATTTCGCACATTTCGTAGATATTAGTAAATTAATTATATTGTAAATTGTGCCACCCTCTCAAGTCAGCATCAAGCCGGGAAACTACGTTAGCTTATACTAGCCGCAACACACGATTGAGCAGTATATGATAAGTAGAGCTAAAAAATTATATAATTTAATTAACTATAAGATAATAATTATTTTTGAGATATCCGACGACTGATGTAAACGTCAAAATATAGTAGGAACATAAAAAGCGTAAGAAAGTCCTTGACTTAAAGGGAATAATTTCGTGACACTGCGTTTAATCTAATACTCTAAGCTAGTAATATTCTTTTCTAGCTCGACTTAACCACTGACTGCCACATCATGAGGTAGTCGTTACGTGGGCTAGGCAGGAGGGCGCAGCTTAAAAATATATAACACACCCATGCCCGTAAAGAGTTTATGTATAATACTTTATTTACTTGAAAGAGTCCCTTACTCCCATGATTGTATCGTTGTGGTACTTTTATAAATAAAGGATGCAATTTCTTATTGTATCAATCAACAAAAATAAATGAACTTGAGCTTAACACCTAAGTTTCTTTCATACTATCTAGAAGAACGAAGAATTAGTGAAGTTTGTGAAGATGGTTCCTCAAAGTTCTTGAAAGTTCAGAGTGCCACAGGTTATGTGGTCTTGCCTACTTTATTTTCTCTGCATGTTAACGACACGAGGTCATTGTGCAAATTTCAGCGCTATTCGGATGACAGTACGAAACACGAGGCATCCTATGGCTAAGCAAGGCAACATTTTGATAAAAAGGCAAGAGCTGATTGCGAAACTGGAACTAACTCTCGATAGATCGAATTGTCTGTGCATTCTCATCCAATATTTACAAGGTTTTTCTCGATTTCTTCTCCATTAGGTCTCGCAATCTCGCATTTTGGAGGGGGTCATTAATAATGAATGTCATATACCATGTGACCCCCCCCTCCCTCCTTCGGACCGCGCCTGGTCCCGGGTCTTTACCATCATAACAATTCACATTAAAAAATACCCTTGGGGTTCGGCAAAACGGCGTGCAGGTTATAAAAAATACAAGTACTTCAAAATAAAACATTTATTGATCATGACATGGTCACACATTGGAAGAATATATACCGTTATTTGTAGACTAATCGGAATTTGAATTAAAATATTTGGCTTTACAATTTTACATGTGTATTTATTGAACTATTTATCTTATCTTAACAACAACAATATTTATTGTTTACCTAATTAATTAATCTTATTGAAGACGAAATTATTTAAACAAATAAAATGTCATTCTATCTTGAATTTGCAATAACATCACTTGATGAACATACTAACATTGATACGCAATACCGCTATTGGAAAAAGCTTATTTTATTCTTACTAGTAATATATTTTAAACTTAACTTATTATTTTTAAACAATTCTTCAAAAGTTCCTATGGGCACAAAAATAATTTTACGTGGGCAGATCATAGAATTAACTACACAATATGATAGGGCCAGACGACGAGAATATGGTCAGTATTGTAGATCGGCCGTTTTAACAGGTGTGACGAAGGGCGACTAAGGGGGACATGGGGAACCTTATTACCACAGCCACTATATCAAGATATATTCACTCTACGATCTGGCCAAGACATAATACATACTAATATATTAATTAAAAATACCTTACACATACTTATATCTAAATCAGTCTGACAGAAATCATCGAATGGTGAGTTTACAAAGTCACGTTAAATGTTTTATCAATTCTCCTGACATGAGCCACATGTATTTGTTTTCAACAAATTAAACAAACAATATTAACTAAGGTTTATACAAATTAAGACAATTATAACAAAATAAATTTGAAATTGTAGAAAAGAATTTATATAAAAAGTATCTATTATTTGAAGAAAACCTATAAATCAAAATAAGATTTGAAATAAATTACAAGTCACTAATTTATGATTTGATAAGCCAATCGTAAATTATATTGCAAGAAAATATCTACACAAATATTAGGTTAATATAATATTAGGATTGTACAGAAATTGCATATACCAGAGGTTTACCGGATATAAGCAACTTAAGACATACATCATAAGCAAAGACCAATAACAAATATCTACATAATATCGATGCGAGATTAACAGCTCTCCAGTGCGTTGAGAATGAAATACAGCTTGTTGTATCATGCGCTTGACAGCTCCTGACTCTGCAATACAACATATTAACAAATAAATGGAAAATATAAAAATAGCACGACACACATACACAATGCACAACACACATACCAATGCTCACTAGACAGCTCGAAGGATTTCTGAGCTTTAGTCAATATTTCATAAAAGCGTATCAAACTTAACTAGATAACGATAGTCGCATATCAAATTTCACGTTGACTAGGGCCCTCGTAACTGGTTTCTTGTTACTAAGCTATGGAAGTTATGATTTTTTACTTTATGACTACTTATTTACATTTCTTCCTTAGCCGGATAGTGTCAATCTCATTCGCACAGTGCAAAGTGACAAAAGGGCAATCTAATGGGTCTTGATGATGAGCAAGTGACCAGGTACCTAAGTTATAATCAGATTTCGGATGAGCGGGTGTAATTACATGCAATAAGGTGGACATGCCTTCCTAAATTATTACTGAACTAAAATCATATTTTCAAAATACGAAAAGCGTGAGTAAAGTTTTCGTGTTAAAATATTTATTCAAGGTTGGCTACATTCCGAAGCACTTGTGAATGTTACTTAAATCTAGGATTGCCACTTCACTGAATGGGCTCCTGTTCAGTAAAGTGGCGCTCCTAGATGTGCCTAAATATTTGTAACTCGTACTCACGAACTTTGGAGCGGAGAGCTAGAATATTGCCCTCCGCGGTGGTTCAATTTATAGTGTTCAGTGGGGTAATAGCAGATAAATTGGCCAATTCTCAAAATGTAAAGAAAAAAATATTAGTGAGGGTATGTGACCATTGGTCGGTGGTCAGCGTGGTGGTCAGCGTCGAGGTGGTGTTCGTGGCGGTCCTTGTGCGCGGGTGCGGTTTCGTAGGCGAGCCGCAGCAGGTACTGCAGCCGCTCCGTGAGCATCTCGGCCAGCTCGGGAGACACCAGGATATCCTCCACCGGCGGCAGCACTAGCGCCACGTCTCCACCTGCATTCATACACACATTACACACACATACTCCAACCCTTGACAAACTTCAGTACCATTGTATAATATTTAGATTTGCAGGGATCCTACTAACATCTAAGGAGCCCAAGCCAACCTCTCCTGCAAGTGGTGTACTTGCCGATCAACGGACGAGGCTCTGGCAAACATTAAAGTTCTCGATAAGTAAGCGGCAATAAGCTACCTATTACGTGAGACTAACAATATCATTGACGTGACGAAACGTAAGGAAGCGTGATTGCAGAGAAACAAGAACAAGACGTGATTAGGATTAAAATCTTAGGATATCTGAATCATGTTTAAATTTAATCAACCCATAGAAAAGGTGCATTTACAACGTTGTTATAATTAATCAAACATGATTCCACACACTCGCTTCCCATCAGGTGACAAGAGGGGCTCTTGCCATGCATCTAATTATATAAATATATATGGTGAACTAAGAGTATTCTCATCTGACTCTTCGATAGCGCGATTCAATAAGCTACCAGAGCCATCTATTGACAAGAGGCGGGACCTGTACAATACGTAGAGATGTCATATTTTATTTAAATATACTTTGGAGTTTTGGCTCCAACGCAGAAAAAGACACATCGCGACAGTATTTATTTTCCAAAACTATATACATTTGAGTTTTTATATGTAAATATAGTGGACATTTTATAAAATATATAAACGTTCTTCTAGTAAAGTCTCCACTACTTTACTGGGGCATGACTTTGACTTGACTCGACCATGACGGACTTGACTTTTATCTGTGACTTAGTGACGGAAACGCTGCATTTATTCATTTAACTTGATTTATTTAATTACTTGACACTGGCAAATACTATATTTGCCAGGGCCACTTGCTATTTGTCATTAAAAAGACAAAAAAAAACCTTATTTTGTGTAACAGGACATAAGGCACAAAGAAGATATTATAACCACCACTACTGTGTTACCACCAATGAGTCACATTCATGCTCGAACTTCGCTAGACTCTATAATAAAAAAAATACATATTGAATAATTGATTTTTATCCTTGGTATCATTATATTCAAGGTTAACATAAAATTGATATGTATTATTGTTAAGTAACTAAAACAGCTTCTTTAAATAAACCACAAAATCTTCAAAGAAACATCTATCTATCTATACTATTATTACAATAAGAAAAAAAAACTTGTTTGTTTAATCGTGATAACCCTACATATTGCCGGTTCAAAATACTCGGAAACAATCACCAAAGTGAAGCAGAGATCACACAGCAGATATTTTTTTCAGATTGATTGTAAGAAATCACAAACATTGAACATTTTAGTAAAAATCTAAAATATTCAATGTTTGTGATCTATGCGGACAAAATTTTAATCGTTTGTTTCATTTGGACATTAAAGTTTAATATATGCAATTAGTTTTGATTAGTAGTTTTAATTAGTACAAACCAATTTATAGATCGGACTTAACTGTGTTACTGTATGAATAGTTAAATGTGGTTTTACAGTGACGTTTTTTGATACGCATGGCGGGGCAGCTTACTGTCACTTTGGATCGTTACATAGTTTTACTAACACTCATGATCGGATATGTTTCCTTACGGGCCGTGCTTAGCACCCGTGCATATATATATATCTTTTAAAGTATTAGCTCCATACATAAATTCACGAGTGTTTCCCCGAAGGCGTAGGCAGAGGCATATTATACGCTCTCACTTCATCAACTATATAGTTAGTTAGTTTAAGTATTAGCTAGTGCCAATTAATTTGATTAAATCAAGTTATGCAGTGTTTTTTTCATTTAGTCACAGTTTAAGTCAAGTCAAGAATAGTCCATCACAGTAAGGTATTGGAGATTTTACTACAAATCTTAATAGTTTTGGATTCAACACGGACAACACAAAACACGGTAATCTTATTGTTTGTAATAAACTTCTGTACTTTGCCGAATAAATTATGTCTAAAAGTTTTTGTGTTTATAAACATAATTATTTATACTGGTTTCGGTGCTCTTATTTATATAACGTATTTATTTACTTTTATATTTTATTTCGTATCGATAACACAAGTTCTTAATAATACTTATCATGGAAGCGTTATTATTATATTTACACACAAAAACTCGAATTTGCAATGGTTTTATAATTAGAATACTGCTGCAATGTGTCTTTTCAGCGGTGGTGGTGGTGGTGGTGGTGGTGGTGGTGGTGGCAGAGTGGCGGAGGCTCACCCATGACGTGCACCAGCTGCACCAGGCGGAAGAAGAGGCTCCGCTGCAGCTCGTGGCGCGCCTCGCCGCCGCCCGCGCCCCACTCGTCGCGACGCACCGCGCTCACCCACACCTGCACGCGAACACACACACACACACACACATATTATTTATTTATTTTTGGGACGTCATGTCTGCAGTTTAGTATTATTTTCTAAAATTTGTGATATTTCGAATATCACATACATACATATATACATACATTCACGCCTCTTTTCCCGAAGGAGTAGGTAGAGGCATAATAATACGCCCACACTTGGCCAATTATAAAGTTGGTCCCACGTAATAGGTGGCGAGCCTATTGCCGCTTATCGGGCACTGTTTTGTTCACCAGAGCCTCGTTCGTTGATCGGCAGGTGCACCACTTGCAGGTGAGGTTGACTTGGGCTCTTTAGGTCTTTTTAGGATCCCTACTCACCCTAACATTGCCTATCACAATATCTCAGGCAGTTCATGTGAGATCTTAATATTAGGTCAGGGAAAAAGTCTTTTCGCATAACGTAGGTATAAACTTATTATAAAATTTTTTTGACTTTACTATTTGTGTCTGGCTGGTTTTGGTAACATTAAAAAGGTTCCATTATAAAGAAAAGAAAAAAATAAAAAAAAGTTGTTTCCCGCTATTTTTCATTTGTTTTTCTCTCCGTTAAAATGAGTGAATCTAATGAAAAAATTCGATACATTTTAAAATTTTATTATAAAAAAGGCAAAAATGCAACTCAAGCAGTGAAAAAAATTTGTGATGTTTATGGACCTGATGCAGTGTCAGTAAGAGTAGCACTAATTTGGTTCAAACGTTTTCAGTCCGGAAATTTTGATGTTAAAGATGCACCTCGCTCTGGTCGCCCTGTTACGAATAAAATGGACGCCATTTTTGAAAGAGTGGAGCAAGATCGGCGTATTAGTAGTTACGATGTAGCTGAAGAACTGGGAATTGACCACAAAACAGTTTTGACCCATTTAAAGAAAGCTGGTTATACAAAAAAGCTCGATATTTGGGTGCCACACGAGCTCACTCAAAGAAACTTAATGAACCGTGTACTCATTTGCGATTCATTACTGAGACGTAATGAAACCGAGCCGTTTTTGAAGAGATTGATAACTGGCGATGAAAAGTGGATCACGTACGACAAGAACGTGCGAAAAAGGTCGTGGTCGAAAGTTGGCCAGGCTTCACAGACTGTGGCCAAACCTGGCCTAACACGAAATAAGGTGATGCTGTGTGTATGGTGGGATTGGAAGGGCATTGTTTATTATGAGCTTTTACCGCCCGGCAAAACCATCGATTCTGATCTTTACTGCCAGCAACTGATGAGATTAAAGGAAGCAGTCGAGAGAAAACGGCCGGAATTGATCAACAGGAAGGGTGTGGTCTTTCATCACGATAACGCTAGACCACACACATCTTTAGCCACTCAGCAAAAATTAAGAGAGTTCGACTGGGAGGTCCTAGTGCATCCACCATATAGCCCTGACCTTGCGCCTTCAGATTTTCACCTGTTTCGGTCTCTGCAGAATTCTTTAGGTTCTGTAAGGTTGACCTCAAGAAAGGACTGCCAAAACTATTTGTCCCGTTTTTTTGATCAGAAGTCCCAAAGTTTCTACAGTAACGGGATAATGTCTCTGCCCACAAAATGGCAGAAAGTTATTCAACAAAACGGTACATATATATTGTAAATAAATGTAAATAAACTTTGAAAAAAATGTCTTGACTTTTCATACAAAAATACGAAAAGACTTTTTCCCCAACCTATTATATTCCTAAATCTTATCATCTTTATAAACCCTCATTCTAATTTACGATGAATAAGATATTATTAATATATCTTTTACTTTACACTGGCTTAATGTGCTAAACGCATGAAGCCATCATTAGAAAATATATTACTTATCATGCAATATTCTGCTATGGACCACACCACCTAGACCAGTGAGCAGACCCTGGGCCCTAAGCTTAAGTCTAGGGCAACCGGGATAATGCTAGGATATGATTCTACTATGTACCACATTCTTGAATCCATAGTTTTGACCATAATGTCCTATATGCTAATGAATAAACAACACATCCACGCCACATAGGCTGTAACTTACAGCATTATCAATTTAAAAGCATGTGTATGTGGTACTTATTGATAAAAAAACGCACTGTGGTTTTTTTAAACGAATTATTTTACAGTTTATGTACACAAATATCAATAAAACAAGTGTAATAAAATTTAGATGTACAATGGAGCTTTGTTCTTTCATTGTATTTTACTTTAAAAGCAAAATACAAGTATAAAGGTAACGACATCGCAAGTAAGTCATATGAGTCAACAAATTAAAATAATATTGCATATCCATGCAATTTCAGCTTCTGCAAACTTTTTATTTTGCTCGCGTTCAATGTCTCTGCCAACCCCGATTTTAACTGATTGAGAATGACTAATTTTGGACATTCATTCTTATGTGTGTGCAATGAAGATTAAATAAATAAATAAGTAAGTCAAATCTAACTTGCAAAATTTCATTACAGACACCGGACAGGTGAAGCCAAATAAAAGCTTGTAACTGGTACCTTGAGCCGCAGGTCGTCGCGCCGCTCCATATCTTCTACGTAATCAGTAAGATCTAGCGCCTTCTTCAAGTCGTACTCGGTTATATCCCTGCTGTCCGAATCAATGTACATCTGAAAACATACACTTTACTTAAACATATCCTAGCATTATACCGGTTGCTATAGACTTAAGCCCAGGGTCTGCTCACTGGTCTAACCAGATTTGGCTGAATTTCAGTTATTACATGAAGCGACTGCCGTCTGACCTCCGTAACCCAAAGAAATACATCATTATATGGTTAAAACAGCTGTCAGTCTGTTAGAAGGCATTGACTTCCTAATAACGACTGCCATAGATGTTCATAACAGCCGGGACTAACGGCTTAGGAGCTTTCCGAGGCACGGAGCAAGCAATAATCTTATTATGTGCCGAATAACTCTCACTATAGCAGAATAGTGGCACGTCTTCGTTTCGGTAGCTAATTTATATCTAGTATTATATTATTGAAGTATAAGTTTTGGTCACAAATTTTAATCTAAGTAAAAATATAGCCTCTGTTAGTCAGGGATAATGTAACATTCTATAGGTGAAAGAATTATCGAAATCCATTTTTAAGTTTATTCGTAACTAATATACAAAAATATAAATCTTTCCGCTTTATGATATCAGTTTAGACCATAACACGAAACCTTTCTAATAGTAAGCTATAACTATAGTGAAATTATTTATATGTGCTTCCAAATGAAAAATCTATCAATATACTGCCATATGTTGGAGGCACGATTGAAATTAAGATTAGATAATTATTATATTACTTCTAGTTTGCACAACAAAGTTGTTAGTTAGTTGGTCATGGTTAGACATATTCTGTGTACCCATTTGCCACACGTTTAATGTTGCCGATTGAGCCTATGTGTGTTTGGAAAGGCACATTAAGTTGTCCTAAATCTATGCGTGGTAGTTATTAAATCAAGGCGGAGACTTTAAAAATATTTTAATAAGCATAACATATTCGTAGGAGGCCACACATTTGTGTCTGCCAGTACACACACTGGGTTCATCTGGTGGAGTACTCGGTCTGGTTCATGGTGCCCCGATATGCTGATATTGTGAAATAAAATCGGTATATTGGTGTGTAACCGGCGACACGTCATTCAAATGAAAATGGCTTGACTGTTCATGTGCAATTATAGACAAATAAAAGAAAAAGACAGCAATTGAGTAATGCGATGCGTCGCCGCGTTAGTATAGTTAAGTTGGGCGTTAACCCCATGCCGCTCTATATGTCCATGATCATGAGTAAACTGATGGTGAAAGCTGAGATGATGATGATGAAAGTGTAAGTATATACATACATACAATCACGCTTATTTCACCGAAGGGGTAGGCAGAGGCAAAGTATACGCCCACCCTTCGCCATTTGTGTTATTGGTCCCACATATTGCCGCTCACCGGGAACTTCCATGTTTGCCAGAGCCTCCCCCGTGAATCGGCAGGTGAGGTTGGCTTGGACCCCTATAACCGTATATGTATGAGTGCGCACCTGCACCAGTAGTTCCGGCGCCAGCAGCGGGCCGGTGGGCGGCGCGGCGGCGCGCAGCGCGGGCGGCAGCGCGGCGTGCTGCGCGGCCAGCCACAGGCGCGCGTCGAGTGCCGCCCCCGTCGCCCCCTCCGCCCCCGCCGCGCCCCCCGCGCCCTCCTGCTCGCTACACACCAGGCACAGCTTCCCCAGCGACGCCATCGTCTGCAATGTACACAACACACGCACACTTACTTCCAAATATAAATACGCATTTATTCAACCAGTTTTTGTACCCTCGAACACAAACTCTTTATTTGCTGCGACGAGATACAATGTACATACATTCATTTTATAGTGAAGTTAGCTGATTTGTGATATGCGACTGCCTGGGTTATTGCTCCGAATGCGCTTTCGTTGTTTTATATAATGTAGAGTTTAGGTACAATTGTTGTCACTAGTTTAAGTATACTTCATTTAACTAACTATGAACTTCATATCGCACACCAGACAAATCTTTGTGATTTATTGTGTGTTTAAAAAGCATGTGAAAATGTTATTATGTTTTTAAATAAATAAATTTAAAAAAAAATGATACCACGCCTGTTTTCTCGAAGGAGTAGGCAGAGGCATATTGTATGCCCACATTTCGCCAATTATTATGTAGGTCCCACGTAATAGGTGGCGAGCCTATTGCCGCTTTTCGGGCACTTTTGTGTTCGCCAGAGCCTCTTCCGTTGTTCGGCAGGTGCACCACTTGCAGGTGAAGTTGGCTGCTGAGGTTGGGCTGCTCAGTTCTTGGTAGAATCCTTATTTATACACCCAAACAATGAGATACAATGTGAACCATTAATTATTAAAACATTAAAAAAAATATTGTTATATATTAATCCTACCCCTTCTTCTACTAAAACGAACAGATGGCGGTGGGTTATATGCAACGTAGTAATAACAAGTTATTTTTCTAGACCTGTGTAAAATATCCGAAGTGAGATTAAAAATTCGTTCCGAAAACCCTGACACTGATTATCACACTGACATGTCAAATCGAAATCAAACAAAAATGCCTTGGTTATTTTTTGGTTTATATATTGATTGATATAATAATTATATATTGACATAGTTTACAGTCAATAAAGTACTTGAAATTTGAATAAACATCAGTCACATAATTCACAAAAAAATTGAGTCAGCAACGTCTCCTCTCATAAACAAAGACGATAAAGATTTAGATTATACTCCACCAAACCTGATCAAGCCATGAGAGGAATATGTTATTTAAGGTTTGGTAGTAGGTACGTTAAGAAATTTGGTTATAGTTTTCAGTATTTCAAATGTTTGTGATATTTTTTTCTGTTTATTCAAATAATTAGATAGAAGAAAATTATATATCTATATAAAATATATAAATATATTTATTAACTGCACGAGTAGGTACATGACAATCATAACGGAAGGTTAAGTCTTAATTGTGCAGTCAAAACTAATTGCTTCAGTATTACGCAGCTATAACAATGAAAAATTGTCATAGCTGCGTTGGTTTTCAAGTAACACTTTATGACGCAGCTGCATTACTTAATAAAATGTCAAATATTAATATTGTTTTAAAATTACATAAAAGACAACGCAATAAAATATATAACAGTGCGCCTATCCGTCAATAAGTAGTATAGCAGTGGACCCTCAATAAAGACAATAGACGCGTTATAGTTGTTTGTCTCTTTCTTTCCAATGTGACGGTCCTCACCGTGAGACGGGCGACGCTGGCCGTGTGCTCGTCGGCGAGGCGCGCCAGCACCTCGGCGGCGGCGCCGTGGGAGCCTCGCTGCAGGCGCCACAGCGCCAGGAGCGGCGCGCGTTGGGGCGCCGCCGCCAGCCACGGCCCGAGGCGCGCCACCACGCTGGCTCGCTCGCACCGCACCAGCGCCGTCACCAGCGGACCGCCTCGCTCCACGATGCGGGCGAACGCTATTTCCGCTATGCCCTGAAACGTAGTTCAAACGATAATAAGCACGCGTCCGGCTCAGAAAGAGACAGCGTAATAGAGGTGTTTGTTGTAGTGTATGTATTTGAATACAAATTGGATAAAAACGTGCTCAAGCTTGCAATCAAAATACAATGGAGATTAGAGAAAAACATATTTTTTTTGACATTTCATTTTAATAAATCAGACATTTAAAGTTAAAAAAATAAACAACAATTAAATAAATCTCCACAATAATATCGATTTATTTCTGGCAATAATAACAAATAATTTTACAACCACAACTGCTTGTATTATGAATATCTTATAAAAACATATCTTAAATAATATCCATTTGCATGTTAGTAAAATTCTGCGTTTCAACGATTCAGTAGTACTTTTATACAAGCATAGTATAGGGGGCAGCACACGTCGTATACTTGCAATATGTACAAGATTGAAGGCTTGGAATTGTAGCTTGATGGAATTTCGCTAGACTACTACAAGTTCCATCTATTTTCGAAGTTTATGCGAACAAATATAGTTTGTCAAACAATTCATATTAATAGTAGCCTCGTGCCTTAGATGAGTGATGGAAAACGAGGCGTAAGCGACGCTACCTCGAACCCATTGCTTCAAATTCACATAAATTATGAAAAGTTATAGTATCGCCACGATTTGACAATTATTCATGGTCAGTTTATTTGCCAAAAGTCAGCTAGTTCCATAATCAAACTTTTACCATTTTTAAAATGATTGTTAAAATTAGTAAGATTGCATATTATTGCAGTAAAATAAGAAGAAAGATAATATACCTCACTAGCATATTTATCAATGTACGAGTAAAGCCGTTCCAGATCATTCTGTGCGACAAACATGTCAACAAGCAGCTCGTAGTCCTTGAACTTCTCCGCCAGAACTGCAGCTCGCTCCACCATGCCTTCGTCCACTGACAAACAAATAAATAAATATGTTAGTAAACTGTTAGATGAAATAACCCCCAGTTACGCTTAAAATTTTAACCGACTTCCCAAAAAGGAGAGGGTTCTCAATTCGGCTGGTATTTTTTTTTATTGTTTTTTTTTTCTATGTATGTACATCGATTACGCCGAGGTTTATTTTCCTTTTAAATAATGGCTTTGTGCGTTTAGCACATTTAGCCAGTGTATAGCAAGTGATATATTAATAATATATAGTTCACAGTAAATGAGAATGAGTGATGATAAAGATTCTAAATGGTAAATGAGATACCCTCCCCTAAGCCCTTTGAGTCCTCAGTAAAGATGTGGGACCATACTGAGATCTCACATGGACTCCTTGAGAGAATTTGAAAAGTGATGTTGCACTGCTTTGTTTGATTTACCAACACTCATGTATGTTCACAAACACTTAACGGTTAATAAACCACCGTTATTAAACATTAATGTTAAAAATATCACAATTTTAGAAAATAAAACAAAACTGCAGACATGACGCTTACTTTCCCTCCAAGAAGTCCTTTTTTTTTAAATAATGGCTTCTTGCGTCTAGCACATTTAGCCAGTGTCAAGTAAGTGATATATTAATAATATATAATTCATAGTAAATGAGAATGAGTGGTGATAAAGATGATAAATGGTAAATGAGATACCCTCCTCTAAGCCCCTTGAGTCCTCAGTAAAGATGTGGGACTATACTGAGAAGTGAGATCTCACATGGACTCCTTGAGAGAAAATTTGAAAAGTGATGTTGCACTGTTTTGTTTGATTTACCAACACTCATGTATGTTCACAAACACTTAACGGTTAATAATCCAACGTTATTACACATTAATGTTAGAAATATCACAAATTTTAGAAAATAAAACAAAACTGCAGACATGACGCTTCACTTTCCCGCCAAGAAGTCCGACGCCGAGATTTAAAGACCGATTTACGTGATTCTTTTTTAGTTCGACGCGGAATAGCTGCCAGTTGGTCCCATAAAAATTTCTTTTACTTTGTTCAAGTAGTTTTTATTTTATAAGCATTATAGTTATTTGGACGATATCATTTTGACGATACTTGGTATCTTTGAACGTCGATAACTTTAACATTTCTGATTCGATTTGTATGATTATTTTTTTGTTCCATACAATATACTTTAAAGACAGTACCCTGTTCATATTGTTGGCATATGATGATGAGATCCGAAGGAAATTGAGAGCAACCCTCAATTTGTAAGCATATATTACGTTTCACATAATTTTATAAAGTATGTTCAACCATACGCGTCTGATGATCATTTCCTATGAATGAGCTGATGATGGAAGGTCCAACTCCTTAACGGTTAGGAGTTTGAAACATTTTTTTTCAAAAATATACATTCATTTGGGTAGAGAAGAGTTCTCTTTGAGGCTATTAAATTGACCTGATTATAGAAGGTGTTTCATTAAAGTTTATATACATTTCATTAAAGTTTAGATTTAATAGTATAATAGTGTAAAATGATGTTCTATGGTTGGTAAATAAATAATGAGTGAACACTTCATATCATAGAAAACAGCCCAGCCCAGAGTAACATGGTTGTTCGTTCTCCGCCTGGTACACCTGAACTGTTGGTTGCTCATAAAACGGTTTATAAATCTGGAGGTAATCGCTGTACATTATGTAGATTGTACAGAAAAAAAATTATGAGATGAAACGATAAGTTCTATTCTGCGTTCAACGAAAAACATCACGTAAATCGGTACAAACAAAAGAAAACATACCACCCATATTGAGAACCTCAACTTCAATAATACCAACATTTCGTAGAAATCATCATTAAAAATTATATCAAATTATAACCCAAAAGCATGCGTAACAATGTAGCTGCATTACGCTGTTGAAGCAATACCTTTTGACTGCACAATTTCAGTTTTGTGAAATTCAACATTTGTTATGTACCTACTTGTGCAGGTAATAAACAAATCTTTCTTTCTTTCTTTATTAGAGAGCGAAATTTTAGTTGACCTTATTAAATCATGGAGAATCTTAATACCGCGATTCAGAAAAATAGCGTCACATTACAACGCCATCTGGCGTTGAACAGCACAACTCTTTGGCATAATAGTTGGCACTAATTACTTTTTGTATATTGTTTATTGTAGGTTTGCTATTTTATGTTGTGGCTTGGCACCGACTTCAAACCAAGCAGTAGTTAGCACAGAAAATAATAGTTTTGGATTATTAGTAAATAGTTAGTAAGGAGAGATTTATAAGTAGTTAGTAGGTAAGTAGACAAAAGCGTTATAAATTGCGTATTATGTAAGTTTTTTTTGCTTTTTAGTGGTTAAGTTAATAGTTTATAGCTTTTTTTTAACCAATGCTCATCCCGCATTAATGTCAGAATACACATTGTTGCCACTTTCGCCTGTCTCTACAGTTCGATACCGGTGACGAATTTAAGACTCAACGCACTAACAAATGGCAAATACGTGCAAAACGTGTTCTTAGTGTAAATGGGGTTTAATATATATGAGAGTTATTGGTCACAGACTCGACAGAACTATTCTTTTCAAATGCTATCAAAGAATTGAACCACAAAAGTACCAAATTTAAGCATTCTTTTTAAAATACTCAAATGTTATGACGATCGCCTTTATTTTTATTTTTGGTACAAATACTCTTTATGAATAAAACCCGAAATGTTCAATGACCAATTAAGAAAGTTAACCAATAATGATAGAGTTTTAACATAATATGACTGCTATTTTATCATCATCTTAGCCCATTAACCTCCCACCACTGAGTATTAATGGTTATACATTAGCACGCAGATATAGTGCAAATCGGTGGATGCAGCACTACAGTCCGCTTAGAATTCGGATATTGGGGGTCCGCGTGATAAAGGATGGATGATCTACCTACCTTCTCACGTTGGTTCGTGAGAAAAGGGCCCGATAAAATGACCGCCCGAAGCGGTCATTTTATGTCTCTTTCACAGTTAGTCATATTTATTGAAAAGAGTGTATTTGTACCAAATATCAAAATAAAGACGATAGTGATATATTTTGAGTAACATAAAAAAATCAAAGCTTAATTTTGTTACAATTTATACTTTTATCGATTTAGTCAAGGCGGCAGCAAGCCGGTTTATGCAAGCGGCACAATATATAGATCAACGAGAAAAACTATAAAGGAGTCTTTGCCCCTGAACGGAGTATGCTGATAAGTGTAGTATTGGTGGAGTGTGTTGATACCGAATGCGTTGACGAGGTCCGTGCGCATGCGCCGCAGGGGCTGGGCGGGCGCGCGGGCGGCCAGCGCCGCCGCCAGCGAGCCGGCCAGCCGCGCCGCCGCCTCGCACACGCGCCAGCGCCCCGCCGCCTCGCCGGGCTCACTGCAACACCAACATACATCATTTTCTGGCTACTCTATCATTGTAAATGCGCATTCACAATATTATAGATAATATTTTCTAACAATTACCCCAATTATTAAGTTCCAAGATAAGTATCATTAAGAACTTGTGATATGCATACTTAACAACGGATAAACATACATGAATACTTTTTTTTTGTAAATACATACTTAATACACATAAGAAAACACTCAGACCAGCATCCTGTGTGGGAATCGAACCCACGACCTTAGAAGCGGAAAGCAGGTATTCTCACCACCACGCCATATCGGTCGTCAACAATGGTTTGGGACAATGATCTTTCAACTGTTACAACTTACTAGTTGACCTTGCTAATTAACTCACCAGAAGAAATTGTAACAAGAAATCATATCCCAGCATTATTCCGATGGCAGATAGGTAACAGGGTCTGACCAAATTTTTCTAAAATTCACGTTATTACACGGAGCGATTGTCGTCCGACTTAACCCGGAGAGAAACATCATTATATGGTTAAACCAGCTGTTACAATATATTAAGTAATATTAGAAGGCACTGGCTTCTTTATGACGACTGCCATAGAAGTTCATGCCAGCCCCCACCAACGCCTTAGCGTGCTTTCCTAGTCACGGAACAAGCAAGGAAATATAACAAGTCGTGGATTACATTGCACTTTCAACTTTTATTTTCATTAATAAATCAAATTAGAATTAATTAATTTGCACTTTGTAGAGTTTTGGATATTTAATTAAAAGATATATAAAAAAATCCTCATTTGAATCCACTTCAATCTTATTTCACACTTCATTTTTATCCCCTGACCAGTTTTGGTACTCTTTAAACTAAAATAGTATTGCAATTCTACTGGCAATATATTCGTCTTTATCTTTATCACAAAGAGAACTTCTATTAAATAATGCGCTTGATACATTTTCAAGTTAGTGAGACTACTAGATAAAATTATAATTTTGCATCGGTGCCAGTTACGGTACCACCTATTTATATTTACAAGTTTGTGCTCCTAACCTGAGCGCTTGTTTGACTATCTGTAGGAGATCCGGCAGCACTTCGTAGGCTGTGGGCAGTTCCAGCTCCTCCTCCGTGCCCCACTGCGCTCTGCTCTTGTAGGCTTCAGTTAGGCATTGCTGCAACATAATATGGTACTCATAAGAGAACACATAAAGAGAATAAACAGCCACTTGAGGTTGAAGCTAAAATAAATTGTGTTTTGCAGCCCTTTTTTTAATATAACGATTACTTACATACATTGTCTATGTTATTTTTCAATTTTAATTTTCAATATGAATGCTTGTACACTATTTATTTAAAATTGTTTTGATGACCGCATAGCTTCACTGATACCATATGGTATACTACTTTACAGTAAAAATATTTGTAGTTTGCAGCACATTACATTAATTCTTGTAATATAAATGTTATTTTTGTTAAAATTTTTGTCCTGTAGCTTGAGTATGTCATGGTCACTTAAATATTTCTGCGGTGGTGGCGTCACGCGCCGGGTTGTCACGTTCCCTAAAATATGGTTAAGCGAAACGATGGCTGGTTCTGCGTCATACTCGTGAACGGGTGCCGCCAGTGGGGACTGGTCTGCTTATGTCTACTATGTTAATTCGTAGCTATGTTTGTTTTTCTTTTAAATAATGGCTTTGTGCGGTTTGCACATTTAGTCAGTTTCAAGTAAGATATATATCTATATATATAAAAGAAAGTCGTGTTAGTTACAGCACTTATAACTCAAGAACGGCAGAACAGATTTGGATGAAAATTGGTAGGGATACCTCCCTACCAATTTTCATCCAAATGAAAATTGGTAGGGAGGTAGCTTAGAGCCAGGAGACGGACATAGGATACTTTTTATCCCGTTCAACAGCGTTCCCGTGTGACTTGACATAAAACGTCAGTCACTATAAAACGTGATATAACAAAAAAGAATCAGACTTGGAATAACAAAAAGCAAATGACAGCAGACGTATGGATGACAATTTGATATTTGTAAGAAATTAATATTCAAACTATTTCTGACTTCTTGGCGGGAATGTGAATATGAGTTTTGAAATATTTTTTTAGGTGAATTGAATTGAAGTGAAGTTTAATTAATAATGCCGTGAACAAGACTATCGAATCTTTACCGACAAAGCCGTAATGCAAGAAGAATACGAAATACTGGAAATGCAAGGACTGAAGAAGAACATGAAATTGCACGTGAACATCGCCGCAATAGTATGGCTCGACTTCGTGCTTCTCAATAAATAATAATTAAAAAAAATGTCGTGTATCACAAAGTACTTAAGTGAAGAGCAAGTTTGTACTAAAATACAGAAATAATAATGAATGATTAATGTAGGTATTTAATTTTTTTGTAATTTTTCCAATAAAATAAAAACACAATCTCCTTATTTATTGCTATTAAGGCGGAACAAAGTTCGCCGGGTCAGCTCGTTAATAATAAATTATAGTAAATGAGAATGAGTGGTGATAAAGATAATAAAAGGTAAATGAGGTGCCCTCCCCGTAAACCCCTTGAGTCCTCAGTAAAGATGTGGGACTATATTGTTGATGTCGTTTAAAATTGTCCATGCTGAGATTTATTGAAATAAATAATACCTCAGCATTAAATAGTTACACAAATAACTTTTTAAAAGCGATCTTTGTGCATAATTATTTCTTTATGATTAAAAAAGTGCATGAATGAAGTAAGAAGCTGTTGCTGTTACAGGTTGGTCTTGCCAATTCCCACGAAGAGCCCCATTTTAGCATTCGCAAAGGCTATTGTATAGTAAGTTAACTTACTAACTAACAAGTGATGAAATTATTGAGATTAATATTTCTTGTAACCCAACCCCTAAATAACACATAAAATTAACAAACATGTTTTTTAATTATTATTCCTTATCCGCGTTACATATCAATGACGAAAACCGTACGCCAACATTGTCATTAGTCTTTTTGTCCTTGGAAAATGTTAAAAAAAATTGGGAAAATTCTATTAGCCTGTAATACCAAAGTCCGGTTCCGATAAGTTTCTAGCAAGTTTTTATGGTGAGTGAAGAAAATAATAGCGAAGACGACAGTAATTATCGAAACGCTTTGAATACGGTTCAAAATGAGAATGATTTTTTTTTGGTATGGGATAATATGGGTACGGAAATCAGTGTTGAGCGGAGGAAAACGACCACTAGAAGAAAGCGAGGAAAGTGATGATAACTGTTTTACTAAAGTAACGAATAGAAAAACAAAGCGATTAAGTTTTATTAGGAGCAATTCACTTAGTAATTAAAATTTCACAATTGTGGAAATAGAATTAACAAAAAAAGAAGAAAACGAAGAAATTGATGTTTGTGTTACGTCATTACAGCTGCTTCCAAAGCAAATGGCGCTGGCAATTTTTTAAAATTTGGTACACATTTCCTTTATTTTAAGGATTCGATACAAGAGTATTTTGTATTTTGTTATAGTTCGATTTAAAAATAAAATGCTAGCTGATAAACTAATGAACTGCCCTAAAATCTAAGGATCTCGGCTATAAGTGCCAACTTGCATTAGATTTCGCCCGGCGTCATAAACGGCATAGATTTAGAAATGAATGACGATGAAATACGAAACAGTTTAGAAAGCTCGATTGAAATAATTTCTGTTTTAAGATTAAGCTCTGAAGGAAAGTGGGTAAATTGAGAAACAGTAAGAGTATCTTTCAACAGTTCCACTTTACCGTCATACCTATATGGATACAAATGCCGACTAAAAGTAGAACCTTATGTTTTTCCAGTTACACAATGCTCCGGGTGTTGGAAATTTTGGGCACATCATCAGATTTTGTCCTACCAAGAAAATTATTTGTCCTATTTTTGTAAGAAAAAAATATTCGTTACAAAATGAGCAAAGAAAATGTCACCTGTCGAAAAGCATTAGAGATCATAGAAACACAAAGTAAAATCCGTCTTTCACAATCATCAAGTACTCGAAATAATATTCAAAATGAAAAGTTAAACCAAACGTACAGTGGTGTGTTATTATCAAGACCCACACTCAGTGACTCAGATTCAATCAGCAACTCAGACAATGAACAAGCAACGACAAGTAAGCCGATCAGACATGAAGATCAAAGAAAAATAAATTGCTCCGAATTTGAGGATACATCGAAATATGTGAAACCAGTTGATGAGGAGAAAATACAAAAAAGGACTTTAAGTTTGATTTTAAATCATTTTTTTCTAACATTAAAAATATTATTGTTTTAGATATGGAATTTCAGGAAAAAATTGTACTATTGTTAAAATAATTTTATGATAAAATGAAACCAGTTATTTTAAGTGTGATTGCAGAAAAAAAATTTATTTAATTAATATTTTCCATGGATAATAAAGACTCATATGTCAATATTCTGCAATGGAATTGTCAAAGCTTGAGACCGAAAGTAAGTAGTTTTGGTGCACTTTCAATGAAGGAACACATACACATTGCGATACTTAGTGAAACATGGCTGAACCCAGACGACGACTTTAATTTGAATAGCTATAACGTTTATAGGAAAGATAGAACTGATGGATACGGCGGAGTTGCAATCCTTACACACCGCTCCATTCAGGCTCCAGTATGTCCGGTTGTCGTCAATAATTTTGGTATTGAAGTAGTCTATATTAGTATTTTCAATTGTAAATATATTGAAAATATGATCTCAGATTATTGCCCTTCATCCGTTCATACATCTCAGTCAGATTGGGATGAAATATTTTCTTAGTTTGTAAATGTGTTTGGCCGGAGATTTTAATGCACACCACGTCACTTGATCACGTAAAATAGATTCTAGGGGGAATTAAAGTTTTTTTACAATGGCCTAGTCTCGCTCAATAATGTAGCACCCACAAGAGCAGCTTTGGTGGAGGGGGTATTAGTAGAATCTTCTCCGGATGTCACGTGTGTGACATCGGATATTGCCATTTATTTTAAATGGAAAGCAAGTAATGAAATTCTAGGTAGTGATCATTTAGTAATACAATATTGTATAAATTTTAAAGATATATAAGAGAGATATATATTTAGATATTATATAAAAAAAGAGAAATTTTCAACTAGCAGATTGGAAAAAATATGAAAATGATGTGTTAATTGGATTAAGAGTCAATGCTGAAATCAACAGGAGTCATATAACAGTTTTTATGGAGTTATTTGTAAGGCTGCTGACAGAAATATACCATTTAAAAATATGTACTTATCCCTTAAAACAATTTAAACCCAAAGAATATTGGAACCCTTCATTATCACATGCTGTGGCTCAGCGAAGGTTAGCACTTAAACAGTTTAGGAAAAATCCTATTCCTGAAAATTTTAATAAATTGAAAAAAAAAACCACAGAATCACAGAATCACAGATAAAAAAAGGCAAAGCTAAAGCTCTTGGCAAAAGTTTTGTTCCAGTATTGATGGTGTTACTTCGGTTTCGGAGATGTGGCGACGCATGAGGTGGGCTAAGGGGTGTCGACAACTAGGTACTATCCCCCTGAAGAGACAACCATGGAGTTGTTATGCTCTCTTTCACCACGTCCCGTGTCCTAGATTTGAGATAGCAAACCACGTGTTGGGAGCAAGTTTTGTTTTACCAGAGTTGACTCATTGCTTAAAGTCCAAAGACTCGGCTTCTGGGCAGGATGGTGTAACATATTCAATGGTCAAAAATCTACCAGCGCTATCTTCTAAATATTTTTAACATCATTTATAAAACTAGTTGTATTCCAGAACAATGGCGGGATATACAAATTGTGGCAATACCAAAGCCTTTGATTTCTTGTGTCTGTAAAATTTTTTACGCTATGGTTGCAAAGCGATTGGAATGGTTTATCGAAAATAATAAAATCTTATCCCCTTGTATTACAGGGTTTAGGAAATCTCAATAATGTATTGATAGTTTAGTTAGACTTATAACTCAGATTCAAATAGGCTATTTAGGTAATGGGAGTTAATAGCTACCTTAGCTTGCTTTTTGGATATAGAAAATGCATATAATAATGTTTTAATTAGTAAGGTTATATATATTTTAGACGAACTTTATGTAGGAGCAACATTATGCAAATACTTATGGCTTTCTTGAGTGAAAGACATTTAAAAATATACGATAGTTCAGGGAATAATACTCTAACAAGATGGACTTACAAAGTTCTAGCTCAGGGCGACCATATTTCTCCTCTCCTTTTCAATTTAGTCACATTCAAAATTTGTCAGCAAGTCAGAGAAGTAACGATAAGTCAATATGCGGAAGATTTTGTTATTTACATTAGTAATGCAAGCATAATTTATGTCAAGAAAAAATTCAACATACTTTAGACATGATGTCAGTGTTACTACAAGATCTTGGCTTAGAATTTTCACATACTAAATCAAAATCATGTTTATTTACTAGAGGATATAGGAGACAACAGGTAGTTTTAAATATTAATGATTATCCAGTAGAGATGGTAGCTGTTATTCGTTATTTGGGAATATGGTTAGATAGATGTCTGAATTGGCGAAATCACGTAAACGAAATTTCAGAGAAAGCTAATCGGTCGGTCTTTATTGGTCGTTTTAGTTGGTTCAGCGTGGGGCATTCACCCAAAACATTTACGTCATTTATATTTATCTCTTATTAGAAGCAGGTTCGATTATGGAAGCTTCCTGTATGATAATTGTGCCAAAACTAACTTGCAAAAATTAGAGAAAATCCAGAA
The DNA here is from genome assembly GCA_949126915.1 of Musotima nitidalis. Lineage (NCBI taxonomy): Eukaryota > Metazoa > Arthropoda > Insecta > Lepidoptera > Crambidae > Musotima > Musotima nitidalis. The sequence goes on from OX421431.1 coordinate 804,341, forward strand.
TGAAGCTATGAGAATCATAGGGGGTTACATAGGAAGTACGCCTATACATATGATGCAAAGCGATCTGGGAAAACCGCTGTTCGTGCGAAGACAGTACTTATCTTTTAAATACTGCCTTAAAGCACAATCATGGTCTCAAAATGTTACGTCGGAACTTCTTGTAAAACTTCATTCGCTATTAAACTCAGGGTATTGGTCGAGAAAAAAGAAACCGTTACTTTCAGTAGCATACAATAAAACGACAGAGAGTGATGTCTACTCCAGTGACACCTTGGATATGTTTAACTTAAGATTCTGGATTTCGCTAATAGACATTGTTAAGGTAATACAATTAGATTTGGATTGTGTAAACCTAAAGCTTTAGTTGATTCGAATTATTTGAAGTTCAGTGTCATTAGAGAACTAGATATAAAATACAGTGGCTAAAGTAAAATTTACACAATGGTTCAAAAAGTGCGAACGGCAAGGGGGCAGCTGTCTTCTGCTCACTTTCAAAACATAAAATCTGTTTTAAAACTGATTCTGATATGACTCGGAAAATGACGGATAATGACTCGGAAACTAATTGCTATATTTGAAGCCATTGTATATGCCCGGGAAAGTGGTTTCCCCAACATTGTGATCCTGGACATAGGGGGGTGCATGTTGCTTATAAAATACTTGAGATCATTTAAGAATTTCGTCGAGAAAACATTGACATTCGTCTTCAGTGGATTCCCTCACATGTAGGCATCAGTGGTAATGTAGAGGCTGATCGATTAGCGAAGTTGGCTGCTTTAGAGGGAAGGGAATATTCTATAAAACCCTTTTATTCAGAAGTATTGCAATGGTTCAAAAAAAATATGTTATAGCAATCGGAAAGAGTTTTTTGATGAGAGGTCTAGGGAAAAACAAGGGACAAAAGTCCTAAAAAAGGAAAAAAAACTTTTTACTATTTGAATTGTTTGACGATATGTCAACTGGTTAACCGGAGCGTGTAATACTAACATCGAGCACGTCGAGCGCGTCCTGGGCGACCGGCGGGTCGGGTCGCAGCGCGCGCAGCACGCGCCACACGCGCGACGCGCGCCGGTAGAACACGTCCGACGGACACAGCGCGCCCGAACACAGCGCCTCCACCACCTCGCGCTCCTCCTCCTGCATCTTGTCTTCTCCACATATCACCTGGAATTCATACAAGTAACATCCGTTGCAATATTTCATTTAGAATCAATTTAAGCTTGGCTGCATTCGCCACTTCACTAGCGGGAAGTTTACTTGGAGAAGAAGTTGGTAATAAACCCGGCAGGGTTCTGTCTCCCACTTGTTCACTAAAGAGCGATACGCACGTAATTAATATAAATCATATCTCATGGTATTTGCGTGTCACTGTTAAAATGTATAAATATAAAATGTATTAATTAATAATACGGACGTATTTTTGAATCGTTGTATGAAAGGTGTGTGGGCAACATACGATATATGCTTACATTATTTATTCATATGATATACTTATATTTACAATTATATGTTATACTTACCATATTTACTAAATACACTTAAACATTTAACAATTAAATAATTGCACTTCAAGTATGCGCAAGCGCAGTCGCAGGAAATCATAGTTTCGCCGACTGGCCGGCGGCCGCTGACGCTGCAGCCAACCGTCGCAGCCACCGTGCCCCGCTGGCCCGGCCGGGAGCTCACTACGACTGCGCGCCTTCGCCAGTCACGATCAGCCTCTTGACGCAACCCTACGTTCGCTTGACGCTTCTCTCTTCTGACGACTACTTTGCCTACGCCTTTATGATTCAGTTTTATATAATTCTATTACGTGTGCTATCCCTCATTTCTTCTTTACTTTCTTTTGAAACTTCTGTGCTCTGTATCTCCTTCTGATTAATGTGTAAATGTGAAAATAAATATTGACTGTGCATACTTATATGGACTAAATTTATTATCGCCCATAACACACACACCACAGGTGTCCGACCTATGAATAAATTATTATTAGCCCAGCAGAAAGAAATGCCAGAAGACAGTTGGCCAAAACATTTTCAATTTTATTTTTACTCAAATATAGCCGAGGATTAAATCTAAGTTGCACACAAATGTATTCGAATCTTTAGACATTGTTAACTACCTTCCCCCCGCGCATGACTGAAGTCAGAGTAGAGAGTCAGGTTATTCAGATTATTGTTTTGAACAATACGCGTTTATAGGCAAAAACACTGATTTTTTAGAAAAATATTATTACATGTTATTATAGTTCCTGCACTTACAGAATTTCAGCAATAAAAACAAATTATTTTTCTGTATTCCAACCAGACCATCCTTTCTGTATTACAATCAGGCCATCCCTACTGTATTACAATATGACCAGACCATCCATTCTGTATTGTATTATAATATTGTATTATAATAGTAAGACTATATTTTTTGTATAAAAATCAGACCCTATAAAGGCCAACCTTATGGCGGACTTTTTGTCCGATCTAGTCAGTGCATGATATGCATTCCTATAAACATTAGAGTTGAAAATTCTCGCGTATTGTAACCAATTCGTGCGGCTTAAAGTGTACACAGCTTAAACTTTACGCTCTTATAAATAGAGGACCTTGCACAGACTAGATCGGCATAAAGTCCCGTGTACGTTGGCCTTTAGAGCATCCTTCTCGTATAACAGACCTGACTAATGGCGCGCGTGATGAGCTGCGAGTGTTTGTCGTCCTGCAGCCGGCGCAGCGTCGCCGCCACCGCCAGCTTCTCCGACAGCGCACACAGCACAGACACAGTGCTCACACTGCCGCCGCCGCGCTCTGCAATTATCACACCGTTGCATCACTAATCTAATCATTATTAATAATAATACATATTTCTGACACTTACACCAATTATTTAGTTCCAAGATAAGTATCATTAAGAACTTGTCCTAATAAGTGGAAACTTGTAATTGGCCTTGTTATAAACGTTAATCTAAGATAATATTGTAATTAGCCGTAAGTTTTCCCAAAATTGTAAAATAAAATAAAATATTGTGTTATGGATACTAAATAACGGATAAACATACATAAACACTTTTTTTTGCAAATACATACTTAATATACATAGGAAAACAACCAGACCAGAACATATATTCACACAAATATTTGTCCGTGTGGGAATCAAACCCACGACCTCAGGAGTGGAGTGCGGGTATACTCGCCACCGCCGTCATTAACCTTCACAGAACTCTCACAAATGCACCAAGGAAAGATACTGTGCTCTCCCTGAACAGAAACTTATAAGTGTTTTAAGTAAAATCTGGCCATGTTTTACATCAATGCTTTTAAATTTACAATTAGGATAAGGTTTAGAGTATTTGTCATTGTCGCGAAATTTGATAAATCTAGTTAACTGCATAAATGCAGCAGCATTTCGGACAAGTATAGTCCGTCATAGTGCGTAATACCTCAATTTTGTAATCATGAAATCAACATGGTATAACGTTACCATTCACTGCAATATATCCGACTTTCCTACACTTTTTTACACATAAAAACTCGATTTTGGAAAATGAAAGAAACAGTTGAAGGAAGACAAATACTGGCACAATGTAGTTTTTTTTTCCGAATTGGCGGCAGCAATAAAAATAGTTTAATCAGCCGCTTTCGTCGCGGCTATAAGAGAAGTATAAGAGAAGCTTATTTCGCGTATGTCGAATCAATTTTAAGATAATAATATGGTTTATTGATTTGGGGCAATGGTACTGATATACAGAGGCTACTTATTGCTCAAAAACGTTGCATCAGATCGATTTGCTCCTTGCCGTCGGATGTATCGTGTAGGCCCTATTTTGTATCACTCAACATACTAACGCTCCCTTGCCTTTATATTTTAGAAGTAGCTCTATATGTTAAGCAAAATGAGCAAAGGTTTATACAAGCAAGAGATGTGACTCAACGAAGCTTACGATATCCTACAAAACTAGTATTGGGAACTGGTAATTAGGAACGCCTAACACAGAGAAATATCTCAAAAACTGTTATGCCATGTGTAGGAAAATTTACAACAAAATTCCCAATAATTTCAAGGACCTACCTACTAGCCGCTTCAAATCGATGTTAAGGAAATGGTTACTGGATAAGGCGTTCTATTCAGTTGATGAATTCTTAAGGTATGAATTGTAAAACTTGCAATCTCAATGACATTGTTCAAAATAAATGACATTTGAAACATACCTGTTAAATTACCTGTTTAATCGCGCTTACGAAATAACCAACAATCAATGTGTAAATCTGTAGCTACTTAAAATTCCATAAGTCTGAATGTAATATTTGCATGCTATTTAATATGGCTAAATAGGTTAAGAACTCATAATGTAATTTGACATCTAAATTGTACCCTATTTAATAGCAAATAAAGATATTTGTATTTGTATTTGTAGCACACGGGCGTTTTTGACGTGACAACGTCTTATAATTCGATAGAGCCACATCTGCACGCACGAAAAAACATGACTCATGCGGCGTTACCTCGCTCTGAGGCGTTCCAAGTAAGGCTTGAAGTGCAAGCGATAGCGCGGAACGAGCGACAAAGAAGCACAATCGGCCTTTGCGTTCGGCAGCGTTCGACATCCGTCTCTCTCCTACTTGAGTGAGCGATGCGTCTGCGTGGACAGCTGCTGCTTTATTAAGCAAATGAAATTAAAATTTTCTTTTGAAAAATGCTACCATTCCATCAGTATTTTCTTAAGACGTTGTCACGTTCAACTATCGTCAGTAAATCGACTTTACAGACAACCAATTGTTTTTATTGTGCTTCGCGTCAGCGCTGCGTTGACTGAGTGGTGACGCTCCGTCGTTTTACATATAAATCCGAACATGCTACTCGGACGTTGTCATCGCAACGCGCGCGATAAAGAAATGGCGCCGAAAATGAGCGCAGTATTTAATAGCAAATCGAAGGTCGCAATGCTCTCGCGGCGCCACAGCCGCTTGCCTCGAAAGGCCACCTCAAGTCAGTGTAATATGGTACATACCAGGCGTGACCCGTTGCAGCCGCTGCAGCAGGCGGTGCGCAGCGAGGAAGGTCCGGAACATGGCGAGAGCGCGCTGCTTGTCTCGCAGCTGCTGCGCAGCCTGCAGCGCTGTGGAGCTGCCCAACGGCACGCGCGTGCGCAGACCGCCGCCGCGCGCTTTCCATCTGGACACATGCACATTACAGCCACTACTATATTCATATTACATCGTAAGCCCCTTAAATATAAACGACAAATATTTACCACAACATGGTAGAACTTAGTTACATTTATTTATTCGATGATCAAAACGATGGTGTCAGTCGGCTAGACTAAATATAGTCTGAGAGGTTGTTGGTATGTTACAAATAACCCTATTTATTTAAATTTTAAATTTACAATGGGTAAATGTAAAATTAAATAAATATTGATTTTGCCTTATGGTGGCATCTATGCCGCATTTATTTTATATCTTTTTTGAGCAATGCAAAACGTACAGAAAATACTGTGTAAAAGTTACAGAATAAAGAGTGTTGCTCAATAAAAAGTTACTGCATTAACTGTAAATCTATTCAAGCTGGTGTATTATAGTGTTTGATAGAATTAAGTCTCAAGTTCTAATTGCTGCCAATTTCAAAGAAAAGCATTTTTCAGTTAGCACTTTCTTATCAACAATATTAAAGTTCCACATCATTAGAGAGAACGGTAGACCGACCTAGGGTCGCCGGCGGGCGGGTCGTCGATGAGCTCTGCGGCGGCGGCGACGACGGTTGCGTCGAGTACATTGTCGACTGCGGGCAGCGCGCTCGCCGCCTCGGGGAACAGACGCCGCAGTGTAGCGGCCGCGGCGGCCTCGTCGCGCCCCACGTGGAACAGGAACGCCGCCTTCAGCTGCCCGCACGCGTCTTGACTTACCGCGCTCACCTGTACACTCAGAAGCCACGGTCAACAACATACATAATACTACTAACATGCGTTTAGTCACATACCTAATATTCAATTTTCATAAAGACTAGTGTCAAAACCACGTCTGGTTTTAAAATTTTACAAGGGTCAAAATCTGTAAATTATGTCAACTGAATAGCTATTTCTTGGTTATAAAGAAACTCTAACCAGAGTTAGTGTGCATCGAACCACCGAGAATATTAGTGGAAAAATAAGATACACATTAACTACCGTACTATCGTCCGTTTAGGCTGTGGGATGAACTCTTCGTAGAGGTTTTATCAAGAAATTAAAGCAATGTATTTTTTTTTACATTTTAAAAGGTTTTTAGACATTTTGAAGAGTCGAAAACGCAGAAATGGGTCTGTTGGTGTTACAACCATTTTCAGTTTGGTCATACAGATTATATCCTTTATTGACCATTAAACAAAACAAAGAGACACATATACAAATTAAACAAGTACAAAGGTGGGCTTATCTCTAAGAGAGATCTCTTCCAGCCAACCCTAACAGGAGTGAAAATTGAAATATAGCTGCGGTCAATCTTGATCATTTGACCCTTGAAACAAAATGAATCGGTTCAATCTTATAGGAGGTACAATGCACAGACACAAATAGTCACTCTTGGACCTTATGACACAGCTCTAAGCACATCGATTTTGGCTTGAGGCATAAATAGCCTGCAGTGTCTTTTAATTGCTTTAAATTAATTAAAGTATGAGCCTGGGTTTCTTTAAGTATACTTTAAGTTAAATTTAACTTCACGAAATATGTTAGGTAGCACAATGAGAAGTTTATGTGGATATATCGCTACGTAACGCTAATTTCTTCGAGGATGTAGCCCTTATTCCAACTAAAGTAAAATAACTCAAGAAAGTAAAATTACCTCGTGGGGATCGATTTCGTAAAAGGACAGATTTCCGTCGTACATATCCGATGGGCACGGAGACCCTAGCGGGCTGTCACAAACAGACCTGTAAATAAATATTACTTAAAATGTGAATGTAATATGTGGAAAATAGGAATGATTGACCACTGATCTCCTTTCGTCAAACAACATTTCCGTAAATGTTTTTTTTATTAAGTTAGACTTTATAGTTCTTATGGACTAATATCTGAAGCACTCATTCACCGCGGGTAGGATTTACTTCACGCAACTTTTCCAATTTCAATAACATTCGTCGAAATAAATTGTGTTCATTGTCTGTATTTCTCTTCCTAGTAAATGCGTTTTTGTTTTTTTATTTGTAAAAAATTACTATTGGATTTCTTTTATATTTATTTCTAAAAAGATCCGCAACGAATTTATTGTGATGAGAATGATGACGTGTAGTGTGAGGAGTATTTGTGCGTGTACTGAAATCTTGCCCGCCGGTAACGAATGGAAATTATCAAATGACAGCCTCTTTTCCAGCTGTAGTTGGAGCGGAAGGCTGACTAAAACCATACAAGTTTTTTGTTAAGCCCTTATGTTCTGGGCCGCGGAAGATGATGATGAGCTATTCAACGGGTTCGCGCAGTGAACTATATTGTTCGCCCAATGCCACTTATAAAAAACAGTTTATTCTTATGGGTTGCCTTCTTTATCCTTAAGAATAGCGTCACGCAATGAAGCAAAACGCGCTCTATATGTTATCGGTTAAAGTTTACAGATTTTTTTAAAAATTAATAAGCAATATTATTTTATCATCCACATGTTTACTGTTTCAATATAATAAATAAATAAATGTTAATATTTTCTGACAATTACCAAATTATTTAGTTCCAAGATAAGTATCATTAAGAACTTGTGTTATGGATACTCAACAACGGATAAACATACCTAAATACTTTTTTTTTTGTAAATACATACTTAATATACATAGGAAAACACCCAGACCAGAACAAATATTCATGTTCATGCATACAAAGATTTGTCCTGTGTGGGAATCGAACCCACGACCTCTAGAGTGAAGTGTAGGTATACTGACCTTCACGCCATATCGGTCAATATGACCCTCATTAACCAAGAAATAAAAAAATCGTCTTCCAATTGCTTTAAAGCTCATAATTAGTCACTCTATCGATAGCGAGTGACGCAAGCCCAACACTGCACAAATCATGTTACAAGAGTGCGTGCGGCGAGATGTCGTGCCGAGTGTGGTGGAGGCGTGGAGGTGTGGTGGTACTGACAGCGCGCGCGCACGCCGCGGCTGGTGCGGCGGCGCGCTGAGCGCGAGCACGCCGTGCTTGGCGCTGAAGAGCAGCGGCGCGGCGCCGCACAGCTCGGCGCCCAGCACGCGGTCGCGCTCCGACCCCACGTCCACCACCTCCACCTTGTCCACGGCGCCCGCGCCTGCAACCACCAACACAACACTGTTATGACTGAGTACTAAATATACTTCTCCGCTGACTTCTTGGCGGGAAAGTGAAGCGTCATGTCTGCAGTTTAGTTTTATTTTCTAAAATTTGCGAAATAATAAATAAACAAATATTTTCGGACAATAACACCAATTATTTAGTTCCATTAAGTATCATTAAGAACTCGTATTATGGATACTAAACAACGGATAAACATACTTAAATACTTTTTTATTTTGTAAATACATACATAATATACATAGGAAAACACCCAGACCAAAACAAATATTCATGTTTATGCACACAAAGATTTGTCCTGTGTGGGAATCGAACTCTCTGGAGTGAAGTGTAGGTATACCGACCTACACGCCATATCGGACGTCAATTACTAATAATAATGAGTTATAACGGTGGATTCATCATCATCATCATTTCATCCATCTGAAGTCCACTGCTGAACATAGGCCTCCCCAATTGCTTTCCACGTAGATCGATCCTTTGCCGCCTGCATCCACCGGCTCCCCGCCGCCCTGACCAGATCATCGGTCCATCGCGTGGGGGGCCGCCCTCTACTTAACGGGCGGTGGATTCTTAACCGTGAAGTGTTTGTGAACATACATGAATGTTGGTAAATCAAACAAAGCAGTGTAATATCATTTTTCAAATTCTCTCAAAGCGTCTATGTGAGATCTCAGTATAGTCCCACATCTTTACTGAGGACTCAGGGGCTTAGGGGAGGATATCTCATTTACCATTTATCATCTTTATCACCACTCATTCTTATTTACCATGATTAATATATTATTAATATACCACTTACTTGACACTGGCTAAATGTGCTAAACATATAAAGCCATTATTTAAAAAAAAAAACTTCTACGCTGTAAGTCTGTTCGCCATATTCTAAAATACTATGTAATGTTCCTTGCGTAAATCGGTTTTTAAAAAGAGTTAACAACTAGCTACTGGTATTTCTGCAAACATTCATGGGCTGCAGTAACCACTTTCTATTTGGTGAGCCCTTAAATTTATCATGTGACGATATTTTTTCAAGTAATCGAAAATAATAAAGAGGGTGTATAGAGTTCCTATCAAGCCTGCCGATCAACGGAAAAGGTTCTGGCAAACATAAAAATTCCCGGTAAGCGGCAATAGAATCCTCACCTATTACGTGGGACCAACAATATAACTGGCGAAATAATTTGCCTCTGCCTACCCCTTCCGGGAAACAGGTGTGATATTATGTATGTATGTGTAGAAAATAATCATGACGCTTTCACATTGGTACTTTTAACGAAAGTTTTGACACATGCAATGTGACAATGACAGTTCTATTAAAATACAATGGGCAACCTTATCGTTCAATGCAATTTGTTTACGTGAGTTTTCTGTAATCTTTGGATACGAAGAGCTGAAAATCAAGCTCAATGAGAAACTTATATCCAAAAGAAGAAGATCGAATGGTAATGACGATGAATCTCTCCCTTCAGTGTGTAACCCACTGAAGAATCATGTGTTTACGCGCGTGCTTCAGTGTTTGTGTGCGTGCGTGCGTGCGTGTTTGTGTGCGTGCGTGCGTGCGTGTTTGTGTGCGTGCGCGCGTGTTTGTGTGCGTGCGTGCGTGCTCTGACCGGTGACTAGCGCGAGCCAGCACGGCGTGTAGAGCAGCAGCCGTCCGTCGAGCGGCAGGAAGCGCGGCGCCCCGCCGCCCGCCGCGCCGCGCCACGCCATCACCGACACCACCACCGGCCGCGCCGGGTCCTTCAGCGAGATGTGAGCTGCAACCACACAGCTAGCAATCAACCAACTGACACAGTACAACGTAATTAACTTTCATAAATGTAGTCTAACATTTTTTTTTTTAAAGCACCTTCCATTAAAGTCTATTTACCTCAATCTATTTTTTATTAATTTGACATTGTCAGTTTATTTAGCATGCCTGTGTGTTGGTGAACTGTAGCATGTACGTACACTGTATAATAAGCAATGCAAAAGAGATAGACACTAGGTCAATAATTGCAATTTTGATTAGCAGTACTGGGCCTACAATTTCCTACCATAACTTGGTCGGGAAATTGTAGGTCCAGTACTACCTTTACGGCGTTAATTTATATATATCGAGTAATTTTCCTAGCCCCACCGCGGATCAAAACCAAACAATTATTAACAATTACTCAAAATGCCGAGGCAGAGGCAGACCACCACGGATATGGGTGGATGACATCCGTCAGCAGGCGGGTGTAAACTGGATGCAGAAGGCGGTAGATCGACACGCGTGGAGAGCTGGAGAGGAGGCCTATGTCCGAAGACGGGCGCAAAACGGGCTGATATAAATAGACTCAAAATGCCAAAATACCTATGGATGTGTGCTAAATATAGTTCACATCCTTTCAGAAGGTTTTGCATGAAAAATTAAGTATTTTACATTCATCAGTGTGTGATAGATGGAAGGTTCCCTTCTATTAATTTAACAGCACGTTCCATATCTCTTATTAATTTCATTTCTTTTATTTATTTCAATTCTTTTATTAATTTCATTTCTTTTATTAATTTCATTTCTTTTATTAATTTCATTTCTTTTATTAATTTCAATTATTTCATTCCGATTTCTATAATTTCATTTTGATTCTTTAGCGTTCGAGTTTTTGTCCGTAGTAATGGGCCCGTTAGTTTTTACGTTACAGTCAACTAAGTATATAATGTGAAACTGAGCTGAATTTGTTAAATAGGGGATGGCTATAACCATAACCTAGCTTCTTATAATAAAGTCCATTAATCTTGACCTTGATCTGGTAATATTGACTTTCGTAAGTGCTCTAGGATTGGATTAGAGCCCTAATTGCATAAAGCATTTTTTAATTTCATTTATTTTTGATCAGTTTTTGCTTTTACAATATTAGAAGAAAGTAACAAATATAACGATTCTTACCGACGGCATGCCTCTGGTCGGCCGCTAATAGCAACAGCACGCTCTTGTCCCCGCGGCTTCTCACGTCCAGAGCAGTCACCTCGGTGTTGCTCCATTCACCTGGAAATCATTACGTTATCTTCATTATTCACTGATATCGGACTGTTCTAGCAAATAGTTAAATATTTTGATTTACACACCATAGATGTCGTGGTTTTCGACCAAGTAGTAATACGCTAATAACCACTAAGTAACTAAAATTACTTAGTTTAGGTAGATAACACTTCATTCAACTGCATTACTACTATTTTATGGACGTAAAAATAATGTAATTACGATATAATTATTATATAGAAATAAATTAATGAATGTGTTGATTGTGTGATTACCGTAGTGTCGAAGTAACGCTTGTTGATTGTCTGTTTATATTCGTAAAAGGACAACAAAAAAATTGTTGCGCAGTGCTAATGTATCGATTTAACTGGAAGTCGTCCGAATAGTTGAACAGAGCGGTCTATTTTTTGTGAGCTCTGTGTTTAATTTTTATTTTCTTGTAAAAATATTGATTTGCCTAACAGTGCTGTACATTATTCTAAAGCTGGTGATATAGTACTTCGAATGGTGAAAACCGCGTCTCCGAAATAAGTGGATATTTCAAACTATTACGATAATAGTTTAACTGCAACCGTTTGTCACTCTGCATCCTTGACCTACGGCAACCCGCGCTGCTTCGTTGGTGGTGAGTCACACTACTTTCACCCTACTGCGCTTGCGCCGCTGCGCCGCGCCGTCCAACCACAGCCCGCTGCCCGCTGCTCGCTGCCCGCCGCACCGCGCATCCCGCTCGCACCGCCTGTCGCTGTATCACATGACAACTAGCTGTGCGCGCCGTAACGACGACGTGCAATCGCAATTGATGTTCAGAGGTGAGGCTGCTGGTACTATGGCTGCGTGCTCAGGCTGTAATATTATAGTTGATGTTGACGACCATTATATTAAATGCTCACTATGTAATAAGTTGTATGATCTTTTATGCGCTGGACTCACTATTGAAAAGTATATCAACCTGGCAGCAGATGTCATAAATTCATGGGCCTGTGTTCAATGTAGAAGCAAAGTTCCTAAAACCGGCAATCTTAGTACTCCGGTACGTCTTCTTATGAGTACATCAATGCCAATGAACGACAGCACTATGAACGAAAATGACGACGTTCATAATTCAACGATGGGATTTGGAAATGTCACGCTGCGACGTGGCCAAACTTCCCAAACATGTAGTAGCTGTACATGTGGGAACCTACATCGAATACGGGAAGTAATTAAGGAAGAATTACTTGCCATTATGCAGGAACCACTGTTAATGATAGCTCAACTTAGCAAAGACTCGGAGCAACAGAAAATTGCTATTCAAAAAATGTCAGGAGTTCAATCATCAATGATCAATAAATTGAATGACCTACATTTAAACTATAAGGAAAGTAAGCCCAACAATCTAAACAAAGAAGCTGTGCCTTTTAAGGTTAGCGGGAAAAATAATATAAAGCTGAAATCCACTGTTGGCGTGAACTTAAAATCAACGAGTCCCAAAACAACGAGTCCCAAAATAGCAAGCCCACAAAAAAACAAAACAGTGAGAGTCTCCTCACCTCCACAAAAGGAAATATTACCGACTAACATACCTAAGGAGACAAATTCAGAGATAGATAATGGCAAATGGACGGAGATAAAACAAAGACCATCAACGAGAAGATCTCTACCCGGAGTCTTAAGAGGCACGGCTCAGCCTGGTTTGTTGCGTGCAGCTGAAAAAAAACTTTTTTTACACCTGTACTACCTACAAAAAGGTACTACTGCAGAGCAAGTACGGATGCATCTTACGTCGGTATGTGGCGTCGATATCTGTTCGGTGGAGGCGTTGAAGGCTCGTGGTGACTACGCTTCATTTAAGCTTGGTGTTCCTGTAAACCTGGCGGATAAAGTAATGTCACCCGATAATTGGTCAATGGACATATGCGTCAAACCGTGGCGGCAGAACTTTCGTGGCAATCAAGTCACAGGACAAAAGAAAGACAGTAATTAAAAAACTTCAAGTATATTACCAAAATGTCCGTGGCTTACGCAGTAAAACTGTATTGTTCTATAATAACATATGTAGATTATCATTTGACATTATTGCATTAACAGAGACCTTCCTGACAAGTTCAGTGTGCGACGGTGAACTCTTTCCTCCTGGTTACACTGTCATTCGTAAGGATCGTGCGGGAGATGCCGGGTGGGGAGGGGTTCTGCTGGCCATACGTGATTGCTACTCAATACAGATAATTACAGGTGTAGACGGTATTACGCCTGACATTGAATTAGTAAGTGCTGTTGTAAACATTAATAATAGTAAATTATTATGTTTTGTTGTATACTTTCCGCCTAATTATAAGGAGAACCAATATTTAAATGTTTTGACTTGTATAGAAAATGTAATTTGTTCATATCCCGATTTACCCATTTTGCTGTTAGGTGATTTTAATCTAAATTCATTCAATACAAATGTTAAATCCCAGTTTGAGAATTTTTGTGCCTTTTGCCAATTGGAACAGTATAACGAAATAATTAATGCCCACGGTGGTACCTTGGACCTTGTATTGAGCGACCTTGTGCCTGATCAGGTGACTGTATCTAGAGGTATGGACCCTTTGGTGCCTATTGACAACTATCACCCCCCCCTTGATATTGAGTTAAAAATAATGAGAAAGTTGGAGATTCCATCGCGTAATTGGCCACCGCCACCCACCGGTCAGGGCGCGTGTCCTAGATGGAACTGGTACAAGGCAGACTTTCAGGGATTATATTCTAAACTCGCTACAATTGATTGGTCTGATGTGTTTCAAGTAGACGATATAAATACTGCAACAGAAATATATTACGCAAAATTATATAGTGTGATTAGTAAGTTCGTTCCGCTGAAGAAAGGGGTACCGCGAATTAATCGGTATTGCTACCCGAAGTGGTACACCCAAGAAATAATCAACAGTATAAAATCAAAATATTTACATTTAAAACAATTTAAGCTACTTGCCAATGATTATGACAGAGAGATGTTTAGGTACTATAGATGGCACGCAAAAAGGCTAATTGACAATGCGTATCGGCAGCACATACGAACTATTCAAAGTAATATTATTGACGAACCCGTAAAATTTTGGGAGTATATCAAGGATAAGAGGAAAGACAGGCGACGTATTGATTCATTTAAAATTAATAACGAGTTGCTAACTGGCCAGGATGCTGCGAGCGCATTCGCACAGTACTTTGGTTCTGTTTTTTTGAAAGAAGTGCCACGATTGGATCCCATCGAGGCTGCGCGAGAGGTTCACGCTATAGCTGATACAATCACCATCTCAGTAGATTGTATAGAAGGTATAGATCTGAAAAGTGCCGCCAAAAAACTCAAATCTAAATCGTCAATGGGCCCGGATGGGGTTCCGGTGTTTTTAGTAAGAGACTGTGTTTCGGTACTGGAAGCCCCACTGCTACACTTATTCAATCTTTCTCTGAATAGTGCCATTTATCCGGATAAATGGAAACTGTCCAGAGTTACACCAATACCTAAGGGTGATCCCGTGCCTGATATAAAGGCATACAGACCAATTGCTGTGCTGTCTGTTTTTGCCAAACTCTTCGAAATAATACTTAACAGCCAAATAAGCAGACAGATTAGTTCTCGTTTGCATAATAGTCAGCACGGCTTTCGAAGAGGGCGGTCAACAACTACGAATCTGACATCCTTAGTGGATTACGTCTCTGCTGAGATGGATGCTGGTAGGCAGGTTGACGCAGTCTACTTCGATTGCAAAAAGGCTTTTGATTTGGTAGATAACGACATACTACTGCATAAGCTTTCTGTAATGGGTTTTACACCTAAGTTGTTACAGTTTTTTGCAAGTTATCTGAAAAATAGGTGTCAGTTCGTAAAGTTGAATGGTCATGAATCTTCAATTTTTTACACTAGGTCAGGAGTCAGTCAAGGTAGTACCTTAGGCCCTACTTTGTTTCTTATCATGATAAATGACCTACCTGATGTGATAAGATCCGCTCAATGTCTTCTCTTTGCAGATGACCTCAAATTATTTTTAGGGATAGGCAACATAGATGACGCGCACCTATTGCAGAGTGACATTGACGCAGTGGATGCGTGGAGCAACGTTAATAGATTAGAATTTAACAAAACTAAATGTAAAACGATTACTTTTTCTAAGAAAAGAGTTAATATAATGACTAATTACAGATTACTTGACGCTCCTTTGGAAAGAGTTGACGATATTAGGGACCTAGGATTATTATTAGATGCTAAGCTTGACTTCCACACACATGTGTTAAATATATGTAGATCAGCAAGTAAATTATTAGGATTTATAATTAGGACCTCCTCAGAATTAAATAGTTCCTTAGTAGCTACGGTACTGTATAATGCGTACGTACGGTGTAAATTAGAATATGGGGCGATCATCTGGGACCCCCATGAAACTAAATACAGTATTAAAATTGAAAGACTCCAGAGAAAGTTTGCTCGTTGGATATTCAAACGAAATTACGGGTATTATCCCTACCTCTACCCCTCAATGTTTGTGTACGGCATGGTAGGTCTCGATACACTCGCCTCAAGGAGGAAATTTTTACTCATGGTACACTACATATCCATCATCTACCACGCGATAGACTGTCCAAAAATACTGGAGCGTGTTTGCCTCTGCGTGCCAAATCGCATTTCTTGGGACAGAGGCGGGTTAGTGGCCCCGCGACGGAACCCGCGCCTGTTGCAATGGCCGACCACTCGCACCGTGTACGCCGCGCAGGCACCTACAGTGCGCGCTATACGCCTGATCGGGGACATGCTCGCACAATACAACGAAACCGATTTATTTTTTGATGGACTGAGAAATATGATGGCAATTACCTATAAGTTTCTCTTTTGTAATTAACATAGACTATTTTTTTTAAATTTGACATAACCTTGTTTTTATAATTTTCGGACATTATTTTATTTTATTTTGTTTGTAATTTAATATTGCGTTAGTTTATTGTGATTAATGGCTTTTTCATTTTTATGTAATTAAAATCCCTATGTTATTTTTATTAATTGTAATTAACATTTCATAGAATTGATGTATGTTTTTAGTGTTTTATTGTATGATCTGACATTGTAATATTAATTAATTTTCATAATTGTTATTTTATTGTAAGAACTAGCATGCCGGTGTGTTGGATGCATTGCTCTGTAAGCCGACTTGTGTAACTATATTAAATAAATAAATAAATAAATAAATAAATAAACTGTTTCCTGGATATCAAAATAGCGATATCCCCGTTCTTACCTTAGAAATATTGATGATACAGCGATCACAAATGAGCGATTAGATGTTCACAATAATCAAAATCCCACCGAGGTAACACTAATTTTATCGTCGGAATCATTTAACTGTTTGGGCAAATAATTCGTAAAATAATTCGCTGCGACAAATTATTGACTTTAGAGTTCGTGGGCTTTCACGCTAAAGATGCAACAATTAATATGCTCAGCTAATCATTCATATTTTGTAATCATGTTAAAATTCTGTGCCATATTTACACTACCTTTTGTTCGTATATTTTCACTATATACGTTGAAGAATATTTTGTATGTGTTAAAATGAAAATGACATGAAATTAATTGAACATTGCGTTGTAAAATAAACTGCACAGAAAATGCGCAATAAACTTTAGGACACTATACGCCAATTTTATAAGTAGGTGGGTAGTAAGTATCATGTAGTTGTTAGTGTACAGCACGTAAATTAAGTATCTTATAGCAATAATAATAATTTATTTCAAAAACTTTGGTTTACGTTCCGTAAACAGTGACCGAAGTCACCTTTTAAGCAAAAAATGCCTGTGACAGGTGACTCCACTCTTCCATAACTACTACAGATACATTTAGTGCAGATATCTTATAGTTTCCCGCCACCTCACAGTCCGCGATTCTTTCGATTGAGAGCTGGTAATGTGTTAGTGCACAACCATAGTAATTGTTCAAGTAATGTGGCCCACCGTATGCGTCGGCGAGTGGTCGGCGCAGACTGTGCGCGTGCAGCCCGGCGCGGCCCCACACCTGCATGAGCGGCCCCGCGCCCGCGCCGCCGTGCCCCACCACCACCACGCAGCCCCCCTCCGCGCCCGCCGCCTCGCCGCCCCCCGCCGCCCCCTCACCGACCCCGGCCCCCGCCCCGCCAGCCTCGCAGGACGCGTCCAGCGGACCCTCCGACACTACCGCCATACCCACCAGTTTCTGCAAAGGTCATTTAGAAACTATCTTAGGACCAATTTTATTTTAAAATCGCCGAAATTGAAAATGAAAAATCACCTGTCAATCTCGACTTCACTTGTGACGTTATCTGACTCGACTCATTAACACAGATTATATTAAAAATAGAATTGATATAAATTAGATTCTTTACCGAAACACAGTGCAATACCAATTGCAGAATAATTATCATCACAGCTTATTGAAGTCTTACTACAGGGCTCAATCTCGAGGATCGCAAACATTCAAAAGGCTTTTACTAGAACACTTGCCTTTTCCTGTAGCGGCTTCTCCCACAAGAGTTCATATGTTCAACGGTTATCCAAGTTTAACATGAGATTTCTACATAAAATAATTCATAATAAAATAAATTGCAACAATCTTCTATAAAGAGTTTAGCTAAAGGTACCTTAATCTTATCCTAGACATAAAATCGATAAATTATTTCAAACGATTTTTTGTAGGACCAATTTGGGTCGTAAATCATCTATTAACAGAATCCTCGATCAGTACAATACTCTCCAAAGTCGAGATTAAAATGTTGACATATTTAGTAATAAGTTTGACAACTCTAAAACTATATTAAAAATATTTTTGTTTGCTCTTAACTTCCCAGCCTTTAGATAATAGTAACACATAGTTATTGTTTGAAATAGTTTACATAGTTTATAGTTCCATATTTATATAATATAGTTAAGTGCAATACGCACAATACTTTATTATACATGTTATGTACACCGTAATTGTTAAGTATATCAGATGTAAGCCCATAATATATATATATATGTTTTTAGAATGTGTAATATGCTTAATGTGCTAACTTATTAATGCTAATGCTAATTTATACGTTTTAACATACTAACGTTTTGTGTGTATTGTAAGAGAAAAAACCATACGTCATCTTTAAAAAAGCCTTAAGAGTGCATTAAATACTTTATATACGCAAAAACAAAACATAACAAGTATACTGAGTGCGATATATGAAAAATAATTAAAGCGATATTCTTGAAAAGTTTACACAGTCATTTTCTATTTAACCCCAAACTAAGCAATCTTTTTGTAAGTGCATACTTATAATACATAGAAATGTTCTGTTTGAATGAATGCACAATCATAATAAAGGGTAGTAGTGTACTAACCGTGTCTGCATGCGGCTCGCTGAAGAGCATGAGAGAGACCCTCCTGCCGAGCACGCCCAGCCAGCCCGAGGGCGGCCGCAGCACGCGGCACGTCACCGTAGCGCGCCCATCTACAGACACAACAATGATAGATAGATAGATAGATATACTCTTTATTGGCCAAGAAACTTAAAAACTACAGATTACAATATTAAGAGAAAAATTAAATTTAAAGCCAATCTAGGCGGTCTTATCGCTAAAAGCGATCTCTTCCAGACAACCCGACGCAAAGGAGAGAACAGGATAGCAGTAGGCAGAGCACATTAACTTTAAAAAATAATAAACACTAAAACTATTTGTTAAATATGAATAAAATACACAAATACATAAAATATATATATATCTATATACATATATCTAAATACATATAATATTTTTAAAAAAAAACTGATACAAACAACTAATCAGATATATTCAAAAAGTAAGACTTCACCCGCTCCTTAAAAGAGTTTATTGTCTGAGCCTGTCTAATGGAAACAGGTAAGGAATTCCAGAGACGGATAGCCTGAAGGGCAAAGGACTCATGATATTTTTTGGACACATGTGCAGGGACATTAAGGCATAGGTTTGTCAATGGCATGGTTTGGCAATGTCATTATTAAATTTAATTGCTATTCAATTTTCATTATAATTGAAAAGCCAATCTGGTCAGACCAGTGAGCAGACTCTGGGCCCTAAGCTTAAGTCTAGGACAACCAGGATAATACGAAAATAATGATGAATTACTTTTCATTTTTATTATATTAGCTCATTTTCGACCAACTATGGAGCACGGGCCTCCTGTTACTAACCAAGATGTGAAGGCTTCATGAGATAATCCACAATGCGGACCCAATGCGGATAGCCGGAGACGGGTTCATGTGTAGCATCCTATTGTTTGTTCAAAAACAATTGAAGCGGTCTACAAATATGACCTTTCAATTTCTTTAACGACAACATATGGTGATAAATGGGACCAACGGTTTAGCATGCCTTCCGAAAGCACTCTATATTAAATGCCACACAAATAATCATCTATCCAAGGACTAACAGTAGTGAATTCCGATTTACCCAACCTTTTGCGTGTTATTATCATATATAAAAAAAAATAGAATAAATACCATGACGCTGTGGCTGCAATAGCAGTACGCAGCATGTAGTTGTGGCTAGCAGTAAATATCCTCGGGTGGCCAGCAGACGGTCGCACTCCTGGCCTGCCAGCTCACACGACACGTCTGTGGAAGCGCTCTCGTGCCCTATGGACCACCAATACCGCACCACTCCCTCCGGGGACACGCCCACGCATGACGGCATCTAAATATTACATCACTTTCTTATTGTTTATCAAAGTAAACATTATATTAAAGAGGGTTAAACGCCTGTTTCATAATGTCCATTCCGTTAGCGTTTACTAGACAGATAATATATACAAAACTGTCATTTTAACTGCTGAGTATCTCCTAGGCTCTTAAAATATGTAAAATCGTAACTAACACCACATATCAATAGGATAGTCTAATTTTTAATAAATTAGACCATTACCTGTTCAACTATATTGCCTGTTACAAATTATAAAAACACAGACCGACAAGATTAAGGTTGAAAACCAAGCCAGTTTTCTCTGCAAGTATAAAAATACCATATAGCAGTTTACTGTTTAGTTAGTTCGCCTAATTATATAACAGGAAAATTATCTTGTAGAGTCATGACACCATTTACGTAGAAAAGTTTTTTCCATCCTATCTAATTTCACATTTACTGTCATCACATTAAATGCACCCACAATGGGTGTATAGGTTTTCTACCAAGATCTCGGGAGCCCAAGCCAACCTCACCTGCAAGCGGTGCACCTGCTTTTCAACGGACGAGGCTCTGGCGAATTTATTTATATTATTTATAGGAAACAGGCGTAATTATATGTATGTATGTATGGATATTAATGCTAATAAGTGGTCACCGGCGAAATATATCCATTCAGTAAAGATCAAAGGCTCCACTTAGAATAATGGCTTTCTATGCTGTGGATTGCCTTTAAAATTTGAAGCTGACCTGAGCTTTGTCATCCTCATAGAATATCTCAACTAGATCAGCCTTGTGTGCGAGGTCTGTTTGCGGGAGCGTGAGTTCCCTCGCTGCGCCGCCGCTGCCGTCTCTGTGCCAAGCCGCCACGCGTCTACCAGCCACCACCCAGCACCATCCACATGGAGACAGACGCACACTCACTGATCCAGGAGCTGAAACACCAAAGTAACCATGTAAAAGAAAGAAAACATATTTATTTAGTTACATGAAAAAAAAACATAGGTAAGAAAAAAAGAATTAAAACATTATGTGTTTTTAAAATGGTTTCCACTCAGCTGCCTTGTCATGGCTTATTAAGTCCATGAAGTTGGTTTTCTGCGGAAACCAATAGTTTAGGGGGCTCACCAGTTATCTCATAACAAAACAGAACTTCATAAAAGTATTTTTATGTAAAATAATAATACCTTGCTTAATAAATCCTAATTGGCATTGATGCATTTGGAATTGAAGAGTGTGCAATGGTGGTGTGGACCACTTTTAATACATCTCGTATTCAAAGTGGTCCACACCAGTGTTCTGTGTATTACGGTGTAAAAAATGCTTACAACATGGATTCTTATTTCTGGAATAGGAATTGCCTGAGTAGGTGTTTAAACCTTTAACAACAGATTGTATGATTGAGATGTTAGATTTGTGTCCATGCTACTTAAATTTATCAGCTCTTAGATCATATCTGTCATGTACAAATTACTCGGAAAGAAATATCTGAATTTGAAATGAATAATAACAATAATGAACAAAACTTTATGTGCTGATCTTAGCTGATTAAAATCACTTGTTTTTTTTATTTTTAATTTGCTAAATTAATTTGTTTTTATTTTATTTGAGCTACAATGGATCAGTAATAATATCGAGATAACTCAATAATATTTCTATTTACTATGGGCAGTAGCATGAGTGGAGAAGGATTGGGCAAGTAACGTGTCAAGTATAGATACAAATTATAAAAATGAAAAAATAATGTGAAAGGTGCCTTTGAATCGGTAGAATAAGTTAACATTCCATTTCATGTCAATATGAAGTAAAGTTATACCATAAGTTAATTTATGCAGGAAGTGAAACTGTTATTATAAAGTGGAAGTGAAAAATATTGCTACTAGATTACTAAACTGTACTTACCAAAAGTTAGAGTCTCTGTGACCAAAACAGGCAGTGGGGCACCATAGGTCTCAATAGTGCATGTAGGAGTTTTATAAATCACATCTCCACCCTGAGAGTCTTGTGGCTGGCCAAATTTCCTGCCAACAATAGCAATATAATGATATTTATTTTTTCAATTTTATTATGCAGGATATTATTGCAGGATATTATTTCACCAGTCAGCCCTACCCTAAGAACTTTTACTGAGTGTACATATATCATCATGTCAGCCCATATACGTCCCACTACTGAGCACGAGCCTCCTCTCACATACTAAGGTGTGAGGGTATTGGGTCATACTCCACCACGCTGACCCAGTGCGGATTGGTGGAGGCAGGTGTATGGCGTCCTGCTGTTAGAATTTATCAAGCCGCCCATTAGGCCTCTAACATGGCTTAACGACTACCACATTTAGTGATAACCGGGACCAACGGCTTAACGTGCCTTCCGAAGCACGGAAGCGCTCGATATCAAATGCCACACAAACGGTCACCCATCCAAGGACTAACCTTTGTAAACTCTGCTTTACTTCGGTGATCGTTTCCGACCACCTAGCATCGCAGAGCTACGAGCGCTTCAAAAGAGTTTTACATATATATATATATATATATTTTTAGGATACATACATAATGTCACGCATCATTCCCGTAGGGGTAGGCAGTGATCACATTTTTCCACTTGCTACGATCTTGGCACACACTTTTAGCTTCATTTACACTCATTTAGGATAAACAAATACGAACTTAGTTATGGTCTTTTACCATTAAACTGTTAAAAATGAAATATGTATTTAAGTATATGTATCCGTTCTTTGGTGTCCATAAAACCAGTTCATAATGATATTATATCATTATTGTAGTATTATCCCGGTAGTGCTCTAAAATTAAGCTTAGAGCAAAGGGTCTGCCCACTTGGTTAACCAGATTTGACTGAATTTCAGTCCTTACTCGGAGAGACAGCTATCTGATCTCGGCAACCCAGAACCCTAGAATGATTTTTAATTCTATGGTGAAATCAAAAGAGATTCATGATATATGGTAAAAATTTTAGAGATACTTATTAAATAATTGGTGTGATTGTCTGAGAATTATAATTATCAAAATGCTAGATTCTACATTGCAAACTTGATTTCATCAACCAGATCAGGTCATCATACCAGCCTTATAAAGTCCACTGCAGAACATTGGCCTCCCCTACAGATTACATTCTATTATGGGTTTTTGCCCATAATCACTACGCTGGGCAGGACGATTGGTGATCGCAGTTCTAGCCAGATTGCAGGATGACACTTCTTCCCATCCTCTGGTAGGATTTCTCTCCGTAAGTTGAGGCACTATTCTAGAACAGTACCACACAGCACGAGGATGAATTAAAGAAGATATTGAACTGTTTATTCTGGGGTCCTGCTGTTTGACCAAAACTCATTTGGCAAAATTACACTTGACAAACAAAGTTTGACAAAAAAATGGTTTTACCAATTGATCATTTTACAACTAATTATTTTACAATCACTCATTTTTCCAAATGATCAACACTTAAATTAACATTTTATAAATAATTATTTAAAATTTAGCTTTAGTTATCAGACAAAACTACTATTGGTCTAAAAACTTTTGATAAAATGTCTTTTAATCTGTTCAATAAATTACATAATGACAATCTTGTGAAGCGCTCGTAGCTCTGCGGTGCTCGGTGGTCGGAAACGATCACCGAAGTACAGCAGATTTTACACAGGTCAGTTCTTGGATGGGTGACCGTTTGTGTGGCATTTGATATCGAGCGCTTCCGTGCTTCGGAAGGCACGTTAAGCCGTTGGTCCCGGTTATCACTAAATGTGGTAGTCGTTAAGCCATGTTAGAGGCCTAATGGGCGGCTTGAATAATTCTAACAGCAGGACGCCATGCACCTGCCTTCCCCAATCCGCACTGGGTCAGCGTGGTGGAGTATGACCTAATACCCTCACACCTTGATATGTGAGAGGAGGCTCGTGCTCAGTAGTGGGATGTTAATGGGCTGTGATGATGATGATGATGAATCTTGTGACATGAATGACAATTTTTTAAATATTTTTAGTTGTAAACTATAACAATATATTTTGGAGAAATGCTTATTTTGCAAACCATATTATTTAATTAAATAAAAAAAGATTAAATGTCATTTTAATATTTTATTTTAACCAGTTGAGTGTTTGCTAATGGATTATTTGCTAAGTGAGTTTTTTAATAAAAGGATAATAATGATGGGTAGGTAATTTTATTATGGTACCAGCTGACCAGGTGAACTTTGTACAGGCTAACATTCAATTAATGTTGTGATATATTATATTAACTAAACAAAACATATGATTTAATGAAAGTAATATCATTGATATTAAGCAAATAACACAAAAAAAAATAAAAATCAACAACATCAATTGGTTTAATTCTCTTCATTGAAGCAACTTGATAATTGCTTTAGCAAATGTCACATCCAATAGTTTACTTTAAAAATGGAGAAAAAAGAAAGGGGAGACTTTACCATATAGGCGGGATGAACATTAAATGCTTGACAAATAAGCAACCCACTAACATTTTATATGTGAGAATGTTTATCTGTTATTACATTTACCATGTAAATAAAATAAATATTCCCTTACAATCACGCCAATTATTTAGTTCCAAGAAAAGTTTCATCAAGAACTTGTGTTATAGATATTAAAGAACCGATAAACATACTTAAACACCTTTTTTAATAAATCAAAACTCGTTGATATAGGTCTATTCTATTCTTGAGTTATAAGTGTATGCACTAAACCTGACTTTTTTTTTAATTTTGATTAAGATGTGTATATTTTTACAGAGTATTTATGCAAAAATTTGTAAGTCATATCAAAACTTTATAACTGAAAACATCTGCTCTGAATCAGTGCGGTGTCCTAAGTTAATTTATCAATACGAGCCAGATCAACTTCTTAATAGAAGAGGCCAATTTGGTGCCAATAGTCCTTGGTTCAGCCATTTACTTTTCCAATTCTATTTTACAAATAACGTTAAAATGGAACTTTTCAACAATAACATAGGTATAGCAAAGGTTAGAGACATGAGAGCTAAATGAAATTTAACTATATATATATATATTTTTATACATTTTTTGACAATTACACCTATTATTTAGTTCCAAGATGAGTATCATTAAAAACTTGTGTTATGGATACTAAGTAACGGATAAACTGAAAAGTATTTTAATTTGTAAATACATACTTAATATATATAGGAGAACCCCCAGACCAGAACAAATATTTATGTGTATGCACACAAAGATTTACCCTGTGTGGGAATCGGACCCACGACCTCAGGAGCGTAGTGCGGGTATACTCGCCATATCGGTCGTCAAACTAAAACATCCTAATTAATCATTCCTAGGACCACAAGTCCACTAAAACAAAATTATAAAAGGGTGTGTATAAATAGGTTATAGTTGACATACCCTTGGTTTTTTCTCGCAGATATCCCTATGGGTTTTCTGCCGGTAATTGTTTGTCTAACACGAGGAGAAAAAGGACTTCTCATTCCACCTGTATTACTGTATTCCATATTAATTAGTTAATTTAAAAAGCTCTAGAAAAAATTGCAACTTATTTTATTTAACTCAAAACAATACCGACTTATTTGACAGTTGACTTTTTATACAAAGACATAAAAAATATACCAAACGGTCCGAATAGTACACGGTGCGCTAGTTGAACGGTGCAATTATTATAAAAGAATACTATCAAATGAACAAATCGTGTCTTACTTATTGTTAATAAAAAAGTCCCAAGGCCAATTCTAGGAATAGGTTTTTTTTTAAGTGAAATAAGTGAAGTATATTTACAAACATTTTTTTAAATTGGTTAAGAGATTGAGAGATCGAAAGATTGATTTCAAATCCATAGAAAAGTAATATCGACGTAAAATGACATTGGGAAAATAACGGATGCAAAAGCGACGACATCTATAATATGTAGTGAATCTTGTTTAAATCCGTTGGCCACGGTCACATAGAAAGTTTATGGGAGAATGAATTAATTGTCTAACTTATAGCTTAATGTTGTGTCAAAAATCACTGTTGGATTAACAACACATATTAAACTAAGTTAGGAGTACCAAATTTCTTAAAAAAAATATAAGATTACGCCGTATAGATACGAGCGGACTTCTTGGCGGGAAAGTGAAGCGTCATGTTTGCAGTTTTGTTTTATTTTCTAAAATTTGTGATATTTCTAACATTAATGTGTAATAAAGGTGGATTACTAACCGTTAAGTGTTTGTGAATAAACATGGGTGTTGGTAAATCAAACAAAGCAGTGCAACATCACTTTTCAAATTCTCTCAAGAAGTCCATGTGAGATCTCAGTATAGTCCCACATCTTTATTGAGGACTCAAGGGGCTTCGAGGGAGGGCATCTCATTTACCTCATCATCACTCATTCTCAGTTACTATGAATGATATACTATTAATATATTACTTACTTGACACTGGCAAGATGTGCTAGACGCACAAAGCCATTATATAAAAGAAAAAAAAATTGATACGAGCAAGAAGTAAAATGTAGTTATTACTAGTCTGTGCACAAAACATTCAAATTGTTTCAATGGGCAGAGCCGTTGTTTACGTTGCGTTCGACAAAATGTCAAGCAAGTGTCAGTTTGTTGTGTTTAATCTCAGATTCGTGATATAATTTAAAACTTTATTTACCTCATATTTATTTTGGTTATTCCAATCTACTACTTCGATTTATTTTTATATAACTCATGTAAGTATTATCTTTATATTACCATTTTAACTCATTTTGTTCTTATTGTGATACCTACCGGCTTTTCTGGCGGGAGAACAACTTGACGAATTTCTTGCCCCATTCTTCTTAAATTTACTTTCTACACAGAGTAAATGGCCGAGTTAGTTTTTAAGTAGTGTTGACAAACAGTACTGCTTCATCGGAGCTCAAATCGAATATATTATTTAATTAATTAATTAATTTGTGTTACAACCAAAAGAAGATAATTATTAAACTAAAATTAATGTTCTATTGGGTCAAAGTGGTATTTCTTTAAATAGGTTTTTAAATCAAATCTTCATTCCTTCTATCTCCTCAACACAACAAACAGCTGGTTTAACGGACTGATAAATGTCTTTTTACCAGTCCCATGTTTAAATAGAATAGAAGGGAATCCACAATCCTATTCATTCAGGACATTGTGAAAGGTTACAAGCATAGAAGTGTGCACAATCATGCACAGTTGCAACCATCATTATAATAGTGTACTTTGATGTTGGAAGTGTTTTATTATTTTTAATTATCTGCCTGTTTCTCAATTCTACTACTATTGCACTCTCTTATGCTTCAGTTGTTGTTGCTTCGGTGATACAAGAGCCCGTTAAATATTAAAAGAGGCACTGTTTTAGGTGATTTTGTCCTATTAATAAAGATGCTTATTGGGTTCAGATTTTCACTTAGCTCTCTGCATCATCATCTCAAGGTAGACCTCGTTTCATGACCCTATCATGGATGATTTTCCTACATCTGATACAATCATCGGTGGTTTGAATGGCATTGTGAAGTTAGGTGTTGAGAGTGGAGTGGATTTGATTAGTCCAGTGAATTCAACTGTGTCCTCGTGGCCTTTTCCCGTCGATTTTACCTGTAACTTTAAATGTTTCAAGTTGTTTTTTTTTTAGTTTAAGTAAGTTTTTTAATAGTGCCAAAAAAGTACGCAGAATGAATGGAAATAGTCTATTTAAATTCAAATAAATTACTAAAACGATAATTCTTATTGAATAGCCTCAAAACATTCAAACAGCATGTTTACACACCTGCCCCTGCCAATCAATCACATTTAAGGATAGGATCTCCCATACTTAGTAGTGAGAAGTTAAAGTTCTTTTTGTAGCAGTTAAGATTTAGTAAGTAGTTTATGTATTAATCAACAAATTCAATTTTACAATACGTATGTACTACATATAATCCAACCTGACCAATATAATTATATTTTAACAACATAGAATCCACTTTTCATTATAATTTAAAGCATTATATCATCCACTCTTCTATTAGCTGCGTCGGACAGGGTCTACAACAAACTGTAATATATATTAACATCCTATTGTAACTGATTGTGGAGAGCAATAAAGATATGCTAGGACTATTGAGTATTTACATAATGATTTTGATTCCAAAACGGTATATGCTTCTCCAGTTCACCATTCTATTAGTCCTTAATGGGTAGGTAATTTTTAAATAAAACAGCTTGTCTAAAACCATCATAACAATTTAATTTCTATCCCTGTTTCAGCTAAAGGCAATATATAGACATTAATTTAATATATGACTTAGATCTTAACCCTCTATCAATGGTTTTTTTGTAAAATTTTGTTATTATCTCTCTTTTTACCTAAATAGGTCATGTGGAAATCATTCAGCCAGTAAGTTTCCTGAAAATATTCCTCAAGGTTGACCTCGAAGAATATTTTCAGGAAGAAGTTGAGGGTTACTATGGTGTTCAGGCGTTATTCCATTGAAGCCTTGGTTTCAGATACTTTTTGCATAAAATTGTCTCCTTGGTTATTTCCTGCTTTTAATTCAATTCAATGTTTATTGCACTCCATAATGTTTTACATAAGGTCTTACATCTACACAAGTTACAATTATGGACCCTGTTGGGCACAGCAAACTTAGGAGAGAGGAAGCATACTAGGTCCTTTTTTACAATTTTACATAAAAATTAAATAGTTCACAACATCTATGTCCTAAATCAAAATATAGTTTATTTATTATTTTATTAATTAATAATTATTGTGCATATATAATTTAAATGTCCCTATATACCTATATTATTACATTATTGTTTAAAAATTTTCATGTCATATTTAAATAAATTTATTTTAACTTTAACTTATACCTATATTTTTATGTCCTTATCATTGATATAGTCCTTTATGTCGTAGTTTACATTTTGTTACCCAAGTTGGGTAACTAAAATGTCTAGGTTCTTTTTTCTAAAATGTTTAGCTTCTTTTTTCTAAAATGTTTAGCAGCAAAGATCAAAATCTTTTTTGCCCTCTGAATGATCTCATTTCTTTGAATTAATTCATTTACTGTTGCCTACTTAAACCATAATATAATTTTCTTCTTTAGACTATTTTTTTAAATAGTGAATTTATGGTACAATAAACTCATCAGTACTTAAAATAGTTTCTATATAAAGTTTTGCAATTACAATTAGTATGATTAGTTGTTTGTAAATAATTTAATTGTATGGTAATTTTTTTTTTTAATTTTATCCAAACTTATATCTTATATTATAGTTGTCATTTAGAATTTGTTTATTTTGTTACAGGTAGTTAAGTGCTCCTGGGAAAATACTACATGGTATAAATAAATATAAAAAGGTCCGCAAAAGTGTGAGCTCAAAATGTATGTAAAATCCATTGTGCTTGATGGTTTCAAGTCATATGGAAATAGAGTTGAAATTACTGGATTTGATCCTGAATTTAATGCTATAACTGGATTAAATGGAACAGGGAAATCAAATATTCTTGATTCAATCTGTTTTGTGCTTGGGATTACAAATCTATCAAATGTAAGCATGTATTTATGTCTTCTTCAATGCCTGTAGGAATCGAAAAGGGGTAAGGTGTACAGATTGGCGTGTGTCTGATTAGGTAAAGTTATGGCGAATGATGATCCATTTAGCCTGGAGGAGCAGAATTACTTAGTAGCTTACTTACAAGGCAAACTGGACCATTGCAAAGAGAATTGTACGTATGTACGTTGAATACGGCCCATAAATCCTCTATCGTATCTTTTTAATTTTAGAACCTAATTGACCGTAACATAAGTTTCACTGTGCATATCAGTCCGGGAAATCCATGGAGACAGTGTTGTAAAGAGGGCATAGGGCGCGATCGAAAATAAGGAAGGGTGCGTAGGCGCTTTTGTAGATATAGAAGGCGCCATTTACAGGAAATCTGTCACCTCGAGACTGTGGAGTCTAATAGTGGATTCCATTCCCACTAGACTAAATCAGGGACCATATCAGACAATAGGCTACGCTGATGACCTTGTCATTATGGTAAACGAAAATTTTCTAACATTGTATCACAACTGATGCAATGAGCCCTTATACTGCTAAAAGAATGATTTGACGGCAATTACCTCTATGTGAAACCTAGGAAGATAATAGTTATTTTGATTAAGATGACAAATTTATCAGCCTTAAAAATGCTAACTCTCTATGGTACACACTTGCCTTGGACTCTCGCTGCAGGCTTGCCTGTGGTACGCAACCCATGTATGTAATGAAACCTCTCACCATAAATATATTTGTATACTTTTTTAGGTTCGTGCTGGAAGTTTGCAGGAGTTAATTTATAAGCATGGGCAAGCTGGTATTACAAAAGCCACTGTCAGCATTACATTTGACAACAGAGACAAAAATCAATGCCCGATTGGTTACGAGAACCATGATGAAATAACAGTAACACGACAGGTAAAAACATAATTACTGCTTATATATTACTATTGCTGTGATAGTTCAGAATTTAATTTTAACTTCACTACTAAGTGAGTATTTTTATAATACTTAACCAAAGTCTGTTTGTAAAATTTAAAATACAAGACTTTAACCTGGGCCTAAGAGATGGAGGCGACGGCTGAGATACATGCAACATGTTGTCCTTGGGCAACTCAAGTTCAAGCGCAATATTCCAATTTGCTCAGAGTTGAAATCACAAAACAGCCTTATTAAGAAAAAGTGTTATGGGAATGGGTCCTGTTCTTTTTAACAAACTACTTGACTCCTACATAAAAAAATTAAATAGTTATTTGTTTAAAAAAATAACTTTATTATTGTTAGACAATTGTTATTTTACCATTAATGATTTTTCAAATGACAAATTGTAATTCGACATAATTTTATATTTTGCATGCCGTGAATTGGTAAAATGTATATGGGACATCACATAATTGACATATTGTAATTGTCTTGCATTATAGCAAATTAATAATTTGATTGATTGATATGGAATTCTCTGCTGCATGTGTTATGTTCCTGAATGTTCCATGGTATTGAGCGCTCTTATTTTCAGGTCTGCTTATGATCAGACAGGATATTATCAATATATTGAACCGCATAAAAACATTATTTCTTGCTTGATGCATGACTTAAAGTGAACACAAGTATGTAATGATTCTCCTATGTTTCCCTGTGGGTTTTGGAGGTCAGGCAGCAGCCGCTTCATGTAATAACTGAAGTTCTTCCAAATCTGGTTGGACCAGTGAGCAGACCCTGGGCTTAAGTCTGGGGCAACCGGGATAATGCTATTATATGATGATGACATAAAATATGTAATGATAACTTCTGATTGTTTTGGTTAGTTTAAATTGAGATACATTACAATTTCAGGTAGTGATGGGTGGTAAGAACAAATATTTGATTAATGGTATTAATGTGCAGAATAAGCGAGTGAGCGATTTGTTCTGCTCTGTGCAGCTTAATGTAAACAATCCGCATTTTCTTATCATGCAAGGTCGCATCACCAAAGTGCTGAACATGAAGCCTCCAGAGGTCAGTAGATATTAGTTTGTTAATTTATAATTACTATTTATGATAGATAGATAGATAATCAATTTATTTGCACACATACAACACACTTATACAATACAATAAAATTACACAGGAAATACAAAAAAAAAATACACATCTTAAATTTTTTAATAATCTTACTGACTAAATAGTATAGGGAAGTGCGCTGCAGCCGTGCGAAATGGTTATGGCTCAGTGAAATTTTACTCTAATGAGCAAACACTGATTTTCAGCAATAGACCGGACTAAAACTAAAAAAAAAAAAATTAAATAAAAGTTTTGTGGTTAGATTCTCGTTAGATTCATCCAAAGTAAAGCGTTTATCCTAAAAATTAAAAAAACAACAACATTTACTATTAACTATTTATTAAAACATAAATAATTTTTTAACAGTCACACCAATTATTTAGTTCCAAGATCAGTATCATTAGAAGAACAGAACTTGTGTTATGGATACTAAATAACGGATAATCATACATAATTATCTTATTTTTTTAAATACCTAATACTTGGTACTTAATATACAAAGGAAATACCTAGAAAAACCAAATATTTATGTTCATACATACATACATTCACACATTCACGCCTGTTTCCCCGAAGGGGTAGGCAGAGTTATATTATACGCCCACACTTCGCCACTTATATAGTTGGTCCCACGTAATAGGTGGCGAGCCTATTGCCGCTTACCGGGCACTATTATGTTCGCTAGAGCCTCGTCCGTTGATCGGCAGGTGCATCTCAGGTATTGGTAGGTTCCCTACACATATTTATGCACAAAAAGATTTGTCATGTGTGGGGTTCGAACCCACCTCATGAGCGGAGTGCAGGTATATTGGAATGTTATATCTATACTATAATAATAATAATAATATTATAAAGAGGAAAGATTTGTTTGTTTGTTTGTTTGTAATGAATAGGCTCCTAAACTACTGGACCGATTTCAAAAATTCTTTCACCTTTGGTAAGCTACATTATCCCCGAGTAACATAGGCTATATTATATTTTTAAAAAAATTAGGGATCCTTACTAAAAATCCAATAATGTAACCCAAGGTGTAAAAAAATGACCTGAAAAATTCCTTACGGAGCGTGCGCAGCGAAAACTATTGATGATAGAACAAAATCATGTACTACGACTTTGCAGAACTCATCATTATCTACAAAAAGTGTCGCGACAGCATATGTCTAAATATTATAGTTACGTCACAGTAAGCGGTTTTTTATTCTAAAAATTTAATTTATATGCCGCTGCTTGAAAAGGCTCTATATTTGTACCTTGGTATTAATCCTTATCAAAAAAAATTACTTTATATTCAAGACGGCTTCCATACCTTTATATAACTTTTTGAATTATTCAATTCGGACATTTCATTTGGAAGATATCACGAGTTTAAAAATGCAAGTATTAGAAAAAAGTCGCGTGGTTGCCGCTCACCGCGCTCAGCTAGCCAGCATGCGATGTAGGCTCACTGGGGTACGGGGGGGGGGAGTCAATGTAATAATATTATAAAGAGGAAAGATTTGTATTTTTGTATGTAACGAAAAAACTCAAAAAATACTGGACCGATTTTAATTTTTTTTTTCATTAGAAAGCTACGAAAGTTAGTAACATAGGCAAAATTTTAATTTGTAAAAAAATAGGGTTTCGTAAGATATATGGGTTTTTCGGACACAAAGTGTAAAAAATCAACCAGGACAGTTACTCATTTTGCGTACGCATAAATATTCTTTTACATTAGATAGAACCACAAAATGTGCTAATTAATTGTAGATCTTATAAATATCTACTAAAAAGTCCGCGACACACTATACCTATCTATGTCGAGTGAGGCATAACAACCATTTTTTTATTGTACTACATTTAAACGCATTTAATTTACTTATGATATTAATCCTTATCAAAATAATCTATTTCATCACTAAGTGCAGTTTATGTTGATAATATTTAGTCTTTGAATGATCAAAATTTGACGTTTGGTTTTGAAGTTATGGCGAAATTAAATTATTACGATTTCTGCTGCACGGCGCCCTATCACGGGTCGAGGCTCCCGGCCATCAGTTTATTTTGTTACCTGAAAATAATTTTACGTCAAATGTTGTTTATAGAGAGAGAGAGATTCTTATTATTGTAAGAAGCTTTACAATAATCGCTTTAGTTATCTATCCCAAAACAACGGGTTGCACTCCGGGCCGGTAGGAGTGAAAACTTAGTATTAATTACATTTAAATATTTTCATCATTAACAACTTTAACATCCACATAAAGACAATCTATGCAGCCTGCGGATAATGACTGCGTCGTCGTAGTGTCGGTATCTGTGAATTGACCTGGGAATCATTTTGCTGACCGTGTCTTTTCTGGGCAGGCATTTTGTAGTGGTAACCGACATCCACGCGGGCGGAGCCGCGGGCGACCGCTAGTTTTAATTAATTTAGTTAATTTAACTTCATTATTTGTTCACAAATTCCATGTCATTCAGATTTAACAATAACCAATGCCAAGTTAATCATTATGCCAGTAAAGCTGTGGAAAATTTTTGCGTATTGCGTATTGGTATAAAGTCATTAATAATTTTAAAAGCAAAACTAAAAAGCAACTAAAGATGACCCTCTTTAGTTTGTGCATCATTCTCACTGCATAAATATATATGTACCTTTATTTTTTGCGCATTACGAACTTTAGGAGAAGTTTAATTGAGCTACTTGTTCAAAAACTGCCTCTAGCAAATACAACATTTACTTTTGTTGTCAGATTATTAAATTAAATTTATACCATAAATATACAACAGTAAATATACAATAATTATAAAATTTATTATATATTTACCCCATATGTGCCCTAAATTATTTTTACCAATATACCTTTTAGATTTTATCCATGGTTGAAGAAGCAGCTGGCACGAGAATGTACGAAGCTAAAAAACAAGCGGCTCAGAAAACTATTGAGAAGAAAGATGCTAAACTCAGGGAGCTTAATGATGTTTGTTATTCTATTTATCTAAACTGTTTTATAATAAAAAAGCCTCACAGAATCAGAAATCCATTCTGAATTTTGTTCTTAACTGGCTTAAAGTCATGAGCCAAATTATTATGTAGCCAGTAAATGACTAGTTTTAATTTAATGTTTTCAGATAATAAAAGAGGACATAGCCCCTAAATTGCAAAAGCTGCAGGACGAGAGGTCACAGTTTCAGGAGTACCAGAAAGTTGTTAGAGAGCTAGAAAATCTTACAAGGCTTTATGTAGCTTGGAAGTGAGTGTAATATTTTTTATGTTAAAAATATTTTTCAATATATAATACTATTATTTAGAGTTTTTAGTGGTTTTTATATGATTAATGTTCCTGTTGGCCCTTGCGTAATATCCGGAGTATACTTTTTTTTATTTTTTTTTACGTCGGTAATAAAATTCGTTTACGCACTGCCTTCCGGCCAAAGAGGGACCGAAAGGAGGTGTGAAACTCACCACCGGCAGACGCGACTGCCAGCAGTAATACCCACTAAAAATCTTCCTACGACGCCCGCCGCTTGTTAAGAAAAAGGCGGGGGCCAGTACCTGGGGCTTGAATCGTATAGTAGCAACTTTTCACCGAAATGTTTTCTTTTTTCCTGTTCCTTTCATTACTACCATAAAACTTTTTTTTAGATATGTGAGTGCTGAGAACAGTGCAAATGAAGCCAAAGCAAAGGTGACAGAAGTTCAGGATGATATCAAAAACAAGAAAGATAATATTAAAAATAATGAGAGGGAAGTTAAGGAACTTGACAAACAAGTTGCTGAACTCAACAAAAAACTAGATGAGGT
Source organism: Musotima nitidalis (assembly GCA_949126915.1). Taxonomy (NCBI): domain Eukaryota; kingdom Metazoa; phylum Arthropoda; class Insecta; order Lepidoptera; family Crambidae; genus Musotima; species Musotima nitidalis. The sequence goes on from OX421431.1 coordinate 839,629, forward strand.
ACTTAATCATTATTATTCTGAGGATCTTTTAAGTTTGATATATTTCATTATAGCTGATTGTAAATATCCCTAGGCTGCTTTAGCGACTCATTTTTTTATTGTGTTGATTTTCAGTAAACTTTTTAAATTATGAAGAAAATAATTATTTACCTACTTACATTCTGGCCACAGAATATGTTTTATTGTTTAACTAGTTACATCTTCATCAATTTGTTTTTAACTATACAATATTCTTTCCTATTCGACCCATATTCATTACAATCTAGCCTAAATAATAACTAAATACATAGTATTTTTTTAACATAATTGTTTTAACATATCTTTTTAACAATTATCTTTTTAACATATTCTTTTACATATATTTTTTTTAATGTTTCTATTTAGGTGAAGATATTTTAGTTATAATGTGGTCTTAGTCACGGAATTCGAAACATTTTAGTCTAGTGTCAATGAAGTGCTTTTCAATTTTAATTTTGTTATTGTTTGTAGTTTTTAATGTGTTGTGTTTGAGGTAGTGTTTGTATTTATTTATTTATTTATGCGGTGTTGTGTGTCAGGAGAGCGGCAGTACGCTGAAGGCGCTAGAGACGGAGCTGCAGGGTGCGGAGAAGGCGGAGGCGGTGGCGGGGGCGGAGCACGCGGCGGCTGCGGACGGCGTTACGGCGCATGGACGTCGTGCGCGACTTCTAGCCGCCGCTGCGAAGGACGACCAGGCCGCGCTTAGCGACAAGAAACGCATGCTGGAGGAGGTACCCTTTTTTATGTCCATAACAAAATGCATTTACGCACTGCCTCCTGGCCAAAGTGAGGCAGAGAGGGGTCGTGGGACTCGCCCCTGGCAGACACGACCGCTAGCAGGCGAGCGTTTTTTCGATTCTTGCCGCTTGCTGACAGAAAAGGGCGGGGGGCCAGTATCTGTTTTTCCGCGTCTGACAACCCGACCGCGGTAAATGTCCCCTGGTCCAAAACCACCAGGGAGCACCTTAGAAAAACGCAGTGGACGCGCCCCTCCTATGGAGAAGGTACTCACACTATTCCTACAACAGTCATATAGTACAAACATAGTTTATATTCTTCGGAGTCTAACTAATGCGCCATAGCTTACAAATAAATAACGAAGTATGATATAAGATGAATACCTTGATAAGACGACCGAGATGGCGTGGAGGTCAGTATACCTGCACTTCACTCGAGAGGTCGTGGGTTCGATTCCCACACAGGACAAATCTTTGTGTGCATGAATGTATCTTTAGTATGTATTTACAAAAAAAAAAAAAATATTTATGTATGTTTATCCGTTATTTAGTATCCATAACACAAGTTCTTAATGATACTTATCTTGGAACTAAATAATTGGTGTGATTGTAAAAAAAAAAAAACAAAAACCAACCATATTTTTGGAGATTAAGCATTATAGCTACACATGGAAATGCTAAAGTACCACCCCAATCCCTCTCGCTTTGCAATTGCTTGATACTGCCAATGTGGTGAAAATATTAAAAAGAAACCACGTGCTTTAACTATAGTCAGAGGCGCTGGCCTCCTACGTTGCAAACAACAACACTCACACAGCGAATCTGATTAAAATCTTGCGACTGATTGCAAATATAGAAAACACAAAAAAAAAGTACAAACAAAAAACGACACCTCACTTGTTTTTGCTATGGAAAGCACTTTGAGGGAATGGAGAGGTTTAGGATTAAGTATGGCTTACCATTTATTTCTCAGGAATATGAATCTTGTCATAATATAAGTAATTATATATTCCATATCACACTGAAATAATAATATGTAATATCAAAAAAAAACATTTATTACAATATTATTTGTACTGTTAATATAAAGTCATTAGAAGTCCACTGTTAGACGTAGGCCCCAATAGCTTTCCTTGTTGATCGATCTTGTGTCGCCTGCATCCACCGGATTCCTATCGCCTTGACCTCATTATCGATCCATCGGGTGAGTGGCTTTCCTCTTCTACGTTTGCTTTGTTAATAAAATATTTTCATTGAAATATTATTTCAGGTATCAGCGATGTTCGAAAACCTTCGTACTGCAAGCTCGACCAGCTCAGCGGCCTTGGCTGAAGCTCAGCAAAAATTCTTGGCAGTGAGCACCGGTCTCGAAGACTCCTCGGGCTCATTACAAGATCAACTTATAGGTCAGTCATACATATCATAATCAAATTTGTTTATTTTTGTATATAAAAGCAAAATAAATAACTATGATTTTCTTTATATTTCGATAAGATTTTTATATATCGATATACATTTTAATTGCACGGAAGATTCGAGTTAAGAGGGTATATTCATAATCAATATGTTTTTATTCATAATAACATTGTTCAACATTAGTAGTGGAGGTCCTCTTTTAAGTAAGTATGACCTCTTGCTAGCAAAAAATATGGTACTCCAACAATATGGTTTTCTTATTCTAGCTATTACACTTATTACGTAAGTAATGAATATAGGCGCTGCATTTTATTATTACTACATCCTTCAATATTTATTTTTCCATTAATTTAATTTCAATAAACATATCGTTTACAGCCGCAAAAACTGAAGCATCGGAGGCATCAACCAGAGTGGCTCAAAGCTGTATGGAGCGAACGCATGCCACTAAAAGATTAACTAATTTAAAACGGGAAGCAGCATCCACCAGTGAGCAGTACAAGAAAGACACACAGGCTATACACTCCCAACAGGAAAAGGTTCAGGAGTTGCAGGTCAGTTTAGGTCAATATATTTTGAAACGACGTAGTGTTAATCAGTATTATTCTAAATTCCAATGTCGGTCCATATTTATTACCATCAGATGCTTCATCATCAACTGAACGTCTCGTTCGTTACACCATTCTAAGAAATAAGATTAAAAACTTGTGAGATTTTTATTGGTTAATTTTTATTATCAGAATAGGATTATGTTTGCTGCCCAATTATATATGCTACCTATATGTTAAATTATTATTCGCATAGGCAAAGCTATCAGCGATGGACTACAGCGAAGAGAACAACGCTGAGTTGAGCGGTCGCGAGCGCTCGTTGCAAGCGGTGGTTCGCAGCAAGCGGGACGAGACGGATGCGCTCGCGCCGCGGCTGCAGCGCTGCACCTTTCGCTATTCCCCGCCGCAGGAGAACTTCGACGACTCCAGGGTGCGAGGTCCGTGCTCTCTACTTTTGAATATCTCTTAGTGTGTTTCACAGTGACGCTTATCGACCGCTCGGGTGGCGTCACTGTACAACACAATGAAAGCCTTATATTGTACGTACTAAGCGCACCAATTTACGCGTACATGGTTACACATAATATGTACACGGCAACGCGTATGTAATTTACCGATACGCGTATTGAATGTATTACGCGAACATTGGAACGTTTAGTTCGTACAAGGATTTACACCCCTTTTGGTGAAACATTAAGTGAACATACTGAGTTTTAAAGACCGTTCCTGTGTCTTTTTTTTTGTTTTCCGTCGGTAACAAAATGCGTTTACGCACTACCTTCCGGCCAAAGAGGGACCGAAAGGGGGTGTGGAACTCACCACCGGCAGACGCGACTGCCAGCAGTAATACCCACTAAAAATCTTTCGACGACACCCGCCGCTTGTTGAGAAAAAGGCGGGGGCCAGTACCTGGGTTACAGCGTCTGACACCCCTCCTGCGACCAACGTCCCCCGGACCAAAACCGGGAGGACCTCCTCAGAGAGGCGCAGTGGACGCGCCCCTCCTATCTCCTTGTGCGACCATAGCGTGTGTGGCCGACTTCTCGGAGGGTCTATGGTTAGACAGCAGGGGCCCCCTGCCCCCACTGCCTAAGACCCTCCTGGCGCTGCTTGACGGGCCCTCCTTGCCCGCCCGCTGCGCCCTCCACAGATCCCTCTTAGTTTCTCCCCCGGTAGTCAGTACTAAGGGCACCCAGAGTCGTCGGTCTCTGGGTGTTACCTTTTCCCGGCCTCCGGGAGGTACTCAGCCCCCTCACCACGACAAGGTGGAGACCAGTCGGGGGGGCCCGTTCCTGTGTCCTAAACTAACTTATTAATCAAATCATTTCATTAAATATTTCAGGAACTATATGCAAGTTGATTGAGGTCATAGATCCAATATATTGCACGGCTCTGGAGACCACGGCTGGAGGACAGGTCAGTTGTTTATCTGGTTTCACCTAAAATATTAGTATCTAGTATCTGCTTTTGGGCAAAGCAGACTATTTGGTTATTTTGTTCCGTGTATCAGGGGCACCACTTAATTTTCTACCATCCCATGTCCTGTACAAGGGTCTCCTAGAATGCGACAAAGTCAAAGTCAAAATGCTTATTTCTAAAACTATGTTGTTAATTATATGGTCTTATAAATAATTTGGTTTGGTTTCAAGCATAGACCCTGACGGGGCACAGCGAAATTTATGTTAAATAATAGATAAATTAGTTAATTCCATTTTTAAAAAGTATAAAGTATATCCTATGTATATTAAGTATATATTCACAAAATAAAACGGTATTCAAATATGTTTATCCGTTCTTTAGTATCCAGAACACAAGTTATTTATGATATTTATCTTGGAACTAAATAATTGGTATGATTGTAAAAGAATTAGTATTTTGGTAGAAGGGAAACATAAAGAAATTGGTATTTTGACGGTGGTGGGTTATTTTGTTTATGAAAACCTGGTTTATGTACATAAGAATATTGATCAATTTAGTAAGAAAAGATATATACATTACCTAAACACAAGGAATAAGCATAAAAAATACCTGCCACTAGGCTCCAAAAAATTCACATGTTTTTAAAGGTCAATGTGTATGATTCTACAATAAAATCCCAAGCAATATGCAGCAATGAAGCCTAAATAAATTTAAATTAACAATTAAACGCAAGCTAGCTTCAAAGTGATACTATTGTATCAAAGACTATATGGCAGATAAAAATGCTTTGGATTAAACTGCCGTTTTATACAGGCTATTCTAATATAAATGACTTAGAACATGAATATTGTTAATATTATATTAAATTGCATTGTATAGCTTCACAGACAAATGAAGATTGTAACTAACCAATTGATAATTTAAAAGAGCTTAGCCTGTGAGTTTCTGGCAAGTTCTTACAGAGCGGTGGCTCGGAACTAGCTATTAGATTCACTTACACTTTAATATTTTTGGTTTTTTAATTGTTTTGTTGCATGTAAGTGAATCTAAGCTCCGTGATTAAAGTGTAATCATATGTCGATTGTTTTTTATATTTATATTTAATTTTGACGTTTTCAAGTACTATAATATAATAGTTTACGTTAATAAATATATATTTATTTAGAACATAAATTTCAAAAATAAATAATAATAACAATAATTTCACATTTTACTAATTAATAAAAATAAAAACAAATGATTAATAACTATATATAATATAAATATATATAGTAAGGTTTCTGCCCAGCACAAATGGGATATATAGGCATGGCATATGGCTAAAGGATGATGATTATAGATTTTTTGTTGATTGTGTGTTGTTGTATGTATTTAAATTTGCCAATAATTAATAAATGATATTTTTCCAGTTATATAACGTGGTGGTGGATACAGACGCGACCAGCAAGCTGCTGCTCCAGCGCGGGCGGCTACAGACTCGCACTACCATCATCCCGCTCAACAAAATTATAGCCAACGTCATCGATCCAGCCGTTGTCAGGAAGGCGCAGGAAGTCGTTAGTCTTTATGTCTATAATTATACGTTTATTTGCATTAAAAAGTGTACAATTTATTGGTCGAAGTGGTTCTTGATCTGTCATCAAAAAAGTTAACTGTAAAACTTTTTAAGGAATTACTTTCTTTGGAAATTAATCCCAAAGCTGAGCACAAGAGAGTCTTGCAGAGGATGTCTTGCCCGTTTTGTTTTTTTATTTAGATTTTTTGTTATATTGATTAGATTTTATGAGTTATGTATTTAAATTTCATTATTGTAATTTTTTTAATAAGTTTTTGCACTTGTTATAGAAGATATTTTTTTACCATAAAAAAATCAACTTGTCAGCGGTAGCACAAGCGGGACTAACTCGCGACTTCTGGGTAACCACTCGTTCTGTTATTGTGACCCAACTCTGTATATGATTGTACAATTGCTATTTGAAGAGCTCGATACCTAATGAAACATTTAAATTTGCCAGGGAGGCGGTCCCGAGAACGTCCAGCTGGCGCTGGAGCTGATAAGGTTCGAGGCGTGCGACCGCGCTGCGATGGCGTTCGTGTTCGGGGGCACGCTGGTGTGCCGCGACCTGGACACGGCGCGGCGCGTGTGCTTCCACCCGGCCGTGGGCCGCCGCTGCGTCACGCTCGACGGCGACGTGTGCTCGCCCGCGGGCACGCTGGCCGGCGGCGCGCGGCACCAGGTCACTCTCTACTGCTATCTCTCTCTCTCCTTAACAGCCGCCCCAACGCCGTCAGAGACTGCGGCCAGGGGGCACATGCCCCGGAACCGCGCCGTGACCCCCACCAGGGGGTTCACGTAGAAGATGACAGGTTCTCTCTTTAATATTAGATTCCTAGATAGAAGATACATATTGAATTGATGTTTTACATGAAGGAAGAAAAACGTTTTCTTTTCTGAGTACACATCATTAATTCTTTGAGCTGTTTCTACACACACACACACACTCACACTAGTACCCATACAAACTGATTTGCGCTGGGAGAGGTGTCCCATATAATATAAAATATATATAGAATAGAAAAGAGCGGCGTCTCCAAACACAGGCTTTTCAGCTTAAATGGAGACTCCATCCACTTAGTATTTAAGTTCAACTATGTAAACGAAAATAAATATTTTATTATTTTTTTTTTTGTTTCTGCAGCGCTCGTGGCACAAAGGAACTCGTATTTAAAAACAAATGAATTATCACATTCAGAACACAGCTTTAAATTGAAATAAACTTAAATTAGGAATTCCTAGCCCGACGCCGAATTTTTGAAATCAAAGTGGCCAGTTTGATGAAACGCTAATTTCTTATGTAAGGACTTAATATCATCATACGACTGAGAATGTGATAAAATGAAAATCACGGAACTCGATGACGATAATATAATATTGAATATACCAAGGCTTCCTCTGTAAATAAATGTTTTAGATGATATACTATTAAATATGCTTTAACCATTGAATATGTAATTGTAACTGGCGGGAGAAAAAACCAACCTTGACGATTTTCTTGCCCGTTCTTTTACGATCAAGCTCCCGCCCGCAGTGAATGGGCGCATTAGTTTATAAGTATGACATTCATAAGAGCTCTATTGAGCCAAACTTGAATAAATGAATTTTTAATTTAATTTAATTTTAATTTAATAGCTAACGCATAAAATAGTTTTCTTTTGTTCGCGTGTACTATCTTTCAATACAAACACGCGTCACCCTCTGCGTAGTGCCGGTAGTGCCGGTAGTTAGTTAAGTATGTGTTGTGTTGTGGGCAGGGCGGGTCGGTGCTGGTCCAGCTGCAGCAGCTGCAGAGCGCGAGCAGCGAGCTGCAGCGGGCTGAGCGCGAGCTGCAGCAGTATCGCCGCCTCCTCGCCGAGCTGCAGCAGAACAAGCGCCTCTATACGGAAACCATGCAGCAGTCAGTATTGCCCCACAAGGCACCATTTGACGACTGATATGGGGTGGAGGTCAGAGTACCTGCACTCCACTCCTGAAGTCGTAAGCTCGATTCCCACATTTCTTTGTGGGCAAAGACATTAATATTGGTTCTGGTTTAGTTGTTTCTTCTGTATTTAGCATACAATATTTGTATTTACATAAAAATATATATGTATGTTGATTCGGTATTCAGGCTATAAATAAAAAAAATATATGTCTCACTTGTCAGGACATGTTAATTTGTACATATAAGTATCTACATTATAGTCGAGCTGATCCGGTTAATATGTATTATAATTGTAGGAATAATATGCTTTTAAAGGAGACTTGGATATGTTTTAAAGATATGTTGTTGTTAAGTAAACTACAGAATTTATGAATGAAATTCTATCTGGAACATAGAGATACTAATTATATTACTTTAATTTAGGTATGAGATGAAGTGCCACGAGTTGGAAATGACAAAAGCTCGCATCGCTTGTACGGCGCACGCTCAGCTGCACGGGGAGATACAGGAACTTGAAGCTAAGGTAAATCCATATCCATCTTTATTGTTTATTAAAACTATATCTTAACAGCATAGACCCCTATGTGCAGCCAATAAGACATATGTGAGCAGAATTCTTGTTTTCTAGTACCCTTATTACAAGATATTTATCGTTTAGAACTGTGTAAGATGTCCGAAAATACGTATTTGTACATATTATAAAAAAGTCACCTGTCTATTCTTATGTATGCGATAAACTGAAAACTACCGGTCATGTTTTTATATAACCGAAAACCTCTACAACACAAAGAGTGATTATGTAGGAATATTCGAAACCATTATGTGGGACGCCCGATTCAGTGGAATAGAATAATCGACAGGACGCTCGAGAAAGCGCAGGAGAAAAAAGCTAGTCTCTAATAAAACCTATCACTTATAGTGTAAACATTTACTAACCCTTATTATAACTTTCCACTAGATAAAAGAGCTAACAGAATCGGAAGAAAGAGATAAAGCGATCCAGAAAGAAGCAGCGGCTCGTGCCAAAGATCTCGAGGCCAAGGTCAAAGACATCAAAGGACACAGGGAAAGGTATGTTAAGTGTAGTCTAGTGCTTAATTGTTTACTTATTTTTTCTGCACGGGTCTGTTGATTGGCTGACGGTTATCCTTATACTTAAGTCTGTAAACATAAAGGGTTGTTCCAGCAATAAAAAGCCAGTGTAATTTCCATTATGAGCAGGAAGCTCGCTGACAGACAGTGGCCCGTAAACTTATATTGTCAATATAAAATATATCTATAAAGCAAATCTTAAAGGAGTTAGATGTGTGAGGTTTCAGACCTTTATAGTTACCGCGTACCATAAAAGGAGCCAATTTGGACACGTAGACAAGACTTTCCAAATTAAATAACATAAAAAAAAATTAACAACATCTGGAAAACTATTCTTAGTGAAGACACAATACTACACTTGCAATCCCCACAGAACTACCTTTATTATCATTAAACTGCAACTAACACCCCCAAAACAGAGAATTCAAAAAAGCCGAAGAAGCCTTGAAAAAAGCAAAGAAAGAAGCGGAACAGCACGGCAGCTCCTGGAAGCAGCGCGAGCAGGAGTTTGAGACGCTTCGGCTGGAAGTGTCCGAACTGGAACAAGCCGTCGCCACCAGTCTGCAGAGCTTAGAGGACACAAAAGACGCTGAGGGAGACTTGAAAGAAACTCTCAATAACGCAAAACTGGCGCATTCTAGAGCGACTGTGAGTGTCATAATCAAATTATCTTCTAGGATAGCGGATATTAGTTATAGTTAAATAGAAGCCAATAAATAGCTACTGCATAGAACACCTTAGTATAAATCTTAACTAACACTATTTGACTGTTCACAAGATTATAAGCATAATTGTCATATTTTTTCAACTATCATATTAAATCTTAATATTTTCCATCGGAAAAAAACACACCCACAGCGGAAGACTCCTTTGTGAGTGAAGCGGAAGGGCGTATCAGACATTTACTGACTAAAAACCATTTATGTTCCTTCTTGAGCCTGTAACACTAAGGCCGCGGTAAACCCTTTCGAACAGTCCCGCAACCCCGGCAGGCTTAGCCCCCTACCCAAAGGCCTCTCAGTGTGCTGACATCTCTTTGAGGCGCGAGTAGAACACGAACGCGTCGTAGACGCGGCCTGTCGCCTATAGTATGCGGACGAGCGGCGATTTACCCATTACCCACAAGCTAGCGCCTACGGTGGCTGGAAGTCGTCTCGCGAAATCCATCCTATTAACCGCAATTAACGATCCAACACAGTCAAGAAAGTAACAAATAGATGGTATTCCCCACCAAATCTCGTAGAAACACACTGCGAATAATATAAAGTCCAAACATGTATGTCTGACAAGTAATCATTAACAGCATAATTTTACCCCTTGTGAAGTAATTGTTAGATTGTTGCAGTTTTTAAGTTGTGAAACGATATACCAATAATATCTTGTAGTTTTCTATTATAGAATCTGATACTGTTATCATAGTGTGAATTGTTTTCTTTAAATAAAAATTAAAAAACTTCTGCAAAACAGGAAACAGTTAAAGAAGTGCAAAGTCGCATAAAGAAGCAGAAGGCGGAAATCGCAGGCCGGAGCAGTGACATTGCCAAGCTGCACCAGCGGAAGGAGCACCTGGCGAAAAATAGCGCCGACCTCGAGCTCAACATTAAGGAGCTCGACTTCAAGATCAAGGAGTTGCAGGCAGAGGCTGTAGAATGCAATAATAAGGTGGCTTAATATCATCTCATCATCATCATATTACAACATCTCATAGTCTAAGCCTAGTAACGTCCCACTACTGATCACGGGACTCCTTTCACAATCAATTGTGAGAGGGTACTGGTCATACACGCTCCACCACGGGGGGTCCCAGTGCGGATTGGCTGAGGCATCTGTTACAATCTTCAATAAATATAGAAATTTCTGATAATACTTTATTGCTTTTAGTATCAGACGTACCTTAGTATATATATTTATAAATAAATCATACAACATATATAATCGTAGCCTAAAGTTATTCATGCACACACGTACACACAAACTACCTCTTTCTTTATTTTTTGTAATATTTAATTCCTTTTTTTTCTTATTTAAAGTTCAATTGTGATTTTTTAGCTAATTTGAATTTGCAAAATTTATGTCAATAAAATCTACCTTAAAATATCTGACCACAGTACAATATGTAAATTAAATACTCTTTTAATTGTCACCTGACTTCTGCGTCACAAGCAGTTTGCTTAGTTCAGAAGTCGCAAGATTGTAGGGACTTTGTAAATGTACACATGGAAATAAAGAATTATTATTATCATACGATATGAGGACCTATTACGTATATAACTGGCGAAATGTGGTCGCATAATATGCCTCTACCTATGCCTTTGCCTTGTATATTCGGGGAAACAGTAGTCATATTATGTATGTATGTATTATCATACGACTGAGGCTTTTTAGATCCAAACTAGGCATAGCATAACCTTACTGTCTCTTTAAAAAATCACGGAACCTTAGACCGTAGTAAGCAAAAATGTTATACGCGGCACGCTTGAGTGCAATATTAACGTCTTTATCATAAAGTTTGTGATAATGTTAATACTTGTGTGTGTGTCAATCTAACTTTGTGTCACCAATAAAGCTAGATGTGTTACTTTGCTTGCAGGCTTTATGCGTAATTGCGTATGTGTCGTTCCAGATAAAGTCACTGGAGACAGAACACAGCTGGATCCCGTCGGAGCGCGAGTACTTCGGCGCGGCGGGCGGGCTGTACGACTTCGCGGCGCGGGAGGCGCACGTGGCCGGCCAGCGGCTGCGGCAGCTGCAGGAGCGGCGCGACAAGCTGGCGCGGGGACTCAACGCGCGCGCTCACACGCTGCTGCACAAGGAGGAGGAGCAGGTACCGGCAGGAGGATACGACCGATATGGCGTGGAGGTCACTATACCTGCACTTCACTCCAAAGGTCGTGGGTTCGATTCCCACGCAGGACAAATCTTTGTGTACATAAACATGAATATTTGTTCTGGTCTGGGTGTTATTCTATGTATATTAAGTATGTATTTACAAAAAAAAGGTATGTAAGTATGTTTATGCGTTCTTTAGTATCCATAACACAAGTTCTTAGTGATACTTATCTTGGAACTAAATAATTGGTGTGATTGTAAGAGAATATTTATTTATTTATTTGAACTTTAGTTAGGAAAAGCTGAAGCAGCTTGCAAGATATGAGCCTAACACAAAGGTAGATAGAATAATCTTAAAGGGCTTAAATTACTTTATAAATTAGCGAAGACGACAAAATTGAAATAAAATTAAAATTAGTTTTCTTAAAATGTTTATTATGTGTATGTATGTATGTGGGCCTCATAAGGAAGCTCAAAGTAGCTCAGCGTGCAATGGAGAGAGCTATGCTCGGAGTGTGCTACGTGATAGAATCAGAAATGAGGAAATCCGTAGGAGAACCAGAGTGACCGACATAGCGAAGCGCGTTTGCAGGCTGAAGTGGCAATGGGCGGGGCACATAGCTCGAAGAACCGACGACCGATGTGACGTTAAGGTTCTTGAATGGCGACCGCGAATCAGCAAACGTAGTAGAGGGCGGCCCCCAACGCGGTGGACCGATGATCTGGTCAGGGCGGCGGGGAGCCGGTGGATGCAGGCGGCAAAGAATCGATCTACGTGGAAAGCAATTGGGGAGGCCTATATTCAGCAGTGGACTTCGAATGGCTGAAATGATGATGATGATGATGTGTATGAAATTGATATACTTACAATTTTTCCATCAGTATCAAGACGTGATGCGCAAGAAGAAGATAGTAGAAGCGGATCGCGCGAAGCTGGTGCAGGTGATGGCGGAGTTGGACGAGAAGAAGAAGCAGACGCTGATCGCGGCGTGCGCGCAGGTGAACCGCGACTTCGGCTCCATCTTCAGCAGCCTGCTGCCGGCCGCGAGCGCGCGGCTGCGGCCTCCGCCCGGCTGTAGCGTGCTTGACGGACTTGAGGTTAGCTTAGGTTTTGTCAGTACAGATTTGAGGCAAAACTGACATACTTTGTTAAGGGGTTTTTTATCACTAACGAATGTAAAAAGCGCAAAAAAGTTGAATAATTGAAAAATTGAATTGAATAATTGAAAAAAAAAATAAGCTAAAAACTATTAACTTAACCACTAAAAAGCAAAAACTAACTTACAAAATACGCAATTTACAACACTCTTCTATACTTACCTACTTATAAATATCTCCTTACTAACTATGTACTAATTATACTAAACTATTATTTTCTGTGCTAACTACTGCTTGGTTTGAAGTCGGTGTCAAGCCACGGCATAGAATACAATCAGCAAACCTACAATAAACAATATACAAAAAGTAATTAGTGCCATCTATTATGCCAAAGAGTTATTACGTGCTGTGGTATTCAACGCCAGATGGCGTTGTAATGAAACGTAATTTTTCTGAATCGCGGTGTAGATTCTCCATGATTTAATAAGGGCAACCAAAATTTCGCTCTCTTATTTACGCATGCTTTTAGTTTATAAGACGATAAGTTCTTCATTTTAGTACATCTTAGTTATCATTAGAGATAAACGGTCCTTTTTATTAGGACCACCCACTGTTTTACAAAAATATAATATAGATTTTACAAAATATAAATTTAAAATATTTTGTAGAAATTTTAGTTATTACATCATAGTTTTATTTCTGGTATTCTAGTAGTTATTTCTGTAAGCAGTTTTTATTCATATAGGGTTTGGCACCGATTTCAAACCAAGCAGTAGTTAGCACATAAAATAATAGTTTAATATTATTAGTAAATAGATAGTGAGGAGAGATTTATAAGTAGTTAGTAGGTAAGTAGAGAAAAGTGTTATAAATTGTGTTTTTTGTAAGTTATTTTTTGCTTTTTAGTGGTTAAGTTAATAGTTTTTAGCTTATTTTTTTTTAATAATATTTAACCTTTTTTGCGCTTTTTAGTATTTTAAAGTAGTTTTTTTTTTGTATTTTTTTGGAAATAGGTTTTTTTAAACGTAGTTTTTATTTTATTTTTAGTGATTTAACTATTGGTAGGCCTACGTAAGGTTGGTATTATTGAAGTTGAGGTTCTCAATATGGGTGGTATGTTTTCTTATGTTTGTACCGATTTACGTGATGTTTTTCAAGTAAAAATAATGTAATGTTTAGAAAGGGACTCGAGAGAGACTTTTTTAGATACCTCTTTTGCGCTTAGCTGGAGATCATTGTCTCCTACTGGATAGCTTCCACTTATTATACTTATTGCATAGTTTACACAATTATACTAAGGGCCTCTCAATCGTCAGATTAAATATATTAGTCGGCTAAAATATTATCACCTAAAAAAACACAATTTTTTTAAGAGGTTTATTTATTGTCCAAAGCTCACGGAAACATCGCAGTCCTTATCTGTTTAAAGTAGCAAATGACAACGAAGTTTTAACTTGTATGTATGTATATTTCAAATATCCGATAAATATTTCTATTAAAGTATGCCACAAGGCTTATACTGTGAAAGATTTTATACATGACTAGGCTTTCTGAAAGTGACATGAATTGCTCCTATCTTTCTTAACTAGATATTAGATGTTGGTAGTTTTAAGACCAGCTGGGCGCTAATCTTAATAACATTAAATTTTTATGATGGTAGTAGATTTTAACACTTTATTTGAAAATGGCCGACATGACTTTCTTGAGGCATTATTCTTAATCTCGTTGCGTTTTGGAAACCTCATTAGAATCAAAACAGGCTGACTGACAAATCCCTTGACAATTTCTTTTGCATATGCTATTTTCTTAATAAATTATAGTTCAGTTCAAGGTGGACAAAAACCTAAGCAAGGCTGAATATATTCTAAACAATCCGATTTATATTTTCCGGACCAAACTAGGAACTCACTGGCTTCGGAGAAGGTGAAAGTTAGATTTTATTTTCGTTTCTTAAGAAATAAAATTTTAAACATTACAATATATTCCCCTACATTACTTTATATTTCAGTATGTTCAGGAAAATAAACCTTATTTTCCATAGTTTATCTTACGACTTCAAATAATGTTAAAGTTCTTATTTAATTTTTTTAAACAGATAAACGTTGGCTTTAACGATACGTGGAAAGAATCTCTAAATGAATTAAGCGGAGGGCAGCGTTCGTTGGTGGCTCTCTCCCTAGTGCTGGCGATGTTGCTCTTTAAACCAGCGCCGCTTTACATCCTGGACGAGGTGGATGCTGCTTTAGATCTCTCACATACGCAGAACATCGGCCTCATGCTGCGGGAACATTTCCGACATTCACAGGTAACATTTTTACACAATTTTACATATACTTTTTATTGACAAAAAGTTGAAAGTTAAAATTAAAAATAATGTTGTACCAGAACAATTTAAATCTACTCAATACTTTTTTGCATTCCAACAATAATAATAATAAGATTTATTTCTTTTAAAAAGGTACAATAGGTATCTTATGAACTATTACAATTACAATGGCATAAGTCGTCCCTTAGTGAGAGCTGGAGTCTGTACTAGGTACAGGACCTGTGTTACAAATCTCCAGGTCTCCCCTACTAAAAATATTCACTATGTTTGTTATTGTATATTCATAATCACTCATTGCACTGAACAGTTTCATTGTAGATAAAAATAATGAAAGTTGAAGGTAGAATAAGATTAAAGTAAGTAAGCAAAGTGATGTGTTGTGAATGAATGTTGTGTGTCACTGTGAGGTATGTGTGTGTGTGTGAGCAATTGTATGTAAGTGTGTGTGTAGTGTGTGGTGTAAGTAATAAGAAACAGGGTGCGATTTTTATTCAGATTTGTTATTGGTTATTATTGTAAAAGTAAATTTTCATTTTATTCAATAATAGATTTTAATATTTTAATATGTTTATTTTATTATTATGATGAATTTTTCTGTCTCTTCATAACTTAAATTAAATAACCACTTTGTGACAGCTATGTCGCATTTATGTTTGGTAAGTGGATATACGTAAATTATTTTATTGATTTTATTATATAAGTGGTTACTTAGAAAGTGGTAATTTCGCTGCGCAAGTCTAGTTTTTACCAAAACCGGCGGGTAGATATTGTGTTTGCGTCGAATACTTTTATTTGTGTTATTATTATTGTAGTGTGTATGCATGTGTGTTGTAATAATAACATTTTTGACGAACAGAGCTCGTACCGATACAATTCCACATGTTTTATATAGGTCGTCAGTTGGGAACCGGAAAGGGAGTTTCCATCCTACTTTTAAAAGTGCTCTTTGTGCTCGCTCCAATTTTAAGATGTGAGTTTTGGTAGCACCTCCCCATGCAACAATACAATACTGAATAAGGGATGTACACAGTGCCTGATACACAATGTGTTTTACAAGATGGTAGTTTAGGTACAAAAGTATCAATTGTGGACCCTGTCGGGCACAGCATAATGTAGGAGAGAGGAGGAAGGACGCTGTTTAATTACTAGTTAGTTAAATCTAGTTGTTCATTAAATAATTCATAAATATTTGCTCATTTTTGACTACGAGTAGTTATTAGTTGTTATTCTCATTAAATTTTATAGTAATAAAATGTTAGGTATACTTAACCAAGTATAATATTTGTTTTTATTTAAACTTTATTGTTGTTTTCATATAATTTTTTCGGTTAAATATTCTTTTACTTTTATATTATTAAATTTAATATGTAAGTAATACTGTTTTTTATAATGCACGTTTTGAACTAATTTTAATTATTAATTAAATCTAAGCGATATTAACGGCTAAAGCGACATTTCAAAATTACTCTTACGAAAAGCGCAATCTTTTTGAACTAAATGTCGATACGCGGCATTTATCCATTTTGATAGTATCACTTTGTTTTGTATTTATTTTTTGTATTAGGCTTTTAACTGTAGCATTACCTAATCCTTTTTTTGTCATTAGTCAGAACATATAATATGAAAAATTTACATAATCTAAGTCATAAGTTACTGACCAAATACGATCGTGTTAATAATATTTTCTTATGTTTTCAGTTCATAATAGTGTCGCTGAAAGATGGCATGTTCAACAATGCCAACGTGTTGTTTCGTACCAAATTCGTCGACGGCATGTCATCAGTGCAAAGGACAGTGAACAACAGACGGTGATCACCATATTCAGTGCGAACATTCCAAGAAAGTAGATTTGTGACTATTACTTACATAATAGTGATGAAATAAATAAATGAATAGTTTTTATACATATCTGTCAGCCCAGATGAATTTGAACATAAATAAACTTCATTGTTGGAATGGCTTCATAAAATTGTTATTTATGCCAACAAGACCTTTGAGTGTAAGTGCCATTAATTGTGTTGGGTGCATGTTTAAAATACTCACATCAATATTGTAATAAAAAAAGTCTTAATTATTTTTTTACAAGTTGCTTCACTCAATTTATGATATTTGAGGGTTTCTGGGAACAAAACAATTTAAAAGCACAGATGCATTTAAATGCACAAGGCTATTTGTACGCCGATATTTGTGTTCAAAAAGGCCAGTTCAACTATTACGTACGCCTCGAACACGGCTAGTATATAGTTATAATCATTAATTGTATACGTTACTTTTAAATTGATGTTATAGTGTCTTAAGTATTGTTAAATAAAATGACAATAATATTTTATTTCATGTTTTTTATATTCCCCCTGATAGTAATTTCATCACTTCCTTGCTTCTATTTTAGCAAAGTTCAAAAGAAAAGGCGATCTGTGTAATTTTTTGCCTATTGTAAACAACATATTATTATGCCTATATGTGACTCTGGTTACTTATAAAATAAATCTGGATTTCCTAAACGGGTAAAAAACACAAAGAGTTGACCTTGCGGAAAGCAGTTCGTAGTATGAAACCTTTGCCGATTGAAGCGTCTGACACTCAATACTTCATCCGTGATTTGACCCTACCTACAATACTTTATTCTTCAATGCCTGGTTACTGTTTGGTAACGATCGTAATGAAAAGTTATTTAGAATGAGACGCGTTGGCATGGGCTTCAATTACGCTTTTTCCCCAGGGGTCTTTACTGGAAGCTTTTTTGCCAGGCGCTTGGTGCCGTCTAATATAAACCAATGCTCACACAGGAGAGGGTTGCTCAACGATTACGATTCCGCTAGGTGAGGCCTAGCGAACATACTAGGCGATTTCTTCGTCCGTTTCTTTGGATGGTTCAGGTTGGAGTGAAACTAGTATACCTATGGGGACTGTGGCCCGTATTAATGGTAATAGTACGGGCGGCGGAATTCGGTGCTATGGCAGCGGCATCAGGGATTCGGGGGTAATTAAAAAAACTCTTAAGCCAGTCCGCAAAAATCTCAGATTATACAGAGTGACATAAAAATCTACAATTAATTTTTTGGGCTCATTCTGGTTCAGCTTTCTTTTTAAATTTAGGTCTTTAATTCATAATGTACTCGTGCTGCCTGTGTTCCTATCCTAGGTACTTAATAGATTGTATGTAATTCATCAATCAAAATTGTACAATAATAATTGTTATTGTTTCTGCTGATAATTGTTTAATTTGTCTAGAATGTGGGCTTGTAATTTAACTTCGATTTTGTAGTTCACATTTTAAATATATTTAAAAAAATAACATAATATTTCATAAGAGCTCTAATGAGCCAAACATAAATAAACTATTTTGACTTTGATACCTCATTTAAAAACCTGAAAGGTGCTCCACCAGTCAAACGCTAAAAACTAGTTAAAACGTTCCTGTGAGATGCTACAAACGCGATGTAGGTCACGCTGGAGAAGCCGCGGACTGGGGCCTGTAGTATAATAAAACAAATATGAGATATAACGTTTCAAAACGTATAAATTCTTGTTGTTTACCGGCAAAGTTTGTATGCATGAGGCGTCACTTCCTCAGGGTTCTGTGTAGGCAATTCGTTGTGGCTGAAATGAAAATTCTATTACGTCGGAACTATAAACATTGGTCGCGCCCAGACGCCTCCAGGGAAATAAAACTTTTAGTATTTGAAGGCAGGTATAACTCGCTACGGCCGGGATTGATATCTGGATTCCACACTTTCCTTCGAGGTTGTAATGTTTAATTTGTTCACAACTTCAAATTTATATTGTCAACTTCGTGTTGTAAAGGCTCTAAAAACATAATATTGGTAGTCTACCTAATGCTCGTCCCTAGCCTGGGCAAAAGCGAGACACGGAGGTTTCAAGTTTCAGATAATCTGTACACTTACTAATTCAATTTATAAGTATTTTTATAGAGGTATCAAAAACTGTTTGCCGCGTGATACCGGCCTAAAACAGAACAATGAAGTGAGGCGGTTTTTCACTTCTGAGCAGCGCTGTTTGTTGTGCAAGACTCGAGTGCGATCGAGTGTGGGGTATTGTTCCCATCTTTGAGATGGTTCTGCTAAGTATCTCCTCTTCAGACTTGACAGACTGCAACGGCGAGCCCTTCGCATTATAGTAGACGTTAAGATTATAGCCTCTTTCGAGCTTCGTAGGGACATTGCCTCTGTCAGTGTCTTCTACCGGAAGTACTAAGGTGTGTTTCCAGAGAAGCTTTACAATCTCATCCCGCATTCTCATTTCCTAGTTTCTATAATCCCGGGTCTTTTAAACGGGGCGTGAAACGGCATTTTAGAATGCTTCATGAGTGACGCTTTGTATCGTGTTATTCCACGGTATGAAGTGCCTTAATTTTTTTGGACTGCATCGACTGCTAACCATAAGACATAAGTTACATAAAGAAAATATTAAGGTTGATAAGACGAACTGATGCAAATTTTAATTAAAAAAAAGTTTTGCAAAAATCATCAATGTATTTTTTATCCAGTTCTTAATTGTTTCTACTCGATATGTCACTAATAACATAGAGAAATTGTTCTTGCTGATTGTGCCCCAAAACCATATTAATGTTATAAAATAAATGATATGGAGATATCTTGAGTCCCTGGAAAGGACTTAAAATAGGTTGATCTCGTAAATTATCGGGTGAAAAGGATGCCATTGTAAAAAAGGATTTTATGATGAATGAGTAAAGAATTTTTCGAGGCGAGAAACAGTAGGCCAAGCGGGCGCAACGTAGTTATCAATAAATAGTAGTTTAATGCTCGATGGCAATTTTTCTTCCTAGGTCAACCATAAGAATTGGGTTGATCGTCGCCTCCCTCTGATAACCAGAGACGAGTGGACATCAATCAAACTTACTGTCAAAAACGCGAGGCACGCATTTGTTTTTTGATAAGCCTTACATAACAAGGGCATATTCCTTTTACCATTTACTTAGGTACTTATGCCAAGCAAGATTATTATAAGTTTAACGTGAATATGTTGTGCGTGCGTGCGTGCGTGAGTGCGTGCGGACGTGCGTGCGTGCGTGCGTGCGAACGTGCGTGCGTGCGTGCGTGCGTGTGTGTGTGTGTGGCTTATTAGTTTCGAAACGACTATATAGATTTATAAGATCTTAAATTATGATAAAAGATTGGTTTAGCCGTTTTAATATACCTACTTAATTCGTTTTTTATTATTTCTTGTCCTTAGCGTGAACATCCTTACAAAAATATATCCGCAATATTTTAGAATTGAAAGTTGGCCGTAATACAATTAGCAAAGTCGCCGCATTAAATCATATTCACATATATTTTTATGTTTTTAGGTCTTAACAAGTGTATAAAGTCCTGTAATATGGCTTTATAAAACCCTACACTGGAATAACCTATAACACTATAATTCCATATAATTAAGAATTATATTTGCAATGTGGTGAGTAAAATGTCTTTGGACTCTAGTGTAGATTTACGTATAACATGCTCTCGCAGCTGCATAAGCTGAACTCTTTATTTACCACTTGGAATACAAGCAATACCAAGGCAATACAAGCCGTTGCCGCCCCTTTTAAACCGTTTCACGCACTTGTTCGGCCAGGAACGCATTTCACACATCTTCGAAAATTCTCATTGTTCGTCTTTAAACCACGTCAAATGGTTCAAGCCGGTATCCAGGTGATCCTGCCCAAAGATTGGAGCAATACTCAGTGTGGGGCCTTATTTGCATAGCAAAGGTCGATGCCCCGGTGTGCAGTTCCGCTTTACCTTGTTGAGCACACCGAGCTTGTTGGATACCAGGTAAACCTTATGTTCTAGGTGACTGTGAAATAGATATTTTTACTTTCCTTTGTCTTTTAATTGAAAGTTAAGAATCATCATACTGAACTTATCTGTAAAAACATTCAAGGGGACATGAAACGGTTCTTCTTTTTTATTTTAAATATGCTACGTAATTTGCACTTTAATAAATTATATATTAAAATTGGTGGCTTCAAACAGAAGAATTTTACAAAACAATTTTTTTTTTTAAAAATAAGTTATGAGATTTAATATAAAACAAAGGTTATATAGTCACTCGACTATTATAATTTGACTTCAGAATGAACATTTTAACCGTAAAATGTAATTAGGAGTCAGGACCTTGAGTTATATCATTAGAATAATAATTTTGTAGGGATCCTAAATTTAAGTCGCTTCATAATAAAGCCCACGTAACTTCACAAAAATGTAGTTTTCACTTAGGGTTTTTTTTTTCAATTCAGTCCAACTTTTTCGAAGCCTACTTAATGCAAACAATCAAATTTTTCTTTAGTAAGGAGTATTCTTATTACTTCACCATCAGTTATGAGAGATGGATTCCAACTTAATAAACCTTGGCTTATGACTACTCATAATTATAAATATAGAGAAAAGTGCAGTACCTATCTTTTTGACAAATTAAAGATACTGAGTCTTATTAAAATCCACTAAGGGTGCGAAGGGGTCGTTAAGGGCCGCGGCCTGGGACCGAATGAGCCTTATCCAACTGAGGACAGCCTGGAATAAAGTAATCTACCGCTTTCCTGAACATTAGCGTTAATCCGGGCCCCTCTTGTGATTACTTCACGTTTTTTTTGCAAACTTCATTTTGCTAGAGTTGTGCTATTTATTGAATCTCCTTACTTTAAGTCTACAAAGTTTTGTTTAGGAATTTTTATTTATTACAAAAAGTTCTGTTCCTTATCTACTTTAAGTATATTATAAAGAGTATTTAGACTACTAGTTTTTTTTTTACATTTTAAATTTTTTATTAAATATAAAGTTTTGCGTCCAAATTGAATACTTAGGTGTAATAATTTTGAAAAAACAACATAAAATCTTTTATATATAATAATGGAACGTAAATTATTAGAGTACGTTTCAGTAAATATGGTTAAATTGGTGATTTACTCCTACGTATACTGCCGGGTTGTTAGTTGTTTTGTTTGCTCAATAGCGTAAGCACATAGTTACCATGTACTTACTACACAATCTATACATTTAGATTGTGATTCTAAAACTTAATCTGAATAAAGTTCAAATAAAGGGCGTGGAAGTAAACTTAACTTACGTTTAAAGAATATTTATTTTCTCATTAAAAACCATAATTATAGTCACTTACATGAGAAACTTACAGTAGATGTAAATAAGAATAAATGGAATGGAAATGTAATAAGTAGGGAACAGTCTACTAGGGTAGGGTACTTACTTAGCATATTTTAGAACCGAAACACCAAATTTTTGGAGTAACGTTTATTCGTGGTATATTTTGCTTATTGCTTCGCACGATACTAGTGTACTAAGGCTAAAATGATATGCGCATACCGAGGCGGGCACGACGCAGGCGCCGCCGCACCGACCAAGAACCGACCATGCACCGACCCTATCGACTAGTACCGACCGACCAAGCACATTATTCCCGCAAAAAGCTGTAACAATAATCGAGTTATACCAATATTTATCTTATTTATATTTAAAAAAAAACGGTTTTAACATTAAAAGAAAATTCATATTTTCTGTTAATTAGATAAGAATGCTCTAAACTAAAATGTGTTTTTTGAATCATGTTTTAAAAAAATGTAATATTTTTGAATTTTTTAAAGTATCAGGAAATTTATTAAAAAGTCGTGCTCCTTCGAAAGTTAGAACTTTATGGGCATACTTTGTTCTAGACTTAAGCAATACCAGAAGCTCCCTAGGTCTTCTTTGGCTATACTTTTGAATTTAATTATTAATGAATTATGAATTTTATTATTAACAGTAAATTGGATTTTGTAAATAATTTTGTTGTGCAATTTTTTGTAAATGAGTATTATAGTTTGGAATACATAATTATGATAGATGAATATTCATAAGCTTATTTTCTTTATACTTATATTTTTCTGTGCTAGTACTGTAGCTATAGTTACATAAAGTTTTATTTTGTAAATTTTGTAAATTCTTTACTTTAGATTTTGATGCAGTTCCCCATATTTCAATTAAACAGTTAAGGTGAGATTTGAAAAAAGAATTATTAAGCATCTGTCGAACTTTACGACAAAAACAATCGATACTATGGCGTATGCAACCAAGAAACGAAAAGAGCTTCGGACTAATGTAGTCGATTTGGGAAGTTTACACCAGCTGACTGTCAATTCTCAAGCCGAGATACTTTTCTTCCTTCTTTTATTTATTTTATTGTAAAATTATTACAGAATAATTTTACAATAAATTGTAAGTTTACTAAAATCAGATACTTTTTTCTTTTTAGTCTTGAAAATGCAACAACAAGTTTTAGAAACGTTTATTGTTAGTTAGTTATATTGGAACCAATTGAAAATAGTATGTAGATCTTCTTGCGCGTTAGTGATGAATTCGACCATAGAACATCCGGATTAAAATAAACAAGTATTGGTTAGTTTTCCATATAATTTAGATTTTCCTTGTCCTTATTGGGTTACCATTTGTGTAAAATTTAATATAGAGTGCTACAGTGCTTTGGGAGGCACGATCAGCTGTTGGCCAAGACATATTAGAAGCCCATTGGGCAGCTTGATACATCTGCCTCCGCCAACACGACCTAGGTTCACGAGGTGGTATAACCTAAATCTCATTTATCTTGGTATATAAGTAGAGGCCGAAGCGCAGTAGTGGGTCGTTAATGGGCTGAAATTATGAACTAACACAGCAATTGTTTTAACATAAATTTGCAAATTTTTGTAAGAATCAAAAAATATAAAGGTACTAAAAATAACTGAATATTTTTTAGATATCTACAGCAACAGCTTTGTTAGTGTAATTATATCTCATTGCTTTTAAAAGGTGCGTTGTAACTTTTTATTATAAAATATGTAACAAAATAAAGCCAAAGTAGAAAAAAAACTAATAATTTACATTATTATTTCAGTAAGGTAACATGACTCTGCCTACCCCTTCGGGGAAACAGCTGTGACTTTATGTGTGTATGTGCGTTTGAACATATATTTTTATAGTTTATTGCTAAAATCACAATTGGTTTGACCACGTTTATTTATACACAATAAAATATTTCTATGATTAAAGTCAGAACAATATAGTCGTTGTCGTTAAAGCAGATTTTAATTAAACTTTTTGATCGGTTGCGTATGTATATAGCGTTTGAAAGATGAAATTAAGTTAGAAACATATAAGACGAGACAGAACTGCGGTTTCCATTAATATGCAAATAAGTGTTTAGCTTTTAGAACGTTTCACCTGGACTGTTTGGGTAAGGTATGAGATTCCTAGTGTTGTAAGTAAAATATTTTTAGTGTTGTACTAAGTAGTGTTTTCCTATAGGTTTGTTCCACCATAGTGCTTGTTATTTTGCTGCCAATCCATACTTTATATCTAAAGTATTGCATTCCGTACCGTAAATTTACAGTTAGTAGAGAAATTACTAGTATAATAATAATAACATTCGCTATGTATATAATATTAAATAATTTCTGAATCATTGGCTTGTATGTATTCTATATACGAGCCCCGATACAAAATAGTTTGTCTAGTACGAAAAAAGTGGAGAATGATTTTTCCAAGTTTAGTTATTTTTGTCTACGTAAGTAAACAGAAAACTATTCTACTATCTCATGGTCGGTTACTTTTGCACTGTTTAATGTTGAAGCAATATACTATTTAAGCCTTTTAAATAAGGAAATATCCTGCTTTTATGGTATTATGGTATATGCAAATGGTAAGCAAAATAGTTCAGATAGTTGTTAATCGATGCAAAAGAGTTCGTCTATCATTGAGTTAAATACTTTTCTTCCCTTGTTTATAATAATTTAAATATTTGTGATAGTATAAATTTTGAAAAATTCTGTTAATTTCTTCAGTTTTTAGGAAAAAATGGGTCGTGGCAAACTAGTGGGTGAAGAACTTCGAAAGCGAATAGTTTGTGGGATTGAAGCGGGCAAATCAAGTTACCAAATCTCGAAAGACTAGACACTGCCCAGATCTACAGTGCAATCAATCATTCAGCACTATAAAAGAATTGGAAATACTTCTTGCTTGAAGAAAACTGGCAGTGAAGCAGAAAACAGGAATCCTTAAGAAAATTATCAAAAATATCGTGCTCGAGCTTGAGAACTTACGGTGCAATAGAGAGACCTGATTAACAAAGGTGTCTCAGTTGATACCTGCAAAAGAGTGTTGAAAAGAATGGGCTACGGATTTTACACAGCTAAGGAGAAACCACTATTGACTGCCTTACAAAAGAAAAAGAGATTGAAGTTTGCGCTTGATCCCTTAAATTGGACTTCTGATCAGAGACGTAGTATCATATGGAGTGACGAGTCCAAGATTGAAGTCACAGTGAGCAATGAAAGAAAAAAAGTAGTTCGAAATAAAAATGAAGCGTTTCACACTGATTGCATTGAACGAATAGTTAAGTTTCCAGCGTCTCTTATGGTATGGGGCTGCATATCTTAACAAGGTGTTGGTGGAATGCAGTTAATGGATGGTTCCATCAATGCATTCAAACTATTTTGGAAGAAAGTCTACTGCCCTCCATTCTGTCACTCAAATATTAAGACCCTTTCATTTTTCAACAAGACGGTGCTTCCTGCCATACTGCAAGGACAACAAAGTCATTGCTGCTGTTAAACATCCTAACCATTGAATGGCCATCTAACAGCCCGGACTTATTGCCGATTGAGACCCTGTGGTGGAAAATGAAAAAAGTCCTTCGCAGACATTCATCAAGTTGCCTTCAGCTAAACTCTTGGCTGTGTGGGAGTCAATTACGACCGACGAGTATGCAGCGTTGGTTGTAACCATGCCTCTTCGCATTAAAGCTGTAATTGAAAGCAAAGGCGACACAACTAAGTGGTAGACGAACTATTTTGCGTAAGAGCTAATGGTAGACGAGCACTTTTGCGACATGTGTTTCAGAATATTTTTTTATTCATCTATGTTACGTAAGGTCTTGATAATTTTGTAAGATACGTTTAAATATGCTTTGAAATGTTACTGTGGTTTACTTTCTTCTTAACTTTCTTAATTACTTTACCTAAAAACACTTTACATTAAATTATAATATCTTATTCTTCATACTAGACGAACTATTTTGCATCGAGGCTACAATATCGAAGTGCATTTTAAATGTCTGCAGTTATGGCAAACAGCCGCTCTTTCTATTCTTTAATTTTTTTGAGGCCTACAATCAGACACTACGTCTAAGAACCGCACGTTATCGCGTGCAGTACCAACTGGTCGAAGACATTGTAAGACATTGAGGACATTTCTTATATAAGTAATACGGTAATGAATGTACTTGAATGAATGCTTATCACTTACCATCAAGATAATGTTTATATTATAGCTGAAACTGAATAAAACATTTCAGAATTTGATGGCCTTACGATATTAGAATATTATGAAATATGTTCAAAGCCGATGGTGAGGACAAACAAAAAAATCAATTTCCACAAAAGATACGCAGATGCATGGACTCGCTAACGCAATAATTGGCGCTTTGTTGTATTGGACAATAATAGTGTTCACTAAAGGTATTTGTACTGTGTTGAGAGTACTGTGAGTAGAGTTGGTACCCTCTCATCTCTCGGGGAGTTGTGAGAGTCGACGATGAGAAAACCTACCAAATGATGGGATGCGTGTGGACTGAGTGATCTTTTCAAAAAACTCATCCAACCACAACCAAATTATATGAGGATTTAGGAAATAATTGTGAAAATTTCATAGTAAGATAAAAAAATTGTGAAACCTGAACAAAGAAAGTTAGAACTAATTAACTGGATCACTCAATCTGGACACCTGAAGAATAAGCCATAACGCATATCCAAGAATATACAATCTAAGTGTTTATGATTTGCATTTGAAATAATTGTGAAAAATTTGTGAAAGCTGCTTAAAAAAAATTCGATTCGTTTCAATGCCACGTTTTGGATTTGGAACGGATTTTAAGGATCACTCAGAATGCACTATGTTCAGTTGAGTGATCTTTTAAAACACCAACTTATACTGCAAAATTATGAAACATTGTCATGTTTATTATAAATTAGGCTTCTGGGAAAATTTGTGAAACAGAGATCGTGATTGACATCTTACTGATTTAAGAGAAAATGAAAATCTTATTTTTCTCAATCGTCCGAACTTAGTGATCCTTATCTTGAACTTTATTTAATAAACCGAAACTTATAGGAAGAAGGTAGTGACATCAGAAATTGTGAAAAATGTTGTTCTAAAATCTAACGAACTGATCGTCCCTGTAAGTGATATATTTTAAAAGACATCTAATTTTTTACAATTCTGAAGGAAAACGTTGAGTAGGGTGACCATATCGGTTTATTTGAGTACAGAAAGTTTTCCAAGTTTTGTTTTAAACACGTTTTTAGAGTCTATTTCTCTTTTTAAGTGACAAGTTTCAGCAAAGTTATGTAGGTATTGTCACACTGTATTAGGTTTATCATACATTCATACATACATTTTTTTAAGCAGCTTTCACAAATTTTTCTCAATTATTTCAAATGCAAATCATAAACACATAGATTGTATATTCTTGGATATGCGTTATGGCTTATTCTTCAGGTGTCCAGATTGAGTGATCCAGTTAATTAGTTCTAACTTTCTTTGTTTAAGTTTCACAATTTTTTTATCTTACTATAAAGTTTTCACAATTATTTCCTAAATCCTTTTATAATTTGTGGTTGTTTCTTATAATGTGTGGTTAGATGAGTTTTTTGAAAAGATCACTCAGTCCACACGCACACTATAATATAACAATCATATTATGTATGTATCATTAGTTTTGTTATTATTAATGATATCATAGCAAAATTCATTCCAATCGTACCTAATAGCAAGCAAAGTTTTATTAGGATTGTAACAAAACTGTAAGAAGATAATTTGAAAAGGCTATGAGAGATCCGCAGTGTGACCGTTTAGTGATCACGCGTCATTTTTAACCTGATTTTGGATTTTAGTGGATAACGTTAAGTCTTCTCTCCATTCTGAAGTGAATGTGGTTGAGTATGATGACGATTGCCTCGTCGAGTTTATTCCTCTCGTGTGCTCGTGGACCAGGTGGTGGGGCCGCTTCAAGACAGTTTTGCGGTAATTCATTTAAATATTTTGATATCAAAGTACCTACTTTTATTTTTTTGTTTTAAGAATGTGTGTCCTTTCTTGCAATAAATTAATTATCTTATAATCTACTAACTATTCACAATTATCTCTTTCTGGGCTACAAAAATATAAATCAACAGATATTGTCAAAGAATATTATATTTTCTGCTGCGATTTAATTTAGTTGTGAAACTGAAATCTAGAAGTAACCAACTAATTGGTTCAAACTCAGCAAGGTTCTTTCTATGGCCGAGGCGACCAGGAATCTTATTTTATTCAGTATACAAAAAATATTCAAACTTATTTGACAAGAAGACAAAACTCAAAATAATCGTCGAGTTGTAAAACAACGCCCCCGGACTGGGCACTGTAAACGATTCTTATACTTTGTAACGGAATACGCTATAAATCTTGTAAGTTCTAGTTTCAACAAACTTTTTGATATAAGATATATTACACTAATCTTAAAAAATATTTCTAGGACACAAAACGAAACACATTACAGAAAATCTAAAGAATCGAAAGGAAGATTATATGACATGATGCAACAAATTATGAAAGAGAGAAAAGAACGCGAAGAGAGTAAAACAGAGGAGACGATATTTCACAACGAGAGGACTGTATCTCCTAATCTTGGCTTTGAGGCTTACTGGCCAGGAGGAGAGAACGTTTTCTTATGGCTCAAGAAGGTTCGACAAAGAAATGATACTAGTGGATTGTGTGATTTTAGATGCACACCTATGTATGAGCGGTCAGTATGTAAAATAATAAGGTTGTGAAAAAAGCACCTTATCTCATTTAAGTACAATTTAAAACTGCTAAGAATCTGTTGAATCTTATTGATATCTTCTATATATTTTCATGATTTCTATCAAAGTTACGCAGTTGATTTTTTTTTATAAATAACAACGTATGAAAATTAAATGGCAAATTTAAAGAAATCAAAATGTCTTCTAGTTTTTATTTAAAATATTTTTAACTAGTGCAGTTTGCCACTTCCCGAAAATTCAGAAAAAAACCATTGTTCAAAAACGAATAAGAGAATACCTATTCTAAGGTATAAGAGATAGCTTGCATTAAAAAAGACTTATTATTACTGTTAGTATTATAATTTGCAAGGAAATAATGTGCCACTTATGGTGGAGTGGATACACAAGCGCGGCCCGGCGGCTTATTAATTATTTGATTTTAAGGTACGGGGTAATATGTGCAAGAGACAAACATTTTGAAACCAGAACATTTGAAACTTTTTGCCAAATGAAAGCGATTGACTGCGCGGAAACTAAAGGTTTGGTCTGGTAAATTAATAAAATTAAAATTATTTATTTCAGGAATAAAAACCTTAATTTGATTATTTCTTATATATTCTTTGGCGATTAAAAACTTATTTGTCTACGTCGATGTATAGGGAAAATTTAAGTTTATAGTGATATCAGTTTGTCAACTGGTGCTCATTTTGACCCGTCTTTATACCAATTAAACTACCTCTCCAAAAGCTGATCTGGCAGTTTAGTTAGTCTTCTCTCAAAATTCGACTACACGCTGCTTGATGGTAGTCAGTTTATGCAGTCTATACAATACCACGCAGCAACTACTTATGCAGTAGTTTATCTATCGCAATAGCCCAAAGGAAGGGTAACCTTGAGGTACCATTGGTAGCAGAAGTCTTAATCCCTATTTAAGAGTGCTTTGGCGTTAATTTCGTTCACGTTTGTTATAGAGTTTGTTTGTATTCTTGATACATGCGATCATAAGCCAATCAACGACGTCACGATTTAAAAAACAAAAAACTATCATAGTATATCAGCTTTTGGACACCTAGTCGATACTTTCTTGACTAAAATATAGCACATATGAATTTCTCTTTAAGATACGAAAGTGTTATTAATAGGTACGGTTTAACACTTTGCTTCTAAAGTTATATAACAGTCTCACAAGAAATGAGTTACCTACTTGGTAACACTTAAATCTATTAGGTCGGGGAAAAAGTCTTTTCGCATAACGTAGGTATAAACTTATTATAAATTTATTTTGACTGTACTATTTGTGTCTGGCTGGTTTTGGTAACATTAAAAAGGTTCCATTATAAAGAAAAGAAAAAAATAAAAAAAAGTTGTTTCCCGCTATTTTTCATTTGTTTTTCTCTCCGTTAAAATGAGTGAATCTAATGAAGAAATTCGATACATTTTAAAATTTTATTATAAAAAAGGCAAAATTGCAACTCAAGCAGTGAAAAAAATTTGTGATGTTTATGGACCTGATGCAGTGTCAGTAAGAGTAGCACAAATTTGGTTCAAACGTTTTCAGTCCGGAAATTTTGATGTTAAAGATGCACCTCGCTCTGGTCGCCCTGTTACGAATAAAATGGACGCCATTTTTGAAAGAGTGGAGCAAGGTCGGCATATTAGTAGTTACGATGTAGCTGAAGAACTGGGAATTGACCACAAAACAGTTTTGACCCATTTGAAGAAAGCTGGTTATACAAAAAAGCTCGATATTTGGGTGCCACACGAGCTCACTCAAAGAAACTTAATGAACCGTGTACTCATTTGCGATTCATTATTGAGACGTAATGAAACCGAGCCGTTTTTGAAGAGATTGATAACTGGCGATGAAAAGTGGATCACGTACGACAAGAACGTGCGAAAAAGGTCGTGGTCGAAAGTTGGCCAGGCTTCACAGACTGTGGCCAAACCTGGCCTAACACGAAATAAGGTGATGCTATGTGTATGGTGGGATTGGAAGGGCATTGTTTATTATGAGCTTTTACCGCCCGGCAAAACCATCGATTCTGATCTTTACTGCCAGCAACTGATGAGATTAAAGGAAGCAGTCGAGAGAAAACGGCCGGAATTGATCAACAGGAAGGGTGTGGTCTTTCATCACGATAACGCTAGACCACACACATCTTTAGCCACTCAGCAAAAATTAAGAGAGTTCGACTGGGAGGTCCTAGTGCATCCACCATATAGCCCTGACCTTGCGCCTTCAGATTTTCACCTGTTTCGGTCTCTGCAGAATTCTTTAGGTTCTGTAAGGTTGACCTCAAGAGAGGACTGCCAAAACTATTTGTCCCGTTTTTTTGATCAGAAGTCCCAAAGTTTCTACAGTAACGGGATAATGTCTCTGCCCACAAAATGGCAGAAAGTTATTCAACAAAACGGTACATATATATTGTAAATAAATGTAAATAAACTTTGAAAAAAATGTCTTGACTTTTCATACAAAAATACGAAAAGACTTTTCCCCAACCTATTATTTGAATTCTGGTTTTCTTATTATATGTATTTTGGTTCAGGGTTGTTAAGCCGAGCATAGTGGTCTGTGTGTCATTAATTTAATAACTATATTATATTAATTGAATATGTAGCTACAGGATGGAGCATTATTTTGTATTGTGATTTTCCGTGTTGAGTCCAAAACTCCATGGAACCTCTAGTAAGGTCTTTACTATTAATTACTTGAGACTTCCTTTTGTACTACAAAAAGTATAGAAGTTTATTATTTTTATATACTTCTTTTATTATACTCTCTTTGTTTATGGCAAGATGAAGTTAGTCTATGGTTACGATAGAAGACGTTAGACCCACATCTCTTTTTAAGGCTAGTATTAGTGCGGAAGAATTAACAACGCTTAGGAAAAAATAATATTATTAATTAGGGTGTGTAGGGATTCTACTAAGATCTGTAGAGCCAAAGCCAACCTCACCTGCAAGTGGAGCACCTGCTGAACAACGAACGAGGCTCTGGCGAACATAAAAGTTCCCGGTTAGCTGCAATAGGCTCGCCACCTATTACGTGACCAACAGTACAATTGGCTTATGGGGCCTATAATGTGCATCTGCCTACCCCTTCGGGGAAACAGGCATGATATTATATATGTATGTAAGAATCAATTTGCAGCAAAATATCGGGGAGTTATTGTGACAGTTATCTGTTTTACCGACTGTTGTCTCGAATGCTTCGGGATGTAGCCTGTGATACTCAGCTTATATTTCGTTTGGAGATGTGGAGAAGTCGATGACGTCATTTAGTGGTGACGATATTTACCCAATTTTTATGTGGTTTGAAGAGTTTGAAGACACGGCACCGCTTGTAGACTGGACTGAAATAGTAAATCTAGTTTACGCGAAAATGATGTGTGAGATATTATGAAAAGTTAAAACAAGAGCATAAAGAAGATTGTGGATCTAAACTAAACAGTGCTCTATACACAACATACTTAATTCACGAAAAATAAAAATAGTTTAAACTTACCAATAGTACTTTCTGCATATGAAAGAATGTGGTGTTCTACATGGAATCATTGAAGACACACGACTTATAGAAAATGTTATTGACAGTACCCAGAATAATGAATCTAATAAATCCAATTTGTATGAAGCATTTAACCTTAAAGAATGTAGAATGAAATTAGATATTTACATAATTATCATTTATTTATTTGGAGAAAACACATTTTATGAATTTTCGAAACAGACCTAAAAAACCATTATCATGAACCTTAAAAACCTACTTACTTTCATATTAAAAATAAAAACTATAAATAAAAGATGTCTTCCAACTGTGGGCCCATGGGTTTGGTGCCAAGAATGCTGGCAACATTTCCTCTTTGGATTGCCAGGCCAATACGCTGGCAGAAAAAGCTGCCAGCCTTCTTGTCACCGGAAGCAGCAATGAGGCGAGTACTCAACTCTTTCACGAGCTGCTTTGCTTCCGGCCCCCATGGACACACTGTCTCCACCGCAAACGGAACAAAAAGAAAGTTGAGCCCTAGGTTTCCATATTTATTCCGTTTGCGATTTTCAGCACTTACCGCAGCAGCTCCGACACGACGCGAGGTCGCGCATGTATGTGAGGGAGCCACGGTGTCTGCACAGGTCTACTTCACTACCCTACACTACCCTGGCGCCAAGGCAAAGGCAAACCGCTAGAGTAAGAGACGGCAATGAGACGAGCGATTTCTGCTGAATTGACAGAACATGACAGAAGTCCATCAAAAATTTGTTTACATAGAGGCTCGTCCCAGTGCCTCTGTGACTGTGGCAGTAGAGGGAAGTCGGAACTTTGGCAGGAGGTTTGCCACGCTAGATATATTTCTGACACCTAGACCCCCAAAGCTTACAGGAAGGGAAGCCTGACTCCAAACTCGGTCATTTTAGTTTTAATGGGACAAGTTATTAAAGTATTTCTTATCAGATTATCCAAATTTGATAAAGAAGGAAAACGCCAGAATTGAGCGCATCGGAAAAGATACGTAAATTTTGAAACGAATAGACAGAACCGTACAACAAATAACGCCATGTGTGAATTAATTTGGAGGAGACGGTCTGAAGTAGAATTAAATTTTGCAATGAAATCTTTAATAAACG
The DNA here is from genome assembly GCA_949126915.1 of Musotima nitidalis. Lineage (NCBI taxonomy): Eukaryota > Metazoa > Arthropoda > Insecta > Lepidoptera > Crambidae > Musotima > Musotima nitidalis. The sequence goes on from OX421431.1 coordinate 873,069, forward strand.
CCGGAATGGCAGCATCGAGAATTGGTGCGCCTAATAAAACTAAAGAGTCGTCGGTAAAAATTTTGATATTGGAATCCAGAAGATTGAAATCAGAAAATATTTGTGCTCTACGGTTCACGGTATTTGAAATGTATAACTCACTCTTCGCGACATTTAATTCCAAACCTATAATGCCAAACTCATTTATGAAATTCTGTAGGCCTCCTAGAACTAAACTTCCTCCTAAAGTAATCTAGGTACCAGACATAATTTTTTTGAATATAGTCTGGTAATAATTTTATGAATTGCCAAAGAGAAAATAGCTGGACCCAAGGGGTCGCCTTGCTGGGACCAACGGCAGAATGCAGATGATTGTTAGGGTGAATCAAACTAGTTGGTTCACCGTAACATTGACATAAAGTAAAGGTATTTCCTCTTTTACTTTCGCCAGCACGCACCCCTGTCGTTTTTGACGTCTACCTTTAGCAACACTTCGCCACCATCATTAAGCAAGAAGGTGCGGGCCGCGTGTACCGCGGTCTCACAGCCACCCTTCAAGCCAAACCCGAGTTGTACTGGCTGAAATTTAGAAGAAAGGTCAGAAAAATGTTATTTACACAAGTTTTTGATACAATCCGCCTGATGATACACCCTACGGCAATCGGCCTTGTACCACCGTCTTTTTTTTAATGCGCAAAGGTTAGCGCCGTAGAGTATACCTGTGATGTCTTGTGGTACTTTACCAGCAAGCATATGGTTGCACAGATGTGTTATTTTAGTGAGGAGGGCTCTACCCGCCGGTAGAGCCAGATGTACCACATACTAAATCTTTAAAGTGTTGAGGGAAGCGACCGTCTAAAACACCGGCAGAGTCATTTTTAAAAGAAAAAATTGTTTTGTATACAAAACTCGTCTTCGTTGTTGGAAGGCGAATGTATAGACTAATACATAATTATAATAGAAAAAATTCATACTCTACCAATACACTCGTCAAATAGCGTGTCTACTCCATATGCAAAAACTAATAAAATAAAGCGATGTTTCAAATGCAGAGACCAAGATCACCAAGCCCCAACCTGTACAAAGGGTATTGAGTGCATAAATGCAACGAATTTGGGCACAAAGGTAAAGAAACGTTTTAATATTCCGAGTGATGACCCAAAATCTAAGATTGATAAAGAATTTTAAAAACTCCATAGATAAAGATAAATAATGTTGAAATTATAGCATTAATTGATCCTGGAAGTGATGTGAACTTAACAAAGATTTCTGCAATTGAGCTATAATAAAAAAAAGTGATAAAATCACCTACATGGAATCGCTGGATAAGAACTTATCACTGAAGGACTCCTAAATTGCTGAATCACAGACTTGTGGTTGAACAAATGATTTTCACGTAGTACAACATAACGCTATACCGGTCAAGAAATCCGTTACTCAAATATTTTGAAATAATTTATATTTTCAATGGTTTTTTTCTTAAAGAGATTATCCACCTCACCTACACCACCTACTGGCAAAAGGCAAGAGTACAATTTGTGATGAACTTTACCCTGAAAATAAAGAAAAGAACCCTATCAAGACTTATGACAAGAAGAATATTGTGTAAAGAGAAAGATGGTACGATACTTATTGTAGTTCAAAAGAAAATAAAACACAAAAATGCAGAAATAATTAAATTTATAGAAGAAGAAGTAGTTCAAACTTACAACGAGGAAAAAAAATAATTGAGAAAAAAAGCAAAAGAGTCAGTACAAAAAATCCAAGAAGACAACATTAAATATTATAATCGAAAATGAAAAACGGCTACCGAATACAAAGTTGACGACTTAAGTCAAACAAACACAGTTTACTCGAGGAAGTAGGAGAAGTTTTTTTTGTGTACTAATTTCTATGTTTATGTTTCCATGTTTATTTGTACTGAATAAATTTATTTTCTTTCTTTCTTTCTTCTTTCTAAATTGTATCGTAAGTTTGTCATAAGATTCATGCGGTAAAAACCAAAAAACATCAAATAAATAAAATACGCTGTTAAAAGAGGGCTGATTGGCGATTGTGAAGGGCCTATTAATATAACAACTTCAGCCGATCTATTGAAACCAGGGGGCCGCCGAATTCGATGGATTACCGGTAATCCATCTAGATCAAACTTTGTTTTGCGTTTATTAATCCGTACCGGGAAATCTGCCGACAGCCACCTCTCATTCATGACCTTCAGTCCGTGACAGACCAATAGGTAAATGGAGAACGCCATTTTGTTTCAATTTCCATGAGTTCGGCGGTACGACAGAATTAATTCGAAATCCATTTTGCCTTATAATCGATTGCCATCGAACTCGGCGATAGGCCCCCAGGGATGGGCGATGTAGAGTAGTTTGTCCTGATTAGTCACCTTAGAAAGGTGAATAATCAGGACGGCCATGTGGGATACGTTTATTTTTTAGGTACTTTTTAATTTTACAAACCGTAAAATTTGTTGTGAAAGTTGTTTTTAAAAGTTGTTTATGGCAAAATAAAGTTAGTATGTGATTCCGACGTCTTCCGTTAGAAGAAAACAGTGTAAATAAATTAAAGATTTTGTTAATAATTCAAACATTATATTACTGTACCTATTAGACTTTTATTGCACAATCACTTAAGGTTCCATATTTTTGTTCAGGGTGGTACGTGTTGCACCGCGGGACCTGCCGGCCTCCTCTGCGGCCCGGATACTACGGGAGGTCTCTGCCGTCCACCTCGCAAACGAATATACGTTCCATGGCCTCCCATTTTATTGCCAACTACTATTCAAGAAATCCTGATGTGTCCAATGAAACGTGGATTATTATACCATAGCCTTATCTTTCTTTTAATTAAACACTATGTAGATGCGTAATAAAAATGTCGGAGTATTCTACCATTTTTGAGTAGTCATGTCCTCTTCCATTGTTACGAATTATAAATTAATAATCGACAGATTTTTTACTTGTATTTTTTGCATTTACAATGCATGCAATGCGCGATGGCACGATGTAAACCTAGTAGGAATCGAACCTACCTATCTAGTGATTAGATTGTTAGCTATAATGGAATCCGATAGTTCAGTTAATTCTCAGAAGTTAAGTAAAACTAACACAGAAATTATTTTAAACATTAAAAAGATTCTTTTGACCATACACATAAAAAAGGCTTAATTTAAACACGATTAAAAATAAATAATTAGTGTGTATATAAGCAATGAGGGACTGTATCAGCATTAAGTAAAGACGTTATAGCAACTATGTGTAAGTTGCATAACAGACAGGACACTTTGGTTTAAGCACTACTTCAGCAGAGAAGGACCACGTCGTCACGATCAATAAAGTATGTGTAAGCGGAACTATGGATTAGTTGGGAGCTGGTCTGTTATTGTTTTTTATACGTAAAAACTTCCACTTATTAAACACAACACATAACTATTTGTATAGTTATCGAATCCTAAATCAATTACTGTGTTTAACTTGAAGAGTTTCATGTTATATCTTCGTTTACTAGCTCCTACACTTAGTGAATAGACGCGTTAGTTTTTTAGTTGATATTCTTATTAAGCCATCCAGATCCAGAGCTTATGGAGACTATTTTGAAGTCGATATACAGTTCACGTTCTGAGATAAAAACTGTCACACATCCATATGTGTAGCTATTATCAGCTTATTGCACAACAACCGCTACATAAAGTATTACAGTAACCAAAGATATCAATAATAAAATACAACATTACGAAAATGCAAAATTATGTGATCAGAACGCGTCGTTAAAGTTATGGTAGCAAGGGATCCTATGTATATTAAGTATATAATTACTAAAATAGTACTAATGTATGTTTCTCCGTTATGTAGTATCTATAACACAAGTTCTTAATGATACTTATCTTGGAACTAAATAATTGGTGTAATTGACAGAAAATATGTACTATTATTATTAAGGGTAGTGTATTTATTCTAGGCTGGGGTAGTTTGCCGGCGCATCGAGTGCCCGGCACAGCTGGGTCGAGCCGAGGGCGAAGCGTCCCGATCAATCGCATATACAACTCACACACAATATCTAATAACAAAGGCATTGTCTTGTTTGTTTAGTGCGGGATGTTAAAATTAAAGGTCTCCCCGTTCTTTACTTAATAAACAAAGTACATACTACGAGTTCTTCGCGTATTGAAGAGAAATCTATTTTAGGTATTGTTCCTTGTTATCTCATTTTGTGACTCAATAAATTATATATTGCTGACAAATTGAAATTCTAAAAGATTTCACTAGGCCAAATGACACTTAAGCTATAACGATTCGTAATTGTATGCTAGTTGAAAGCTCTCTTTCTCCTCCGTAAGTTAGAGTGTGTTGGTGGAATTCGCCCGTTTCAGGGTTGTATACGACTAATACGCACATAATCTTTCGCATCTCCGACTCCGATGAAATACAGTTGATAATTCGTTTTATTAAGTCAAAATATATATTCGAGTTTGGCTCAATAAAGCTCTTAAGAATGGTAACCTAAAAACTAACGCACCTATTCACTGCGAGCATAGTTTTTTCTCCTATCAGGTACAAGAAAATGTACTTAATATTCATCATCATCATCATCTCAGCCATCTGACGTCCACTGCTGAACATAGGCCTCCCCAATAGATTTCCACATTGAGCGATCCTGAGTCGCCTGCATCCATCGGCTTCCCGCCGCCTTGACCAGATCATCGGTCCATCGCGTGGGAGGCCGTCCTCTACTACGTTTACCGGTTCGCGGTCGCCATTGCAGAACCTTGACGCCCCATCGGTCGTCGGTTCTTCGAGCTATGTGCCCCGCCCATTGCCACTACAGCCTGCAAACTCGCCTCGCTATGTCGGTCACTCCAGTCCTCCTACGGATTTCCTCATTTCTGATTCGATCACGTAGGGACACTCCGAGCATAGCTCTCTCCATTGCACGCTGAGCGACTTTGAGCTTTCTAATGAGGCCCATAGTCAGGCACCAAGTCTCAGTACCGTACGTCATCACTGGCAACACACACTGGTTAAAGACTTTCGCCTTAAGACACTGAGGTATTTTTGACGAGAAGATAAAGCGCAGTTTCCCGAACGCAGCCCAACCGAGCTGGATTCGACGATTGACCTCTTTCTCGAAGTTGGACCTACCCATTTGGACTTTTTGTCCCAGGTATACATATTCGTCGACAACTTCAAGAGCCGAGCCTCCAATAATTATTGGGGTAGGCTTAACATGGACATTAGACATAATTTTCGTCTTGTCCATGTTCATTTTGAGACCTACCCTTTGGGAAGCTCTGTCGAGGTCTTCGAGCATTGTGCCCAGATCCACAAGCGACTCCGCTATGACCACTATATCGTCGGCAAATCGAAGGTGAGACATATACTCGCCATTTATGTTGATGCCGTAGTTTCCCCAGTCCAGCATTTTGAACACATCCTCCAGGGCAGCAGTGAACAGTTTCGGAGATAAGACATCTCCCTGTCTCACGCCCTTCCGCAGGAGGATAGGATTCGTGTGCTGGTCTAGTACGCGTACGGACATGGTGGCGTTTTTGTATAAACTTCTCAACACTTCAATATACCGATGGTCAATGCGGCATCGCTGCAGGGACTGAAACACTGCCCAAGTCTCGATCGAATCGAAGGCCTTTTCATAGTCCACAAACGCTAAGCAAAGTGGCTGGTTATACTCCTCGGTCTTCTGTATAACCTGCCGCAGCGTATGTATGTGGTCCATGGTTGAAAAGCCTTTTCGGAAACCGGCTTGTTCGGGAGGCTGGAAGTCGTCAAACCTATGACCGAGACGGTTCGTGATGACCCGTGAAAACAACTTATAGACGTGGCTCAGTAGCGTGATTGGCCTATAATTCTTCAAAAGAGATTTGTCACCTTTCTTGAAGAAAAGTACAACCACGCCACTGGCCCACGCCTGTGGCGTACGTCCCTCGAGGATGACGGTGTTAAAGAGCCTCTGAAGTACCTTTAGTACCGGTGTACCACCCGCTCTCAGAAGGTCTGCTGTCATCCCGTCTTCCCCCGGTGCCTTGTTGTTCTTCAGCTGTTTCAGGGCCATCCTAATCTCGTATAGGCTGACGTCCGGGATGTCTTCGGTGTAGTGCCTGGTTAGTTTGGCTCTAGGGTCTTTAGCCAAACAAGTAGCGGGATCCTGCGTACTAGTATATAACTGCCCATAAAACTCTTCGATTTCCCTCATGATCTCAGGTTTCGACGTGACTAGATTGCCCTTGTTGGTCTTCAGCTGCGTTAACTGACTCTGGCCAATAGACAGATCTCGTGCGAACACTTTCGAACCCTTGTTCCTCTCTATTGCATTTTCAATACACGTAGTACTGAATCTGCGAATATCAAGTCGCAAGGATTTCGTGATCTGTCTATTGATACGCCGGTAAGAGAATGCATCTGCTGAAGACTGCAATCGCATGTGTCGTCGTGCTTCCATGAGATCAAGAGTCTCAGTCGATAATTTTTGGGTTTTATTTCGGGGTCTGGTCTTGTAAAATTTGGACCCCACCGCGTGAACGACGCATATACGGACACGCAGTCCTCTAGACCTGCGAAGCGATTTTGAAGCTCGATCTGAAAGTACTCGGGGTTTTGAATATGGGCGACTGAGGGTCGGAGCGTAGACTTCATCAGGCGGGACCTTTCAAGCTTTACATTTATATTCAATGTGCCTCTTACAATTCGGTGATCGCTGCCGGTTTTCACCCTAGCGATTACAGAGACATCATTGAATATTTGCCGCTTAGTGGTCATGATAAAGTCTATCTCGTTCCTCGTGAAACCATCAGGGCTCATCCAGGTCCATTTTCTCTGCGGAGGTTTCTTGAAGAAGGAGTTCATCATAAAAAGTCCCTCCTTCTCCATGAAATCCGCTAGCCGCTGGCCCCTTTGGTTCCTTCGCCCTACTCCAAATTGCCCCACTTTCTGCTCGTCACCACTTCGCTGGCCTAGCCTTGCGTTGAAATCCCCCATAACAACCGTGTAGTGAGTTGGTGAAGTATGTATGGCGGCAGAAATGTCGTCATACAATAACTCCACGTCCTCATCAGGGTGTGTCGAGGCGGTGCGTAGACCTGAATTACCTTCAGCGAATACCGTTTGGTGATTCTGAGTATTAGGTACGCTACCCTAGTCGACACACTCTTTATAGACACGATGTTGTTACGGATGGACTTCCGGACTATAAAACCGACACCACCTTGGGACAGGTGGTCGCCCTCCCGGTGGTAGAGCAGATTGCCGGACTTGAGGATTACCGTATCCTCCCCCTGTCTTCGGACTTCGGATAACCCGATAATGTCCCAGTGCAACTGCTCTATTTCCTCTTCCAGCTCGTCAATCTTCTCATCAGTCCTCAGTGTGCGTGTGTTGTAGGTTGCCAGGTGCAGAAGTCGTTTAGGATGGTAGCCGGATCTCTGCCGGTGATTCTTTGCACCCCCTGCCCCGCCGTTACCAAGACCGCTACCGTAATCTGGAATAGCGGGGCCGCCGGGGACTGGGGGCCGTTTGTGTGTATGTGCCATTCTATTAGGGGTATTTGCCCGTAATCACCACGCTGGGCAGGCGGGTTGGTGATCGCAGTTCCAGCCAGTACGCAGGATGGCGCTGCTGCCCATCATCCGGTCCTATTTCTCTTCGTCGACTCTTACGACTCCCCATGAGATGAGAGGGGGTGACGCTATTCTAGGCCGGCGCCACACGGCAACTAAATATTACTACTTAATATTAAAAGAATTTAATACCTAAAACAATAACTCTTTTTAGCAAGACGAATATAATTACGGATAAAGTTATAACAGTATTAGATCGGTAGTATATAGTAATGAGACGTCATTCATTTAGACATTTGTTTTTAGTTAGTTTCGGTGCCTTAAGTTTTTAATAGGTGCTTATTTTTACTAAAAACGACCATATAATTACTTACATACATAAAAATATCACGCCTGTTTACCCGAAGGGGAAGGCAGATGCATATTATAATATGCCCTCATTTCGCCAGTTATATTGTTGGTCCCACGTAATAGGTGGTGAGCCTATTGCCGCTTCCGGGACCTTTTTGTTTGCCAGAGCCTCGCTCGTTGATGCATGCACCACTTGCAGGTGAGGTTGGCTTGGGCTCCTCAGATCTTGGTAGGAGCCCTAAACACCCAATTATTAATAAATTCAAATCATTTTTGTATGTGCAGGTAGCCTTCCACATTCATTCAGCGAAATTAAATTCAATCTTGTTCCGTTCAATTGAGTATCGATATTGTTTTCTTTTATGCTGTAGGTAAAGTTTATTAGTTCTTGGCATGAGTACCTCTTTTGTATTTTGTTTTCTTTTAACAAATTGTGAGTTGACCAACATATATATTTATATAATATATAAATAGCATACAAACAATGTTCACAGAATAAAATAATAGATCTGCATTTAAATAATATGGTACATTGAAAAATATAAAACCGGGAACGCAAGTATATATTATATATATTATTACTGTAAGGCCAGTTCACACGAAGCCATGTACTGAGGTGAGAAGCAATAATTGCAAGTACCGGGTGGGACCGTGCATTCACAAAATATACAAATGTTAACACAAAATAATTGCGCGATTTAAAAACGGACAGCGACATCTATATAGTAAAAGCTAAATATAAACTGTCACTTACCAATGTAACACCTGACTTCTTGGCGGGAAAAAGAAGCGTCATGACTGCAGTTTTGTTTTACTATTTAAAATTTGTGATATTTTGAACTTTAATAACGGTGGCTTATTAGCCGTTAAGTGTTTGTAAACGTACATAAGTATTGGTAAATGAAATAAAACAGTGCAACATAACTTTTCAAATTCTCTCAAGAAGTCCATGTGAGATTTCAGTATAGTCCCACATCTTTAGGGAGAGGGGATCTCATTTACCATTTATCATCTTTAACACCACTCATTCTCATTTATTATAATTTATATGATATTAATATATCTCTTACTTGACACTGGCTAAATGTGCAAACCGCACGAAGCCATTATTAAAGAGAAAAATAAATAAATTATATAGCAAATATGTAACGGGACTTCTTGGCGGGAAAGTGAAGCGTCATGTCTGCAGTTTTGTTTTATTTTCTAAAATTTGTGATATTTCTAACATTTATGTGTAATAACGGTGGATTATTAACCGTTAAGTGTTTGTGAACATACATGAGTGTTGGTAAATCAAAAAAACAGTGCAACATCACTTTTAAAATTTTCTCTCGAGGAGTCCATGTGAGATCTCAGTATGGTCCCACATCTTTACTGAGGACTCAAGGGGCTTTGGGGAGGGTATCTCATTTACCAATTAATCATCTTTGTCACCACTCATTCTCATTTACTATGAATTATATATTATTAATATATCACTTACTTGACACTGGCTAAATGTGCTAGACGCACGAGGCCATTATTTAAAAGGAAGAAGAAATATGTAACGACATAATAATAGTACGTAAGTTTTATTTTATTACAAGTATTCAATCGTCTTTAATCAGTAATTATTAAGCTCGAAATTAAGCTTTAACAACAAATATAAATAGCTATATTATTTATAAGTGAAACTGATGTTTTTTTTTAAACTATTAAGGTAAAAACAATATATTTTATTGTGAGGAAACCACTTAACTTATTATAACCCTGATTACTGAACAGTTCATCAGTTCAGTTGAACAGTTTATACAATTATTTTCCTATTTTGCTCCATAGAGGTTTAAAATTCTAGAAAACTTTCCACGAAGACTAATAAATATGTGAAAACTAGGACCAGCCCTATGGTTATAGTTATAGTTATAGTTATAGGCCTATGCCTGTGTTAATTATAATTATAGTCTTAATTGAGATAACAAGTCAATCATCATCAAGGTGTCATACTGTCTTATTCCTAACTGTTTGTGATTTTTGTTGTAGTATTGTTGATTTCTTCGCCTCTTGTGTTCAGTTTTTCTGGATCGAGACGCCTGTTAACAACAAACGAGTAAGTGGTATAGTATATTATTTTAAAAATTAAATAATTAATAAGGAATATTTTAGGGTTACCATTATTTTAATGTCTGCATTGGTTGTTAATATGATTGGTTCTTTTTACATTATATATTTTTTGAAAAGTTTTGTTATATGCCCCATACATTTATAGGAAAAAATTAACCTCTTTCTAAAATATATAAAACATATATATAAAAAAGTGTTATCAAACTTTCGGGAACTCTTAATATTGATAAATGAAGCTTAAGGTATATAATATTTTTCATATAATTTTATTAAATTAAATAGATATTTATAGCGAAACTATAATTCAACTAATTTCTAAATAGAATAAATTTAAAGTTGATGTTTCTTCTTTATTATTAATTCTTATTCCTTAATGTTTTCAAGTGTATTTAATATTTCAGGCCGCGTCAACATGCCCTGGAAGATTTGAACAAGCAGACCACCGGTCATCCAAATCCACTAGTGACACGCCTCGAAGACAGAAACTATTACAGTCCAAATTTCGGATATGAGCCATACTGGGCTGGCGGTGAATACATACCGAGCTCTACAACTGAGACTACTACTGTGCAACGAGTATGCGCAGAAGAGTGTATTCATATATACTCCCGGTATTCAAGTATATTATAATATACCACACACGTTCCCCTTATAAGTTAATATACATATTCACCTCCCAATGGAATTAAAAGAATATGGCATTTAACCGTTTATTAAAAAACAATATGTTTTAGCACCGAATTCACGAAGGTTTTCAATCTCTGGAATTCATACATTTAACCGTTAAAACGCAGATCTTCTGCTGTAAATAGCTGTGAAATTGGATGTAAGTCAAGTCGTTAAATTCAGTACCTAAATATCTCTGGGAGCAGTTATAAAACCTCTTGGTCATAATTTATACCTTGTACGCATAGAAATCTTCATTTATATTTATATGTTACTCAGCTAATAATACTTAACAGTAACTACATAACTTTTACTTTAATTAATAGAACGCCTTGGCAATTGGCATGGCTTTAACTATTGGGGAGATCTAAGTGCATCAGTGGACTTCACATGGCTGAAACGATGATGCTGATAAATTTACATTTTTTTTCAGTATAAATCACGTATGTGCTTTCAAGATCAGCAATCATACGTTTAAAGTATGCAGACCAGACAGAAGGAAGAACATTACTTGTCCGTATTTGCCCATGGCTGACATATCGCACAATTTTAGAACCTTTGCGACTTATTGCGATTTCCATCGAGCGAATTGCGGTTTACATGAGTTTTATAGTAAGTCATTAACAGGCTCCTGTTTTTCATTTGTAAATAGTTTTATAATCTGTTAGGTGCTACCGATGAGTTGAATTGTGTACTTTTTACGTTTTTTACAGAGTGGAAAATTTTATATGAAGGAGAGTGCATGAACCAAGTTGATTATTTAAAACCATTAAAACCCGTCGACCTTCTTGAGAGGAAAAAAACGTACCTGAAGAATTGGAACGACACTGTCCATAGCACAAAAACCACAACGCCTACAACTACTAAGTTCTTCGAAGATCATGCTGGAAAAATATTTAATTGATTCAATAAACAAGAATTACAAAACTACAAGAATATTTTAATACAGTTGTAGTATTTTATTATTTAGTGTAATATGAATATGTTATCATAAACTATACTAGTATTACAAAATGTGTAATCCAGGCTAGAAAGAACACTATTTTTTCAATGTGACTCGCCATAGCGTCAACTTCCTTCCTGATGGTAAACATTCGATGAAGTCGTTCCTCAAGCGGAGCGTGAAACGGCATTCATACAGGAATCATTAAAAGCATCCACCACCAGGTAGGATGTGGTCACTATCACAAGTAACATATAAAAAAGTGATTATATGAACATCTATTCAATATTGTATGAAACCCTGTTATAAAATCTTATTCGACAGACTTCTATCGAACAATAATACTGAAGCAGGCTCCTCCTCTCAGACAGATAATATTCTGAAATAGTAAAAAAATATAAGGAAGCATGTACCAATATACACATACTTACATGAAACAGTTACGTACCACTAAGTAACTAACAAGGTGCAAAAATCATATGTTCTTACCGTGGGAACTTACCAATTTACCACATGGCTAAACATAATTTTAATGGAAATTTATTCTGAAATTAGGAATGAGAACAAAATTCTCTTGCAAAAATCATTTTAAACTGTTTAAGTAATTTTGTCACAAAAAGGGACTGCATTATTATTACCCGCTGTGAGTAGACTTGAGCCACAATTTTTTTGTGGTGCTCCAGCCATGATCTGTTTATAACGAGGTGATTGTCACGGGCTCTTGAAAGAGCCGGCGGTGGCGCCCCGTCATAATGCGTAACGTAATAATTACTTTCATCATGCTGCGTCATTGGGCACATAACGACACATTATTTAAGTTTATGTAAAATCCGTAATTTGCTATATGTTTTAGTGTGTAACTTTGTGGATTTAGATTAAGAGCTGTGGATTTTGAATAAACAAATAACATATTAAAAGAATAACACGCTCTGTTGTCCGTCATCCAAGGTGTTACATTGTCAGTAGTGATGCTGTTGTCAATATTATCTAATTGTAAATTTTTTAGGGCGAGTCAGCTTATGCAATATGGCTCGCTTGCAACTAGACTCTCTCCTAGCTACGCATCCTTCGGCACGGCAGACCTTGGATTGGATTCGGGAGGGCAAGGATGAAGGAACCGGAAAGGGAAATGACGGAAATCTGGGTAGGAGTAAGGAGCTAGGATACTACCGTCTCGGAAAGCGAAGAGTAGGTAATAGCTCGAGGGGCCGGGATCGCATACCCGTAAACATTTTACATCTACCGGACAAGTAGGTGTTGCATGTGACCTCTGACCTTAGTTGAAATATCTCTGGATATACTATTTGTAGATTAAAACAATTTTTTTTAAAAATTGGTCCACAATGAAAAGAGAAATTGGTGATCATATATAGCGAGATTCGGGATACCCGACCGAACTACGCTCCATAAAAAAATGTAACAATATTGTTTTTTATTTTTAAACCAGTAAATTATTTTACTTGTGATGTACACAGAACTCATATCATGCATGAACAACAACAATACAAACTCTCCAAGTGTCTTTATGTCTTGGGCAAAGTAGCGAGGGTAGGAGATTATCATGACGTGACTCAAGACAATGCCGCACAAGACAATGTATGTTGGCCCACTTTGTCCTGAAATGAACGCATTTAAATTCACTGAACGCACGAAAGTAGTTAATATTAGATTGCAGCAATGTATCTGCGCTGATTTTATGGGTTAAGGTTTCGCTAGATTACCATACCATCATATGCGAAACAAGTATCTAAGTTTAATGGCAAGATATTTAAATATAATATTATAAAGAGGAAAGATTTGTATTTTTGTATGTAACGAATAAACTCAAAAAGTACTGGACCGATTTTAATAATTCTTATTTCATTAGAAAGCTACATTATCACTGAGTAACATAGGCATACATTTTAATGTGGAAAAAATAGGGTTCCGTAAAATATTTGGGTTTTTCGGACACAAAGTGTAAAAAATCAATCAGAACAGTTACTTATTTTGCATACGCAGCCTAAACTATAAACGATAGAACCACAAGATGTCCTAATTAATTGTAGATCTTATAAATATCTACTAAAAAGTCCGCGACACACTATACCTATCCATGTCGAGTGAGGCACAACAACCAGTTTTTTATTTAATAATCTTGGATTTTTTGGGACTACATTTAAACGCATTTATTTTACTTATGCTATTAATCCTTATCAAAATAAATTATAAAATAAGTAAATAATATTTGGACTTTAAATGATCAAAATTGGACGTTTGGTTTTGAAGTTATGGCGAAATTAAATTATTACGATTTCTGCTGCACGGCGCCCTATCACGAGTCGGGGCTCCCGACCATCAGTTTATTTTGCTACCTGAAAAAAATTTTACGTCAAATATTGTTTATAGGGAAGCTCTACAATAATCGCTTTAGTTATCTATCCCAAAACAACGGGTTGCACTCCGGGACTGCAGGTAGGAGTTAAAACTTAGTATTAATTACATTTAAATATTTTCATCATTAACAATTTTAACATCCACATAAAGACAATCTATGCAGCCTGCGGATAATGACTGCGTCGTCGATGTTAGTGTCGATGTCTGTGAATTGACCTGGGAATCATTTTGCTGACCGTGTCTTTTCTGGGTAGGCATTTTGCAGCGGTAACCGACATCCACGCGGGCGGAGCCGCGGGCGACCGCTAGTATAATAAAAAAATGTATAGAAGTAATCACGAAGCACATTATGAACTCTAAATAATTAGAACAATTAAGTTTACATAGATATAAGCTGTTTTTAACAGATAAAAAGGTCCTGTATTTGTCTGTAAATATATTTATACATACAAAAATAGAACCTGAAACTAGAAAATTATAAAGTGGCCAATGAAGAGCTTTTGTTAGTTAACTTATATTAACAACACGTGATGCCGCTGTCGATGTGTTTATCGCAATGATAGTGCTCGAGTATCGGGCTCCTATCGAAGCGGTGTTTGTTCCACACAAACATTATCAAGTTCAGTCAGGAGAACCGTTTCGTTTTCCACGTGATATATAGCAACAATAAAGATTAGAACGGCTTTATAAAGGTCTTATACACGCTCAAACGGCTCATTGCCTTCTTAGAGTAAGTGATTAACTTAACTTAATCCTCGTTTAACTGTTATTTGAGAATGGGTTTTCTCAAAGAGCGGTAATGTTACACACAGTAACATTACGTTGTATTTATCATGAAAGTTATTTTATTGTATGTGAAATAATAAAAAATCAGTTATTGTTTTAAAGGAATTTAGCGTATGCCACAATTAAAAAATTAAGAGTAAGCAGAATGAATAAGCGATGTAGCTTTTAATTTCGTAAAATGTCTTAACTCAAGGTGAGTGAGAGAATATCTGATCACGGTAGCGGAATGTTAACTGGCTAAGATGAATTAAAATACTGTAATACAGGTGGACATTTTAACTTAAACGAGTTATAACACACACATATTATTTTTAATCTTATCTTCTTTTTAATTTTTAATTAGTCACATGAATTACACATCTAAATGGCTTATGCTTATATTTTTTTTTAATATAGCGTTCGTTTTTTTTCCGATAATTAAAGCATGAAGTGTTGATAAATAAGTGCTAAGTACAAGTTCCCTATACTGCCTCTCACGTAGGCATTGGACTAACACACTCACACACTTTTAACACTGTCATTTATTATAATTTTTAAAAAATTGTAAAAGACATTCTATTTTTAATTATTGTACTACCTGTTTGCATTAGTTCTTTAAGTAATTGTTGTGATATTTTTCTAACTAATATGGGCCATGAAGCCTGAAAGAAAGGATCATTATTAATGCTATACCCACAGATCTTTAACTAGTGATGGACTGAGAGACTACCGAGTTACTAAATTAAAATTATACAATGCAAGCCAATTATTAAAGGCACCGCAATCAATTTCCTTAAGCCCGTTGTGATAAGTTTAAAAGCAATTATAAGTTACAAGGTTCACCACGTCTAAAGCACATCGCTTAGATTCCATGCTAAGATGTTCTTAACAATACGCTTAACTTGATCGTCATGTTAAGATATTAATGGTTTTTGATCACCTTACCTTTCATAATCTAAATATTATAAACACAGGAAAATCTCTGTATAAATGTTAGGTCAAAGCAATCAAAATCATTTACTGAAACATATACCATATGTTAGTCGTTATACGAGTAGTACAGGTTTCGATCTAGCTCTGGTCTGCCTCATTGTCATTGGAGTACAATACTTTGGGATTTATTTGTGAAAAAATAATAACAATTTTAATTTATTTTTAAAAAGTACGTTTATTTATAATTTATATGGGTTAGTCTCTAAAAAAACGATTTGACAATCTTTCCATCATATATTGATAATGGTTAGTTTCTCTTTAACGTATTTGGAGAATAATAAATGAGACGACCCTGCGAGAATACGGAGGGAGGCATCACAGCTGGTGGCACAAAAATCACCATACTGCGGCAAATGAGTCTGAAATGGTTACTCGTCTAAACAGAATGCAGCTGATTAGCGAAGAGATGGAACTTTATCTACCTGGGTATCCTTTGTCCAAGATAGCCAACGATGTGGAAGAAAAAACTAATCTTGACGATTATCTTGTCCGTTTTTTACGATGAAGCTCCCGCCCGCAGTGAGTGGGCGCGCTAGTTTTTAAGTTTTGACCTTCATAAGAGCTCTTTTGACCCAAACTTGAATAAATGATTGTGACTATGACTTTGACTTTGATGGTTCGTGCAAGAAGGAAGGGCGCAGAAGAATTGGCACGGATAGGAGAGCTATGTCTCGGCTTGAAAAACAACATATGCGTCAAAACCAAAACCAAACTAGTATGAACTCTGGTCTTTTCGATCTTTTCGTATGGCGCTGAGAGCTGGACACCGAAAGCTACAGGCCGCAAACGCATCGACGCCTTTGAGATGTGGTGCTAGATAACGATGATTCGTAGCCCTTGGGCAGCGTTTCGGATTAATGTCTCTATTTTGCGCGGACTCAAAATTTCATCGCAGCTATCATTCGTGTGTTTATGCAGAATTTTTGAACACTTTGGTCACGTCGCTTTGAAAAGTTTTATCAACCTCGGTTCGTCGTGACCGGCAAAACAGATGGGAAAAGCCCTGTGGACGCTCTTGGCTCCACAGGTTCTGAATAGCTTGTGGAATCATTGTAACCGATTTATAAGATTTTAGCTATCGTAAACAAAGAATTGAATAAAACATAAAAACCCCCTACCCTACCTAGTAAATAAAATACACGAATCAAAAACTTCGAAATTCATTTTAATTATAGAAACTTATAATTAGTCTGTGGACTACATATTTAAAATCCGAATATTTTACATAATGTCTATTATTATTTTGAACGCAAAAGTTTGTAAGCAAATGATGAAATAATAAAATTCTGCGAAAGGTTGTTACGATAATTGAATATTTGTTACTGTTTAATGCTTAAAATAGTAAACGTATTTGGATAAAAACATCTAATGTTTTTACTATTAAAAAAAAACCGGCCAAGTGCGTGTCGGGCCACGCGCAATATAGGGTTCCGTAGTCACCCTTTGCCATAATGTCGCTATATGAACAGGTTCAGCTATTCCCCGATAGATATCACTACTACGGTATGAATGAAATTTTAATACAAAAATTTATTTGATTGTCGTCCATTACTCGAAAACCAGTAAAGCCTACTTAGCCGTGATAGTTTTCCTTTTAACTTCATTATATATACTACTATTGTGAATTTTTTCAGCCACTCTGAAAGTACCGTTTACCTGGTGGGGGGGGCGGATACTGAACTCTATCAATTTTTTCCACTTTAAAGCTTAATGTTTCGAAAACGGATCCCTAAATCGAAAAATGGTTTTAAGAAACTCGTATTACTTTTGAAAGACCTTTCTAACGATACCCAACATGATAAGATAGACTCGAGAAAAAAAAATCATTCCTACTTTACGTGTAGGGGAGGTACGTTACAAAACAATATTTTTAAAAATTTTATTCTACAGGTTTGTCGACGTGATTAATATGTATACCCACACCAATTTTCAGCTGTCTAATGTTAATAGTCTCTGCGCTAACCCGCGGACGGACGGACGGACGGACGGACGGACGGACGGACATGGCGAAACTATAAGGGTTCCTTGTTTACTACGGAACCCTAAAAACACAATATAATTCAAAGAAGGATTTCACGCGGGCGGAAGTTGGTGCATGCATGAGTTGTAGACCTCAACTTGAATGTCACTCTAGATATATGTAAATATATTTCACATACATAGATCTTACAATATTTACACTTTTGTCATAAAACAGTCTGTGTGTTCTCTGTAACCGTGTAAATTAAAATGTAATACACGTCACGTCACGTCATACTTGTAGGGGATCGTTAATTAAATATTTCAGTCTATTCATGACGACCTGATAGAGCATTGCAATTCCATTAATGAGTTGTTATGCATAATTAAAATATTATGTGATGTGTAATGGGCCAGCCATTGCAATATTAATATTGTAATAGTAATAAATTTGAATCCCACAAATCTATGTTTGTGAGAGGAAGCCTGAGCTTACAGGCTGTTATAGTTATAGTTATATGCTATAGTGACATTTGTAGGCTGGGGTGAACGTTGGGATGGGATGAAGAATAAGGCGAAGGCAGAGTAGTGCTCTTCTTCCAAAGAGTTCTAAAATTGCTCTCGTCGTCATTCCCATTTAAGATTTCGTGCATTTGTTTTTACATTACAATCACCAAACCGTTCGCGCTGAGTGATGATAATAGGAAATTTTAACCATTCAGTTATGGCATACACACAGAAGGAAAGCGCTTTTAGCTCTGCGTTGCTCGGTGGTCGGAAACGATCACCAAAGTACAGCAGTGTTTACAGACGTCAGTCCTTGGATGGGTGACCGTTTGTATTTGATATCGAGCGCTTCCGTGCTTCGGAAGACAAGTTCAGCCGTTGGTCTAGGTTATCACTAAATTTGGTAGTCGTTAAGCCATGTAAGAGGCCTAATGGGTGGCTTGAAAAATTCTAACAGCAGGACGCCATACACCTGCCTCCGCCAATCCGCACTGGGTCTGCGTGGTGGAGTATGATCCAATACCCTTGCAACTTGGTATGTGAGAGGAAGCTCGTGCTCAGTAGTGGGACGTTAATGAGCTGTGATGATGATGATGATGATAATACACACAGAAACGGCGCAGAGGCCTTTATTCAGCAGTGGACTTCAAATGGCTGAAATGATGATGATGATTATATAAAAATGAAATAAGGAAATATATCACACATGTGTTATTTTTCAACATCGCTTTGTGTCAAAGTGTGCTCTGATAAATCATTGAATATTGGAAGCCGCATCTTACATATTCAATTGCCAACTCTTTGCCTAAAAAAGGGAATTTTCGGTAAAGCACTTTCTGCGTACGTGTTGCGGTTGGTTATCTACAACACGTTTTTTCTTGGTTATTGTCTCAAGAATCACGTTCGATGAATAAGTTATGTCCGGGGAATATAGATGTTGGACACATGCCGTCAAGAGCGGGCGATATTGGCAGCGTTCTGCTATACTATTTTACTCTGCATATTTATTTACTATCAACCAACATGTTCATATATAAAAATACATTTGGGTTTAGAAAAAATATATAACCCTACAAGGGTAGTAGAACGCTACAGCTCATAACAAAATAGATTGTCAGAACTATACGTAATATCCCTCGAATTACAAGGTTTCATAATCAGAATTTATAATCCCTAAAATCGACCCCTTCGAGTTTTGAGTTTGTTCACACATTACCATAAGTAACTACTTAGTATACTATAGCATATTCCAGTATATATATATTAGACCTTCCTTAATAAAGAAGATTTATGACATACGGAACATGTGTATAATTTTAACATTCCACCTGTAACGTGTTTTGACAACGTAAGTTAACGTGTCAAATTTAGCGCGGAAACCATTTCCGTGAGTGTGGTGAAGTGGAAACAAGATAAAGATTAATCTGGTAGGTGTCGCGGGCGCGGCTGTCGCAGAATGAAGACAGATGGCGTGCGGCTAATGTCATGCTGACAGATCGTTAGCTACACCACGCGTCATTACAGCGACACTCGACGCCGCGACGCGACGCACACTCGAAAGCCTTAATGAAAAACATTTAGTACTAAAACACTGATTAAGTTGAAAAATGTATGCAGTACCTGCTGCCTTAAAAGTAAATTTTAAACGATAAAATCTCTCTCTTTAATGTGGACATACATTTTAGTGTTTTTTGAATTATATATGAACTTTAATGAGTCGATTTCTGGGTGATGTCATAAAATATAAATATATTTTCTCTCTTCTCTATGACATTTATGAAAGTGTGAAACATGTGAAGCGAAACATGTAAAATAAAAAACAGAGACAGTTATGTAACTAGTCACGAGACACTTTCTTGCACAATTGTGTGAAATAATAATAATAACTTGAATGTACCCTACAAGAGTCTTCTCACTTCTTTGGAAAATGTACCACGTTTCCAAAATTACTTTGTGTTAATCGTAGTTACATACAATTATAGTTTCATTGCACATTAAAAAAAAACTTACGATAAGCTTGCTATAGCTGCTACGGCTGCTACGGTGCTACGATGCTAGCGTTACTCTGGGTTTTCAGATGCGGTTTATTTTTTCCTTTTTAAAGAAATAATCTAAATTTAGGGTGCCTGTTGGAAATAAAACGAGTAATACTTTGAAGAGCAGAGATTTTTGGCGTAATTTAAAAAACCTTCTAACGTATTTACAGAATTTAACCAAAATTTGCGAATTGATGCCTCGTCGACTCATCATCGTGGCGACATACATACACCGACATACTTGTGGTTATTATGGTCTGAGTGAGTGTGTGTTTTTCTTACTTACTTTATTTTATTTATTATTTTATATCGCATATCAGGAACTCGAAAAAAAGTTCTCCAGGATTCTACTGGGAAAAAATCTGGGGCTGTAATTAGAATGTCGACATAACGAGGGCGGAGCCGCTACACAAGGGGGAGCAGAAGGTCTACTGCATTCCATATATGTATTAGAAAATAGTAAAAAATATATTTCAAACTGCTCGAACTTAATTTGTGGCAATTTATTTATTATATTACACATTTTACGTAATAAAAAAGCTAGTAGCTAAATTTATATATTCTATTAAAAAAAATACATAATGGTATTGTCATTTATTCACACAAGCAAATCTCGCATAATACCGATGAAAAGTTAAACAAGGTCAGTAAATCTGCATTTCGCGCGTAAGGTAGTGAAATAAAAAAGAGTTTTTGTTTCTTTTGAATATGGTATTTGTAAATGTGTTAACGTGCCTATTCTGCCTTTGGACTGCATCTATTACTTACCACCACGAAAGATGTGGCCAATATAACTAGTAACATAAATAAAAGAGTTGCTGCTAAACATTCAATTTGATACAGGGAGCATGTAAAACCAGTTTCATTTACACGCAGACGTTTCGCTTTTCTTACTTTCAATTGAGTCAGGTGGCCTTCTGTGCAATAATACCTTGGGCCCCATGTGCGCAAGGAATATAATGATGTGTACTAATTAGTGCCTGGTTCATGACATAACCGTCTTGGAGGGGAAGGTTGCGTTGCTGGGAGTTTTGTACATTTCTTTCAAAGCTTAATTCAATGTTTGTAGTTACACAGAGCTATTATTTATTTACAATATAAATTTTGCCTGATATAAAGCTTTAGCCTGGGCAGCATAGGTCTAGAGTTAGTACATATTATTACTGACACATAATGTCATAACATTTTTTTAATAGTTAACCTAATATATAAATAAGTGTTAAAAGTCAGTGTCAATTTCGTTACTTTTGACTTTAACCTAAGATGTTCAACATCATTTCAATTACACCTCATATTTTAAAATAACACTTTTTTACATTATTAAAATATTTGCAGTAATCAGTTGTTTTCGAAAAAGAACCATCTATATCGGTTCATAAATGACGAAGTTATACGCACATACACATACAAAATAATGCATTGGTCATAACAAAACTCGACTCACTCTGTTTTTAGGTCCGTGTTGAACATTTGAAACTTTTTTGAGTTACATGTTTTTGAACAAACTTTTTGGTAGGTACGTCAGGAAGATGAGGAAACACCGAATATTGACGTGAAAGATATGCTCAGCTTCCCGCCGCCTTGACCAGATCATCAGTCCATGAGGTAGGAGTTCGCTTTCAAATAAGTTTAAGAGAACCTTCGAAGAGAAAAGTCGTTTTCATTAGGCATGGGCCATCTCCCATAAACCAAGCAAGGTATATATATAGGGTCAATTAGGGTTATATTCCACCAGGCGGACCCAGTCTGGATTGGCGGAGGCAGCTGTGTGGCGTCCTGCTGTAAAAATTTATCAAGCCGCCTAATAAAGCTCTGGCATGGCAAGGCGCTACCACTACCACATTTAGTGACAACCAGAACCAACGGCATAACATGCCATTAAAGCACGGAAGCGCTCTAAATTAAATGCCTCACAAAAGGTCACCCATCCAAGGATTGCCCTTTGTGATCTCAGCTTTACGAGTGAATCAGTTAAGTACTAAAAATAACAACAGGTTTTTCCTGTTTTATAATTGTTTTTCGCTTCATTAAAAATTAAATCTTCATAGTTAATTTTGTTGTATTTTTAATTGTTTCTGATGACCAGAAAATTTTAAAATATGTAGATAGTTTACTTGTAGAAAGGCTAGACATTAAAAACGTTTACAATAAAGATATTTTAAACGAAATAATCTAACAATAACGCCTTCAAGTAAGAAAGGCTTGAAAGGGATTTTCAATATTGTATCGTGTTATTGTTATCGTGTTTTGATTTATACCCCATACAGGTTGTGGAGCAGGCTTATACTTCAGCATGCATCCGAATATCGGCATTCCAAATTTATTGTAAATTGTTACATATTTTTTCTGTTATCCACTTAGATTTTCCGTGCAAAAAAGGTGATTCAATTTAAGGAAATACTTTACGATACTCGTATTAATTCTGTAATTTCTTTTCTACATATACTATGAAGCAACAATTATTAAAAGTTAGTCTGTTTCTATTTTACTGACTAAGATAAGTGTAGTATATAAATCAAATTTAAAATGTAATTCCATATTTGCTGTTTTATTTATTTTTGGTATTAAATTAACATTTCCAAAACATGTTAGACTGACTTTACTGTTGCATCTTCCGGTAGCCGACAGAGGGTAAATTATGTTAACTTAACAATTAGTGCAATACAAGATAATTGCAATTAGCATAGGTCGCCATAAGTATCGTATTTCGGCGGTTCCCTGTTATTAATCAGTCAATTATTAGACATTAATTTAATCGGCCCAGTTAGGCAACCGAATACTAATGACATTATCTTTGTGATTCATCGTGACAGACTGACCACTTAATTCATTTCGGTAACAATTTTGTCTAAAGTATTTCTATTTTTGTTTGTTTGTTAAAATACTTCTGTGTTTATGAAATAAATAAATTTATTATTATTATAATTTTTTTGTTTCTTATATGTTTTGTTTGTGTACTTTTAATTCATACTATACAATATGTCAACAATACTAAAATATATTAAAAAATATTTGACGTCTTATTGTCACGGCTCTTTTAAGCGAGTGTGAAATGGCAGTTATGCAGGCCTTTATATTTGGGTGCACTACGATGACTACATCATCATATCCTAGCATGATCCCGGTTGCCCTACACTTAAGATTAGGACCCAAGGTCCTTCCTGGCCCTCCTGGCCCGCCCGCTGCGCACTCCACAGGCTCTAAGTATCCCCCCCGGTAGTCAGTACTAAGAGCACCCAGAGTCGCCAATCTCTGGGTGTTACCTTTTCCCGGCCTCCGGAAGGTACTCAGCCCCCCCATCACGCCAAGGTGGAGACCTGTCCGAGGGGGAACAGTCCCCAACTGACTTATTGTGGTCAAGACAGTAGATTATTACTGCCCTACTGTCTACAACTGTCTTAGCCTTTGAATTTGCAAGAATCTTTTTTAAGCGGTTCCTTACGTCGTAAGTGGGTTATTAGTTTAAATTGTGTGCTGGTTGATCAGTCTGTCACATTTTTCTTTCAAATACTTAGACACGACCTGAGTAAAAAATAATTACAACATTATTATAAAGAAGAATAAAATATTGAAGCGCTGTAACCAGTTTGAGACCATTTGTCATAATATATCACGGATATTTGATATGCAGGCAATTGGTTCGACATCGCTGTAACGTAACACACACCTGTCATACATATACCAACAAAGAGAACTAGAAGATTAAGAACAGATCCTCATAAATTATTCAATATTTAGTACACTACATTATTGCATAATTTAATATTATTTAGTAAAACGTATAGCACTAATAACTTCAGTTTTCAAATATTTTGCAAAGTAATGAAATCTAGACTATAATGACAAACAATTAATGGATTTCAATATACTACCGAAATAGCTATTGTGACATCTTATTATTAGTGAACATGTAGTTCAGTTCGCTGTATAGTATTACAATGCATACAACTATATGGGTTACAATATTCGACGGTATATTATTACAAATTACCGGGTACAATGATAATACATTATTAGGGCAGTCGTCCATGCTTCAGTTAACCATCTCCTTTGATGTGAATCTGGTCAGAACTTTCAAAGGTTGCATTATTAATACACTTGTTTTGCTGTAAACAATATTTTTCTTTCTTACATAAAAATAATTTGTTAAATAAGTGATTGTATAGAATGATCAGTATTTTTTTAAGTCATTGCTAGAAAATACCTTATTTATTAATTAATTAACCTTAAATATATGGTACAATTCGTGTTACTAGATAGATAGATGAAAACATTATTGAACACATAACTACAACAACATTTACTATAAGCATACAAAATGACTAATGGGCAAAGGCGGCCTTACCGCTAAAAGCGATCTCTTCCAGGCAACCTGTGTAAATATCTATACTAATATTATAAAGAGGAAAGATTTGTTTGTTTGTTTGTTTGTTTGTAATGAATAGGCTCCGAAACTACTAGACCGATTTCAAAAATTCTTTCACCTTTGGAAAGCTACATTATCCCCGAGTAACATAGGCTATATTATATTTTTAAAAAAATTAGGGATCCTTACTAAAAATCCAATAATGTAACCTAAGGTGTAAAAAAATTACCTGAAAAATTCCTTACATAGCGTGCGCAGCGAAAACTATTGATGATAGAACTAAATTATGTACTACGACTTTGCAGTACTCATCATTATCTACAAAAAGTGTCGCGACAGCATATGTCTAAATATTATAGTTACGTCACAGTAAGCGGTTTTTTATTCTAAAAATTTAATTTATATGCCGCCGCTTGAAAAGGCTCTATATTTGTACCTTGGTATTAATCCTTATCAAAAAAAATTACTTTGTATTCAAGACGGCTTCAATACCTTATTGTAACTTTTTGAATTATTCAATTCGGACATTTCATTAGGAAGATATCACGAGTTTAAAAATGCAAGTATTAGAAAAAAGTCGCGTGGTGCCGCTCACCGCGCTCAGCTAGCCAGCATGCGATGTAGGCTCCATGTAAGCGTCACTGGGGTGGTACGGGGGGGGGAAACAATGTAATCTATACTAATATTATAAAGAGGAAAGATTTGTATTTTTGTATGTAACGAATAAACTCAAAAATTACTGGACCGATATTAATAATTCTTTTTTCAATAGAAAGCTACATTATCACTGAGTAACATAGGCTATATTATAATTTCGAAAAAAATAGGGTTCCGTAAAATATTTGGGTTTTTCGGACACAAAGTGTAAAAATCAACCAGAACAGTTGCGTACGCTGCCTAAACTATAAATGATAGAACCACAAAATGTATGAATGAATTAAAGATCTTATACCACCTACTAAAAAGTCCGCGACACACTATACCTATATATGGCGAGAGAGGCACAACAACCCTTTTTTTTATTTAAAAATCTTGATTTTTTTTGTACTATATTTATACGCATTTATTTTACTTATGCTATTAATCCCTATCAAAATTAATTATTTCATCACTAAGTGCAGTTTATGTAGATAATATTTGGTCTTGGAATGATCAAAATTGGACGTTTGTTTTTGAAGTTATGGCGAACTTAAATTAATACGATTTCTGCTGCACAGCGCCCTATCACGGGTCGGGGCTCCCGAACATCAGTTTATTTTGTCACCTAAAAATAATTTAATGTCAAATGTTGTTTATGGGGAAGATTTACAATAATCGCTTTAGTTATCTATCCCAAAACAACAGGTTGCTCTCCGGGACTGCCGGTAAGAGTAGAAACTAAGTATTAATTAGATTTAAATATTTTCATCATTAACAACTTCAACATCCACATAAAGACAATCTATGCAGCCTGCGGATAATGACTGCGTCGTCGATGTTAGTGTCCGTGTCTGTGAATTGATCTGGAAATCATTTTGCTGACCGTGTCTTTTCTGGGTAGGCATTTTACAGCGGTAGCCGACATCCACGCGGGCGGAGCCGCGGGCGACTGCTAGTAAAAAATAATAAAACAAAATAGAAATAAAAAATACTTTATTGTCTTTAAGATCAACATGATCATTTAGATTCGGCAAACATTCACATACCAAATTGAAAATCGATATATTTTTTTTACGACAATGAAAGAGATATGAGCGGTACAATAATAAAGAAATAAAAGCAAATGGGTACTTTGTCAGAATTTGTCAAGGTTTGTCAGTTTATCCGTCTGATGTGGTTTTTCTCAAGAATTGTCCGTATTTCGGTGACTCTTATCGGGGGGATCTGTCAGTCAGTCTGTCGTGATTCTAAAGGAGGGAGGTGATTGTCCGTCAGTCAGTCAGTCTTATCAGAATTCTTTATTTGACATCATAATAATAATAAATCATAATTTTATAAGACGTTATTATAATAGTATACTATAAATAATTTATAAACAGAGTACAGTAATACAGCCAAGATTATAGCAATTCTCATTGATGGGTGACTAACGTCTATTTCCCGCGGAGGGACGGAAATGGCATTGCAGGTGCCATATTTTATAACTAAATGGTTCGAGGCTGCGAAGAAAGCGTGAATTAAATCATATTATTTGTAATTTGTAAAACTGTTTTAAATTTATTAATTTAGGACAGGGCCGTATGCTTGAGTGACGTTTCATCTGGAATAAAAAGCTTTTTTTTTTAAAATTAGTAATGAACTATGTTCATTTCCTTATTATTTTGCGTATTCATAAAAATCTAATCTAATACATGTTAAAAGTATGGTCAAAATATATTTAAATTGCAAATGTTGTCCAAGGAACATTTTAACTTGACATTGGTAATTTGATTTATTTAGATTTTCTAAGGTTCGACGTCATAACAGTCTTGTAATTTGGCTGTCGTTTATAACTAAGTTTAGTCCCTAAGAAATATTCCTTTTAAATTACATATTCTACGGACAGGGAAATAATAATCCTGGCACTGCTTTTACGAACCTTACTTCTCCTTCTCTCGTGAGCTCTCTATAAACTTTGAAAACCGTTCAGGAATGTTATATACTAGTGTATTCACAGTTATAGGTAGTACAAATTGTACTCGTTCCTGAGCCTGAATTAGTCGTCAATTCAAATTTACAATTCAGAGCATATGATTAAAATTACAATTACCTTGTCACAGTAAACGACGAAAATTTAAATTTAATAGACTAAAGCTTAATTTTAGTGGCCCCATAGCAAGTTGGCACCAATGGCACATTTTATATGACACATTTAAATTTTACTATTTCCTTCTCGTTATGAATTTGTGCATTTCCACGGTAATATTTTTATTCCATTACACTGATAAGTCGCATGTTACCTGCGTACGTTTTCACAAACATTTCGTGGAGCAAAAAGGTTTCATGGTTTACGAGAATGCTAAGGGCGGGAAATATTTTGTTTCATTCTCGCGGTATTTCATGTTCACCATTTTGAGTAAGAAGTTAAATGTCTACAACATTTTGTACGTCTTTTATGACGTAAGAGCGGCTTTTTACGATTAAGACATTGCTTACGAGACTGAAAGGTGAATATTTGTGCTTCAAAGTATTCATAATAGTAATTGTCAATGATGTATAGTCTTAAGTGTACGTATGTGAAATAAACGATTACTTGAAGTTGAACTTTTATAAAACCAACATTAGTATTATGAATTTATAATCTTATATTGTTCAACAAATTTTAATTATCATGTTAAAAATCAGTAATTATGTATTTTTAACATTTGTGGATTAGAAATTTTGCTTGCGATTTTCCTAGAGTAGAAAGTAATTCTTATCTTGTTCACATTGATGTAGATCAATAACTAACGCTTGTTTTTTATGTACCTATACAGTTTGTGAAGATCAATAATATCTGTCATTTCAAGCCATGCTTCTATTACCCTTTCAGAGACTAATAAAAATATTATCAGTTATGTGACGACAATGTAACACCCCCATTTACCACAAGTGACCCTTAACGGAAAGGAGAGGAAATAGTTTCCATTGTCAAGGGGGAATATTTATGGTTTGTCGTTTGACGGCGCGAGAGACGTAAGGCGAGGGATCCCTACGAGGAATAATAGGGGAATATCCAACCGAGACAGGGGAAAATAGTTTAGAATTATGGGAAAAAATTGGCTGTCTTCTTGTGTCGGGCTTCGACATTAATCACGGTAATGAGTTACAACCATTTTATTATTCAAATCAAATCCTTGGGGCCCTGCTAGAGAGAGATGCTTTTGGAACGGATGGTCTGTCATCACATTAGTTCCTTACTAATATTATAAATGAGTCCCTAACTGGGATTAACGACCATAATTTACATATTATCCAAAGAGAGTCTAAAGTACCAAAGCTTTTTGATATTTAATGTCTGATAAATATTTATCACCCATTCAAAAACTGATATCGATAAACTTTGCCTAACTTCAAGATTTTTGTATGGACCAATTAGTATCGCCGAGTCACGAACGTTTGCATTCCAATAAGATTCGTAATTATGTATTATAAAGAAACTGAAAAACCGCTACATAAGTTTAGAAATGATGTTGCGATGGTGCTGCAACTGTTTATAGGATGCGATAACCAAATCCCAATAAATTCCAAATCAGATAAGCCGTATGCTTGAGTGACATTTCTACTGGTATAAAAAGTTGTCTTTTTTTAAAATCAGTTATGAAATATATTCATTTTCTTATTATTTTGCGTATTTATAAAAATCTAATGTAATAAATGTTAAAAGTAAAGTCGCAATATATTTAAAGGAATATAATAAACTGAACCTCTAAAAAATACTTTTTGATCATCAAAAATACTGAGTGAGCACCTAATGAGGTGATTAGGTGCTCAATCAGTATTTTTGATGCACAAAAAGGTTAGGTTAGGTTGGCAATTTATTAATTCTGATAACACGTTAAATACAAGCCATATTTAAATAGCTAACTAGCTTAGCTATTTAGCTAAGTCAAGTAAAAATTTTGTCAAAAGAACGATTTTTTAAGTTTTTTATGGTTCACCGATGTGAACATACAAAAATCTTATCTTTTTACGTGCAAACAAACATTTAAACCTCCTCCATTTTGAAGCCGGTCTAAAAATTTGTTTTCTTGTTTCTCCGTTTGAAAGTTTTCTTTTGTGGCACTTTGGAGAGTTCGTCTTAAAGTAGGAATAGCCCACAAACGAATTCCTCTCGGTCTCACCCAAAACAGTAAGGATGCTTCCTTCTTCGCTAATGGGCCCGAAATTTATTAAGTGTTTATTAACACAGTGAAATAAATTTATTTAAAGGCAAGGATTACTGAACATTTTATTTAAGATATTAAATATCCTTAAGCTCATCATATCTTAGCATTTTGTAGGTTGCCATATACTTAAGCTTAGGGCCCAGGGTCTGCTCACTGGTTTAACTAGATTTGGCTGAATTTCAGTTATTGCATGAAGCGACTGCCGTCTGACCTCAATCTATAGTTAAACCAGCTGTCAGAATGTTAGAAGGCACTGACTTCCTAATAACGACTGCCATTGATGTTCATGACAGCCGGGAGCAACGGCTTAACGTGCTTTCTGAGGCACGGAGCAAGCGTTAAGTATGCACATAATTTCTAAAAGTCACAGGTGTGCCACTAGGGTTTGAACCCGAGACCCTCTGAATTTGAAGGCAATGGGTCTCACCACTGAGCTATCGCCGCTACTAGCTAGATGGAGATTTAAGATATTGCTTCAGCTACTTATCCTTATTCTCAAATGAAAAGACCATTTTATTTCTAAGTTTAAAGTTGATAATAATGGCTTAAGCCAGACATTATAAATTACTAGGGTTCCGTATGTCCTAAAGATAGCGGATCTTGACTTAAGTTCATTGAAATTTAAATATTTGTCGTAAAATGTCAACCTCAAAATAACACACGACCTAAATGTAAATAACTTCATATAGTGCATACCAACTTATATTTGCAGTTTAAATGTAGAGGAAAACAATGTTTTTTAACATAGAATGTTAATTTGTTGAAAAGGTAAAATAATTAACAAAATAAAATATTCCCATATATTATTTTATCCGGCATTTCACGATCAATATTTTAGAAGATAATATATGTTTTTATAGTATTTCACATAAATGCTCAATAAAGCGCGAACCCCAACTACCGCATTATACTTCATTGACAACATCTTATAAAACTTACTTCATTCGAGTTCAACTCAACTTGCCCCTTTTTTATATAACATTCACATAGTCTGTTATATAAAAAAGGGACAAGTTGAGAAATCTGAGAAATCTATTGGAAATCTCTTTGAAACTTTCAACTCTTTTAAACAAAACATTGAAGTTCACCAAACAATTTCGGAACTGGGTAATTGTGAATTTTATTTAGTTTTTAGGGGACAGCTTTCTGACATTAAAATCTGTAGTGTGTTTACATCATGTTTTTCCATAATTACTGGAATTATCTTCCAATATGTTTAACAACACCGGGTCTGTTTTACGAAATTATTGTTATTGCTCTGCAAGATATTACAAAAAATATTTTAAATTTTTACTTAATCAAAAACGTTCAAGCCCGCACACCAATAAGATCTTTTGGGTTGTCAATTAAGGCATTATAAGGTTACTTGAAGGTTGCAAATATGCGATTAGGTCGATAGCGGGCAGCTATGCTATGCCCATTTTTGTTCTGTTTATATAATATGCACTTGGAACCGTTTTGTTCTGTCAATTTATCCACTTTGTGTGTGACATTGTTATCCAAGCACTAAATATGAGATCACTTATTTGAATTATAAGATCTTTTGTTTTAACTCCCCAACTCCCGCCTCTTTCTGCAAACAAAGTATTTTATAAGTATACTGTAATTCGTATTGTAAACTCCCTAAACTAAACATTTTAGTATGTATGCTTTTAAAAATAGATTTACCAACTGTATTATGATTGAGTAACTTTAGCACAGACTTTATAGATCTCTTTGGAAGCTTCATATCAGTTCCTGTGATTGATAATTGTATTTTTAGTTTTATATAAATTACAGTTATTTGATATCATACTGTTCATAGGTTCACTGTTATATTAATGATCGGTATGATTCAAGTACTGCAATATCACCCGATTTAATTATCTCAAGTACCCATTTCCAAGGAACCGAGAAACTGATGAACAGCTCGCGGCTCGAGACAACAAAGATTTAATTAAAATATCAAGAAGCATCTCAAGTAATTATATTGTAATCCAAGTTGCATTAGATTTTGATTTATGGGTCATTTATGAGCAAGGATGTATACGCCATTGCTATTGTGGTGAGTTAGGTATTTTGTGATTCATAGCTATAGAATTATTATAACAATTTCTGTTTGTATTGAAATTTATGACGCGGCAGTCGTTGGAGAGAAGTAATAAATAAATGCGAAAGTAAATGGTGGCTTGTAGTAAGATTAACAATAATATAATACATATTATAAAAGAAATCATAAATAATCAATATTTATATACGATATACGATTAAATAGTTTTGAAATCCAATAGCTTGCATACGAATAATTATTTAAGTAAATTATTGGTCTTTCTTTTATTGGCGGGCTTGATCGCTGAAATACTGTTCGTTGTTACGCGCAACTATTGAAAAGTGTGTGGATTCAATTTTGACACAAACGAATGTGATATGGTTATGTATTTATCTCCCCAGATTGGTCTCCACTTTGACGTGGTGTGGGGGGGAGGGGGGGCTGAGCATCTCCCGGTAGGTAGGAACCTGGGTTTTTACTTTTTAACAAGCTAAATTTTACTTTTGTTATAGCAAAATGTATGTTAAATATTTTAGGCCCCACATCTCTAATGAACTAGGTCAACTTTCAAGTTAGGTCCTGATTGGAATACCAGCTGATAATCTTATCTACGGCACTTAACACAGCACTTAGTTTACATATATACGCAGGTGCTCAGCAAATACCTTATTTATATACGAGCTTTTGCCTGCGGCCTGCTAAGCCTTGTGTAGATGGAGATTTACCTTGATAATAATAATGAAAATTAAAAAAAACTTTAAAAAATTAAACTGTAGAAGGGTAAACGGTAAGAGAATAGTAATTTTAGTATTAGTTTTAGCTAATAACATAATAGTAACTTTCATTTAATGCAATAGAGGCGGCTAGATGTATTGCTAGGAGTGATAGGATAGAAATGAAGTGATAAAGGAATGTGTGTGTATACATGCATGTGTGTTAATGTATTTTTCTAGCAATTTTTTTTAAAATGTTTTGATTAGTCACACAATACAGAGATATAACGAGCACTTAATTTTGTTAAATGCTTAATTGTAAACATAGGCTGTATCTCCCCTGATATGTGTGAACAGCATGACTAGTCAATGTCGAACATTACAAATCGCGAGAAGTAGAAGAACAATTTAAAACCTACAAATAAGTAGGTACTTAAGAAAACACAAAAACATATATACGTGACATTTGATAAATACACAAAAATAATTCATTTCCAAAAAATTAAATACAATTCCTATTACCCGTACATAATAAAATTCGTTAACATGGCGTGAGTAATGAAAAACCATGAAGTATTCTTGAATAGAACTACGCAGTCTAAAGTAAAATTATATTTTTTTATAATGAGTAAGTTTAATTGAAGACGGGGGTGTATTAATACAACTCAGCGCATTTTATACTCATAGAACTTCTTGCTTATTATTTGACCCAGTTGTCATAAAACGGATCGTAAAATTAAATGATCATCAAAATAATGTAATAGAGAATTCTCCAATAAAGCTTTATACCCAAATAAGAAAGTTGAGTATAAAGCTGTCTGCTTATATCAGAGATGCTGATGAATTAGTATGCCAGGTTTTATCTGTTGTAAGCCAGGCCTCAAGCATACATCTTTTGGATGATCATTAAATTATACGCGGATAAATAAATCTTTGTCAGACCCTTCGCCCGGTTTTCGGTAACCACGTGTTTGCTTTATGGGACACGTAGTCGATAAAGCGTCACCCATTCCGGGCCGGCCTTCGTCTGTGGACATCACCACGAATGCCTGTCGCTTCTATTCGGGTACGTGTTACGTAAGTCAACAATTGCTTGACTAAAAGAAAAGAAATAATTACATATTATTGCTTATATGTATAAAGTAGGGTCATTTTATATACAAACACTACTATTCCAATGTATGTGGATCCTACCAACCCTTAGGAGCCCTTGCCAACCTCACCGGCATGAAGTGTAGTTCTCCCGGCATATTAACTTCATATTAGGCGATTCGCTTCCCATATACACAACCCTTTTCCTTAAATTCAAAAATCTCTATCTTCCGTTCCCCTATGTTGCAAAAGAAAATCCTATTAATAGTTTTAAGATGAGCATAGCCGCGTAGAGGGGCCCCCAAGTAAAGTAAAAGTGATACAATATAGAAAAACTGCAGGAACTTAGTAGATCCTGTAAATATTGATGTACAAAACTAACTAGGTAATTTTTTTCTATTCGTTATGCCTATTAAAGTAAACTCATTATTTCTTCACTTAAAGGGTCTCCAACACGGCGAAGCTTATATTAAAAATATTAATAGGATTTCATTTAAAGATATGGTAACAGAAAGTAGATATTTTTGAATAGGGAAAAAACTGTGCTGTGTGGAAAATCCGAACCGTTGGAAGCTTCATATTAAATCCTGCTATAATATTAATTTCATTCAATGCGTTTACTGAAACATTGTAATAACAAATCAATAAATTCAATCCGTGGTAACAGTTCAGTACAATCACCGCCTACAGTCGCTTGTAATTCATTGACATTAATATTTGCTTTAACAGAAACATATTTTAAAATTGGCAGGTTTATGCTAAAACACATCCTATATTTACCGACGACCAAACATGTGTGCCTATTCCAATGGGCGTATTCCAATAACGGGTTTCGAATAAACACGATTATTGCTTGTCGAATTTCATGACAGTTTACGCGTATAATATATTATTATGTAGACTATGTGATTTTGCTTTATGTAATTATTTACTTATGTCTATGCAAATAATACGTATCTGGAGAGTCGTGGTAAACGAGGAACCTTTAAAGTACACTGAAATATTAATCTTAATGTAGGGGGATTGAAAACGGACTCCTGAATTGAAATATGACACACCCTGCAGCGCCATTTTCAATTCAATGGTCCGTTTACAAACAATTAGGCTATATAGCTCTTGCGACTTAAAATAAAGCGAAAATCAAAGCACCTCATCAAAAATTGGACCAGTTTCATTGAATTTTGGTTGTAAGATGTACTGTTTAATGTAATAACAAGAAAGTAATAGTATAATATTAGATGTAACGAAATTATAGGAATTTTTTCACAGATTATTTCTAGAAGGATGATATGGGAACCTTGTTTTTATTATGTCTATTAAAGGTAATAATTCAGGGAAACTCGATGACTTCCAGCTACACGACAACCCTCGAGAAAGTTAAGGACAAAACCATTTAAGTTAATTAAGTGAAGTGAAGTGCAAAAGATTATGGAAAACATTATTAAAATAAGTATTTTGAAGGAGCGGCTAGTTATAATTAAATAACAGTATTTTAGCATCTTAGCTTAAATTCAGAGGGTCTCGGGTTCAAACCCTGGTGGCGCACCAATTACTTTTCGAAGTTATGTGCGTAATAATCGCTTGCTCCGTGCCTCGGAAAGCACGTTAAGCCGTTGGTCCCGGCTGTCATGAACATCTATGGCAGTCGTTATTAGGAAGTCAATGCCTTCCTCTTCCTCTGGGTTGCGGAGGTCAGACAGCAGTCGCTCCACATAATAACTGAAATTAAATCAAATCTGGTTGAACCAGTGAGCAGACCCTGGGCCCTAAGCTTAAGTCTAGGGAAACCGGGATAATGCTAGGATAATATGATGATTTTATCATCTCAGCTAATTACCGTCTCTACTACTACTCACAGCACTAGGCACGAGCCTCTTTTCACTATATAAATTTACTCATTACATAAATTGATAATTTTACCTTAGATTTCGAACTCCACCATCCTCCAATTGGATCCTAGTTCCAAAATGTATCACCATACATTTATCACTTTTCTCCAGTTAACTTTTACAAGTTGTCTTTAACTTGGTTTATGAATACCAATTGTGGTGAAAAACGGGACCAAGCTTTCGTGCTCTTTGAAGGACGGAAGCTCTCAATATTAATAATTCTCACACATACGATCACCTCTCATTCGATCTGGATAAAGTACATCCACAGCTCTGCTGGATGTTGTTGACGATATTTTGTCGGGACAAGATATAGGGAAAGAGTCTATCTTGGTTCCATTGGATTTTTCACGGGACTTCGAAACCATCAACCATGATCTTTTATTGTCAAAGTTATCATTTTATGGTTTTAGCAGTGGAGTCTTGCAGTGGTTTTCTAGCTACACTAGTGGGCGCTCGCAGCGTGTTGAGGTTGTAGTGGAAAACGGGATTAAGTCTCTGTCTGAAACTAGAGCCATTAGCCGTGGTGTGCCCCAAGGCTTTATCGTAGGTCTTATTTTATTTATATTATATAGCGCTGATTTAACTAATTGTAATAAAAACTGTAAATATCACTTGTATGCAGATTATTTGCAAATTTGTCTATCTTTCAAACCCAATGAAACGTTAATTGCTGTAAATAAAATAAATGTGGACTTGGAAACATTTGAAAAATGGGCGAATGAAAATTGTTCAATTTTAAACCCACTTCAATCTAAATTTGTAGTGTTTGGATCAGAGACTCAAATATATAAAATTAATTATTATAATCCCGTAATTATACTAGGCAATTCGAACATCGACAAGTGACGGAACCTCGGGGTTCTTATGGACAGTAAACTACGTTTTCATAATTACACTTTAGAAATTGCAAAAACTTGCTTTTATACGCTAAAGGTACTATATCAAGTTAGGAACTTTTTGGACACAGACTTAAGAATTAAACTTTGTGAAACTCTAATATTTTCTAAACTTAACTGTGCTAAAACAGTAATAGGCGAGTGCATGTATGGTTACATAAAAAAAAAAAATTCAGCTTGTCCAAAACTCTTGGGCACGATTTTATTTTAACGTAGAGCCCATATCACACCATTTCTCAAGAGGAGTAAACTTATTAATATGCAGTCAAGGCGCTCACTTCATTACGCTTGTCTTCTTTTTGGGGTAATCAAAACTAAAATACCTTCATAATTATATGAAAAATATTTTTTTTCTAATCGTGTTAGAACTGCTTCTCTACTTGGTTGTCTGAGCCATAACACAGTTGCATTTCGAAGAAGTTTACGCTATTCTTCCACAAAATGTTGGAACAATATCCCACCGCCCCTTTAAAAAGTTTTCCTCATTACGTGCTTGAAAAGAAAATTTAAAAAAATATCTTATTAATAAACAATTCTTATATATTATTTATTTAAATGACTATAAATATTTTATTTTGTGGCAAGCCCAGTGACACACATATTATGCGCGGCTATATTATTAAATTAAATTGGAGTCCAATTTCAATTTTTATATTTAATAATAAATACTCTTTGTAGGAGTGCCCCCCCTTTATATGGTAATATTTTTATTTTTGTTTAGTATCTTATCCAAGGACTGACTCTATAAACTCTGTTTAACTTCGGCGATCGATTGAGAATGAATTTTCAAAGAATATCGACCGCAACAAAAAACACTTTAAAAAATATATTACCAGCTAGGAAATTAATGGGCTCGTAGTAACAAATTTTATCAGCCCTCATTTATCATAAATCGCATTAAATAGTAATTATTGGAACTCCGTTTCCGCTATAATTTATGAGTTATAGATATCGATAAAGATCGTACCAATTATCAACGCAATTGCCCAAATGTAGGTTTTTATAAAGTATGACAATTTTATTATCACTCAGAAATGTAAAATGGTTTGCCCGCGAAGTCGGCCACACACGCCGGTGGTCGCACAAGGAGGTAGGGGGGGGGGCGACACACTGCGCCTGAGGAGGTCCTCCCGGTTCTGATCCGGGGAACGTTGGCCGCGGGCGGGATGTCAGAAGCTTTTTACTTTGGCACTGGTCCCCCGCCCCTTTTTCAACAGCGGTGGGCGTCGTCGGAAGCAGCGGTCGCATCTGCCGCAGTGAGCCCCACACTCCCCTCTCGGCGGAAAGGCATTTTGTTACAGACTTAAATAAAAAAAATGGTAGGATCCCGGTGCATCCATCTAAATAAAGAAAAAAAACAAACCATGTCCTGACAATAAGGAACACAATAAAAGCATTTCTATATAAGATAGACTAGTCGTGTTAAGCGAAAAGCACAAGTACCGCAGTACAGACGTTTAGTCTATATATATGAATCTCTTTTGAATAACAAAACGAACGCTTAAAATAATTTAATTGAAAACGAAATTCTCAAACCAGGTGCGTAGAAATAACAGGAAGATATTTCACAATTTCCTTAGAAAGCTGAACGTTTTGCGATTTTCATTTCTGAGTTTCAATCAATTACGTGACTGGAATAAGTGACGCTAGATTACCACTTCAATTATTGATATTTTCATTATTTCATGGAAATAGGTACTATTAGCGTTTCTGCTTAGAGTTCAGTTACACAAAGAATAAGAATTAATCATGTAACTTAAACGAAATTATATCGTGTAACGAAACACAAGTAGTATATATATAATCCTAACCTGCTTGCGTCGTCGGCAAAGGAGTTGGAGGAGACGGTGACGATAGTTCAGGATTCTTTCTAGCGAAAGGAATGAAAGTAAACGTTATTAAGACGAAAGTTATGGTTTTTGAGAGAAAAGACGAAGTGACAGATTGTGAAATTTTAATCGGAAGTAAAAAAGCAGAACAAGTAAATGAGTTTGTGTATTTGGGATCGAAACTTACGAGAGATGGAAAGTATGAAAGCGACATCGACAGAAGAGTGAATTCTGGAAACATGGTGAATAGGGCACTTCACGCCTTTGTTGAAAAGGCACGTCTGGCAGTGCATAGAGGAGAACGAACCTACTACGTATGGAAGCGAATGATGGTTATGGCAGAAAAATCATAAAAGTAAGATCAATGCAATAGAGATAAGACCACTCAGAAGTATTCTAGGTGTAAAATTGAGTGATAGGATTAGGAATGAAGTGCCGGAGTAAGGGCCGAAGCTGGTTTAAAAAAAGATATAGTGACAAGAATTGAGAAAGGTATGATTAGATGGTTTGGCCACGTCACGTTCAGAGGATACAAGTGGTACACCTGCCGATTAACGGACGAGGCTCTGGCCAATATAGATGTTTCTGGTAAACGGCAATAGGCTTGCCATCTATTATGTGGGACCAACAACACAATTGGCGAAGCGAGGGCGCATATTATGCCACTGCTTGCCCCTTCCGGGAAACAGGCGTGATTGTATATATGTATATATGTATTATATTCTAATTGAGAGTGTCCTCTCTGTAGCTAACGATTCCATTGGTATCGCAGCAGACGTATCGCGGCAAAGAAACTGCTTTTTGCCCATTGACGACCGATATGGCGTGGTGGCGAGAATACCCGCTTACCGCTAAGGTCGTGGATTCGATTCCCACGCAGGACAACGCCTTTGTGTGCATGAACATAAATATTTGTACTGGTCTGGGTATTTGTATATTAAGTATGTATTTACAATAAAAAGTATTTTGTATATGTTTATCCGTTATTTAGTATCCATAACACAAGTTCATTGATGTAATAATTGTGTAGAAGCCGTCATTGTTACGACACGCTACCCGTTGGTCACTCGCACGAGTAATATCTGTTCGGTGTTGACGGTAACAAGCGAAAAATCCTCTTCGTATTTTGTTTTGTTACCCGCATCGCAAATTGTACAAATCACATCTGTTTTTCTCTTTTGTCAAAGTAGGTACAAGTTGTAACTAAACATTTTATCAATAAAGAATTATTATTATTATTGCGGGCTTTATATCAGATGCACTACAGTAACGAGTGAATTTCAGCAGCACCTGATCCAGTCGTAATCATCTACGGCAGAGAAAAGAAATCGACGTCATGTAGAGTCTGTAGGTCTTACAAATAAAATAAAAATGCTTAACTGCTATTACTTGTTGAAATATATAAAATATGAAATGGAGGTATGGTACTATGGTACTAAACTAATTTTTTTATGAAGTCGACACACTCCCTCGACACAGCTCCAAAGGATTCTTTTAAAAGTCAAGTAAGTAGATATTATGTTTTGTTTTCTTCTATTTTATATTATCAACTAATAAAAAAAATTGACCAAATTTTATATTGCTTCCAACTTGTGTTTAATGACGAAACATGAGTAGTAAATAAGAATCCAGTTTATACTCATTATATTTTTAGGGATGAAAAATTTGAATTGAATTATGTGGTTTAAATATCCAACATCATCAATTTTTTAGTTGTAAGATAAATATCATTAAAAACTTGTTTTATGGACACAAATTAATAGATAAACATACATATATATTTTATTATTGTTGTAAATACATACTTAATATACATACTTAAAATACATAAGAAAACACCCAGACTAGAACAAACAAACATGTTTGTGCACACAATGCGATTTGTCCTGTGTGGGCTCTAACCCACTACTTTAGAAGCGGACTGCGGGCATACTCGCTACCACGCCACATCGGTCGTTAAACTAGTTAAACTCACTAATCAAACTAGTTGAGTTTCTTGATGTTTTTATTAATGACCAATCATACTCTGAGCAGTACACAGTTAGTGTGTATGATAAAAACTTATTCTATGCCTCCAAGAAGAATTATTTTTTATAAATTCCTAACATGTCCTTTAAACCTCCTCTGATAGTTATCCCGTAATATATTTTAAACCTGTGTGTATAAAATCCGTCATTAGCTTTCAGTTTCAAACTAAACTCTGTAATTTATTTTTAAGAGCTGTGGATTTAGAATAAATGAAAAAAAAAATTACACAGAAATTGGTAACTGTTAAATTAAATAAAACTAATTTACTAGCTCAAATTATTATCACTTCTTCAAGTCAGGGTAAAAACTTGACAAGGTGATAAAGTGCTCCAGTTATATTAATTGCTTTTTACCTTTCTAATAATTATTGTGATTTGTAATAAAATTTGTGAAAAATTACACAGAAAGTACATTAATTTCTGATATTATTCGTGTCAAATACGCGTATTATCAGAAAGAGTATGTAAATTACGGGAGAAGTTTAAATTTAAGCAACATATTGCGTCATAACCTTGAACTGAGATGATCTGCGTAACACCGTGTTTTATCACGCCGCTAAAGCCGAATGCAAATTCGCACCTCTTCATAAAATAATCGACTTGGTTTTCGCAAGCTGAACACTTAAAATTTTACCAGGTAATTTTGATCGTTCTATAAATATTAATCTCTTTAATCTGCTGAGATCGTCTCTTAAAGAAGAAAATATTTTGTTAAAATATACATTAGAATAGTCGAAATAACTTAACAAATGAACTGAAATACTACAGAGTCAACCAATTATATCAATAGCAGTACAAAATGGAACAATAAACTATAAAACAAACGACGTCGAGGTTTTCAGGAAGAAAGAAGCTAGGGCGCGGGCCTCTTCTACCAAACCAAGGGAACATTTTAAGTCACATTGCCTTAAGGCTATTGTGAACTCCCCAGAGTTTAGTCGAGCCCTAGGTAACGGGTACATGGGATTCCTAGTCTATTGCGTGTGGAGTGGAAGTTTTGATAGATCGAGTTTTATAATAATAATAATCATTTATTTCAGAATAATAATTTCCATAGCATAACAAAAACATAAATACGGTTGAAACGGATACATACAATAAAATCAATGAAATCAATCAAATATGCCCCGTTAGAATAATTCCTATGCACGTTTTTATTCTAGTTTCAGCTTCTATTTCAAATTCATCAATATATAATATGCAATAAAAAAAATGCCGGAAAACTTATTTTTTTTGAACATGAATTTAACAAACTTAAAATCTCGATAACAAGGCCAAGTATAAGAAAGGGCCTTTTATAAGAAACACATAAAAACTTCTGAGCCGTAAATATGTAAATACTCTCATAAAATAAGTGGGAAAACAAAATGGCGTAAAAAGGGCGAGGGTATAAGCCGCACACGAATCCATAATACGTCTTTTGCTGAGTATTTACGCATTACATCCTTATAGAAGATTGCTGGTTACTCAAACGAGTAGGAGATTTCATTTTATTACTCCTTTTGTTCCCTCTGAATAATAGAAACAAAAAAACTCATAGCGTATTATTAAGAGGGAAATGTATTATATTGTTTTATTAACGACAGTTCTTTAAATTATCGTAGATAATAATAATATTTTAATGTCATGGGAAATAAGTAACTAAAACTTACATAAGTAAAAACAAACTATTTATAAATCAGAACCGAATAAATACCTGAATACGTTGTCATGGCAGCCGGAGGTCCTTTTACATAAGAAATTGTCGCACGGTAAGATTCTCCTACTGCGACAAAAACATATTCAAGTATTTATTATTCAATTCAGGTTTACGAAAACACCTGTTTTATTCAACCGCGCAAAGCAAAAATAGGGTATCTACATTTTAACTTCGGGACGTATTGTCATGACAGCAAGTCTTTAATTTTTTATGCTTTCATTAATTCTTTTATGTTTTACTTAACATTTCTAGCCCATGATTTATACAATATGGAAGATGCTTGGATGTTAACGATAGGTATATTCGATGATTTTATCGATAAATCTTCTTTTATTCAAAATTCAGATATTATTCTGTTTTCTCATTTTAAAGAGCCAAGTATTATTATTACAAATACATTTTATTTAAGTTCACAAATTAATTGTAAGCAGGAAAGCGTTATGTCGTTTATATTATTATTGTGACGATTAACAGTAATTTCACTGGCGTTAACAACATAGCAAGGGGCATTTACAAGCAGACGGGCCGCGTCGCTCGAAGCACCAACGACTGATAGGGCGTTAAGGTTCTTCAGTGGCGACCGCGAACTAACAAACATAATAGAGAAATTCCTCGAAAACTATTGGGGAGGCCTATGTTCACCCTCATACTATGCAGACTATCATTAGCAATACTATCAATAGCACTCGAAACAACAAATTTTGTACGTTCCTCTGTAAGCCTATTGCTCGCGCTAATTCACTCTTAGCCTAGAGTGCTCATAGTCATCATCTACTACTTACCTACCATCAGGGAAGAGG
Organism: Musotima nitidalis; assembly: GCA_949126915.1. NCBI lineage: Eukaryota > Metazoa > Arthropoda > Insecta > Lepidoptera > Crambidae > Musotima > Musotima nitidalis. Next base: position 915,486 of record OX421431.1, read on the forward strand.
CGATCCTTAAGGCAAAACCACTTAAAAATACTTCATTTTAAACAATTTTTTTTAAACAAATACGCAAATGCGTTACATAAAAAAATGTATATTGTTATATCATCATCATTCCTGCCTATTTTCGTCCGAAGGTTTTTTCGTGAAGGGTTTTTGATCATACTCCACCTTACCAACTCAGAGCGGTTTGTGCGGAGGTAAGTGTTTCGCGTCCTTATGTTAGAATTTTTCACATCCGCCTAACCTTTGATTACCATGTGCCTGGTTATGTAGGCAATTTTAATACTCTTGGAATGAGTGTACTTATATGTAAATTTAATTACAAAATGAAAAGTTGGGTAAAATTTGCAGCTAAAAAAGTCTTGCACTGTTTAATGATTTTTTTACGGTTTTGACTAACAGATAGAATGAGCATGTCTATCTAAAAATATAAATAGGCTTGCACAAATTAATTATGTTAGTCTCTTAGAAAAACGGCTTTTGATAACGACTTAAGGAAATTATACAAAGCCGTCAATGTCGTCTCCAGACACATTGTCATTAAGAAAATAATTATAATTAGTGGACGAATATCTTACTTGTAATCTAGGAATATTGTAATTTTTTTCATCGTAATTTTTTTCTTTGTGAGTTTTTTCAACTAAACAACCTACTAACCTATCTAAGCAAAAAAAATATTAACCTTAAAGAAGATTTGTTAATACCTCAGGAACGAATTGAAAAATTCTTAAAAAATATATTTGTTATTCGGTCAGCTTCCGTTGCCAGTGATGTGTTAATAGTTACATAAAAATCATATATGATTGAATTGTTGCTCTTTAAAACATAAAAAATAACCTGTAGGTCAAGCAGTTAAAGTCACGGACAGCCACTAGTTGCGATGTAGAATTGAAAGCTAGCTGAGAAAAGCCAGTTAATTATTTATATAATAATTATACTTGGTCGAGAAATGTAACAGCATTATAAAATTAAGTCTTTTATGTTATATTTGTTTAAAATAAAAACAAGTAGATCCTTAGGAATCTAAGTTAATCACTTTTTGGTTTTTTAATTTAAAAACGTAGAAAAATTCTTCATTGGTCTGTGTATATTTATTTCGACTTCCTAATATTTCCCCATATGCTACATTTTATCCCAAAAAAGTGTGTGGTTTCTGTGGGGGGCGATAAACTACATATCGCGGGCGTAGTAGCAGCTGGTCGCTTGGTTGTTAAATTAATGGTGCGGTTGTCTTTTAATAATTATAATAAAACCTCATCAATATGAGTCGAGTGACAAACATTATAATTAACCGACAAAAAGATACTATTATTCTAATATGTTTGTATAGCATCTTAGAAATCAATATTTTGGACCCATGAAGATAATTTACAAAATAAATCAAAAAAATCAAATTAAAGTAAAAAAATATATATCCCAAAGTTTAAATAGGGTTAACAATAGAGCTCCTTTCCTGGTTAAACTTGTTTATCAATTCTACCACGCCTAACTTTCACTTTCGTGTTATCCAATTTTAACTCTGATTAGAATACTTTAACAATAACATATTTTTCGCTTCCAAATCTCTTCTGTACCTTACTTAGATAATTATAAAGTGCGATTGGTTTTCCTTAACTTTAGATTTGAAAGCAAATTACTACAGTAAAGATTTTGTTGATATTTTTAGTGAAAAGCGTCCACCAGGATTTACAATTATAATTTTCTATTATTTGAAACCAAGATTAGAATTGGCTAGGTCATATTGGGTTTGTGGTATTCGGTCCTTGCGGCCTATCGGTTTTCGATGATCGGTCTGTGCTCAGTGCGCCCCGTGGCGTTGGGAAACACGCACGTCCGCACCAACCGATCCTCACTTCGAGACCGCGAATAGTTTACTCAGAGAACACGTGGGCTGTTCTTGATACGTGATCGTGTGTTGAAAAATTGGAGGTTTTCAATTGAAACTTTAAAAATATCTTATTGAAAAACTATAGTGACATAATGTATTTTTTTTAAATAATGTAGTATTTGTAAACGACAATTAGTGCAGTGCCCTATGGAGATGTCATGCAGAAATATTTCTAGGAATACGGGATTCACCCTGTTTTTATACATAATTGCGGTAACCGCAGTGCATGGATATGTGGAAACTGAGGACTTCATTAGCGATCTCGATAAACCGGGTAAGTTTGGAATAATAGATCGGATCTCTGAATTCTTGTATCAATGTATGTTTCATTAGCCTGAATTGTACTAAACTTAAATATACTTAAGAGAAATCAGTCTGAGTAATGATATTTTTCTAACAGGAAAACAAATGAATAGATTGTTATTTATTAATACTGTTACGTATATATTTACGTTGACGGGAAGTTAATAATAGCTTATTAAATAATGTGAACTTAAAGAACATATTTTTTAACCGAATTTGTCTTTTGGGTTTAATTTTTCTGAAAGGATTAATATTTTTGCTAACACTTTGCTAAGAATTTTGGTCAATGAAGTCTGTTAAGAAATTGGCAACTTTATTTTTTCTTAAGTATTATTTTTCAATAGAGTTTCTAGCTTGACTTAGTGACAACCATAGCGATAACCAGGATTATTTACTGACGGAAATTTCTTCGTATACATGCTAGAACTGTGTCTAATATTTTTTTGCCACATTGTAGAAATTTGCGAATTACTATGTTTGCTTGAAGGATCTGTAGCTGGCTAAACTATTGGGAAGTAGACTTAAGAATTGATGACTTTAGGCGAGCGCAGTGCAGTTCTAAACAGGATTATGTCTAAATGGCACAATATTGGTAAATGAGCTGGCGATTCACTTACCATTATTACATTAACGTCTCGTTTATCTAACATCTGGTGAAATACAAAATAACAAATACATTCAAAATATAAAAGCATGTGAGCTTATTTTGCTTACATTCACAGTTCAGTGAGCTTTTCCGAAGCTCGGATTAATTCTCACTGCGCAACTCTGTTTTGCTTTTAATAGGGTTGAACAAAGTTAAATAGAAAGGTACTATATTGCAAAACTGACTCCGTAAAAAGGCAAGAGTTCGCTTTATCGAGTCGTACGTTCACGTTATCTTCATCATCGCCATCTTTTGTAATTCTGATTTTCAACTAAAGTACTTTTTTTGCTCTGGCAACTCTGAAGTGGTCGTACGTCAAAAGTACGGCTCCGTATTAAATTTAAAGAATTTATTTAATTTTAATGTTAATTGTAAAATAATACTTTGAAAAATAATAATAATCTTTTAAATAATCGCTTAATTGTATTAATCTGATAAAAGTGAAACTAAATTAAGTGTAGGCGCCGGCTCAGTGAAGTGCTCGTGACCAGAAGCAGCTGTTATAATTATATTTAAATTAGTTTTGTGCATATTTTCGTGGACTGCATTGTCATAAACCTGGGAAGTATTTTGTTTTTCAATTATCTAAGCTTTATCCACTAAAGGATATATTAATAATACTAGATAGGTAGATACTTTAAATCTATAAACACAGACTTCGCAAGCCTATTAATTCCTTAATCAGGGTTAAAACAGCATTGTTGGTTATTTCTTTTCAATATATCAAAGAGTTCTAAGCTAATAAATGGTTAAAATCTAAATTTCAGTTAAAAAACTATAGTTTTATATCTATTTGTTACCTACCCTCTTATTTCAAATATAATTCTCAACATTGTAGACAATATTATTGACCGACTCTGTTAAACTAATTTTTTTATACTTATTAGTTCATTATAAGTATATGTCTAAGTCATAAATAGAATGGTGATTCACATTCAGTCATTATATCTCAATTATTAAGTCTCAAGCATTGTGTGATTTTAATAATTAATCCTGAATTTTGCTTAATTGTTTCTCTTTTTGCTCGGTTAAGCCCAATAAAGTTAAGACCTGACCATTGAAAACACTAAACAAAATATTTAATTCTAGACAGCAATATTCTTGAATATTCTTTTTACTTTTACTCTAATAATTAATTTTTAAAAAAATAATAGTAGTTTGTTTAAACATTGCCTTTTGTTATAAAGTCCTTTTAGTCCCAAATTATTAATACCACATTAACAGTGTCACATTGGACATTATTAAGTAGTTTCTGTTGTGTTCATTACAGTCTCCATCATGCTGACTAGGCGTGCAACAACCCAAAGTATGGAACTAAAACTAAAACAAACTGCGAAGGAATTAGAAAGATCAAAACTGCTGTGTGAACAGTTGTTGTCTGACCGGGATGAGTCTGAGCAGGAGATTCTAAAGGTTGTAGACAAAAACTCAGAATTAAAAACTGAGTTGTCTGCATTATTCATAAAACACCAGGAAGTACTGGGGCAGCGTGACCAACTTCAGCTCACCTTAAATGATCTTGACCAATGCAGCGCTACATATGAAAAAGCTTTGAGTCGCATAAATGACCTAGAAGTTGAAATATGTGAGGCTAATAACACAATTAGAAAGATGTCCAAGGAGCGAGCGCATGAAGAGGTTAGGCATTCCAATAGTTTATTTGAGGAACTTGCTTCATCACCTGACAATAAAAATGTAATAAATTTAAGGCACCTTAGTCATAATAAAATTAAAAAGTATATTAATGTTAATAAATTTATAAGAAAAACTGAGAGAATGGTTAAAAACAGTAACTGTTTTAAGAAAAATGTCGCTTGGAAGAAAGAAAGATTAGACCTGTTAGACACTATTGAAATATATGCGAAGAAGTTAAACATAAGTAGAACTAGTCATGAAAGGGATATTAAACAATTACAGTCTGACATTTTGCATTTGCAAGCCTCTCTTGATAGTATTACAGAAAATTATAACTTTGCTCAAAAAACAATTCAAGAACATGTTTGCACCTTCAGTGATTTAGCGGTAACTAATATTAAGCCAACTAATATAGATTTTAAAAAAATTGATAGCACGGATATAAAATTAAATAATGTCAATTCAAGCTATGCCTATACACAAAAGTATGTAATGTTTTCTGATGAAGCTGGAAAGGACATTGGTCAGTTATTTTATAACAAGTCCGGATCACATATAACAAACAATTGTATGCCAGGGGCTTCATTTAAAGTAATTATGGAAAAGATAATCAATAGTCAATTTTCAAAGGATACCAATGTCATAATTTGTATAGCTAATAGGGGTACAGTCACAAAAAAAACTGTTGCCTACTATATAGAAAAATTGTCTATGGTCACTTGTAATAAAATAGTTATCTTTTCTTTTCCTTTTAGTAAGAGCTTATCTCAAAAAGAAAATTATGTTAGATATAATTTAAATCTATCAATTGATAGTTTGACATTTTATTACAACGATGGCCCCAAGCAAAAAGTCTGTAATCGAAAAATGAAAATTTTACAGGAGAAATGTTTTACTGTTTTTTGTGAATATCTTTGCAACGCGTAGGAATATTTAAATCATTGATATATCCAATAAAACCTATTTTTTTTGTATATTATTACTCTTATATCAGTATAAAATTATGTTCAATCAAAAGCTTATAATCTATGAAAATGCATATTACAGGAAACGTTATAAGTGAAACTTTACGGTATTAACACTTACGGGATTTTTGCAGAAAAATTATGAAAAACGACAATTTGTAACATTTAATTATGGACTTTTAAAACGTAATTTTCTATGGCAAAGATGACGCGTAATATTTTATTACGGTGTTATTGCGGTAATTTATGATAGATACAGAGACGGTATTGTTAAATTGCGTTATTTTTAGAGAGAAAATTATTAAAAAACATGTAGCGGTAGCACCAATACCAATATATTTTTAACCAATTTATTGAACGTAATATTATAAGGTTTGTAAGAAAACAAACAGAATATTAGTATTCAATAAAGTTTATTGATTTAAAAACTAAAAGTTACCTCCTTTAATCAGTTTGGTAAAAATTAAACTCAAAATAATTATATCAAAATACACAAAAATAATCAAATAACAAAAAAATCTATATTAAGATACAAGAAAAGAAATAATTATAACAAAACGTTTATTATTCTTCTACTTCAGATGTGCTTTCAGTCGGGGCTTCAGTAATAATGATTCATAAAATGGATGGTAAAATCTTGGAATAGCCTCATTGTTATATAAACTTAAAAGGTCAGCATGCAACGCTTTACTTATTGGAATAGGTTCGTGGTGTGCACGTTTTAATTCAAAATTATCTGTACTTACAGACCTTGAATCTTGAGTACTCTTTCGTCCTCTTCGTCTACCTAAGGCAGAACGAGGATTGTCTTTATCAAGCTCTGAATAATCGTCTTCTAAATTATATTTAAAAAACAATTTGTTTGGTTTTGAATCAGTCACACTTCCACCACGTCAGCCCAGTGTATCACATTATGGTTTTTATCACACCGCAAAAGCTTATTGTCTACGAGTGGTTTCAAATCATAAATTTCAGACTGATCCAATTCTTTCACGCGATATTTTTCGCCAGTTACCTTTGAATTTAAAATAATACTATAGATTTGGTCAGAAGTGTACAATACTTTATGCTTAAGATTTTTTTCTATAAATGCATGCATAGAATCCCCCTCATTTGACTATGTCCTGTTTCGAAAAATCGATAAGTTATGGAAATCCCAAGAAGTTTTGCAGCATAACATACAGAGCAAAAATATAACAATTTTTATACTGACCATAACAGCCATCTGAATATAGTGAAAATGTATGAATACCTTTCTCTTGTTCAGTCTTGAAAAATAATAGTACAGCACTTCCTATTTCTGTGCTGCCTCCTTTAGCTACTTGATAATGCCACACATAACAATATCCTATTTTCCGAAGGGCATCATAAACAGTAAAATTGTAGCAAGGATATTTTCGCTTGTAGTGAAACGTCCCTACTTCAGATTGAGGTATACTCAATACTTTTTGCAGGTCAAATATTGCGACTGTGGTATTACACAGTCGCAATATTTGACCTGCAAAAATTTATCAGCTGTCTCTATTTCTTCTTTTTTTAATAATCTTATCTTTTCTTTTCTCTGTAAATGGAGTCTATGTTTTTCTTCTAGAGTAGCTTTAACGTTCAAATTTGGCTGTTCATAAATTGAGCAATTGGTATTTTTTTGGTTTGAAAATAGAGTAGTAGTATTGGCAGTTAAAAACTGTTTCATATTGTCTTTTTGTCCCCATAACAATATCTGTGTAGCCTTGCTGAATACACCACTCAGTATAAAAGCGATACATTTTCGTGATATTTAAATTTTCTGTAAGATATTCTGTTTTTGAATTCTTTCTCGTATAGTGGGATCCACTTTGGGAAATAAATCAATATGTGCTTTAATAGTGGCCTCTGTAGCAGTGTTCATTTTATAAGGTCTAATTGTCATGCATTCCCCTTTTAATCCCTCATCGGCTCTCGTAACTTTTTCTACTGCTGTGTACACAACTTGCTCTCCGATTTGCAAAATAGTCATAAAAATACATACAGGTATACTGCTCATTATTTGAAATCAAATAATAGTTAAGTGTTTGTTTCCGGCTGTTTTTACGATCTAAGGTCATTCGTTTAATGGTTTTGGTTTTAACATGTCTACTAATAAACAACCATTGGTGTTCACCATCAGCAAGACCATTAAATTTATAATTTTTTTTTGTCTTTATGACTCACTGATTTTTTGACCACAACCGTTGAGGGCGTGGCTTTATAGATCATTGTTTGATTAGTTTCTATTGAAAGAGAGAAATGCGCATTGCAAAATGACGCGAGGCTAGCCAAAAACTATAACGGCCGAATACAGAGTACGGCATGACGATTTTTAAATAAATTCATAAGTATTGACATATTACGTATATCATTAAGCCAATTATTATCTGCAATAACATTGTTAGTGGCTATAACGACATTCATGTATTTGAAACCTTTCGACAAAAATCCTGTATTAGAGTTTACCAAAACCATAATGAATTTATTTTACGGCAATAATCCGGTAAACGGATCTTACCAAAACAAGATATGAAAAATATTTTTGTAAGATTGTGTTACAGTACTTTTGCTGGAATAATTTTGTTATTTTATTTCCGCGCAATAAACATATATTTAATTATATCTTTATACATATAAATAGGAAAAATCTAAAAAAAATTTACACTATGTATTCCAGTCTATAGATTCTGAATATGTCAAAACACGAAAAAGTCCGTAATAGCACTTTACCGACTTTTTGCTTGGGGGCATCGACAATAACAAATTTCATGTTATTGATATAAATAACTTAGGTATTAATTTCTATTTGACAAATGGTAATTATTACATACCTAAATATATTAAAAAACGATTAGCTTCTACGCTATATTATTACTTTTTTAACTTAGCCAAAAACTTGGCTGTGAAACCTGCTTTTATTGAGCAGAACATTATTAATAATTCAAACTTGGAATCAATTCCAAATAATTTAAATTTACTCATAAGACAATAGAGGAGTTCTCTTGCAATAGATTGACCAATGAAAAGCCGCTCTTAAATTTATTTCATCAGAATGTTCAAGGCATTTCAGGCAAAGATCTAGAATTAAGTTTGTTATTAGAGTCATTAAATATCCATGTAATGTGTATAACTGAGCATTGGTTAAATGTTAATGAGTCTCTACTGGGACTACAAAATTATAAAGTAGCTAGTGCATTTCACAGGAAACAATCTATAAGAGGTGGATCACTTATTTTAGTACATAATAGTTTAAACAATAGGGCTCGTAGGGATGTTGAAACATCTTCAGTTGAACGTGTTTTAGAATTGTCTTGTACAGAGCTTAACCATTTTTTTGTTTTATGTGTTTATAGACCGCCTAGTGGCAATTATCAACAGTTTGAAACTGCAATGGAGGATGTTTTAGCAACCTTATGCAAAAGTAATAAAAAAGTTATAGTATGTGGTGACTTTAATGTTAATATTTTGGAATCTTCCTCAATATCAGTTAGGTTTTTGAATTTGTTCAAGTCTTTTAATTTACTTAATTCTTTTCTTGAACCCACTAGAATTACGCCTACGTCTTCAACATGCTTAGACAATATTTTTTGTAATTTTACTATTATACATAAATCAATTGAGTATGGCGTAACTTCCGACCACAGTGGACAGATTATTAGTTTTGAATATAATTTTCAAAATGTAACTAAAAAAATATTAATTAGACCAATAACAAAGAATCTGGTTTTGAAATTTCAAAGCAATGTCAACGAAAAGCTTACCACGTTAGAAAACAATTCCGCTATAAATTATGATAAATTGTTCGGAATTGTACAACAAGAATTTAAGAATAACTTTAAGCTGAAAAGTGTGGAAATTTCAAACAAAAGGAAGTTTTGTGATTGGGCTACTCCCGGAATTTATAAAAGTAGGAAGAAACTTTTTGATTTATATAGAGAAAAAAGTACTTCAACAGATTCAAATTTTATTCAATATGTTAGAAATTATTCAAAATTGTTCAAACTTGTTTGCACCACTGCTAAGTCAATGCATCTTAAAAATAAAATTATGAATTCCAAAAATAAAATTAAAGCTACATGGAATGTCATAAATCAAGAATCTGGAAAATACAAGAATAATCATAGCATAATAACTCTTAAAGTCGATGATAAAGATATTGTAGAAGAAGAAGAGGTGGCCAACGCATTTCGGAAATTCTTTGTGAATATACCATTAGAGACAACTCAAGCACTTGACTCCTCTACTCAGCGTGCAGTCTTTCTTCTTGAAGACAATGTACCTCTTTGTAGTGAATTATTTAGTTTTAGACATATTGATGGCTCTACAATAGTTAATACTTTTAATACAATAAATTTAAAATTAACTGAGGATTTATGGGGAATCTCAACCAACATTATTAAATCTATCATTAATATTATTGCTCCTCAGTTGGCAGTCATTTTTAATCAATGTATTGATGATGGTTCATTTCCAAGTTTAATGAAATACAGTAAAGTAATACCTCTTTTTAAAGCTGGTGAGAAGTCTGATCCTACTAACTATAGACCAATATCAGTACTCCCAGCTCTTAGTAAAATATTTGAAAAAGTTATTTTTAATCAATTACTTTGTCATTTCTCTCTGAATTCCTTATTTCATTCTCAGCAGTATGGTTTCACTAAGAGTAAATCCACTACAGATGCTGGTGTAGCCCTAATGAAGCATATATTTGACGCCTGGGAGGACAGGCAGGATGCGATTGGAGTATTTTGTGATCTTTCGAAGGCATTCGATTGCGTTGACCATCCTACTTTGTTAGCTAAATTGACATATTATGGTGTTAATAGTAATTCTTTAAAATTAATTAAATCTTACTTGAGTGACAGAACTCAAAAAGTAGTTATTAATAGAGTCGAGTCTTCTGGCGCGCCATTGCTTATGGGAGTTCCACAAGGTTCGATTTTAGGCCCTTTATTGTTTCTAATTTATATTAACGATCTACCTTTCTATACTAGAGATCTGTGCGAAACAGTTTTGTTTGCTGACGATACATCTCTGATATTTAAAGTGAACAGAGGCAAGGATCATTCTGACGTGATAAATAATGCTCTTGCGAAGGTTTTACATTGGTTTACGGTAAACAATCTATCTCTTAACGCAAGTAAAACTAAATGTATAAAGTTCTCATTGCCTAATGTTACAAAAGTCTCAACTAACTTGAAAATGAATGGCAAGAATATCGAGTTATTGAATGACACAAAGTTCTTAGGCATCAATATTGATTTTAAATTGCAGTGGAACCCCCATATAATGGATTTGTCCGGAAGGCTTAGCTCAGCATGCTATGCCATCAAAAAGATAAGACTCATAACAGACGAAGAAACAGCTAGATTAGTTTATTTTAGCTATTTTCATAGCATTATGTCATATGGTATGTTATTGTGGGGATCTGCTGCGGACATACATAATATATTTGTACTACAAAAGCGCGCCATAAGAGCTATCTATAATCTTAAGTCCAGAGATTCTCTTAGAGAGATGTTTAAAAGAATTAACATATTAACGGTTGCATCTCAGTATATATTTGATAATATAATGTATGTTCGCAAAAACATTAATACATTTGATAAAAATTCAAAAGTACATAATTTTAATACTAGGAATAGAAATAAGCTCTCTCTGCCAAATTGTCGACTTCACAAAACTAAAAATTCATTTTTGGGTCATAGTATCAGATTTTTTAATAAAATTCCGCAGGAAATAATTGATCTACCATTGGCAACTTTTAAAACTGTAGTTAAAAAGCAGTTTCTTCAAAAGGGGTATTATGCTGTTAATGATTACTTATCGGATAAACAAGCTTGGGCTTAACATTTTCAACTTGTATGTGTATATTAGAATAAAAAGTCAACCAGATCATTGTCGTGACCATCCCTTATTGTACAGGCTCAGCTCAGTTTCACAATACATACTTACTTGACTGTGATGGAAGGTTCCCTTAGTGCTACTTTATTGGTTACAGCTTCGGGGGACCCTTTCAGTATCATCAAATTTACACTGTGTGTCATGTAACAAAAATAATTTAAAAGAGCATAGCCTGTGAGTTTCTTGTCAGTTCTTCTCACAGAGCGGAGGCTCGGAACTGGCACTTAGATTCACTTACACCTAATTTTTATTTATTTGCATGTAAGTGAATCTAAGCTTCGTGATTTCAGGGTTGATATAATATTTTTTTTTTTTTTTCATGTATATTTTGTTTTGACGTTTTCAAGTGCTATGTAATAGTTTATGAAATAAAGAACTTTTTACTTTACTTTAATGTATATTCCAACTGTAGCTTAGAGTGCCTGACATTTCGTACATAATATCATTGTTTTTTTATAATTTTTTGATTGGCCTCCCACCTGATGGACCGACGATCTGGTCAAGGCGGTGGAAGCAGGCGGCTCAATTTGGATATTTCTGAGGGAGGCTGGTGTACAGCAGTGGACGGTTGAGATGATGATGACATCAGTGAGCTTTATTTCTTCTGTTAGTTTTTCGCAAACTGCTACTAAAACACGTTCAGTAAATCGATAATTACTCATAATAGTTTAGGCATTTCTGTTTTGAATGGCGCTGGGAAATATTGTGTGACATTTTCACCGAACTGTTTTTTTTACTAACGAGATAAGTTTATTGCTCTTTCGCTGCTCGTGACGTGTCGCGTCACCAGTGAACTGATTACTAGTAGTGCTTTGTTAACCAAAGACGAATAAGCATAGATGGAGGCTATTTCATTACGAACGAATTCTTTGCGACAAAGATATTTTCCTTCCTTCAGTGGATTTTTAAAGAACTTGCCTTCTTTTCCCATAGCAAATGAGAACGGGGCTCGAGGTAGTAGTACCTCGAGGATTTAGAGCAAAATCGTGTTGGTTTCGATTGGTAATTGTAGATTTAATTAATACAACTATTATGAAAAGCAGGGATAAACGGCGATACAAAATATCACTACAGCTGGTGTCTTGGGGTGGCGAGTGCAGTGCCAGGTTTAATTGGAATAGCACTGATATGAATATTTGCAGTCGGATCACTTATTATTATCATATGAGAATCTCTATTTGCTTGAGTTTACTTGCACTTCATACTCATATAATGTAAACAAAATTATTTTACTAGATACATCACACTTATTTTATGGATTTAAACCGCATTATATTATGATATTTTCGAATACTATACAGTGAATACTAGCAAAGTATGTAATGATGGAATTTCCAATTATTAAATTTATAAATAGGTTGATTTCCTCTTGTTACTGAATTCTGTATTAATCAGAAGCACGATCCGGGATCAAGTTTTCTTCTGTCTGATTCTAGAACCAGTATTAAATAACTTCTTGCTGTCGGATATTGCTGAGTAACATTTGAAAACGTTGCTCAACAAAAAGTGACGAACGGGAAAATATAGTATCCACATGTTTTTAATCACAAACAACGTTTTTGTTGTATTGGAAAATTTTGCTTTCTTTCTTGGATAGAAATAAATTAGTTACTAATGAGCCATTTATCACGTTTGTAATTACCAATATCAGGTCTGATGGGGCTTGTAGGTACATTTAAAAGGCATGTGTTATGCCGAAGTCAACACATAGGGCCCCATTGACAATTTAATTGTATAGTTGTGTGACACTACCCTCATGCACATCTTACACAGCACTTCTAGCCCCAAGCTAAGCAGACTTAATTACAAAAGAAACGCCCAGATCAGAACAAATATTTATGTTAATGCACAGAGCTATTTGTCCTGCTTCTGTGGGAATCGAAACCACGACTTCAGGGGCAGATTACAGGTACCCATACTAACTGATTTCGTGATAGGCAGCCTATTAGATTAAAAGGCTGAGGAATTAGGTAAATCGGACTGTACAGTGTACCTACCAAATTGTAAATGAAGCTGCCGCATAAAAATTAACCAATAGAGTGTCTGTTATGCGTGTATTGATAGCATTAAATCATTATAAACCAAAGGAACCATTAGACGTCCCTACGTATAAAAGGAGATGTCTAAAAATAAGGTTTAAAGGAGAGTGAAAGTTAAAATGGCTCTAGAATAAAAAAAATCTAAAAAGAACAAAATTTTACGTTAATAATACTTATATTTATAACTGAACGTTTTTTTTAGAGCTATTTCAACTTTCATTTCACTCTCCAGTTTTAGACATGTTCTTTTATAAGTAGGGACCGTCGCATTACAAAGTGACGCTATACAACTTGTCAGTCTCCTGCCGTTATCGTCAGTGTGTTAAGAGTATATTAAATATATTATTTTTGACAAATTTGCAAACACATATTTTTCAAGAAACAATTTAAAAAAAGTTTTATTGTAAACATAAAAATTTCACTACGTTGAGGGCCAATTAATGTCCCACATATAGAATTCCCGAAAAAACTTCAAAATTAATTGTTTCCTCAATTTCTCGGAACCTCAAAATTTCATTATGGTATCATAATAAAATTTGTTAGCCCCTATTAATTAACATGTATAATGTTTTCGTTTTCGCAGAAGCATAAAATTCCTATCGAATTCCATTATTTTCCCATCAAAAATAAGTTGTATCTCTTCATTGAGCTCCAACACAATAGCTATTTTTATTTACAAAAAGTTAAAGTCGTTCATTATGCAGCTCAATAAGGTGAATTGGCTCCCTATAAACACGTTTACGGTCTATTCAAAACTTGTTTTAGAAAAGGTTTTCCTTGTAAAACATTTCTATAGCTATTGGTGAAATTGAGGTAAAAGGCCGGATCGTAGTCGGACTTTTGCGAGTAGCGGCTGACAGCCTCCACATTAATATTCAAATAAAAAGTTACTGACGCAATGCTGTAGCCATAATGGTCGCATAAACTCAATATTACCTTATTTTTCCTTTAGGACTTTGCTGCAAATTCTATTTCAAATTAGATTCGGGCACTATTTAAGTAACTTGAAACATTTAGATATGATATTTATAGTCAGGATTATTTAGATTCCTACGAATATTCAACTGATATTTGGTTATTTGCATATTTTCACACCAGATTTGATTGGGATATTATAAAATAGTTATATATTAACTTATGTTTTGACAGTCATGTTTGTTATATTTATTTTTGCACACTGTGTATAATCTAGTTTTTTGTGCTTAAATTAAAGCTTAGTTGTTAAATAAATTAACAGCTGTTTCACGGCAGTAGAGATTTTATTTGTAGATACTTTTGGGTAGATTGTTAGTAGCTTTTCATGTCATAATTATTTTCTTTGACAATGCGCTCAGCGTCCAGCGTTTTTAGTTTCTTTTTTCTGTGATCTTAAGGTTTTTTTGACTTTTAGACTGTTTTTCAGCCTGCTATCTTGGAGAATAGTTCCTGGTCCCTCTGGCCTCGTTATATTTGTTACCGTTTTCAATCGATCAAATCCTTATTGAAGCTTTATATGACCTCTTAACACTTTAAAATATAAATAAAATAAGTACATATAGTTTGGCGTCTTAATTTGATTTACTTGACGCGCGTTTGGTCGACGTTTATTAGTATTATGGTAAACAATATATAATCAAACACTTTTAATATAATTGTTTGTGAACACTCTGAAGCAGTTTGGAGCGCACGATAAGCACAATATGTTTTTTTTTCTTTATTACCAAATTATCAATGGCTTAAATTAAACAACAATTAATTGTTCACAAGCCAGCTTGCCACAGTAAGGGTTATTTCGTCGATACAAGCAAGATTTTTACATATGTTTGAACGGTTATATGCAAGATGCTTTCTAAGCAATCCGGCTTGTTTATCATTTCACAAACTGAACCAATAAATGTGACCCAGGCTGCGTTCTCGTAATAAGCTGGGTGTGCTGCGAAGTGTGTTAAGCGCAGCGATTGACTCTAGTAAAGTCAGCTCAAACATACTTATCAACTTTAAAGTAAGCGCTGTTGAAGCTGAGGGCTAAAGCTAATAATACTGTGTTCCATAATTATTAACCTAAAATAAACCGTCTAGGAAAATTAGAGGATCTTTCCAATGTAGAACATTTAACATCATAATGAGACCATCCTTCCGTTTACATGTAACACCCCAAGGCCTTTTTCTGTTGTATCTAGTTTTAAAAAAAAAACAAAATATTCAAAATCATTTATTCAAGTTTGGCTCAAAAAAGCTCTTATGAAGGTCAAAACTTAAAAAACTAGCGCGCCCATAAACTGCGGGCGGGAGCTTGATCGTTAAAGAACGGGCAAGAAAATCGTCAAGGTAAGTTTTTTCTCCCGCCAGTTACAAGAATATGTACTTAGTAGTAAAACAATTTGACAGTTCTACGAAAACCTGTGTTCTGCAGTCACAAAATTTAAATAAAAGAAGAAAATATTTCTTTTTTAAGTTATACGAGCATGATTACGAATAAACATAGTAGACATGAGCAGACCAGTTCCTACTGGCGGCACCCGTTCACGAGTATGACGCAAGAAGCAGCCATCGTTTCGCTCAACCATATTTTAGAGAACGTAACGACCCGACGCATGACGCTTCCACCGCAAAGACATTTAAGTGAGCATGACATACTCAAGCTACAGGATAAAAAGATTTATACAAATAAGAAATAACAATAATACTACAAAAATGAAATAGCTGCATACCACAAAATTGTTTGTCCTATGTAAGATATAATTTACAGCCATGCCGCATAACGCGTTCAATAGTATGCTTTCGTAATAAATTTTTCTTTGATAGCTAATTTAAATTTGTGTAAGGGCAAATCCAATATATACTGCGGAATTTTGTTGTAGTTTGTCATACCTTGCCCCATAAAAGACTTCCGAATTTTTTTAAGTCTTAGAAATGTATTTAACAGTTTATTTTTATTACTTGTGTTAAATCTGTGTCGTTTACAGCGTTTACAATAATTATTAATATTTTTCCGTACGAACAAAATACAGTTAAAGATAAACTGCGAGGCAGTAGTTAAAATACCAATTTCCCGAAACAACTCTCTAAGGGATGATCTAGACTGTAGTTTATAAATAAAACGTATAGCTTGATTGTGTTAAATGAAAATAGTCTTAATTTCAGCGGCAGATACCTACAATAAAATACCGTAGGACACCAAACTGTGAAAATAGCTAAAATAAACAATTCTAGCAGTTTCGACATCCGTTATCTCACGAATTTTTCGAATCGCATATGCGGTTGAACTCAGTTTACCAGAAAGGCTTTCGATATGTAGGCCCCACTGAAGATTTTTATCTAGTGTTACACCTAGAAATAAGGTTGAATCGACTATTTCCAACCTCTGACCATTCAATTCTATATTGGTTTCAACACCTTTTACATTGGGTAGTGAAAAATTAACACATTTAGTTTTTCTAGCATTCAACTGAAGATTAATAACAGTAAACCAGTGAAGCAGCTCCGAAAGTGCGCTATTTACATCGTCATAATTATTTTTATTTCTGTTGGTTTTAAATATTATTGATGTGCCATCCGCAAATAACACCATTTCACATTTTCTACTAATAAAGAAAGGAAGATCACTTATAAACACCAGAAGAAAAAAATAAACCCCGTGGAACGTTTATTGCACTGATACTAGTACGAGCGACGCAATGAATTATAAACATGCAAAGATATTATGTTGAATACTGAAATTTACTCGAAGCTGAAAGTTATTAAAATAGAAATGAATTTTGTAAATTATAAGAAGACAGCCAAGGTATTGAATATTAAAGTAAAAACTGTTATCCTAGTTAAATTAATAAACTTGTGGCAAAGACACAACGAACTCGATTGTTTCAATCGATCGGTCGTTGTGAATAATCACTCGTCTAGATAAATTTTTAGCCATTTCACAGCTTAAAGTCTCTTATTGTCTTTAATGACTACAATACAAAACCTTATGACTGAGACTCGTGTTGATTTATCTATTTGGAAATAACTATATTCTGATAAACATTTATAAATAAGTCAGTTTATTAATGCCTCGCCAACTACTTCGTGGGAATAACAAGATAATTGTCGAAATGAGAACACATAATATGCCTCTTCGGGGAATCAGGTGTGCTTTTATGTATACATTTAAACAATAATAAGGGCTTGACCATTTTGACTCCATTCTTCGACAATTGCATTCGCGAATAGAAGCATGAATAAAAAGCTGTCCCTCTCCAAAGAACGGACCTACCGTTTGTTTGTTTAAACCCTCTGAACTACTATAGACATAATCCCCCCCGTACAACAAAAACGGTCTTTTCCTTATTATATTATGCGAGTCGCCACGGGTCTGCTCCTACAATTATCGTGGTTTACTGAATCTGCCCGTCAATTGAAGGAAAAAAATTTACGTTCGTACCATACTTTTCTCGAATACATTTGGGCCATTTTCCGTAATTCCGTTGCGGAAAAAACTAGAAGCCTAAATTTTAATGACCTGCTGCTTCTTCAGGGCATTATGTAGCTATTTATATTTCCACATAACATTAGGCTACAACTAGTATTATTTTAAGAATATTGGTTCTTATTCTACCATCATTATCATCTCAACCATTTGAGACTTACTGCTGAACATAGTTGGTAAAACTGATTTCCATCTGCCTGCCACCACTCTGCCATCCACCGGCTACCCGCCAGATAATCCATTGACCGGGTCGTCAGTTCATCGAGTGGGAAGCCATCTTCTACCTAATAATCTAAAAAACAGTGTTAACCTTCAAAAATATAAAAGATCCCATATAAACTTAACATATACAAAAATGCATAAGTCTCGCTACGCAGTTCTTTTACTGTGGAATGTGTTGTGAATGCCAACCATGTCCTAATTCTTGACTGCCCTTGCTGTGAGACTGGAATTCTTAAACAACGAATTTCTGAGATCTTACTTCCCCACTATCATTAAAAAGCAGTTCTCGGAGTACTAAATGTCCCCAGCTGGTCATTAGTAGCTGTGCTGTTGTTTTATTTTGTCTTTCAAATTATAAGGATATATTAAGTTTTGTTTATAATTACTATTGTACTTATTTATTAGTAATACGTCGTTCACTTGTCTGCATTTTCTTAAATGCATTTATTATATAGATATAAACTAACAGCTTAAATTTAGAGATTTATCTTAGAGTAAATAGCCCATGTACTCTAATATATGTAATTATCTAGTTTGCCAAACTTTTGTTAAAGTCTTCATTTAGAAGTAAAAAGTAAATAAATATCTCTGGTAAACTTAAAATATTCCAAGTAATAGTTTTAAACTAATGAAACGAACTAATGATTTTTATTTGACCTTCGTATTGTGTTTGACATTTAACTCATATATCAAAGCTGGCACGGCAACACTTGATTTTACAATTTTAACATTTTTCCAATCAAGTACTTGAGATGTCATTCTAATCTGACAATGAATCTCTAACACTCACACTATTCTTAAGCCCTGAGCTATGCGGTTTCCATTTTACTTAGCTCCTAATTTATTTGGTACTATTTTTTAAATAGATTCTGTTACTACTACTAGTACAACAAATAGCTCCTACAACTATTACAAATAACTTCTACTAAATTTGGCAGATTTGAAGGTAAACAATTTTTTTTTCGTATTTTGTAAGCAAAGTTAGTAAGTCATACTTTACTACCGAACCTTTGGTACAAACGGAATATTCAGAGCTTCTTATGTCCAGAACGCAAAGCTTTACATTTGACGTAGAAACTGTATGTCCTCAACAGTCACAACTGCTAGTTAGCATTACAAAGGACATTTCCTCAAATTTAGGTTATGAGATTACGAGAACGTCGCAGGCGGCAGACGCAAGCTTGGAATATTAAGAGCCTAGTAGGACTAAAGAAATAAGTTATATAAAACCGTATTTAATACTAATAAATTATGTTATTTCATTACTGATTCATTAATTGCACATTATAATTTCTCATACCTTTTTGGTTAATAGATAAAATTTTAAATTAATTTAAATAATTAATAATTGTAAATAATTAAAATGAGCAAAACCGACAACAAAGATGGCTGCAGATATGTTTTATCTGTTTGGTAAATGAAGTTGTTACGATGGGACCGGCATTGTCGAAAAACGACAACAGTCCCTAAAAAAATTAGGATTAAAAATAAATTTTAAAAAGTGTAAGCTTGGTCAACACATATTCAAAATGCACATGCAATAATAATTGTAAGATAATGAGGTGTAGCACGTTAACTTTTTATTACTGCTTACAAATTTTTTTGATAAGTAAACGCGGAACACTTGTCAATATTATTAAACTGCTACCCTGATTTGCTATGATAAGTACGTTCGTCAACCGGGAAATTCCAATGGGTCTGCAAACCAATCAATTGTTATTTGTATTTCGATCATAAAGTGATTTATTTGCTACACAACAATAAAATTAGATCTACACTAAGCGAAAGCTATCGCGCTTATGTCTCAACCCTATAAAGTCTACTGGCTTTCAGGCCTCCCCTCACAAACCAGATGAGATATTTATAATTCACATGCTACCACAGCTGATCCAGTGCGGTATTGTGTGGCGTACTTTTATAAAATGTGTGTTTTTCAAGCTGCCCAAGACGGTCTTTTACTTATCATTTCACATTGTAGCCTACATAG
Source organism: Musotima nitidalis (assembly GCA_949126915.1). Lineage (NCBI taxonomy): Eukaryota > Metazoa > Arthropoda > Insecta > Lepidoptera > Crambidae > Musotima > Musotima nitidalis. The sequence continues at coordinate 935,522 of OX421431.1, forward strand.
GAAAAAGTGGGAGCACCAGCTGGTCGTGCCTTCCGAAGTATGGATGTGATCGATATCAATATAAAAATATCCCTATATTTTTGTATTCAAAAATGCAAAAAGCTACAGAAGTCTCGCTAAACTAATCGTGGTAAACTGATGTTGCCTAACATGGACACGGTATTATAATAGGAACTGTTATCCAAATTGTGTTAAGATATTTATTAAGTTACCAAACTCAATGAGAGTGCTTATTTTATCCATATTCAAAAGAAAACTACATTTAAACTTAAAATTTAATGTTTTTATTCACCTGCAGAATATTTAAATCCAAAAATGTATATTACTTATATACAAGATTTATTCGTAATTTTACAATGACTATTAATTCCACTTATTTTATATTGACATTCACACGCCCTGCGTTTGGCAAAATAGATGTTCCATTATATAACATAATAAGCACATGTTAGTCTATTTTATGTGAATCATAATCATAATTCTTTATTGTTTCATTTGGTGTACACTTAGGTCTTAAAAATAACTATCCTTGTAATCAATATTTTATCGATCAATCATTTCAGAAACGGCCACTATTAACGCTGTTTGACTTCAGTAACAGTTTTCGACCACCAATACATCGAAATATCGTCTTATTTTTGTCGCTTCGAACGCCAAATGACGTGACAAACAAAAGGTTTTCTATTGTGTCTGGGTTCGATGGCGTTCAACGCGTGTTATTTATGTTTTAATATTGTCATTTGCAGAAAGACTCTCTCTTGTTTGCCAAATTATATAGATAATAGCGATTTTAAATATAAATACAACACTATTATTACGACAGTACTCTTACGTTCCATAAAAGAAAAATTGCGTCTCAACGGATGTCACGAATCGGTAACAGCGGGTAGTCAGCAGGTTTCGTGTAGAATTACTTATAGGTACTATCACTGACCTTTTAACAGGTAACTTTAGGCCTTAGAGTTGCCAATATAATAGTATTTTCCAATATGCTCAACGAACTCAGTAACTTATCATACATGCAGCTTATAATATCATACTATGTGAAGTATTTTTTGTAAGTAATACAAGCAAAAACACCATGGCAACCATTCTCATATCTCACAATTTCAACAAAGGCCGGCTATTTTGTAAGTGCTAAAAAGCAACTCAAAGTAATGTTGCGTCTTGCCATCTGCCTAAATTGCGTCGACCTTCTTTCAACCATAGTATGATGCCACCAAATTTCCTTGTTTGTTGTGGGAACACTTAAAAATATATATAACGTAAAATATGTACCTACAGAAGAACTAAAAAGTAAAGAAGTTAAATTCTGTATTTATAACCTTTGGCGGTGCCGTTTGGTACTGGCCTAGAATAGTGCCACCCCATCTCATCTCATGGGGAGTCGATGAAGAGAAATCCTACCGAATGATGGCCAGCAGCGTCATCCTGCGTACTGGCTATATCTGCGATCACCAACCAGCCTGCTTAGCGTGGTACATACATACATAAATTTACGCCTGTTTCCCCGAAGGGGTAGGCAGAGGCATATTATACGACGACACTTCGCCAATTATATAGTTGTTCCCACGTTATAAATTGAAATTATTATGATGATGAATCTTTGGCCGCCATAAAAGTCCATCGTTTTCATAAAATTTTATCTGTTACATAAATAATAGCATATTACCTACCCACCCTTTTTGTCTCGTTGAAACATGTAGAAACCACTACTCGTCCTACAACACAATAACACGACACTGTGTCTCGATAACGATCAGGGAAAAAGGAATACCACATACACTATGCACTGAAAAGCCAAAAATTGCAAGGAATATATTTGTATAATTAATGAATGCAATGAAAAGCCAATAACTGCAAAGAATACATTTGTATAATTATTGTTTACTTAAAGTTATTTAAAGTTTAAATTGTATAATTTAGTATGTGCTATTCATGTATAGATAGTTATTTAATAAGCGATTATTTGACCGTGCTTTATTAAGGTTAGGATACATATTTATGTAAACTGTCTAGTTTTAAGATTAATTGTATTTCTAGCTGGCCGTGTACTGTTTTGTGTCTCTTATGAATTAATTAAATAACTTTCCTCCTTAAATAGCTCTTCTCGAAGTTAACTGTCGATTGTAGCGAAGTTTGAGACAGCTACGGATATTTTCAAAGCTCGCCCAAGACGAAGACAACTATAAATTATTTAGTATTATAGTAATTTTAATTTATAACCTCGAAGTAAATCCTACTTTTCACTTTCCGTGAGACAATAAAAAACAATGTTAATTAAATTGGTGGATGAGAGTGAGGAGTGTGCGAGTGGCTATAAAACGCGGACGTGGGTGATATGATCATCGGTGGAGCACACCACCGCGGTCTGTCCCGCTTGGGCAAAGCACCGGCGTGTCCTCGTAGCGGCAATCGGTGGCGGCGACTCTCGCGATCGGCCCTGGTGGAGGCCATGGTCCGAGGCGAGAGGGAATGGGGTACTGTTGTCATTTTGCGAAACAGTCATGCTAGCAAAGGAGGCGGCAGAACGAGAAAGGCAGAGTGCCTCTCGTCCTAGCCGCCGCGGTGGGCGCTCGAGACGTCGAGAGGCACGAGATGACTCCCAGCCACCGTAGGCGCTGGCTTGTGGGCGGTGAGTAATGGGTAACTCGCCGCCTACAAGTCCGCTTTCTATAGGCGACCGGCCGCGTCGACGGCGCGTACGTGTTCCACGCGCGCCTCAAAAAGATGTCAGCACAGTGAGGGCCCCCAGGGAGGGGTCAAGCCTGCCGGGGCCGCGAGTCTGTACGAAAGGGATACCATGGCATCTGGAAGTAGCAGGCACCAGAAGGAACATGGATGGTTTTTAGTCAGTAAAAGTCTGACACAACAGCGGGAGAAGGTGCCAAGAATATTAGTCAACCTCAGAACAACGACGACGTCGACACGACAAAAGCTAAAACGTGAATAGAGATGAATATTCTTAATGTTATGTACCTTATAAAGTTTCTGAAGTGTATAAGTGTAGCACGGTAAAGTGTGCAGTAAAAGATTATTGTACAGTATAAGCATTCCCCAAGATAGGATTGTTAAACATTTCGCCTCGAAACTGGGGATCTTGGTATTAAAATTGTTGTTCTTCAATCTAATTTAGAATTAAAATATTAACTTAGCGTTAAATAATATTGCCACTAACATATAGACCTAGATGTTGTCTGCATAAATAAATTATTGTATTTATCAAAGGTGAAAAAGGGATCGAGTAGCCCTATAAACTTGGTAGAGGGCGCTCCTTGGTCAGTCATTAGTGAAAGTTTGTGAGGCGTTTAATTAGTTTGCATAGGTAGGTACTCAATTGTAAAAGTTGTTTTCTTTTTATTTTAATGAGTTTATAACTTTTTTTCTGTTTTTTTATAATGTTTGTAAATCTTTATAGCTATGACGATGGAGTAAATAAAATAGAAAAAAAAATAAAAAAAACCGTAACTATTTTTTTTAACGGTCCTAAATTTACGAAGATATAAAAAACTTAGCATTAACAGAATACATAAAACGGACATGGAACCTGTTACTTTTTATGTTGAATTAAAATGTACTGCTGATGTTGATACCAAGGTACACGTAATGGTATTGTTTCGTTTCTTCCTATAAATTAGTAGCCAGCTCCCTGGAGACGTATCCATTCAACGTAGACGTCTACAAAGGAGAGGATTTTATTAGGAAATTGCGTAATATTTTGCGAAAATACTGAACCGAGTTAACACGAGCTCAGGCGCCATACACTTATACGCATTAATTTAGCAAGTTAATATGCAAAATAAGGACATATATAAGTTTACCTCTTATTATATATATTCAACTGTCACAAAACCAGCCACTCGACCGAAAAACTTTACTGAAATATCGTATAGAGACTTATTGACACTCTTATAATGTTTAACATTTAAATGCAATTAATGTTTTTAGTAATAAATGACAAACAACGTAAATTTTAAACACAGTACACAAAATAGTTGAAAGTAAAATACAATTTTGATTAGAATTGTTTTTATTATGACACAGCCGAAAATCTACTTTGTTCTGTGTTACGTTAACTGTTGATCACATCCTACCTATATAAGCGTAGTAAATTTGTATAAATGAAGCTAAAAGGGTGTGCCAGGATTGGAGCACTCATATGGAAATATATTAGGAATAAGGGTATAATGTATAAATGTACGTAAGCGTGTGATTTATTAACAGTTGGTATTATTACAATTTATGTTATATTGTATAAAATAATTATATCTTAAAAAAATAACCCAAAAATTAGAGATACAAAAGTCATTGTTAAAAGTCTTTTATTTCATATTGCATTCGAAAACGTCAAAATGAAATAAAAAATAAACATAATATAACTAAATACATCGAAATCACGAAGCTTAGATTTACTTACATGCATAAATAAAAACTATGTGTAAGTGAATCTAAATGCCAGTTCCGAGCCACCGCTATTTGAGAAGAACTGACAAGGAACTCACGGGCGCTTTTACACTATCAATTGTAAAAATAAAGAACACACACAGTGAATATTTGAAGGTATTAAAAAGATCTTCCAAAACCGTAACAAATAAAGTAGCAATAAGGGAACCTTCCATCACAGCCTAGTAAGCATGTGGTGTGAAATTGAGCTGAATTTGTTGTATAAGGGATGGTCACAACAATAGTCTTGTTGACTTTGTATTCTAATTTATAAAAAATACAAGTTGGAATTTTAAACCCAAACTATTTTATCCGACAAGTAATCATTTAGGGGAAACAGGCGTGACATATACTCTTTTATAAAATCTGATATGTTTTGTAAAAAAAATGTTCCCAAAAATGTTTTGTGTCATCGACAATTGGCAGATAGGGCTTATATTTATTTCTAGTGTAAAAATTATTTGTTTTTAAATTTTTATCAAACATATAGGTAAAATAAAATACGATGAATACTTAAAGTAATAAAAATAAAAATGTCGCATTAACATTGTGCGATCAAGTAAGTGCTGATTCAGCTTCAATGCTATTGAGGCAATAGTATCTGCGGCGCTGGCGCTCTATTTCGCACATTATGTTAATAAAATATATAAAGTAATTATTACCGACTGAACAATACTTACTTACTACACAGACAAGTTGAAAATTTGTTTTATTCAAAATGTAAACATTGAAGTTTCTATTTTTGGTGCCCCGGAGGCAAAAAGGGTTATTTGCCTTAACCATACTAATATTGTAGATACAAAGCTGCTTACAGATCCGTTACCCTTTCACGCTCTAACCGATTTGTATAAAATTTATTGTGAATATATACCTACAGATTTATATCCTAGAACGGATATAATAGTGAATAGGGGGATGAAAATGTATCTGTAGCTTTCAATCTTATTTTTTGAAAGGCATAAAACCATGGATCTAATTATAGTATCATTGCATAAAATAGTCAAAATATCAATAAAATTGCGTGGTTGCTGTAACGTGGTACAGATAATAATCTTAAGGGCACACTAGCATGTTACAAAAATAACAAACATAATATCTAACATATTAAAAAGGTCGTTTAAACAACACACGGAAAAAGTTCCGCAAGGTAAACAATTTGTTGTTATTAGTAATCTGGCGTAAACAAGTATCAGACATACTTGTTTACGCCAGATAACGTTATTACGCCATGTTTCTCTTTCCTTTGATCATTGGCACACATAATATAAATCGTGCACACTTGTGTAGATAGTAACGTAACTTCTAGGTGAAATGTTACTGAATTGGTGAAGCGGTCAGGGATCCTATTTATAGAATCTTTTAAAGTAAAAGGAGGAAAGGAAATCGACCGTAGAAATTGAAAAGCCTGTTCGCAGAAAATGTTCAGAGGGGTTATTTTTGTGTTTAGTCATTGTCTTCATATAACTAGAAAATCATTTTGTGACGAATTAAGATTTTTTTCTCTTTATTTTTGACAGGAACCACTTAATAAAGTTTCAGGAAAAAGGAGAAGCCATTTGATTTTTTTTAAATTTAAGACTTCGTATTTATAAGCTTTTTTATTATTATAAAATCTTCATAACTTTAATGAAACTTGTTGTTGAATTCGTTGAATTACAATCTGTATTACCTTTAAATAAAAAATGTAAACAAGTGACTTTGTGGCTTCAAAATAAACCCAAAATCTTTTCCTGACTTCCAACTTTTGTAAAAGATAAAAACAGCAGTACTCAATAACTTAGTTTGGCTGAAATGGGCCTTCAAAGACAGCGAAATTATCAATTTGGCCATTTGATTATTAAATAGTTTTATGTAACATTATATAATTCCTTAGGTTTATTAGTTTGTGAAATACTCCATGTATGATATGTGAATGAAAACAATATATTTCAGATTCGGTTATGCCTTTAAGCGTGTTCGATCGGAGCCTGTACTTTATCCAGCGGGCATCGAAATAATTCTCAGAGAGCTCGGGACTGGTCGATGTTCACTCTCGGTATTAAGCCCCTTGATCACTAAGACGTCTCTTAATATGTAACGGTGTCTATTATAATGAAGTCAATCAAAATTTTGCTGGCAAGCCACAGCTAGCCACTGCGAAAATAAATGACTCAAAGATCGTAATCGGATCCCTAACATGCCTTTACAAAGATTTTATATCTTTATAGATAAATAGATCTTTTGTAGAGTATTTGCAAAATCAATTAAAGATCTTTAAAAAAAGAACACCAAATACCAACTGAGTCTTTGATAGGAAATATGTTATTGATCATTTCATTGGAGATTTAACAACTTGTACATGTTCTCGGCCATAGTTCTATTTTTGCAAATTAATATGTGACTTTGACACAAAGAAATAGTCGGCAAATATTGCTCAAGTTAAGTAGGTATAAATAAATAAAATATAAATTAATATCGTCTCCGCGATACGAAATTTTATTTAGACATAAATACATAAAATAAGAAAATAAAATAAAATAAAATATACTTTATTGTCGTTAAGATCAACATGATCATTTAGATTCGTCAAACATTTACACAAAATGGAAATTCCATATATTTTTTTAACAACAATGAAAAAAATATGAGCTGTACCATAATAAAGGAGTAAAAGCAAATGGGTTCTTTGTCAGAATTTGTCAGTTTATCTGTCTGTTGTGGTTTTCTCAAGATTTGTCAGTCTGTATCTGTCAGTCAGCCTGTCGTGATGCTAAAGGAGGGAGGGGATTGTTCGTCAGTCAGACTGTATGTCGGTGACTCTAACGAGGCTTCCAAAAGGCAACAAGATTGAGAAGAAAGCCTCAAGAAACTCATCTCGGCTTTTTTCAAATTATGTCTTAAGATCTAATACAATTAAAGAAATAAATTATTAAGATTACCGCTGTTCTTAAATCTAACAAAATCTAATATCTAAAGATCATATCTTATCTAGGCTTTCTTAAGAAAGAAAGGAGCAATTCATGTCACTTCCAGGCAGACTTGTCGTTCATAAAATCTTTCACACTATAATAAGCCTTCTGGCACAATTTACTCTTTATGTAATTTTTAAATTTAGTTATAGATAAATTTGCCGCATCATAAGAGAACATTACAACAAAAAAAAAAACACAAATAAAATATATTATGCCTATAAAAGACATGTGTGCAGTGGAGGATCATAATAGCGCGGGTCTTCCGTGTAGACCTAAAACCTAATATTCTATTAAGTTTATCTTGTACTTTCATACTGATTGCTTTGATAATTACTATGACTTTGAGTTTTGATCTGAACATATGTACGATTAGAAAGTTATTTTCAGAACTTATTAAAAGCTTACGGTACGTTTCGGAGTAGCAAATAAAGTTTATTTTATCATATCAAGTTGGTATCACTTAAGTATCTCAGCTCCATAAATGAATCTGTAAATATTCATGTTCCTAATATTGTTGGCGTTAAAAGTACGCAAGTACAGTTTTGTAACTTATCTTTTACCAAGTTATTTCCGAACAAGTAGATAATCCGTGAAAGTTACACACCTTCTAGATCATTACTGATACTATAATGCAAAAGTAAATTTGTTTGTTCACTTTCACATCTAAGCCACTGAGCTGATCTTGATCATCTGAAAATCAATATATTATTTAAGTGTCTGTATATTATGTCGAAATAATAGCTGTTTATTAAATGCATACGAAAGTAACACTGTCCATTTACAAAAGACAAATCAGCGTTCTGTTTGTAGTGGCTAATCTTATAAATCGCTAGAGATACTTTGGCCATTTTGTAATAAAATAAAAATTAAGTACCTACGTTAAGAACTAACGAGGTCGCATGACCTAGTACTTCTTAAGTATACAGATAATGTTATAAAACTGTAAAGCATTTTTCACAAATAAAATATTTCTTTACCGTGAAGTGTTTATAAACAGCGTCCCTCTAAAGCCACGTTTTTTTCGGTAATCCAACTCTTTTTAATTACTTCGAACTCCGATTCCGTCCTTTTGTTATTGAGATTAACTAAATCTCGAAATTTCTTTGTGCAAAGTTATTACAATTCGAATAAGAGAATTTAATATTTTTAATACTGTCCGATGATACTTTATATTTGTCTAAAGAATAATTGCAAGTTTTCAGAAACGTTTCACCTAAATAAAAAAGACAAGTCTAGATCAAAGAATTGGCCGGTCGAAAATGTTTCAATAGTACTAAAATTGTTATAGTATGTGTGTGTGTGTTATTATAGAAATATACAGCATGTCGAGGTTACGAAAGAATTTGTTCTGTTTCTAAGAAATTAAGGCCCAGTAGCCATGATTTGATTATACATTTGGCTTTATAGAGGTAGACTAGTTAATAAGCAACATTTTGATTTTCCAATGGCTTCTATGGGATTAGAACCAATTTATTTGCCGTCTTATTTCCTACATCTAAAAGAAAATTAATTTCATATCACGTTCGATTATTATCTATTAGGGATGGATGGAATATAAACATTAAAGTAACTACTTTCGCTTCAGTGTATAAACGTAATTAAGTAATAAACAATAACGCTCATACGGATATAACAGTATAATAATGTAATTGAAAGTTATGAACTTTCAAAATTTTAATCAACTTAAATACCTATAGTGATTAGTGCTAGAATGATAGCCAAGACATAGTATTTGCAAGAAATGTTCTTTAAAAAACCATGTGAATTCGTGAAATAACCTATAACCAATTATAAAGAAACCTGTGTGTGTGTTAATCCAGACTACGGTGTAGGTATTTATGAGCAAAATTTTAGTTTGTTCCGTCCAACGGTCAAAGCAATGTTTAAGTCATAAACGTCCAGTCATTAAAAGTTTCATATTTGTAATATAAGGTTCATGCGAAATGTGTTTCACACTGACACGTTAGAACTTTGAATTTCTAACGTGTTTTTGTTGAATTTCTAAATTTCTTTGACACATACAAAAACAGTAAAATGAGAAATGAATCATATTTTTTGGAAAAAAATATTTAACATATAAAATATGGCGGGAATTTAAAAAAATAGGAAATCACTTATTTTGGCGAAACTGCTTTTTGAACACACTCCGGTAGTTCGAGCGCTTGCTAATAAATTGGAAGGCCGATACAACAGTTAAAGCGGTACAAAAACACATTTAGGTAAGTTGAGCAAGAAACGACTGAACTCGCGAAACTGATCTCGCGAGAAGAGGGTTCGCAAATTTATAGTGATAGACATTCGGACACCAGGAACCCTAAAACATATATTTTAAAAGAAAGAACATATTAAATAACAGTATATATAAAATATGTGAGGGCAAAGCATTCCATTGTTCGTAACTCTTCACTTTAAAGGGCGTAGGTTTATCAACCAGATTACAATTGACTTACAGCGGGGTGCAATCGGAAGAGAACTTGTAAAATATAGGACAAGTTCTAATCGCGATCTCAAAAATGGTTTCCGCTTGATACTCTTCAAAGTTTAGGAAACTTGGCTTGAGGCGAGATTATCCACACAGCCTGTGTTTAACAGCGAATATACTGAGATGTGTACTCGTAAGTATTTTTAATACTAAGCTTTAATGAAGTTTTCATAAAAATATATGTTAGTAATTTGTAAAACCATTTTAAATTGTATCTCACGTTCAGTCATAAAGTAAATGTATATATTGACTGAAAAAGTACCGGAAAAAGAAAGCCTTTATAAATAATAATAAATAAATAAATAAATATTCTCTTACAATCACACCAATAATTTAGTTCCAAGATAAGTATCATTAAGAACTTGTGTTATAGATACTACATAACGGATAAACATATATAAATACTTTTTTTTGTAAATACATACTTAAGATACATAGGAGAACACCCAGACCAGAACAAATATTCTATTCATGCACACATAGATTTGTCTTGTGTGGGAATCGAACCCACGACCTCTCGAGTGAAGTGCAGGTATACTGACCTGCACGCCATATCGGTCGTCTTTATGTAGAGAGATATTATACTGTTATTGTTGTGTTATTAGTTGGCTGTATTTAAGATCAATATTCGATCATTCTAATTTCACTCTGTATAAGAGATTATTGAACGGTTGTGGGTTTCGTGAAGGACGACCCAATCGAACTATTACGCAGGACTCGGAACACAAATATAACAAAAGGAAATGCAGTATTATTTCAACTTTGCAAGTTTGACCGTTGTCTTCCGCATTGTAAATAACCAAATATTGATAAAAACGCCTAACATTTGCTCAGTAAAATAGAGAAACTGAGTTTTAGAAGTAACTAATGTTAATAGTCCTAGTATATTTGGGCTTGGACCAGCAATTTGAAATGGCCTCGGCAAAAAGGCAGACTACAACTACTACTAAATGGTAGGACTTCTCATACTTGTATATGGAAATCTTTGATTGGAAAGAGTGAGGGGTTATGAATAACTCGCACACTAAAGGGAGAATTGGCTGATAACTCATCACCATCATATAAGCCTTTTAAAGTCCACTGCCCAAAATAGGCCTTTATTATCGTCGGTAAAAAATGCTGTTTACGCACTGTCTCCCGGCCAATGGGGGGACCGAGAGGGAAGTGTGGGGCTCACTGCAGCAGACGCGACCACCCCAGTCCTACCCACTAAAAACTTCCGACGAAGCCCACCGCTGCTGAAAAAAGGGGCGGGGGGCCAGTGCCTGAGTTTGAAGCTTCTACCCAACATAGGCCTGCCCAATAGGTTACATGAGGGTATGCCCATAATCACCACGCTGGGCAGGCGGGTTGGTGATCGCAGTTGAAACGGTACCAAACGACATCGTGATCTTATACGATACGACGTAGATTATGCAAGACCTTTCAAAAACATTTCTTATTAAACAGAAAAGACATTGTATTGCTGCAAATTTATTTCATTGAAAAAAGCATGTATATCACTAACAAAGAATAGGCTCTTGGTTCGAGCTTGTTTATTGCTCCTTCAGCCTGATTCATTGCTTTCGCATCTTCCTTCCGAATTTCAGGTAAACGAAATGACTTTGATAGACTCTACCAATCTCACTAATAACAAAAATCGGTATGTCTATTAATGACGATTACAACCAAATTTCCATGTGCTAGTGGTCTACACACAAATTCTCTTTACAAATTTCCACGTATGCCTTTCGGCCATGTCAGTGATTTTGCTGTATTTTAGTAACTGGTAAATAAAGCGATTGGTAAAGACAGATGTTGCAATGTTTCGCTCATACCGTTCCGGTTAAAATTGAAATGGATTACGTGAAATTTCTATATTACTAAATAATATTTTTTTACAAGCATAGTATAATGCTGAAATATTGATACGGCACCAATAGATTCATAATTTTAGCTATATAAAGTCCACAGATAATCTACGCTGTGCAGGCGGGTTAGTGATCGCAAGTTCAAGCCAGTGCACAGGATGACTCTGCTGCCCATCATGCAGTTGGATTCCTCTTTGTCGACTTACAATCAGTTTAGTTACGAGATCCAAAATTAAAATTATTTAACTTAATTTTAAATAAAATATTTATGGTTTATCATTGCTTGGGTGTATAGGAAATCTACCAAGACCTAAGGAGCCCAAACCTCACCTGCAAGTGGTGCACCTGCCGATCAATGGACGAGGCTCTGGCAAACATAACATTTCCCGGTAAGCGGCAATAGGCTCGCCACATATTACGTGGGATAGAACATATAATTGTCGAAGTGTGGGTGTATAATATGCCTCTGCCTACCCCTTTGGGGAAACAGGCGTGAATGTATGTATGCATTGCTAATAAAGTAAGATAACTTAAAACGGAATCATGTCACTAACAATCATTTCTTTGTTGACATCACCATCACCTCAGCTCATTACTGTCCATCTAGCTAGTGGAAGCACAGGTTCCTCTTGAAAGACAGAGAGAGCGGTTCATCATGTCATATCGCTTCACGTGCCGATTAAAGCAAAATTGCGTGCCGTACTGCAGTTTAGCTTGGTGAACATAATTACGGGGGCCTACCCCTTCACAAGTATGACGCATGAACCAGCTATCGTTTCACTCAACCATATTTTAGGGAACGTAGCGACCCGACGCAAGACGTCACCACCGCAGAGGCATTTAAGTTTCATGACATACTCAAGCCACAAGCCATTAAAAAGCAGGGATAGCCCAGTGGCGGGACCCCTGGCCTTTAAATTCTGAGGGTCTCGGGTTCCAACCCTGGTGGCGTTACTTTGAATTTTCAATGTTATGTGCGTAATTACCGCTTGCTCCGTGCCTCGGAAAACCGATTAGGCCGTTGGTCCGGACTGTCATGAACATTCATGGCAGTCGTTATTAGGAAGTCAGTACCTTCTAACAGACTGACAGCTGTTTTAACCATAGAGTGATATTTCCGGAGCTTGTTCCGGAGGAGTTGCGGAGGTCAGACGGCAGTCGCTCCACGCAATAACTGAAATTCAGTAAAATCTGGTTGAACCAGTGAGCAGCACCTGGGCCCTAAGCTTAAGTTTTTTTTTTTGTTTTACGTCGGTAACAAAATGCGTTTACGCACTGCATTCCGGCTAAAGGGGGACCGAAAGGGGGTGTGGGACTCACCACCGGCAAACGCGACTGCCAGCAGTAATACCCACTAAAAATCTTTTAAACGACGCCCGCCGCTTGTTGAGAAAAAGGCGGGGGCCAGTACCTGGGTTGCAGCGTCTGACATCCCGGCTGCGGCCAACGTCCCCCGGACCAAAACCGGGAGGACCTCCTCAGAGAGGCGCAGTGGACGCGCCCCTCCTACCTCCTTGTGCGACCATAGCGTGTGTGGCCGACTTCTCGTGGGGTCCACGGTTAGACAGCAGGGCCCCCTGCCCCTATTTCCTAAGACCCTCCTGGCGCTGCTTGACGGACCCTCCTGGCCCGCCCGCTGCGCCCTCCATAGATCCCTCTTAGTTTCCCCCCCGATATTCAGTATTAAGGGCATCCAGAGTCGCCAACCTCTGGGTGCTGTCGTTGTCTTGACGCCAAGGTGGAGACCTGTCGGGGGGGGTAAGCTTAAGTCTAGGGCGACCGGGATAATGCTAGGATATGATGACATAATCAAGCCACAGGATAAAATAATTTTAACAAAATCATAATTAATAAAAATGCAATAATTTTAACAAACATCAATATTTAAAAATATTTATAAATTAACTGTGCTGCAGACCACAAATATTGTTGGTCTTCTGAGAGATAAAATTTATACCACCTGATTCTGATAACTTGTCTAAATTTTCAATTTTACACTGCAAACCTAGATGACATCGAACAGTTTTTCTGGACTTTTTCGCAAAAGTAATTTTTGAATAAAATACTACATTCAAATTGGGCTTTTTAGGAGCGCTTTTAATGTCCAGATAACTTAATCCAAACGTTTTCTCTACGGGCTGTAGCTTAAGTGAGAAAGAATTCGAATTGGACAAGATCTTCATCAAGTTTTCTGCCGCTATTACAGGTTGAAACAAGATAAAGACATGGAAAGTGCCCTTAGTTCAGTAGATTAAAGGAACTTTTTATCTTTCACAAAGTGTCTAAAAGGAAAAAAACCAATACTTAGAAGTTATTTGTTTTTTACAAAATTGACTTGAATTATTAAAATAGGAATTTAAAAAAAAATTAAATGTTAGAATCGCAGTTAAAGCTAAGGAAGCACACAGAAACCTCAACATAGCCTTCGCACCTCTAGTAAAAATTCCATGACAGAGAATCAAAATAAACTCTGTAAATGTGAATTATACGTTTATTCTGCAAAGTAAATGCTTGCGAATAATTTATAATATCCACAATAGGGAATCTTGAGAAAATGTTTTTAAGAAATTACTTATCTCAACTTGACATACCTACGTTAACATTTTCGAAATTTGTCTATTTAATATAATAATATTATCTTAATTTTGAAATTTAATCTATGTAATGTATCTTAGCCTTATATTTGACTAAGGTAATTAATTGTAAAAGCGTTTCAATTAGCACAATTTGTTGTACGTCCGAAATGGGCGAACTGTTGGAACTAAGTATTATTTATAACAACAAATATGTAAAGTTATTTAGTAAAAGACTAGTCCGAGGTGAGGGCCAGTCTCTCACAAAGGATGAGCCTTCACTGTCTGTAACTACTATGTTTTTTTTGTAACCCTTTGTGAAGAGAGAAATAACATATTCATTCATTCATTCAATGACACAGTTATGAAAATAAAATAAGTATTCAAATTAAATACGTTTTTTCAATTAAATGTAACTAGAAATAAAACCGCTAGTCCGAACCATGTGGCGTTACGTTTCGTGCTTAATAAAAAGGATGTGATGTGATGCGCTTCTTCCAAGAGTATTGCGGAGTGAGTAAGGTCTTCGATGAGGACCACACGACTCGCGCTTATAAGAGCTTATAAGCACGTCAATATTCGTACAGGTTACGTATGTGGCAAAAGGAGCTATACGCGTCTACATGAAAAGAATCCGAAAATTTATCAGTCCCTCATTATAATAGAATAAATTTCAAATATAAAATGAAATTCACCGAAACCAGTCTTAGATGACGCAAATTATTTGCATAAGTCAGGAGCTAATTTATCTTTCATTGCAAAAAGAGAGTAATTAATTTCATGAAATAATCTTCCATTAAATATTTCAAGGCATTTATTTAAATGAGCTTTTAAATAGTGCCTTAACAATAATCGTTGAATGAAAGTTATAGAAAACAGCGACAACGACTAAGATTAATATCACTGCCTGACATGCCGCCAAGCTGTGTGAATCCACTAGGAATAAAACAATCAAAACTAAGACTTTAGGCTCAGTCAGCTTTATAATTATATTTTTCACACCACCTGTTCGACAATTTGAAATTGCGTGTCACGTAATCGCAACGTTAAGCAGGTGGATTTGTATGAAAACCCGTAAGGAGTTAATTTAATTTGCATGTGAAACTTCTAAATTCGTATGGAAACTTTCAGCAAGTGGGAACCATCAAGGATTTATACGAAAATTCAAACGGTCGTCGTGAGCCTTAGAGCATTAAACCAACCGGAGACGCAATTGTCAGGCAGTTTTTGAAAACGTTAAAATTAAATATTAAAACAATCGAAATATGATTACACAGAAATTAGATTCACTTACATGCAATAAAACAATTAAAAATATTTAAGTATCAGTGAATCTAAGTGCCAATTCCGAGCTAACGCTCTGTAAAAAGAACCAGCAAGAAACTCACAGGCTCTTTTAAATAAAAAATTGGTTAGTTACTTTAATTACAATCTTCCTTTGTCTGTGAAGCTATACAATGCAATTTGAGTCATTCATATTATTCATATAGTCACATTAAAATAGCCTGTATGAAACAGCAGTTTATTCACAAACATTTTTATCTGCCATATAGTCTTTGATAGAATAGTATATCATGTATTGTATAGTATCATGTATTGTATGCCCAGATTTTGGGTAGGCTGATAATCCTATACTTAATACGCTAAACATCTGGCTGAAATTATAAATGAGTTATTATTCTTAGTCTATTCTTATTCTGTTAAATGTTGAATCATTCTTTAATAAACAAGATCGTTCAGTTGCAGGCAAAATTGTTGTTGAGGAAAAATTACTTCTTACAAGGCAGCTACTTAAAAGCTAAACTGGAAAAAATCCTAAGAAGACTATATAATTCATCACCGGTGAAGAAAGAAGATTATTATGTTTGTGATCAATCTCTGGAATAAAGCAATGTGTTCGTCTTGGGCTGCATTATCATCTCGTTATACCCAGTACTGAAGTAGTCTAGTAACAACTACCTACGCTACATTTGGGAATTAATTGTACCGTCTTTCGTTTAATAACCGCTCGTGGCATATGACACTGCTTTAATTCCCTTGGTGTAGTATTTACTAATTAATATTTACCATCATCAATGCTTAAATATTTTTATATGTATATTAGACAGCTCTGATAATAATTTTTATAAAAATGTTACCATACTAATACAATAACATTGGTCTTTATCAAAGGCGTCCTCAGACAAAAATATTATTATTTTAACCATTCATTTAACTCTGTCTCAATTAGATTATAACTGCTCGGCTACCTTTATTATCGCCATTATGTATTAAATGGTCTATCGGCATAAATGTATATCCGTATTTAAAATATCTATCTCACTTTGACAAAAATGTACCATAAGTTACTCTTTTGCAATAACGCCCCTTTTCGTGAGATATGACGATATGATCTTTAGATATTAGATTTTGTTAGTTTTAAGAACAGCGGTGATCTTAATATTTTATTTCTTCAATTGTATTAGATCTTAAGACAATTTGAAATAAGCCGAGATGAGTTTCTTGAGGCAAGCTTCTCAATCTCGTTGCCTTTTTGGAAGCCTCGTTAGAGTCACCGACAGACTGACTGACTGACGGCCAATCCCCTCCCTGCTCTAGAATCACGACAGGCTGACTGACAGATCCCCCCGATAAGAGTCGCCGACAGACTGACAAATCTGAAGAAAAACCACAACAGACAGATAAACTGACAAACCTTGACAAATTTTGACAAAGAACCCATTTGCTTTTATTTCTTTATTATGGTACCGCTTATATCTCTTTCATTGTTGTTGAAAAATATATCGAATTTCCATTTTGTGTGTGAATGTTTGACGAAACTAAATGATCATGTTGATCTTAAAGACAATAAAGTATTTTTTATTTTATTTTATTTTATCTAGGTATATAAATATGTTTTAAATTTAATGACCCGTTAATGAAATGTACCAAGAGCGACAATATGCATTGATATGACAATTAGACCTTCGATTCAAATGATTTTAAAATAAATAAATTAAATCTAAGAAAATTCAATATTTTAGGTTTACATCTCTTGTAGTCATACATACATAATATACATACATACATACACGCCTGTTTCCCTGTAGGGGTAGGCAGAGGCATATTAAACGCCCACATGTCGCTAAGTATATTGCTGGCCCACGTAATAGGTGGCGAGCGTATTGCCGCTTACCGGGAAATATTATGTTCGTCAGTGCCTCGTCCGTTGATCGATAGGTTGGGTGTATAGAGCTCCTACCAAGATCTGAGGTGCCCAAGCCAATCTCACCTGCAAGTGGTACCTGTCTCTTGTAGTCATCAATGTGATTTCCTAATAAACAAACTCACGGTCGAGATGACGTTAAATTCAGACCAAAATCTGATAGTAAACGTAATCATATCACAGCATTATCCCGGTTGCCTTATACTTAAGGTTAGGTCCCAGAGTCTACCCACTGGTCTAACCATGTTTGGCTGAATTTCAGTCATTACAATATGAAGCGACTGCCGTATGACCTCCGCAGTCCAGATCATTCTATAGTTGAGCCAGCTGTCAGGGTGTTAGAAGGTACTGACTTCCTAATAACGACTGCCATAGATGTTCATGAAAAAATATGTTGTTTGAATGCCATAGGTGCCATAGGTGCCATAGATGCCATAGATGTTTGAAACCGATACCCTCTGAATTTAAAGCCTATGGGTTTAGCCACTGCGCTATCGTCGCTTCTGAAAAAATCTGACGGAATACAATCTGTGATAATTATTATACTATAATTATTATATGATGACTGGTATTTGATTAGAGCTTCGTTTATGAGGGTTGACTTTGTACGCGACACAATATTTCATAGCTTCATACAGACTCGCCGAACTTTGTATTCTAAAATGGTAGAAACAAAACTGAGATACTCCAAACTGGAATAAGCTTTGAATAGCTCTATAGAACTGCTCGCATTTGCATATCGCATGTACAGTGCGCTGAAAACTTACTGAACTACATATACTTCTTAACAATAGTGAAACTATTATGGTTAAATTTGCTTAAAACTAGGAGCTCCGGCCTTCTTACTGGCAGATAAACCATATTATTTTATTAGATTTTTTAGCCAGGGGCTAGGTGGCCCAAACTACAACCGCTACAAGTGGTATTCACTTTAATATGAATTTTAATGAATTTAATTGAACCGGGGGCAGTGGTGTGTGTGTAGCAGGCAGATTATAGTATGGGAAACGTATTTAGAAATAATTTATAAATTTGTGATATAAAAAAAAATATAATTACAAAAAAAAATATAATCCTTGTTTAGTGGCTATTGTGGTAGATAAAAAAACTATCTGTGCAAGTTTTATTATATTTTTATGGCAAATACTTTTTCTGAAATGAGTAGATAAAAATTCTTAAGTAACTTAAATTTTAGATAATGTTGCTGGACTAGAAAACTCAAAAAATGTTAGAGATTATATGACCGTCTCTCTGCTCGGAATGGAGCCACAAGCTTTCAGATTCGGAAGCGTGCCAACCCATTTGTTATAACTTATCTAATTGAACAAGTGGACCCAGGTTTAGATAAAATGAATGAAATTATAACATAACGATAATTAAATAAATATTTCACTGCGTGCTTATTTATTGTGTACCTATACCTTAATGAAATAATTATTACAAAGATTTACAACCAAAATGCGTTGTACTATTTTGATGACCGATATGGCGTGGTGGCGAGTATACCCGCTCTCCACTCCTGAAGTCGTGGGTTCGATTCCCACACAGGACAAATATTTGTGTGTATAAATATGAATATTTGTTCTGTTCTGGGGGTTTTCCTATGTACAGTATTTTTTTACAAAAAAAAGATAGTATTTATGTATGTTTATCCGTTATTTAGTATCCATAACACAAGTTCTTAATGATACTTATCTTGGAACTAAATAATTGGTGTAAGTGTATGTTACACCAATATATATTATAATAAATAATATTTATTATTATTTATTAATAAATACGTACTACATTGTAAATTTGTGATAAAACCAATTCGTTAAATAATATAAAAATGTTGTGACAAATAAAAAATAAAAAGCTCTAAGCTCGCCAGCTTAAATTACGTTCAAATCTTCTAGCTCACATCTCTGAATCTCGGTAACGGGAGTGTTTGGAAAAGAAGGATTTTACACACATACAATGAGAGAGAATGTGCTGCTCAAACGCTTACTTTATAGCGATACGTGGAAGGGTTTACGAGAAGCCAATAAAAGCTGGAAGCCTAAAGTGTCTTCAAATTGTTTGGCTTAACGTTTTTACTCTTTCTTCTGGTCTGCAATTTCAAAAATGTATTCAACGACTAGTGACGAACATGTTAAGGATAATTAATATCAATTGTTTTATAGTTTCAAAGATATTGTTTTTTTCCAATTCAAGTACTGCAGGTGAACAAAACTTATTGTGAATTTTCACAGGATAAAAAACCGCAAATGATAACTTAAGTTACTTGTATTTATACTTGTCGGCTACACAGTGTGAACGAATTAATGTTTAAGACAGTCTCAATACATGCATGAGTCCAATAATTGTGTATTTGGCAAGTTTTGTTTTGTTCTTGTCGCGTAGTGAAATATGTAGTATGGGGGGGGGGGGTTATACACCCTGAGTTTTTTAATCTAGGAAAACCAACCATAAATAGTATTTAAATTTGATTTAATAGTCAGTTATCTGCGAAAAAACTATATTTCGCCACTGTAACAATTGTTTCTTGACTTGACTTTTATAGAGGCTATAGAAAGTGAAGTCAACTGTACGTCGTCGAGCAATCAGGCTTAAAGAAATATATATATTTTAAATATGATATCACGATATTCTAACACTTATAAAAGTCTTTGAGTATGAAGTACCTTATTTAATGATACATAAATAAATAAATATTTTCAGACAATTGCACCAATTATTTAGTTCCAAAATAAGTATCATTAAGAACTTGTGTTGTGGATACTAAACAACGGATAAACATACTTACATAATTTTAAAAAAATGTAAATACATACTCAATAAACATAGGAAAACACCCAGACCAGAACAAATATCGAACCCACGACCTCTGGAGTGAAGTGTAGGTATACTGACCTCCATGCCATATCGGTCGTCAAATACATCTCCAGTTTGATCATGTATCAAAAGTTCGTATTTTTTGCAAATGGTTGAATTCAGTTATATTTCAAAATGATAAACTTTCATTTCTATTTTAAAAATTGTTAATAGGTTCAAAGTTCAAAGTTCGGACATCAACTCGAAACTTGATTTGCTGGTAATCACTCGAACGAATCACTCTGTTTTGGATTTTAGTAGCCTATATGCAATAATTTAATTAACCAATTGCAGACTTAAAACTATAACAAGAATAATACTTACGTGAAGTTATTAACAAAATAAATCCAATATGTTGCCTAAAAGTAATTTAAATATAATGATGGAAGAATCGACATCTGTAATCTTGGTCATGGTGGCCATATTACAATATCACAAATTATTTTATAATTGTATATGCGTAACCTTAAAGGTTTTACTACAAAAAAATCATGAATAATTGACATAAAGCGTCACGACGCGACGAGTCGGTGATGTCGGCTTCAAGAAGAGCAGCCAATGTGTCAAACCCGAGCGCAATGTGGCACGGTAGTTGTTTTGTTACCGATTACTATACAATTAATGTTTTCGCTATACAACAAACTCAAATAATTTTGATTTGGAAGCTAATATAATAAAAAGAACTAAGCTAACGCAATTAATTTAGTATGGATGCCACCGCCAACGCTTAAGATTATTTTGTCTTACATATTTGCCATGAATATAAATTCAAGAGTCTTAAAACCAAAATAGCCTAGCTGAATTAAATTAACACTATAGATAGGTTAATTGCCTACAGAAGAACAGAAGCCCTCGAAAGCAATCACAAAAGAAATGGTTACGCATCGAAGGGCTTACTTTTGTGAAAGCTGTTTAATATTGCCATCTGAATCTGAATTGAATTCTGTTTAATTTCTACAGCAGGATGCCCCACACATGCTTTCGACAATGCACTGGTTTCGCGAGGTGGATGACCCAAATCCCTCTCATCTTGGTTGGAAACTCGCCTGTGCCCGGTATTCAGACTAGTCGGACATTAATGGGTTATGATGATGTTGATACAAGCAGTACTTCACCTAATCTACAAAAAGCTCATGGCTTTAAGAACCTTTGAAATTCTAAGAGGACATAAGTATCTTGCTCTTATCTTACCATTTTGCCTTAAGGTGTTTCGTTGCCGTATGTGTTTTTTTTATTTATTTAGGTATGCAAAAATATTGGTCTAGTTATAATATATACAAAATTTCTTTATCAAATACGTTAAAATAATGTTCTGTTCTTTTTTGAACAAGTTAATTCTAAAAAAACCTATATCTATCACTATATATTTATCATCGCCTCTTCTACACAAACCTCAAGCTTTATTCTTGACAAGATTGCGACCTCTGCTCGGAGACGTAAACACCATTATTTTAATGTCAATATTAACACTGAAATTGTCCATTCACAAGTCCGATAATGTATTCCCGCGGAGCTCAGGGGGTCACTAGAGTAAACAAACCCGCATCGTGTGTGCAAAGCGACGAGATATAACGATTTAAACACAGACGAAAAATTAAAAATTTTTGGAACTGTTCTATTATAATTTGTTTAGTAAAGGAACTTTATTGGCGCAAGGTTTTTATAAAACTCGCCTTTGTTTTATTACTAATTAACGGTAAGTATACTTGAATGGTCGATATTAGCTTTATCAAATGTCAGAGTAATTTAATGTACGTTTTCTTTTCATTTTAAAATGACTGTGAACGTGTATATTTGAAGTTATTACAGTTATCAACATTTTTTAAGGTTTCCAGAAGAGTAGGTACTACTAAACGGAGAAGGGTACGGGTAATGGTAGGGGGCTACTAAACTTTCTATGTCAGCAGGCTGTATTTCAAGAAATGTCATAAGTGGGTAGTTAAATTTTAATTAGAAAATAAAAAGAATTAAATTTGTGATTAGAATTTTTACTAATTGTACAGAACAAAGATTCGTGTCTGAGTCCAAATGGCACTTGTCCGGATTTTCAGAACTTTATTATTTTTATGTCTACAATGTTTTTTCTAGGCATGTCCACTAAAACTGTAGCTCTGATTTCATTATCTGCAGCTCGTTTATTATCGCCTACCGCTGGCTCGTGTGCCTTAAACCCACATCCCCCTAGTGTACACAACTTGTCCTACGTTCCTCCGCCGCACCGCAACCGCGCGGTCGCCAACTCGTACTTGACAGAACGCAGCCGCTCTACCCAGAATCGATACAAATAGTTTTTCTCTCATCTATACTAACAATATAGGGGTGTCAATTATTAGTTTTTATTGTTCCTAATATGTAATGACTAATGAGTAAAATATTGCCTACTTTGATTCCCTAGCTAATATGTATGTGTTATAATAGGTTGGGGAAAAAGTCTTTTCGTATTTATGTATGAAAAGTCAAGACATTTTTTTCAAAGTTTATTTACATTTATTTACAATATATATGTACCGTTTTGTTGAATAACTTTCTGCCATTTTGTGGGCAGAGACATTATCCCGTTACTTTAGAAACTTTGGGACTTCTGATCAACAAAACGGGACAAATAGTTTTGGCAGTCCTCTCTTGAGGTCAACCTTACAGAACCTAAAGAATTCTGCAGAGACCGAAACAGGTGAAAATCTGAAGGCGCAAGGTCAGGGCTATATGGTGGATGCACTAGGACCTCCCAGTCGAACTCTCTTAATTTTTGCTGAGTGGCTAAAGATGTGTGTGGTCTAGCGTTATCGTGATGAAAGACCACACCCTTCCTGTTGATCAATTCCGGCCGTTTTCTCTCGACTGCTTCCTTTAATCTCATCAGTTGCTGGCAGTAAAGATCAGAATCGATGGTTTTGCCGGGCGGTAAAAGTTCATAATAAACAATGCCCTTCCAATTCCACCATACACACAGCATCACCTTATTTCGTGTTAGGCCAGGTTTAGCCACAGTCTGTGAAGCCTGCCCAACTGTCGACCACGACCTTTTTCGCACGTTCTTGTCGTACGTGATCCACTTTTCATCGCCAGTTATCAATCTCTTCAAAAACGGCTCGGTTTCATTACGTCTCAATAATGAATCGCAAATGAGTACACGGTTCATTAAGTTTCTTTGAGTGAGCTCGTGTGGCACCCAAATATCGAGCTTTTTTGTATAACCAGCTTTCTTCAAATGGGTCAAAACTGTTTTGTGGTCAATTCCCAGTTCTTCAGCTACATCGTAACTACTAATATGCCGATCTTGCTCCACTCTTTCAAAAATGGCGTCCATTTTATTCGTAACAGGGCGACCAGAGCGAGGTGCATCTTTAACATCAAAATTTCCGGACTGAAAACGTTTGAACCAAATTTGTGCTACTCTTACTGACACTGCATCAGGTCCATAAACATCACAAATTTTTTTCACTGCTTGAGTTGCATTTTTGCCTTTTTTATAATAAAATTTTAAAATGTATCGAATTTCTTCATTAGATTCACTCATTTTTACGGAGAGAAAAACAAATGAAAAATAGCGGGAAACAACTTTCTTTTATTTTTTTCTTTTCTTTATAATGGAACCTTTTTAATGTTACCAAAACCAGCCAGACACAAATAGTACAGTCAAAAAAATTTTATAATAAGTTTATACCTACGTTATGCGAAAAGACTTTTTCCCCGACCTAATATTTAATTTTCCAAAAATGTCAAATAGATCGCTTTTACCTACGTAGTTTGGTTTATTTGTATATAATATTTGAATTACAAATAAGATTTAAAAGAGTGCGAACCTCTAAGTAAATAAGGTAAAAAGTCTCACTTTTAATTATGTCATTAGTACTCAGGTATATTTTTTGTACTATAATGGTAGCAATATCATTAAGATGAGCACATTTTTAATTTTAATTAGACCTGTTTGCCAACCCTAGTGTTACATAGTTTTTTTCCAATTACTCATTGCGGCTGCTGTCCAATTGGTGAAATAAACCCGTCAAGATGTCCACTTTACTCTGGAAATAAACTTGTATCCGGGTGTTCTTTACGGGAAACAAGGGAGCGCGGGATCAAAGGTCATTGCCGTCTCCTCCTTGACTTTAAGGGTTACAGGAATCTCGCCTCATCCTTTAAAATAAGAGATACCCACGGAATGTTTGTTGTTTAGTTAAACCGTACTCCTTACAAATCGGTCATTGTGTAGATTGATGAAATGTATTTCTTTCCTTTGAAGTCAGAATTAATGTATTTTTCAACGCTGCGGTTTGTTCTTGTGGCTTGCTGTCTACTACAAACAGTGGTAAGTTTAACCACTGAACGATAGTTCTAGGGGGTTTTAATTTATAAGTAGGTACTCAGGAATTACTCGATTACGAGAATAATTCCTCTGAAATAGGGTACCATGCTAGTACATATGCTTGGTGTTTTAAAATACAAACGAATATAAATAGTTGATAAACATGAATCATAAAGTTTAAATTAAATTTGAATTGAATTGCAATGACTTAAAATTAAGCCAGGCTAGACTAAACATTCAAACAACAAATGACAGTCAATCAATCAGCTGGCACTGAAACTTCCGCCATTTTGCATCAATACCACTACCCCGAAAAAGATTATTACTCTCGCATCTCTAGTTTATATAGCAAGCAGAACGGTTTTTTGAGTAACTTAACTATCATTTATGTTTAATATCTGGGATACAAATTTAAACAATTTAGCTAATAAAAAATATATTGTTGCTGGTAATGATAAATTAGTTTTTGCATAGCTTAGTGCATAAATATTTTTTTTTTGCTTTTTGGATTGAATTTTAGGATATTTAGTGTGATAATTTTATTGTAAGAGATCAAACTTTATTTTATATAAAATATGAAAAGACATAAGGGTGGAGTTTAAGGTAATGTTAACTTCGGAATTTTCGTACTTTGTGGAAACGGTGTAAAAAACAAAGTGAAAAACAGAACTAATTTTCTTTTTCTGCCAAAACCCTTCAATCAGGAATGAGTAGAGGTACCCACCAAGACGACACGGTCTTTCCATCTTATCTGCAACCTCTGATGGATATTTTGCAATCTCATGTATCTAGGATTGTTTTTTACAAGGAATCTCATTTTGTAGTTAAGTGACCAACTTTGCAACGCGTCGTACTACGTCAGAGACTTTGAATTCATAGCCTTTTATACACACATACAGTGTTAGGTTCTTCTATATATGTATTTTTTTATTACTCCCACGAATATTCTCTCCATGCAACTTTAGGTTTCAGATATTAATATAACATTCTAAAACCATTAAGCATTAAAAAGTTGACGCAATTAAACGATGTTGTTGACACTTGCCAGTGAATCAAAACGAAATGGAAAAAGCAGCAGTCTTCTAAAGTGAATTTCTAAAGTGAAATTTGACTTAGTGTGATAATTGTAGATTCGTATAGTACAAAACATATAATAATATGTAGATATATTAATAAACATTCACTTTTATTTTAATTTATAATATTTTATTTTTCTAATATAAATCTAATTTGTGTGTAATAGGGATCCTCCCAACACCTAAGGGCCAAAGCCAACCTTACCTGCAAGTGGTGCACCTGCTGATCAACACGAGGCTCTGGCGAACATAACAGATCCCGGTTAGTGGCAATAGGCTCACCACCTATTACGTGCGACCAAGAATGTAACTTGCTAAGTGTGGGCGTAGAAAATGCCTCTGCCTACCCCTACGGGGAATCAGGCGTGAATATATGTATATAAATTTAATTTGTTAAGAATTTATATACTTAATGTCCCTAAAATTATATCCAGCTTTTCATGACAATATAATATGTACGTACTTCGGTGCTCATTATAAAATATTGACTCTACTCAAAATAAATTATTGCATTTAATTTTAGAGAGAGTACAGTACAGTAGCGAGAATACAGTAGTGAACCTGCATTATCCATAGTCGATTTATATTTGCCCGATTCAAAATTTTAATAATTCGTTCATCAAGAAACAGCCGCCGGCACCGAGTTGTTTCGAGAATCGTTATTTGTGTTTTTATCTTAATGGGAAAGTTAAGCTGTGAGTTTGGAGTTAGAATGTCATTTCTGAAGTAAATGTCATTCCCGAACTTATACATTTCGAGATTCCTGATTTTACTTTGCATTTTAGATCGTTATTATTATTTGAAAGCCCTGTATTCGTAAGATACTTGTTCTTTCATACCTAAACCACATGATGTGCTTTAAGTAGACAGATGTCAGGAACGTCCTTAGCAGTTTGACGTTGAATGACAGTTTTTTTAAGCTTGTACCGAAAGAGTTGTAAAGACTATGTGGAATAAAACCTGGCCGGTTTTATTTTATATACTTATTTATATGCCAAGCTTAAAATTATGGTTTTTAATAAAATATATAAAAACCTACCGTCACATTTCATCCTATCGTCTTCTTTCAAAGAGGCTTCCTACTCCACAGCGTCGTTAAGCTAGAATCCTCGCTGCATTATTTTTCAGCCTATATGACCTTCATTCTCCTTCTCGTTTTTAAAATTTAACTTCTATTTTTTAACACACAAGGCATCTTAGTTCTTCCCAGAACCTTATTCTCGCCATCCCTCTGCATCACTCTGGGTGCACAATTCTTTTCACAAAAGGGCTGCTCAAATATGGAACAGTCTCCCAGCTAAAATAAGACTTGCGCATAGCAAGTCTATGTGTTTAAGACATTAATTTTCAAGCTTTATTTCGACGAACCAACGTTGGTTTGATTCTCCTTGCTTTCATATTTTGGTATCAAATATATTTTTTTTTTACGTTTTATGATAAGTGTAGTGTGTTTTTTCTTTATTTTAGTTTATGCATAATTATTAACTACCGCACCGCCTTAAAGTTTGCTGCTAACCCAAAGGTTAACTGGCAGAGAATACCTTATGGCATTAATTTCGCCTTTTGTAATACTTTAAAGTGTGCAATAAAGAATAAAAATGAGATAAATATTCTTTTATAAATCCTTGAAGGCGAAAACGAACCTTATTGTTATTAATTTTCAGGAGCAATAATATTAGATCCTTACACATGAAATTGGCGTTTTCTCAAACTGGCCACTTTGATGTCAAAAAAATCGGCGTTTGGCTACGAATTTCACATTCAAATTTATTTCAATTTAAAGCTTGTCTTGTGTTCTGAATGCGATAATTCATGTGTTTCTGCGTCATTAAATTTTGTTTTATCATCTGTGCTCAATATGGAAAATTTTAAACATTTTTGCACGAGCGCTGCAGAAACAGCTCGCAGGATTAATGGTGTGTATTCATAACTACTAAAAGAAACCACGGTACTTTTTGTTTTTCCAACGATTTCGTTCTGGAAATTGTAACCCCCCAGAACAAACCACGTGGATGGCCGTAGACCCTATTTGACAATGAGGAGTTGAAAGCGATCGTGGAAGCGGGTCCATCTCAAACCACGTCAGAGTTGGCTGCAGGCTTCGGTGTGAATACTAAAACCATTGTGGATTATTTAAAACAAATTGGAAAAGTGAAAAAGCTTGAAAGAAGGGTAACACATGAGTTAAGTGAAGCAAACCAACAAACACGCATCGACTGCTGCATCACGTTATTCAACCGTCACTATAACGAGGGGATTTTGAATCGTATCTAATCTTGCCCTAAGAAAGTTGACCCAAAAAAGATACTGTTTAGTCTATGGTGAACCAGCTTTGGTGTCATCCAATACAGCTTCCTAAGATCTTGTCAGACGATTACGGCAGATCTGTAGTGCCAACAACTGGAAAGCATGATGAAAAGTTAGCCGTTAAACAACTGAGAGAGTTTGGTCAACTGCTCTAGCCCACTGCTGCTTCAGTACAGCACTAGACCACACACTGCACAACAGATGGTGGCGAAACTAAAGGAGCTAGGATTGGAATGTCTCCGTCGCCCACCGTACTCCCCGGACCTTGCTCGACCGATTACTACTTTTTTCGGCATTTGAATAATTTCTTAGTAAAATAATTCTATTCAGATGAGGCAATCTAAAACGCCTTCAAAGATTTTGTTATTTCTCGCTTAATAAACTCGCTATAAAATGGCAACAGTGCATAGATAATAACGGTACATACATTAAGTGATTAAATTAACATAATGTAAATAAAAACTACTTTTTCTATGTAAAACATCAATTTTATTATACCCAAGATTAGTGGCTTGCATGAGACATTAATATTTTTGAGATCTTGAGTATTATATTAGACACTTTGTCTTTATTTTAGCATGATGGTTAAAGTAGTAACTTCAGCATTACTTGACATTAATTTACTTGTCTTGCACCAGGGTCAATAATCCGGTTTAGAGCTATATCTATTTAAAACATCGTTCTGTCTTTCTTAACTATAAACAAGAAACAGAAATGCAATGACATTTTAAATCCAAGTTAGAACTGTTGTGCAAGTCATTCTTAATGTGACTGAATAAAAGTTATAGCCGCACTAAAAAAAGGAATCATTTGTTTTATTTTTTATTGCAGAACACAATTGTTTAAATATTATATATTTTAATTGTAACTGGCGGGAGAAAAAACCAACTTTGACGATTTTCTTGCGCATTCTTTTACGATCAAGCTCCCGCCCGCAGTGAATGGGCGCGTTAGTTTATAAGTATGACATTCATAAGAGCTCTATTGAGCCAAACTTGAATAAATGAATTTTTTTTTAAAATTTTATATAAAAGTAAAAGTTCCTTACGTGTTTTAACATATACCTATGAATGGCTGCTTGTTATTTCAACAAGATAGTTACCTGATAGTTTCCCTAATTACACTGAAAACTAATTGGGAGAGAGTTCCTCGTCGTTACCCAAAATGTAGATAATTTACGCATCAAACTTTATTAGCAGATCAATGACGGTGCTGGGTAATCTTCATTGGATGAATCCTTTGTTTACCTAGATGCGATGGACTTTTTATTATAAAGATTTCATCATTTATATTTTGGCTTTATATGATACTAGGGGCACGCCCTTGTTACGCTTCTGTAGCTAATTATTAAACATTTTATTTCTTAACTTAGATTATTAAAGCTTTTGTATGGATCCCAAAATTTTCAAGTAATAAAGTTCCTTTGTTGTTACTGCTGGGATAATGTAGCATTTTAATGCTGAAAACGTTTTTAAAATCGGTTCAGTTTTTATGAGTTTTTTCATTATAAACATCCAATAATACATCCTTTCCTCTTAATAATGTTCTGTTCTCTTTTGTTCAGCACTCGTTGTTTTTTACATTTCATAATTATTTAACTTACTTTTTGTGGACTGTTTGTTGCCAAAATAAATAAATTTTAGCGTGATGATGATACCTCATATTTAAGACTCTTAGGAGATGGGGATTCCTCTGCCATATCGAACAGCTAATGGTGAATAATCAAATGTATGAGCTGAAGTCAATATACATAATACTCTTTGGAAAACTCACCTTCATATACTTAGTCGGATCAAAATAAAAAAGTGGTTTATTAATGTCCTATAGCAAACAGAATATACCTAATTTAAAAACTATACTATACAATTATAATAAACTTTCCCATGTTAGATAAAACTCATCACATTATTAAAACAATCACGTTTGGACTGTTCTAATTGAAATCAATGCCAGTGTGCACAATAAATAAGGAATAAAATGGCTTGACAAGCTCAATGCCTCCAGCCGGTGCTGTTTATTTACTTCCCCGCACGTTTTGCTCAACATGAGCTAGGTGTTAACATAAAGCTTGCTCTCGGCATTGGTATTTCTTGAACCTGCTTAAATACACCTCAGTTTCTAGTACAAGTTACGAGAATAAACTTCCCAGATTCGTTAGACAATGGAAAATCATAGTTATATGTGGTAAATTGTTCATTAAGTATATTTTTCAGTATACATATTTCAAAAAAATTGCATAGCTCCATCATCTCAACCCAGTCATGGCTTCACTAGGGTAAGATTTAGGTCATAACCAGTGCAACTCTAGTGTGTAAGTCTAATTCATAATCATTTATTCAAGTTTGGCGCAGTAGAACTCTTTTAATGTCAACTTAAAATCTAACGCGCTTTTTTATTACGGGGTCTTCATTGGAAAAGAAAGGGCAAGAAAATTGTCAAAGTTGGTTTTTACACCCAGCTTAAAGACTTTTTCTTTTAGAAATAGTACTTGATATTAAAACGATTTGATAAGACTACATAACTAGAGTTACGCAGTCACAAGATTGAAAAGAAAAGACGTAACTCTTTTTAGATACATAGGAGAAATGAGTAGAACAGTCCCTACTGGCGGCACCCGCTCACAAGTATGACGCATGAGCTTTACCATATTTTAGGGAACGTAGGACCAGACGCATGACGCCACCACCGCAGAAAATTTTAAGCGAGCATGACATACTCAAGCTACCTGATTAAAGGATTTTAACAAAAATACTATTAATATAAAAATAATACTCGTAACATGTGCTGCAAACCACAAATATTATATCTTGCAGAGGTGTCAAATCGTAGTGGAAAGGGAGTGGGCACAAGATGCCTTTTATAATGTTAATGCGAAATTATACATACACGCACATTTTAATAATTTTACAATTGTTTTCGACCACCTAGTTTGGCAGAGCTACCCGCGCTCAACAGTACAATTACAAAGAAATAATTTATTAAGACACAAACACATATAAATATATATTTAGTATCACACAATAGAAAAATAACGAAGCATTTATTGTAGCGAGTCAGATATATATAACATTTACTAGACTGACAAGCCGCATAATGAATAAAGTTCTTCCGATGAAATGTATCAAACTAATACTTACTATTCTCCCGAGACGAGACCTGTATTCTATCGTTGTTTGTTATCAATTGAACATGTTTACGACAAGAGCCTATTATTTACTCTTTCTTGTTGTTATTAAAATGTAAATTTATTTATGTGTGTGGGTGTATAGCGTTCCTATTAATATCTAAGGAGCCCAAGCCAATGTCACCTGTAAGTGGTGTATCTAAACGTGACAGTTTCTGATAAGCGGCAATAGGATCGCCACCTATTACGTGGGACCATTGCAATTGGCGAAGTGTGAGCATATCATATGCCTGTGCCTATCCCTTTGGGAAACAGGCGTGAGTGCATGTATGTATGTATTTTTTTTAAAAAGAATTATAATAGCATTATTAGAATAGCATTAATAGAATTATTACTGTTATTTGTTAAATTAAATCATAATTATTAATTAACTAGCAGCCCGCGGTTCCGGCTTCGCTCGGATATTCGACTTTTACAGCTGTAGTTATGAAAATAGAAACTCCTTCCAATTCAAAGTGATAATAATAAAATGAATCACATACATTAAATTTTAAACATCCGTGCCGCACTGAAAATTTTATAATTCGACACAACCATCAACGTTGTCTGCCCTCACGTGTCTGCCCGTTCGGGTCGCGCACCTCAACATGATCCCACCCCCACCACCGCCGTCGCCGCCGCCGCGCGCCGCCACTCGCCGCCACTGTCGTGCTATGCGGACCGACTGACTGACACAACGACGGAACGCAGCCGCCGCCGCCGCCATCTCTGCCCTCGGCATTGTAAATGCATCTTGTGTATTAATATTAACATAAAAGTGTTATGATATGTATATGTCACCGTAAAATTGTAAATAACGTTAAATTATAATCTATCTCGCGATATTGTAATCTGTCGAAAAATTGTGATCCGTAACAAACTGCTTACAATTTAACGCATTATTTTTCGATAGATTATAATCTATCGAAGACAAACCGTTAGATTGTAAAATGGTATGCGACAGAAAGCACCTCGCGCTCTGATTGGTTGAACTTCATGTTCCCCGCTCAGCCGCCCGTCGTCGCCATCTTCGGTTGTTATTAGTCAAATTCATTTGTTGTGAAATGTAAACAAACAGTCTTTTGGTGATTTAAAACAGATTTCGTGTTAATAATAATAACGCTTACGTATTATAGTAAGTTGTAGGGAGTGTTAACGGACCTGTGATAACCTAAAGAAGTGCAGTTAAATAATGAATAAGAGTTAATCACCGAACATAACCTAATTTATATTTTCAGTGTTTTAATATGTTTTATGCGGGTGAACCTGTGTGAACTCATTTAATATGTTATTTGATAATATTTACAATGTCGGATATTGAGTCTGTCTGTCACTAAAACTCTGAAATACCAGTTATTGTTAACCAAAACGAAATCTGTTTTAAATCACCAAAACACTGTTTGTTTACATTTTACAACAAATGAATTTGACTAATTAGCAACCGAAGATGGCGACGGCTGAGCGGGGAACATGAAGTTCAACCAATCAGAGCGCGAGGTGCGTTCTGTCCCATGCCATTTTACAATCTGACGGTTTGTCTTCGATAGATTATAATCTATTGAAAAACAATGCGTTAAATTATGAGCAGTTTGTTACGGATCACAATTTTCCGACAGATTACAATATCGCGGGATAGATTATAATTTAACGTTATTTACAATTTTACGGTGACATATATATTCGGAATCCTCATTTCATCAGCTTTAATTTGATACCCATTTTGTTTTATGTTTATTGGTCTATGTCGGTAGGAACGTCGAGTAATTGAAAAATAATATATTTCGTAAATTAAACTTGAACACCACTAAAATCGTTATTGTGGCTAAACCTTAAAGGATAGACATATGCTATCGCAGACTTTTTTATAGAACTTTTTGAGAAGAATAATTCCCCCATACATTGTTATTCTATATTTTGAGTTATTTCAGCAGCGCACGCAATGCAAGCCTCCAAAAAGCTCGTTTTTCTTCCGTCCGTCTGATAACTGTTACGATTACTCTAATAATTTCTTAAGTAGGTACACCTAAATTATACACCTATAGAATCCCTGGAATGTCTTCTTTCCATTATTGAAAACCGCATAGCTATTGATATAGTAGTTTTTGAGATCCTAGGTAACAAACACATTTTGGGCGCCCTTCGCAACTTCATTTTATACTATGTATAGATTATGATGAATTTAACATAAAACCATAGGCCACCCTAATATAATTCCACGATGATCGATTTTGATTTTTTCTCGTGATCTGTGTGTGAGGATATTTGTTTTGGTCATTGTGTTTTCCATGGAAATGTGTAGGTATAATGTAACGTTTACTATTTATTATTACAATTCCCTTAAAATTACACCAATTATTTAGTTCCAAGATAAGAATCAAAAAGAACTTGTGTTAAGTATACTTAATGTCAGATAGGCATACATGAATACTGTTTTGTTGACCTTTCCATACGTTTTATACATAAAACACACCCAGTCTAGAACAAGTATTCATGTTCATGTACCCAAAGATTTGTCCTGAGTAGGAATCGTACCGTTATCGTTATGTAATATAAAATGGTATTACGTACAAAAAATCCTATACAAGATATAAAAACAAGTTATAAATTAAAAAGTCACACATAGTGAAAACGTGGGTAGTGTTTTCGTATTTTTAATGTTGAATTATGCGCTCTGATCCGTGTCCC
The DNA here is from genome assembly GCA_949126915.1 of Musotima nitidalis. NCBI lineage: Eukaryota > Metazoa > Arthropoda > Insecta > Lepidoptera > Crambidae > Musotima > Musotima nitidalis. Next base: position 969,416 of record OX421431.1, read on the forward strand.
GGGAACGTGCCCCTCCCATCCCTCACGACTACTGCTACTTGAGCTGCAGTAAACCGAGTGAGGGACGACACACCAACTTGACACACAGACCCTGCATAAATTATCTTAGCAGAAGGACTAAGCGCGCACTATATCTTTAAAGACAACTGGAACATGTTACAGATATATCCTATACAGAGTTTAAGATTTTTTTAAATTTTAAACCCTGAATTCCAAAACATGAATGGATTTACATTCAGATGGAGACCATACTAGACATAGCTTATTAATTTCTGCTCATTCTGTACCACAATCCAAATAAAAATAAAACACGACCCTGCAAATTTAGCTATTTCTAGAAGAACTAAGTTTTATTATCATATAATGTACCTACAATGAGCAGTACTTACACAGATAATTTTCTACAAACTCTGAAAAATAAATTTGAATACTATCAAAATATGTATAGATTATGTTATTTTCAGAAGGAACAAGGAACTGTGGCAACTCTGAATATATTAACGTACTATTCCAATGTGCTTATTAAAGCATTGAAATAGCTACAAATTTCTAACAATTCAAAAAGCACTGAAAATAGACCCAGTTTAACATTCATTTGGCTTTTCGAATACGAGTATATGCGAGCGACATTAATTGACAGTTAGCCTCCACGATCATATATTTGTTCATCATTATATCCTAGCATTATCCCGGTTGCCTCAGACTTCATGAAAAGAGTAATGGCTTGTCATCGGAGCCGTAAGGATCATTTGATGGATATTTATTCCATACTTAATCGTAATATGTCTTCTTTACATACATACATATATAATATCACGCCTGTTTCCCCGAAGGGGTAGGTAGGCAGAGGCATATTGTACGCCCACATTTCGCCAGTTATATTATTGGTCCCACGTAATAGATGGCGGGCCTATTGCCGCTTACCGGGTACTTTTATGTTAGCCAAAGCCTCGTCCGTTGATCAGCAGGCGCACCACATGTATGTGTCGGAGACTTTTAATCAGTAAATCCAAACATGTTCCTTCTTCTAAAAACTGAATTTGCACACTGCCGCCGGGCCAAAGGGAGCCCGAAACGGGGTGTGGGGCTCACTAACGGCAGACGTGACCGCCAGCAGTAATATCCACTAAAAATCTTCCGACAACGCTCGCCGCTTGTTGACTGAAAGGGGCGGGAGGCCAATGGGTTCCAGCGTCTGGCACCCCGCCCGCAGCCAATATCCCCTGGGGCAGAACCAGTAGACGCGCCCCATCTACCACCGTATAAATTTACGATTTATGCGAACGAGAGCCATATCGTGTGTGGCCAACTTCTCGTAGGGTCTATAGATAGACGGCCCCTTCCCCCGCCGCAATTACTACGGACACCCAGAATCGCATTTTGCATATAGTTTTGCTAAATACGTTGTTAGACATGACTCGTAATCTAATTTATAAAAAACATAATATATTTAAGGGTGTGAATTGCGATTAACATGCTACCTTAACTCTGATATATATGCTATACAACTCATTGTAGTAATCGAGAAAAACATTATTTTGATTAAACACCAACAATCGCGTACCCCTTTTTATTCCTGTGTCAATGGCCGATAGGCAATTATGTGACGAACGCTAATAGCAGATTCTATTAAACGAAAATTTCTGATTCAGTACAAGTGATAATTTGTTATCACTTGTACTGAATTAAATTGACCCTAAAACTCAGTTGTACCGTCTCGTATCTTCTGAAAACAGTCCCCACTTAAGATGGACTAAAACAATATACGAAGAGAAAGGCATTCCGGGAGCAAGTTATACAAACAACCCGGAATGGGTTTAGGACTCACGAAATACAGTATTGAAATTAAGATACTCTCCTGAGAAAGAAAAAGGGATACGATCTTAGTAAAATACTTATAAATGTTGCCTTTTAAATACATTAGTTTAGATATATACATATTAAAACTACTCAACATTACCTACTCTTCACTCCAGAGGTCGTGGGTTCGAATCCCACACAGGACTAATCTTTGTGTGCATGAACATGAATATTTGTTCTGGTCTGGGTGTTTTTTTATGTATATTAAAGTATGTATTTACGAAAACAAAAAAAAATAGTTTGTTTATCCGTCGTTTAGTAACACAAGTTCCTAAAGATACTTATTTTGGAACTAAATAATTGGTGCAATTTGTCAGAAAATATTTATTTATGTATTGTTCATATCTTATCATTCTTACACTAAATTCTGGACTGATATTTTCAACTACTTTTTACCAATTTTCTTTACTGTTACTTGTATCTTGTAATTTTAACATTATACTATGATTGCATTTCGCTACTACAAAGTCGCTACGACTGTCAATGTTATCTATCCTATTTCGAATAGCAAAAATCTAATTATTCATTTAAAACTTTACAAGAGGGTCTTGTACCCACGCAAGAACATTTACTCAATCGTATGAAAAAGTACTATCATTATACGAGTAATCTGATCTTCAACCAGTCCCAATCTGTCCCAACACGATTCTCAGACGGTGGACGACACTTGATTCCGTGTGAGTCTAGAGCGATCTTTTCAAGCGTGACCACACCCGATTGGAACAGCGAAATATAATCAAATAGTTTAATCAGAATCAAATAGTTTCTAGGTTATAATTATTCTGTCTGAACCTTCTTACTGACCGATAAATCTGGGAAAATGCAGTAAATCTCCAACAATTGTTGGCTGAGGTGATTAATTACGGATAAATTTTGACATTTTTTTGTCTCCGACTTAAACTACTTCACTATAACTGATTATTTTGAGAAGCATTAATTAAAACAACAGTACTTAAAGTGGATTAATAAAACATAGGGTTCGATTCCCAAACAGGACAAATCTTCATATGCATGAGCATGAATATTGTTTTCCTATGTATATTAGGTACGTATTTACAAAGAAAAAAAATATTTAAGTAAGTTTATCCGTTCTTTAGTATCCATTACACAAGTTCTTAGTGAAGCTTATCTTGGATCTAAATAATTGATGTGATTGTAAGAGAATATTTATTATTTATTTATAGTTACTGCATATTTCCAGTGATTTTGACAAACTTGTACCAAAATACTACATTGTTTGTTCTAGTGCCCACGGCCCACGTGCAGGGTGTTCTGGGCAAGAAGGCGCAGTTGCCTTGTGATATCCAGCCTTTGGTAGCCGGAGACCACGTCACAATGGTGCTCTGGTTCAAGGAATCAGACGGGGAACCTCTTTACAGGTCAGTTGATACAGGTAAACTCATTGCTTTTTATGTGACACATTATGAAGACCACATGGTTCCTGATGATAATTAGTTGATGTAGTCCAAAACAATGAGAGCACTCTATATCGAAAATAGAGCACGGTGACAAGCGCATACACTTAGAACTGTCTGCATTAATGCCCTATTAAACGACCCGTAATTTTAAAGCCAAAAATGTTGATAAGTCGTTCCACGACTTATTAAAATTATTGGTTCCGATTCTTGTTTCAGTTCTTGATCGCTGATCTTTTGCACAGTATAGGAGTGGTTCCTAAGACAAGCAAGAGTAGTTCGGGAGAGGAAAGGATAGACCGGAATTATTCGAACTTCGTAACACGCTCCTTAGTAATTTTAGTAGAAGACACTGACTGAGACAAGCAATAAAATTCTATGAAGCACTATTTAATTTAGCTTATCTAGTGATGCTACATCTGCACGAAACAAGGGAATTTTGTTTGCGTAGATTTCATTAGTATTATTCGTAGAGAAAAGAATAATGATGGCACGGGAACACAAAAGCGGGAAGGGACAAGAAGACAGTACCTTGTTAGTGTTTTCCCTGTGTAGAATGAATGAAGTCAATTTGGGTCACTATTATCTTATTTCATTAACATCCTACAGACCTTCTTTCACGAACCAAGCTAAAAGAGGTTTAAGCTACTCCACGTATCAAGTACGGTTTGGCGGAGGTAGGTGTATGGCATCCTGCTGTTAGAATGTTTCAAGCCACCCGATGAAGCTTATACCATACCACATCTAGTAATAACGGTTATGCGTGCTTCCTGAAGCACGGATGCGCTTGTTATTTATTGCAATGCCATACAAACTGTCACCTATGTACGGATCTGTGATCTCTATTTTACTTTGGTGATCATTTCCGGCCAAGTAGTGCCGCAGAGCTACGAGCGATTTATATTTATGAAGCGCCTCTTGTTAGTGAGTACCAATTATTTTTATTTAAAAAATGTATTGTTCCTTAGCTACGACGTTCGCGGAAGGTTGGCCAGCCAGCCGAAGCTGTGGTCATCCCCTTCGGTGTTCGGGGCCCGAGCCTACTTCCGAGCCAGTGCGAGCCCCGCGGTCCTGTTTCTGGACAACGTGGTCAACTATGACACTGGAGTATATAGGTGCAGAGTGGATTTTAAGAATTCCCCTACGAGAAACCTAAGGCTCAACTTTACTGTTATCAGTGAGTACTATTAATGTAAAATGTCTCAACACGAACGTCAATAAATAATATCGATTTAAGGCACTATATTAAACACTAAGCGAAATAACAGACGTCACTGTTGTGTTAAAATTTAGTTTTTTTGAGCAGTATTCATTTAATTAATATTTTTTTACAATGTGACTTATTTTAACTTTTTGACAAATTTATTATCTATTATATAACAAAATTTTGGTAATATTATTAGCGCAGCGATTTCATTAAAAATATATGGTAAAAAATAAATGAGGTGATTATAGACATAACTTTTATCCCAGTCTCTCCGTAACCAATAATCCCTGTAAGGCTGGTCTGTCGGGGTTGCGGGATTATTTGAAAGAGTTACTGCGGCTCCGGAACATAAAAGGCTCAAGAAGGAACATGAATGGTTTTTGTCAGTAGGTATAAGTCTGACACACCTTTCCGCTCCACTCACGGCGGGAGTATGTCATTTATCAAATTATTTGATGGTTTTCCATTCATAATAACAGAACTATTTTTCTGAAATGGCCTTTGAATCTTGAAAATAATGTAAACTTTTTATATTTACTTCCCATAAAAATAGCATTCAATTTTATATGAAAGGTAAGGCAGTAACATCACGAACAGCTTCAAAAATAATTACAATACAATTACATCTTTGAGGCCTTTATTAGACCTTATTAGAAATAATCATAACATCATCATGTAAAATAAACTGCCTCTGTAAGGCTACATATACGCGGGAACGGTCACAAAATTTTTACAGTGACAGTAAATGCTATATACTCAGCAACTCTCAGTTATTTAGTTATTATTCTATGACAATTGAATTTGTCAATTGGGAACTTTCAATACGATCTGTAAGTTATAAGTGTAAATGAAATATAAATAAGTATTGTTCACTATTTTAACAGCACTTTATTATGTGTGCAATAAGAGAATAATAGTATAATGATGATAATTATCATCATGAAATTTATAAATCAAGATGGCGATTAGAGTATTCTTTATTCAAGCGTCGACTACATCCACAAAGGGAATGTTCGATATATTCATTCATTCGCTATCTACATTTACTTGTTTTAAGATAGACTTATAAATGTTACATACACTTTTTGCTAACATCGATAGCAGCAACATTACTTAAAAAAAAACGAAGTGGTCTTAGTGCGGCTTTAATGAAAAACTAAAAAAAATTACATGTAAAATTAATCAAATATCTGCTTTATGGAAAATTACTTAAGTAATCAATTTTTTTTTTATATAAGTAAACAGTTAATCAGTTAAGGTTTTTTATAATATTATTTATCGTAGTTTTGTGTTTTTTATTCTTGTATTAAATCGGTTCGCCCGCGGCTCCGCCCTCGTGGATGTCGGTTACCGCTGCAAAATGCCTACCCAGGAAAGACACGGTCAGCAAAATTGTTCCCAGGTCAATTCACAGACACCGACACTAACATCGACGACGCAGTCATTATCCGCAGGCTGCATCGATTGTCTTTATATGGATGTTAAAGTTGATAATGATGAAAATATTTAATTGTAATTAATACGAAGTTTTCACTCCTACCGGCAGTCCCGGAGTACAACCCGTTGTTTTTAGATAGACAACTCTATAAACAATATTTGACGTAATTTTTTTTTCAGGTTACAAAATAAACTGATTGTCGGTAGCCCCGACCCGTGATAGGGCGTAATAATTTAATTTCGCCATAACTTCAGAACCAGGAGTCCAATTTTGATCATTCTAAGACAAAATGTTATGTACATAAACTGCACTTAGTGGCGCTTTATTTTGATAAGTATTAATAGCATAAGTAAAATAAATGCGTTTAAATGTAGTCCAAAAATAATTCAAGATTTTTAAATAAAAAAATGGTTGTTGTGTCTCACTCGACATAGATAGGTGTTTCGGAGCTCAGGGGTTACGAATTAATCGTTTGGTGAATAAATTGAATCGTTTTTCACTATTAAATACGTTTATTTTAACTTTGACTATCGTTTTATATAATTCTATGGTGACAGATACACGGGCAATGACAAATCAATTTTACAAGTCTTGAATCAGTTTGCTACCAAGCAAGCGGTACCATCTATCACCGCTAGATGGCGTAAACATACCGGCCGCCTTGAAAGCATCGACTTAGCTTTCGAAAAATTAGACAGTCTTTGTCGTACTAGTGATCAAAGGTGATGACGGACGTGTTGATTGAGTCTTCTCTTCGTGTATAGGCAGCGGGCAGATTTTTGAGAACGCTCGTAGTACTGTCCCTGTCGCAGCGCGAATTTCAGCAACTCGGGCGACGCCGTCTTTTCCTGGAAACACTCGTATAATCCTTCCCAGGCGCCACTTCAGAGGTGGTTGTTGCTCATCTTTGAGTAACACAAGACTGTCAAGCTTAATGTCGTTTACGTTAGTCTTCCACTTGGTTCGAACTTGAAGATCCGTGACGTATTCCATTGACCAGCGCTTCCAGAAGTGTTGACGAAGTTGTTCCACCCTGTCATAGCGCGTCAAGCGATTAATCTGCAGCTCCGTGATGTCTGCGGTAGCTGGAGCGGTCAACGGTCGGCCAATGAGGAAGTGAGCAGGGGTTAAGGGTAGGTAGTCTGAAGGATCTGTGGATAAGGTAGACATGGGACGGGAGTTCAGGACGGCTTCGATTTGTACTAGTACCGTGCTAAATTCCTCGTACGTTAAGTTAGCATTTCCCAATATACGTCTAAGGTGATGTTTACACGATTTCACTCCCGCTTCCCAAAGACCACCAAAATGAGGAGCGTATGGAGGTATAAATTTAAAAGTAATGCCATCATTGGCAGTTATATCGACTATTTTATTACGATTAATTTTTGACAAAAGCGGAAATTCTTTTTCTGCGCCAACAAAATTCTTTCCATTATCGGAATATATTTCCAAAGGTTTTCCCCGTCTGGAAATAAAACGTTTTAATGCAAGTATATAATCGTCTGAAGATAAACTACTCACAAGTTCTAAATGAATACATTTAGTCGCAAAACAAATGAATAAGCAAATATAGCTTTTTATTAATTTAGCACCGCGACCTTTACGGTTTAATATGAAGACTGGCCCAGCGTAGTCTACCCCAGTTCGCATGAACGGAAAATGCGCCTCTAAGCGTTCAGCAGGTAAATCGCCCATTATAGGTGTCAAGGTTTTACCTCTCCAGCGTGTACATAAAACACATTGATGTACGACCTTTCTAGCGAGATTCCTACCAGCCAACGGCCACCAACTTTCACGTATAGTGCACAATAGGTGCTGTGGTCCCGAATGAAGTAACTTCGCATGTTGATGTTGAAATAAAAGCATGGCAAATCGACTTTTACTACACAATAATATCGGATGTCGCTTATCGTAATCAGATGAAGACAAATTATTTAACCTGCCACCTACACGAATTATTTTCTTTTCATCAATAAATACGTTTAAGCCTAAAACCTTTTTCGCGTCTTTACAATATTTTAAAGACAACTTTTTATTTAAATGATTATACAATGAAGGAAATGATTTCATCTGTGCGAAACAAACTAGCATTCTCTCGGACTGATTTAACTCGGCAGCCGATAAGCAACCGGTTTCACGCGCTTGTTTGTTTCGCGCGTTATGAATGAATCGAAGTAGGTACGCTCCCGTACGAACTAGCCTGTTGTATGATGAAAATCTTTCAAGGTCAAATACGTTTTCAATAGTAGTGCACAACGCACTCACAATTTTACATCTTAACTCCGGTAAATCATTACACACAGGCGTTAATTGATTATTTATTACCCATTCGGAATTATGCAAATAAGTAGGACCGTGCCACCATAACGTATTGGTTTTAAGTTCGCAAACGTGAAGGCCTCTTGATAATAAATCAGCTGGATTACTTCGACTTTCCACATGCAACCATAACGCATCGTTAGTCAATGTATTAATTTCTGTAACTCGGTTTTGCACGAAAGTTTTTAGAAGGTGCTGAGACATACGCAACCAACCGATTACGATAGTCGAATCTGTCCAAAAATAAATTGAATCGAATTTTAAAGATAACGACTCGATTATCATTTTATAAAGTCGCGCACCCATTAAAGCACCGCAAAGCTCTAATTTAGGAATACTAATTATTTTTAAAGGTGCAACTTTGCTTTTTGCGCAAAGTAAATTAATTTGAACTGAGTTTTCGTTTATTGAACGAATATAAGCACAGGCTCCATAAGCTACTTGAGAAGCATCGGAAAATATATGTAATTCTATACGTCTAGCATGAACATTCCTAACGAAACGTGGAATCGTAATTTCGTGTAAATATTGTTTAATCGAATCGACGAATTTAATAAACTTTACTAAGACCTCATGGGGAACAGGATCATCCCAGTTGAGTTTACACAACCAGAGACCTTGCAACAGTATTTTTGCTATTATAACAATAGGCGCTAAAAAACCGAGAGGATCGTAAATTTGAGATATAATAGACAACATCTTACGTTTCGTCAAAGATGACCTATCTGTTGGCGTAAGCTTAGTAGTAAAATGAAATACATCAGTTTTATTATGCCAACCTAGACCTAGTGTTTTAGTTTGAGTATGCTCGCCTATTGCTAAGTCCTTTGAGGACACTGAAGCCATGACGTCACCGTTGAACGTCCACTTACGCAACGAATACCCATACAGCGCCAAGGTTTGAGACGTTTTTTCGCAAATCTTAATCAATTCTTTAGTGTCCTCATGCGAGGTCAAAAGATCGTCCACAAAAAAGTCCTCCCTGATAACACGTGACACCACCTCGTCGTCGCATTCCTGTGCCACTTGATGTAACGACCGTATGCACAGGTACGGAGCCGACGCAGTGCCGTAGGTAACCGTATTCAATTGGTAAATACTTAGTGGATCTGAAGGATCGTCTCGCCAAAGAACGAGTTGTAGATTTCGTTGATCGGGTTGAATTAGCGTCTGCCTATAAGCCTTTTCAATATCAGCGCAAGCCACTGATTGATATTGCCTAAAACGTAGTAAAATAGAAAAAATGTCGTTTTGTAGTTTTGGCCCGATAAACTGAATGTCGTTTAACGATGTATTGGAATCAGTCGCGCAGCTGGCATCGAATACAACTCTTAACTTCGTGGTCGTACTATTTTCGCGTAATACTCCGTGATGTGGAAGAAAATAATATGGCTGACTGTACCTATCTATTTTAGTCATGTGGCCTAGCTGGCGATATTCGCGCATAAAATCCGAATACAAACGCTTAAATTCAGGCGTACGCTCTAATTTCCGTTCTAAAGAAATAAAGCGTTTATAAGCTGTCTTGTATGAATCACCTAACGAATCAGCTGATCCTTTCAATGGTATGCGAACAGTGAACCTACCATCCGATAGGCGCCTAGTCGTCTGCTTAAATATTTCTTCGCATTTAATCTCTTCACTAGTAAGACTGCTACTCCCTTTGGGTAAGTCTTCTAGCTCCCAAAACTTTTTTAACTGTAAATCGACTTCTACGTTTTGAGTAAAATTGCAATGAATCTCGTCGAATTTAAAAAGTAATTTATTTGTATAAATAGGGCCGGAAATTAACCATCCCAATTTAGAATCGTGTAAATAGGGTCCGCATGCTAATTTTATTTTTTTTTCGTTTAAAAGTTCCCAGAATATATCGGCACCTAATAACAAATCGATTTCGGAAGGTACATAGAAATTCGGATCTGCGAGTTTATAACCCGCCGGCACTGACAAAGTGTCAGCGTCAATATTCACGGCCGGTAAGGCTGATGTTATGCATGGCAAAACATAACATTGCACTTTCGTATTGTAATCGTTTACTTTAGACTGCATAACAAAATTACACATCTTGTTCGAGTGTGAGACCGTTTGACCTACACCGGAAATTCGAATAGTGGACTGTAAATAATTCGTATAATTTATTCGTTTACAAAACGCATCTGTGACAAAACAATGTTGACTCCCGTTATCTAAAAGCGCACGGGCCGTGTGTCGCCTATTATGTTCATCGCTCACTTCTACTAACGCCGTCGATAACAAAACCGGTGTCATTAGCGGTGGCGGGGATAAGTTACAATTCTCGTGTGAACCCAATAATGAATGCAATACGGTCGATTTTACTTGAGGATTATGTGTCTCTATTTGCATTGAATTAGAACCATTTGTTGTAAGTGAATCCTTATGCAGCAAACTATTATGTTTTTGTTTACACTGCTGGCAAGGCCCAAAAAAACATTCTTTAATTGAATGGCCACCTCTCAAACAATTGTGACAAAGGTTTTTATCATTAATTAATTTATATCGATCATCAACAGATAGATTTAAGAACATACTACAAATATACAAAGCGTGATTTCCGCGACACATTTCACAAACACGATTACGTTTAGTTGTATTCGAATTGCTGGCCGCTACATAGCTATACGTATGTGATTTTACCGCCGCCGCCATTTTCTTATCTTGAAATTGTTTGTGGTGAATGTTATTTGAATAAGAATTTTGATATTTATTAACACTGTGATGATTGTTCGAGTTACTATTGAAGTTTACCATTTCCAATAAATCAGCGCGATTTCTTAAGAACGTCAACAAATCGTTTAAAACTAATTTTCGTTGTGTATGTTGACCCTCTAAACCGGAAATAAGAGTTCCTTTATAGTTCTCCCACTCTCGCTCGGTAGAAGAATCGAGCTTACACACAACCAAATACATGACTAGAGTGTCCCATTGGTCTGTGGGTTCACCTAATGATTTTAAAGCACATAGGTTTCGTAAGATTGAATCTATCAATTTTCTAACGAGTAAAGGCGATTCGCGATTAATATTTGGCACAGAAAACAATGCTTTGACATGATTATGTACCAAAAGTCGATCGTTTTGAAATCTACGAAGCAATAAATCCCATGCATGAACATAGTTCTCCGCAGAAAATTCCAATGCACTTATAACCTGGAACGCACTACCGCTTAGTGATGAACGTAAGTAGTGGAACTTTTGAATCGAATCTAAATCATTACGTTCGTGAATCATCGTTACGTATGAGTTTTTAAACTCTAGCCAGTCATCATATGAACCCGAAAAGGAAGGCAATTTAATATCTGGCAATTTAATTTTGCAAGATGTATTCTCAGAACACGATTTGGTTAAATTAACTTTATTTTTATCGTCTGTTAAAGATTTTGCTAAAGAAATACATCCGAAATACTGTTCTTCAAAATTTTCTCTGTATTCGATCTGCGCCACAAGATCATTTTCATCAGAGGAAAACTCGATTTTATTTTGTATTTTGTTATAGTCTTGGAAAAGTGATTCTAACTGCAAAATTTTCAAGTCTAATTCGATTAATTGGTTTTTTACTAAAACTACATTTAAAATTTTGGAAATATATTTTTCAAAGGACGTTACACGAGCTTTTAAAAGACCTCTTTGCTTCTTTAGATCTGCCACGATTAATTTTAAATCAAAACTAGAACTTTCGTTGGAGGGCGAACGACTACCTTCCCTAGAACACTTTGGTAAATTAAGTTTAAGATTTGAAGGACCTTCACGAGGCTCACTCATTTTTGTGGAAGATAAGAAAGCAAAGAATACTCACAATTGTATAAAATCGCCCTTTTTCGCTTTTAGGTACTTAGCTACAACACTCACGGTAACCGTCGGTGGAACAAAATAACGGTCACACTTTTATTTTAACTGCACTTAAAATACGGCACGATACTAGCACAAATCGATGGCAGAGGAGGGAATTGGAGGGATCTGACCTGATTGTACTCCTGGACTTCGTATCTGGTTCCTCGTATAGACGACTGGACTTCTGGATACACGCCGGGCATCGACTTCCGTAGTATATTAAATCCAGTCAATCGGTTCGAAGGATCATGTTTCGGAGCTCAGGGGTTACGAATTAATCGTTTGGTGAATAAATTGAATCGTTTTTCACTATTAAATACGTTTATTTTAACTTTGACTATCGTTTTATATAATTCTATGGTGACAGATACACGGGCAATGACAAATCAATTTTACAAGTCTTGAATCAGTTTGCTACCAAGCAAGCGGTACCATCTATCACCGCTAGATGGCGTAAACAATAGGTATAGTGTGTCGCGGACTTTTTAGTAGATATTTATAAGATCTACAATTAATTCGTACACTTTGTGGTTCTATCTTTTATTGTTTAGGCAGCGTACGCAAGATGAGTAATTGTTCTGGTTGATTTTTTTTTACTTTTTGTCCGAAAAACCAAAATATCTTACAGATCCCTATTTTTTCCAAATTAAAATTTAGCATATGTTACTCAGTGATAATGTAGCTTCTAATGGATAAAGAATTATTAAAATAGGTCCAGTACTTTTTAGTTTATTCGTTACATACAAAAATACAAATCTACCCTCTTTATAATATTAGTGTAGATGTAGAAGTGTAGAGTCTTAGTCAAATATATATTTGGAACCGACTAACAGAACATTTCAGAAAAGGTCTTTGTCGAGTGACAAGCTGCTACTTGAGATCAACCCGTTGCCGCTTTTAAACTTTACTACAGTAAAGGAATCATTAATATTTAAAGAAGCAAGACTATATAACACAAACAGCAATTAATTACTGTTCAAGCCTTTAGGCTTTTTTCATTGACTTATATAATATGTTCATAGAAGTATTTATTTCAGATTTCACTAAAGCTGAAATTATCTTTTGTAATTAATTTCTGCTATAAATGGGTTTACTTGCTAGTGCTTCCAATAAGTGGCGCTTAATTAAAATTCCTTACAAACGCGTAATTATTTACTTTTCAATTCAATATTAATTAAATTGAAGTGGGTATCCAATGTCTATTGTGAATTGCTTTTTTAATAAATAAGTAATCAACTGCTGCGCTCCATCACGTCTTTACTTTTGACAGAAAAAATAAAAAGATATGTCTGCCACGATAGGTGAATGAACTATGTATAAAAAGCAAACGTGACTGAATGATCTATAAACGCAATCACGCATCTGGAGGGATCGGGTTAAAGTTTGGAATTTGTATAGATAGCTGTTATAATGTAGGCATGTGATAAAATGATTTCTGGTACACCGTCTACTTCCCGGTAATCCGACAAAAGCGCTTTTTTTAGCGCAGTATCGGACTATCGATTTTGTCGAATAAGAGTGTTGCCTGAAACACTGATTAAAATGATAAGATTCTATTTGAACATGTTCTAGTTGTAACTTGTTGAATCATGCATTACCTACCTTAGTGAAAACTTGCTGAAATAATGTCTGTGTAACTACATTCAACAGTGATGGGAATATCGGAAGTATAACTATCTTTACGCCAGAAACTTCTTAGTTTCTAACAGCTGTATTCGTTTATATTACATAAGCGAATGCCTATGCGAATAGGAAAACATTAATAAGTTATAAAAAGTTTTAGTTTAGATTTATAAAAAAATAAACCTAAATAATAATTATTCGGAAATATTTGAAGAACTCATTAAAATTTGTATAAGTTTAAATAATAAATAAGGGGTTAAGGGATCCTAAAAACATCTATGGAGCCCAAGCCAACCTGACCTGCAAGTGGCGATCAACGGACGAGGCTCTGGCGATAATGGAAGTTCCCGGTAAGCGGTAATAGGCTCGCCACCTATGACGTATACACCACCTATAATATGCCTCTGCCTATTCCTCCGGGGAAACAGGCGTAAATGTATCTTTATTGTAATTTAAACTTAAGAAATGAGAATAAACTGGCTATGCCCAAGTATAGGCTCCATAAAACTACAATTTATTTTGCGAGGAAGATTTGATGCCGTTTTTAGTCCAGCCACCATAAAACATCCTACACGACAGCAATAGCAATAAACAGTTGCGAAGATAATGATATCTCCATGTCTGTCGCACGTACTGTACTAGTACCCGTACGGACATGGTGGCGTTTCTGTCTACACTTCTTAATACTTTGATATACCGATGGTCAATGTGTCATTACTGCAGGGTCTTAAAGTTCTTCAATCTACATCATGATCTCCAGTTTTAACAAGACTAGACTAGGTAGTCCACTTATTGAAAACGGGCGGGGGGCCAGTGGCAAAGTATAAAGCTTGTGACACTCCGCCCGCGGCCACCATCCCCCAGATCGGACCGGGAGGACCTCCTCAGCGACCACGGGGGGGGGGGGGGGTAGGGTTTGCACTGCATAGCTTTGCGAATAATAATAGTATGTGTAAATAGTTAGCAATATTTATTATGTTATCAATGGCATAAAAACATTGAGTAATTTTCATTTGGAAATTTAAGCTCGGTTGCTTGCATTGTTTTTGAAAAGCATTTGTAGTAGTTTTCAATCAGGGAGCTAATTGGGTCACACTCTTTTAAGGCTATATGCGTCGTCCCATGTTATAGGATTTGCCAGAGAGAAAACTAAAGCAGGATCATTTGCTTACGAGAAGGTTTTACGATATACGACTATATGCTCCTTTCCACTCCATAAGTTAGTACTCACACTTATCCTAACGCGTTAACCACAGTTTTGAAAATAGTTACACAATTGTGCCAGTGAAGTACACCTAATGCCGAAATATATTAAAATCGTGTCGCCTAACGTCAGACAAGTAAACTCCACTATTAAACTAAAGGAAGATGAGTTGATACCTTTAATAGACTCAGCTCTGCAGCATTCCGGGTAAAGAAAATTCGTCAATTAACAGACGTCGGAACAGCTATGCTTGTTTATCATAGCTATTTCCATAGTGTTATGTCGTATAGTAGGTATTCATCCGTGGGGTTGTCAAATGCTATTCAAAAATGATATTCAAATTATTTTGCAGAAGAGGGCTATTCGAGGAATTTATAATCTATCATGTAGACATTCACTACGGGAAAATTTTAAAGAAATTAATATTTTGACAGTGGCGGGTCAATTTGTTTATAAAAACCTGGTATATGTACATAAGAATACTGATCTATGTAGTAATGAAAGCTACATACATAACCTAAACACAAGGATGAAGCATAAACTAGTTGTATTTGCCACTAGGCTCCAAAAAATTAACAAATCTTTTGAAGGTCAATGTATGTGATTCTACAATAAAATCCCAAGCAATTAAGCCTAAATAATTAAACGCAAGCTGTCTTCAAAGTGATACTATTCTATCAAAGACTATATGGCAGATAAAAATGGTTGGGATTAAACTGCCGTTTCATATAGGCTATTCTAATGTGACTTAGAACATGAATATAATCATGTTATATTGAATTGTGTCGGATAGCTTCACTGACAAATGAAGATTGTAACTAACCAATTGATAATTGAAAGTAGTGAGTTTTGCTGGTTCTTCTTATAGAGAGGTGGCTCGAAACTGGCACTTAGATTTACTTACACTCAAATATTTTTGTTTTTAAATTGTTTTGTTAACTTTTTTATAGTTGTTTTAAATTTTGACGTTTTCAAGTACTATGTTTATACATAAACTAAATGAAATAAAAACATTTGAACTTTGAACCCTTGCACATATTGGAGTTCAACCCTTGCAAATATTGAAGTGACCACTTGTTTTAGAAATATATGAACTATACAATGTGATGTATGTAGGTCAGTTAAATAAAGAACAACCACAGCTATCTTCTTGCTAACCATTATCCCAGCCAGCAGCACTCTCCGATATAAGCCGCATTAATATCCCATAAATATCACCTGAGCCGATCTCTAATATAGCAAATGATGAAAGCTGATGCGACCACGGAAAAATTATCAGAAAGGCTGTCACGTTCAGTTGACGCATCGATGTTTCAAATATAGACCTGCCAAAATTATAACAATATTTCTGGGGGTACATTAGGTGATAATTTTTTTAATTCATGAAACATATGACAGTAAAAATGTTTTTTTTTTTAAATATATTTTTAGGAATCCCATTTGATTAATATTTAACTTGGTTATTCTGTCTTTTCCAAACAAACGCACTAAACAATTTCTGATTAGCATCATTTTAAGATGGCAAATCGCCAGTAACCGCGGCGCTTAGTCTTGTTTATGGGAGTTACAAATGTTTCGTAAGTTCAAACCATTGTGAGAATTAAACTATTTCAATTTGAGACACAAGCAGCGTATGTATAAAAACTACTGGCAAAAACTTATTTTAAATATATAGTCGAGGTATGTTTAAAACAAATTCAGAGTCTTATCTCTTATACATGTATATAAATACATAACTCAATACTATAAAGAAAATATGGCCGATTATTCTGTTACTTTCTATTATAAATGTGTATTGCTTTCGCAATTAAATAATAAATTATTGTGAGTTCCTTTTTATGTGAGATAAGAAAAAATGTTATCGCTTATAGTTTGTTCGCCTTTCTCTTCTAAACATCCGTGGACAGAGGATATTATAATAGGTTGGGGAAAAAGTCTTTTCGTATTTTTGTATGAAAAGTCAAAATATTTTTTTCAAAGTTTATTTACATTTATTTACAATATATATGTACCGTTTTGTTGAATAACTTTCTGCCATTTTGTGGGCAGAGACATTATCCCGTTACTGTAGAAACTTTGGGACTTCTGATCAAAAAAACGGGACAAATAGTTTTGGCAGTCCTCTCTTGAGGTCAACCTTACAGAACCTAAAGAATTCTGCAGAGACCGAAACAGGTGAAAATCTGAAGGCGCAAGGTCAGGGCCATATGGTGGATGCACTAGGACCTCCCAGTCGAACTCTCTTAATTTTTGCTGAGTGGCTAAAGATGTGTGTGGTCTAGCGTTATCGTGATGAAAGACCACACCCTTCCTGTTGATCAATTCCGGCCGTTTTCTCTCGACTGCTTCCTTTAATCGCATCAGTTGCTGGCAGTAAAGATCAGAATCGATGGTTTTGCCGGGCGGTAAAAGCTCATAATAAACAATGCCCTTCCAATCCCACCATACACACAGCATCACCTTATTTCGTGTTAGGCCAGGTTTGGCCACAGTCTGTGAAGCCTGGCCAACTTTCGACCACGACCTTTTTCGCACGTTCTTGTCGTACGTGATCCACTTTTCATCGCCAGTTATCAATCTCTTCAAAAACGGCTCGGTTTCATTACGTCTCAATAATGAATCGCAAATGAGTACACGGTTCATTAAGTTTCTTTGAGTGAGCACGTGTGGCACCCAAATATCGAGCTTTTTTGTATAACCAGCTTTCTTCAAATGGGTCAAAACTGTTTTGTGGTCAATTCCCAGTTCTTCAGCTGCATCGTAACTACTAATATGCCGATCTTGCTCCACTCTTTCAAAAATGGCGTCCATTTTATTCGTAACAGGGCGACCAGAGCGAGGTGCATCTTTAACATCAAAATTTCCGGACTGAAAACGTTTGAACCAAATTTGTGCTACTCTTACTGACACTGCATCAGGTCCATAAACATCACAAATTTTTTTCACTGCTTGAGTTGCATTTTTGCCTTTATTATAATAAAATTTTAAAATGTATCGAATTTCTTCATTAGATTCACTCATTTTTACGGAGAGAAAAACAAATGAAAAATAGCGGGAAACAACTTTTTTTTATTTTTTTCTTTTCTTTATAATGGAACCTTTTTAATGTTACCAAAACCAGCCAGACACAAATAGTACAGTCAAAAAAATTTTATAATAAGTTTATACCTACGTTATGCGAAAAGACTTTTTCCCCGACCTAATATAACCAATACTGTTGTCGCCTCGGCGGCGTCAAAAAGGAACAATAAAATCGAATGAGTCGACAAATTCAATTTAGTTCGTGATGTTGGTACCTTTAACCAACTAAATATATAGTGCTCACAACTTTCACCTTTTATAAAGTTTGCGGTTGCTATCAAAATAAAATAGGTGCTTTATTTAATGTTGCGTCGGCCCCAAGTTAAAGGATAACTCTTCATTAATTTTATGGGTCCCAATGTGTATCGGATTTAGCTAATCACACTTCTTTATTAGTATTGAGTAGAGTTTCTAAGATATCTATTGACCCTCGTCGCAAAACGTTTGAGAGAAGTGGGTCACAAGAATGAATAAAACTAAAATCCGGCACCTGATAAATAAGGAAACGGATAAAGGATTGAAATTCTTATGATCGCTTACTACTATAATTATGATGTGTTGTACAATTAATAAAGTATTTTTTTTATTAATTTATAGTTTTTAGAGTGACTTTTTGGTAGCTGCGTTACTTTTTAAAGTAAGTTTTTAAAAACTTTTATTTTATTTTAACTAAACTAAATAGGTATATAAAATATATATCGCTTCACCCACCTTTTGTTCTCATTTGGTTATATAGGACTACCTGCGAGTACCATTTCGGCGGTGTTCCGACGGTGCGTGCAATCCCGGAGCCAGCTCTTTAGGAGTGCCGAAGTTGCTGTCGGTTCGAGGTGCCGTATCCTCGAGGCGGTCGGGTCCATCATCGAACGATGGGTTAGCTGTCGTTGGGGGTCAATGTCCATCCGGCTCACGCAGGTGCTTTCCGGGCACGGGTCCTTCGGGAAGTATCTGTGTACCGTTGCCGGAGGGAAGTTAACCCGGTGTTGCCACCACTGTGACTGCGCAGTTGACACTGCGCAGCACACGTTGGTGAAGTGCTCGGCGTGGGCAGGGCCGCGGCCCTGGGTGGAGTCGCCCTCTTGCTGCCGGCCTTCATGCAAAAGATGGTCGACAGCGAGACGGCGGCGTGGGAGGCGATGCCTTCCTTCTGCAAAGTGGTGATATCATAAAATGAAGTCGCGTAGCGGGAGAAGGAGTGGGAACCGCTCTCTCTCCGGCTACGCCTTTGTCGCAGAGGGCGGGCCAGGAGGGCCGGGGTGTCTTAGGCGGCGGGGGCAGGGGGCCCCTTCCGTGTAGCTATATAACCTACCAGAAGTCGGCCAGTTACGCCATGGCCGCATAAGGTGGTAGGGGAGGAGCGCCAGACTGCGCCTCTGTGAGGAGTTCCTCCCGTTTCTGATCAGGGGGACGTTGGCCCCGGGCGGGTTGCCAGAAGCTACAAACCCAGGCACGGACTTTTTCGACAGCGGTAGGCGTTGTTGGAAGTTTTTTGTGGGCATGACTGCGGCGGTCGCGTCTGCCGCTGTGAGCCCCACATTCCCCTCCCGGTCCCCCCATTGGCCGGCACTGGCATCTCTTTGTACCATAGACATTTGATAGGTATACGTTATGCATGGTTTTATGCGATAATTGTTGATCTGGTAAACTGAAATATCTTTAGTATACCACAATAGTTAATAGGAACTCTCGCTTACTCAATGCTTGTATAATAAATACGCTTTGAAACCAGCTATACTTTATGATTTTTGAATAAAAGAAAAAAAATACAGCATACCACTTGAGACTGATGGGCACTTCGTAACGCAATGAAGGCTGAAAGAGCCTTTATAAAAGCCGTTGGAAACCTAAATAGAAAGAATCATGCAATTCGAAATGGACATGTATATATTTTTTTAGTATTGCATTAAGAAAGTAGTCTGTAGCCCCAACATGCACATTGGGTTCAATCTCAGCAGTGCCATCAGCTAGGCGGTTTATTTTGTAATCATTCGAAAGACTTAAGTATTATGCTGCGGCCCACCTAAGTTCGAAGTCTACTTGAGACCTACTTCTCGGAAGATATTATATATAATATTTAATATATATCCTTGAGTTGTCAAGAACAGGCACCAATTGACACACGCTATTCCTGCCCTACTAATATGAAAACTAAATAAGATGATGGTACGTTAAGAGCTCTACTTCAATGCAATCGTTGCATTATTTAATATTGTTTGTACAATCATAACGTTGTTTAAGTCTTTATGTTTCCGATAAGCGGCAATAGGCTCGCTATGTAATACGTGGGACCAACTATATAATTGGCGAAGTGTGGGCGTGTACTGTGCCTCTGCATTTCCCTTTGGGGAAACATGTGTGAATGTGTGTAACTAGCGTCAAGCCCTTGCTTCCTACACACCACCACCTTGGACAGCAAATCACTAAGTGCTGGAAAAGTTCAGCGTGTCCGTCGGAGTATCAGTAAATTTGTGTTTAGACCAGTGGACCGGTTATCTAAAGGTCCTTATGCCATTTAACCTGGGTCATCGCGTACAAGTTTATTGTTTGTAGTAAAAATATCGTCTTATTGTTTAATATGTGTAATTTTATTTTTAAAATATGAATTTAAATTATATATTGAGTTAATGAGAAGGCATCAACATTCTCGGATTAATTTATCAAAGAATATTTTGAACATCGATGTTGTTGTACTGTAATTAAAATTTGAATATGCTTTACTCGTGAAACGATCGAACGCTGGCGTGCATTAAAATACCAACACAGAGCCCTTCCTTAAGTTTTGCCCGAACTTACAAGTATAGAGAGTATTTTTAAAGGAAACATATACCACTGCTACCTGCGACTTCATCCTTTTAGTTATAAGTGAAACGAAAAGGAGGTAACGACCACCAGCACTGAGGAGGAAAGAAAAAGCTATGATATATCTATTGTCCATGTTAAGACCAAAGATCGGAAGACTTTAAACCACCAGAACACCAGCAAAACATCAAAGCTGGGAATTTAATAATATCAATGAATGGAAATAAAATTAATCAGGAAAACGAGGTACTCTCTTTTTATATGTCCTCTATAAAATATCACTGTCTTCTCGCTGAGGACTTATAGAATATGAAGAGGTCAGATAAGAACTGCAGAATGTTATCTACCATTGCTGGACATGTCCTGCGGAGACGCAGGACATGTCCAGCAAAAAAATTCTAAAGTCAAAACTATCTATGGGGCTCTTATCACTCAAGAAGCTATTGTATACAGCCACCTTCTTAAAAACCAATGGTAAAAGCTCTTGCAACTAACAAGTTTTTACCGTTTTCATCCAAAACGATATTTGAGAGATAGTTAAGCCATTATGTAGCAATGGTTGTTGGTAGACACGAGATAGTTCAACTACACGTATAAAGCGAAACCCACTAAGCGCCGCTGGTTAGACATGAAGTAAACGAATTTAATCGCCCATAAAGTTTGGCACTTGCTGTACTTCCTGATCTTAATCCTCTGATTTGTATACGAATTGTATGGCTCTTAGATATGTAATCAAACACTAATTGCGTATGTACGTATCGAAGTGTAAAAGATCTAATAATAAGTAGTGTATTATGGTTGACAGAAGACACTGATGCCCCAGGTGGGCCGCATGCTTAAGTACCACCGTGTAGGAAAAAAAATGGATTATTACTTAGTTGGTAAAAATAATATGGTTGATAGTTTGAATCGTGGACTTATCAAGGACTCCTTAATTATTATGGGAGAATTTAGCAATTTCCAAAATTAGAGACCCTTTGACGCGTATTTAAGTTTGTGCTATGAGGCTTCTTGTTTTATTAGATGTCATAAATATATCAATATCTACATATCACTTGCACATAATGGTTATACGAAACAACAGAAATGTTGTAAAAAAATAGCGAATTTGAACTTTTTATTTGTTATATTTTATTCAATAACGAGATAAAACATGTTTTGTTTTAATCAAGAGTATGATGCGACTGGTCGGAATGCACGGCTAAAATGCTTGCAAATACCAAGCACCTTTGATGAACATTTAAACGCTATAGCTCTCAAAAACTCACGAGGATCGACTTTTTTTATACAAAGGGTGTTTAATTGAATAATCCTGTTGTTACAAAACACTGCCCAATTATTTCCAAAATAAAATTATTTAAACTTTAAACTATGTAAAATATGCCAACGCAAATTTTATGTTAGTTAAACTCATTTCAAATAACAAAATCGGCTTTACAATTCGATAAAGGTTAAAATAATAAATTCGTTTTATATTGATATATTGGTTAAATAGAATCTGCTTATTCTATGTAACCAATACCTATTCGGTGCTATCGACGCATGTTTGTTATACATATTTTTAATATAAGGACATTTTCCGGCGCCAACTCACAACTAAACCGCAGGCTGTGTGACCCGCAGATTTACAAAAAAAATATTTATATATTTTTTTTCTAATCGAAATATAGTTAAATGCGACTGGTTTTAAAGAAGCTTGTCGTCCAATTATTACACCACAATCATGAGTTCCGAAATATTTGCGTACATCACTTAAATCTACGAAGCTTCACTAGAGAGGGAAGACTTTGTCAAGGAACTCGGCTAGGTATTGTCGCCTGCCACAACATTTAGATAAATACATTGGAGTGTATTTTTAGAAACTGTAACTTATAAAGTAGCACGAGAGAACCTTCCATCACAGACGATGAAGTAATATCATAGATACAAACATACAACCAAGCCTCTTTCCCGTAGGTTTGATCACATCCTTCCACTTGCTACGATCTTGACACACACTCTAAGCTTCATTTACGCTCATTAATCTTCTCATACATGCCCGTCGGTTAAAGGTATTTTTGACCTGCCTTTTCTCCAAAGTCGGAAGGCCTGTACCGACCGAAGATTTGTGTTGTTGAAAAATAACAAAAAATGTAAAAAAATAACAACTTCATGATATCTGAGAAGTCAATTATTAGCCTTTTTATAATTTTGTGTCGAATTAGTGCTACAAAAATTTTACACTAGGAGTACAAAATCGCTCTTTAAAAATTTTAAACCAAACTATACTAAACAAATTTTAAGATATTTTTAGGGTAATTCTGGGAGATTTTCTTATGTAAACTAGTACTCTTATTATCCTCACAGGCATCTAAAATATGCTTTTTGAAAGAAAACTGTCGACAATGAAACTAATAAGAATTAAGTTTCTCTACTTTGGAAGGTTTATAGGGATCCAAACAATACCTTAGGAGCCCAAGCCAACCTCACTTGCAAGTGGTTCTCCGGCCGATCAACAGACGAGGCCCTGGCGAATGTTATTGCCCGGTAAGCGGCTATATATAATTGGCGAATTGTATGTGTATAATATTACTATCGAAGAAAAGAATTGCTTCATAAAAACAATATGTATTCACTCTTGAGGTGAGACCTCCTGCTATAAAGCCACGGGGCTCAGTGACCTTTCAAAGATTTTCCTGCAGTAACTATTATAAGCTTACTCTTGTACGCGAAAAAGATAGCTTCGTTTGATATACTATATTATTATATTCTTGACCACTTATGGATATCGAACTGTAAATATAATATTTAATAATATAATACATTTCTTTGGGGTCTATAACGGTTTTTAAACAAAGAGTTTCGGATAAAAAAATATATAAAATAATTGGGTTGTATATCTGGAGGCTTCGACTTACCAATTAAAGTAAACATAGATATTTTACCGGTTTGTTACAAAAAAAAACAGTTTTAAAGTAATACCAAATTTTGATAGGTATAAAATGGATTATGT
The DNA here is from genome assembly GCA_949126915.1 of Musotima nitidalis. Taxonomy (NCBI): domain Eukaryota; kingdom Metazoa; phylum Arthropoda; class Insecta; order Lepidoptera; family Crambidae; genus Musotima; species Musotima nitidalis. The sequence continues at coordinate 993,200 of OX421431.1, forward strand.
GTAAATAAAATTAAATACGAATACTTTCCTTTAATTTGGTAAAATGAAACAAAGGGCCAACACGGGTTCGACTATAGCTTTTCATAATAATTTCGATGTATACTTAAGTAATTAGGCTTTTCACTCGCGTCGTGTTTTAATTCAGAAATAGTACGTGTTTTTGTGTCATAAATAAATGATTCCCATTTAGGCTCACTTTTATTTATGTACACCTATAAATACCTTCTAAATGCAGAAAATAGTCATTCTTTAGTTTCCTTCAAAAGTATATAATAATATATAAGGTAAGTTCATTATGCCTGTCAGTTATATCAATATTAAAACAAATTACTTTGCTACTCTAATAACATATTCAAAGTTATTAATAAATGGCCTAAACAAATACAGCATGTATTAGGTCGGGGAAAAAGTCTTTTCGCATAACGTAGGTATAAACTTATTATAAAAATTTTTTGACTGTACTATTTGTGTCTGGCTGGTTTTGGTAACATTAAAAAAGGTTCCATTATAAAGAAAAGAAAAAAATAAAAAAAAATTGTTTCCCGCTATTTTTCATTTGTTTTTCTCTCCGTAAAAATGAGTGAATCTAATGAAGAAATTCGATACATTTTAAAATTTTATTATAAAAAAGGCAAAAATGCAACTCAAGCAGTGAAAAAAATTTGTGATGTTTATGGCCCTGATGCAGTGTCAGTAAGAGTAGCACAAATTTGGTTCAAACGTTTTCAGTCCGGAAATTTTGACGTTAAAGATGCACCTCGCTCTGGTCGCCCTGTTACGAATAAAATGGACGCCATTTTTGAAAGAGTGGAGCAAGATCGGCATATTAGTAGTTACGATGTAGCTGAAGAACTGGGAATTGACCACAAAACAGTTTTGACCCATTTGAAGAAAGCTGGTTATACAAAAAAGCTCGATATTTGGGTGCCACACGAGCTCACTCAAAGAAACTTAATGAACCGTGTACTCATTTGCGATTCATTATTGAGACGTAATGAAACCGAGCCGTTTTTGAAGAGATTGATAACTGGCGATGAAAAGTGGATCACGTACGACAAGAACGTGCGAAAAAGGTCGTGGTCGAAAGTTGGCCAGGCTTCACAGACTGTGGCCAAACCTTTTTTTTTTTTTTTTTGTTTTACGTCGGTAACAAAATGCGTTTACGCACTACCTTCCGGCCAAAGGGGGGCCGAAAGGGGGTGTGGGACTCACCACCGGCAGACGCAACTGCCAGCAGTAATACCCACTAAAAATCTTCCGACGACGCCCGCCGCTTGTTGAGAAAAAGGCGGGGGCCAGTACCTGGGTTGCAGCTTTTGACACCCCGCCTGCGGCCAACGTCCCCCGGACCAAAACCGGGAGGACCTCCTCAGAGAGGCGCAGTGGACGCGCCCCTCCTACCACCTTGTGCGACCATAGCGTGTGTGGCCGACTTCCCAGAGGGTCTATGGTTAGACAGCAGGGGCCCCCTGCCCCCACTGCCTAAGACCCTCCTGGCGCAGCTTGACGGGCCCTCCTGACCCGCCCGCTGCACCCTCCACAGGTCCCTCTTAGTTTCCCCCCCGGTAGTCAGTACTAAGGGCACCCAGAGTCGTCGGTCTCTGGATGTTACCTTTTTCCTAGCGCCTCCTGCGCCCTACCGGGAGGTACTCAGCCCCCCCACCACGACAAGGTGGAGACCAGTCGGGGGGGCCAAACCTGGCCTAACACGAAATAAGGTGATGCTGTGTGTATGGTCGGATTGGAAGGGCATTGTTTATTATGAGCTTTTACCGCCCGGCAAAACCATCGATTCTGATCTTTACTGCCAGCAACTGATGAGATTAAAGGAAGCAGTCGAGAGTAAACGGCCGGAATTGATCAACAGGAAGGGTGTGGTCTTTCATCACGATAACGCTAGACCACACACATCTTTAGCCACTCAGCAAAAATTAAGAGAGTTCGACTGGGAGGTCCTAGTGCATCCACCATATAGCCCTGACCTCCCCCCTTACAGATTTTCACCTGTTTCGGTCTCTGCAGAATTCTTTTGGTTCTGTAAGGTTGACCTCAAGAGAGGACTGCCAAAACTATTTGTCCCGTTTTTTTGATCAGAAGTCCCAAAGTTTCTACAGTAACGGGATAATGTCTCTGCCCACAAAATGGCAGAAAGTTATTCAACAAAACGGTACATATATATTGTAAATAAATGTAAATAAACTTTGAAAAAAATGTCTTGACTTTTCATACAAAAATACGAAAAGACTTTTTCCCCACCCTATTAGTAATACAAATATTACGATTATATATTGGAAGAGTGTTATTTGACAGTGGTTTTATTTAGCTCTCCTCGTTTGTGCATTTTGGGGTAAATCTGGTAATTACAATTTGAGCTAATTGAATAATGTTTTCCTGATAATCATAAATAAAGAATAAACAAATGAACCCACCAATTTTTTTTTGACCCTTATGGATACCACCAAGTTTTTAAGTATTACATTCGACTCTAATCTGCATTAGGGCCAACATGTTGACTACATTAATAAACTAATTATATAAAAGATAACGCTGACTCAAAAAGACACCAATCGATTTATTAGACTCCACATCATAGTTATTACGTTTTTTAAAAGTTCATTTCTATAATTAGATAAGCTAAAGAATAATAGGAATTACGGATAATTAGTTGATTTTTTTAAAAGGGACAATATTATCAGTTTATTATAGTTAAAAAGAGCAATTTTCACGATTTTTACGAATATTTAAGATAATTTTCTATGTTATTATGTTCGCAGTGTTATGAGAGCCCGCTATAAAACTTTACGACATTAATCAAAGGGCTTGAGATGTTTTGGAGACTATTTTTATTACTTTATTTTTACTTGGCCGTTTCAGCAGTTTTTTAATGTCTACATTATATTTCTATTTTCTTACCTCTTAAGTTATTGAGTAGATTAGGGTAGTAAAATAGTCTTGAGAATCTCTGCAAGCCAATAATGAATAAAGTAATAAAACAATTGGTGGGTTCATTTGTTTATTCTCTATTATCAGGAAAACATTATTCAATTAGCTAAAATTGTAATTACCATATTTACCACAAAATGCACAAACGAGGAGGGCTAAATAAAAACACTGTCAAATAATCTTCCAATTTATAATCGTAATATTTGCTTAGTTAACAATACATGATGTGTTTGTTTTGGCCATTTATTAATAACTTTAAATATGTTATTATTATGAGAATGATTAAGCCCATAAATTCTAATACTTGCCTATAGGCAAGGCTTAGCGTTATGATCAAGGAGAGATCGGGTCAAAGGAAAGCATTCAAGCGTAAGCCTTTTATACGAAATCATCACCTCTTTACACAACGCAGAAAGACGACACGCTACGTTTAACATGATATTAGGTGAAAATATAAGAGGTTTCTTCTGTTTATTTTGCTTAATTGCTTAGCAAAGTTTTTTATATGCTTCCTTTTTTTAATTATTACGATATCAATGCATGATCTATTACTATTATAATCTTTAAATCTGAACTGATTGTCTGTCTGACTGACAATTTAAATAAACTACTAGGTCTAGAAATCTGATACCTACTTGTTTTATTTTTTTATGAAGCTCTACTTATTAATAAAAAGTTCTCCTTGGGCTCCTTTTTGCGCGGTTGTCAGAATTTCAAGAAAGTTTCATCTTATTTGACACTCTTCAAGTCTCTGGTTAGGTCACAGTTGGAATATGCCACAGTGTTGTGGAATCCACTATATGAGAAATATAACTACCAATTAGAGGTGGTATAGAAAAAAATTGTACGCACTGTAAATTACAAATGTTTTGAGTATCTTATGCACATCTTTTAGAGAAATTTTCATTCTTGACTTTGAAATCTAGAAGGCTATTTCTTGATCGACTTCGTTTGTATAAAATAATCAGCAATAAATTTGACTGTAACGATTTGTTAAATAATATATACATACGTATACCTTCTCATCGTCAATCACATCGTATTCGCAACATTTATGCACAAAAACTTTTTGTACCCAAGGTATGCAGGACTAGGGCTGGTGAACGGGCTCCATTACGTCGTATTATGCACTCGTATAATACCAATTTTCTAGACATTGATCTATTCTTAATACCTGAAAATAAATTTAGGGATAGAGTATTTCTACAACTTAAAGGTATGGATAGAAATGTGTAGTTGATAAATGTATTGGTAATTCGTCTATTTTGTAAATTTATTTCATCTGTATTGTTATTTTTTATGTATTTTTTGTTTCATAATGTCGTTTTTCTTTTTTAATGCACAGTTATAATAATTATTTTGTGAATAACGCTATTGGTTACATTATAAGTAACTGTAAGTGTGTGTGATTTATATGTAAGCTTTATGGTGTAATTGTTTGTTGTTCAAAATAAAAAATAAAAAACTAATAACTAAAGGAGAGAAGAAATTTACAAATTCATGTGAGATATTTCAAAATGGGTACGTTATTTATTTGATAAAATAACCCAGTCATTTAAGTTTTTTGAAACAGACTTATCAGGTGGTAAAAAGGTGTAAAGAGGAGATCTATTTCTTTTAATTTTTTTTTAATTAAATGGTTTAGCATAAATGTCCTTAAACTTAAATTGACTGTAAAATTTTGCAATCTAGTTATAATTTATATTATTTATTTTACTATAAATGTTATAATAGGTTGGGGAAAAAGTCTTTTCGTATTTTGTATGAAAAGTCAAGACATTTTTTTCAAAGTTTATTTACATTTATTTACAATATATATGTACCGTTTTGTTGAATAACTTTCTGCCATTTTGTGGGCAGAGACATTATCCCGTTACTGTAGAAACTTTGGGACTTCTGATCAAAAAAACGGGACAAATAGTTTTGGCAGTCCTCTCTTGAGGTCAACCTTACAGAACCAAAAGAATTCTGCAGAGACCGAAACAGGTGAAAATCTGAAGGCGCAAGGTCAGGGCTATATGGTGGATGCACTAGGACCTCCCAGTCGAACTCTCTTAATTTTTGCTGAGTGGCTAAAGATGTGTGTGGTCTAGCGTTATCGTGATGAAAGACCACACCCTTCCTGTTGATCAATTCCGGCCGTTTTCTCTCGACTGCTTACTTTAATCTCATCAGTTGCTGGCAGTAAAGATCAGAATCGATGGTTTTGCCGGGCGGTAAAAGCTCATAATAAACAATGCCCTTCCAATCCCACCATACACACAGCATCACCTTATTTCGTGTTAGGCCAGGTTTGGCCACAGTCTATGAAGCCTGGCCAACTTTCGACCACGACCTTTTTCGCACGTTCTTGTCGTACGTGATCCACTTTTCATCGCCAGTTATCAATCTCTTCAAAAACGGCTCGGTTTCATTACGTCTCAATAATGAATCGCAAATGAGTACACGGTTCATTAAGTTTCTTTGAGTGAGCTCGTGTGGCACCCAAATATCGAGCTTTTTTGTATAACCAGCTTTCTTCAAATGGGTCAAAACTGTTTTGTGGTCAATTCCCAGTTCTTCAGCTACATCGTAACTACTAATATGCCGATCTTGCTCCACTCTTTCAAAAATGGCGTCCATTTTATTCGTAACAGGGCGACCAGAGCGAGGTGCATCTTTAATATCAAAATTTCCGGACTGAAAACGTTTGAACCAAATTTGTGCTACTCTTACTGACACTGCATCAGGTCCATAAACATCACAAATTTTTTTCACTGCTTGAGTTGCATTTTTGCCTTTTTTATAATAAAATTTTAAAATGTATCGAATTTCTTCATTAGATTCACTCATTTTTACGGAGAGAAAAACAAATGAAAAATAGCGGGAAACAACTTTTTTTTATTTTTTTCTTTTCTTTATAATGGAACCTTTTTAATGTTACCAAAACCAGCCAGACACAAATAGTACAGTCAAAAAAATTTTATAATAAGTTTATACCTACGTTATGCGAAAAGACTTTTTCCCGACCTAATAATTATATTGGTTTATTTTATTCTTGTTTCTTTGTTGCATAAATAATGTGTTTATTCAATATTTTGCTTCTATAAAAACATTTGCAACATTAAACAAATAAATGATAACTTACTTAATGTTGGTGATATACATTACTCTGATAAAATTTGTATAAAATTTAAAATTGTATGAAATTTTAAATTGTATCTTATTATGCTACGTTGTCACGCATAAAGTTCCAAACAAATCTCAAAGATATTCGATAAAGGCTTCTCTTTAGCCAGTTAAGCTCAGTTCCTATATTATCAAATCGCAGGTGGTCGTTAGCATTCATTTTAACTCTGATCTAGGGGTTTCTGATCACTGAGTCTTAGTATAAAATCAATTAAACAAGTGATTTTACGTGAACATTATGTGATAGATTTTATGAAAAACAATTCAATTACTATAAAAGTTCGTAACTGAGGCTTGCCATTTTCACAATGCCTAGCAAGAGATTAAAACGGATTTTAAGCTGAATCCACTACGCGATACTAGTGTAGATTGGCGGAGGAAAGGGTGCGGCTTCAGAATTTTTGTAATAATTCAGTGAACATAAATTTTGCACTTTACACCAACATTTTCATATTTATTATCAAAGTAACAAAGCTGATATTTGTTTCATTTGGAATATTACAAACTCTTTTACTTTTTTTTTACATATTTACAAGAAGTTCAAATAGAAGATTTAGATAAAAATTAAAAACCTCATAATTATCAAAAATCGCGAAACGTACATCGGATGGACATACACGTGATTAATCTATGAAAAAACCATGTCATTATTTAGACCAACCTGTATAACAAAAAACATCGTATTAATTCATCCCAGGAATAAATTATCAACATACAATTAAGACATCCAGAAAAACGTTAAAGAGATTTATTCAGAGCTTACAAATGTGAGATTGCAGCCATTTGCTAAAGAGCCTACATTACCACACAGTGTCAATATTTGGAAGTGTATTCTCTAATAACCTTTGGAAGCAAAACAAGCCCTCATGTTCAATGTTGTTACATTTTATATGTATCTATACACCCCAAATTAGAGGATACCTATTAGATATTTAACTTACTAAATAAAACTATTAATATTGGATAACAAAAATAAGATATGAAATTATGCCGTCATATCTTACAATGTTCAAAATTTGTGAAGACTTTATAAACGTGTATTATTCATCAGGTGAGCACCAAACTTCTGTGAGTTTTTGCTTCCAATTTTAAATATGTATGTAAAACAGTCCACAACTAACGAAGATATTATGAAAATGAGAACCATTCTATTTTAAAATAAAAAAAATAATCAAAATCATTTATTAAAGTTTGTCTCGATAAACCCCTTTTGTATGTCATCTTTAAAACTGACGCACCTATTTACTGCGGGCAGCTTTATCGTAGTAGAAGAAGCAGGCAAGAAATTCATCAAGGTTGATTTTTCCTCCTGCGATAACTCGCTTATTGACTTAAGATTAAAACACATTAAACACATAAGGGGTCTTGCTGTTTGACCAAAAGTCATTTGGCAAAATTACACTTGACAATGTTAGACAAACAAAAAGGTTTCGCTAATACATCATTTTACTACTAATCATTTTACAAATGACTCTCTTTTCCATAATATGAACAACACTTAAATTTACAGTTTATAAATAATTATTTAACATAATGAACATTTAGGAACTGAGTTATAAGACAAACCTACAAATGGTCTAAAAACGTTTGATAAAATGTCTTTTAATCTGTAACATATAACACATAATGACAACCAGGGCGAAACCTTCGATGATAGATTAGGTTGAGAATTTTTTTTGTTGACCATTTGAAAAGTATTAGTTTTTACCTGTTATGATTGTATATTCTAACATACTTTGGAAAAATGCTTACTTTGAGAAACATATTATGTGGTAAAACGTAATAAGGTCAATGGACATTTTAATATTTAACACGTTTAACAAGTGCAGTGTTTGCTAATGGATCATTTGCTAAGTGAGTAAGATGATACTTATGTCAAATGTCTCGTTTGCCAAATGAACATTTGGTGAAACGTTGTTTGTCGAATGATCATTTGTCAATATTTTTTTGGTCAAATATTAGTAACCCTACAGATAAGTGTACATGAATTTGTGTTCTGCACAGCTGTCACGAGATTTAAACGAAACTAAAAAAAAAACTAGTTATGATTTCAAAAACCACTTTTACAATTTTGATTTCTATTAGTAGTTTTATTTTTAATGCAACTATATATAGTATGGATAGAAATAACAATAATAATCTCTTTGAAGGTCTTAAAATTGCGAAATGTTTTATATTGACTTTAACATTATATTCATGAAATTTTTCGTCCGGCTTTACTTCGTGCCTTACTAAAATACCTTAACTCTATAGTCTTATGAGGAAAAATAAAATTTTATTCCTAGTTTGAGAGGAGGCCTCGTTGCAATAGGTCGGGTATTTGTAATTAGTTAGATGTCGTTACAAATCAATTATTAAAAAGACTTTGTTTGATTCAAACAGCGCCGCCGAACAGACCGATAATTATGGACGCAAAGAGCCGAGACCAAATGCGTCTTTTGGAGCCATACAACGAAGGAGACACCTTAGAGCTGGTCTGCGAGGTTCATGGCGGTAAGAACACAGACTTAAACAAGTTTTTACGATACGACATGTTTGGAGGCCCATAAGCTAGTCACTTGCACATAGGGCTCGGGGTCTACTCACTCGTCTTACCTTATTTTGCTGTATTGCAGTTTAACTGATATAACTATTATATACTTATCAAAAGTAAAATATCTTTTAGTATTTATTGAAATGATTTGCAAATGTTTCAGGAGATCCAAAACCTCGCGTTACATGGTACCTGGAAAACACGGTCATAGATGATTCATTTGAACAAAGACCTGATGGCAGCACTACCAACACCCTCACCTTCCCCAGCGTCGGACGGCAGCATTTGAACGCACGGCTGGTCTGCCAGGCTTCCAACACCAACTTGGCACCACCCGAAACCAAATTGCTTATTTTAGATATCAACTGTGAGTGCATATAACCTATTTCATTATTTGTCAAATTGATAGGTACGAGCATTCGTCATCATCGTCACATTTCATTAACGTAGCACGGGCGTTTTCTCACAAACCAAGGTGAGACGGTACTGTTTTTTTTTAAATATATTACACTCATAAAGGCTGGCAGCTTTCGGAGACGAAGAGATGAAAATCGAGTTCTGTGGCGTGCTATTGGAGAGGCCTATGTCCAGCAGTGGACACATGTATGACACTTGCTTATGATGATGACTTTCATTTAAGGGAAACATAGAAGGAAAAATTTTGTATTGTATTACATTTTTATATATTTGCCATACATGCTAGTAACACCCGACTAAATAAAATACTCAATTTGACTTCGCTCTCTACATTTCTTCGTAATTTTTTTACCAAAAAAAGTTTAAAGTATGGGTTTAGGATTTAGAAGTTTGTTTACACTTAAAAAATCTTGTTTATTTCAAAAACAGCTTGAATGATCTAGCTAGATATGATGAGATCTCTCGGGGTATCATGCCTCGTTCATTGCAGCAGTGAACCAATTCAAAACTCTTTTTTTACATATATTTGAATAGTATATGTATAGCACAATCAACTGTATGTATTATATGCATTTGAATAGTACATATAATACAAATAGTTGAGGATCTGATGGTTTTGATGATTTAGTCGCCTCTGGCAGCAGATTAAACATGCGAATAGTATTACGATACGCTGCCAGATGATGTGGCAAATTTATCTATAAATAAATTTAAAAACTACATTAAGTATAAGTTGTGCCAGAAAGCTTATTATAGTATTTTATAAACAATAAGGCTGCCTGCAAGTGACATAAATTACTCTTTTCTTTCTTCAGATATTAGATGACATAATGATATGATAATCTTTAGATATTAGAAGTTGGTAGTTTGAGAACAACAGCGGTAATCCTAATATTTTATTTCTTTGATTGTAATAATGTAATTTGAAAAAGCCGAGATGTAAGGCTTTCTTCTCAATCTCATTCTCGTTGACAAACCTTGACAAATTCTGACAAAGAATACATTTGCTTTTATTTCTTGATTATGGTACCGCTCAAATCTCTTTCACAGTTGTTAAAAAAATATCGGATTTCCATTTTGTGTGTAAAAATTTGAGAATCTAAATGATCTTGTTGACGTTAAAGACAATAAAATATATTGTTATTTCTTTTATTTTCTCATTACTTCTGGGGCTACAATCGTTTCTATTGAAATAATAATTTGTTTGTTAATGCAAAGAGAGGTGGGTTCCTATTAAACAGTTCCGTTTATTGTTGATATCGCTCACTGGATATAAGAGTACACAACAACAGTAACCAATATCAAATGAAAGCGTATCTGGAGAATAATGATGATTGCTACTCTCTTTGTTTATTGGAAAAGGAAATCTGACAATTACACTTCTTCAAATGCGATACTTGCTGGGAAATAGCAAAGGTTCTGTTAAAATAATAGCTTATGACTGTGGGTCCAGATCTGTGAAAGATACTTAGAGGATGTAAAGATAATATGACCAATGGGATGTTGTCGCATTACTGGTCGTATGAATGGCCAATACAATTCTTCTAAAGTTTAGTGCCAACAGGACCAGGGGGACAGCTTGGCAGATTAACTTATGGGCAGGCCACATAAAGGTGTTGCATTATTAAAGTTTTCAGTCTGTGTCGGTAATAAATTGTAACAATTCACGAATTGGAGCCAACATTCGCACTGCAGTATATTTAGTGTGTATGCCAACAAACATTAGTGATAATAAGTTCACATTCACTAATTGCCTTAGAACGATTCTGTCAACTATAGAAAACGAGCAAAATAGTGGTGTAGTCGCTTTTCTTGATGTGGGAATCTTTAAGCGGCGACAAACTAGCTGAGAGAGAACGAAAACCCAACACTAACGAGATAAATCAAGTCCGAGGTGAGTCACCCACTTCGAACTTGATTTAGCTCAATGTATGATTTAGCCATATACAACATCAATACAACCCCTCCATATTTAAGATTCATATAAAATCAATTTATGATTGCTGCAGCTGTTCAAGTTTTCAGTTTTTATCTTTAACCATTATGTAATAAATCAGTATTCAAATTGTAAAAGATACATTTTGTCGTCTTATTAAAATATATTGGTAAAAAAGAAAGTGAATTTAGCTGATAATTTTAAAAGTACATTTGTACATGCATTTTTTTGAAGCATCTTGGTATCATATTAAATTTGTTAAAATTTTGCAAATGCGCCATTTTACCAGCTTTCAGTTTGAGGGCCAATCAAGTGAAAGACGATAGGTTAAGATGTTATTTCGGTAACATCTTAACCTATCAATAAAAACTTAGGTAATATTATAAAAAAAATATAAAAGATTTGAATTACATAAATCCTGTTTGTTGCAGTAAGGCCTTTGACAGTTCAGATATTGAACAAAAATGTGCAGCTGTCAGCCGATAGGACCTATGAAGTGGAGTGCAAGAGTACTGGCTCCAGACCTGATGCACAGATTACCTGGTGGAAAGGAGATAGACAACTAAAAAGGAGCGCGAAGAATGTAAGTATGATTCTGTCGGATGTAAACTTAAGTAGCCTACTGGTTGAACGTTCGGTCAATATCCATTTGGCTTCGAGTTCAGCCCTCGCCGAGTGTGAAAACACGGGAGTGAAAACGCTTGTAAGACAAGCGTTTTAAACTTGCTACAAGAGTTAAAGTAAATATTAGTTCGCAATGCCATCAAATCTAGAGCAAATTTGGCTAGATTAGGAACACATACAAGTTGTACCGATGTTTCATAAAATTTATAACATTGTTTTATAGTTTACGCGGGCGTCTCGCAGACTTTTCCGCCATTTGTTCGTCAGATGTACGCCTAGTTGTCATGACATTTTTTACAGTTATGAGGTTAGTATTCATATTATAACAGAAGTCAAAAATATAATTAAACAAAGAACATGAAACGTTTTAAATAAAAACGTTTAAAAGTACTTATTTTGCTTATATCAAATAATAATATTTGAGGTCGGTGCCGGATGCCGATGCCGAAGATTAAATGAAAGACAAACTTCCATGGACATGGACTGTTACTGCTAAAAGGGTCAAATAATATATCGACGTTGTGAAAACTCCAGCGATTGCACAACATTCACTCGAATCGGGACAACGAACTGGATTAAATTCCACAAAAGTTCTTTATTCTTTGTTCCCCAGATCGCCTCTTTTATGATAAAGTAGTGTGTGTAAAACAATCTAAATTTAGAAGTACAATCATTTTATTCAGGAAATTATGTGCAATAATATATGTATATAGTATGTAGTGATTTAAGTTAAAGAACCTCATATCAGCGTGCAGTCGAGCAAACATCAGATTAAGATTGCACGCGTAGCGCAGTACAGGCGTGTGTTATTGCTAACCTCCTAGGCATAAAACATTTGTTCCAGTTTGCCTTCCTAATCACGTTTGTTTAACTCGGTCAAAACGCCATGCAAATAATATATTTTCTTTCACATGTGGTCCCCATAAATCTTATTTAATTTATCTTAGTACAAACCTTTTAGCCAATGTTTGTGCAGTACTAACAAACACTACCCTTTGACAACTTACGGATATCTTCCCTTATTTTAGAAACATAATGTTAGAAAACATGCAAGTTTTCATTTATAAGGTTTTAGTGCACCTGTGTTTTATTACCTCATAATCAACCAGTTTTTTGCCACCTCAGATTGCTAATTGCTCGACATATTGTGTATGGTAGCGCGACAAAAAATTAATTTAAATAGTTTAATGTTTAATTTATTTATTTATTAGTCACACAAAACAGAGATACAGTAAGGACACAATTATGTTATATGCTAAATTCTATAAGTAGGCTGTATCTCCACTAACATGTGTGAACAGCATGACTGGTCTATGTCGAACGTCACAAATCACGAAAAGTAAAAAAACAATTTAAAAAAAACTAAAAATAAGTACAACAAATACAAAATGAGGACTTCTTGGCGGGAAAGTGAAGCGTCATGTCTGCAGTTTTGTTTTATTTTCTAAAATTTGTGATATTTCTAAAATTAATGTGTAATATCGGTGGATTATTAACCGTTAAGTGTTTGTGAACATACATGAGTGTTGGTAAATCAAACAAAACAGTGCAACATCACTTTTCAAATTTTCTCTCAAGGAGTCCATGTGAGATCTCAGTATAGTCCCACAGCTTTACTGATGACTCAAGGGCTTAGGGGAGGGTATCTCATTTACCATTTATCATCTTTATCACCACTCATTCTCATTTACTATGAATTATAAATTATTAATATATCACTTACTTGACACTGGCTAAATGTGCTAGACGCACGAAGCCATTATTTAAAATAAATAAATAAAATAAAGAAATAAATACAAAATGGGACTTCTTGGCGGGAAAGGGAAGCGTCATGTCTGCAGTTTTGTTTTATTTTCTAAAATTTGTGATATTTCTAACATTAATGTGTAATAACGGTGGATTATTAACCGTTAATTGTTTGTGAACATACGTGAGTGTTGGTAAATCAAACAAAACAGTGCAACATCACTTTTCAAATTTTCTCTCAAGGAGTCCATGCGAGATCTCAGTAAAGTCCCACATCTTTACTCAAGGACTCAAGGGACTTAGGGGAGGGTATCTCATTTACCATTTATCATTGTTATCACTCAGTCTCATTTACTATGATTTATATATTATTAATATATCACTTACTTGACACTGGCTAAATGTGCTAGACGTACGAAACCATTATTTAAAATAAAGAAAAAAAAATACAAAATGAATAAATTACAAATTAAAAAAAAACACATACAATTCCCAAACAAATGCACGTAGTCTAAAGTAAAATTATAAATCTATGTGAGTAGAGTAGAGTAGTGTAATGAGCAACAAATTCTGATATTATTCCAATAATATCACTAGCTACTCTAATCTAAAAGAGCATAGCCTGTGAGTTTCTTTCTAGTTCTTCTTACAGAGCGGTGGCTCGGAACTGGCACTTAGATTCACTTGCGCTTAAATGTTTTTCTTAAAATGTTATGTTGTATGTAAGTGAATCTTAGCTTCGTGATTTCAGTGTAATCATATTTTGTAATAGTGTATGAAATAAAAAGATTTAAACTTAAACTAATCTGTGCCAGATTAAAGAAGAAGAGAAGATAAAAAAACTTGAGAGGTATCAAGGGACACCCGGATGGAACAAAGTTCCTTTCGATTAATTAGTGAAGGAATTGTATTAATAATATTTTTTTCATTATTAACATATAAAATGTTATATAAACTTAATCAGTAGGCTCAATTTCCGTAATAATTGGCTTGTGATAACTGAAGTAGGAAACATATGTTTGGGATTCAATTTTATTTAAATGTCTTGATTTAAACTACCGGCCATTCTCTTATACCTATTTAGATCTAACATCAATTATTCATGTCTGCGTGTTTCGTTGTTTGTAAAGGGATATTAGATGTCCAAATTTATTATTTTTACCAATACATACTTTGGTTTATTTTTGGAACATAATATACTCGTTATTGACATGAAACTGTTATAGTGTAGCGCAAACGATATAGCTTATATTATTATCTAACTCGATTATTTGATTAAATTTAACTTTTACAAAAAGGATAAAACAACTAATAAATATTTTTAATGCTATAAATATATAAGTGCACGTTGCTCGACAAGCGCTTGTCTGGTTTTTAGTTTTAATTAACAATTATTAGTGTCATAGAAACGTGTCACGATTTCTGTAGATAAAAAATTATTTTACGACTTATGGGCATTGGGAGAAGGTAGCGCGAACAGAAGGGCCGCAAGCCCAAAAGCCTTTTTTTTTGTTTTACGTCGGTAACAAAATGCATTTACGCACTGCCTTCCGGCCAAAGGGAGACCGAAAGGGGGGTGTGGGACTCACCACCGGCAGACACGACTGCCAGCAGTAATACCCACTAAAAATCTTCCGACGACGCCCGCAGATTGTTGAGAAAGAGGCAGGGGCCAGTACCTGGGTTGCAGCTTCTGACACCTCGCCTACGGCCAACTTCCCCCGGACCAAACCGGGAGGACCTACTCAGAGAGGCGCAGTGGATGCGCCCCTCTTACCTCCCCGTGCGACCATAGCGTGTGTGGCCGACTTCCCGGAGGGTCCGTGGTGAGACAGCAGGGGCCCCCTGCCCTCACTGCCTAGAACCTCCTAGCGCTGCAGAGCGGGCCCTCCTGGCCCGCACGCTGCTCCCTCCACAGGTCCCTCTTAGTTTCTCCCCCGGTAGTCAGTACTAAGGGCACCCAGACTCGTCGGTCTCTGGGTGCTACCTTTTCCCGGCCTCCGGGAGGTACTCAGCCCCCCCACCACGTCAAGGTGGAGACCTGTTCGGGGGGGAAGCCCAAGAGCCTACTTCAACGTTGAAGACTGAGTGCCACTCGAAGTATAAAGGCCATTTTTATTACATTAAATTATTACATTTAAAAAATATTTTATTTTATTAAAAAACATGAAGAAAAACAAACAAATCAATAAATCAAATAATAAAACGCCTAAAAAGAGGAAAAAAAAGTTCTCGTACCGGGAATCGAACCCGAGCCTCCAGGGTGAAGGCCAGGTATCCTAGCCACTAGACCGTGAAAAAGTGTCGTGACAACTTTTCTTAAGATTTTTTTCAGTCTAGCCCCCTTTCACAACGCGCGATAAGAAACTTCGTTCCAATAAGAAATTATTATTGTAAATAGTACAAATCTGGTCATTTTAAGTTACATAACACTCGAAGGCACTTTACCGTATAACTCTCGATGATTGGCTTTAATATCTATCTAGTAGGTGTCTTAATCGAACATTGATCGAAAGTTATGAATAGTAGCTAAAAGGTGAACCAGACCGTATATGAAATAATGATCTCATCTCTGCCAAGTCTCGGTCGATGCTCAAATGTTTATAGCATATTAAGCTAAGGTTATTTTCATAGACCTCAATTTTTGCCGCACAGGTCCCAGTTCTGTCAGTCTTTCAGGCTTTACTTTGCAGAAAGAGAGCGGAGTTTAAAACCTGTTCTTTGACAGTTACACATATAAATTTTTGAATAAATAAAATAAAATATATTTCGATCATTTGGATTCGTCAAATATTCACACACAAAATCGAAATTCGATATATTTGTTTAACAACAATGAAAGAGATATGAGCCGTTGAATAATAAAGAAATAATAGCAAATGGGTTCTTTGTCAGAATTTGTCTAGGTTTGTCAGTTTATCTGTCTGTTGTGGTTTTTCTCAAGATTTGTCAGTCTGTCGGTGACTCTTATCAGGGGGATCTGTCAGTCAGCCTGTCGTGATTCTAAAGGAGGGAGGGGATTGTCCGTCAATCAGTCAGTCTGTTGGTGACTCTAAAGAGGAGAAAAATCCCTCAAGAAACTCATCTCGACTTATTTCAAATGAAGTCTTAAAATCTAATACAATCAAAGAAATAAAATATGAAGATTACCGCTGTTGGTCTTAAAACTAAAATCTAAAAAATCGAAATCTGACTAATATCTAAAGATTATCTCATCTAATATCTAAAGAAATAAAGGTGCAATTCATGTCATTTCCAGGCAGGCTTGTCCTTCATAAAATACAATAACACTACAATAAGCCTTCTAGCACAATTTACACTTTATGTAGTTTTTAAATTTACTTATAGATATATTAGCCGCATCATCAGGCCGTGAATTGCATGTTTAGAACGATGGCTAGAATATTCAATAGGGCTTATCGTTATGTTCTGTATAAGTAAATAATACTCATAATCAATTATCATTCTTGGAACAACGGTAACAATGACACTGCCACGCCATTACCAGACAGACATTGACTGAACGATTTATTACATTCTTCCACTTTACACCGTTTTCATGTTTCACATGAATGAATAAAACATGGATTAGCTATTCCTGGGCTCACATTAGGTAGAAATAAAATAAACAAAAGCGAACTCTTTTATCCTATATAAAAATAAAGATAGATACGGCATCTGGCGTAATTGATTGATATGTTTTCGAACAAACGAGTATTGATATTTTAATCAACCCAGCAGTTTGTGTGAGCTAACGCGAATTAGCAATAGAAAACTGGATACAGTATTTCAGTTGGTAGTGATTGGTAGTCAAATTGCTTGAATAAAATCAGTAGAGATTTGTCTAAGTACGTAAGTAATTTATGGTACGTGCCACCATTATTACGAAGTAGAACAGAAGAAAAGCGGTATGCGAAATGCAGCTGCAGCTGCAGTAGACCCGTGTCTAGCGCGAAATCCTTTTTAATAGCATAATGTGTTTTGTCCTAAAATGAATTGGCATAATGAAATTGGCATAATTTATTTAGCTTAATATTAGTTTGACCATATTTGGTTTTAGCATAATATGTACTGTGGCATAATTATTATTTAGTATAATGCATTTATGCATAATTTTTTTTGGCACAATTTTTTGAGGCATAATGGAAAGTCGCATAACAGTATTTATATAGAGTAAAAGTAGGTTTAAGTGAGGCGGGGGTGGCCCTTGGGCCACCCGTAAGCAGCTTTTTAATGACCTTACATGAATGCAATTATGTTTTTATATTTATAATAATTATGTATTTATAATACCTACTTAGAACTATATAACTACTTTTCTCTTTGAACATTTGGTTCATGGTTGTGTTTTTTCAATGTTTTAGATATTATCTCATGTTGCTGGTGTTTATTTCAGTTATGGTAAAACTCCATTATGCCTTTTTAAATTTATGGTTAATTATTTTATGCTTATTCATGTTTATGCTTATTGCATTTATGCTTATTAGTATTATGCGAAATAATAATTAGTAGTAATTACATTATGCTTAAAATTTTTATGCTTCTTGACAGTGAACCGTCTAGCGCATCATTCGTAGAGCGGCGCATAGAGTTGAGGGTTCCATAATTAAGTGACGGTGCTTCGCGAGACTGGGTTTTAAGAAACGGTCTGACGAAAAGAATGTATGAAAATGTATTTTGATTTTATATGATCCGGGCTCCGGAAAGTACGTTTGGCCGTTGGGTCTATTTATACAAGAATTATATAAAAAATGAATATTACATTCTGTAAATTCATTTTTTGTTTGTCTTATTGGATAGCTTGAAAAAATCCCTGCCTGTCCCAGTCCACACAGAACTGCACCAATGAAGCGGAAATTGACAAGCGTCAATTTCCGTGACTTAATCGTGGGGATGTGACAAAAATAGACGAATTTAGAGGGTCACTAGTAGAATAAATCGGGCAAGTTGGAAAATTAAAAACTAAACCACGTCGTGTGACAAATAAAGCCTTGTTGTAACGATCACAAGTATCTATCTATATGTTACAATAAAAATAATATATTTTTTAAGTCATTATTTTGAATTATCTCTTAGCTCCAAAAGTTAACTAAAAAGTAAAAAAAACATATTACGGGATTGCATATTTTATAATCAGTCGTTAAATCACTCAATTTGGCATTCCCATAAAAGATAACATCATAGGGAACTTGCAATTTAGTAAAAAGAATTTGGTGTTCGCGGGTTCTTTCCACATTATCTTGGATTTCAATTAAATGGTTATTAAATCTAAAAATAAATAATCTGATAAATTTCAGATGTTACCTATGGTTAGTCTGGCAATTATTTCTTTTGAATTACGGGATATTTTTCAAATAATCTGATATTAAAAAGATGATATGGTCTATAAATGCGAAAAAGTCCTTTTCCACTTCAACTGTTCAAACTGACATCGGAAATCTGTTCAGAAGACAAAATGTTTAACATAAATATATAGCATATTTGCTTATTGAATTAAATATCCCTGTGTGTTTAATAAATTCGTTCATGTGGACATAATATTCCTGGAAGATAACCGTTACCTCATAAAAGCGACTTAAATCATTCTGTTAAGGTATATTTACACGAGTCTATTTGAAGTAAACTTATGAAAGGTACACAACGTATTTGGGAAATATTACTTGTAATTCATACATAATTTGTGAAGCTACAATCCTTAAGCGTTTGAAATAAAGATTACAATATATCAAAATTTTCTATAAAAAGAAAACACAATTTGTCAAAAGGAAACATTACAGATTCATTAAGAGCACAATAAGTATTCATCTACGCACAATAATATACAGCTATTAATTAAAACAAAAGACAGTAATATTAATGAGTTTACAAGTTACTATTGCTTTTATAAGCCGTGAGACTGGCTCTTTTAGAAATAATATCGCCTTTTTTATGGCAAGATGACTTGATAAAAATAATAGGATAACGTGAAATGTGAAACTGTCAATAGAGATAAAACCGGTACAACAATAGTTTCGTTTCTTTTCAGCAAATTGCTTATTTAGTTTTTTTTTGTTCCTAATAGTTTTCTGAAAACAACGCAACTGTAAGCGTTCTAAGTCTCGTGCCTATGGCTGAAGACCACGATCGAAGTCTAGTATGCCGCGCGGAAAATTCAAGGGTGCCTGATGCAATATTAGAAGACAACTGGAAGCTGAACGTTCATTGTAAGTATCTCCTGATATGGATAACATGGCATTAAAAACTAAAGAAAAAGTTCGTTCTATTTGCGATATGTCTGTAACATTTTTAACATTCACTTTAATCTTAAAAGATGAATATGGTATAAAGACAAATTATGAATTTTTGCACTATTACAATTGTAAAAATATCTAAATGTTTATCTATCTCTTTGACCAAATATATCCACCCCCACCCAGCAGTCAATTTGGCAAAGCTCAAATTATTTAAAATTGATTTATCGCTAAACTGAATTGATTACATAGACAATCGGTGCATTATCAAATCAATGGGCTTTATAGTTTATGTTAGGAATATCTATGTTTTGTGTTATAGTACTTTAATATTCTTTTTAACTAGGTTAAACAGAAAAACAAAAACAGAAAAAATAGTACAGGTACATAAAGTACAATAGAAAAAATTTACAGTACACAATTTGATCTGCTCTCATAAAGATTACCCCGTGCTTATGTGCTGCTTATAAATATTACATCAATAACAAGTGACAATTAAAGTTAGTAACCTATGTACCAGTTATTGTCAGATCTATGTACGAAGACGAACACTGTAGAAAATAATGTTGTTCGCAGATGTTCCAATGGTTACCTTGAAGCTTGGGACCAATCTGAATCCGACATATATAAAGGAAGGGGACGATGTGTACTACGAATGCAGCGTCAAATCAAATCCCAAAACCTATCGACTTAATTGGTACAAGGGGGTAAGTCCTCGATAACTGTCAGTGTTTAGACCAAAGTCTACGTTTATTTCATTAAATCTGGCTTTGATTTTCTGCATATTTTTATCTCATTTGCGCAACAGTTATTTAATCAACTTAGATATTACAGTTATTGTGATTACCTTAACCACATTTATTTTGCGTACTTTGAAATTCAGAGCATTTATTATATGACACAATGAATAATAACAAATCAATGTTGGCAGTCTCAAGAAATCCACCACAATGCGAGTGCAGGCATCATACTGAGTGATCAGAGCTTGGTTCTGCAAAGTGTCAATAGGACAGCTGCTGGAGACTACAGCTGTGTAGCTCACAACAGCGAAGGCAGTACCACCAGTAATGCTGTTTCTCTGCAGATCAGGTGTAAGTAATATGTCGTATTTTCGAGTATGTCCTGTCATGGATAACAATTATCATGTGAATTCCACTGAAATCTAAAAGTGTCAGTTTACTATGGCTTGAACTTTAACAGTCTATTTGTTACGGGAAGATCAGGTAGGAAACTTTTTAGACTGTTGAGAAAAACGGATACAAGATATAATAAGTAATGTCTCATCATCATCATCATCTCAGCCATCTGACGTCCACTGCTGAACATAGGCCTCCCCAATAGATTTCCTCATTGAGCGATCCTGAGTCGCCTGCATCCATCGGCTTCCCGCCGCCTTGACCAGATCATCGGTCCATCGCGTGGGAGGCCGTCCTCTACTACGTTTACCGGTTCGCGGTCGCCATTGCAGAACCTTGACGCCCCATCGGTCGTCGGTTCTTCGAGCTATGTGCCCCGCCCATTGCCACTTCAGCCTGCAAACTCGCCTCGCTATGTCGGTCACTCCAGTCCTCCTACGGATTTCCTCATTTCTGATTCGATCACGTAGGGACACTCCGAGCATAGCTCTCTCGATTGCACGCTGAGCGACTTTGAGCTTTCTAATGAGGCCCATAGTCAGGCACCAAGTCTCAGTACCGTACGTCATCACTGGCAACACACACTGGTTAAAGACTTTCGTCTTAAGACACTGAGGTATTTTTGACGAGAAGATATAGCGCAGTTTCCCGAACGCAGCCCAACCGAGCTGGATTCGACGATTGACCTCTTTCTCGAAGTTGGACCTACCCATTTGGACTTTTTGTCCCAGGTATACATATTCGTCGACAACTTCGAGAGTCAAAGTCAAAGTAATGTCTACTAAGTTTTAATAACCCCAGTCAATGTAGTAAATAAAAAAAGACGTGTGGCACTCAGAGACTGCCGCGGTAAAGCTATTGCATAGCATTTTTTATCAACTTATGCAATTATAATTATTTATTTATTTTATTTATGCAATATTTTTTCTAAACAGAACTTGAAACTCTAAGCAGGCATAAGTCACCAGATTGCAGGGCGAAGAAGTTAAAAGTTCTGCTATTTATCGATAGATGGACAAAAAAAAGTACCATTGCTGTGCCGGTCGGAGCAGGGGTTGTTAGGTTTTTTTCTTTACGGAATTTCTGGATTCGTTCTCCACGCTCAAGGCCCGCGATAGAAGCTATGCAATAGCTTCATTATAAATTGTTAAAAGTTATCTCAACTTAGTGAACTGAAGATGAATGAAGGTCCATCAAATTTTATCTCATCAACATTAATAGATTGAGACGAGATTACAACACAAACTATAGGTACCCACCACTACTCAAGAGTGAAATTATTTAAAGTGTAAAAAATATTACAAGACTTGTATGAAATTATTATTAATATTTTTCCATATAAGTTTAAGCTGTGTAATAAAAAAGACCGGGCTCTTTTATAATATATTATATATGGTATATGGTACACGTGTTATATATATACTATACAACATTACTCGATCTTAAGGTATTGAAATTGTTAACTTATTAAAGCATTCTTGACAAGTTTGTGTTCTGTGGTACCAGAAGTATGTAACTGGTATTTTGTAACAGATGCACCTTTATGCAAGCCATTAAAGGATGGGGAAGTACACGGAGCTTTGAAGCAGGAAGCTATTCAGCTTAACTGTGCAGTTGACTCAAGCCCTCCGCCCATTAGCTTCAGCTGGATATTTAACGGTACTGGAGAACAGACTTTAATCCCAAACAAGTAAGTTCTATATTCCTACTTAGTTTTCCATAGAGGAAACTACTTTAATTCAAGAATTACACTTAAGTTATTCTTGTGGGAATAAGATAATTTCATGTATTTACTGTAAAGTATATCTTTCACAATTTCTAAATACAATTCTGTCGATTGCTGAAATTCATCTCATAGAATCTTTGAGCCTTATTTTTTTGCAACTTGTGTACAAATAGAATTGTCTCTTAACTTTTAGGTAAATAAGTTACAACAGAATACAAAACTTTCTTTTGTTTTAGCTTATATACAACGACAGGGTTCACGTCCACTCTCAACTTTACTCCGACTTCCGACTTTGATTTTGGATCAATTTTATGCATTGCTAGTAACTCTGTGGGAAAGCAAACGGTTCCTTGCCTTTACAGGATTGTTGCTGCAGGTATAAATAAAAATATATACCCGCTTATTCCAAACCTTCGATTATTATTGTACTAAAATACTTTAACATTTGCCAGCGCGTAAAAATGCTTGTACCATCTTATAACAACTAAGAATGTAAGAAAATCATTAAAAAATACATATTCCTGTAGAAAGAATTTATGCTTGCACATTTAATAAAAATATTAATGTACACTCAAATGTTTTTGAGATATTGGTTTCATAATTATTTTTTTATTCTCAGGTAACCCTATGCCTTTGCAAAACTGTTCAGTGGTCAGCTTCAACTCGGTTGGCCTTCAAATTGAATGTGACGAGAGCTTTGATGGTGGTCTAAGACAATATTTTTTTCTGGAAGTTTATGAGTTACCCTCATTGGCTGTAAGTCAATTGTACTATATAATTCATATTTGATTTCTGTGGCGCTCCAAGATTTAACGTGACCTTTTTTAGTTGTTCGGAACGAAGAAGCTTAATTAAAATAGTCTAATAAAGATTGGGGATGATTACTGTTAGAGTTATGGAGACCAATACTTAAGTGTGTTTCATAGTTAGTGACCTAATCAGCCTCCGCGCGCTATGTGTCTGAATTATACCTAACAGTTTAACCAAAACAATCGCCAATTTTAACCAGGGTGTACTAAGGTCAGTCGTTGGATGGTTGAAGGTTTTAGTGGCATTTGTCATCGGGCGCTATCAAGCCTCAGAAAAAACGATATAGCGTTAGTTTGGTCATGTTAATGTTACTTTGTAAAGTAATCGTTTAGCTTACTTATGGACTAATTAGGCAGAAAGGAGTTTTGAGCCCAATAGTCGGACATTAAGAGGCCATGATAATACAGTGTAAATAATTCAACTTGTTTCTTTTTTCTTGTCAGATGAGAGCAAATGTGTCTTCAAACCATACAGCCAGTTTCTTGGTTCCTGGACTTGACACTCGCTACAGCCACATGCTTGTGCTGTACGCAGCCAACGCTAAAGGCAGAAGTGAACCTGTGACGTTGTACACAGTGGCCTTGAGATCTCCTGACAAATATACTGGTGAGTTTCTAGAAAATTCCGATCGTAGCAATAATAAAGACAAAGTTACTTAATCGTTGAAGTAGGTCAAGATACAGTGGTCGCAAAAAACTGATGGGCCATTTTCTGCCACCGTTTTATATAACCACCCATGTGGTGGAATACTCTAAATGGTCATAATTAAAATTATTGATTCCTAATACCTCTGGTTTCTGAACATAATTTTTTGAGCGCTCGTAACACGACGAGATAGATTTAACGTTCGGAAACAATCAGCGAAGTTAAGCAGCATTCGCATTTGATAAAACACTCGTGCTTCGGAAGGAACGTTAAGTCGTTAGTTGCGTTGTTGGTTCTCACTGTATTTGATATTTGCGAAATCAATTTATCGACGCTATAATCAAATGGTGGCTTGAAAACTTTTAACAGCCGGTAGCTGCACTCTTTCTATCTATAGTGATTCCTCCTGGTGCAGTAATAACCTGAATATTTCAGTCATTGTTGTGGGGGAGAAGGGCTGTTGCCTAGTAGTCCCGATTTGATAAATGTTATTAATTTCAGACATCAGCACTTCGATGTCCTTATCTCCAATGCTGGTGTCATTGCTGGCAGTGGTAGGACTTCTGTCGGCCGCAATATGCGGTGTAATCGCTGCCTTTTATAGAAGACATGCTGCGAGGAGATTAAGGGACAACAAGGAATCTCCTCCATCGTAAGTAATTTTGAAAAAAATGTGCAAACAATTTTTAAGAAAGAATCGAACTCTAAAATAAATAGAAGTTCAAAAAGTAAAACTTGACTACTGAAAATTCACGCTACATAAAACCAAAATCTATCTAAACTTAATAAGTATAATTAAGTCAAAATTATTCATATTTATTGTGGTTTTCAGAGGGTTGTCGTGGTACAATGCCGCATTGCCCTATTTATTAATCATAAGAAACATCATACAGTGATTAATTAGTGATCACAAACTTTGGGTGGTCGGGTTTTAGCAATTATGTATGTACTTTTAAATTAAATAACTTTAGTTCACGTTTAATTAATTAATTATTATTATGTTTTAATATTTTTACATAATCAGTGCACGATCAATACTCTGAGCAAATCACTACTAAACGGACTAGCAGTCGCAGGACTTTTAGGCGGGGCATGAAAGAGCATTTTTACAGGCCGTCATATGAGTGGGCGCTCTTATTATCGTGATTGATCCACGTTGTAGGGATCTGGTGCCGTACTACCCACCACTAAAGGGAAGATCATTCACCGGGCGGATGGTTATGCCCCGGAGCCGCGGCCCAACCGATGATGGTTGGGTGTTGTTTATATAGCGACGAGCCTGAAGAATTCTGTTTGCGCGATTCAGGATTTCATTTATCTGCATGTTTTATTCATCGTTTGTACTGTGTCGCTACAACGGCATGGATCGCTATTTGTATTGCAGTGACTGTTTCGTTTTAGTAAGTTATAGCCAGAAGACGAAACTGGTTTTTAAAATTTATTATACGTCCTTAGATCTGAGTTCTGAGGGAATACATACTTACATACTAAGAAGCAGAGACTCGCGGACTAAGTTGCTTAATTACTCCTAATTTCAAAATTATAGCTGACATTGGTGCTTGAGCACTGTTATTATTTAGTCTGAAATCATCATCGTCATCTGAAAAGGATGACAGAATACATACATGATGCATTATTAGCAATACTGAAACTAAAAATTATTATCCCCAGGGCGCTTTACTTAGACCAAAGCATAGATTCGTTGCCAAAACAAGACCATCTCAATACCTACTGTGGCTCTCCTAAGCTGGACTACTGTAGTAGCCAATACGAAATGAAGACTGATGATATAGAAGAGTCAGATCCTGATATCATACCGTGTCATTATGGTAAGGTTCGATTTACATTGTTACCTTCATCTGAAACTTGAAAGAATTTGTTTTTTAAAATATGCGCTCATCTAACCAGCTACATTTCCTTACATCTTAAGTTCTCAGGTGAAGATAGAAGTTTACAAAGTGACTTAAGTTATATGTTCCTACTCAAGTAGTTTAAATTCCATTAGGCAAGTAATACAACTTTGATGTTGTATCCAAGTTGTTTACCTGAAGTAGTTAGTAAATTTGTTGTTTTTTTTTAATTGTTATTTAATTGCAAATATATTTATAATTTCAGTTTCAAATTCAATAAAAGTCTAGGTGGTAATTCACTGAGATGCAAAACAAAGTATCACAATTTCAAAATATTACCCCATATTTGGATATTCATTGCTTCATCCATGTTTTATGTTACAAACGTTACTAATTTTAAAGGAAACTGATAAAATTTGCTATTTAAGTGTGAAATACTTCATTTGAAGGCCATTGTAGTTGTGAACAGTTTTAGAAGTTTGCAATAATAAAAAAATTGGCATTATTAGGCACAATAATAAGCGATACCTGCAATTGACCCGCTGCTATTGTTTCAGATAAAAAATCTATGGACGTGTTCAACAAATTGACCGCACATATTGCTGAAACAGATAATAATACAATGTATATAGAGAACGATCATGGATTCACTACGAGTGTTGTAAGTAATGTACTAAGGCATTAAATAATTAATTATGGTAAATTATAGTAATTAAAAAAATGGTTTTTCAAAAAAAATACAAAACCATGCACACATGTCATCTTTCCACTTACTATGATCCTGCAACACACTTCATTCACAATAGTTTAGGTAATAGTCGGTTTAGGATACCTTAAATAATCGAAATCAAGAAAAGAATTAAAATTAAAACACCTATTATTTCTTTGGACTAGTTTTCACGAACACATTATCAATTCTCATTTGTCAATTATTATGACAAATTAGTTTTGTTGTTTACATGTTTCGTAAATAATTAGAGCGCGAACAATAAGATGATGGATTGACGTTATCAATGGTGAAAATGTCAAACAGCACCTGAGAACGCGTACACTGAATTAATCACTTTGGTTTTGAACGCTTCAAACTAGAAGTTCTTTAATCATGCGTATATTGTATAGGACCGACAAGTCCATTCAAAGTACCATTAAAGTTTCCTAACTTAAGTTTGGTTGATGGCTCCGAACTAATTACTGCTATCAATTATTAGCATGGATTAATGAAAATCTGAAGAGCTTATGCTCATTGAGCGTGCGATTGGTTAGGCCTTTATCTAGCAGTGGATGAAGATAGGCTGATGATGATGAAAGAAAATCAACTTTAAAGTTGTAAGAGTGGATAATTATGTCTTTGCAATTTACTAGTTCTCTTGAAAAGCCAATATCGTCTTAGTGCTTTTAAATTGCAATATTCAGTGCATGATGCAACACATGCACTTGAAATAGGAATATTTTTCTATATTATAATTTACTTTGAAGGTAAAATAATACATTTGTGGCAGTTCGTAGAAGTCAGAACTTAATATAAATAGATACTGCGAAACGTTTTACTGTTTCTGAGAATGTCGTTGGTAAAACAAATCTAATTTGAATCCTAGAGTATGTCTTGTGCTTGTGAGTTGTGACCTTATTTATCATGAGTAAATCTGGTAAAACTATTTGTATTTATTAATGAAAATCGGCAATAAAATTTATAGTTTTTAACAAGATACACCTCTCTTAGAGTAAAGTAAAAGTTATTAGGGTTAACCCACTTTAGTGTTGTGAATAACGCTGCTGCCCCAAGTGGCTTGGAGTTTAGCATGACCCAATAGGGTCTCTAAGTAAGCTGGTCAGTTTTCAAAGTTCGAACCAAAGACACGATAACGGCTTCACTAAAAATGTTTCAACATTTCTTTTAATTTTTGTCAAAATGTCACGAATAAATTTCAAAAAACCTTTTTTGTCTACAAGTACTAGTAATTAAATAAGAATAACAAGCAATATTTTACAATGATTATGTATGTCATGCTTTTGTTCCAGGCCACATCAAACATAGCGGTGGTGAATCGTGGAGTTTGTGCACGTGGAGCGGATATCACAGCCGCGCGCCAGTTGGCAAGCGCAAATGTTCGCGAAAGTTGTATATAGACAAACCCATCAAAAACATAAAGATAAAAATGGAAGCCTTTTATGTAAATGGTTGTCGACTTTGCCGACAAAACAATGAGATCAGAATAGGTGCAGAATTTTACGGATAATCCTGAAGTATATTTAGTAGAGCATAGAACATTCTGGAATTACTTCGTAACTTTTTCTGCCACGATAACATTCTGATGTTTCTATATTATCGGTAATAAGTATATAACTAAAATTTTATTGGACAAAGAAAACTAGGATAAATTTAAGCTTTAGATGTAATATTTCTTTCAAATAATGTTATCGCCACTAATGTTATTCATACAAAAATCTAGTGTTATGGAAGTAAATTAATAAACACATATCAGGTCTACCTACGAAACTTGGCACCTATTTCGATTTCAATTGTTTTTGGGTGAACTCGACTACTACGCATATTCTTAATTTTAAACTTGGCTCTCATTTTTACATGTTAATAGGTTAGTATTAATTTTTGTACATACATTATTGTTGTTACGCAATATATTGCGAAACAAATAATTATTTACTTGTCACCCTGGCCTTTCCATGTTACAAAGGTGAGTACAATAAGTGAACCATAATGTATGGCATCATGGTGTGTGTAACTGTATACCTTATGAGTGTGCCGGAAGACTACCTAAGTGTTTTTTAACACTCTGCTTTTTGACCAGCTAGCGTTCAAATTAAATTATATTTAAGAACCCTTCTCTTAAGATACCTTCTTTTTTGTACAGATTGTGTATATTTGTAGTGTGTCTATTAAATGTTTGTCAATAATAATTTTATAATCACACCAAACATTAAAATAAATATTATTTAATTATTTGTTTATACGCAACAGAAGTCAAATTGGAGCTTTTATAAGTTATCACCCTTCTGCCCTGTTCCCAGTCTATTCGTAGTCGGCGCCGTATTTCCTCACTTTCCAGTAACACACCACGAATAAATTTTTGGCAAAGAGTGTCGCAGACAGCCGCTTGCCTGACATCAATCTATAAGAAATTTTTGATCCTTACTATTGTGAAATATGAGAATCACATTGCTGACAGATCGTTAAGTCGGCGCTGGCAGGTGCAGGTTTTGTTATTATTGGTTGTCTGAGTTGTGTAAAGTAATCCTATATTCACTGTCAGATAAATGTGATCTTGATCGTGATTAAATATTGTTTGAAAAGTCACCCAGTTAGATACTTATTAAAATAGTTCATGTTTTTAACTAATATTATAGCACATAACTGCTGCATCAACAGGTAATTTTAAAACCTTTAACTTGGTTTGAGGCACTACGTCGTGTGCTACGTTAACGCTAACACAAATATAAAAGTTTAGTTTGTTTTACTTTAGAAAAAAGATGTTTGTGCGTGGTGATAGAAAAACTTATTCCTTATTAATCTGTGTTCAATATACACATTCCAGTTGTTGCAGTTTGTATCATATATAATATACAGATTGGGTTAAGATAAAAAACATTCAGCAAGGAATGGAGTAACATATGATGTTTCTAGATTCCTTGCAGAATGTTTGAATTAACTGAATGTCTATTGTGCACGGCACTTCATCTGAAGATCATAGAAATGAAGTTTGTACATTGTAAAATCCCAGTTAAGGATGTAAATGCAATTTGTGTTAACATAGGTACAAAATGTCGAAGTACATCCTATTACCAATGAATTCTGAACAAGGTACTTCTTAATATTAACTAGCACCTTAAAAGAAGAAAAAGCTTAAATGTTGTTGCTGCCCATCGATAGTCTTTAGTCAATTATACCTTGTTATCTTTTTAAAATTTTATATTAAGTTGATGCTTAAAACCACTGCGGTTTTGCGGTGTTTTGAAAGACATTAAGTCTTTCAAAACACCGCAAAACACATCGCTTCATTAATTAAAATGAGTTTTGAGGTACAGCTTTCAAGAAAAGGTTCTTACGTCTTCCCGCAGCTACAAATAAAAGGCGTTGTGTTCTTCAAACACAATTATGTGACTAATCCAGTAATATTTTTTGTGATGAAATTAAGAATGTATTAATATAACGCAATAAATAATAGGTACAATTTTGGCATAAAGTAAGTTTTAAAATTAGCTATCTAATTTTTCTTACTTTTTACTTTATATAACCCGCTAACAAAAGAAAACATCTCTTCAAAAATTTTAAGAGTAATTTAAAGCAAGATGTTTTCTTATTTTATAAGTAAACAAATATCAGACATACAGTTTGTGATATTTTAATTAGGTTTCTGTACTAACGGCTATCTTTATCAAAAAGTTGTAAATACTATAAAAGTTTTATAAAACTCGACAATATAGTTTTCAGTAAATATTAACACACTAAAAAAATTACTGAGAAATATATTGATAGAATAATTGTCCATTTTAATTATGACATTAGCTCTATTAATTACTTATAACAATGAACCTCTGAATGTTATATCAGATAATCATCTTGTTACTTGATATTACATACTGCTTAGCTGCTAAATAATTGAACTGTCGAAGTACATTAATGCGGAAACCTATAGATTTTTAATTAGCTTCATAATAGATTAGGTATTATTTAGTTAGCTAAAAATCTAAAATCTTAAACAATTTTTAGTGCAAGTGTAGGGGTCACTACTTCTGTTTAATGCTAAGTATATTTAAAACACCGTTCTCTCCATCTGAATTTCAAACAAGGGACTAAAGGCTGGCTTGCATAAAAGTTCTTAATTCTTAGTTGTACAAGCCGCCATAAATGTCTCTAACTGTTTTTAATCTATACTAATATTATAAAGCTGAAGAGTTTGTTTGTTTGTTTGTTTGAACGCGCTAATCTCCGAAACTACTGGTGCGATTTGAATAATTCTTTTTTTGTTGGATAGTCCATTTATCGAGGAAGGCTATAGGCTAAATAACATTACGCTATGACCAATAGGAGCAAAGACAGAGCGGTAAATGTGTAAAAAACGGGGAAAATTATTCATTTTTGAAGGCTTTCTTTGCGTGCGCTGCGAAAACGGTTCAAGATACACAAAAAATATGTATGAAAGAATTATTCCTCTATACATGATCTAAAAAAAAGTCCGTGACGGCATATGTCTATCTTTTAAGGTTTAGTCACAATGACCGTTTTTATGGTACCAAATTTGGTCGAAATAATTTGTTTAAGTTGTATCAACATAATAATATTAATCTTTATTCAAATATAAATATAAATATGTTGTTGGTTAAGAGTACTTCATTGTGAATAAAATTGTCTTTGACAAAGCTTAATTTCAACAAAAAACTTTAAAGATTACAATGATAAATAACTCCGAAACAAAACCAACTCGCTCTCTGCGCTCACTGCGCTGGCCGGCGCGGCGGGAGAGAGGCGGTGCTTGCGGGCAAGCCGGGAGGGGGGTGTAGCTCTACGAGATACCATGCCGCGCGGCTCACTCGCGCGGTCGGCTCCCTACTGAACGGTTGAATACAGCGCTAATTTGTTTATGCGATATAATTATCATCGTAATATTACTTTTTAAACACAGTTTCATTTTGAGGTTGTTTTCTATATAGTAGGTACTTTATTTGTTTTAGGATAGTATTTAGTGACACAATAATAACACTTTTTTGTTTTCATGTAGATTATTAATTAATAAGTATGTGTTTTTTAAAAGTATAGTATCGTTTGTTTTAAAAAATAGTATTCAGTTTCTAATATTTTTTTGTGGTACATAATACCTGTAGGTACCTAAATAGGTATCGCCTACTTAATTATTCTTATTAGATTAGATTAGATAGATTAGAACTCGACCATTCCGAAAATCCCGCAAGAACGGGAACTATGTGGGAAAAACCAAAAATCTGCCGGAAGTCACTATTCCACGCGGACGAAGTCGCGGGCAAAAGCTATGTTAAAATAAATGTAAAATATTGTAATAAGGATAAGGTTGTTGTTAATATATTAACTAATAAGGAAATATATGTTGCAGTTGTTTGTAGTTTTGTAAAACCTAGGCATACTCAAGTTAACATTTAAGTTATTCCCTTCCATATTTTACAATATTCTTTTACTTAATAACAAACAATTGCAACAACTCAATCGGATTACGAAATAAATTTTCTAAAACTAAAACAAAATGTTGTTTGGTATTAAAAGTTTTTATGAGACGTTGTTTTAGGTGAAACCCGACTGAAATTATCTTAAGACTAAGTATTAACGATGATTGTGAATGTTTTAATTATACGATAATGCAGACATCTAAGTGTTTTAATTTAAACCGACCTTAAAAAAGGAAAGGGAGAAAAAATATTAAGATACGGGCAAACGTAGAAGTTTCTCTTTATTTGTATAAATGTATTATTACTTTTTTAGCCTTTATTTATTTTCATCAACTGTACCTATATAGTATAATAAATAATTAATTAATAGCATAATATTTTGTTCTAAAGGTTAATTATTCAATCCTAAAACAATGGTGACATGTTTATAGAATTAAATCACATAATAACGGAGGTACATGATAATTATATATTTTTTAATACCTATTAAAATAATATTTTCATATGTAAATTTTTGGCGTTGCAAACTTATCTTAGTCGTGATGTCTTTAAAATTGTCATAATATTTTTATGTGGGCTCAAATAAACAGTCACAGTTTTAATTAAGTAAAAATTATTGAGATATCTTTTTGTGAATATAATTCCGATGCTAACTGTACGCGTCTCATTTACCAGGCGGCCGGGCCGTAACGAGCCATTTCCTTCAGATAAGGCAGTTTTTGTCTGGCCCTACTTTTGGGACACAATGGCCGGTTTATAGCCGTGCCGTGGCATATTTCATTAGTCGTTTTATGATACATAATGAGGGTAATGATATATTTTATACTTAGTACTTAAGTGTATTATACCTTTTTCATATTACGTAGCTTGATGACTAAAACTAGCTAGTAACCGATTGTGCCCATAATACTTTCTACTCCGAACCTCATTCTGATGTGTCCTCTGAGGAAACAGTTAAACTTTGTTTTAATTTAGTGAAGACCTTATGAAATTCCATCGACGTGTAATGTTAATCAGTTAAATGGTTTTCAAATCATCATAAATCAGAGGCTTTGAGTGAGAAGAGATATATACAAGCCATTTACGTATACAGTATGAGATAGAAATAGTGCGGCAACTATTTGGATATAATATATAATTAATTTACATTCGCATTGAGTGCAATGCGAATGTAAATTTATTATACATTACATTTATATTCTTTTAACATAGACTGTTTCATCAATAAGTTTACTTACTATTAAACCGCAATTCACCATACCTGCAAACTTTTATATATTGATAGTACGAGTATTCAACTACGTTCAGTAAGTACTGTTTAAGGCGTTATAATTTCAACACGGTAAGTATGTCCACACAGGTGGGTGTCATACTAAACAAAGCTGTACGCAAATAGAGGCACAAAATAACGCCTCCTTTTTCTTACACACAAATTACAGTCCCTGCTTCTTACTGTTGTAATTATTATTATTTTATCAGCTCTTCTATACTTTGTTTGCGACCATATTAAACCGAGGAGGACGTAAGATGGAGTTGTTCATACAGGATTTCATCAAGATATTATGATAGGTATAAGAAAGTTTTGTGAGAATGGCGAAAAGACGTCAAAAAATGATAACACTTTGTCATCTACGCTTAAACACTCTTTTAAAGGCTCTGGGACAATATATGACCACCACAAATTGAACCTTATGCAATTCTGTTAAGGTAAAAAACCAGTAAAAAAATTCAACGTGCTCTGCCTGTTAAAGAGTTAAACTACTTTTGAACTTCGCAAGTTCAAAAACTTACGTTCCTTAACTATTGAACTAGTACTCCGAGAAACTGAAATACTTCAAAAACTTTGACGCACTAAATGTTATCCACCTTAGGGAATATTAGGGAATGTTTCCAATGGTCATAGATGTTGGCCACTCCGTTCTAAAACGGGGATAATCCTGCTACACCTCTGTTTACACCTTTATGGTACTTTAGGGACTCATACACGGCGCAGACTACCCATCTGTGGAATTCCTGATCGCTTTTCTTCAAGAAAAGGCTATAACTAACCTTTAGATTCAGTCTATTAGCATGAATTGTAAAATAAATATATTGTGATTATTCTTGGTTGCGTGACCTACTTTCATCAGATGGGCCATGTGCTTAGGTGTCATCAAGTAGTATAAAAGATAAGAAAAATTATTATTTAGTTATTACATGGAGCGACTGCTATCTTACCTCCACAATCCAAAGGGAAACATCATTCTATAGTCAAACCAGGTGACCGAATATAAGAAGGAATTGACTTCCCGAAGACTGCCATAGATGCTTATGCACACTGTTTTCATAGATATGATCATTCTATAGTCAAACCAGGTGACAGAATATTAGAAGGCATTGACTTCCTAAATACTGCCGGCATTGACTTCCTAAAGACAGCCATAGATGTTCATGATGGCCGAGACCAGCGGCTTTACGTTTTGCCGAGTCACAGAGCAAGCAATAATTACTCAAATAACTTCGAAAAGTCATAGTTGCGCCTCCAGGGTTTGAATCCTAGACTCTCTGAATTAGAAGTCTATGGGTCTCGCCAATGGGCTATCGGCGTTCATGTAATGTAATGGAAACTGGTTCATAATCAAAAGCTCAACTAAATCCTTACCAAAACCAGAGTGTAACTAAGAAATAAACCTAAGAGTATAAGCATTACTTTTATTCTATTTTTATTTTATTTTATTATATTTTTATAGTTTTAGTTTTATAAAAATAAATAAATGCTATATTGTTGACTTTTTTTTAATTTATAGGTTTGATTGAACATTGCAAAATTAATTATAATAGACATGCTCATTATATCCAAAACTTGCGTTTTATTTATTCTCTAATGAATTATTCACAATGAATATGATAATTTTGTGGCTTATAAAATAACCAGTATATTAAGTGTACGCGATGGCATAAACAAATAATAATTGTAAGTCGTACGCAAGGGGCTTAATATAATGCGGTTAATATAATATAGTGGTTATGACACGAAACGAGCTCCCCTGTCATAAGACTTCAATGCCTCAACTGACCACAATCTTATTTTCACACCGCAAGCTGGTTATATTGATTTAAGGTAAGGGTATAAATTTGTATTCCTAGTTTACTATTGAAGTCCAGTTCATAAAGTACGTAATAGTTGATATTGTAGGAGAACGATACAATTAGTGATAATGTCACTAAAACTTACAAAATGTTCAATTATTTGATTTATGTTAATTTAATCACTAAAGTAATAATTTCCTTTCGCATATAATTATGCAATATAAATTATCAATAGTACATGATGTTAAGTAAAAAGGAGCGACTAAAGCCCACAGGCTAGGCCCATAGACTTCAAATTCGGAG
Source organism: Musotima nitidalis (assembly GCA_949126915.1). NCBI lineage: Eukaryota > Metazoa > Arthropoda > Insecta > Lepidoptera > Crambidae > Musotima > Musotima nitidalis. The sequence continues at coordinate 1,028,489 of OX421431.1, forward strand.
GGTCTCGGTTTCAAACCCTTTGAGCTTTAGAATTTATGTGCATAATTATCGCTTGCTCCGTACTTCAGAAAGCACGTTATGCCGTTGGTCTCGGCTGTCATGAGATCATGGCAGTCGTTATTCGAAATCAGTGCCTTCTAGTATCCTGACAGCTGGTTTAACCACAAAATGTCACACCCCTTTGGATTGCGGAGGTCAGACGGCAGTCGCCAAATCAGGCAGATCAGTGAGCAGTCCCTGGGCTATAATCTGAGGTCCAGGGCCACCGGAATAATACTAGAATATGATGATACAATACAATTATATAGTGGGAGTAAAAGGTGGAGAGCCTATTGCCGCTTACCGGGCACTGGTATGTTTGCCAGAGCCTCGTCCGTTAATCGGCAGCGTAATTGGCTACAGAGCAAACCACATACACAATCCCAGAGCTGGTGTTTCTCCTTTGCAGGTTGCAGGCAATCCAAGGAGGCCATGCCATCACTAGACGGGAAACTAACTCGGTGACTTTTCATCATCACCAGGCACTGCTCACTTAACAAACATTTACACACTATATGAGTCACAGACAGCCCCTTGTGCAGAGCATGGAGGCTGAAGAAACGGTCGCACACGTGCTTCTGGAATGCACAGGCGTGGTTGTCATACGGAAGGTAACCCTAGGATAATCGAGTTCTATTACGGAAATTCTACACAGATTGAGAAACCTTATCTGCTTCTGGAGAGAGGTGAGCTGACGGGATCACTCCACTCTCACGAGAATGTGGCCACAAAGGCTCACGCACAATGGTCAAACATAGAACATAGGTTCGTGTTGAACATGTTATTGGACAAATCTTTCACGTCAATATTCGGATGTTCATCTTGCTGACGTAAAAGATTTGTTTAAATAACGTGTAACCCAAAAAAGTTACAAAGTGTTCAACACGAACATAAAATACAGAATGAATAAATTTTTGTGATGACCAGTTTTTTTTGACTGGTGGCATTCACATCCCAGCCCATTAATGTCCCACTACTGAGCACGAGCCTCCTCACACATATCAAGGTTTGAGGGTATTGGGTCATACTCCACCACGCTGACCCAGTGCGGATTGGCGGAGGCAGGTGTATGGCGCCCTGCTGTTAGAATTTTTCAAGCCGCCCATGAGGCCTCTAGCATGGCTTAACGACTACCACATTTGGTGATAACCGGGACCAACGGCTTAACGCGCCTTCCGAAGCACGGAAGCGCTCGATATCCAATGCCACACAAACGGTCACCCACCCAAGGACTGACCTCTGTAAACTCTGCTGTAATTTGGTGATCGTTTCCGACCACCGAACACCGCAGAGCTACGAGCGCTTCACTTGGTGACATTAATAGAATTTAATTAGGTTTCCAAAATGATATAACTCTTACTAGTAATTGGCTAGGAATACAGCAATATGCGTTTCACGACACGCACTGAGTTTCATAATTTCTGAAGTAGGGTGGAAAGTTTTAGAATTTAATAATGAAAACAGTCGTAACAAATTGCACGAGTGTTTGGTTAAAGAACCAATAAGCAGCAAGTTCAAACTTAACTAATATGCAGTAATCTACAAGCGTTTCAAGCTTACAACGAGTGGTTGAAAGGAATATTCTCAACTATTTCTTTCCTTGAATAACATTAAGTTATTCTGTGTTACACTGTGAATCAACATTACAATGTATTACATATATGCAGCGCTCGTTTACTCTAAGGTGTCTCAAGGAGAGAGAAATAAACAGACTGACATAAGTTCAGCGTTAAATTTGCTCATTTAGTACTATAGCCTTAAAGTAATACTAAAAAACACATCTTATACTTACTTATCTATTTATGAATAATAAAGTATGACATACATATTTATAGAATCCGATTTAAAATACATAGTTGGTAATACAGCTGGTAGAACAATTATTGTTTTTCCAAAAAAAATGCAAGATACACCTGGAAAAAAAGAATAAACCATTAAACAGGAAACTATATAAATACCTTATTAATGTTACAATGCATAAATTCTGCGACATTAAAGTTTCAGTTATAACATTCTACAAACATAAAACTATTTTAGTATAATGAAAATGAAAAGAAAAATGTATGTATTGTAACTCAATTATGCACTGAATTTAAACTTAGTTTACAATCTACGTCGTTTCCAGTGGTACCCAAACCAAGCAAAGCTTGTAGGTATCTTGGGAAACCAATTGCCTGTGGATTACAGAGTTTTATTTGTTATATTATTCAAGATAAAAAAGAAAAAGAAACAAGAATAAATTGCAAGAGCATGTGTATATGTATACGCTCGTATGTACGTGTATCTATCGGTTTGGGGTTAGAGCCTCTGTTTGATCGTAGTCAAGAGAAGACAAAAGCTTTACTACCTTTAACCTCGCCTCTTTCACGAAGATATAACTAAGACTAAGTATATATAGTGTATTCGATGAAATAACATAATAAAAATATTACGTTCACCTAAAATTACTTTTTATTTTTAATAAACATGACTACAGCCCAGCCTTTTTAATTACTTACACATCCTCAGGTATTCATTATCTCACAAGCACGTATTCTATCACCGCATTCACAAGCGCAATCTAGTTATACAGACTAGACACCCAAATTAATTAAGGCGGTCAGAGAAATGCTTCCTTATTTTGTAGCCAGCATAAGCTTGGAAAATGTCGACCCAACACGAACTTCAACCCTTGCTTTCCTTCATTTGCTGAGCCTTCGTGTTAGTTGATACGTTTTCCCATAGATGGCGCGATTTATTATTTTCTTAGATTTTGCATGATTTCAGACAAGTATATTTATTTGTTACTTTATATAACTGTTTGTCTTGTTTATAAGCTTTATACTTTCATTCAATACTGCTTGAACATATAATTTCATTACAGGAAAAGCGAAAGTACTGGGTCTTTAATAGGGTTTAAATTATCTAGTAGAAGTCAAATGAAGAGAGCGTTGAGATATTTTTTTAACGTCACAATTGTTATTTGTATAATTTTTGGTGTTGATAAAAATAATATAACTGCCTCCATACAACTGTATTGCTTTCTTTCTCATTTGCATTTGTATTCTCAGGAGGAGTTAAACTGTATATCTTGCAAACAAGATACAAAAAGCATTGATAGAGTGGGTTCGATTCCCACACTGGACAAACCTTTGTGTGCAAGAACATGAATATTTGTTCTGGTCTGGGTGTTTTCCTATGTATATTAAGTATGTATTTACAAAAAAAAAAAAGTTTGTAAGTATTTTTGTCCGTTGTTTAGTATTCATATCTTGGAACTAAATAATTGATGAAATTGTCAGTTAAATTTATCTTTAAAAATATTATAATTCCATAAAAAAAAAATTTTTCTATTGACTTGTCCAGAATAGAGAGTAATGGAGACAACTGAGACCTTTTCCCTGTAGGGCAATAGAGTAATAAAATATAAATTGTACCTGTATGGCGATGAGGAGGTAATTGATGCTCAGATCTAACAGCTGCCCAGGGATAGCCAGGTCTAGAGTCATTAGCTTTCCACTAATGTAGGTTGGTCGTTGCATCTTGGAGCGTAGGTACCAGCGGTAGATACACTGGGTGTGTTGTGAATTAAAGTCTAGAAAATAATCGCACACACGTTTTTAATAATTCAATCCTTAATTCATTTGTGAATAAGAATATACAATACAAGATTTTTCATAACATTGTTTTAATTTTGCTTCCTACTAAAATAAATTGAAATGGCAAATTTAATAGCCGATAATTATAAAAATTGTGAACATATTTCACATAAATGCTTAGATTTTGGTTATCTGTCTGTGTTTTCCACAGGCACAATAATAATGCGTTTATCTCATTACCATCAATGCTCTCAAGTTCAAGTTGAGATATAGAATAGTAAAAAATATATCATTACGTAAGGTAATTTTAAAATATATTATCTGTAGATGTATTATTGTAATCTTTCTTGTAATGCGGAACAGTTATCTAGAAGCAGTTATCTCTATATTATCATTAACTATTCTACTATGCATACCAAATCTGCAAAACGTATTCGAAGCAATTGCTTTTCAGAATGCAATTGTATTCTGGAAAATGAAATCAAAACAGAATCTTACGAGATACGAGAGTTTGTGTTACTTTTACTGTTATTGTACATATTGTATGATCTTCCAAAGCGAGGCTATTCAAGAAATTAATTACGTATTTTGAAAAAATAACGAAGATTAACCAATATGTTGGATATACCTCAATTTCAAAGAGCTCTGTTCTTTACTACGCTTGCATAGACTTGATGATCGTGTCTGATCACATGATCGTCACTACTAGTTCCAACAAGGCACTTACTGACGCTTAATAATTTTCTGTATTTATCAAATATAAAGAAAATTCTAACAGTTCAACACCTGCCTCTGAAATCCGCAATATATCTACAGAGTATGGACTTTGCCCCCTAGATTTGTGAAATGAGGACCAGGCGAAGTAGCGTAATAATAATGGACTCTGATGATGATGGCGCTATAATGAACTAACAATATATAGTTAAATCTGTTATATACCTACCGCACATCTTAGTTTCTAAGGCCAAAATCTTAGCTAGCTCATAGGTGAGTCTCCTACATATACTTTCCGTCTCTGCCCCCGCAGCACACAGCTCGTAGGTGGAGTATAAAGCTTTCAGCTCACGACTGGCGAAGTAGCAGGATTCTACCAAAGTCTGCAATGTTTAATTAACCACAGACGTAACAGACAGTGCGCTATAAAACAAATGGCAAAATTTTAAAAATACAATTTTTTTTATATTTTTTAAAAAAATACACAAATTTGCAACAGGATTGAAATTTGCAACAGAAATTACAAATTACTTACTAAAGTATTAAAAAGAACCAGGTACACTCCCAATGTAACTATTTTTATAAAAGATACAGTATACATCGCGAAGATCTGTAAAAAACAATTCCATTTTTAATACATATTTATGTAATTCATGAAAATGATATGTGACCTATAGTAATCTTTTATGACTTGAGCCTTATAAGAAATCTCTAAATCGCTCATTGTGCAATGGAGAGACCTATGCTCAGAGTGTCCCTATATGATAGAATCAGAATTGAGGAAATCCTTAGGAGAGCTGGAGTGACCGATAGCTCTGATTTGCAAAGTTGAAGTGGCAGTGAGCGGCGCACATAGCTGAAAGAACCGATGAGGCGTTAAGGTTCTTCGAATCAGCAAACGTAGTAGAGGACGGCCTCCGAACCGATCGACGATCTGATCAAGGCGACGGTAATCCGATGAATGCAGGCAGTACTGGATTGATTAATGTGGAAAACTATTGCGGAGGCCATTGTTCAGCTGTAGATTTCATATGGCTGAAATGATGATGATGATCTTTTGTGAAAATGTAGAATAATTAATTTGTAGAATAATGAAGTATATCTATGCAACTGCCGTGTCATATACTCATTACTCAATCGCCATAAAGTAACGCTTTATGCTTTATATCACTTTAGTATTTTATCTACTCGGTTTATCTTCTCAAATCCACTTTAATGTTTATACTTTATTAAATTAAACAATTTACAGGCGAACGCCAACGTCATCAGTGGTCTATAGTAAATTTTGCAATAAATTAAGTAAATAAAATGATATGTTAAATTTTATAGTCACGACTCGCTGAAATATGTAACAAGAATACTGCACTATTATTAATATTTATTTCTCTCTGCAATAGTTAATAAATACATAGGTAATTTATACTCATATACAGAAAAGAAAACATTCAGTTAGAAGTTATAAATACAATACAGTTTACATACACAGATTACCAGTTAAAGTTACAGTTATGATAATAAAATCTGTAGTAGTCGCTATTCGAAGTCAAAATCATTTATTCAAGTTTGGCTTCATAAAGCTTTTATGAAAGTCAACTTATCGGATTGAGCCTGAAATTACACTCCAATCGGACTGCTATGCATCAATTGGATAAGATTGTAATAACGGGAATGGCTAGACACGGCGTCTAATGAAAAAACGTGATATCAGAATAAAAACACGCTTTAAGCCTGAATATTTAGCCTCTCTCTCAATACAACGAGCTGTTTCAGTGCGATAGTGCCAGCCCCGAATTGGTATTTACATGTCCTGTTCATGTTTTATTTTCATTAATGATTATAAAGTGAATTTGAACTCTATTGTGTTCTAAAACGATTATTGCATTTGCAAATGGTCTGACAAACGGGCAACGTATATTAAAATGAATAGGAGCGTTTGTTTATTAAGTTGTAATTTATTATCGTCTGTATGTTAATGAACGTATAGCATATAGGCAGGCATAAAGGCACAAACAAACTTGTAACATTTTTAAAGTGCTATAATGACTACAAAAGATTCCGGTCAGGCTACCGCGGACGAGGTTTTTAAGCTATTGCATAGCTTCTATCGCGGGCCTTGAGCGTGGAGACCGAATCCAGAAATTCCGTAAAGAAAAAAAACCTAACGCCCCCCACTCCGACCGGCACAGCGGTGATACTTTATAGTTTATTCATCTATCGATAAATAGCAGAACTTTTAATGACTATTTGAATATCACGCTTGTCTCTTTAGTTCAGCAACCCTTTAGGTGGCATTGGTTGTATCGGCGTTACTGTTTATTTTAATTTTATATAAAGGTAATACACATTATTGTCGCGCAGAGAAAGTATATATGATATTATATCTATACCAATGTACATAAAAATTAATACTTATAATTGCCTAAGTTGATAAAGAATGCTATGCTTTACCGCGGCAGTCTCCGTGTGTTTTCTTTTTCTAGCTACAAAAATCGTGTTATTAGTTTGTTTGGAAAATATTGCTTATCGTATTTTACATTCTTCTGAAAGTACCTGAAGTTCCCATAATACGTTTGAAACTAACTCCGCAAAACGTTATTTAATAATATCTCATGGCCTTCTATGGAAGTTACCTAACAGTTGGTTATAAGTTGATAAGCTCCTTTAAACCAACAAATTTATATGACCTCCTTCATTAATATAGCAGCGGTAGGGAGAGCCTTGATAAGTTTCATGCCAGTACCAAGTGGTATTTGGTTTTCAAGTCAAATGTAAATAACTATTGTTAAACGAACAAATTAAAACAAGTTAAATTAAGTGTTTTAAACAAACAAGAACACTTGCTTACTTTTATATTTTTAACTGAATGAAAAGTAAAGTAAAGTGATTCATATAATGACTTTTTGGATATTAACTACTATGTTAGGTAACTCGGTATTGATTCTGCACAGGCTGATGTCCCGCAATTTTAGATACTTACCACTCTCAATTCGAAATAAAACAAAAATCAGATAGGTACTCGCCGATGGGATACGTACTACTTAACTGACAGCAAAAACTTACCCCAGAAGTATATTCCTGACTCATATACGTCGTGGTAAGTAAAATAAATCCATAAATCTTAGAACTGTTATGGGGACGCGATGTCTTCAAATTGTTTAGTCTAAGATTTATACCTTTAATTAGTAACGTATAGAACTTCAATTCTGCATCATGAGTAGCACTAGCAAGACACAACGCGAACAAAACTCTCGGATTGAATACTGTTAACATAAAACCAAAGGAATCGAAGAAGATAGATATCAAAAGAATACCGATTGTTTTCGTAGTTTCTTTTGAAAGAGTTTCACAGTATTTTTCATTTTCATCACAGAGGTCGTCTAATTCATCTGTCATTTGGAAAGATTTCTTCGATTGCGCACATACAGCTAGAAATATTATTTCACTCGTGGACCCTAACTGGATAGTGGACGCAGAAGTACTGTCTCCGGAAATAAATATATTGTAAATAAGATTTCCAATCACTACAGTTATACTAAAAAAAAAAACAATCTTGCACAGGATTCCAGTAAATCTTTTTTTCGTAATAAAAGAGCGGTTAATACAAAACAAATTTTGTAGGACGGAAAATCTAAATACTATGGTTTTAGTTCGCATTTCCAAAACTATTTTTGGTTTTTTGATCTTTACTTCATAAATATTTATCAACATTTTTTTTAGAAGAGATTACATATGGTGCAAATTTATTATATATTGTCAATTTAAGTTTGCTTGAAAAAGAAATAAACATATTTTTGATAGAACCGTCAATAATAAGATACTAAAATGTACTGCGTGAATTCATTAGCAAACTTTTTAGTTTGATTTCTCTTGAGGCTTTTAGTGATACGATCTATTGATTTATAACGTTATAAGGTTTATGATAGTATAGTCCGTTTTATAATTAATATTTTTTTTGCGTCATTTAGGATTTCCATACATTAATTGTAATTAAAGAGGAATTATATCATACTACATCATAAGACCTTGTAGGACCGGCCTAAAATAGTGCCACCCCCTCTCATGACACGAAGAGTCGACGAAGAGAAAATCTATCGGATGATGGGTAGCAGCCACATCCTGCGTACTTGCTTGAACTGCGATCACCAACCCGCCTGCCCAGCGTGGTGATTATGGCCAAATACCCCCAATAGAATGTAATCTATTGGGGAGGTTCAGTAGTGGACTTTACAAGACTGATATGATGATAACATTTTAATAAAGTATTAAAGAATTCGCAATCGCATAATATCAAAAATTCAAAAGCTAAGTCGTATAACAGATCGTAATTACGTTTTGATTACTTCGCAACCGCTATAAATCAGCGAGGGATAATATCATATTTTCCGAATTAAACAAAATGCGAGTATGAAAGAGAGTAGAAAAAACATAACAGGATTAAGTTGTAAATTGGTATGCTTTGATGCGGCCCTTTTGCCGCATGGAAAATTAAGGCTTTTCAGGTGAAAATTGCGAGGTTGTGGAGGGTTGAGTAACTTAATTCAGATGTTTACTGGTATTCCTCTCCACGAAAGATCTGCAAGTCACTTCTTTAAATTAAAATGTAAAACAACAACACGCGGTCTATTTTGTTAAAGTTTTTTATAATATTCAAATGCAATATAAATTAAGCATCGATTTCATTCTAATTTAAGGTGGGGATATGTGAGATCACTAAAATTGGGCTTTTTAATTTGATTGTTGTTTGTCATCTTTTTCATTTTATCGTAACAATATGAAAAAAATAGACATAAATCCATATAACACATAAAAACGTGTAGTTCAAAATAAAATAACCCATTTAGTTTGCGTCTCGTCTTTTTTTTGGGCCATTACTTCTAAGCTATTAATTGCAAGTATTTTTCAATGACTTAAGGTTATTAGTAGATTAAATACCGAAGAGACCGTTTGCTTGTTTATGCCAAATCCATCGAAATCCATCTGGAATCCCCTCTGCCGCCCTGTTCGACAGTATGCGCCATGCTAGGCTTCTGAAACTCAGCGACATCCACCGTCTCCTTAACACACAGAGCGACTGCCCGCGACATTGGGAACTAAATTGATACTCTTGTACCTAAACTATCATCTTGTTTTACATGTTGTTGGAATGCAATAAAGTATTGAGTATCAAATTAGGAAAATTAAAATATAATTATCATAAGTAATTAAACTATGTATATAGACTATATATAGCGTATCATTATACCGGATAATAGGTATAACAACGAAATTGCAAACCGATATACTTAAGTATATGTTGCAAGTGTTGCTATTGATAAGTCAAGTCAAGTGAAATGAAATGATTATATAGTTTAACTCAGCTTGTAAACAAAATTGAATAAATTAAAAGGATGATCCAATCTTTATGCATAGGTAAATAATGTTAAAACTATGAATAGTTGTGGAATAGATTTCCGGGGCACTTAGTTTCGTTCACCTTTCGAACTTTGCAGCTGTTATTCATACACCAAAGCACTCGGTTAATGTAACCTTTTCAGTTAAAAACGGCGCAAACAAGCTCGGGGCAGACAGACGGATAAACAGCGCTTTGTGATGCAAATCCTCACACTTCAGCTGAAATTCAGGGGATGGCAGAAATGCTGAAAAAGACGCTCTTCCGGCAAAACGCGCTAGGAATATTTAAGTTCTGTTTATAATATATCGAGCTTTACAAAGGGTAATTTTTGTCATTTTAAAATTTATCTAGAGATTCGGGTGCGTGTTACGGGTTGCTGATAAATCAGGGTTGCACGGAATCGGCCATTGTAAGAAAGGCAGTTCATACTTATGGTAAGAGAAGATTTGCTATTTGGTAAAAGAAGGTAAACGTTAATACAAGCAATTTAAATTAGGTGTGACTTTAACTACATTTTAAAGAAAATGTTAGAACGCAAATGCTAAAACGTAGTCGTACTAAAACGATAAGCACAAGTTAGTTCAAACCTAGCTTAGTTCCTGACAGCAGTTTTGTGACATTCGTTAGCAACCACGAGTCGACAACGAGTGTTTGATGTGGCGACTGTCGCATGTCGCGCAACAAAGTACCCTTGTCGCTGGATGTTCCGAGTCAGACATATGACTGTTATATTTACTTCGTTCGTTTGAATTTGCGATGTGGTTTCAAACTGTTCTATTTTGTCAAAGGTATGTTTTTTTTGTGTCTAATGGTCAACAGTGGATGGTTTTCTAGCATAGAACATAAAACAGAATTCATAATGGATGTCAAGTCACACCAACGAAGATCTTTTAATGCTGACAACCTTTTGGTCACGATAGGAAAAAGAAAAAACTTTGTTGTGTATGTCACTTTAACGTTAATAAAACAAATATGATGATTAAAGTAAATTTCCATTGAAGCCATTTCATTACATTCTCCAAAATCAAAATTCACACACAAGTCTGGGAGCCCAAATTGGAAAGAACCTGTTTTAAAATCTTTGAAGAATTGATATGAATAATGTGGGTTAGAAGCCGACTTCTATTCGAGCTTATTCCATCTACATTTAAATCGCCGAATATTGGTTGCAAGATTTAAGAATATAAAAAAGGCTATCGTTGTACATGCAGCAGTTAGTGTCGGTGAACATATATGAATACAGGCTACAGATGAAATCACATACGTACGCACGCATTCACGCATACGCACGCATATAAAAGAATACAGGTGATAAGCTCACACAAAAAATAATGACTACAAGCACTTATACAATATTTCATTAAAATTACCTTATATGTGATATTATCTTTATAGGACCAAGTTTTACACTGCATTTTAATGGTATGCGTGCTCCTATTGTACACCTAAGATTGTTCCCAAACGAAAGATCTTCCGAAGGAAACAGGAAGTTTTGTTCACATCAATTATATTATTATTGGCTGATGCACCCCGAGTCGGTTTCAGATGATAGAACTCTTTAACGATCTACACACACTGCACCAGTAAGGAATCTTGTTTAAGTATTCAAAACTAGCTCGTCCTTAGCTCCGACATGACATGGTTGCTGTAGGTATTGTGGAGTATGAGGTGGCATGCGCGCTCGCCGGGTCCCTGCCATGGGACCTCGACGCCGAGGTTCTCTCGGCGGTCTACTGGCGTGGCGCGCAATCCCGGAGCCAGGGTCTCCGCCCCACACCGGACACTGTGGTGCGGTGGCGTAGAGACGCTCAGACACAGGCTCTGGGCGCATGGCGGCGGCAACTACACAGGAGCGCCGATATACGTGCCGAAGGTTCGAGGCGCCGTATCCTCGAGGCGGTCGGGCCCATCTTAGAGCGATGGGTCGGCCGTCGGTGGGGGTCGATGACTTTCCGGCTCACACAGGTACTTTCCGGGCACGGGTGCTTTGGGAAGTATCTGTGTGACGTCGACCCGGTGTTGCCACCACTGTAACTGCGCTATGGATGATGCGCAGCACACTTTGGTGGCGTGCCCTGCGTAGGCGGGGCCGCGGTCGACGTTAGCCGCGGCCCTGGGTGGAGTGGCTCTCTCGCTGCCGACCATCATGCAAAAGATGGTCGACACCGAGACGGCGTGGGAGGCGATGGCCTCCTTCTGCAAAGTGGTGATGTCGCAGAAGGAGGCCGCGGAGCAGGAGAGGGAGCGGGATCCGCTCTCTCTCCGGCTACGCCGTTGGCGCAGCGGGCGGGCCAGGAGGGCCCGTCAGGCAGCGCCCGGGGGGTCTTAGGCGGCGGGGGCAGGGGGCCCCTTCCGTCTCGCCATAGACCCCCCCCGAAGTCGGCCAGTTACGCCATGGCCGCACATAGAGGTAGGGGGGGCGCTGCAAATTGCGCCTTCCTGAGGAGGTCTCCCCGGTTCTGATCCGGGGGACGTTGGCCGCGGGCGGGGTACCAGAAGCTACAAACTCCGGGCACTGGTGCCTCGCCCCTTTTCAACAGCGTCGTCTGAAGTTTTTTAGTGGGTAGGACTGCGGTGATCGCGTCGGCCGCAGTGAGCCCCACACCCCCTCCCGGTCTCCCCCTTTTGGCCGGGAGACAGTCCGTAAGCAGCATTTTTTTACAGACGATAATAAAAAAATAAAAAAAAGGTATTGTGGAGTAAGAATTAAGTACAGATATACAACCTCTGCATTCAAGCTCTACAACCATAGAGAATTTGAATTATTTGTATTATAAAGAAATAATATTTTGAAAGACAATAATTTTTCTCACATTATGGTGTAGGTTTACCGCACATAAATATACAGAAATTACCCATCATTTATTAAACCCCTTAGGAAATAAAAAACAACTATTATTATCTCTAAAAAACCTATTTCAGTGTTAGTTTCTAATTGGAAATTTTTCAACAGTTAGCAGACACGAATTTTTATACTTATTACATTATAATATCCCGTCAAGAGAACTCAAAAAGCGCTTACTGTTGAGAATATCATTTGTATAAATGGTAAAATATGCTGGGCTATTTGGAAAATGTGGTTTTAAAGGGAAAGCTTTTAAATTAGCGGCTTATAACAGATGACATTTTAAAGGTTTACTTAATATTTAACTTATATCTTCTACTACAGCAATGGAATAAATCTTTAATGAACTTTGGAAACATAATTATTAAGACATGTTTTTTCACTTAACCTTTTATTACAAAATTTTAATTTCATATTTTTAGTGGGTTATCTTATGTCTGTATTTGATAATTTCTATAATAAGAAGTATGTCGAATAAGCATGTATTCAATCATTCCTTTTAATAAAAAAAACATAACCTATAAAATGCTGAAGAACGCATTTCTTTGTCATCACGTGCGCATCGTTAGTTGAATCCGGCACTTAATGATATAAGTTCGCTTTTTAATGAATGCAGTCTCACAAATTACTGACACAATGGAAGTTCAAACAATGAAATGGGCGATCCGCCGGGCTTCAATTGGACTAAAAATACGAGAAAAGATACAAAAAAGAGCCTCTTGTTCAGAGAGATTTATGTAAAAAAAATATTAATAATGTAGTAGTCGACTTGACTAAAATTTTTTTGTGCTTTATTAAAAAAGTATCTATGGAGCTTAGTACAAATCAGGCCATATGAAAGTAGAACAGACAATAAATAAATTCAAGTTAAAAAAGATTGTCCAATCGTAACGACTATTTTTTTTACAAATTTTAATCTCTTGGTACTCATAAATGTTAAGGTAAAGAGAAGGAGCATATTGACTCATATAAAAAAAATTATGTTACGGCTTAATATTTCAAAAACGGTAATGATAATAACTAAAAAAGAGAATGGTGAAATTCTTACATAAAAAGGTTTGTAACCATACCATTTTATCTAAGATCCTAAGCATACAAATTGTATTTTGATTTCGTGGCCCGCTTTTGCTGGAATGAGAAAGACACAATTTTTACTGTTATAGAATAGTAGTTGGATAAAACAGATTCAATAAAATTCTAAATGAATAAATACCTAACTAAAATGCAACTCAATTAGTTTAAAAATAATAATAACATATCAGACGAACCTCCCGTAATTATAAAGATTTAGTTGTAGCCACTGATTCTGATTTGATTCTGGTTTTGCGTTCTGGCTTGAACTGCGATCACCAACTCGCCTACCCAGCGTGGTGATTATGGGCAAATAGACTGTAATCTACTGGCGAGGCCAATATTAAGCAGTGGACTCATAAGGCTGATATAATGAGTCTTTGCCATAAAAAGTTATTCCTATATTTATTGTAAAAACACACGAATTACATCACAGAAACCTCGTTCAGCATATAGTTAGAACAGATTTTTTAAAACAATTAACTGAATGGAGCAAAACCAAATAATTTAATTTTAAGCTCTATCGCCAGTATTTCACATACCGCTCAACAGTACGCAAAGCCTCAACCCGTTTTCCTATTTGTATCGAGGAAATTTATCTTTCTCATAATAAAATACATGGAATATAAAATAACTTTTTGCGGTTGTATAAGTTTTCCGCCAGATTGACGAAGGTTTTTGTAAGCGTTCTATGTTTTCCGTTTCCATTTATATTAAAATGACGATATATGTAGAGGGTATTGCAAGTCAATATGATGTCGATGTATACAGGTGGATAGTCGACACCGATATTAGTTGTTGCTGCTTTATTGACAAAATTTCCGAGTTTAGCTACAAACGAATAAACTACTAGGAAAAAAGTAAAATGTTCATGATAACAGAGAAGTCAAGCGTAGCAGCACATAGAGCGAACTTCCTGTGAAAGCACCCTCAGATAAATAAATCATAGCTCCCACCTACATGAGAATATCGCTAAAATTTTGTTAAAAATGCAAAACATTACATATAAAATAATTTATTTGATTGTTCCTATGGCACTATGTTACACTTTAGCATAGACAGTTAGGCATTACAATTACTATGAATGGCATTTAGCATTAACTAGAAACTTCCTAATGTAAAGTGTATAATAAAGAAAAAATTACAAAAATAAACAAGTCCGAATGTTTAGTTTGTTATCTGAAATCCTATATTTCAAAGAGACGTTCTCTTACATATGCCGTTCTTTGTAAGGCCAGTAATAGTTGAAGTATATGAGTCAGTGCAGATAATTAAAGGTAAACTTTTCATTGTATGTGTATTCACCATTTCTCTTTTCAAGACACGCTCTGAAACAACGATTTTATAAAAGCATTTTCAATTTCCCGCTCGTGATTCTAGTTCAGTTTGGTTTAAAAAAGAATTCGATACCGGTTAGTGGGAAAAGCACCTTCATTTTATAAGAGGAAGTAATGTTTATATTTTGTTGTATACTTGCGGTCCGTGTAGTTAAGCGAAAAATCTTTTAGGACCTAGTGTATGTAGATACTATAGTAGTTAATTTTCTTGATACTTGATTTTAAAATACATGAAAAAACTTTGTAATTATTTATCTTAGTCTTGTTATTAAAATATTGTAATTATTTTCTGCGCTAGTTGTATAGTGTCTATGTACCTACTATAATATGTACGTTCTGTGTTTGAAATTCAAAAACTCAAGTCTGATCTTATTCCAGTGATTGTGAACGTTGCTTAAATCTAGAAGCACCATCTACCAGCGGGAGTATGCTACGAGAAGACGTTGGCAAAAAACTCGGCAAAGTTCTGTCTCCCGCCAAGAATTAAATAAAATCGATTGAAAATTCTTTGAAACGATATTGTATCAGTTAGTGCCAATATAAGTGAATGGCAATCACTTGGGCAGCGTGTGAAGAGATTGTGAAGTAAAGCTACTGTTTAGTTTAGTTTTAGTTTGTGATTTGAAAAACAATTTTCAGAAATATACCATATTATAGACGCTTGCAGTTCTAATGTTACCTGAATTGACTAGTCCTTTGCTAAGCCTACTAAATCCATTAAATAGATAACTCCTTCTTAACATTAAAAAAATATATATATTTAGTATCTTCTTGTATTTTAAAATTAGATGTAATAAAATTAAAAACTGAGTAAATTTGTGAATTAGACTATATAGAGCAGGTTATTCTTTGACGGTATTTATTTTTATAAATTTAATAATCTCTCATAAATTATTATTAAATCTTAATAATCTTTAATAATCTAGTAGCTGTTTATGCAAGAAAGTTAAAGTTAAGTAAAAATTTCGTCTTATACCTTATAGTAGCTTAATAATCCCAAAGTCTCCGTCATCGTCTCAGCCATTACCATCCTAATACTGAGCACAGGCCTCCCACGTATCTACAGTCAACTCATGCTCCACTACGCAGACCCAGTGCGGATCGCCGGAGGCAGTGTGTGACGCCCTGCTGTTAGGTTTATATTTCACTTCTATCTGACATGACCTAAGGATTACCACCTATTACGGTGTGATAACCGGGACCAACGGCGTAACAAGGCTTCCGAAGCACGAAAGCGCTCAATATTACATGACACACAAACGGTCAGCCATCCAACGATTGACTTCTATGAAGTCTGCTTTACTTCTGTTACTGTTTCCGACACCCTAGTAACCGGAGCTGGGATAGTCAATAATTCCATAGAGTATGAGTGAAAAAATATATATTTAGCAAACAAACCCTGTGTTTTGGTGTTATCGCCCTCGCCGCTCGAGCGAGCACCCACGATGACGTCATAATCTCCAATATCGCACCTCACCTTACACAGGATCGCTTCCACAAGTGATCTTTATTAACGACCACCTTCGTGTATGACAGCACGTCAATATTTTATCCACATTTCTACTGATGCCTTCAGATTAATAAAGCTAGTATGTAACGAAAACATTATATAAGTGAGATTATATGTTTTTGGGAATGAAATCCTTACCTTATTAATAAATAGATAATATATTTTTTTTGTAACAGTCAATAAATTATTTCAACTATTTAGTTCCAAGCTAAGTATAATTTAGAACTTGTGTTATGGATACTAAATAACGGATAAACATATATACTTTATTTTAGTAAATACAAACATAATATAGGTACATAGAAAATACCCAGACCAAAACAAATATTCATGTTCATACACACAACGATTTCTTCTGTGTGGGAATCGAAACCACGACCACATGAGCGGAGTGCAGGTATACTGGCAGCAACGCCATATCGGTCATAATGTGAATCAACCATACATGTTTTTTTAATTTTTTTTATAAAGACATTGTAATATGTTTTGAGGTTATGAACTACTATTTAAGCATAAAATACACTGACTTTGACAGGGATTGATCCGAAATTGGTCGACAATATGGTTGTGTGTGTTTTCAATACTACAATACAAATAAAAAAAACAGATATTTTCAATGTATTGAAAGTAAGCAGAGAGAAACAACAGGCCATATATAACTTGTAAATTGAAAATAGCTTCTCCATAATTGCGCCAATAGTTTTGAGAGCAAATTATGAAATGGAAGAAATCTTCTACAGCTAATTTCTCTATCAGGCTGGGGTACTCACGGTAAAAGTTCCGAAGTAATTTACTAGATGGCGCTCTCGCGGCCTTTGCAGACTCGTTTCTAAGTTTAACTTCTCGGATTGTGAACTACTTTCCGCGATAAATCTGCTTATATATTTTAGGCAGTAGGTACTTATCTCTTCAAAATCAAATCTATTTTCTAGGTTTTGGATACTTTACGTAATCCTTTTTGCTGACTCATGAAAAGCCGATTCTCGTTCTGTTTAATGCTGTTATCTCAAATTTAAAATAGATAAAATAAATAAAATATTGTACAAGAAAGAGTACGTGCATTGATAGATTTAAATAACATAATAGGTTGGGGAAAAAGTCTTTTCGTATTTTTGTATGAAAAGTCAAGACATTTTTTTCAAAGTTTATTTACATTTATTTACAATATATATGTACCGTTTTGTTGAATAACTTTCTGCCATTTTGTGGGCAGAGACATTATCCCGTTACTGTAGAAACTTTGGGACTTCTGATCAAAAAAACGGGACAAATAGTTTTGGCAGTCCTCTCTTGAGGTCAACCTTACAGAACCTAAAGAATTCTGCAGAGACCGAAACAGGTGAAAATCTGAAGGCGCAAGGTCAGGGCTATATGGTGGATGCACTAGGACCTCTCAGTCGAACTCTCTTAATTTTTGCTGAGTGGCTAAAGATGTGTGTGGTCTAGCGTTATCGTGATGAAAGACCACACCCTTCCTGTTGATCAATTCCGGCCGTTTTCTCTCGACTGCTTCCTTTAATCTCATCAGTTGCTGGCAGTAAAGATCAGAATCGATGGTTTTGCCGGGCGGTAAAAGCTCATAATAAACAATGCCCTTCCAATCCCACCATACACACAGCATCACCTTATTTCGTGTTAGGCCAGGTTTGGCCACAGTCTGTGAAGCCTGGCCAACTTTCGACCACGACCTTTTTCGCACGTTCTTGTCGTACGTGATCCACTTTTCATCGCCAGTTATCAATCTCTTCAAAAACGGCTCGGTTTCATTACGTCTCAATAATGAATCGCAAATGAGTACACGGTTCATTAAGTTTCTTTGAGTGAGCTCGTGTGGCACCCAAATATCGAGCTTTTTTGTATAACCAGCTTTCTTCAAATGGGTCAAAACTGTTTTGTGGTCAATTCCCAGTTCTTCAGCTACATCGTAACTACTAATATGCCGATCTTGCTCCACTCTTTCAAAAATGGCGTCCATTTTATTCGTAACAGGGCGACCAGAGCGAGGTGCATCTTTAACATCAAAATTTCCGGACTGAAAACGTTTGAACCAAATTTGTGCTACTCTTTCTGACACTGCATCAGGTCCATAAACATCACAAATTTTTTTCACTGCTTGAGTTGCATTTTTGCCTTTTTTATAATAAAATTTTAAAATGTATCGAATTTCTTCATTAGATTCACTCATTTTAACGGAGAGAAAAACAAATGAAAAATAGCGGGAAACAACTTTTTTTTATTTTTTTCTTTTCTTTATAATGGAACCTTTTTAATGTTACCAAAACCAGCCAGACACAAATAGTACAGTCAAAAAAAATTTATAATAAGTTTATACCTACGTTATGCGAAAAGACTTTTTCCCCGACCTAATAGAAACAATTTTATTTAATTTAATATACACAGACACGGGCGGGTCGCTTGCGAATTAACAATACAGGTGGTCTTAATTGTAACATATTTTTTTTTTAGGTTAATCACATCTTTGTCTTTCCGAACATGGGGTACCATGTATATTCTGCGATTCTAAATAGTTTTCTAGCTATGATTTTTTCCGAATTTAGAAAAACAATTTGACCTGAAATATATTTAAAAAAAAAGTAGAATATAGGTATTTCGGATGATTTTTATTTTGCATTAATATATACAAATTGTTCTTTAATGCTTGAAATTTTCAACTTCGTATCTATGAGTAAAAACTTCAATTAAAAATTAAAGTGGTACATACTTTGAATAAATTTGTCTTCCAAAACAATGCAAAGTAGAAAAATGAAAATGGGAGTATTTTCTTATGTTCATTTAATTATTTATATTTAGTTAGTTGTATTATCAAGACGTTAGTGCAATAAAGCTTATATTTATTCACTTAGAAGTATAAAAAATCTAAGAACTATTTTTTTGATCTTGTCTGGTTTTCTTTTTATTATTGACTTTCAGTTTATAAACTATTGAGTTCCAAATTATTAAAAATATATTTGTGAAATTTTTACAACAAACCCTTTCATATGGTATAATTATCGCTCAATGCAGTTCTGATATTTAATTTTATTTCTAATTTTATATTCCAATATTTTTTAATTCGTCTTTTCACTTTCCATCCCTGCGTCTATCAATAAACTCACTCCACTCAAACTAATTAACCAAGGGAACGATGCTCAAAAAAAAAAGTTATAATTCCAAGGCAAATTTCAAAGGTTTGAACCCTGAACGCTAACTCAAGTAACAGTCTATCAATGGTCTACAACCAACTGAAAACAAAATATGATAATAAATCTCAACATCGTGGGATTTAAAACAGCCATACAGTTTTTTCCATTTCGCTTTTAATTTTCCTTCAGAATAGAGTCGCTATGTAGCTCAGTAGCACATTAATAGTGAGATGTTAGTATGCATATCGACAATTTGTGGCTTAAGAGTCTAGTGAAGTGGGTGTATGGCAATTTGTATGCAAATATCGATGGAACTCGAAACTCCACTCCATTCAATGGTGCAAGTTAAAGGAGAAAGCGAACTTTAATTAACACAAGAGCTCTTTTACAAAGTGCTTTGTTCTTAAAGCATGAAGTTTCTTTTTTAATTTCTAGTAAAAAATACAGCAACCGCCTCTCATTGAATATTGATTCTAAATATCTTACTTATCTCTTTAATTACTGTGATATATTTTAAAAGTAACAGAAAATGATAGCTCTGAAGTTAGAGTAGTGAACCAGTTATCCAAAGTTCGTAGGTCCTACGTAGTTCCTACTCTTGCGACTGCGGACCGCGGAGTTGAAATTTCGTTTTATAAATAAATAGCATTATAAATGAAAATTAAAAAAGACTAGTCGATACTTTGACCGTTGTCTTTATTAAGTGTGTTTATAAGTTTTAAATTGAAAGCAAGAATTTAACGATAACTATTACGTATGGAAGTGTGTGTGATTTGTGTAAGTTCATCAAAGTAATTTGACAATGTATCTTGTGTAAAAAAGAATATATGGTTTTGCGTTAAGTAAAAGGTTCAACTAAATAAACTACCTATATGTATTTGAAATATATAATTAAGCACCTTTTACTGCCTTGTGATTAAAAGTACGGAAATCATCATCAAAAATTAGCCGTTTCCGTTCTTAGGAGCGATGTCAAGCATCGGAAGTAACGTTACATACGCCGCATGTGTGGCATGAAACATTCATAAAGCGAGGAACACGTGCCGTAAATTCAAATCCCCGTGGTTTTTGAGAGAAGGCCGTAGAATTCATTTAATCTACACTAGATCAATGTGTACTAGTACAAGCACTACATTAATCAATACGCTAGTATAACGCATCCGATTTCGAGACCTATTGATAATAATATATTTATTGACATAAAATAAGTTTCTCCTTTCATAAGAAGCCCTGACTGACTCCTGGGATGGGTGAACCTATGTTACAGGAGTCAGTTTCTTCCCCCGTTTAGAAGAAAATACTTCATAATACAATTGGGTAATAAAATAAATTTTGCACCAAACAACTGAGCGATAAACTTTGTACTCGGTCCCATACATTACAACGCTGAGTTATTAGTGACTGGGTTATCTAATTACTGAATAGCATGTCTTAAATCATATTTTTTAAATCGTTTAACTGCGTAACGTCATATATGTAAATGGAACGATTAAAAAAATATTAAGTACACTGTTTCAGTATACATAAATATGTATATTCATACTTAATTGTAGGAGAACGGGCTCCCACCCGATGCACCGATGATCCGCTTAGGGCGGCGGAAAGCCGGTGGATGCAGGAGACTTAGGATCGCTTAATGTGGAAATCTCTTGGGGACGCCTATGTCTCGCAATAAACGTTATTTGGCTGAGATGTTAATGATGATGATGATAGGTAACATACAAATTATGATACTGATTCAATGATAACATTATATATTTTTACGGTAAAAAGAACTTAATCAATCAAATAATAAGGCATCATTAATTTACCCAAAAGTGTATTTCAGATTTTGCAACGTGCTAAAAGCTAAAACTCTATGATCAATATTGTATTTATAATACGTTTTTCAGTTTTGTGTTATTTTTTTAAACAAACAATCATTTTCTACGCGAAGAAACTATTCGTAATGCTATCGTAAGTAAATTCAATGTTTATTGATAAGTAAACAAATTGTAACCAGCTCACGTTTTTCAAGCAATCTTATCGTATCTTTGGCCCCATTCCTAGAAGCATTGGCCTGTGCAGATTGTTTTCAGAGTGGCGTTTCAACATCGTGCCACATTTGTCTCTGGTTGTGGAGATCCGTCGATTTTTCTCCAAGGGACACTTGGCCCGATCTTGATTATGTATCGAATGGTAGGGAACACGAAGATCGAGCGTTTCGTGTCCCTACTTGAATAGTTGGGAGCTTGAACATTGCTCAACCGCCGCACGCATTTTTTTTTGTTTATTATATAAAGTGATATTTTTTTGTTGTATTCATATAGATACATTTTTTTATATTATTGTACCATATTACTTTTAAAAATAAAAGTGTTACATCTTTGTGACTTGAATGATTTATGATGTAAAAGGTCTACTAATATCATAACTAAATGATTTAAGGTAACTGCATGCTATTTAAAATATATTTTAAATAGCAAGTTGACGACGAGTGATTTGCATAAATGAATGAACCTTAATCTAGCAATAGATCTAAATATATTATAACATACATGAAGGGTGGTTGCCAGAATGTTCTATCTAGGCTAATATTGCCACCCATAAATCTATTCGGCTATATGTTGAGGTATTCACCTTGACGACGAGGTATATATCAAGAGCCCAACCAATTTCTTGACCGAAAAATTTATAACGGTTCTCTTACACCTGATTTATTAAGGGCAACCTGAGTGATATCTATTAATTTGTCATACTCAAGCAATTTGTTGTCTGCTATTAAAATTAATATGGGGAGTTTTAGCTGAATTTGTATTATTTGTCTTATTATGTTTTTGCTGTTCGTTTGCTTTTAAACCAGAAACCCATGTGATAATTTTGCCTCTGGTCTAGTAAGTAGATAGCTTTTTCTCAGCGTAACAAATATAAAAAAAATGTAAATAAATATTTTCTGACAATTACACCAATTATTTCGTTCCAATATAAATTCTAATCATTAAGAACTTATGTTATGGATCCTGAATATTAGGTAAGCATATATGTATATACATAATATCTATATACTTTTTTTTTTAAATATATTATTAATATCCAAAGGAACAAACCCAGATCAGAACAAATATTCATGTTTATGCACACAAAATTATCGTGGGTGGTGGGTACCGAATTCACGACCTCAGAAGCGGAGTGCGGGTATACTTGCCATTACGCCAAATTAGTCGTCAAAGGCTTGACAAAGACTTGACTTAGTCAAAGACTTCAAAAACTTTTAATTCAGTATGCATTTAGTTGGAGCTTTCATAATTACAAATATTGTACAGTTGTTGTTGTTGAATTTGATAAAACTTAGCAGGAACAACTTTGCTGTACACGAGAGTTCGGTTATTTGGAAACTTTTTTCATACAAGCTAAGCCGCAGGCACTGCTAATCATAATGAGTACGAAACAACTTTAAAAGTACAATCAATCGTTTAGAAAACAACTACATTACTTTAGCCCAGTAGGGGGCCACAAATGTTTTAGTTTGCCACCCAACGGCTTTTTGTGTCAAACGGAATTGGATAAACTTTGTATATACAATGTTTTAAATTTCTAATGTAAGAACTTATTGTTAAAGAGTTGTTTCCTGAACATAATCCGATTTCAACAAAAAAATTATAATTACGTTTCAACTTGTCTGAAAAGTGGTTAAGTTTCGTTCATAAACAACAAGAAAATCTTAAAAAGATTTCAAGACTGATTTCCTGAACATTGTATTTTCTCTGCTCCGTAAAAGAATGAGAAAATTCTTAGCAAAAGCACAAAGGATCCTTATTGGCAGTTTACATCACCTAATAAGATATTTTACCATAAAGAGTAGAAATAAATCGATTGGCAGGATAATAATGAAATTCCCAGGCTGATAAATAACGCTACATGCAAATAAATCAACTTGAGTCGGACCGCCTATAAAAATCGGAGACGAAATTTTTCCAATGGCAAGCAAATATGTAAATAGGATCACATTTTTGCTGACGAAACGATCATAATTTACCGTAGCCGAAAATTTGGGAGACGGGAGTCAGCGCTGCAAACGCCTTAGATTAAAAATGGAAAACCTTGTTAGGTTTACTTTTGTTCACAATAAATTTAGGTTGTCCTTCTAAGTAATCTTTAATTCCTGATAAACTAAACAAAGCTTTCCTGTAGAATCTTGAAACTTAAAAAATGCAGACGTTACTTCTAGGAAGGATTTACATATTATTATGTAGAATTTAATATATTATGCTTTCATAAAATTAAACAAAGGAATCATCCAGTGTTAATGAAAACACATCTTATTTAATGTAACCTTATGGAACGTAAAAAAATTTTTAAAGGATATGCAATACTTATTTCTTTCAAATTGTAAATTATGTAAAATCGCCAATATCAAAACACAATATGGTTTCATCTCGAGGGCACTGAACTACTTGATGATAGCCAAAATGGCTTTAAGAAAGCACGATAAACTACATTAGCAGTGTTGGTGCAGTATATATTCAAAAAGCCCTAAAACATATCGACGAAAAAATGTACACGATCGGAATACTCTTGGACATGACCAAAGCCTACGAACGAGTTCCTTATGATATATTTATCTCGAATATAATATGTAGATCGGGTATACGCGGGTCAGCATATAGTTGGTTTAAATCATATCTAGATAACAGGAAACAATTGGTCCAAGTAGAATATTATAATGAAAATAATAAACAATACAATCCCAAGAAAGAATTCTAACATGCTCCATTCCTCAGGGAAGCATGTATACTCTTCCTTATTTTCATTAACGACCTGCTGAAATGCTTAAATGACAAAGAACAAGCTACAAGACCATAATCCTATATTGAATATTGCCTGAAGCACAGATATTAAGTTATTTAGTTCAGGCACAGAGTTATGAAATGTAATTGTAAATATATCTAATTGTATAATTATGTTTGTTGTTATGAATGTATTTAATTAAAAAAAGAATTATTATTATTAATCTAAAATACACAAATAGAAACAGAAGATAATTTCAATCAATGGGATTAAATATAGATTCTAATGTAAATTGGAAAACACATATCGAAAAAATTTACGTAAACTTTCTAAATGAATATACATAGCACAAATTTGGATACAGCGATTTCAGCATTCTACGGCCTACTTGTGGTTGAAATACGGTATAATACAGTGGGGAAACAGCGTTAATTTACATTAACTATTCCTATTGCAAAAGAAATGTAAAAAAAAATTTGCACAAATTGACAATATGCAAAGTTGTAGTCCTTATTTCATAAATTTTAACTTACTTACATAGACATCGATATATATATATATATTGACATTTGCATTTTCAATTTCAATATTTTAACAGAATGCCCTAAAGTAAAAGACACACAACATAAACACTAGACTTAAAAACAGACTCCATCTACCTAATTCCAAAATAAAAATGTGAAATAACAGCCCACAGCACATGACAATTAATATATAATAAACTGCAAGCAGATGAAACAAAATTAAATCCATTTAGTAAAAAGTATAAAAAAAATACAAGTTCAGGATGCTTCTACACGCTTCACGAGTTTTTCACATATAATTAGGTTATATGAATTCCATGACATTGTATATAAAATAATTAATGATTAATATTAAGTAACTACAATTTTATAATAATAGGTTGGGGAAAAAGTCTTTTCGTATTTTTGTATGAAAAGTCAAGACATTTTTTTCAAAGTTTATTTACATTTATTTACAATATATATGTACCGTTTTGTTGAATAACTTTCTGCCATTTTGTGGGCAGAGACATTATCCCGTTACTGTAGAAACTTTGGGACTTCTGATCAAAAAAACGGGACAAATAGTTTTGGCAGTCCTCTCTTGAGGTCAACCTTACAGAACCTAAAGAATTCTGCAGAGACCGAAACAGGTGAAAATCTGAAGGCGCAAGGTCAGGGCTATATGGTGGATGCACTAGGACCTCCCAGTCGAACTCTCTTAATTTTTGCTGAGTGGCTAAAGATGTGTGTGGTCTAGCGTTATCGTGATGAAAGACCACACCCTTCCTGTTGATCAATTCCGGCCGTTTTCTCTCGACTGCTTCCTTTAATCTCATCAGTTGCTGGCAGTAAAGATCAGAATCGATGGTTTTGCCGGGCGGTAAAAGCTCATAATAAACAATGCCCTTCCAATCCCACCATACACACAGCATCACCTTATTTCGTGTTAGGCCAGGTTTGGCCACAGTCTGTGAAGCCTGGCCAACTTTCGACCACGACCTTTTTCGCACGTTCTTGTCGTACGTGATCCACTTTTCATCGCCAGTTATCAATCTCTTCAAAAACGGCTCGGTTTAATTACGTCTCAATAATGAATCGCAAATGAGTACACGGTTCATTAAGTTTCTTTGAGTGAGCTCGTGTGGCACCCAAATATCGAGCTTTTTTGTATAACCAGCTTTCTTCAAATGGGTCAAAACTGTTTTGTGGTCAATTCCCAGTTCTTCAGCTACATCGTAACTACTAATATGCCGATCTTGCTCCACTCTTTCAAAAATGGCGTCCATTTTATTCGTAACAGGGCGACCAGAGCGAGGTGCATCTTTAACATCAAAATTTCCGGACTGAAAACGTTTGAACCAAATTTGTGCTACTCTTACTGACACTGCATCAGGTCCATAAACATCACAAATTTTTTTCACTGCTTGAGTTGCATTTTTGCCTTTTTTATAATAAAATTTTAAAATGTATCGAATTTCTTCATTAGATTCACTCATTTGTACGGAGAGAAAAACAAATGAAAAATAGCGGGAAACAACTTTTTTTTATTTTTTTCTTTTCTTTATAATGGAACCTTTTTAATGTTACCAAAACCAGCCAGACACAAATAGTACAGTCAAAAAAATTTTATAATAAGTTTATACCTACGTTATGCGAAAAGACTTTTTCCCCGACCTAATATAAATGCATGTCATTGATTATAATTTTAAATAGCCGAATATAAAACAATTTGTAAAAATGTATACTTTTTTGTAATTACTAACCTCTTAATTAGACTATAAGATATTGCAGCACCTATAAAGGTAACTAAGTTGTTAGTTACCTTTCATTCTTAAGACCTTATGTATACTTAGATGGCATTAAATGAAATGAATTGAATTAGTATTTTCTACGTACATATTATAAGTAAGTTTATTTGTTATCCGATTGCGATTAATCTGCTTAGTGTGAAGTGGTCTAGGATTATACTATAGCAAGACTTAATAAGTAACATACATACAATCACGCCTGTTTCCCCGAAGGGGTAGGCATATTGTACGCCCACCTTTCGCCAGTTATATTGTTGGTCCCACGTAATAGGTGGCGAGCCTATTGCCGCTTATCGGGTACTTTTATGTTCGCCAGAGTCTCGTCCGTTGATCGGCAGGTGCAACACTTGCAGGTGAGGTTAGCTTGAGATCCTCCGATCTTGGTAGGAGCCCTATACACCCTTATTAAGTAAACAGGCTTGTATTAACATCGATAATCGCAATTCAATTTCCGTTCAATAATCACTATTTTTAAAGTTGATATAAACATATCTAGTTACGTAAGCAAGGCGGAGAACAATAGCAATGCTTAGTTCGAGCGGACCCTGGGCTCGACACGTATTAAAATAATGGGCCTGAATACTAAATGAAAACGTACTAAGAACCTAACAAAGAATCACGACGAGGCGAAAATATGGTTTTAATACTTTTAGCATAATTTTGGTTTATAGCAATGTAGCTGCAAAGTTTGAAATAAGTTATAGGTTGAAATAATAATTATTTTGTTATAGAAAAAAAATCCAGAAAAGTCTACTGGAGCAGGATGTCGTTGAATGTAGGCCGCCTTCAATCGGTGACAACGGAAGCTTATTATCATGTACAAAACTATTATGTTTTTGAAATCACGCTCTTTCTATTTATGTAAAACCTTTAACTACAATGAAATTTTAATGCATTTTCAGATTGCTTAGTTAGGACAAGGTAAAAGTCAAGTTTAAGTATTTTGTATCCCTGTAATTATCTATTCATTGCTAACCTTTCATTGGTGACTACAAAACGCCGCCCGCCAAAATTTCAATCTATCTGGTGCCGAGGAATAAACAGGATTAGAGACGTTGATACTCTCCCAACCGGTATCATGCCTCAGAAATTATTTAATAAATATATAGCAATTATTAGCAGCCGACATGAGGCTGTAGATAATTTTACACTTTACCTTATCGGGATTTGCATCACAACTTTGAGGTAAGATCTCCTCAATCTCATCACTGTTTCAATCAACCAATCAAACGTCACTTTTCACTATATATAATATTTTAATCGACTGTTTGGAGGGAAAGTGAAGCGATATGTCTGCAGATTTATTCTATTTTCTAAAGTTTGTAATATTTCGAGAATCTATGTTTACACATAGAAACGGTGAATTACCCGTTGAGTGTATGTGATTTGGCTCAGAAGCTGATAGTTTATCTTACATCTAGATTTCAAAAAGTAGATATATTATTAGTGGCGCTAAATCATCTGGTTGGTGCATACAGATGGGAGTTACTCAAGGCTCAATCTAAGGTCCTTTTTTGTTTATGGTGTACATCAATGATCTTCCTTTCTTTATTAGTAGAAAGTGTCAATAATATTTAAAACCAACAGAAACAAAAATAATTATGACGATTTACATAACGCACTTTTGGAGTTGCTTCACTGGTTTATTGTCAATAATCTTTAGTTGAATGCTAAAAAAAGTAATATGTTAATTTTTCACTTCCCAATGTAAGAGATGTTAAAACCAATATATAATTGAACCTTATTTCTAGGTGTAACACTAGATAAAAACCTTCAGTGGGGCTCACATATCGAAAGCCTTTCTAGTAAACTGAGTTCTGCCGCATATGTCATTCGTAAAAAATTGTGAGCTGTCGGAACTGCTAGAATTGTTTATTTTAGCTATTTCCACAGTTTGATGTCCCATGGTATTTAATTGTGGGGATATGGCGCTGAACTTGAGACTATTTTCATTTTACCGAAACGATTTATTTATAAACAACGGTCTAGATCATCTTTTAGAGAGTTGTTTCGGGAAATTGGTATTTTAACTACTGCCTCGCAGTTTATCTTTAATTGTATTTTGTTTGTACGGAAAAATATAAATAATTATTGCAAACGCTGTGAACGTCACGGCTTTAACACAAGCAATAAAATTAAAATGTTAAATCCATTTCTAAGACTCCAAAAAAATCAGAAGTCTTTTATGGGGCAAGGTATGAAATACTACAACAAATTTCTGCAGGATATATTGGATTTGCCCTTACACAAATTAAAATTAGATATTAAAAAAAAATTGAATACGAAAGCATACTATTTACGCAAGATTATATAGTTGATAATACGGCATGTAAACTATATCTATCATAGGTCAAACAATTTTGTGGTCTGCAGATATTTAATTTTTATAATATTTTTGTTATTTTTTATTAGTATAAATCTTTTTATTTTGGAGCTTAAGTATATCATGGACACTTAAATGTCTCTGGAGTGGCGGCGTCATGCGTCGGGTCGTTACGTTCACTAAAATATGGTTAAGTGAAACGATGGCTGGTTCATGTGTCATACTCGTGAACGAGTGCTGCTTGTGTGGACTGCAGACCTTGTTGTCTTGTCTGATCTTGTCTACTATTTTTATTTGTAATTAAAAATTCAGACAACCGGAAAAAAGTTATTGTTTTTATTATTTTTAATCTAATAACTGCACAACACAACTTTTGTAGTCCTATTATTCTTCTGAATCATTAGTGTGTAATAGGAAGTAAATATTGTACTGTTGGGAATTTCTTTTTGATTAGGAAAATATGGTTGAGCGAAACGATGGCTGGTTCACGAGTATGACGCATGTGTCAGGGAATTATGATACTAAAATACATTATTAGAATACTACTACTACGAGCCTTTGCCTACATTGAGCTTGAATTCAAATTATTAAAAGACGTATACTTGACTCCTCATTGAAATAATCAAGAAAAGTACTTTTTAATATAAACTTCATGTTTACTAATTTCTAAAAAGAAATTAGTCTTAATAAGATATTATAAATGGTTTTCAAAAGGATTCCAAGATATTGATGATAATATAATATAATATAATATAAAATATAATAATAAAATATTGTTTGATATTTCAAAACGTTGGTATCGCTATCCTCCTATCTTATTGAGGTAAAAGTTTATGTTCGATTTATTAATAAATGTTTTATGTACCTTCTGTAGGTAAATGTTTGTAATAACTCCTCAAGTGTTTTTAAAAGAGTTTCATCGAACTTGATTAACTGTAGCACAATAATTATCGTAATCTATACATAGTATAAAATGAAGTTGCGAAGGGCGCCCAAAATGTGTTTGTTACCTAGGATCTCAAAAACTACTATATCAATAGCTATGCGGTTTTCAATAATGGAAAGAAGACATTCCAGGGATTCTATAGGTGTATAATTTAGGTGTACCTACTTAAGAAATTATTAGAGTAATCGTAACAGTTATCAGACGGACGGAAGAAAAACGAGCTTTTTGGAGGCTTGCATTGCGTGCGCTGCTGAAATAACTCAAAATACAGAATAACAATGTATGGGGGAATTATTCTTCTCAAAAAGTTCTATAAAAAAGTCTGCCATAGCATATGTCTATCCTTTAAGGTTTAGCCACAATAACGATTTTAGTGGTGTTCAAGTTTAATTTACGAAATATCTTATTTTTCAATTACTCGACGTTCCTACCGACATAGACCAATAAACATAAAACAAAATGGATATCAAATTAAAGCTGATGAAATGAGGATTCCGAATATATACATATCATAACACTTTTATGTTAATATTAATACACAAGATGCATTTACAATGCCGAGGGCAGAGATGGCGGCGGCGGCGGCTGCGTTCCGTCGTTGTGTCAGTCGGTCGGTCCGCATAGCACGACAGTGGCGGCGAGTGGCGGCGCGCGGCGGCGGCGACGGCGGTGGTGGGGGTGGGCTCATGTTGAGGTGCGCGACCCGAACGGGCAGACACGTGAGGGCAAACAACGTTGATGGTTGTGTCGAATTATAAAATTTTCAGTGCGGCACGGATTTTTAAAATTTAATGTATGTGATTCATTTTAAATAATAATTTTGTACAAAGAAACCTTGAATAGGTAAAAAATAGGTAGTTAAGTTTCGGTTAAAATAAATAAGTAGGTACTTAGGTATAAGAAAGGTCTTTTCATTACTTACTGTAAATATTGATGTAAAAAAATTAATTATCTAATTTTATTTTTATTGAGAAATTTAAATCCACCAAAATTGTGTAATGGAACTCGACTCCTTATTAAAACTTTAAAAACCTACATAATTGAAGGCACTATTCTAACTGGCTGTGGTACTGGCGAAACTGTGTTAATTCCGAGAATACCGTTGATTCCCACCGATTTACCTTTCAATTTTAAAAGGGTTCAATTCCCTGTTAGACTCTGTTTTGGCATGACAATAAATAAGGCGCAAGGACAGACTCTCAACGTAGCTGGCATAGATTTAACTGGGCCATGCTTCAGTCACGGACAGTTATACGTTGCACTTTCTCGAGTCACTTCTAATAGAAACATTTTTGTTTTAACCAATGAGGGTAAAACAATTAATGTAGTATATAAAGAAATTTTTTGAATTTAATCTTCATTATAGTACGTCCATAATCAACCAACCAACCAACCTACCTACCTACCAACCAACCAACCAACCAACGAAACAACCAACCAACCAACCAACCTACCAACCAACCAACCAACCAACCAACCAACCAACTCTCTTACTTTGTCCAATTCTCTTACTCTCTTTAAAATATAAAAAACTCACTCAATTTTAAAATACATACCGGTAATTTATTAGTTTTCCGTAATTAATAAAGAACCTAGGTCTGTCCATCTGTCAGATATATAGTCTTTGAATTAGAAGGAGTTTTTATTTTCATAACTACAGCTGTAAAAGTCGAATATCCGAGCGAAGCCGGAACCGCGGGCTGCTAGTATTCAATAAAACTAGAAAGTATACTGGTGCTGCCACCTATCGTGAGATATTCTTAAGATGTGATTTGATGTGTATAAAAGACAGGTTGTAATCGTAAGAAAATCAGTATTGAGGGTCGATTCCAGAACTACGGACTAAGTTAAGTAGATATCTACAGTGTTATATTGTTTTAAGCTATGTTCCTGTGTATAGTCATTATGCCGAATAATCTACATACTTATTTGGCATAATGTAATTTTGTTTTAAGGTGTAATGGTTGTGATGATTGTTGATAATAAATTAAATTATTATCTTTAACAATTATTTCACGGTTGTACCCTTGTTGTTTCAACGATTAATGTTTAGTTGGTGTTATGGACAGATATATGAAATGCTTTGTAATTTACAAATGGTTGTACTGATAGTTACACTAGTAAGTGTAATTCTGTCATATAATGTTTGTACACATGGTTATTAATGTTTGTTTGATTTTATGTGGGTCCATGTGTACTAATCTGTTGGGCTTTATAACTGATGCAATATGATTAATATCTATAAGTTATATATTTTGTTTATCTGCTTTAAGACATAACGTGGGATATATGGCATAACTGTAATTCTGTGTTTAATAATTGATAAAACTAAATAAACGGCTATAATAATAAATATATATTACGCTAAATAATAGTTCTCAAAAATAAACGGAGTGTAGTTTAAAAATAAACGAAGTGTTCGAAACACTAATAAAGAATTTAATAAATAAAATAGTTCAAACCGTTTTATTGTTTTACTTTTGAATTCCTTTACCTGCTTGCAGCACTTTTATAGTGGTTATTGATCCTATTATTTGATATATAGATAACTAGAACCATAAATCTAACACATGCATACACGTGAACGGGTGCCGCCAGTGGGGACTGGTCTGCTCATGTCTACTATGTTTATTCGTAATCATGCTCGTGTAAGTTAAGAAAAAGTTATTTTCTTCTTTTATTTTAAATCTTGGGACTGCAGAACACGGGTTTTTGTAGACTTGTCAAATTGTTTTACTACTAAGTACATTTCTTGTAACTGGCGGGAGGTTAGTTTTTACCTTGACGATTTTCTTGCTCGTTCTTTTACGATCGAGCTCCCGCCCGAAGTGAATGGGCGCGCTAGTTTTTAAGTTTTGACCTTCATAAGAGTTCTTTTGAGCCAAACTTGATTAAATGATTTTGACTTTTTACTTTTTTTTTTAACTTTTGAACGTATACGTGTGTTGGTAAATAAAACAAAACAGTGCAATATCACTTTATACATTATCTCTATTTCGGGGGGTCTTAGGCGGCGGGGGCAGGGGGCCCCTTCCGTCTAGCATTAGACCCCCCCAGAAGTCGGCAGGTCACGTCATGGCCGCACAAGAAGGTAGGAGGGGCGCGACACACTGCGCCTCTCTGCGGAGGTCCTCCCGGTTCTGATCCGGGGGACGTTGGCCGCGGGCGGGGGGCCAGAAACTAGGCACTGGCGCCTCGCTCCTTTTTTAACAGCGGCGGGCGTCGTCGGAAGATTTTTAGTGGGTGGGTTTAGCGATGGTCGCGTCTGCCACAGTAAGCCCCACACCCCCTCCCGGTCTCCCCCTTTGGCCGGGAGACAGTGCGTAAATGCATTTTGTTACCGACGTAAATTAAAAAAAAAAAAAAAAGGACTTCTCATTCACCATTTGTCGTCTTTATCACCACTGTTTCTCATTTACTATGAATTATATATTATTAATATATCTTTTACTTGACATTGGGTACATGTGCTTATCAAACAAAGCCTCAATTAGAAATAAACATTTCAGTCAGTGTAAGATAAAAAACTCGGTCTGTGCTCTTTCAAACTTCACATGAAATAAAGTATTTTTTAAATTTATAATAATTTGTTTTTCTTTATTTGCCATATCCTCCACAAAGGTAGGCGTCGGCAACTCGAATCTATAGTAAGTAAATTAAAAAATTATTTATTTCATAAACTATTATACATAGTACTTGAAAACGTCATGATTACAAATGAAAAAAAAAACAATCGAAATAATATTACACTAAATCACGAAGCTTAGATTCACTTACATGCAACAAAACAATTTAAAAACAAAAAATAATTAAGTGTAAGTGAATCTAAGTGCCAGTTCCGAGCCACCGCTCTGTAAGAAGAACTGGCAAGAAACTCACAGGCTATGCTCTTTTAAATATGTCCATTAGTTTGGTACTAGAATTACAATCCTCATTTGTCTGTGAAGCTATACATTGCAATATAACATAACCTTAACAATATTTATGTTTTCAAGTCATTCATATTAGAATAGCCTGTATGAAACGGCAGTTTAATCCCAAGCATATTTATCTGCCATATAGTCTTTAATAGAATAGTATCCCTTTGAAGACAGCTTGTGTTTTATTGTTAATTTAAATTTATTTAGGCTCAATTGCTGTATGTTGCTTGGGATTTTATTGTAGAATCGCACACATTGACCTTTAAAAGATTTGTTTATCTTTTGGAGCCTAGTGGCATATATATACATATATATAAATAAATAAATAAATAAATAAATAAATATTCTCTTACAATCACACCAATTATTTAGTTCCAAGATAAGTATCATTAAGAACTTGTGTTATGGATACTAAATAACGGATAAACATACATAAATACTTTTTTTTTGTAAATACATACTTAAGATACATAGAACACCCAGACCAGAACAAATATTCATGTTCATGCACACAAAGATTTGTCCTGAGTGGGAATCGAACCCACGACCTCTCGAGTGAAGTGCAGGTATACTGACCTCCACGCCATATCGGTCGTCAAATATATACTGTCCTATTGACCGCCACCGCGCTTATTTCAGCCCAAATCCTCAGATTATCCTATAAATATAACAGAGCTAGACGAGTAAAGTCATTAATAGTACACAGTCAAAGTTTCTGTCGCCTAGTTATTACTTTACTCATTTTGTTTTAATAATCCGTATATTCTTTTAAACTTTAAATAGAATAGGTACCTAGTTATAATAATATCCTCTGTAATTGACACAACACCTTAAAAATCCAAGCAAAGCAAGTATGTCTGTTTTATCAGTTGATCTTCATTTCATTTCATTATTTTTATTCATACGTACTTATTGTTGATGCAAAAAAACTTTATATTTTAGATAGTATTTTTATCCTATTTCATTCTGTTAAAAACTACATAAATTACGTTAGCGCTCTATATTAAATTCCAAAAAACTTTCACATAGGACTGATCCCAGTGAACTCTGGTTAGGTTCAGTGATTTCGATTGAAATCCGACCATCTAGTCCAGCAGCGCAGTAAACTTGATCTAAATTAGTAAAAAACTTAGGTGATGAAAATTCAAACCGATTTCCACTAGCAAATTGAAATCTCACTTCAGTACCACGAGGAGGCTGGTATTTACACTGTCTCGAGAAGCGATCACTCGAACAGGTTTACTCGTCTCTCGTCCAATTACTACCGACGGCAATCCTCGTCTTAAACATTATATTCCCATGTCATGTGTAAAATAAAACTAGCCAAAAGCTGTGCTTTTAGTAGGAGCGGCATTTACACCGTCGGATAAGGGTTAATACAAACATTTTTTAAAATATTATTTAAGAAATTGTGACTTTAGCGCAGTTAACGATTCTAGTTTATTATAGTTCAGTCATTAAGTTAGATAGGCAAATTTGCTATGGTGAGGATTAAGTAACCCATTCCCGTATTTAAAAATACATGCATATAGCTTAGGTCAGGTCAGGTTTGTAATACTCTAAATAAAATTAGTCTTTTCGAAACCAAGTGGTTATATAAGATATTTATATAAGTTTTTATTTCATCTCAAAAGTTTTTCTTTCTTTAACTTTAAAGAAAACATTTTATTTATAAATAAAAAAAGTGTTTATTTTTAATTGTAACTTATTTATATCACAGCATCTTATTTTATGTTGAGGATATGGTACTATGTTTATATTTATTTTTATAACGGGAAGAGATTTGATTGCATTTAATAGGCTCTGAAACTAATGGACCCCTTAAAAAAATCTTTCAGTAACAGAAAACTAAATTTTTTGTGAGTAACAACCATACGGAAACTCCAATAGTGTAAGCAAAGAAATAAAAAAATAGGTCACCCCGGCGAAGCTAAGCTCAATAAGTCGCATTTTTACATTACAATAGCTATAAAACAACACATATTTTCTAGAGCTTTGTTATTTATAAGTAAATTCTAAAACCAACAACTGTAGTTTTTTTTGTTTGCATTAGTATAGTAGGAATGGAATGTACATACTATGCAAACTATATTTTTTACAATATTATTCTTCTTCTTCTTTATCGTTTCCTCACTGTTGAGTATCGGAATCCCAAAGTATTTGTATCCACTCAGTGCGATCAACATCTGCGCGGAATACACAGTGCATCCTGCCCCCAACAGCCTTCTTAATCGAGTCATACAACATTGCGGTTCTTGTGGTCTTGAACACTTCTGCCATTCATTTGCCCAACAATAAAATGTTTCTCCAGACTGCTTAGCCAATCACATATTATTATATATGGTTGTGATAAAACCTTCTTTACTTATACTTAAATTTGCCAATGTTCTGAACTTTCGTAAATATAACAGATACAATACGGTGTGAGGCGGTGTCTTTGTACGTGTCACAAGTGATTCTCCGCGCCAAGTGTTTGCACGGCGCCGTCACACCGCCTGCACCCGTATCTTCACAAGATGCTATCCACCCTCCTTCACAGATAGCTCTTCACGAACCACGGCCCTTTGGGTTGTGTAATTGAAACAAAACAAGAAGAAAAAGTACGAATTCAAAAGCTTATAGTGATTTTTAACTAGTTTTGTTAGCATCTTGTCTAAAATTACATTTTGCACTAATTCAAATTATTCCATAATAGATCAATTAAATCAACACAACTTTACCACTTAAATAAAATATAATTAGTACCTAAACAAATTAAATAAATATTTTGCACTAGGTTTTAGTAGCTTTATAAACACATTGAACGCCATCGGTGCCGGGCACAACGGAATATCTATTATATGTCGGTAATTTAGTTTCCATAACACTATGCGATATGCGAAAAATGCGTTTTGTTTATATAGAGTGGTTCAAATAATAGACAACCGAAATGGCGTCGTGG
This sequence comes from Musotima nitidalis, assembly GCA_949126915.1. NCBI lineage: Eukaryota > Metazoa > Arthropoda > Insecta > Lepidoptera > Crambidae > Musotima > Musotima nitidalis. The sequence goes on from OX421431.1 coordinate 1,065,329, forward strand.
CGAGAATACCCGCTCTCCGCTTCTGAGGTCGTGGGTTTCATTCCAAACTTTTGTAGGCATAAATATTAAGACTTTGTTCTGGGCTGGGTGTTTTCCGATGTTTATTCAGTATGTCATTACAAATTTAAAAAAAAATTCCCGTTATTTAGTATCCATAACTCGAGTTCTCAATGATACTTGGGACTCAATAATTTGTAAAATTGTCAGAAGATATATTTTTTTTAAATAAATTTTTGTCTTTTCTGAAGTACCCCATATACCTATGTTCCGCGGTTCTTTATGGTTTTCGTTTTTTTAATGAAGTTTTAAGAAATTTTCACCTGTACTACTGCTACTTAAAAAAGCTGAAGATATTTTTAAGGTTTTATATATTGCAAATTGATCTTTATATCAATGAAAATCATTTCAATAACTGTTTCGCTAAAGGTCTTGTAGCAAATGATGTAATTAACCCAAAATGTTACAACACGTTTCGCTTTTTCAAAAATGATTTCTCAAATGTCTCTGAAAGTACCATAAATTAATAAACTGCTCAGTAAACACGAGGTATCGTTCGGAATATTTGCATTTAACCGTCCAACTCCCATTAACGTCTTAGTAAAAGGGTATGCAAACAGACCCGGTGAAAAAAATAATTTCTCCATAAAGCCCACGTCGCAGAAGGGGTTAAATGAATGAAGAGAGTTGAGAGCATATTGTTTTACGAGCTATAACTGTATTGTTTGAACAGTATGTTTGTTAAATTTAAAAAAATTAATTCGTATTATTTTTTCCGAAGAATTTTTTTTACTATTTTTTTACGTATTAAGTTATTAAGTTATATTAAGTGACAAAATTACTTTACTCGTAATTTTTTATTACCTGACTAAGTTAAGTTTTCTAGTAGTTTCTGTGTCGCTTCATAACTATATTTGCATCCTTAATATTCATCTGACTTCATTAATAAAATAGAAAAGCATAAAGGAGCATAATTGAATTGCTATTTTTAAATATGCATGTGTGTCAAGTACTATCGAGTGTTTATATTGTTCCGATCTCTGGGACGGTTCTGCTAAATATTTGCTCGATGCACTTGATATGAGGTTGATCTCATGAGGTTCACCAGCTGCGTACTGACTTAGACCTTAGTGCCTTTTACCGAAATTATTATAGAGTGTTCTAAGATTATCCTCATACCGATAGACTATTATCAATCGATCCAAATCCCATTCATTCATTTGCACCCGGCTTTAGAATTCTTTTAAGGCGCATGTGTTTCTTGCTTCTATAGTCACGGGTTTTTAGAAGGTCCTGAAATGTGTGTTAAAAAGTAGTAAAAGTAGGTGTGCTTATCGTGCTTATTTGGGCTGCAATCACTATGTATACTAATTTCAGTCGCTAACGGGATTTAACATAAATCAGCTATGTTTCTACCAAAGAGATCACTCTCCATATAATTTTAAGATTGGTTAACACCACTCCACAGATTTTTAGTTAGCCGATGAAGTCAAGTTCAAACGTTGACGTACAAAAGCGCAAACATAAAAAAATACTACACAACAAAACATTTTAGGTATGTGAAAAAAGTTACGATTATTATATCCAGTAGGGCTCAAATTGGATAGGTTATAATTTGATTTGAAAAAAAAAAAGAGAACGCGATCACGATTAATCGGAAACAATAACGATTTTAACCGAGTCCCATTCGACGCTGAAATACTGTAGCCGTGTGTCCAATATTTGAGAGCTGTAATTGATCAGTTCAGTTATTGAAAACTGCTCCAATTTCCACGCTGACTGCTTTCAGCCAGGTTGCACGATGGTATGTCACTACTTGTAATAATAATAATATTAAAAAATCCATTGCTACTTTCATACTAAATTATTAGTAATGTTCGACTTTCACGTTTTGTTTTTATTTAATGAACTGGATGCAGTATATTAAAAATCTATGCTGAAATTTTAAAAGTAAATACTTAATTCAACGCACAAACAGACAGTAAGGATGACTAGCCAAATTTAAATGACTGTACATTTGTTACTCACCACAAAACATTATGAAACAAATTTAATTTAAATTACTCCTTCGTGTATGAATAACTTAGAGAAGCCACAATTATGGTTGAGAAGCCTCTAATAGTAAATACAAAATTACAATAGTTCCGAATACTTGAGCCAATACATCACAATAGTTGAGTCAATAGAATCAGGCAGCTACATACATCAGGCCAGCCATTCGGACGTCGAGCAGCCATCGCAAGTTTAATTAAAGCGAGGCGAATAAGGTGTAATATTTCTCGCGATATCGCCTGGCACACTTGCAATGCTTGGAACTTGGAAAATAAATTATTAAATTTCTATATGCGAGTCAGTTAAAGTGTCTGCAAGTCTCATATGGGAATCTGTTTTAAAATGAAAGGATTCAGTTTTTAAAAGAAATAATAAACGAATGAAACTGAGAATATAAAGACTCTCTCAGAGCTTAACTTTATTATATGCGATATTATTTATTTATTTTTTTCTAATACGTTCGCACCTTATCCGATTACTTTAGTCAAAAACAAATTACCTATATACCTACCTATATACAAAACGTTCGAGAACTTTGGAGAGGAAAGTGAGAATGCATATGGGTCGATAATAACGAAAAGAAAATTTTTTTAGCAATATAAGTGAACCTTGCTACAATCATTTAGATCATCATCATCATCATCATCATTTCAGCCATCTGAAGTCCACTGCTGAACATAGGCCTCCCCAATTGCCTTCCACGTAGATCGATTCTTTGCCGCCTGCATCCACCGGCTCCCCGCCGCCGCCCTGACCAGATCATCGGTACATCGCGTTGGGGGCCGCCCTCTACTACGTTTGCTGATTCGTGGTCGCCATTCAAGAACCTTAACGCCCCATCGGTCGTCAGTTCTTCGAGCTCTGTGCCCCGCCCATTGACACTTCAGCTTGCAAACGCGCTTCGCTATGTCGGTCACCCTAGTTCTCTTACCGATTTCCTCATTTCTGATTCTATCACGTAGGTACACTCCAATTATTTAGATAGATAGATACCTTTAAAAAATTGTAGCAAGGTTTCAGTATCTACCCCAAATAAGATATAGATGTGCGAGATCATGTATATATGATTAAGTATGTTAATGTACAAGCACGTTAGTAAAAAAAACCGGGAACATTAACTACTTAAAAAAATTACATGTTTTTGTAATGATATATTTTGGGAAAATAACTTCAAAGCTACAATACAGGCAACTATGGTCTAATACTAGATTTTTTTGTTTCGTTTAGATTCAAACTTCTTAAAAATTATTTGTTTCATAAACTATTACATAATCACAAGCAAAAAACTCTCAGGTCACAGGCAATGCTCTTTTGAATTATCAATTGGTTATTTACAATATTCATTTGTCTGTGAAGCTATACAATGCAATTTAATATAACATAAACAATATTTATGTATTGGATATCACTTAAAGCAGCATTTTATTCTTTTGAACACAGAATAAACCTTTTGATAAAATGTGTAAAATAGAGTATTTTATATTACAAATTGGCAATTTCATAATTTCTACTTTAGCAATAATATAATATTAAGGTTTGTTAAAAAATAAATGCTTTGGTTAAAATACGAACTAATACTATGAAAGCAATAAATACGTTTGGAGCCAAAACTATTTGTTAAAATTTATTTTCTTTATATAAAAAGGTAACATATAAGGTACATAAGCATATTGTTTCTTCTCATATTGTGGTTCAAAATTGACGGTGAAAGTACGCTAAATCGCGCGAAAAGACGCGACGACATCCCACTACCCGATAATTTCCGCTACGTGCTCCTGTATCATAGTCAACTAGCTACAGTTAGTACAAAATAAATAAAAAACTAAAGCATATGGAATAAATAAATAATTTTAGACATTGTAGTTCATAAACAACAGCACTCAATGCAGAAACACTAAAAAAATGATTAAAAAAAGACGATCAATTTAATAGCGATAATTATTTTCCCAGCCTATAAAAATGTTAGTACCCTATTCTGAACTTAACAATGAAGCAAACACCTCAGTTTAAATTATTCCGCTTAGATTCTTAGTTGAATATACGTACATACAAAGTCACGCCTTTTTCCCTGAAGGGGTATGCAGAGGCGTATTGTACGCCCACATTTTGGCAATTATATTGTCGGTCCCACGTAATGTGGCGAGCCTGTTGCCGCTTATCGGCATGTAAAAGCTGAACTTTTATGTTCGCCAGAGCCTCGTCCGTTAATTGGCAGGTGCACCACTTGCAAGCGAGGTTGGCTTGGACTCCTCTAAGATGTTGGTAGGATCCCTAAGCACCTAGTACTCTTAGCTGAAGTCTACAAAATGTTCTGCATTTTTTAAGAAAATTGTTAATTTTAAGCTCTAGTGTTTATATAAAATCCACAATTTATTATTTGTGATATCTTTTCATTCATTTCTTAATACTCATAATGGCCTATTCATAGTCCTACTAAGTTACTGGATGTAAGTTATAACTTATTAGAAGTTAGTATCAACTTACAACAACGACATCACATGTCACCACATCTTACCGCAAGGTTCCTCACGGTTGCATTGTAATAGCCTATGAATATCCACTGTGTCTGTATCGACAGGATAGTGGGCCATTACCGCGTTTTGCGCGCGCGCACCGGTGTTTATGCAAATGGCCGCCAACGAACGATTTAGTCGCTTTATGGTGCGTCACTGCCCGCCGAGGGATAGATAGATAGGTCGCGGTACTACGACTGCTAAGTCTTGGTCTTTTTTTTATTTTAACAAAAATTTTGTTTACATGTTACAATAATTTGAATCTTGTCTTATGAATATATTACTATGTTTATGTTTCAAATGGTCCTTGTGTTCTTTAACCCGTTATGTACTAGCGTTGCCAAACGGCAACACTCAGTGTTCTTTTATTTAAAAAATGATTAGAAATTGTAGATGGTTGGTTTGAAATAAATTTATGATTGAAGCGATTCCTGAGCGTGTATAGAATGACAAGGATAGTGTAAATCAATGTGATAAATAAAAGGCGGGTAGTTATGACAGAAAAAGTGTAGTGTTTGTAAAAAATGGCTGATCGTAAAATGTAAGTAAACTTTTTATTTTATATAATTAAAATTTTATAACTTTTTTACACTAAATTATATTTAACGAGTGTCTTGCTATATAATTAATGCCTACTTCAGTACTTTATTGGTATTTTTTTGGAAATAGACATAGTTTTCTTGTCGTTGCCATATGGATACGCTAGTCCAATATGGGTACATATAATCGAAATTCCTATTTTTTTTTAGATTGAGTGTGGCGGATATACTGGACGAATTGGAATATCAAGATGATGTGTTAGACACTTGGGTACGACGTGTGCATTGAACCTCCTGAGGTAGCTGAATGCACGGATGAAGATTCTGCTGACGAGGATTCTGGTGGAAATTTCGACAACCTTACTGGACGTCAGTTACAAGCGCCAGCAACATTGAGTGTGCAAACTAAAGATTTTGAAGATTCGTATGACGAGTGTAAGGAACCACCAAGTAAAAAACGTAAGACTTTACCAAAAGCAAGTTATACATGGAAGAAACAAGATTTCCCTGAGTTCACACAGTCTGAGTTTATCGCACCTCCTTTAGCGTATGACCTTACAAGTATGGATCACACTGGTTTCTTCGAACTTTTTTTGATGAAGAGGTTTACAATTACAAACAACAAGAAACTCAGAAATATGTATTATGTCAAAACTGTCCTGATCCCAACATTACACTTCATGACCTAAAATGTTTTATTGTGAGTATCAACAACGCGTGGATACTTTTATGTAAATCAAAGGCAAATATATCACAACTAGATTTTCGAAGAGAGATAGCCACTTCTTTTCTAAAGGAGATATGGAAAACCACCAAAGGCGGAGGCCGACCACCAGCTTCTAAAACTGTCGCCTACGTGAGATTTGACGAACAAAACCATTTTCCACAACACATTGACAAAAAAAGAAGATGTGCAGGTACTGACTGTAAAACCATTGGGCGCATCCAGTGTGGGAAATGTATTGTTGGTCTTAGCATAAAATGTTTTGCAGCTTATCATACATCCTAATAATTATTACTGTTTCCTACAAAAGGCTACGTTTTTTTAACAAAACTTATATTATTAGTTCAATATTACTGTTTTATTTCGTCAACATAACAAGTTTATGTAGTTTATTTTTTGTGTATAATTCGTTGTTTTGTACTCTTTTTAGCCTAGCGTTGCCAAGTGGCAACTGCTCAAAACTCAATAATTGACATAAATTGATTTTTTTACACATTATTAACTTATATTTTAAACCCTAACAAGCTCTTAAAACTAAAGAAAATGAATAAAATCAAATCTAAAATAATTCAGTCCTTAACGGGTTAATAAAAATGTTGTACTTCAGGGCTGAGGCTTTTTTACCTATATCAAATAACGACGACCGATATGGCGAGGTGGCGAGTACACCCGCTCTTGTGATCGTGGGTTCGATTCCCACTCAGGACAAATCTTTGTATGCATAGGATTAATATTTGTTCTGGTCTAGGTGTTTTTTATGTAAATTAAGTATGTATTCTATATATACAACATGGCACAGAATTAACGCACACCCTCAGACACCCCAATTAGAATATTTAATTATAATTAAAAAACATGCAAAATAATTTTACTTTTATTTAATTAAATATGGTTTATTTAAGTTACTAGTTATACTCATCGAGGGCAAATCGTATGGGCATACTAGCGCTTTAGCCTACCGACCTACACACACAGAGAGACACGCACGCACACATCGCTTAGCACCGAAAGGTGCCGCCAAAGTAGCCGACAAGAGTAGGTACATAAACGTCTTGCAAAAAACCTTATTCCCATTGCAATAGAACTCATTTTTATTATTTTTTTGTTTATCTACTGATTTTGTTAAGGAATGGATTTTAAAAAGCCTTATTGCATTGACTTACGTGCTATTTTCGTTTGTTTTGACAGTTTAACGAAGGAGTGACTGTAATTTCGATAAGTTTTAATAATTATGTGAAAAAAATTACCTATTTTTTTAATATTTTTAATCGATTGAGTAGCCGATTTATAACAAACTACTTTCTTGGTGTAACCCTTATTCTGTTACATGTTGTATATATAATTTTTTTTATCTTATTTATATCCCTTATTCGGTATCCATAACTCAAGTTCTCAATTATACTTATCTTGCAATCAAATAATTGGTGTAATTGTCAAAATATATGTATTATTATAACAAGCATGGGGCTCTTCAACGAGGGCGTGAAACGGTCTTCACAGTGTCGACAACGTTGCGATGACCACTTTTTATCAGGGCCGCATGCCGAGCTACAAATAATAAAAAAGGGTTCAATCGTGTTCTATGCAGGGAAATGTTTGTATTAGATACGCATATGAACACTTGATATGTGAACATTTTATAATGGCTTTAAGTATATTAAAAATAATGTATGTTACTTACTTATTTCGTTAGCATCTACTAGACTCCAGATAAACTTTTGTACATGAGTTTTGCTTGTTAGTACTAAGTATAGAGCACAAACTTTGATAGAGATTGCTGGGCGAGATGTCAACAATATTAAAGAATAAGCCTTTGTATGTTCAATATTTTGTCATAATCTGCTTTTAGCATTGAAAGTTGTCGGTGATTTTTTATGGTTACGAATGAATGTCACTTTATCCTTCCTGTTCAATGTAAATAACTACTTAAATATTCACGCTTACCAATTTTCGCATGTAGAACTGATTCATATTTTTCCGAAGCACGGGAAATCCTGAACACCTGACTAAAAATTATACACAGGTATTTTAATAAGCTTGTGAGGAATGGAGATAATCTACTAGTGCCATTCTACAGTGGTCTGACTACACCTAACAGGGAACAAAACATAGTTACTGGTTCTGAAAATATTGTTAGTTTGTCTGAATGGCGCAATGCTCGCGTCAAATGGCAGTATTCTCAACCAGCCACTTTGAATGAAAATTAAATGATGCATAAGAGAAGATAGCGGCGCATCGCAGACAGACCGCAAGGAGATTGCATTCGATGCTGCATTTGCTAGGAAATTAATATTTTGCTCTTTGTTTGTTTTTTTGTACATTTATGGCAGATAATAGAGTAACAGATATATTACAGAGCTGAATTTTGGGTGCATAGAAAGGTAGTTCTTAATTGTTTAGTGGGTAAAATGCGGTATACATTTAGTATTAAAAATGTTTTGACTATAATTTCCAATCTAAAATATTTTATTGAAAAATCTAAAAAACGTGTATGTTACGACATGGTACGATACACACATCAAAATAACATTTTAAAAGCATAAAATCATAAATGATATAAAAATTACTATCCTTTACTTACCAATAGTTATTAATAAGATCTATACTACAGCAGTAGATATTGTAGTATAAATAACTTGTATATATACAGCGATACACCAATAGTTATAACATGTTTTGGAGATTCAACTATACCAAAGCCACTGTAAAACAGTGGTGCAAAAATAAACCTGAAAGTCATAAAATTTGTTTACTAAGTATGTTCTTACGTTTAAGCTAAAACGTAATTTTTGTATTAATACAATAATTTATTTCAAAATACCTCTACAGAGTTGGCTTTTTAGTAAATAAATAATTAAATAACTTTTACATACCACTGACTTGCAAGGGAACAAAGAAAAGTATATCAAAGTAAATTGACGTTACAAAATGAGAGATCGCACTCATATTTTTGCGTCATTGGCCCTCAACCGAATATAAATTTGAATAACCGTGGAACAGGATTTGTTCTTAATTTGAAATTCAAATGTAACGGGAAAACGTAGCCTCCGCCGCGAACACAGAAAAAGTGTACCCATCCAAATATAATTAACATAAAAAACGCTAAAAATAAACACGTATTAGAGAACGCGGACTTTTTGTTTATGCTTTGAAAGTGTCATTATGATTTATTACTCTATTATTATCAATTTTGTTTATTTATAGTAAAGCAAAAAGTCACAAAGAAGTCTCTGATATAGATCTTATTAACTGGAAATATAGGTTACAGATTTTAGGGTAAAGAATACCTAACTTTGTTTTTTGACATTATCTCAGTAATTTAACGTAATAAATTCGAAATAATAAGATCACTAATTAGGCTCATCAAGATGATGTAAAATCATTTAAAAAAATTATTTACCTGCAGCAATCACGAAATATTTTAGTTTTTCAGTATATGATTTGATGATTCTGGGGGGTCTGAAATGATAGGATAGACTGCGGAGTAACTTTTTTTGTACTTTTTCTACTCTGTCGATATGCACATTGTAGTATGGGCACCACACTGTACTACAGTACTCTAGTCCTCTCGTAGTAGTATCGTAGTACTACTAAGCACGTAGCTGTTATAGAGCAAGATAACCGGGAATGGGTTTCTGAAATCTTTGTAGTTTCTCAAAATGAACCCAAGTGCCTTATTTGCGTAATTTATCGCTTTGTCAATGTAGTTGGTAAAGCGTACTTGGCTATCCACTAGGACGCCCAGATCTCGTATAACTGTAACCTCCGGGAGGCTGTGAAATTGTATATTTTGTATCGATCTTGTTACGCTTCCTAGTAAACTTGATGTGATGAATTTTTTTTGCATTTAAGGACATTTTATTAACCTCACACCATTGCTGAAGACCACCTAAATCTTCCTGCAACTCTTTTGAGTCCGTCTCGCATGAGACCACCTTGGTCAGTTTCAGGTCATCAGCAAAAAGATTTATATTACTGTGTTTAATGTTTCCTGTAATGTAATTGATAAAGACATAGAAAAACAATGATCCCAAAATAGAACCCTGAGGAACGCCAGATTGTGCAACGAAAGGGTCCGAGTGTTTCCCGTTAACAACAACTGTTAGTGAGCGGTCAGCGAGGTATGATTTACACCAACTGTGCAGGTTATCTGTTACTCCAACAGCGAGCAGCTTCTGTAACAGGATTCTGTGGATAACTTTGTCGAACGCCTTCGAGAAGTCTGTGTACACTGCATCGATTTGTAATCCCTGGTCCAGTCGACCAGGGATTATCGTCTATTAGTTCAGAGGTGAAAAGCATCAAATTAGTATTTGTGGAACGCTTTGCTATGAAGCCGTATTGGTCGTCGATGATGTGTTTACGAATGTGATTGCACAGCTCAGTATAAACCAAAGGACTCGAAGACCTTCGACAATGTTGATAGGACAGCGATGGGGCGATAATTAGTGACGTATTCTCTTTTTCCACTCTTGTAAATAGGTACAACTCTTGCCAGTTTCCATGTATTGGGGAAGGTGCCCGTCTCTATCGATCGGTTGTATATAATTATCATAGGTAGCGCCAAATTCTTAGCACAATTGACCAATAAAAGTGAGTGAATATTATCTGGGCCTACACCTTTCGTGGTATCAAGTTTCTTAAATTTTTTAATCACATCGTCAATGCTGAACTGTATTGGTCCTATTGGGTTCAGACTCTCAGCATGTGTTAAAGATTGTTGATCATAATTAAATACCTGATCATCCTTGGACATGAACGAACTTATAGAGGCGCTTAGCGGAGAAAGAGTCGGCTGATACATAGACGGAGTTAGCGTTAATAACATTAGTTATGGCGATGATATGGCTCTGCTGAGTGCTTCTGTTTGTGGCCTTAAAAAGCTAGTCGCAATATGTGAGGATTACGCTAAGCGCCACGGTTTGATTTACAATGTTAAAAAAAGCGAGGTCATAGTCTTTTGGTGCCAGCGGCTTAAAGTGTCCTGAAACTTTACCACCGGTAACATTAAACGGAATACCCCTAACTAGGGTTTATACATTTAAATATTTAGGACACGTATTGACCGCTGACATAAAAAAAAATGACGACATCGCAGATTTGCACGCTTCTCACAGAGTGTAAAGAAAACTTTGTTTCGTGCTTATTGCACATCTTTCTACACATGCAGTCTGTGGGCTGATTATACCCAAAGGGCGTGTAGTGCCCTTCGCGGTCAATATAATAAGGCTCATATTTAATGTGTCATCAAAATTAATAAATTACCAACCTAACCTAACCTTTTTGTACATCAAAAAATTCTGATTGAGCACCTAATCCCCTATTAGATGCTAGATCAGTATTTTTGATGATCAAAAAGTATTTTTTAGAGGTTCAGTTTATTATATTCCATATAATAATGTATTCAGGTTGATGATGGGATTGCCCGGTTACTGTAGTGCATCCGGGATGTTTGCTGAAGCGCGTGTGGATTGTTTTGCTACTAAAATGAGGAAACGATGCGCATCCCTGGTGCGCCAAGTGCGGGCCAGTTCCAACATCGTCCTGAAATGTGTAACAAGCAGACTTGATTGTGTGTATTTAAATAATTGCTGCTTGCGCTCCACTTTCTTGCTAAAGTTGTGGCAGTGAATTGGGTTGTTGTTATTGGGTGTGTCTGATATGTAAACTAACATAGGTATAAGGAATATTGTTACTAACACTATGAGTCAACGTTACTTGATAAATAAATGAAAATGAAATAATAAAGGATTAAATGGCTTGAAGACCCTTGACATAAATAAACTGTTGCAACACGATGGGAATAAAACATATCCTCAATTCCCTGTAGCGCTATTTGGTTTAAAAGTCTTAATATATATTTACTGATGATATTTACATAATTATTTTTGTAGTTTTTGCCATAAGATTTTGAACTACAAAGGGAAATAATGTTTCAATTAAGAATCGCGTAAACAGAAAAATCTTATATGTTTAATGGAGGCATATCAGAGGTCCGCTCCTGATGTCATGTGTGCGATTCCCATATAGGACAAATATTGCTTAGCTTGGGACGTTTCAAGATATCGACACAACTAAATAGCTTTATTCAAGTTAGGGACGGGGGTGGATTAATTATTATATCGAAAAAAAAAGCATTTCCTGACGTCTTGAACTGTAACTCAGACTGCTGTTAGTAGCAAATGAAGTCAAAGTTTAATGTAGTACAGATGTAGCAAAAACGTAGGTTTCTGTGCTTGCCTATCAACTCCTGTATAACAAGACAGGAGTCCGTATTACATGCGTTTTATGATCCGAGACTGGACTGTAGCAGATGGTTCGCCATTCGAGTTTGTAACATCTGCGAACTCATGAACTAGCGTGTGCCATAGATCAGTACACTTTTCAATTTGATGGATATGGATATGTAGCTATCAACGTGAAAACTGATTTTCGTGATACCTTATTAGGTATCACAAAAATACTACCCGCTTACAGGTTAGTTGATGTTTTTGTAAATAGGTTTTACTTTGAACTACGTTTGAAACGACTGATACGTTATAAAATCTAACTTTATGACAATCAAGGTGTATGCATTCTGCCTAGCCTTAACAAATAGTTTAGTTTATGTGTACCACAACAATTTTCATTGAGACAATAAGAAAACTTATTAGGGTTTGCTATTTAGTTGTAGGTCAATGTATTATCCGAATGAGAAAATAGAATCTCCTAAAAGAATAAACAGAAGGATCCTTTTGTGGCGTAACTAAGCAACAGCGATCGCCGGAGCCAAAACTGAATGGGTGGGGCGTAATAGAGTTAGCTAGTCATCAAAAGACTTGCCTAATCCACGACCACAACATAAGTTGAAGGAATCTCAATACAATTATGCATTATACTTCTAAGATGTATATACATATTAATGCTTAATACAGTATTCCTCGCAGTCACTAGAGAACATACAAACATATTCTAACTCTATAATGTAGTTCGTTCATTCATTCAACAGTAGATATGATACGACGATATACGACTCATATTGAGCAAGCAAAGTATACTCGTTCCAAAGGTCGGTTGAAAAGTAAGCACAAAATAAATATTTGGGTGGGATATTTATCTTGGTCTGGGTGTTATATGTTTACGACTGGTAGATATGTATTTGTGTTGGAAACGAAAAAAGATTGAAGCGTTTTGAACTATCTCTGTTAAATATAAGCTGAGCTTCGTTTGGGGCTATATATCGGCGGTGAGAGCACAGCATACTCACGTAATTTTCCGCAACAAAGGAAGTAATTAAGTATCAGTGTTTATCCAGACTAAGAAAGTTTCCCATCTCCAAACAAGGTTTTGAACTAACCTATCAGTTTGGTTGTGTATGTGGAGTGTGGACGTGTTAGGGAATAGAATTAGCTCTAACGCGGTCTGGAGCAGTGGTTTTGACCAGGCGACATTCTGGTAACGCTGTTACTGAGTTTACTACGGGTGGCCCTATTCTGACTTCGTATTCATTTTTAAACATACATAAATAATTGCGCGCTCATTTATGCTAGTGGTTATTAGGAAGTTAGTGCTTTCTAATACCCTGATAGCTTTGTTGAACCTCCTATGGGTTGCGGAGGTGAGACGGCAGTGTTCTCTGTAATAACCGAAATTAAGCCAAATCTGGTAAAACCAGTGAGCAGATCCTTCGCCCTGAGCTTGAGTCTAGGGCAACCGGGATAATGCTAAGATGATGATGACACAATCTCACGGCCTCTCATCCTATTTGGGGTGTGCAGAAACCTTACTGCAACTATTTTCACTTTTAGCACAGAGATAATATCTAGATCAAATGTGACAAATGGTATGAGTTGGTTACCTCTTTGTTTACATTTACACAAAACGAATTCCGATTCTCTTGGTACCCTCGGGTTAAGACATAGACACGTACTGCAGGCTACTTCATATTTCTGCCTTCTTGAGTGCGCACTAGAATGACACGTAAATGACAGATTATTTATTGCTTATATTTATGTTGTATGTATTGTATTGGTATTATGTGGTAACGGGTGCACGCGATGTATTTTATTGGTGATTAAATCAATTGATTGTATATAAATAATAAATATTGATTTATTTAAATTGCTATATTTGCTATTTTGGGGCGGACCCTTTTTTGTAATATTCTTTATTGCTCTTTGTTTACGGTTAATACAACATGACTTAGTTCCAACAGTCCACACAGTTTTTGAGCTGAGAACAAAAACGGTGTGACTTTCAACACCTACATGTGTACAGTACCAATTGTTTGTACAATTTTAATATAACATATCAATAAAAATGCATTTCGCATATATAATGAAAAAAAAATGTTTGATACCACAATGTACACACAAATATGCGGCCCAAATGACGGGAAGTAACAACCTTCTTAAAACTGTTTAACACCCTTTTTGAAGTATGGATATCTATAAATCATTAAATCTTATTTTTGGAGAGGATATATGAGAATACGGGCGTCTGACTCCAAAGGGGTCGGTGAATGTGGACGACGAGCTTGTTTTGAAACTCCAGGTGTTGACAATTAGAGTTCTAAACACGTTCATTTGCTTTGAAGTATTTAGTTAGACTGTGACTTTATTTATCTGTCAGTTTTTTTTATGAATTATTTAAACAAACCACAATATGAAAAATATATTTCTGATTTAAACATATTGGTTCGTATGTAGCCGGGGGTCTTATTCAGTATTAAGTGTGATATTAAGCATTTTTTAATTCAAATAAAGAAGTTGTACTATTATTGTAATAAAAAAGAAGGTATATAAAAAAAAGATAATGGTGTGTATAAGGTGACCTAGAAATGTCATTTCGATAGAAAATAATAACAGCTATGCTAAAATATACTTTAAGAAATATAGGATATTATATCAAGAGCTGCATACTAATAAAATTTGCGTCTCATATTTTATTAATGTATGTAATTATGTATTCTTGAAAAATCTTTTTTAATAATTGTAATCTGCAAATTAAATGTAACGGCTCCAGTTTTATTGAAAGTTTCAGTACATAATTGAGGAAAACATTTGTTCCACATAATTGCTTAGTTCATCTTCAAGTCAACTAACTGTACTAAAAATAAAGTATTAACTTAAACTAATCTGACAAGTGGCCCTAAAAGTTAGCGCTTTAAATCAAGTTTCTTTCTTATTCTGAAACCCAACCGTTTGATAGTCTTTAAAGAGCTTACGCGAAATTAAATCTCGTTTTCGAATAACCAGGCATTTCTTTAAAACTGCAATAAACAGAAAATTATTATTTTATGTGGCAATTAAAACAATAATAATGACGATAATAATTATCTAATGGTCCTTGTGCCAGCTAGAAATCGTAAACCCGACATCGGTCTGCCATGCCATAAGCTTCCATTAAAGCAAACAAATTGTATTTGCATTTCGAAATGCGTGAGCACTAAAAATGTCCTTTTTCAACTGCTCACTAACGTGTAACGTACAAAGGTTTTTTATAAGGTCTAATAAATGTTTTATTAGAGTACCTACAAGGATAGTAGCTATTTACCTAGGTTAATGACTGAAATATATGATGCGGAGCAATCCCTTCATTTTCTAGGTGTGCGTATTTTGTTTTTTATTTCAAAAAGTAATACATATACAATGAGCAGCCTTTACCAAACGCATAACGTTTTTGGCCATAAACTAAAAATGCATAATGTTGATTACCATAATCATCACTTGCCATAACGCTATAAAGCATAACGTTATACTGCATAATATCATAATATCGCCGAGTTTTGAAACGCAAAATCATTAAAAGGCATAATTTAGATAAGCATAGATAATGAAAAGCGTATTTTTTGTTGGACATAATTATACTGAATTATACTTATAACTTTTTTTTTTGTTTTATGTCGGTATCAAAATGCATTTACGCACTGCCTTCCAGCCAAAGGGGGGACCGAAAGGGGGTGTGGGGCTCACCACAGGCAGACGCGACTGCCAGCAGTAATACCCACTAAAAATCTCCCGACTACGCCTGCCGCTTGTTGAGAAAAAGGCGAGGGCCAGTACCTGGGTTGCAGCGTCTGACACCCCGCCTGCGGCCAACGTCCCCCGGACCAAAACAGGGAGGACCTCCTCAGAGAGGTGCAGTGGACGCGCCCCTCCTACCTCCTTGTGCGACCATAGCGTGTGTGGCCGACTTCTCGGAGGGCCCCCTGCCCCCGCTGCCTAAGACCCTCCTGGCGCTGCTTGACGGGCCCTCCTGGCCCGCCCGCTGCTCCACAGGTCCCTCTTAGTTTCCCCCCCGGTAGTTAGGACTAACGGCACCCAGAGTCGTCGGTCTCTGGGTGTTACCTTTTCGCGGCTTCCGGGAGGTACTCAGCCCCACCACGCCAACGTGGAGACTAGTCGGGAGGGAAATACTTATAAATAACCTAACCTAACCTAATGCTATAAAAAAAATATGGCAACTGAAAATATAGATTTATATGATTTTGGCTTTTATAATTATGTCTTTCAACAATTCTGCATTATTATGGTTATGCGTAGTAATATGTTATGAAAAAGAATATTATGCTTTTGGATCTTTATGATGTTTGTCTTTTGAAATTATGGCTATAAATCGTATGCGTTTCGAATTGTAACCCAAACCTGTAATTCGAAGAGCCAGTAGAAGGTTTATTTTATTGTCCAAATGACCGCCAAATAATAGATTTTGTAAGTATGTATCAATTTGTGTGGATTGTGTGTTAGAATGAGCGTGTAGGCTGCGGTAACAACTTTCCATCAGGTAAGCTGTATGCTTGAGTGCCACCATGCTACATTTAAAAAACCCTGTTTTATGTGATCAAATTGAGGTACAGAAACTTAATAGATTCACAGAAGCAGAATATTACAAATTTTACTCAACACACTTCGATAGAGGCAGAAAGTCGAATCCGATATATTCTGCAACATATTTCGTACAGTCATGATAGATACTCGTAATATATAATGATTTTTTTCACTGGCCATTATAAAACGATATAAGTCCTGCATACTTAGATATAGACCATGGTATCGATGAAATCGTAGAATCAAACAAGTAGAAATCTTGATTCTAGAATAAGATTGGTGAAATTTAATTAACGCTCTATAAAAAGAAAGAGCTTTCAACTATGTAACAAAGGTTTGATTCTCTAGAGTTCAAATATAATGTAACGATTGCTCTTTTCCTAATCAAACAAGGCGACTTTATCAAGGGAACAATGAATTGGTTTCATCTCAATCGGTCTTTTGATCATATTACACGGGCGATAAACAAAGACACTTCAAAACAGACCTATTAATTAACGTTAGAAATAAAACCGATGTAGAAAATTTCCGTGACGCTTGATTAATTATTCATAATATTCCCTGGGATTCTGTGTTCATTTAACTATTGATTTCAGTTTCTGGTTGCTACTATTAATAACTAAGTTAAATAAAAATTGAACTATTGTTTACTTACACAAAAAATTATCGATTTAATCTTTCCTTTTTTGGTTTTTAACTTCCAACCTACGAAATAAATATTATAAGAATAAATATTATACTGACGGTGACGGTGGAACTATTATCTGCCACATTATTAAGATATATATTTAGATGCATACAAACTGTTACGTTTGTTCTAAAAAGTCATGCATGACTAACACTGAAACAGAAACAGATATGTAAATATTATATTTTAAAAGATATATTTTTGTATAGTTGGCTTTTAAGTTCGTAGATTGAGAGGAGACTTACGAACTAAGGAGGAATCTGGTCGCACTCCACAACAAACAAACTTGGCTTAACTATCCTAGATAGTAAAAACCAGAATTAATGGCTTAACGCATTTATTATAGTACGGAAGCGCTCGATATTAATTCTACACAAAGAGTGAAATTTGAACGATTCACTATTAAGTAAACAATAAAAAACACTGAAATTCCTACCTCATAGAATACTATAGTGTGTGTGCGGAAACGGATCTTAACCGCTTTAGTGGATTAAGCCTAATTTAGATTAAGCGCTGAACATAAAACGGAATTTAGTACAAAAAGCTACTAAAAAATTATTTATCAATTATACCTTCCTAGCCACCCTAGCTTTATTTCTGAATAAGCATAATATTGTGTCAGCATATATCAACATATACACAGCCCCACTCTTAATACCGAATTTGGAATTCAAATTTCAGTAAATCCAGAACGCCGTTATTTAAATGTTTTTGTGTCGAAGCTCAACGAAGTGGGTTATTGTGCACAATCACGTGGGCTCAGATTTTGGACGATATCGAGAGTTATTTTTTCATTATACCCAACCTACATTGTTGTTAGAAGCCATTAAGATTTAATAAACCTCACGGTGGCCATAAAAGTAATGCTCTTTTTTAATTATAACGTTCATGTCGCATAATGGATTTACAGCGATCATCACAGTTCAGGATTCATAGGATCGGGGATAATTGCTACAATTACGATTGATACCTCTATGTTTTTTCAATATATTTTTTATAACAGTATTTTAATAGTGACATGTTCATTTTTAGTTTGTAACGACACGTGTCGCAAATATTTTATAAATCTAGTAGCCTAATTAGTAGATTATCACAGCCCATTAACGTCCCACTACTGAGCACGAGCTTCCTCTCAAATACCCTTGCACTAAGGTCGTTTACTACGCGGACCCAGTGCGATTGGCGTATGGAGGCAGGTGTTAGGCGTCCTGGTGTTAGAATTTTACAAACCGTCAATGAGGCCTTTAATATGGCTTAACAACTTCTACATTTAGTGATAACCGAGACCAACGGTTTAATGTGCCTTCCGAAGCACCACCGATGCCACATAAACGGTGACCCACCCAAGGACTGACCTCTGTAGGCCCTGCTTTACTTCGGTGATCATTTCCGAGCACCGCGCGATTATTGTTAAATATTTGGTTTATACTAAATTTTTCATTTCATTTAGCACTAGTTGACTTTACTCGTGTTCATTTTCCATTTAACGGTTGAATTTTCCTGAATATATTATAAGAGCAGATGATAAAAGCAGTTCGGAGATTTTCCCCTTTCTCTTTTTATTTTACAGTAAAACCGAAATAACAAATTTTAGTACCGTATCATTTGAGTACCGTATACAAAATGCATACAAAACAAATTTTAAGTGTTTATACTGGGTTAATATAAATAATAGTCGCCACTATTGCGATAAATTTGGGGATTTTGGGAGATTGCAATCCTGAAACTCCCGGACTGCTAAAAGGGTATTCCACTATTTTCGTTCTATTCCTGCAAATCACAGTGAAATATAAACTGTAAGAAAGTGAAAAAACTACAGTATGATCTGAAAGTTTTTTTATGTGTTTTAGTTAGTTCAGTTATAAATATAGATTGCATCTGTTATGCTCTTACAGGCTCTTTTTATTATATTACTTATTTTTTTTTTGTTAGGACAACCAACAAGATAAACACTATACAAACATAAACTTATAGCGAAGTGTCTTTTTAATTACTCTTATATTTTCTTATCACTGAAGTATTTCTAATCTGTTGAATAACAAAGTACGGAACGAAACTTTGAATATTACTCAGAACGTAAAACCAAATTAGGCTCTCCATTTACGGGCGTCGTTCGACACCGCGGTCAAGAGGCTCAGCCCCAATTCAGTGCCATGACCAACGTTTGATCAACCGATAAAAGTTCATTGTTTCGCCAGTTTGCACAAGTCACCCCTGAATGGCCCAGAAAGGCTGCAATTAAACACTCGGGGCTAATACGCATGTCTACGCGTACGCTTTAATTTTAGTAATTTTTAACGTTGTATTTTATTTTTTACTTTGATCTCATAACTCAGTTTAAGCTAAACTTGAATAGACCTACCTTTATGCCGTAAAATGTTGTAATGTATAGGGATCCAATCACAATCTGAGCGCTCCAAGCCAACCTCACCTGCAAGTGATGCACCTGCCAATCAAGAGACGAGGCTTTTTGATCGCCAGATTAAAAAGTTCCTGGAAAGCGGCAATCGGTTTGCAACCTAATACGTGGGACCAAAAGTCTTATTGACAAAATGTGGGCGTATAATACTACTCTGCCTACCCCTTCGGGGAAACAGTCGTGACTTTATGTATGTGTGCCGTAAAATATTCAATAACAAAAAATGAGTACAGCATAAAACAATAACAGAAGTAGCATAATTGATTATTATTTCGAAAAATGTTACCTTCATAAACAAACCCATCATAGATTTGAAAATAAAAACCGGACCTAAAAATGAAAGCTGCTGCCAATCGCGTTTTTATGACTCAGCCGTTTCCACGATCAATTACATAAATCTCATCGCGAACGAGCTTTATTTACGCATGTACTGCCGCCAAATTAAGTCGGAGCACATAAAAATATAAATGTTTATTAAAGTGCTGAAAACTCGGTGCCGCGACTGTAATTTGGCATTTAATACGCTCAGTGACCGTTACGCTACGTACATAAAACCGGTGAATGCTGGTATGAACCTGCACGGTAAGTCCGGTAATCAGTGCAAGACCGATTTTTAAAATAGCCGCTGTGGTAAAGTTCTCATAGTGTGTGAATGTCTACGTAAATAACATTTTGAAGTTAGTACATTTTTAACGTTTGATTAATGGGTTAAGTAATGATACATATTCTTTTTATATTATTCATAAATAAATATATAGGTAGTTACAATTTATAGAAAACACTACATATATCAATCAAAATGAGCCAATTGCCGTCCACTACTGAACAAAAGTAGGCCTCCCCAAAGAGCGCCAACCATCCTAGTAAACTGCAGAATGCATTCATCCGTTACCATCCACCTGTCTCAAATCGGCGGTCCACCTTGACGCAGGTCGTCCTACACTACGTTTGCCTGAATGCCGTCTCCACTCCAACACAATTTTCTATAATATAGTTCTAATAAGTAACACATTTAGGAGAAACCTTTTATTAAACGAAAATTGTTCTTTACTGTAGACCTTGGCTTTGCTTCTTGTGTTATGATAATTTGAAATATTATAGTACCATTTCCAGGAGCTCATTCAATTTCCTTTTTTGTCCAACTAACCGAAATTAGTCAAGGACACATTAAACTAAAACTGAAATTCATCCCACCACATATTCAAGTAAATAGTCTCTCCTTTTGATTTGGGTCCCGAGGGTAAGTGGTTGAAAAACGGGTCCAGTATTTTATGGAGTCCTAATGGTCTTTATAAAAGCTGTCAATTATAATGCGCTTGGGACTAAATCGTCCTGGGATTGAAGTTTTTGCGAATGGTGATGATCCGGATCATTAAGTGCAGTGAATGCTATAAAAAGCTTCATTTAACTCTCTTATTCACTTATTCAATTACTACAAACTAACTATAAATCATTCTGGGATAGTTTTAGCACTCTCTGTTTTTTATTTCCGTACTAAAATCGCAAAATCCGATAAAACATTTTCGTTCGAAAACTAGGAACATGAAATCATGCTTACATTGACTTTTTCAAAAATAACAAAATAATTTGTTAATAAAACATGGCGAATTTTAAACACATACTTTTTCAAAGGCATATTTTAAACTTAAACAAATCTTGGTAACAGATTAAAAAATAAATAGCATAATAATAATAATTTGAATCATAAAATTTAATACCTATCAGGATATCAGAAGGACCTGTCCCATTTAAGTTAGGAGATCCACTTAAAAACTGTAGCCTGGTTGGGTACCCACACGCCTCCGCTCCACTTGGGATGGTCGTAGGTAATACGATAACTTTTATTCGCCCCTAGGTAGCCTAGGATATACGGATCTGGCTTGGACTTGGTATGTTTTTAAAAACGTAATTTGT
The DNA here is from genome assembly GCA_949126915.1 of Musotima nitidalis. Lineage (NCBI taxonomy): Eukaryota > Metazoa > Arthropoda > Insecta > Lepidoptera > Crambidae > Musotima > Musotima nitidalis. Next base: position 1,086,983 of record OX421431.1, read on the forward strand.
GGAAGTTAGTGATATTAATAGTATATTCCATGTATATTTTTACGTTTCAAAATGTTTTTTTTACTGCGTACGGCAATGACCTGGTATTTTATGGCTCTGATACGCGCTTGTAATGACCCAGGGTCCATCGACTGAAGTGACCACTTTAATGAGGTGGGTAGAATGCTTAAGTGCCACCTTATGGTATAAAAATGTTATTTAATTCATCAACAGCAAGCGAAATCCATTTTATTCTATTGACCTCCTCAATCTATCTTCGGATATCACAATCACTTTTGACAGTATACTTACTTCTGTTACAGGAACATACCAAGCATTAGCTATAGTGATATATAATCACTGAGCAAATGTCAAAAAGAGACCTACCTACTCATGAGTCTCGATGTGGGATTAGATTTTAAGACCTTTTATTTCAGTGCATACTCTCGGGCCACTACATCAGAAGGCAGTCAATCATAATTTTAGGTTATGGATATTTTTAAATGCACGCTCAGAAGTTGTTTGTTAATTGTAGACACCGGTATTATAACAACCGATGTCTAAAATAAAGTTGCTGAAAAACTAAATTAAACAGAGCAAGTGATGGATTAAAAATATCTTTGTAACAATTCCCGCGCTACTAAAAATCGAAAAACAACGAGAGAGAGAGACTCTCGTTTCAGCGTTGGTCGTGAAGACATCGTTGTTCTGAGGCTCCTATCTTGCCTGAAGATGCCCTGTGTAAGGGCGTGTGTCGTGTTGAATAGTTTCTCGATTTTTCGGGAAATTATAGTAGCGCGGGAATTGTTACAAAGATATTTTTAATCCATCACTTGTTTACAATGGATTTCCGCAAAGTAACGCCTGAATCAATAAATTATTTAAATATAACAGACTTAATTTGTACTTATATAGATTACATAAAATAGTTAGTCATATTTGGTGCCGAAAAATATCTACTTGAATTGTAGTTAGCATTAAGGGCGCCGAATTACAAACACATAGAGGTAAATACTAGTCAAAATATAGTTAGAAAGATATAGGCAAAAGGAATTAAAATAGACGAGAATAGAATTCCTCCCTTTTAAAGTCGGTACATAATAAAATATCACTGTGATCAACGCCATTTCTGCAATCATTCCTCATTCCCCTATAACTCAATGGCAATTAGTCTTAGTACTAACTCCTGTTCAGTAGTCGAACAGAGAAAATGAGAATTTAATAACATTGTGCGAGCTCGTTACCTGGCTGGACTCGCAGCTCATTTACATGGAAATGCGGGCTTCAGCTGAAGCCAACGTGCAGGCGACGGTGAAAAACTGGAGTTTGTCATAGTAGCACAAGAGTTCCGTACATGGACATTTTTCAGTGTTTCAAATATAAAATGTTCTTTTAAATAGTTTTATGTTTTATTCCTGTGCAACTTTGTACTTTCTTCTGAAAAATGTTTATACGAGAATCTTCAAACTTGATGCTGAACAACAAAAATGAGACGACAGTAAAATGATCATAGTGTGCACTATATTTTAAAAGTTTTGTTGAGTTAACAAATTACTTTTTTAAATCAATGTTATTAAACTTTTTTTTGTTCTTGTATAATTGTGAAGGTAATGTCAGTGTAATAAAAAAATCAGCTTTGTAAAATTATTATGTGGTCACTAAAAGTGGGTGTGAAGTGATTAAGTAAATGCATTTGCAACATATTGTTATTTAGTATACGTAATGTTAGTTATTTGTAACGTATGCGTTATTTAGGCATTTTACAGTAATATAAATATATTCAACACTTTTATCCCCCTAGATACAGTTGTTTAAAATAAAACAAATATAAATTTTTAATATACCTTTTTTGTAAATACATACTTATAGTAAACACTCAGACGTATTCATGCATTCATTATAGTCAGACATTACTGGCAGACACAGTAAGGTTGTAGATTTCTAGTGTTATCGATATACCTTGAAGGCAATATACCTATATTGCCTTCAAGGTATATTGGTAGCTAGGCACGATACATTATGGACAAAGATGAAATTGAAAATATACCGCTTCCACAAGGCTTTTAAAATTAAAAATTTACGAGCAATAAATCCCGCCCTCCCTCTCAGGGACAAAAACGTCATTCTAAAGCAAAGGTCATCATCATCATCATCATCAGGCAAGGGTAGCACCTGCAAATCAATCAGCACTAAAGAAAAAAAAAGTCAGTCGTGTTTGATGCATCACAATTCACTTTAGAAGTCATGAATACCCCGTTCAGTGCGTTCTCTGATAAATTGTCCTTTTAGCTTTCTGGATCGAAAAGCTATTTGTGATTTTCGATATATATCTGTGTTACCAACGATAGCAAAATCTCTTTGGTATCGACCGAACTAGAAAAATTTCGAGGTTTTTCATACGTGCCCGAGCTGCTAGATTTGTTATGTAACATCATTGTAAAGAGTTTCTGCTAGTTAAAAAGTTAGCTTTTGTTTGGTATAGGTAACTGAAGAACATAGACCCTTAAAAATATCGCGAATACCTACTATAATAGGCTGTTCGTAGAGGCAGGTAGGATTTTACCCTTTACCCCTTCTGGGAAACAGGCGTGATTGTATAATAATAATAATAATTCTTTATTGCACATAAAACATAAATAGATTACAAAAGGTATTTAAAAACTAGAGTACAAAGTTGGACTTATCTCTATAAGAGATCTCTACCAGCCAACCCTAGAAGTTGTGTATAAATTTGTAGGTACGGGATTAAATTTGGTTAAAGATCTTTGTTAAAGAACAGGAAATAAAAAATCTTATATTTACCATACATACTTACATACATATATATCAATATTATGATTTATAATGTAATAAAAAATAAATATTATAAAATTTATAAAATGTGTTAACTTAGTGCCAAAACAGACAAGTAGTGATTTCTCAGTTTACTTTTGAACGACACAACTGATGGACTCTCACGGATCTGAGAGGGAAGACTGTTCCACATTCGTACAGCACGGGCTGAGAAGGAGTTACGGAAAAAAATAGTGTTGGTGGAAGGAGAAACAAGCGTCTTAGTTACACAGGATCGTTTGGGGTTCTCGTATGTTTTTTTTTCGAACAAAAGTGCGAAGAAAAAGCAGAAGATGTGTATTGTGTATAGCATATTTATTGTTTAGAAAAAATTACTCATTTTATAAAATTCTTTCTTTAATTAACTATATTTAATAACCCAGACTCAAAATTAAAACCAAAACAAATTGTTGCTACAACAAAAATATCTATAAGTGTCTTTTACGGTTTTTTGGAAAGTAATTGCTTCAAATGACCTATTAAGACTTAATTCTTAGTGTAACGATGTTTGGAAAAAGAGACGCTACTGAGATCTTAAGTGTACACACAGAAAATAATAACGTTTGAAAGCGTCTCATCATCTGAAAATAGCTTTACAAAATAATGTGTACAGTGTCGTAAGTAATATCTTCTCTGTATAATATAAGTTTAAAAAAAAAAAAAAAAAATTCTTTAGTTTGATCGTAAACAGAAACACTACATGAATGCTTCATGGCCGTTTTTCCCGATCATCATTCATCATTACCCGATATTCTTTGTAGTAAGTTTAATGTTGCTTGACTAAAATAGCACTAGTCTCCTTTTTTAGAACTCACTGATTAATTAGATTCCGAGATCTGTATTCCGTAAAGCTGACGCTTCTGAAATAGAGTCGTATGTTATCAATAACAGTCATCGAGCTGGATCTTCGCGAGACGATTCTTTTAATTGCCCTGAGTCCCCGGGGTGTGCGGGGGGATGGAGATTAAACCTATTTAAAGTTTTTCGATTTGCCGGTCGCAGACATGTCTATATTGCTCTCCCGTGCCCGTGAGCTAAGCATTGCGTTGGTTTAACTAGGTTTCTGTACTGTTTTACTTAGACTATACTTAACAACATAGTACAACATTTTATATGTTATTTAATGTGTGAAATCTTCCTTATTATATTTTCCTGCACCATCAGTAGTAAAAATATCTATAGTTAACAAGCCGTTATGACAAACAAGTTCCAATTGACTTTCAAGTATTATTAATATTCGTTTGTACAGGAGAAAGGAAAAATGTTGTCTCTAAGCTTATTCAGGCAATTTTTTTTCTTAGTTCTTCCCAATTTTGAAAGAACCTCTTTTGAACTATAAGGAATATCGCGATTGATCCAGCTGTTCTCGAGATTTCCGCTTACCAACACGTTAAGCGATTCATTTTTATTTATTAGACACAAAGTATTTGAAGAAAACATTATAATATAAATAAAAGCGAAACCAAAATTTAAACTGTATCGTTACTAACGCTTACCCAACCAAAAATGGGAGTAATGGGAAATAGTGCGTTATCGCGCTTATTTAGTCAGGTTCATTACTCTTCTATTATTTCTACACACAATGGACACGTCATTACGAATATCTATGACGCCTAATGTGTTTAGTTGCATAGGTATTCGGCTAAGCATTTATGTATGTATGATTGTATCAAATAACCACCTGAAAAGCGGATAGCTATTAGTATACTGTCAAAAATAGTTATATTAATGGTTATTCATGCATAAAGCACTCATGCAAACAGGTAAATATTCGAACAAAGCCGAAAAATATTTGATGCTTCATGATTTCAAACTATATGTTTAGCAGGCGTGAAAAGTAAATTAGATAGTCTTTACTAAAGGTAGAACGATATTGCAATCTGGTAAGGTATACCCCATACAAACGGTAAGGTGTGTACAGGGATCCTACCAAGACCTAAGGGGCCCAAGCCAACCTCACCTGCAAGTGGTGCACCTGCCGATCAACGGACGAAGCTCTAGCGAATATAACAGTGCCGATAAGCGACAATAGGCTGGCCACCTATTACGCGTAACTATATAATTGGCGAGGTGTGGGCGTAAAATATGCCTCTGCCTACCCCTTCGGGGAAATAGGCGTGAATGTATGAATGTATGTAAGTATATTGCAATCTCTGCAGCAATGTCACATTAACTATAGATCCCTTCTCAAGGTTTTGGAAGTGTGTATAAAGTATGATTACCATTTTAGTATGCAAAACAAACTTATCTTCGCCATACTGAATAAAGCGAGCATTTATTTCCCAAAAAGCCTGTATAAGAGCAATCTGTAATGTTGACATCATGACATCCTGTAGGCCTTTGTTTAAAAATCTTAAAATATTAACTGTTGCATCCTTATATATATACGAGATTTGTGTTTTTGTTCGGTCACATCCCGAATTGTATCAAAAAGAGCGTAGAGATACAAGTAGGTATCCAAATAAACTGACTCTGCCAATTATGTCTACTGCATCTTATGCGAAGAACAGCTATGTCATGTCTATTAAAGTCTACAATAGGCTCGACAATAACCTTAAGCTGATGCCATTGAATAAATTCAAAGTACATTTAAAAAAATGGCTTGTTGATAAATGTTTTTATTCACTGAGTGAATATTTTTAACAATAAATTTATGTTTGTTTTATTAGAATCCTCTAATTATATTTTTGCATACCAGTTACTGGTGAAATATGCGGACTTTATAAAATTTTAAGACCACTCATTTACCATATTTTATGTGAAATAAAAAGTCTTTGTCTTTGATCACGAAATGTTGTCAAAACTGTTTGGAATTGGGGTTCAAAGTGTATGAGTAGGTGCTGCAATATTTTTTTATAACGGTAGTTATTGTTGTATCTTTTATTCACTTTAGAACTCAAAATCTTCTTTGAAATGCATTTCCCAAACATAGATTGCATAGAAAATAAATTACTAGTAGGTAAATAAAAACTCTTCTATTTTTTGCCATTTCAAAATTAAAAAGTATATAATACTTCCATGTTCGAAATAGTCTAAGTAACTGAACCTTATAAATAGTCACTCGCGCAGAGAGCTTGTATCTCGTATCCGGGCCCTTTGATGTGGTTCAAATATGGGCTATGTGAATTGTCGATTATCCTATGCTAACAAGCGGTTCATAGTATCTGAATCTAAGAGGAGATTTCATGGAGCTCTGGTTGGACAGGATTTCATTTAAACAAAATCATAAGAAATATTAGTCGCCGTTTTGCTGTGCTTGTATAAGAATATTAAAATTGATCTATATCCATGTAACTATAGAATTATTTCATAACTACATTATCTTTATGAATTTGTAGTAGTCGTAAAGACATTTCGGAAATGTCTGACGTCTATGAATGAGCGTCTTGTTATGTATTGATTTCTTAAAATCATTAATGAAACGTGAGTTCAAACACTTTATTTGTAAGTTTCCTGAGATTCATGTAGTTCTGTACCTAATTTCAAACTCACGATCTGGCTCAATGTTATTGTGTTATTTTTTTAGGTGTCAAGTTTATAGCAAATAATTTTCTTTGTTATGTGTCAAATTAATTTTACCACCATTTTATAAATTATTGAATATCTTGGAGATTTTTAGACCAGCCGAAAAGCGGTATTTGTAGAATAATCCTAAATAGGTAGTCAACGCTTCTACGTGTTTTACCGTCCTAATAACGGAGCGGGTACGGATGACTTGTCAGATATGCCTGACACTACATCACCCCGCTTACCATTGACAGAGGATCGATTTCCACGCTTTGAAACCAAATTGCGAATACTGTGCGCTTCAAATAGCTTAACTTATTTATAGATACATACATATAATCATGTCTTTCCCCCCGAAGGTGTAGGCAGAGGCATATAATACGCCCCAATTTTGTCAATTATATTTTTGGTCCCATGTATAGGGGAGCCTTTTGCCGTTGACCGGGAACTTTTTTTGTTTGCCAGAGCCTAGTCAAGGTGAGGTTCAAGGGATCCCCGTACAAATACTGAAAGACATATAATGACAGGCATATAATGACAGGCATATGATGACAGGCATATAATGACAGGCATATAATGACAGACATATAATGGCAGAAGTTGTGATAGACATATAGAAAGATACTGCTTATACCTTATAGGAATTTCTTAAACAAACTGAAGAAGAAAAAATAATAATTAAAGTAGCTAAAGTAATAAGTGTTTTTAAGAGTCGTCCACACGCAAGTTTGTGATAACTCTGATTTCCAAACGTTCATGGGCTGCGGTGACCAATTTTAATCGAGATTGTTGGACAACAACTCAATTAATACAAAAGAAGTCATCGCTCAAAACCCTCTATCTTTTCACATTAATGGGTTCTTTGCGATCATACTTGTGTTTATGTCCGTTTCAGAAGTTAATTCATCAACCCTCAGGGAGCTGAAGGTTCTGGACGTTAACTTGTTCCGAAGTAATAACCCGAGTAAGTTGCTATAAGTTTCCGAACTACCGACCGGTTAGTGGTGGCTAATATCTTGTTACCAAATGGCCCCTCGTCGTGACATTGATGATGTTAGGATGTTGTTAATAATTTATTGGGAAATATTCAGATTTTAAGAAGCGAACATTCACCTTCCTAATTTGAAATTTGAAATCACTTGAATGCGACATCCTAATTTAAATTCAATAAAAATAAAAACAATATTATAAATAAATGCAGTACAAGTTATGCAGAAGTGCATATAATATAAACTATTTTTGTATGTGCATTATTTTGAATCTCTTCTACAACTAAACTTAAAATTTTAAGTTACTTACAATAGAATTTGCCTAAGCATGTCTCTCACGCGAACAGACCAACGTGGTAGCTGATTCGATATCAGGCGGAAACTATTTTCTAATCCCCTTTTGATACTACTAACGTGAGTTTAGTTTACTGATATACATTAAGTTTTTGAAATGTACCACTCTATAAATTATTTATACACTTTTAAAAATCGGTACAGAAGCGCACTTAATGAAAAGCGTCTATATAACTACTTAAAATAGAATTTCGGGTTAAAGGACTAAAATTGTCTAAAGAGGATGTTCTCAAACGATGCAACAATGGCCCAGTAATACGGACACAGAGTGTTCAAAGTGGATCGACATCGTTAACCAGCATACAGCCGGTAATTCAGAAAGCTAATTTACATTTTAGTCTATAGACGTCTGAGTTCCTGCTATCTTGTGATCGTTAGCAACTTGAACTCAAAGAACATCATGTTCTGTGATTTGTAGTTATAAATTAAGATGTAGTTATATAACTTAAATCATTGATTTAACCATGTGAGTGTTAATTAACACGTATAGTCTTACCATTTCCATTTGAACGTCTAACAGCCTGCCTGCTTATGGACGTTTACTATTAAAAATAAATTTAATAAAAATTAAATCAAAAACCTATTTTTGCTAGTTTAACAGTGGTTTTAAAACGATTTAAAAAAAAAGAGAAGGTTCTCTACTTTCATTCAAAACGTCAGTCACTAAAATGTAACTTTATTCATCAATAGCAATAACTCTTCATCTTTTTCGTCACATGTTGCATTTTCATTGCACATTGCTCAATTTTACAATACAAACGACGGAGCCAATTATTACTTGGCGGAGGTTGCGTAATCTCCGCTGTGAACTCAGAGTGAGAAAACTTACAAGTTGAAGAGACGTACATACAGTATTGCTTATTAAAATGTCTTGAATAATTTGCCAAATTTCACTACGAACACAGTAATATAATATAAGTCATTAAAGTTTGAAAAGGGAATAAAATTGGTTTTGCTTTCTTTGCGTTTCTATTTCGTACACATTTTTAATATTAAAAATTACATTATAAGAAATGTACACAAGTGGGTTATAACAGTACACAAAAAATACACTTTAAAAAAAATACATTATGGCTTTTCTTTTTAAAGAGTTTGTAAAAGTCATATCATTATTATTATTAAATTTTAAAAAATTCACGCAAGAAACTTAGCAGGTCTCTACCCAGAATCTTCACATATAAGTCCAAAAGATCTCTCAGAAAAAGTAACCAATTAAGTAGCACTACGAGAACCATCGATCAGACAGTCTAGCACTTTTTATCAAACAATCGTTCATAATACTCTAAACGATTTTCATACGAATGAAAGTAAAAAAAGTACATAATTTTAACCGAGACGCACGTTCCCTAAAAATCAATACAAGCAGTAAGCACTATTCCGGCTACTTAAGAAATGAACATTTAAAATATTGTTTGACGACTGATATGGCGTGGAGGTCAGTATACCTGCACTCCGCTCATGAGGTCGTGGGTTAGATTCCCACACAGGACTAATCTTTATGTGCATGAATGTGAATATTTGTTCGGGTCGGGGTGTGTCCTATGTATAAAATAAAATAAATAATAATTAAATATACTTTATCAACAGGATCACTTAGATTCGTCAAATTTTTACACACAAAATGGAAATAGATATGAGCGGTACCATAATCAAGAAATAAATTAAGTATATATGTATAGGAAAAAAGTATTTAAATATGTTTATCCGTTATTTAGTATCCATAACCCAAGATCTCAATGACACTTATCTTGGAACTAAATAATTAGTGTCATTTTTAGAAATTATTTATTTATTTATAGCGTTGCATTATTTTCAATTGTCTTATGGATACTTATTATATATTTATTTGTAATACTTTGTACTTTAAGTAGTTATCTCTACATAATATTTTTTGATTACAAAATTGTGTATGTATTTTTCATGTTTATCCATCACATACTTGCAATCATAAAATGAATTTATTAATTAAACGAATACTACCTTTGGCAAAATTATAGCTACGTACGAACTCATATAAAATAATTATAGCAACGCGATACACGTTATAAAATAAAAGACGTTTTAAGCGAACACCGGCAGAGGTTGCCGTAAATCGTTCAATCCAACTACGTCTAACAAATTTCCTAAGCTGGAAAAGTGATTTCGTTTCGTTTACGGGAAGTGTGAAAGGAATTTTTCAGCAATGTCACTTAATCCTCTTTTAGAAAAAAAAGACATAGCAGGAAATCGTTTTGTTTAACATTTTTAAGCGCGTTCTGAATTACAAGAATCAGGGTATACTTAGACATACTCTAGTGTATTTTTTCAAACAAAAACCTTTGTAAGGATATAACAATTTTTTATAATTTCAAAACAATATTATATAAAATAAATATCAATAGAGATTTAACATAATGTAAAATGTGTATTGAAATGTATATAATTACTTGAGTATCTTGTATATACAATCCAGTAATATCATCAAAAACTCCTTGTGCCTGTCGGGCTATAAGAAAACCACTCTTAGTGAATGTAATTTCGTTTCATAACTCAAGCGGACAGTCAAAGTTTTCAGCAGACGCATTCATACTTTTGAACGAATGAAATCTTAACTTGAAAGGGGGATGTTCATTTTAATATTCCAAGGAACTAAAGGCTTAAAGTCCGAGCTGCAACATTTGAAATTCGTCCCCGGTAATTGTTGAGTCGTGTAATTGCTGCCAAGTGCTGCCATCTGCCACTATTTACGGGAACTAACTCGATTCGTAGCCCACCGTAGTCGCTACTGTGAAAATATTCGTCGACTTTAATTATTTAAGCAACATCTTAGATGAGTAATTTGGATTTGTTATATATATTTTTAACTTATTTATTCTATTAACACCAAGTTATTTTATTTTCAAAATTATAATTAAATATGAGACTTTACTTAACTTTATTCATTGGCGCTTGTCTCTAATTATTCAAACCAATCTTATACAAAGGTTCTCTCAAAAGCAACATTATAGCCACGCAGTCAGTCAAATGAGAATTTTAATATAAAGTATTTTTTAATTTTGAGCATCGCCAACCCTATACTGTTCTTACGTGACTTCTTAAGTCTTAGAAATGGAATAGTTTGTTGCTCCTTGTAGACATCTTTATTGTTATAGCAATCTAGTTTCAGTAAAGAATAAAAGATGTATGTTATTGTATGTAGTCCTGATACACTATATCTACAAATTGGAAACAAAGTATCCTATTTAATTAAAGAGTCCCATTTCTGGAGCCAAATTCATTAACATTGGATTAGGAGTGTCATTATATTACATATTATAGAAAAAGAGTTTCTTTCGAATTTTTAATTGAGCATAAAATACTCTTTTTATAATTACATATATTTATTTCTTTCAAGGAAAACCAACAGTTTCATTAACATAGAAAAATAACAAAAAGTAACACCAGATGGCTAATTATAGGTCCTCTCAAATAACAAAAGAGAAAACACTAACTATAAATGTTTAAGTTCCCATTTTTTTTTTCTTTTATTCAAAGATCAGATAATTAGTTACCCACGTGTGATAAAATAGAACACAGCTCTATTGAAGGTAAGTTGGAATACCTTTTACGGCCAGGTAGAAACCCTAGCCCAGGCAGCTAAGATAAAACCTCTCCGTCGTTTCCCGACGCATGCTTGGCACGTACCTGGTAATGAGGCCGGCACGCCAATTATCTTTTTCCACCAAGACTACGTGTTACCTTAAAAATAACACAAGTTCAAAAGTTACATTCTGATCTTGTGGTACGTTTTTGCGATATTTCTCTTCTGTTTCTTTAAAAAATATATTTTTAATCAAATAATGCTTAACTGCACTAATCTAACTTATATAGTTCGTCAGTATCTTACTAATATTAATAATAAATTCGAATGTGAGTACATAATATGTTTGGTACTCTTTCTTATAAAATCTTGATTTGAATTGTGATGAAAAAGTATTAGTAGGAACTAAACTAAAAGATTGTTCTTTACTTGAACACGCTAACGCTGATACACAATAGAAACACTTAAAAGGACATATAGCCGATGCTCTGGACGTGGTCTCTAAGAAGAAAAATCCGGAAGAAAAAGTGCTGGATCTCCGACAAAATGTGGGAACTCATCCAACTTTGGAAAGAATTGAAGATTGGAGGTCTGCAGGATCATGCAATAATGAAAAAATACTCCGAGTGTTGCAGAGCTATTCAAGCCAGTTGTCGTCGTGACAGGAACAGTTTCATAGAGAGCATCTGCAATGATATTGAAAGACATTCGAACAATCTCCAAGCTGCAGACCTTTTCAAGAAAGTTAGAGTCCTTTCCAAACGGTTTAAGGCTAAGTCCTGGGTTATAGAAGACAGTGATGGCGTGCTTACTGTGAACAATTATACACAGATTCTCTCCCCAGGCCCAGTAATATCCTAGTCTGGAAAGATCTGGAACAAGAACCCATGATTCTGCCTTCCGAGATATCCTCTGCTCTTCTTTCCCTCAAAAGTAGAAAGGCACCAGGATCCGACCAAATAACAGCTGAGGTTCTGAAATCAATGGGTGAATCGGGTATCATGGCACTCTTTAAGATCTGCTCACATATATGTCAGTACGGTGATTGGCCGCAGGATTGGTCAGAATCGGTCATTCTTCCGCTACACAAGAAAGGGTCAACCAAAAATTGCGGCAATTATCGTATCTTGTCCCTCATCTCACATGCCAGCACAATCTTGCTTCATATCATCAATGATCGCATCCGCTACTATCTGGATTGGCAAATTCCGCAGGAGCAAGCGGGTTTCGTGAAGGGCAAGGGCACGAGGGAGAAGATTCTCAATGTCAGGCAGTTAATTGAGAAGGCTTATGAGTTTGACACGCCTGTGATAATGTGTTTCGTCGACTACAGTAAAGCTTTTGACTGCGTCAAATGGCTGTTTATGGAGGGTTCTGCAAGAGCTAGGAGTACCAAGTCATCTTATCGCCCTTCTTCGCACCTTGTATGACTGTAACCAAGGAGTCGTAAGAGTTGACAAAACCATCTCAAAACCCTTTAAATTTCACCAAGTAGGTCGTCAGGGATGCATTTTATCGCCTATTCTGTTTAACGCCTATGGAGAGCACATAATAAGACGTACCTGCGCGAATTGGGAGGGGGGCATCATAGTTAATGGCGTAAAAATCACCAACCTGCGTTACGCCGATGACACTACCTTCTTGCAGCAAATGAGTCAGAAATGGTTGCATTTTTGGACCGAATGGAGCGGATTAGCGAGGAATTGGGTCTCTCTATAAACAGGTTCAAGACAAAAGTCATGGTGGTTGATAGAAGTGGAAAGTTGGAACTCACTGGCGCATTAAACCTAGAAATAGTGAACAACTTTATATACCTGGGTTCCAACATTAGTAGCGATGGTTCTTGCGAGATAGAAGTACGCAGGAGGATTGGCATGGCTAAGAGCGCCATGTCTCAGCTTGGAAAGGCCTGGAAGGATCGGAACATTTCTATGAAAACCAAGACCAAGTTGGTTTTTTCGATCTTTTCATATGGCGCGGAGACATGGACACTAAAAGCTGCAGACCGCAAACGCATTGACGCTTTCGAGATGTGGTGCTGGAGAAGGATGCTCCGCATTCCTTGGACAGCATTTCGGACCAACGTCTCCATATTGCAAGAACTTAAAATCTCCTCGCGGCTGTCATCCGAGTGCCTCCGTCAAAACCTGGAGTATTTCGGTCACATTGCAAGGAAAGACGGTGACAACCTCGAAAAACTAATTGTGACCGGAAAAGTAGAGGGAAAAAGGCCTCGTGGGCGCCATTACGTTGGTCCGACCAGATCCGCACCACTCTCGGTTCTACAGTCCACTATGCCCTCCACACCGCCGATAACAGGAATAGATGGAAGAACATCGTTAGAGAAAGGGTGTTTCAAAAGGGTGGTCACGACCCTCAGCATTGGGGAACACGACGCAAGGAGGAGGTGTATCAATTACATCTTAATGAAAATATCTAGTTGATTGATGAACAAATTGATGTGTGAATATAGAAATATTGTTAGCGCCTATCTCACAGTGTTTTATTAGGAAATACTCAACAGTTACACAACAGGGCACAAATCTATCAGGTGGAAGTCAACAACGAGGAACAAAACAATCAGATACAAAACCAATTTGTTTGTACCAAAATCACATTACTGTATACACAGATTGTTTATACTTTGAATATCCATTACACGGATATAATGATAATTTATAATGAAGTTAATGTCTCATATTTTCCCCAAATGTCATGTGGGTATCGAGTTGCGTCGTTCTTACGGAAGATATGCGGCGATTTGTCGCGTCGCCAAACCGCAGTTGATAATATACGCAATAAGGGTTTATAAACACGATGGGTAATTTTGATGTCACGCTTTTATTACGGCGTTGTTGTACCAGTCCCTATAATTTAATATAGCGTGGACGTGATTCGCGCTTCGTCAAGAATAAAATAAAATATTTTTAGAACCCTTGACCTTTTTCCATTCTCGTAGCTTCTTGATCATGTTTACGATATGCACTCATAAGACTTATTCCATATTGCAGCTATAAAACAATTAAAAAAACATAATAATTTAGGATATTAACCTTTTTTATTATATCGTTGGTAAATAATAGGTTCTTAGTGGGTAAATACTATTAGTCTTTAAGCTAGGCCGCGAAGATAGGCACATACAAACAGACGAACAAAGCGAAACTAACATTACGGAACCCCAAAGTTCATGACACTGTTCCTAAAATGGTTAAGTTACATTAAAATCTTCAGAGGTACCTTTTTAATAATAAATTACTTCATAAAGTAAAGCGATTATTTCTAAACTATCAATTACATATCGTCTCTGTATGTCAAAAAAAACTTGCTTTTTTTTAAGTCTTATACCGCTTATGCTATAATACCGAAAAACGATGATGTAAAACATCTATTGTAGGAATGGGACGGATATCCGCATAGAAAGATAGTGCATTGCAACTATTCTATTGTTTTCACGAGAGTGTGGAACTTATTAAAAATGAAACAAAATATTTAGAATTTATTCAATAAAAGCTATAAAAAGTGGCCCGGGTAATTTCATACCAATATTTTGTGATTATTCCAAAAAAAAAATTTTTTTTTATATGAATAATGTAATCAAATAAGCAAGACTTGTAATAAAGATAATTTAACAAATAATAATTTATATATTTGAAAAAGAATAAATTTGAACTTGAAAAAGAAAAAGAAAAGAACAAATAATAATTTATATATTTGTTCTTTAAATCGTGATTGGAGCCTCCATTTAGACTAGAGAAAGTCTGTTCCTAACACACCGCCTTCCTCCGACTGATTTGACTGAATTGACTCCGCACTTCCGTAACTTCAGTACAATAATTAGGTAAAATACTTAATAATCTAGTTAATATCAATCTAACTTTTATTTATTTGTGTTTAATCGTGTATGCCTCTGTGAGTGTGGTGTGTATGTGGGTGTGGTTATATATTAATATATCGGGTTTCCTAAACTATTGTTATTATTTTTGCCTTAAAAGCTACGTTTCTTTGATTTGAGTATTCAAGTAACAATTGAAGTATGATATGGACATTCTTAAACTATGTGATATAACTATACGTCTATTAAAAATAGTTATTTTTAATTACCGAACAGTTACAAAGACACTAAAAAGCAGATATGTAGCGTGCAAACGATAAACACAATTATGTACAGAAGATTGAGTTTTCATTGAACAACAATACAATCAACAGACATAAACAGTCGTCTGCGTTAGGCCTATACTGTAGTATACGAGACAGAATCTAATGATGTTGGGTAAGCAGATCTCCTCCCACACAAAGCTCCGAGGAAAATAATAACGCGTTGTAATTAATTTGCTTAACATAGTTAACAGACGCTGTATTACTTGTGTTATGATACTGTTAATTCTCTTTGCGTCCAATAACTTTCTACCTGCATATGCATACGTCGTATAAAAGAGAATCGTTTTTAGTTCTGTAAAAAAGGCTTTAGATCTTAACGTGTCTTTTTAAAAGATGAAATTGTGAAAGAAGTGGATTACCAAATGATGATAAAATATGAACTGCGGCCTCAAAATTATTCACAGCCTCTTAATTTCATGGAAAGAAGTAAGGTTACTTTATATTATCAACAGAAATCATTACATTCGAATACATACATACATACATTCACGCCTGTGTCCCCGAAGGGGTAGGCAGAGGCATATTATACGCCCACACTTCGCCAATTATATAGTTGGTCCCACGTATTAGGTGGCGAGCCTAATGCCGCTTATCGGGCACTGTTATGTTCGCCAGAGCCTCGTCCGTTGATCGGCAGGTGCACCACTTGCAGGTGAGGTTGGCTTGGGTTCCTTAGGTCTTGATAGGATCCCTATACACCCCGTTCATTCGACCTATACATTCGAATCGATTCACATAATATAGGTTAGATAGCCTCATATTCTCTTAACCGAATCCGAAGCTTTTACTGAAGGTACATGACGGTTGGAAAAATAATGATATATTAATTTTAATTAATTTTAATTAATTTAACAGGCCGACTAGGCTTACGACAAGTCCACATTTTGGTAATAATCAGTAGGTATATTGCCATTCATTGAAAATCGTAAATTTGCACTGCATTTCGCGCATCAGTGCCTTTTTTTTTTTTTGTTTTACGTCGGTAACAAAATGCATTTACGCACTGCCTTCCGGCCAAAGGGGGACCGAAAGGGGGTGTGGGACTCACCACCGGCAGACACGACCGCCGGCAGCAATACCCACTAAAAATCTTCCGACGACGCCCGCCGCTTGTTGAGAAAGAGGCGGGGGCCAGTACCTGGGTTGCAGCTTCTGACACCCCGCCTGCGGCCAACGTCCCCCGGACCAAAACCGGGAGGACCTCCTCAGAGAGGCGCAGTGGACGCGCCCCTCCTACCTCCCCCTGCGACCATAGCGTGTGTGGCCGACTTCCCGGAGGGTCCATGGTTAGACAGCAGGGGCCCCCTGCCCCCGCTGCCTAGACCCTCCTGGCGCTGCTGAGCGGGCCCTCCTGGCCTACCCGCAGCGCCCTCCATAGGTCCCTCTTAGTTTCCCCCCCGGTAGTCAGTACTAAGGGCACCCAGAGTCGTCGGTCTCTGGGTGTTACCTTTTCCCTAGCGCCTCCTGCGCCCTACCGGGAGGTACTCAGCCCCCCCACCACGACAAGGTGGAGACCAGTCGGGGGGGGCGCATCAGTGCCTATTTTTACTGGCTATAGCAAATTATGTACCCAATATCGCATAAAGCGTTACTATTTGGCATTAATAAAATATCTGACACTGTTATGGTTACCCGTAGAAATATCTATTTATACAGTTCAGCACTACGTCGCGCCAATTAAGTATTGTATTACTATAGTAATACTGCAACTTACGAACTGGATTTAGTTAGCGTGTACTCAATGATAAGCTACGCCTGGGACAGTTGTACTACAAATCACAAACATAACTTTCAGTTGATACCTGATTATATGATGTAAATGTTGCTAAATAATAAAGAATTCGAAATCACAAGCAAATAATAAATATGATAAGCTATGCCCCGGCAATCCAACAACAAAACCGCAATTTAAATAACGAACCAAATGAAATATTACATTATTGTAACACAGATAATCTCCATACTTTACTGGAGACAGTGCGCAGGGTTGATTTACGCCACAATTTGTCTCCAAGCCGCAGCTGATTTACACTGCAGCGAACAATACGCAACGATAGGGTTAACAGCATTCTCCTACTGTATTCTCGGGTTTATTATGTAACAATAAGTGTGTTTTATTGATATAATATCCTGACTATTATAAGTTAATTTACAATAATGTATGTTTTGACGAAGAAATTATGTAAGTAATGCACACGAAAGAAGGTTGATCGATGGGATTCCTTTCATATTAATCACAACAGTAAAGTCATCTCAAAACCGTTTACCCATCAAGTAAACGGTTCTCAGACATAGTAGAAATTAAATTGTATAAGTTCTCTGTCGGTAACCGCCACCTTAGAAATATATTTCAAAGTGTATTCGCTCTGTAGTCTAAAAATTTCCTGTCACTATTATAAAGTAATATTAAAGAATCATAAAATAAGATTCTAGTCAGATATAAATCAGACTCCGGTCTTCTGCAAAACTTAAAGATATACAATTTATAAATTTAATTAACAATTTTATTTGTTTTTAGTTAATCTTTATTGTAAAGTATTACAAAAGTCAATGCCATAAATACCATAAGGCGTTCTCTGTCGGTTCTGAAAAATTTTCTGTTAACCTTAGGGTTAGCAGAAAATTTTAAAGGTAGTGAATAAACATATATATTCTAAAATGTAAGGACGAACTACATTTATATTAGTTTACATTAAAAATAGTTATATATAATACCGAAAGATGATAAATACCATAGGGCGTTCTCTGCCGGTTAACCTTAGAGTTAGCAGAAAATTTTAAAGGTAGTGAATAAACATATATATACTAAAATGTAAGGACGAACTACATTTATATTAGTTTACATAAAAAATGATTACACATAATACCCAAATATGGTAGCAAGGAGAATGTCCAACATCGAGACACTTGATGTATGAGGGGGCCTAGGAGGGGCGAGGAGCGACCTTGGCGCCGGCGGAACCGATCGGCCCCACTACTACTACACTCGACCACAGGATCTCAAGGCGACCATACGTCACTCTTTGCTCAAATATGGTAGCAAGGAGAATGTCCAACATCGAGACACTTGATGTATGAGGGGGCCTAGGAGGGGCGTGGAGACGGGCGACGACGAGCGACCGCGGCGCCGGCGGAACCGATCGGCCCCACTACTACTACACTCGACCACAGGATCTCAAGGCGACCAAACTTCACTCTTTGGTTGAATTTACTTTTTGTATAATATACCATTTAAACATACAGTACATTTTATTTCACTATCGAGGCGTAAACAGAGAATTAAACCAACAATGACTCTTCAATGTAAATAATAAGGCTGAATTAAATGTGTATTAATCAAGGCCCTTATTATATTTCAGATACGGAGAAGAGCCGGGGAAGCAATCTGTCAATGGTTCTCCACACCAGAATGCCGACGCCGGAAGAGTACAATGCATTCTTTCGCAGATTTAAAGGCAATTTTATGAGAACAACTCTAATGTAATGTTTGGATTCTCCATGACATTTTCCTTTAAACTAGTATGCGAACTTCAATTTCTTAAAAAAATTAGCATTAAGATTTATATAATGTTAATGAAAAGGTGGCATAATTACACAAATATACAATAGTATAAGCTAAATCTAGTTAGATCACGAATTCGATAACATTTTTAATTTGGATTTCAACAGTTGGATTGAACGATAATAAAATCTAAACAATTATATGCAACATCTTCAGAAAAACTATTATACATAAAAGTTACATTACACTGAGAGCCATCAAATTCAGCGAGTCTCGGGTTCAAACCCTGGTGTGTGTTAATATAAAAATAAAATTATGTGCGTAATTATCGCTTGTACCTTAAGCTTGGGAAGCACGTTAAGCCGTTTTTCCCGACTGTCATGAAAATCTACGGCAGTCGTTATTAGGAATTCGGTGCCTTCTAACATTCTGACAGCTGGTGTTACCATAGAATAATGTTTCCGTCTGCTAATGCTAGGATATGAAGATAGAAGTTACATTATACTTCACTTTATTACATTATACAAAGTAAATTTTCATGCTGTGCTTCCACCGTTCTCTGGCCAGTTTATACGGTAACAGGAGCGCAATAAGGACAGGTGATTTTCCCATTTGCATTTCCCATTTCCATGGCAATCACGGGCCATTTGCTATGAAGCATTAAAGAGTTTAAACGTAAACATCCGAAAGAAAAACATTCTTCATTATCATATCTTTATAGATCATTTTATAGAAATAATGTTATTTTTAACGAAATTAAAATAAACATTAGAACTTACTCTTTTTTTCAAGTTGATTGTTAAACAATATAAATACTTAATAAGATCAATCTTTACGGCTCTGTAATGGTGGAATATTTTTTATGTAATGGTACACTATATAGTAATATGAGGACGATATACTAAAATCTAAATTAACCCCCGAACAATTAAGTATTGCACAAAACAAGAATGGCATTAAGACGTGCTCCGACGCTTTGGTTCTGTGCATATTTCTGATTCTAATTAATTTTAAGATAAGGCTCACATTTCAGTGCAGTAATTAATCAAGAACTTTAATATCCTACCTTGAGGTTTCACGGAAGCGACGTAGTAATTATAGGCGTTAATTAAACAACTGTTGTAACATAGTATGAATAGGTAGACTGCCTGAGTTATAGTTGGCAACAATCCGCTGCCGACCGATAGCGATTATTTAGTACATTACTTGGAACTAAATTACTATAAACAAAACTATATTACAGAAACATTCAAGTTTTGAATTCAGTGACAATTTATTTTTCAGTATCTAATTTATTTAATAATATTATCATGTGCTACAAACCTTTCTAGTCTCAGATGTTCAAAACTGTTCAAAATTCGAATGATTTCTACCTTCCAGCAGTCGTCTGCTTCTCTACAGATTAAAAATATATATAAAAGGGCACATATAACTCGTTATACGTACCCAAACAATTTAATTGAGTAAACCTAACGTTATTTACATAAAGTTTAAAGGTGTTATACTCAATTGAGGTGGTGTAGAACTGTATCCGTGAGATTACAACTCTCCCAGATTACTCGTACAAACCATGAGGATTTGGCTCACGAAACTTTTAACTCGTGTCAATTTAACTGAAATGTTTAGGAAACAAATTCTCTTTGATTTATACTCCTGGAAGTTTAACCCCAAGTGTGAAGTTGGTAAAATGAACAACCGTTATCTTCGATGGAGCAGTGAATCGGACAACTTTTTAATGAGAAAAACAACACTTTCTAAACTCTCTTCTGTTTGGGGGTTGTATTATCCACAGACTATTATGTTGTTGAGTTAAACTGTTCTGCTTACTGGTAGTTATTTCTTAAATTTGCTACGTGGTTTCGACAGGCTGTGGTCATTATGCAGCACTTTACGAGGCTCTTACGCGGTTAGCCGAGTTTAAGCACATTTGTTGATAATTATGGCTTGTTTCTTTTTACGTTCTGGTCTTAAAAGAAAATACAAGGCTTCCAAATATAAAAAAGCTGGCAAATAAATGCGCTAGCTTATTTATACACATTAAATACACGTATTTAAGGTGTAATCATTGGATGTAAATGACCGGTATATTAAGCATAAGATTAAGCTTTGTAAAAGTTGGTAGCGATGTTTCAACTTTATATTAACACTAGCAGCGCCCTGCGGTTTTACCCGCGTGGTTCCCGTTCCCGTGGAAATATCGGGATAAAGAGTGTTCTATATGTTAGTCCAGGACTGCAGCTATACACGTACATAGTTTCATCACAATCGCTCCAGTAGTTTTTGCGTGAAAGAGTAACAAACATCCATCCACACATACAAACTTTCACGTTTATAATATTAGTAGGATTTACTACCTAGTTTTTGTCACTATATTCTTAAGCCTCACAAAACTTCACGTTCAATTTTACTTACATCGCATTAATTTCAAGCCGCAGTGGAAATGGTTACAAAATACCATTCAATAGTTCATTCTAAAGTCCATTATACGTCTCAGTTGGATACACAGGCAGTAAGAGAGTCATAAACCCTTGCGCGTGACGGTCACCACAAAGCCGAGGAGACATTACTCAGGCTGAGCGCCCGGCTGTCCGGCCCGCCCGGTCACACGTGCTCCAAGATAAAAGTCTTTCGAGAAATGGGCTGCTGATATATTATTTTCATTAACTCGCCACATAGAAAATTCTTAAAACTGCATACCGGATCTGATTTACAACGTAAAAAGGTGTATTTACTAAAAGGTATTATAATTTATTTTGTATGTTTATCCGTTATTTAGTATCCATATAACAAGTTCTTAATGATACTTATCTGATTGTTTGAAATTATTTATTTATGTACTAGTTTCGCTAGAGACTGCCTGCAAACTAATTGGTTCAGTGTCATATAACTTTTCCGCAAAAAATAGATTTTGAGTAAAAGTGTAGAGGTAGTGAGTATCCATCCAGACTTTGTACCCTACTCAAACACTTACTTCGATATTTGACATGTAGCTAGCGTAAATGAGTTATACTTCATGTAATCTATGCTAAACTCAAATGGCTAAGAATATGTAAGGGTAAGAAATATGTTAATTAAGTAAAAATAATCCCATTTTAAAAAGATAATGAGTCAGTGGTATTGAAGATAATGATGCCTCGAGTTTGTGTCTGGCACTGGATTTTAACCATAACAGTCTCCTAAAAGTCGTGTGTCCTAAAAGGTCGTAGACAAAAGCACAGATTCTGTTATTTCTACAGTATTTGTAGCTGTATTTCCTTTTAATAATTAAGTAAATTTAGCTAAGTTAAAACTTTATCATAATTTTGATATTTAGTGCCTAGTCGCTTCACTAGTCTGCCCCTGATTGCGTTCCACAGATTTTGCAAATACAGACATAGTAGCCTTTTTGCTAGATACCACCGTTTGGGTCTCGCGACACCAATCATTCGTTCGCACTTTCATTTCGAGGTTTTAGAGTGATATAGGCAACAAACACTTCATTGCGGGCACAGCGGGGCTATAAAATAAACAGAAAAAAATTATTCGCTTGTAGCGCTGTTTGAAATTCAAACTTTTTTTCTGGTTGACTTGTGTCAAGTCTTTGATTCAAAGTCTTATGTAAGAACTTGCTTGGAAAGTTTATCACTGTTTTAAAAGTTAGGGCAAGATAAGCCTGCTGTTTACCTCATATATTCAGCCTCCGGAACTTAAAAATATATACATAATATCACGCCTGTTTCCCCGAAGGGATAGGCAGAGGCTAACTATACGCCCACACTCCGCCAATTACATAGTTGGTCCCACGTAATAGGTGGCGAGCCTATTGCCGCTTACCGGGCACTGTTATGTTCGCCAGGGCCTCGTTCGTTGATCGGCAGGCGCACCATTTGCAGGTGAGGTTGGCTTGGGCTCCTTAGGTCTAGGTAGGATCCCTATACACCCAAGACCCCTATACACCAGAACTTAAAAATCCTCTAAGGAATGCCATAGGGAACGCCTTTGGTCCATATGAACTCCCTGCAACCTTTCAACCATATTATGGTTCTGGTTTTTATTTTCATAATTTTACAGAAAACTTTTCATGACTTAAATTATACACATACAATATTTTTCAAGAACAATTGGTTAAAACTGAATAAAAGTCTCTAACTCTTTCAAAAATGGCGTCCATTTTATTCGTAACAGGGCGACCAGAGCGAGGTGCATCTTTAACATCAAAATTTCCGGACTGAAAACGTTTGAACCAAATTTGTGCTACTCTTACTGACACTGCATCAGGTCCATAAACATCACAAATTTTTTTCACTGCTTGAGTTGCATTTTTGCCTTTTTTATAATAAAATTTTAAAATGTATCGAATTTCTTCATTAGATTCACTCATTTTAACGGAGAGAAAAACTAATGAAAAATAGCGGGAAACAACTTTTTTTTATTTTTTAATTTTCTTTATAATGGAAACTTTTTAATGTTACCAAAACCAGCCAGACACAAATAGTACAGTCAAAAAATTTTTATAATAAGTTTATACCTACGTTATGCGAAAAGACTTTTTCCCCGACCTAATATTATGACATATTAGTTATAACGAAAATTGTATAAAACAGATTCACAAGTCTTTTTTTGGCTGTTGTTGTAAAAGTTGTGCACGACAACAGTGTAAACGTAACTGATTTAGTACAGTACACACTCGTCTCATATTTCCATTTTATCTCCGGCCTTTGGTATTGTTTCCGGGCATACGCCAAAGCTAAACCGTTTATAAATCGAAAACTTTAAAATGGACACTCAAAAATATTTTAGTGCCTAACGCAATTAGAGGTATAAAGCGAAACGCTCTCGAAACGGGCATGTCACTATGAGACCCAGTTATTTGTGTGTTTTCTATAATTTGCGAGTTGAAAACGATATTTTCGACTGTATTGGTATAGGTAGTAAAGTTGTCTTCGAATGTTTTAAGCTTGGCGTTCGATTTTGCATGGCAACGCGGCTCAGAGACAAATGACAGTGATATTGGCAGTTAAACCGAGCAGTGTTTTTGTCCGGCGCTTTTAAGTTCGTCCCACTGTGTGGGAGATGTGCACTGTAAGTGCAGCCGTGATTCTGCCCCCTTACTTTTTATTAGTTTTCAAAATGGAAAACCCAGCTTTGGAGAAAAGAAATTAATATATATATTTTTGAAAAACGGACAGCTTAATAACAGCTGTCCGTTTTATACATAGATTTTGGTTTATTGTCTCTTGACTTAACATTCTTTCGTTCTGCGAATATTGGGTTAAATATTATAAATATAATTGCAACTGAAGTCCCTCATGAGGATTGTTCAGATTGAAAAGAAAATAATCTACGTTTTCACAATGATAAATGTTTTTGAGCCAAATTACGACAGCAAAAACCAAACTGATGTTCAGTAAATTGATTATTATTGTATTTGTATAGAGACGGGTACAGCCTTTGACTAGACCTGGAGGTCTGCCCGAACAAAGGAAATAAATACTTATGAATTGGAGAAAAGATTTAGTTCGCTAAGAATAAAAAGACGGTGAAGTGCGAGTCACGAATCACGCACAGAGAGAGGGTACCGTACAAACTATTTTTTGCTCTTGAAAATCTATTGCATCCATACATGGTTAAAGTTTGCGATGATTTACCAAATGCAAATAAGTTTCTATGTGGATCGATGATCTGGTCAGGACGGCGGGAAGCCGATGGAAAGGGCAAACATAGCAGAGGCCTTCTTCTACTTTGATTGCCCTTTGTCTTACGGAACCCCAAAAACTTTGTTTTTTGGTCGTACACTATTTTAATAGATTGCCATAATATGCGGTACAACAAGGTATTTTTATTATTTCGGCGTATAAACAATCACTTTATCATAAAAGAACAAAATATTTGGCTGTCTCAGGGGTACGGAAAAGAATCTGAAACACTTTCATTCTACCAAATTGGACATTACAATATTAATAACTCAGCATAAATTCTTTGTGTTGCCTTTCCGAGTTTGCCTGCTCAGAGAAGAAGTCGACAAGATAAGAAAAGCGATAGCACTCTCGCTGTAGTGAAGTGTCGCTTCTAAATTTAAGTGACGTTCACAAGTGTTTCGGAATAGAACCAAGCTAGAATAAATGAATTTAAATCTAAAAAAAAGTTTATATCTGTCTAATTTTTAATGCAAAAAGGCAATTAGAAATCGGAGAAATGACAATTTTAAACGCCTCTCTATCTGATATTGGTTAAATACTTATAATTTTATAGAATTAAGTTCAAGATTTTTGTACAGTACTCTATGAGTTTACACACAAGGTCATCGTTCATTCTCTACTAATAGCCCATGTTTAGAGCACAAATAGGGAACGTACGCAATTAAGCGGCGCATTCGGGACCATATAGAATGTTCGCGCAAAGCGTAACTCATCATAATGAGCCATTGAAAGACACCGAGACAAGCATTCTGTGTATGGCCAAAATGTGCCGACATAATGTTATTTTACAAAAAGGGAATATTTTGTACGTAAAGTACAGGTATTTCCTAATGTTTCTTAATCTTATAGAAATAGCACGGCGTAGAATCAGCTGCGATATTTTATATTTTTGCCGAATGTATTTCACATGTCTGTAGGTTAGGTATACCTTGTCACGAAAATTGGCTATATCTTAATAAGCCTGGGCTCTCGACTCGATATGATTTTGGTTCGGTTTTTGGGGTATAAAAGAAATACCATACACCTAAAATAGGCGTACTCGTATCATACGAATTTAACGATCGCATGCCTTAACGGGGCACAAAATTGTCTACGTTCAAAGCATTCTTATTGTTTGCTTGTGCAAAAATATAAGGTGGGATCACCGCAGTCTCACTTCTGCAGCTAGTAGTAGTAATAAAAGTGTTTGCTTATAAGGCATCTGAGCCCGTAACGTTTAATCATTACTGTTTTGAAAAAAATTTACTACGAGCGCTCAATAACAAATCGTCACGGAGCACGAAAATGTCAGACTGTCAGACCCGAAGGTGTGAGATGATGTAAGGGTAAGAGTATATATAAGAGTAGAAATAGACTTTACGAATTATATAATTATTTACAAAAAATATTACCAAATCCCAAGTTTTTTAGAGCATGTCAAAAATTATTCGAAAGTATTTAAAGAGGTGTGTGTAATAGCCAAATCATCATCCAGTAACAAAGTTAAAGCAACTTGGTACGCATATAAGTCGTGAATCTGGAAAGTGTAAACCCCGTGATAATAACTACGCTCTTAAGGAGGATCAAGGACTCGTTAATGATAATAAAGCAATCGGAAACATATTAATTTGATAACAACTTTGCAAAGATTCCTACACTGACCACTTCTGAACTAAATTCTTCACCGACCTCTGCTGTAGCTGTGCTTAAGAAGTCCTTGCCTGATTATGGTTCCACATTCAAATTCGATCATATTCATCAATTCATCGTCATCATCCCCAATAGATTTCCACATTCAGCGATCCTGAGTCGCCTGCATCCATCGGCTACCCGCCGCCATTCATCAATTAGACATAATTAAAACTATTAATTCAAAGAATACCGGCGATCTGTGGGATATGTCTATAAAATTTATTAAGAGTATTTTGGATTCTATTGCTCTTTATCTAGCAGAATTGTTTAACAAATGCGTCGATGAAGGGACTTTCCCCGATCTTATGAAACTTAGTAAAGTCATACCTACCTATGTTTAAGACTGGCTCAAAAGAGGATAATAGTAACTATAGACGAATTTAAAAATTACCAACTTTAAGTAAAGTTTGTAAAAAAAATATCTTGGATGAATTATCTTCATAATTTTATTTAAATGAACTTTTGCACAGTAAACAATGCGGTTTTATAAAGGGTCGTTCTACAGCTGATGCTGGTGCTGCATTACTACAGCATATTTATGATGACTGGGAGGGGTCTCAAAACGCCTTGGAGTGGTTTGTGACTTATCAAAGGCTTTTGACTGCGTTGACCGAAGTACCCTTATTCTTAAGCTTAATTTCTATGGAGTGTGTGATTTGGCTCAGACGTTGATAGTTATAGTTGATAGTAATCATACAAAATCTTGTCATGCAGTCTAATTTTATTAATATTTGAACATTAAATCATAAAAACTATTTAGGAGTAGAGTTTACGGTTATTCTTATGAAGCCATAATTAAATATGAAATCATATCACTGATATTTCGAATTGTATAATAATTAAAATTAAATAGAATTAAACCTTCGTCACGCAATAACTTTTAATTTTGTTTATTTTTCTTTTTTTAATTCATAAAAGTAGGTACTGTTCTGTAAAAAAAAAACCCTGTTCTGAACCGCTCCATAACAGGAATCGTTATAGTTATATAGCGGGTACCTTCAATAATTTGTGAAGGGTAGACAAATTAATTAATGAGGCCTGTCTCCCTACGGCACCTGCCACATGACACAAAATATTAATAACTAGCAAAAGGTAAAGTCAAAAAGTACTACATAGACTAGTTTATTTTAGCTGATACTATACGTTATTCAAAATATAAAAACATAAAAGCTGTCATGAAGTACAATTAAGTAACTTTCTTCTACTTACTTACCAAATCAACAAAGGCTATTCGCTAAAACATGTGCGATCCAATGAAATGTAATGTTCATCATCTAATTGAGGCACCGATAAAGCATTTATAAATGATACGGTAATCTAAATTACTATCCTTCAACGGGCTATAGGAATTTGCATACCTCAGCTTATTAATGTTCTACAACTGAACACTACTCCTTTCACACAACAAAGTAAAACGAATTCAGGTCATATTCCAATACGAAGACCCAGTGCAGATTGACGAAGGCAAATATTGCCTCTAAAATGGCATGACACATACTTAGGCTTAATGTGTCTTCTGCTGCACGAAAGAGCTCGTTTTATAATGACACACAAACGGTCAGACATTCAAGGACTGAACTCTGTTAACTATGGTTTACTTTGGAGATTGTACCGAACCACATAGAACCGCGTAGTTACGATCGCTTCGATAATACATTATGATGTTTTTGATGTGCTGCTAAACATTTCACAAACATTCATAAATAGTAACAGAATGAGAAAAATAAACAAAAATACTCGCACTAAACCAAGTTAGTAGATAAATTACTAGACAACATTTTTCCTACTAATATTTCCAGCGTAAACTATGCATGCGTGTGCTGAAAAATGGAGGGTCTGTGAAATTTATGTGCAGTGTTTTTACAAGCAACGATTTTTTTATATGGTAAATATGTCACGATTTGAAGAAGTTACGTAATATTTTACGTAATATTTTACGCGAAGCATTTGCGTACGTTCCGAATCTAGAATTATTATCAGAAGTCTTCTTAATAATAAAATTATATAATAACCCATGCCTACTGGCCTTTAGTAAGTTGTTGATCCACCAAGTTAGTGTATTATTTTTCCCTAATAATATGAAAGTCATTTTCGCAAACCAATCGTTCCATCTTTAAGATTATCTAGTACTAGCGGTCGCCCGCGGCTCCGCCCGCGTGGATGTCGGTTACCGCTACAAAATGCCTGCCCAGAAAAGACACGGTCAGCAAAATGATTCCCAGGTCAATTCACTACGACGACGCAGTCATTATCCGCAGGCTGCATAGATTGTCTTTATGTGGATATTAAAGTTGTTAATGATGAAAATATTTAAATGTAATTAATACTAAGTTTTCACTCCTACCGGCCCGGAGTGCAACCCGTTGTTTTGGGATAGATAACTAAAGCGATTATTGTAAAGCTTCTCTATAAACAACATTTGACGTAAAATTATTTTCAAGTAACAAAATAAACTGATGGCCGGGAGCCTCGACCCGTGATAGGGCGCCGTGCAGCAGAAATCGTAACAATTTAATTTCGCCATAACTTCAAAACCAAACGTCAAATTTTGATCATTCAAAGACTAAATATTATCTACATAAACTGCACTTAGTGATTAAATAGATTATTTTGATAAGGATATCATAAGTAAATTAAATGCGTTTAAATGTAGTACAATAAAAAAATGGTTGTTATGCCTCACTCGACATAATAGGTTGGGGAAAAAGTCTTTTCGTCTTTTTGTATGAAAAGTCAAGACATTTTTTTCAAAGTTTATTTACATTTATTTACAATATATATGTACCGTTTTGTTGAATAACTTTCTGCCATTTTGTGGGCAGAGACATTATCGCGTTACTGTAGAAACTTTGGGACTTCTGATCAAAAAAACGGGACAAATAGTTTTGGCAGTCCTCTCTTGAGGTCAACCTTACAGAACCTAAATAATTCTGCAGAGACCGAAACAGGTGAAAATCTGAAGGCGCAAGGTCAGGGCTATATGGTGGATGCACTAGGACCTCCCAGTCGAACTCTCTTAATTTTTGCTGAGTGGCTAAAGATGTGTGTGGTCTAGCGTTATCGTGATGAAAGACCACACCCTTCCTGTTGATCAATTCCGGCCGTTTTCTCTCGACTGCTTCCTTTAATCTCATCAGTTGCTGGCAGTAAAGATCAGAATCGATGGTTTTGCCGGGCGGTAAAAGCTCATAATAAACAATGCCCTTCCAATCCCACCATAAACACAGCATCACCTTATTTCGTGTTAGGCCAGGTTTGGCCACAGTCTGTGAAGCCTGGCCAACTTTCGACCACGACCTTTTTCGCACGTTCTTGTCGTACGTGATCCACTTTTCATCGCCAGTTATCAATCTCTTCAAAAACGGCTCGGTTTCATTACGTCTCAATAATGAATCGCAAATGAGTACACGGTTCATTAAGTTTCTTTGAGTGAGCTCGTGTGGCACCCAAATATCGAGCTTTTTTGTATAACCAGCTTTCTTCAAATGGGTCAAAACTGTTTTGTGGTCAATTCCCAGTTCTTCAGCTACATCGTAACTACTAATATGCCGATCTTGCTCCACTCTTTCAAAAATGGCGTCCATTTTGTTCGTAACAGGGCGACCAGAGCGAGGTGCATCTTTAACATCAAAATTTCCGGACTGAAAACGTTTGAACCAAATTTGTGCTACTCTTACTGACACTGCATCAGGTCCATAAACATCACAAATTTTTTTCACTGCTTGAGTAGCATTTTTGCCTTTTTTATAATAAAATTTTAAAATGTATCGAATTTCTTCATTAGATTCACTCATTTTTACGGAGAGAAAAACAAATGAAAAATAGCGGGAAACAACTTTTTTTTATTTTTTTCTTTTCTTTATAATGGAACCTTTTTAATGTTACCAAAACCAGCCAGACACAAATAGTACAGTCAAAAAAATTTTATAATAAGTTTATACCTACGTTATGCGAAAAGACTTTTTCCCCGACCTAATAGATAGGTATAGTGTGTCGCGGACTTTTTAGTAGATATTTATAAGATCTACAATTAATTAGCACATTTTGTGGTTCTATCTAATGTAAAAGAATATTTATTTATTTATTTTATCTTTTATAGTTTAGGCTGCGTACGCAAAATGAATAACTGTCCTGGTTGATTTTTTACACTTTGTGTCCGAAAAACCCATATATCTTACGAAACCCTATTTTTTTACAAATTAAAATTTTGCCTATGTTACTCACTAATAATGTAGCTTTCTAATGAAAATAAAAAAATTAAAATCGGTCCAGTACTTTTTGAGTTTATTCGTTACATACAAAAATACAAATATTTCCTCTTTATAATATTATTACATTGACTCCCCCCCCCCCCCCGTACCCCAGTGAGCCTACATCGCATGCTGGCTAGCTGAGCGCGGTGAGCGGCAACCACGCGACTTTTTTCTAATACTTGCATTTTTAAACTCGTGATATCTTCCAAATGAAATGTCCGAATTGAATAATTCAAAAAGTTATAAAAAGGTATTGAAGCCGTCTTGAATATAAAGTATTTTTTTTTGATAAGGACTAATACCAAGGTACAAATATAGAGCCTTTTCAAGCGGCGGCATATAAATTAATTTTTTAGAATAAAAAACCGCTTACTGTGACGTAACTATAATATTTAGACATATGCTGTCGCGACACTTTTTGTAGATAATGATGAGTTCTGCAAAGTC
The DNA here is from genome assembly GCA_949126915.1 of Musotima nitidalis. Classification (NCBI taxonomy): domain Eukaryota; kingdom Metazoa; phylum Arthropoda; class Insecta; order Lepidoptera; family Crambidae; genus Musotima; species Musotima nitidalis. Next base: position 1,117,912 of record OX421431.1, read on the forward strand.
GTAGTACATGATTTTGTTCTATCATCAATAGTTTTCGCTGCGCACGCTACGTAAGGAATTTTTCAGGTCATTTTTTTACACCTTGGGTTACATTATTGGATTTTTAGTAAGGATCCCTAATTTTTTTAAAAATATAATATAGCCTATGTTACTCGGGGATAAGGTAGCTTTCCAAAGGTGAAAGAATTTTTGAAATCGGTCTAGTAGTTTCGGAGCCTATTCATTACAAACAAACAAATCTTTCCTCTTTATAATATTAGTATAGATATAGATTAATAATTTCATATATTAAGATATTATAACGCCTAATCAGGAAAAAAAATGTTAAAAAAAATATTAAAATTTGATAAGCGTCCTAAATATGCAAGCTCCGCATGGGGTATTATGGACTGGTTTAACTTTTTATTTATTTGTTATATTGTCAGATGCATTTAGCTAAAAAACCGTTCGACTACTAGTTTTCAATTATAAAAGTAGGTTCCAAAGAACATTTCAATTAAATCAAACAGCTACTCTTAACGTAAAGCAAAGGAGATGTTTTGAAAATCGTTAAGTGTAAAAGCAATTTCGTTTATGATGCAGTGCGAGCAGTGCACATGGCGTGGGCCGTGGTCGCATGATTAATTGTCGAATTAGCTCGTCCGCTCTCGCTTACTTGTACCGGGTAGAACGAGAAAGGAACATGTTAATAGCTGTGTTGACGTCGGAAGTTATATTGTAATTGCATTCAAATAAGAGATTTATGGTGATAATGGTTCAAGCTATTGGTGACTCATTCTGTTCACACACTGTACATAAGTCATGCATTTACATGGATTATTGCAATTTTTCTTCAGTTATACTGAATATGTAATTAACTTCATAAGTCTTGATATATGCCCAGTCTTTTCAATGTAACACCATATTAAACGAACCTGATTTGTTTACATCCAGTCATGCCTACTATACTAATTCTAGTTATCTACCTAACCTTCTGTTTAAAAATATATTCGGAGTTTGGTAAATAATAAAAATACACTTCAGATCCTTTTTTATGAACAGACTGATTTTAGGTAAAGAATTCGTTTGCGTGCATATTAGAATTTTCCTTTGCACTCCGCTATTTAATATTGCATGCCAACTTTTTTCAAGGACGCTTTTATATGGGTTTGTTTAATATAATCGAAGTTCTATTTCTAAATATGTTTTGTTATTTATTAGTCATGTGAGGTTTATTCCAAAGTTGTCTTAGTATAAGAGTTTATATAAGAGATAAAAATCTACCGCTTAGCATAGACCTTCCCAAAAACGGCTAGAATCTACACGTTTTATGCACCCTTATGTTATCAGTTCACCTAATGAAACTCTTGTCCACTTCACGACTTATTCAAATCATTGTATTTTTTAGCATGACTGCTCGATATGTAAAGATCAAATTTCACGATAATCGTACACAGCGCAATTTTTCCCCAAACTAAGCAATGTTCTTACCTGTCGGTAACAGCATTGATTATTAATACCTACGTAAAACACCTTGTTTAAAACAAAAAATATTCCGTATGCGATTCGAATCCACGACCACGAGCAGCAAAGTGGTTAGGCTTTGCCGCTATAAACTTAATAATTGAAATATTAAGCTTATTAAACACTAGTTCTTTTAAAAGTAGAGTAGCCTCAAATCCGCACTTACATTGAGCGAGCACTTTGTAGTTGGTGTTACATATACAGCGGGTGTTGTTCTAATTAATCACCGCGCTAATCCTACGGGAAACAGTTTGTTTTATGGAAAATGCGAATCGCCCCCGTATATCTCAGGCTCACATTTGTTCAGTTTGCTCCGCGCGACGGTGATAGTGGTACTGTTTGCACAATTTTGTAATTAATATTCCAATTTACTCACATTTTTTTTGTGTAGAAAAATATAAGTAGATTGTTAGGATTGTGGTATTATTACCAAGTAGCTACACGAAACAAAAATTAATCAAAACTTAACTATTAAAAGTAGGTACAGTTCAGGTCCAGTCTAATAACGAAATACATACATACAGTCACTCCTGTTTCCCCGAAGGGATAGGTAGAGGCAAGTTATACACCCACACTTCGTCAGTTACATTGTTGGCCCCACGTAATAGATGGCGAGCCTATTGCCGCTTATCGGGATCTGTTACGTTCGCTAGAGCCTCGTCTTTTGATCAGCAAGTGCGAGGTTGGCTTGGGCTTCTTAGATGTTACTAGAATCCCTTAACACCCTACGACCTACGAAAATTGGGCTCAGACGTCCTATTGATACCTGTGTTTGCTAGTTTGATGTGAATAGTTCATTAACATAATATAACATTGAACATTACAAAAAAAACGCCACTTTTAATGTTGTTGCATAGACTTTGAGAGCTATTATAAACATAAGTGCATACTTATACAACAGAAAATGTCATAGTTAAATAAAATGAATGAATATTAAGCATTTTTATTTCTTTTCTAAACAAGCAAATGATACATGAAGTTAAGTGCAGTTGGGATTCGAATGCAAAAGAAGCCAGTTTTATAGGCTTCATATTAAATAAGTGCGAAACTTTTCTACTTTAAAAATTTAACTTTGCGTAATCTTAAATTCTCTCGAAACTCTATCCGCTGACTTAGTTAATGGCTAGTGTCTCTTTAGCTATATTAAAAAACTAATTAAACAGCTTTAAATTGCTTCTTTTTAATCTTGTTTACTCATCCCCGTAGTGCATATGTGTCCTCCTACCAACAGAATTCTATCCCCGAAAATCCCGAAAATAATTTTAATTTTCAATTCCATAATTTGATATTTAATTTTAAAAAAAACATTCGCCATCGTATTTATTACTTATGTATACATTTTTCAGCGTAAACGCAGAGTGGCAAAGTCTTAAGAAGTTTGAAGTGACCTGAATATTCTCTCTAATTAAATAAATATGCTTTTACAATGCCACCAATTATTTAGTTCCAAGATAAGTATAAGTGGTATGGATACTGAAGAATTGATAAACACATCTAAGTACATACTTATTATACCAGGACCAGAAAAAATATTCATGTTCATGCACATAAAGATTTGTCCTCTGTGGATATCTAATCCCCGACCCCAAGATCGGAGTGCAGTTATATTGACTTCCATGCCATATCGGTCGTCAAAATTGCATGTCGATGCTTACTATTCTAATTATTACGAAAGTACAAGAAAATCCCTGAGCATTCGCCTCTATATAGCTTCAATTCTGTTAATATGATAATGGTAGAAGCATTTGAAAAAAAAAACACCTTTACAATACACATAACAAAAGGCTTGGATCTCCTTTTAAGTATGATATACCTGTGTTAGGAGACTTCGCCCTTCCCTATAATTACATAGGATACATATAAAATAAAGTGAGTAGAATGGTGGCGATAACACGGTGTAGCAAAAAAATTAAAATAAATATAATATAAGGAACCATATGGTATTTATATGTAAATGTGTGAATAAGATTGTGTGTGTGTGTGTGTGTAATGTTGTGAGTAATGTTTGTGGATGTATGTGTGTTTTTGTTTGTGTATGTTTACAAAGAAAGTGCTGTATTCAATTATATTTAGTGAAGTTTATTATTATTATTGTCATACTTACTATTTTTTGCATTGCCTACGTCCTTACTTACTTAAACAATCTTGATATTTCCTCTATCTATGGGTTGTCTGAAAGAGATCGCTATTAGTAAGTAGGCCAGGACATTTCGATATACTTTTAGTTTAATGTAGGCTAATAAAACTAAAAATGTATTGAAATGTCTCTTGTTTATTATTCGTGCAATAATGTAATATCTATCTATCTATTATCAGGTTCTCTACTTAATTATATTTTTTACTTAGAACTAAGACACTCCTAGGCAGACACAAATACAGTTACAGTACAATTTCAGGTTTATTTTATGGTTTGACGTTCTTTAAATAAAACTCATTTTTCTGTGTACCATATAGTATAATCGTAGTATGTGAAAGTTAGCTCGGAATCCAAGGTCCACCAAGGTTGACCCTGACACCAATGCCCTTTACCGTTAATGATAGTTGGTATTGAATTATTAATCTCACTATTCTTTCGTGAAGATAAAAGCTTGAATCGTAGCATGTACCTGTTAACTTATAAAAATGTATAGTATCTACGGAGGGTCATTTTCAAGTATGCATTCATTTGGGGAGGTTGTATTTGATATCCAAATCCATTGTTTGGCTTCTTCGTCAACGAAAACTCTAATTCAAAAGAAACTTATATCTGAATTAAACATTCCTTATTCTGCCTTACACGGTCCCTCTTTTTGCTAGAGACTTGAGTTGACTTTTGATTCTTGGTTAGTTTGGTAAAAAAAAGATAAAAGTGAATGTAAATGCGGCTCGCGCATACCTTGACATTAGTTGAATGTGTGCAAAAGTGTAATCACTGCTAATTCAAGATCCGTATATAAATAGCCTAAAAATTAAAATTGGACTTCATAATATTTGAACCTTAGAACTGCCTGCGCAGCTAATGCTTATAAAAGCTGCATTTCTGCCCTGCAGGTAACGAATGCGAGACAGTTAGGTCTCGGTAGGCGCATACCGCCACCCGCGCGCAGGTGTGACCGCGGCTGCCTGATTTATGCCCCGATTTGTCATCGCGCCAAACCGCGTGGCTTCACCCCGAGCGTGCATGCGGCGAGGGTGGTCACGCTTCGGTACGTTACCTACTATAGAAGATAATACTGACCCATAACATCTATCTAGACTTTAAAGACAGTTTTCTTAAACTTGTCACAACGATACGGAATACACATTTTTTTCATAATATAGCTTTAAACCTATACTCCCTACTGACGGATGATTTTTACTGGCAAATGTAATCTATAAACATCCCTAGAAAATGAACAATTTTTCTGCGTCATCTCACACATCTTTCTAATTCTTTTTTTGTTTTACATCAGTAACAAAATGCATTTACGCACTGTTTCCCGGCCAAAGGGGGACCGAGAGAGGTGTGTGTGGGACTCACGACCGGCAGACACGACCGTCAGCAGTAATACCCAATAAAAATCTTTTGACGACGCCCGCCGTTTGTTAGGAAAAAGGCGGGGGCCAGTACCTGGGTTGCAGCGTCTGATACCCCACCTGCGGCCAACGTCCCTCGGACCAAAACCGGGAGGACCTCCTAAGAGAGGCGCCCCTCCTACCTCCGCGTGCGACCATAGCGTATGTGGCCGACTTCTCGGAGGGTCTTGATAGATAGAAAGCAGGGGCCCCCTGCCCCCGCTGCTTAAGACCCTCCTGGCGCTGCTTGACGGGCCCTCCTGGCCGGACCGCTGCGCCCTCCATAGGTCCCTCTTAGTTTCCCCCCCGGTAGCCAGTATTAAGTACTTATTCTTTTGCTCGTTCTGTAAAATATGCTCGTATAGAAAACATACAGAATAAGACAACAATTACTGTCCGAAAAATAAAATTGTTCTACAGTGCAAATCAGACCTAGAGTTGTGGCTCCGATTTCGCAATGCATGTACCCCAATGCAATTTTAACATAATAATATGAACGACTGCAAATGGAGCAAAACTTTTAATAATTTTCATAATGCTATTTTGCCACAAGAGTCCGCCATTCCAAGTCATTTCATTATGATTTCGGATCCTAAATTATAAACGATGTACGTACACATCACATCGCTGTCATTGAGAAATCAGCGACATATTTGGAATACTAAAGTGAAATTAAATTGTAGCTCCCAACTAGCACAGTAAACCCCCAATGTCAACACTGCCTTTTCAGCTTTAGTAGAAAAATAGCTTTTATGTCACTCAACCTATTATCGCGGTCAAACGGGTTTTGTTTGTACGATCTAAATACGTTGGGGATCGCCTATATGTAACAGGGATATCCTATTTTGTTTGCATATGACGTTACACGGAATTCATTGAATTCTACCATATGAAAAATAAAACTTCTTGCCCATTATGAAAATACATAAATGGGACAGTAATGTCCAAGCTTTACAATTGCAAGATGTTGCTCTGGGCGATGTGACCTGCATATTTTAAAATATTTAGTAAATAGGAAGTCATAAGGTAAATTAACATCACCATCATCATATCAGCTTTATTAAGTCTACTGCCTTCTTTGCCTTCCCAATAGATCACATTTTATTGGCTCCACATCCTCTAGACTCCTAACAGACGAAGTAACAGCCAGATTAGTTTATTTTAGCTATTTTCAAAGCATTATGTCATATGGTATATTATTGTGGGGATCTGCTGCGGACATATATAATATATTCGTACTACAAAAGCGCGGCATAAGGGCTATCTAAAATCTTAAGTCCAAAGATTACCTCAGAGAGATGTTTAAAAAAAAACTTATTAACTTGTGCATCACAGTATATATTCAATTATATAATATATGTTCGCAAAAACATTAAATCCTTTGATATAAATTCAAAAACACATAGTTTTCATACTAGAAAATAAAACTAAGCTTTCTCTGCCAAATTGTCGACTTCACAAACCAAAGAATTCATTTTTGGGTAGTGGTATCAAATTTTATAATAAATTGCCAACTTTTAAAACTGTAGTAAAAAGCAATTTCTTTAAAAGGGGTATTATGCTGTAAATGATTATATGTCAGATAAACAAGCTTGGGCTTAACATTTTTAATTTTTGTTTGTGTAAATTAGAACAATAAGTCCACCAGATCATTGGCGTGACCATCCCCTATTGTACTGGCTCAGCTCAGTTTCACATGTGCTACTTTATTGGTTACGGCTTCTGGGGACTCTTTCAATATCTTCAAATATTCACTGCGTGTGTTCTGTATTGTATAATAGGTTGGGGAAAAAGTCTTTTCGTATTTTTGTATGAAAAGTCAAGACATTTTTTTCAAAGTTTATTTACATTTATTTACAATATATATGTACCGTTTTGTTGAATAACTTTCTGCCATTTTGTGGGCAGAGACATTATCCCGTTACTGTAGAAACTTTGGGACTTCTGATCAAAAAAACGGGACAAATAGTTTTGGCAGTCCTCTCTTGAGGTCAACCTTACAGAACCTAAAGAATTCTGCAGAGACCGAAACAGGTGAAAATCTGAAGGCGCAAGGTCAGGGCTATATAATGGATGCACTAGGACCTCCCAGTCGAACTCTCTTAATTTTTGCTGAGTGGCTAAAGATGTGTGTGGTCTAGCGTTATCGTGATGAAAGACCACACCCTTCCTGTTGATCAATTCCGGCCGTTTTCTCTCGACTGCTTCCTTTAATCTCATCAGTTGCTGGCAGTAAAGATCAGAATCGATGGTTTTGCTGGGCGGTAAAAGCTCATAATAAACAATGCCCTTCCAATCCCACCATACACACAGCATCACCTTATTTCGTGTTAGGCCAGGTTTGGCCACAGTCTGTGAAGCCTGGCCAACTTTCGACCACGACCTTTTTCGCACGTTCTTGTCGTACGTGATCCACTTTTCATCGCCAGTTATCAATCTCTTCAAAAACGGCTCGGTTTCATTACGTCTCAATAATGAATCGCAAATGAGTACACGGTTCATTAAGTTTCTTTGAGTGAGCTCGTGTGGCACCCAAATATCGAGCTTTTTTGTATAACCAGCTTTCTTCAAATGGGTCAAAACTGTTTTGTGGTCAATTCCCAGTTCTTCAGCTACATCGTAACTACTAATATGCCGCACTCTTTCAAAAATGGCGTCCATTTTATTCGTAACAGGGCGACCAGAGCGAGGTGCATCTTTAACATCAAAATTTCCGGACTGAAAACGTTTGAACCAAATTTGTGCTACTCTTACTGACACTGCATCAGGTCCATAAACATCACAAATTTTTTTCACTGCTTGAGTTGCATTTTTGCCTTTTTTATAATAAAATTTTAAAATGTATCGAATTTCTTCATTAGATTCACTCATTTTAACGGAGAGAAAAACAATTGAAAAATAGTGGGAAACAACTTTTTTTAATTTTTTTCTTTTCTTTATAATGGAACCTTTTTAATGTTACCAAAACCAGCCAGACACAAATAGTACAGTCAAAAAAAATTTATAATAAGTTTATACCTACGTTATGCGAAAAGACTTTTTCCCCGACCTAATATTTCATTGATAATTAAAAGAGCATGGCCTATCAGTCTCTTTCTGAGCGATGGCTTAACCAGCTGTTATGGTATTAGAAGGAACTGACGACCTACTATAGACTGACATAAATTTTCATGTCGAACCTCAGATTTAACGTGTTTTTCCAAAAGGTATAGGTGCGCGACTAGGATACGAACCCGAGACTCTCTGCATTACTGGTCTCGTTCCTGAGCTACTGCTGCGGAACTTTCTAAAATAGAAATAAACTATACTTTATTATCTTTAATATCAACAGGATCATTTAGATTCGTCAAATTTTTACACATAAAATGGAAATTCGATAATTTTTCTCTTAACAACATTGAAAGAAATATGAGCCGTACCATAATCAAGAAATAAAAGCAAATGGATTCTGTGTTAAAATTTGTCAAGGTTTGTCAGTTTATCTGTCTGTTGTTGTTTTTTTTTCAGATTTGTCAGTCTGTCGGTGACTCTTATCGGAGAGACCTGTCAGTTAGCATGTCGTGATTCTAAAGGGGGGAGGTTATTGTCCGTCAGTCAGTCAGTCTGTCGGTGACTCTAACGAGGCTTCCTAAATGCAACGAGTTTGAGAAGAATGCCTCAAGAAACTCATCTCGGCTTTTTTCAGATTATGTCTTAAAATCTAATACAATTAAAGAAATACAATATTAAATATACCGCTGTTGTTCTTAAAACTACCAACATCTAATATCTTAAAAACATATCTTATCTAATATTTTAAGAAAGAAAGGAGCAATTCAGTTTATTTCGGTCCTCACATGTTTTAATACATTCGCAGCTCTAGTAACCAAAACAGCCTCCTTGACAACAATAATCATTTAACAATGATATTTCTTAAAAGAGTTTAATTTTTTTTTGTACATCAATCATTCATGGAAAGTAGAGTGCATGAGACGGAATATTGGGACTTACTTACGGACTATACTTAGATCTACTTTTCTCGAATCGACTTGAAATAACGTATATCGCGATTAAAAATTAATATTAAAATTTAAATTGGTTTTTAAAATCAGATAAAAAGACGCACATAAGCGAGTATTTATTCATGTTTTTGATCGATGTATTTTACTGTCATGTGCCAAAATAATTGTGAAATTCTTAGTAATCATTTTCTAAAACGAATTTAGATAAATCTAAATTTACGAATAAGCTAAAACATGTTTCTATCTACATTAAAGCAACAGATATAGCAGTCAAATTATTAGTCAGCTTATGCTGACTGATAATTTACAAAGTAAAATTGATATTTACCAAAATTTACACGAATATCACTTGCTTTGACATGCTTATAATGTTTAAGCAGCTGTTAAAAGTATTTACAAGCAATAGTAGCACGGTCTCCGTTAGTAAATGAGCAATATATTCATTAGCACTTCTAATTAAACGTTGCAACTGTTTCTGAAAGCTCGGCATCTCCTTTATTACGTGCAGGAAATATTTAGAGGTGTTGTGTCTCACGACAGTTGGTATTCATTTGTTAGCGGTCATGGGGACTAGGTCTGCCACAATAAACTAGTAACAGCTATATCATTGCAGTTTATTTTACAAAGCTGATGCTATGCAGGTCTCTTAATGTAATAATATTGAAAAAAACAAGATAGATTACACAATTTGTTTATAAATATATTTTTAGGTAATACAAATCTCATAATGGAAAACTTTTTTCGTTTTATTGCTGGAGGCCGTCTATCGACGCAATCATCATTAGTATTCATAGCCCGTTATTACTGAATTACAGATACCCAAGCAGTACAAACTTTTCTGCTGATTAAATTACTTGATTAGACAAAAATAAGGCAGTGTTCACTTAATTATACCAGACTGAAAGTTTCAAATTTAAAATAAGGTACATAATATTCAATCTACTTATCCCTTTATGACATTGAATGAAAAAAGTTGTACGATACGCTAAAGTAAACTTGTTTTTTAATTGAAAATTCAAATAGTTAAAAATCACCAAACATATAGTTAATATTATATAATTAAATTTATTTAAGCACACTATTTTGAATAAATCAATTATAAAACTGTCGCGAAGCAACTTTGAAAAATGCGGGTATTATTTTCTTTATTTAAAGGACGACTAGCCGTCTTGTTTTATTTGAGAAGTGACCACGCTTTTCTTATATAGTTCCTGTATGCTGAAGGATCGGACGGCATAAGCGGCCGACACACGTCAGACAACTGGTGATACAGACGTGGCACTAGTTAATCACTGAACACTTGTGGCAACGCTTTGTTAAGTAAACCCTCAGTTTATATTCCGTTTGTTGACGTTATATTTGACTTGCAGTCAGGCTTACAAAGGTTTTATGTCATATAAAAAAGACTTTATGTAGTAGATATACACTTTGTGTATGGGGATCCTACCAAGACCTAAGGAGCCCAAGCCAACCTCAACTGCAAGTGGTGCACCTGCCGATCTACGGACGAGGCTCTGGCGAACATAACAGTGCCCGGTAAGCGGCAATAGACTCGCCACCTGTTACGTGGGAACAACTATATAATTTGCGAAGTGTGGGCGTATAAAATGCATCGGCCTACCCCTTCTGGTAATTAGTCGTAAATGGGTGGGTGCATGTATGTATATATTTTTTTAAAGAGTATTGCAAAACACAACATCTGTCTTTGTAAATGTTTATACAACCAATCGGTTTTGTCATTTAAATCTTTAAGATTTGATCAGTGATGTCGTTACTGTCTGCTTAAACATGTACGGGCTTTGGTTAAGTCACAAAATTCTTCAAAAGCAATTTGGTTTACTTTTCAAGCATCATATAAATGCTGCAGTAAATATTGTACTGTTTCTCATTTATGAGATCATGTGATTTAAAGTAATTCGTTAACCGCTCAAATTTTAATTAATTATTTAGTAAATCAATTTAGTGGACAATATGTCCATAAAATCAAGTGTATTATAAATAAATGCCTGCCTCTGTTATACAAGTTAATTTTTTGGTAAGGTATTTGAATTTAAAAATACCTTATACAGCCACGAATTAATAACAAATTGAAATTTCAAACGTCTCTTTTGGTGTTTATGCAGGAACATGAAGCCATTAAAAAGTATTTTTGTTTAATATTTCTAAATTTTCCTTAAGGATTTAAAATTTTACTTGTATTTTCTTTCAGTGCGCGCCTGCGAGATTTATAACAGATATATAACACAATAGGTTGGATTTGATAGAATAACATCCTCTTATAACCACACCGATTACAATCACACCAATCAATTAGTTTTAAGATAAGTATCATTAAGAACTTGTGTTATGGATACCAAAGAACGGATAAACATACTTTTTTTATTTTGTAAATACATATTAAATATACATAGAAAACACCCAGACCAAAACAAATATGGTGTTCAAGCACACAAAGATTTGTGGAAAGTGAAGTGGTGTGGAAATCGAACCCACGACTTCAGGTATACTGACCTCCACGCCATATTGGTCGTCATAACATACTTCTACTATTTTAGTAATTCCTACGGGAATCAAACTAACACACAACGAATTTATCAAAGAGAAAGGCTTTTGTTTCTTTTTTGAGGATAATCAGGCAAGAAATTAAGGCGAAATAAAAAATTCGTAAACGTTAAAAGGTAATTTTTTATTTTATATAATTGAATAACAACTTTTTATTCAAGCAAATATCGCTTTAAATAAAGTAGCAGCAAAGTAAACGTGAAGTTTATTAGAGTAAAAAAAGCAATATTATACAACAAAATTAATTAAATAAATATTTAATAACACAGGATAATTTAAAAGCGTAACAAAAATCTTGTTACGCCTTTGTTTTTTAACTTAAATTTTCTCAAATAAAAATGTATATTCACAGTAAAGAAATATATAAAAAGAAAATAATATCGCTACATTAAGTTTCTTGTTAATGTAATTAAATTGTTGTAGCTTCATTTTATTAAGGAAGTGAGGGAGAAACGCTCTCCTGTGGACATTATCCTTATTGTTATCAGTACATTAAGCCTCCAACAGTAGGACTAATTGGAATTCATGTTTATTCAATGAAGATGTTTACCGTGAGCGTTATTAAGCCGACAGTGCGTGTATTGAGTTGAAATCGCTAGGATATTAAACAAATAAAATGGTATTTATTTACACATTTTAAAGCATACTATCGTTAAAATTTGCATAATTATATTTGCGCTTTTTGAAACGATTATTAGTCACACTTACGTTGCAATTTGGTGTCGACACCATTAGCGGAGATAAGAAGCGTTTACAGAGGTTATTTAATCGTTTGAGTGAAATTTCAAATCAGACCATTCCGTGCTTCTGATGGGATAATAAGCTGATCGTACAGATTAATTAGTGCTGCCGCTTCACAGTCTTCCTAATTGAATTTCACTATTAATTTATAAGTATTTTTATAATTCAAAGTATAGATATATAGAAGTATAGATTGGGTGCAAACAAAAATTCTAAAAAAAGAAGAATAAGAGTCTTTGTTTCTATAACAAGGTACTTCTTTAACAGTTCTATAAAAATGATACTTTCTGAATGCAAACACTTAGTTTGATGTTAATAAAGTAAAACCATTTTATGTGGGCGGTAATATTTTAGAAATTTTCTCAATTCCGTACTGATGTTGCTTATGAAACCCGTTTAATTTAAATAACAACCAATGACATTATGACACCACGACTAGGCCCACCTAAAGGTTAGATGTTTGAATGATGATAAGATTGGTTATTATTTCCGATACTTGACCGCACTTTGGCGTATAATTATTGATGTAATGGTATAACACTTTAATTCTGTGCTAAATTCCATTTGTTTATTATGGGTCAGCAGTTATTTCAAACCAACAGGGGATTAAGCCTATAAATCTGTTGTAGGTTAACGCCGTGGTCAGAGGCACACCTGCTACCATCTGTTTGACATAAATATTCTATTTAACACCAGTGAAAACTATATCCATTTAGGGAATAAATAGGTAGTAAGTATTTAAGAGACCTAACACACTTTGAACAATATTGTTGCATGAAATGGTTAAAATGCCGTTGTTAATGTAAGAAACTGAAAGCATGCAACATTTGGATGTATTCAATAAAAATAAGTAATTTCGATAACTTTTCTTCGAGTCCTCAGAATGGTTTGATAACTACAACCACTTCTTTCATATATTCTAACTTTAGTTTGTAAGAGAAAAGTTAAGGAGCTCGTGCGTTACATTGTAGTTAATTATTTTGCAAAAATACTTTGGCTGAATCATCATACCTAAAATACGCATTTCAATAGAATACGCTGCAGATTTCCTGTCTGATTTTTACTCCGTTTACCCTATTATTAATAAATGCCAACGCGATAGTGACCGCTTTGGAATATGGCTGCGAATGATTTATTTTCGACGTAAATTAACGATCAAACTTTTTATTTGGTGCACGGATTTTTAACAGATAACACTGAACAATGTTTCAGACTATTTTACATCTCGAATGCGGTTTTGTTTTTTCCTATGGTAGTTAGGTATTTTCTCGCGGTGTAAAGCAAACTATGTTGTAATTGGTGTAAAATTATATTAATGTACTGAATTTAAGTTGGACATATAAACTTTAATATACTATATTCGTCAAATCATTTACATAATGAATAAATTATTATCATAGAAACCATAAGAAACCATAAATTTTTTTGCAATTTTTTTTATTTTTTCTGTATTCGGACCGTGGGTTTACATTACCTACCTACTTGTATGTCCTATAGCTTGCTTGGAACGTCGATTTAACGCAGAGGTCGGTATATTTGCCCTACTATCCTCGATCGCTCTATTACAATCGTGTGTTCGATGTCCACATAGCAAAATTGTTTGTTTGCATGAACACGAATAATTATGTTGCTAACAACTCTTGTCGTATTTTATTTCTTAATTTTCACCATTTAATAAATAATATAAAGTAATTTTCCATGATCTGTTTGCATCTATAATAAAATTACGCATTGATATTGTTGTCTTTCTTTTTTATAAGTTCTCAATATGTCTTATTTTAATATGATTATATGCCGATAGGAAAAGATTATAATAATTAATGTCTAACTTAATAAGTATCGAAAAAGTATAATGCACTGTATTCAAACAAACGTGTGCGCTTGAACATATTTTGAACTTTATCATTGTACATAGTACGGTTACGCTACTTGTGTACGTTATTTACATATTTTTTCTATTCTAATTAATAAATAATTTGTTGAATGGTTTTGAATGATTTGCTTTATTCTTTTATTAGTTATTTTCTTACCTCTTCTCATGAACTTTACTGTGCTCAATAGTGTCTATAAAGTACTATGGAAGCAATAAAATAATATATATTTTGTCATGGTATAAATTTGAGCACAGATTTGAAATAGTTAGTATTAGGATAACAGGCTTAAATAAGTTCTCAACAATTCCCACGCAATCGAAATCGCCCGAAAAATCGAGTAACAATTTAATACGGCAAATTTTTCGCCCCCACAGGACAGCTATGAAATACTATGTGACATGTGAGATACCCGATGTAAAGCCTGAATCAATAAATTATTGTTAGTGTTTGTGATTACTGTAACACAGACAATTTTCTGAGGAAAATCAACAGTGGCGAACACGATACGAGTAGGCGCGTACGTGTATGTGTTATTTACAAAACAATGGTAAGAAAGATATTTATTTATATTTACCAAGCTAGACCGTGGGAGGCATTAGTGCGGTGATATCCGCGATGATGAAGCGCTCGTAGCTCTGCGGTGTTCGGTGGTTGGAAACGATCACCAAAGTACAGCAGAGTTTAGAGAGGTCAGTCCTTGGAGGGGTGACCGTTTGTGTGGCATTTGATATCGAGCGCTTCCGTGCTTCAGAAGGCACGTTAAGCCGTTGGTCCCGGTTATCACTAAATGTGGTAGTCGTTAAGCCATGTTAGAGGCCTCATCGGCGGCTTGAAAAATTCTAACAGCAGGACGCCATACACCTGCCTCCGCCAATCCGCACTGGGTCAGCGTGGTGGAGTATGACCCAATACCCTCACACCTTGATTTGTGTGAGGAGGCTCGTGCTCAGTAGTGGGACGTTAATGGGCTGTGATGATGATGATGATGATGATCCGCACATAGGCGTAGATTTTGTTTTCATCTTTCGTAGATAATTATTTATATAAAGAATGTGATAGCAAACGATAACTTTGTTCATAGTTCTTTATTTGCATCATGTTGTACATAAATATCTTAATGTTACATATAAATAATAGTTCTTACTTTTCTCATTTATTTTGAATATAAGGAATACATTATGTACCAGTTCGATATTTTTTTATAAATGCGCTCGAACCGCTCGACAGGAAACAGAATAAAAAACAAAATATACGTTTTGTTTCCCGGTTTTTTTTTTAACTAGGACACTAGCGACATTAAGACATTCTTTCATCAAATGTAGTGTACGAAGAAACATGCATAACCAAATCAACTGGGATTTTTCGGCTTTGACAATTAATTTTAACAGTTAATTCTGCTGAAAAATATCATCACTATTGAATTAAACCTTAGTTAAAAATAATGTATCGCATCCTACAAACTAAAAAAGTCTGTCCAAAACTAAAATATTTCGATTAAAAAAAAACAAAATTGACATATAAAATCTGAAAAGGTTGCTTTTTGTTATTACACGCGGAATCTTCAAATATCAACATGACTGAATTAAAGTCATTGGAGGTGTGTTAACTGTACTATTAGATTGTGTTATCTGGAATCTGGATGTTCTCGTCGGTCGTCCTGCTAATTAAAATTGAATACTTGATGAGCATCCTGCAGTCGAGAATTATTTATTCACCAAGAAGATTACCATGTTACGTAACTTCTTTTCGACAGAACAGGGACAAATTTGATAGAATAAAATCTCATAAAAAATAAATTTCTAAATATGTCAAATTAAATCGTACTCGGCTGAAAATATATTTTTTACCTGTAATTTCGAAGGACAAAATCAAATTGATAATTAACAACAGATGTGTCGGGGATGACAATCACAGTAAAGTGCTAATGATGATTCTCCTCTAAATGGTACCCACTCATTACGGGCAGGCGTATCACTTACAGTTAGGTAAGAGCCTCCATTGTCTCGTCTCATAATAAGATAATTTTTATACTTAGAATTTATATGATTGTAAGTTTAAAAGGCAGTAGCAAAATTTTGCTTAAAATTTACAATGCAAACATATTTACCTCATCGCAGGGCAGATAAATATCGCATACCAATATAAACTTTTACTTTCTCTCAACTCGTATTTCTTATACAATTTTTTTCAGAAATGTTGAAACTAACTTAAGTAACTATTCAAGGAATAAACAAAAAAATTCCAAAGTTTCTTTAAAATATAATGAAAACCACTGCGAAATTAAGAAAAATCAGAAAAGGTATTCAGTATTCAGTTTCCTTCTAATTAAATACAAGGTAAAACTTACAAATAAACTAAATTTATTGGAAGTGTTCTTCCGCGCAGCGTTCTCAGCATATTTTCACTAAACAAACAATTAAAATTGTTTTGGTCCGACGAGTACCGCTTTCTGGGCATCACCCATTTTGGACCAGACCTAAAAACCGGTAGCGTTTAACATTAATTACCACAGCGCAATCCAAATTTTGTAGTATTACTCTTGTTACACTCAGTAGAAAAGGCCTTTGAGTAATAGGAACCTTATGTTATTAATGTAGGATATTTTCTTTATATGACTTTTATTCAATTGCACTATAGACTCCGAACCCCGAGTTCATACTAATATTATAAATGCGGAAGTATCTCTGTTAGTCTGCATTGCTTTCACGCCAAAACTGCTGAACCAATCTAAATGAAATTTGGTAGCCATATTGACTAAGGCCTGAAAAAGGATATAGACACATTTTATTGCGAAATTTTTTTGTACCTAAAAGAAATGGGGATCAATATTTGAATGAAAAGTATAAATTTTTGAAGCTAGAAGCATTAAACTACTTATTTAGGTTAATTATTATTAGCTGCTATAAATGTGATATTTTACGTTAGTATGACTGTTAAATTATGTACAAATTTCAATATGTAGCATCTATATAAATTAAACGTAGGTATTATACGTATTTCTATTATCAATTTAACGCATTTAGTGATGGTCAGAGGATAACCGAAATTACCACTTTGCTCTAATTATTAATTAAACACATCGTAGATTACGAAAGCAAGCTTTCGAGCAAATGCCAAACAACCACTAAAATTTAACTAAGTCTCATTATTACATTTTACTATGTAGTTAAGAAGTTATGAAATATAATTATGGAACAGATGAACATACATATGCACATATCAGCCAAAAAAGTAACGTAACATTTTTACGTGACTACGGCTATACAGCGTGTCTGCGTACTTTTTCATAGAACAAAGTAGGTCTGGCAAAGACGGGCTCTTAACCATCAGTAAAATCTCATAAAAGTTTATACACAACAGTTTTTTTATCAGTGATTGAATAAGTGCTTCAACAAAACAAATTAATTTTCCTAAACGAAAGTTGTACAATCTTCAAGACCATGTGTTCACAGTAAACCGTTGCCAATGCAGCTGGGCTGCAGCCTGCTGAATTTATAGCGCGCATTTAGCTCGCATACTTTACACGGTAGCACTCTTAACGGGACACTGCATTACGGCCTGTTCCAGCGCCCAGTGTTAATGCGTATCGTTTTTGTTATCAGTATGTCTTAAAGATAATTGAAGAGCCTTAATAATTTATTAAACGATCAAGCTTTTACAACTTAATCTTTACCTTGTCTGTTTGTGACGCTTTGCCGCCTATAATAATAGGAAGATTTTATTAAAAATTGTTTTGGAGATAAATGCAAGCATGGAAAAAGTCATAGGATTATTTGTTAATCTTTTTAAAAAAAAGTGGTTCTTTTAAGACTACAGATAGAACAAGGTCCACGTAGACAGAATTTAGTATCAGCAAAATTATTCAGTACTATTTTATTATACTTACAAGTATAACTACATATTTTGTGGCTTCAGCAAAAAAAGCAAAAATTAATTTCCTCGTGGTCGTTCTCTTTGTGAAATAAGACGCTTAGGTGGGTTGGGTAATATTTGTAGGAGTCAGTGTCGTCATTGCAAGTTTATATGGCTTTAGTTTGAGAGCATTCCTGCAATCACGGGCAATTTGATATAAAGTATTAAAGAATTACTTTGAAAGGTTTCATTAAATTAGAACCAATTAAGAGATTTCTTCGGAGCATGCTCTTTGACATAAAATAAATATTTTTTGCAATTGGTTTGCACTATATAAAGAACTAGCAGTCGCCCGCGGCTCCGCCCGCGTGGATGTCGGCTACCGCTGTAAAATGCCTACCCAGAAAAGACACGGTCAGCAAAATGATTTCCAGATCAAATCACAGACACGGACACTAACATCGACGACGCAGTCATTATCCGCAGGCTGCATAGATTGTCTTTATGTGGATGTTGAAGTTGTTAATGATGAAAATATTTAAATCTAATTAATACTTACTTTTTACTCTTAAACCATAAACAACATTTGACGCTTACATGGAGCCTACATCGCATGCTGGCTAGCTGAGCGCGGTGAGCGGCAACCACGTGACTTTTTTCTAATACTTGCATTTTTAAACTCGTGATATCTTCCGAATGAAATGTCCGAATTGAATAATTCAAAAAGTTATAAAAAGGTATTGAAGCCGTCTTGAATACAAAGTAATTTTTTTTGATAAGGATTAATACCAAGGTACAAATATAGAGCCTTTTCAAGCGGCGGCATATAAATTAAATTTTTAGAATAAAAAACCGCTTACTGTGACGTAACTATAATATTTAGACATATGCTGTCGCGACACTTTTTGTAGATAATGATGAGTACTGCAAAGTCGTAGTACATAATTTTGTTCTATTATCAATAGTTTTCGCTGCGCACGATATGTAAGGAATTTTTCAGGTAATTTTTTTACACCTTGGGTTACATTATTGGATATTTAGTAAGGATTCCTAATTTTTTTTAAAATATAATATAGCCTATGTTACTCGGGGATAATGTAGCTTTCCAAAGGTGAAAGAATTTTTGAAATCGGTCCAGTAGTTTCGGAGCCTATTCATTACAAACAAACAAACAAATCTTTCCTCTTTATAATATTAGTATAGATAAATATTTAAAAGAAAACCTCATCCTGTTTTCGAATCGTTAAAAAAAACTCAAGTCTTTACAACTCAATTTGTAATAAAACATTGCAATTGCAAAGTCAATAAAACAAAACAAAAGATTTAGTTCCTTTTTTTATTCACTCTCTCAGCCGCATTATGGAGTCTAAATAATACATCGTCTGGACATACCCCCGTCTAATCCCGAGCAGATTTGCAAAGCAAATGAGCACAGTAAAATCCCGGAGCGTATCAGCTATCAGTGCAATTTGTTCTATCTGCCGAGAAACAAACAAATAAATAACAATTGAGCTATTAAGGCGCTACCTTTCGATCAGGCGGGATCAGGGAGGGATTATGCGAATGGTTTTATTTGACCGCTGTTCGCGGGGCGCATACAAAGAGCTTTGTTGGGGTGCAAATGTGATCATTCACATATTGACGAGATTAAGATCAAAGTGATAACTATCTATCAGAATGATATCTTATTAAATCTACATCAATCGAATCTGGTTTAATTTGATATTTATTATTTCCTAAGACTATCACTTACCAAAAGAAATTTTAGAAGATATGTAACTGAGGGGTGATTATGACAGTGACGCTGAAGTAGTTTATACCACAGTGCCAGATTATTATTTTCACCTAATAGCGGTCAACGCCTTACTCTATTTCACCATCGATTTTTGATGGTCTTTTTGAAGGCTGACTTTTAAAGATCGTTGGTTCAATTCCTATAAAAGAAAAATTAATATTTGTGTGCATCGACACGTACATTCACCTCCCCTCTGTCGGTACGAATATGTACCTATAACTACGCCATAAAAACTACCGAACGGATTTTCATACGGTTTTCACCAATGGAATAAATGAAAAAGTCTTGTTCACAATCGAATAAATAAGCAGTTACAATTGACTATCTTCCGCCGCAGGCTCTGCGCTCTTGACATATAGTTTATATTTAGTTTGAGACCCTGGAAAGGACTTTGGACAATTTTATGCAAAAATCATTTCTGGATAGGATGCTAAGTGGGGTAAAATTATAAGTGGAAATTTCAGCGTTTCGCAAGTAAGGGATAGGGGAAATAATATTATTATCTATAAAAGCGAAAGGTCACTGACTCACTCATCATTATATTTCAGAAACTACAAGTGCCAAATTTTGCACGTGGGGTTTCTTTTAGGACATTGATGTTTAGTAAGACGTAATAGGTATTGCAATATTTTAACCATATTTACTATTATAACATTTATTTTTTTAAAAGGGATTAAAAGGGCGACAAAGTTTATATAAAAAATCTATAGTTTTAAAAGTAGAATTTATTATATAATACTCATAATTAATAGAAATTTAAATGTGAAAGTATTTTTTCACAAAAGCT
The DNA here is from genome assembly GCA_949126915.1 of Musotima nitidalis. NCBI lineage: Eukaryota > Metazoa > Arthropoda > Insecta > Lepidoptera > Crambidae > Musotima > Musotima nitidalis. Next base: position 1,138,561 of record OX421431.1, read on the forward strand.
ATTCCAAGGGAAAACACGGAGTGTAAGTTTTAATGGAAAATCATTTAATTTTAAAGTTGTCTGTCCTAAGCGCGTTAACTCTTTAATATAACATTACTATTGCGCCGGCGCAGGACTTTTTCACAGGACTTTCATCAACAGATAGCTGAAGTTACAGTTACAAGTTACTTAGTATTTTTCCTCGGAAACTCGATTTTAAAAGTACCTGTAGGGCACGCTTACGAAACCGCTAGCGCCCTAACGTTGTTATATAAATGTTGTGTATATAAATTATATCAATGTTTTATATTCTATATTAAAACTTTGTCTTTTCCACCGCATATAAAAAGACGCACAGAATTGATGGATTATACCTATAGGTATATATATACTCATAGATACTATATTTTCATTGTGCATAAGCATTGTTCTGATAGCGATCACCGCCACTTCACTTCTGCTCTCTTACGTAAATCCAACATGCTTGGCTTGGCTGATATATGGTGATCACAATCAGCGGAAATGCGGTTTAGCTGGTTCATTTATCCTCAGAAGACATAGCTTCGGCTCCACCTTCCACCACGTACGGACGAAATCGATCCTGGATTGGCCTTCACATCCACCGCCCATATTTCACTTTGGCCGAGTTCCTCAGAGTTATCTGAGCACACAATGCAGACCAATAACGACCCACTCCTTGGCTCATTATAATATTCTTCAAAAGGATTATATTATAGGTACTTTATTTTAATTCAATTATTATTTTGTGTACGGTGTGCTGAAAGTAAACACAGCAGTAGGCTGCTGAAATGTGCTAAGAAGTAACTTCAGCATAAAAATGAACTGTGTGAATTCGTAAAGATGAAAGTCAATCAAATAAGTCTTGATGGCTCTTACTCATCCACATTGACATCACGATAAAAATATGACAAACGCTCACTTACTATCGTGTTTTACTTGATTTCCCCAATTTCTCTACGTTTGTCAATAGGCCTTTGATGTGAATGAGCATCTACCACTTTTACAAGAATTCAAACATAATTGGGCGAACGTGGTTGTCGAATTTCGATGGTAACATTGGTTATTGCATAACCGCACGGCTTCACAGTTCGTTGGCCGCATACAAAGCAGAGTCGGCTTTCTATAGTTTGCTGTAAGAACTGGAATGAGGATTTCAATTTCAATTTGAATTAAATCAATACCTTTTAAAGTATTATTATTGAGTATGTCTGCATTTATGCTACCAATATAATCGTACTTAAAAAAATCTACGCAGTGTTAGCGGAAAACCTAAATTACTGATCCCTGAAAAGATCACTAATGATACCGATTAGCCTTTTCACTAAAAATATCTTAAGAATAAATCCAGAAGTTCATGCTTTACTCGGAGTGATTATCACCAAACCGTCAAAACTAAATATAAATATAAAAAAACAATCAGAGTATAATTAATTATACTGAAATCAAGAAGCTGCCTGCAACCAAACAATTCAAAAAATAAAAAGTATTTAAGGGTAAGTGAGTCTAAGTGCCAGTTCCGAGCCACCGCTCTGTAAGAAGTACTAGCAAGAAAATCACAGGCTATGCTCTTTTAAATTATCAATTGGTTAGTTACAATCTTCGTTTGGCTGTGAAGCTATGAAATGCAATATATTATAATATTAACAATATTCATGTTTTAAGTCATTCATATTAAAATAGCATGAAACGGCAGTTTAATCCCAAGCATTTTTATCTGCCACATAGTCTTTGATAGAATAGTATCCCTTTAAAGACAGCTTGCGTTTTATTGTTAATTTAAATTTATTTAGGCTTAATTGCTAAATATTGCTTGGGATTTTATTGTAGAATCGCACACATTGACCTTTAAATGATTTGTTTATCTTTTGGAGCCTAGTGGCAGATACAACTAGTTTATGCATTTCTTGTGTTTAGGTTAGTTTCGTTTGGTTAATTAAAGTCTCCAAAATATAAAAATTATTGTTATTTGGTTTGTCGCCATTTTGTTGTAGAGACCATTTTGGTGTTTTGTTGTACCTTCGAGACTTTCTACGTAAATTGTTTACAGAGAGCGTCTAACTTTTACATGCAAAGATGACATTTACTGTGAGTAAACGATCTCTGAAACGCCGCTCCGGAGCATGACACCAATGGTCGACTGATGCTGAGGAGCTTACCGCAAAGGAATTAAAATTCAAGTCGTATTTAGATTTCAAATGCTCGTTTTGCTGGTGAAATATTATACTCTTTACTATTTAGCTTGGCAGTAGGGACACGTATATCAGTGTCCCCAAATATTAGAGCTTTCATAACTTCGTAAATTGTTGTTGTATAGGATATTTCTATTATTTACAAATGCTGACGTGGACTAAAAGCTCCGTTTTACAAAACGCTAAACATTGGGTTTAAAGTCCGATGCCCAGTAAAATCACTAGAACAGTGCCCATCTAAGAGAAACACAGCAAAGCTCTCACACTAATGCTAACGGCACGGCACTGACATCTAGCGTTGTGGTTCTATGCTCGAGTGCAATGGTAGCTATTTACTCTTTTCAAACCCCTGAGCGACCTCAGGTTCAAATAGTTTTATCCAAAGAGAGCTTTATTGACTTTGATTGCATAAATAATTAAATAAATTTTCCAATTCACGTTATAGCACTCGGCTGAATAATCTCTAATAATATACCCTCGCACCTTGGTATGTGAGAGGAGGCTCGTGCTCAGTAGTGGGACGTAAATGGGCTGAGATGATGATGATGATGATGAATAATCTCTTAGACTGATGTCTTATCAGCAAATATAAGTGCATCCAGAATTCTCATAGCCACATTTTATTGAGCCTTAAATATTGAAGCTAAAGAGATTATTTGTTTGAGATGTTTGAAATAATCCAAAAATTAATCGTGTTATCTTTGTGGTTGAAAAGCGAGAAAGTTTCAAAAGTGGGCGTCTACACTGAAATAACCGTCGTCCTAGGGAGGTCTACATACAATGACTCACGATGAAAGCCTAAATTACAAAATTGGATACAATATAGATAGCGAGAGACATATAGATTTCATTCAATACGTCGTTCACCAAGTAGGCTAAGTGAAAAAATCAGAAGTCGCCAAAAAAAAAATATATATTAATATGGATAACACTTTCTCGAGTTACAAAGTTTTAAGGGTTAATCAAAAATTTGGTCAGTACCCAGCTATTACTTAGGTACTGACCAAATTTTCATTAACTATTTCTATAAAAAAAGATGTTTAAAAAATCATTTATATTTAATTTGTTATATATATTTTACTGGGACATCATCATCATATCCTAGCATTATCCCGGTTGTCCTAAACTCGAGCTTAGGGCCCAGGGTCTGCTCACTGGTTCAGATTTGTTTCTATCATTCTATGTTTAAACCAGCTTTCAGTCTGTTAGAAGGCACTTACTTCCTAATAACGACTGCCAAAGATGTTCATGACAGCCGGGACCAACGGCTTTACGTGCTTTCCGAGGTACGGAGCAAGCGATAATTACGCACATAACTTCGAAAAGTCATTGGTGCGTCACCAGGATTTGAACCCGAAACCCCTCTGAATTTAAAGGCAAGGGGTCTCGCCACTGGGCTATCGCCGCTTAATAATTATATTTTACTGGGACAAAAAGTCCAAATGGGTAAGTCAAACTTCGAGAAAGAGGTCAATCATCGAATCCAGCTCGGTTGGGCTGCGTTCGGGAAACTGCGCTACATGTTGTCGTCAAAAATACCTCAGCGTCTAAGGACGAAAGTCTTTGACCAGTGTGTGTTGCCAGTGATGACGTATGGGACTGAGACGTGGTGCCTGACTATGGGCCTCATTAGAAAGCTCAAAGTCGCTCAGCGTGCAATGGTGAGAACTATGCTCGGAGTGTCCGTACGTGATCGAATCAGAAATGAGGAAATCCGTAGGAGGACTATTAATAGTGACCTACATAGCGAAGCGAGTTTGCAGGCTGAAGTGGCAATGAGCAGGGCACATAGCTCGAAGAACCGACGACCGATGGGGCGTTAAGGTTTTTCAATGGCAACCGCGAACCGGCAGACGTAGTAGAGGACGGCATCCCACGCGATGGACAGATAATCTGGTCAAGGCGGCGGGAAGCCGATGGATGCAGGCGACTCAGGATCGCTCAATATCTATTGGGGAGGCCTATGTTCAGCATTGGACGTCATATGATTGAGATGATGATGATATATTTTTTAAATATAACATTTAAATGAATTCAAATGATTCCGTTAAATTATTAGGAGCCATTAAAATACAAGATCAATTAAATACAGCTTACGTATATATGCTTAAGACATTATTATTACCTATATGATTAACCACTTGAAAAAGGAAATCAGAAACCCATAACAATATTTCAAGATCTGTAGCTTTTCACGAGCAAATAAAAATAATAATATCCACTCGGAACCTCTCAGAAGTAAATTATTGAGCTCCCGAGAGCTGGCGACTGACAGAAATAAACTCACCTCCAAACGTGAAACACTGGAAAATAAAACGTTCTACCTGCCTTATCTTGCAGCGCAAGGAAACTTGTAGTCAGAAACCTGGCTTTAATTTGAAAATTTCCACGAAGGTTTTTTTTATAAAATCATATTTTATAGTCTGTACTCTTTACTTTGTTACAATCAATATGAATTACCAAACCTTGATTGTGCGCAACTGAAAATCTTATAGATCAAAAGAGTGTCAGTGCTGGGTAGTATACACTAATAGTACCTATATGTACACGAATAGTAAATGAACTGGGAAATAAGCGCCTATCATGCCTGGCTCGGCTATGGGGTTACTCTGTGGGGCAATAGTGTATATAGAAATAAACTTTTCATCCTTCAAAAGAAATGTATCCGCATTATTGTAAACATTACAGACATGGAAAGTTGTAGACCACATTTTAAATATTTCAAAATACTTACATTGTTATCCCTATATATTTTTAAATTATGTAAATTAGTCCGTAAGAACCCCGATAAATACACTCAAGTACAAGATGAAATTCCTCAATCTCATGGTCTAAGACCCCGTAATAAGTTAGCCACACCTTTCACAAAGCTGCACATAGTGAGCGCGGGTACCGAGCACATGTCAATAAAAGTATATAATAAGTTACCCAAAAATATTAAATGCATAACTAAATATTCCAAATTATATATTAATCTATAGGAACATCTATTGCAAAAAGCTTTCTACAGTCTAAACGAATATCTACATTCTTAAACATATAATTGAACAGTTAAATACATTTAATATAATTAGTAAAAACATAATGATGATTTTTATGGTTGTTTAATTTATAATGTATTTAATTTCTATAAATAATATAAGGAAGAAATGTGTTCCTATTTCAAATTGTGATACCCTTGCAGGGTTCATTTGAGGACAAAGTATTATTTTTAAGACCTAAGTGTACACCAAATGAAACAATAAAGAATTATGATTATGATTATGATGATTATTATTGCAATTATTACGTAGCCCTTTACCCACTTGGTATTTTTGTATTGCTAAGAGGTTAAAAAAACTGCAGTAAACTCTTCGGACGTTATCCCTGATATAATCCTTATAGGTACGGATTAGCAGGGCTCGTACCATATATTGTACGCGTAGACTGAGGTAAGCCGCATAAGCCTATATAAGTATATATTCATTATTGCATCTAAAATTACAGCTTAAACATGTACAAGCGCAATGGTGAATATTTTCTGAGGACATAATTTGAGGTAAATATTTTCTTAGGTTCAAATTTATATTCGCAAGGTTTCGAAGATTTCGATTGAGTTCAATAGAAGTTAGAAGTGGGTAAGAATTTAAAAAAAAATCATAGTATACATTTATGAAAACGCAAATATAGTGGTAAAAATCACAATATTCAATAAAATCATAATAATTAATAAAATTAATGAAAATCATAATGTATATGACGAAAATCTTAATAATTGAATAGCTGGGATTCTGGCAGTAGTCACCGCGCCGACCAAGACGTGTTATCTTGCACGTTTCCCGTTGTCACGCGCCAGTCACGTGCCACGGCCGCGTAATGGCCGCCAGTCGCCACGTGATCGGACGATGCTGCTCCGAACAGCTTTTATTTATGACCACCTCAACCTGATAACGCGGATTTGATGCTGTACTTAATGTGGACGTTAAAAAGAGTCGCGAAAATGTAGTATTATTAAGCTTCTGAACCGTACTCAACAGGGAATCAACCTGTGGAATAAGAGAAAATCGAAGATGTATTCCCTAATATTGGGACCACATTTACTCCTTAAAGGAGATTTAAGCACTTCCGTGGGTTAGAGGTTGCTTATCTGATTTTCTGCAATATGTAAAGATTAATTAAGAAAATCATTAATCAACTAATGTTTTGGTAGTCAGGTCATAAACAGATAGTTAGAAATTATTTGTTTAAAGACATAGACCAAGCCAGTTAACTGTTTAAAATCATGCTTTTAATATTCTGTCACACTATTATTAGATCATATTACCAAGCTAAGTCAAACTTCTCATCAAGATAAACAAACCCAAAAACGTCTCCTCTATAACTCTTGACACATAAATTTTTCTACACTACAACAGTGTTCTCATAGTTATGAATAATAATATATGTACCAACAATTAAGTTTGAATCCCTTTTGGGAAGAATAACCTTAAAGTTGTTTCTATTAAATAGTTTAGATTACAGTCTATTAGGGATATCTGCCCATAATCACCACGCTGGGCAGGCGGGTTGGTGATCGCAGTTTAAGTCAGTTCGCAGGATGACGCTGCTGTCCATCATCCGGTAAGATTTATCTTCGTCGACTCCCCGTGAGATGAGAAGGGGGGGATACTAGGCCGATATCACACGGCTAACACACATTGTTATACCTCAAACTTATTAGCTATATAATATCACTAAAGAAGGTAATTTTTTGTTTGATTAAGAATATTGTAGCACCTCTAGGTTGCGGATACTGTCGGACGGCAGAACTTCAGAGAAATCTGGTTAGAACAGTGAGCAGACCCTGGGACCGGGATTATGCTAGGATATGATGAATACTTATTCTAGCTAGTGCAACTTCTTAATGTATTTATATGCACCATGTTAACTGCTAATGTAAGAAGGTTTTATTTCTTTATTTTCAATTATTTTAACTTTATCGCACAAATTAAAAAAAAATTAAGGCGAACTTAATGCTGCAAGGCATTCTCTACCAGTAAACCTTTGGGTTAGCAATAAGGTATGAGGCAGTACGACCAAGAAAACATATAAGCTTACATAGAATTAAATATGTGTTATTAATAAACTACATAGTTATACTTAAACACAAAAATAATATTAATTATGATTTATGTCTATATATTAGGTCGGGGAAAAAGTCTTTTCGCATAACGTAGGTATAAACTTATTATAAATTTTTTTTGACTGTACTATTTGTGTCTGGCTGGTTTTGGTAACATTAAAAAGGTTCCATTATAAAGAAAAGAAAAAAATAAAAAAAAGTTGTTTCCCGCTATTTTTCATTTGTTTTTCTCTCCGTAAAAATGAGTGAATCTAATCAAGAAATTCGATACATTTTAAAATTTTATTATAAAAAAGGCAAAAATGCAACTCAAGCAGTGAAAAAAATTTGTGATGTTTATGGACCTGATGCAGTGTCAGTAAGAGTAGCACAAATTTGGTTCAAACGTTTTCAGTCCGGAAATTTTGATGTTAAAGATGCACCTCGGTCTGGTCGCCCTGTTACGAATAAAATGGACGCCATTTTTGAAAGAGTGGAGCAAGATCGGCATATTAGTAGTTACGATGTAGCTGAAGAACTGGGAATTGACCACAAAACAGTTTTGACCCATTTGAAGAAAGCTGGTTATACAAAAAAGCTCGATATTTGGGTGCCACACGAGCTCACTCAAAGAAACTTAATGAACCGTGTACTCATTTGCGATTCATTATTGAGACGTAATGAAACCGAGCCGTTTTTGAAGAGATTGATAACTGGCGATGAAAAGTGGATCACGTACGACAAGAACGTGCGAAAAAGGTCGTAGTCGAAAGTTGGCCAGGCTTCACAGACTGTGGCCAAACCTGGCCTAACACGAAATAAGGTGATGCTGTGTGTATGGTGGGATTGGAAGGGCATTGTTTATTATGAGCTTTTACCGCCCGGCAAAACCATCAATTCTGATCTTTACTGCCAGCAACTGATGAGATTAAAGGAAGCAGTGGAGAGAAAACGGCCGGAATTGATCAACAGGAAGGGTGTGGTCTTTCATCACGATAACGCTAGACCACACACATCTTTAGCCACTCAGCAAAAATTAAGAGAGTTCGACTGGGAGGTCCTAGTGCATCCACCATATAGCCCTGACCTTGCGCCTTCAGATTTTCACCTGTTTCGGTCTCTGCAGAATTCTTTAGGTTCTGTAAGGTTGACCTCAAGAGAGGACTGCCAAAACTATTTGTCCCGTTTTTTTGATCAGAAGTCCCAAAGTTTCTACAGTAACGGGATAATGTCTCTGCCCACAAAATGGCAGAAAGTTATTCAACAAATCGGTACATATATATTGTAAATAAATGTAAATAAACTTTGAAAAAAATGTCTTGACTTTTCATACAAAAATACGAAAAGACTTTTTCCCCAACCTATTATTAATCAGATGATGAATCCTCAAGAAGGTATTTTTTAAGCAACCCTTTAAAAGTAGGTTTGCTTTCTGTCAACCTAATGTCAATATGGAGGGAGTTCCAAAGTTGAATAGCTTATATGCAGAAAGAGTTTGACATAAAACCTAAACTGTGATGTGGAGTGGCAAGGAAAAAGTTGTCATACGAGCGAAGCTGCCTAGAATGAGTAGAAGAGAGAGTTTTGAACTTGGAGCGTTAATATTTAGATGAGTGAGGATTGCGTAAAATGGAAAAAAGGATAGTTAGGAGCCTTACTTGGTGACGCAGACGCGATAACCATTTAAGTTGAGAACGATAGGGAGAAATATGGTCATACTTACGGACCCCGAAAATAAAGCGAATAATACTGTTTTGTATATGGTCCAATTTTAGTAGAAGACCTCGTTTAAATCACGAAAGCATACATCGGCAAATTCCATAATGGGGTTCAGTAATGGTAAAACTTTTTAGAAGAAAATATTTTAATCTGTGAAGGGCACGTTAAGCACCAATGATTTTCCGACTGACCTCTGTGATGTGAGTAGACCAGCTAAGAGTCAATGTGAAGGCCAAGATCCCGAACACTGGAACTAAATGGTATGCTAATGTCATTGAGAACCAAAAGCGGAACCGTAGCCAAATCCAACTTATAGAGCCTTCGAGAACTACCAATCATAATTGGTTGACATTTGGAAGGGTTTACCCATAAGCCAAACCTTTTGGACCAATTAGTAATTGTCGTCAAATCCTCGTTTAGGAGAGCAATTGCAGTATTGATATTAGCAAGATCACATTCACAGTATAATTGTAGGTCATTAGCATATAGATGGTGAGAGCAACAAAGGTAGGAAACCAAAGTATTTATAAAAAGGGGAAGAGATAAAATTTCACCTTGGGGGACACCTTTATTAATATTATGTAAACTTGTGACGGTCGCGGTATATCGGTTGAGTGCCAAGTTATAGGACCATTATACGAGGTTTATACCTCGCCGATGTAATGTAATTAATAAAAAAATTGATTAAGCATAAATAAGTTGTTTTCGCTTTGAAAACTATAATAGCAAATGATTTATTTTAATGTGATAGAAAATACATACATAAATAAATAACAAAAGTAATAAACAGTAAATATTTTATTCACCTTACGACCTTTGGTAACGAAACTTACTACCATGCCCCAGATATTACTTAACTAGCCATATAAAACAATGCAAAATACTAAGTTATTTAAATATAAATGTCGCAATGATTTTTGATATATTCATTATAGCTTCACAGATGCGAGCTTAATGAGGAATCGAGTGGCATATTAAACTGAAATAAATTAAACTTGATGACGATATGTGGCATCAATCTGCAATGCAGATTATTATGAAACTTCAATGCATATTGTTTAAAAATTATTAAGTAAAAGCGATACAATATTTATTTCAGGACAGCTAATGACTCGTTTTTGTTTAAACACTTTTTGTGAAAACCTCAATGTTAAATCGAAATTCGCGGGTTCTATTTTTACTAAGGACCACATATATTAATGTGCATGAATATGGCCACCATTTTCATCTTAGCCCATTAACGTCCCACTATTGAAAAAGAGCCTCCTAGCACTAGCCAAAGTGAGAGGTTTAAGATTAGGGCATACTCTACCACGCGGGACTAGTGCAGATTGGTGGTAGAACTTTTCAAGTCCCCCAATTAGGCCTTTTTTACGTCGGTAACAAAATGCATTTACGCATAGCCCTTCGGCCAAAGGGTCCGAGTGGGGTGTGGAACTCACCACCGGCAGACGCGACCGCCAGCAGTAATACCTACTAAAAATTCTCCAAAAACGCCTGCCGCTTGCTGACAGAAATGGGTTTCAGCGTCTGACCACTCTCACGCGGCCTACGTCCCGCGGAACAGAAACGGGAGGACCTTCTCAGAGAGGCGCAGTGGACGCGCCCCTCCTACGCACACAGCGTGAGTTGTCGACATCTCGGAGGGTCTATGGTTAGACAGCAGGAGTGCCCTTCCCCCCTGACTAACGCAATGACATCCCGGGCCTACAAATCAAATTGTCTTTTACCTTTAGATTCCTACTTCAGTGAGTATATAGATCTGTATAGGATGACTGAGGATATATTCATAAATTTCAATTACAAGGTTGCATTTTAACACGATTCACGGCTCTCGTTTGCCTCAAGTCCTACCAACCAGTCGTTGTTACCGATCCGGGCAAATTGCCGCCTGCTCGAACCAAGCTAATTGCAACTGAGCCTTTTAAAAGTATTAACATGCCGAAATAATACTTTAAACGGTATTTCGCGTAGTTAATAGCAGTTTATTATTCCCACAGGTTTAATACTTCACGCTTGGCCATGTTGCCTTTTAACAGTGGTAGCCGAAACTAATATACGAAGCAGCTTGAAAGTATATTTTCAAAATAATAGTTCATTTAATTTTGCAGCCATTAAGCTGTACTAACGATCGGTCATTAAAATTATTTTTGTGGTTTTAAAGGATTTTTTAAAACAGGCATTTTTATAACGTTAAAACGAATAATTGCAGCTAGATTGAATAAAGCCATGGTTACAAAATTTGTATCCGAGGTTGATATAAGTCTAAAAATATATATATATATAATAATATGGCCATATGATAAACAATATTTGAGTGGATGAAATAGAGAGATTTCTTCTTATTTTTCAATTCTAAAAATGATCATATGGAGAATTCAGCGAGTAAAACCTATTGTATTTGTTAAAAAAAATATAGTCAACGTTGTGTTGTTAGTTTAATTGGCCTATAACTTACAAAAAAAAAGATCAGACGCAATATGTCCACACCTTGTCTTATAAAAAATTGTCTTACACACTATGTTAGTAAAATAATACATAAAAAAATTATCAACAAAACATACGAGTACACTATATAATCACTGACTTGCACTACTGACATGCAGTTTAGTGAATCTCACGTATATGGATGAATCTAACCTAGCTGATATCATTTTCAAGATGGTATTGGGTCTCCCCAGCATTCTGATTAGAGCTGAGTAACAATTCATTCACAATAATGCATAGAAGTCCTCAGCTCTTGCATCAGCAAACATGCTGATTAACTACAAAATCGAAGAAGCCCAACAGCATCGTGAAAATAGTATTATTTATCACAACAAACCAAAACCATGGATTAGAATTGAATTTTGGCATACAAGTAACCGTAATAAGAAAATATTATTAAATGACACAACAAACCAAAACTATGGATTAGAATTGATGTTTAGCATACAAGTAACCGTAATAAGAAAAATTCAATAAAAATGGAAATTATACACACAGGCTACGACAAATTTTATCACGTGTTGTACCTAACAAGTAAATTAAGGAAAACATGACACAAAAAATTACATTTGTGTATGTCCCATTGTTTAAAACAGTAAAATAATACAATATTGCACCCTATGTACTGTAAATATTGCCATCAGAAATATTAGCGATATAAATATGAGATCTCGTTTAAAATAAAATTGCGTAAACATTAGTGGTCCAGTCCCCTATTGGTGCACTCTTTTACGTGCACGAATATGACACCTGAATATGAAAAATAACGACCCGACAGATGACGCAACACCGCAGAGACATTTGAGTTGTATAAGTTATGTACCTAGTGAGATTGACAATGTATATTTTTTTATAAAATAAGAAAACAGTGTTTCTTAATTGTAATTGCGTAAACAACATTTAAGTAATATTTACAGCGATTACGGGTGATTTGCTAAAGTATTTTTGGGACGATATAACAGAGGAAATCTCTTTCACAAAAGAGTTCTAAATAAAAACAAGATATAAAAAAATCAAGTAACATCCTTTTTGAAGTAAATAAAATAAAAATAACTAAGCATTTTCTATATTGGTTACGTACTTAACTTTATGCTTAACCTTTTTTGTAAGAGATGCTTTAAAACTTTGTTAAAATTACAATTTAAAACTACCTATCTATTTCTAAATTATCCGAATTCTGAAAAATGTGGAACTCGGTTAGAGCAAGATCTGGGGAGTATGGTGGGTTATATTCCAATTTTCGCCGGCGTCTGTTGTGTAGTGTGTGGTCTAGCGTTGTTCTTTTTTTTTGTTTTCTGTCGGTAACATAATGCGTTTACGCACTGCCTTCCGGCCAAAGAGATGATACGATTCTAAATCCCCACGTTATTGTGACGACCCACCTTTCAAGCATCTTCACTTGTCAAATTTGTTTTAAATGATCCTAGATAGTTTTATCATTCGCACCGAAGCCCGCAGCCAAATCTGTCGTGGTTTGAGATGGATCCGCTTCCACGATCGCATTTAACACCTTATTGACAACTAGGGTCTCTGGCCGTCTACGAGGCTTGTTCTGCAGGTCAACATTTTCAGAACGAAAGCGCTGGAACCAAAAACGTACCGTGATTTCTTTTAGAGTGACTTCTGAGTATCTATCTATATCTTAATCCTTCGAGCTGTTTCTGCAGCGCTCGTGCCACGGTGGGACTCGTATCCAAAAATAATGTGGTATGCAAAATTTTCCATTTTGATCACAGAACGGTGTTATAACAATTAAATAGCGCGAAAACAAATGAATTATCACATTCAGAACACAAATAGATAAGGTTTCAATTAAAATTAATTTGTATTTGGAATTCCTAGCCAAACGCCGAACTTTTGAGATCAAAGTGGCCAGTTCAATAAATCGCCAATTTCATATGTAAAGAACTTGTATTATAAATACCGACCAGGCTACAAAAGTTGAAACTAAAAATGGTGTAACTGGCATTTTCCGCTGTATAATTACAACGCGATTCGCGACAGTGAAGCGACCGAGCGCTGAGCGTTGAGCGCACAATGCACTGCCCGAGAGCGTAATCACTGCGACTGCTCGAGTGCTGCCCTCTGAGGACCCTCCACATCGCATTGTTTTGCTTCAAATGTTTTAGCTTTTAATATTGTTTTAACGTGCTTTTGTTTTTGATATGTAAAACTGAGTGAATTGGTTTGATGAATTTAAGACCAGCTGCTCGGTAATTGTTATTTTATAAAATGTTATTAAGCTTCATAAAGTTACAATGGTATGCCGAATCATGAAATATAATACGAAAAAGTCTGCAAACTTTGTATACAATAATCAAAAACAGATAACTATGTCATAACATAATAGAATTTACAAAAGTTTGAGTTTTGAACAGATGGAAGCGAACAGTCAAAAATTAGAAGGAGCTTAAAGTTCTGTCAAACAATTTTCCTTTCTGTTAAATTGGGTATTTATAAGTCAATTGTATGGATTACTTCAATAAGTAACAATTAAACTTTTTAAAAGTAACAAAAACATTTACTGCCGACAGGTTATCTTTAAATTACGATTATTTGATCGTCAATCATGCAAAATATACGACATAATAATAATAATAATAAAAATCTTTATTTCGGATTAACATCCATAAAAGTTATAACACATAGATTTTCAACTAAAAATAATACACAAAATCTAAATTTACGTGTGCTATTATCGTATATTCCAGAAAAAACGACAAGTCATGTCTAAAATGTCATGTCACTGATATGTCATTTCAAAATGGAACTGAATAAACCGCCATGTTACTACTGTATTCATGCGTAAGTACGCTTAAATATAGTCATTTTTCCATGCAAAGGTTAAAGTTATTTTTGAGTGTTATTAGTCTATAACAAAATTATTTACATAGAAATGGCTCAATATTTTTTTCTTTTTAAGCATACTTGTATTTTGATGAAGTAAGACTTTTTGAACATTTTGTCAGTAGGGCAGTCAACATGAAATCTTTATTTAGCTTAGTTTTGGCACTCTGTCTGTCCGTGGGACGCTAATGGTGCACCCACCCCGCATCGATCTTAACCATCATTTCCAAGTAGTACTTAGCAACATTCGATAACAAAGAGTTTTTTAATAAAATGTGAAAGTTAGAGTATGTTCCATGATGTTACTGTGTTGCACTATGTGGCTCAACAAAAGGTAGATATGAGTGAAAACAAGGGCGACGGTCCCACCCTCTTGACCTCTTGATTTTAAATGATTAACATGTTTTAGTTACAAAATGATATTTTATATTGACAGTTCCTCTCTGCAACCAATTATTGAATTCAGAATGGCTTTTTTTATAACTGGCTTCTTTTACAAAGTACGAACTTAAGTTATATTTGTGAATTTAACATTTTGGTGTTAAATAATTATAATCTATAAGCTTAGAATGCGCGGATGTCCATAATTTCTTGATGGAGCAATTCTCAAAACAGTATAGGTCAATTCCACTTTAAATGTATCGTAAGGCTACACTTTATGAAACTGTAAATATATTATGCACTTTTAAAAATATTTTGAATCATGTATTTGTGAAGCTTGCTTCTGCTAGCCTCCTCAGGAAAGTAAAAGTAGTAGATATATTACATTGATAGTCTGTCGTTGTCACAGTAAAAGCCAAAGGATTATAAAATCTTTCATCAGAATTGTAAACACAGGAATTATTACAATTTGTTAGGGGAATAGGCGTTGTGACATCGGAGCTGAGCTAGACAACACTTACGTGAGGACATTTTCATGCATTTACGCTGTTATTGTTTTAAACTGTTGACCTGCCGCCGAGCAAGAGTTAAAGGGGCCACTGCGCAGAATTGTGTTATATTAATAGAAAAATTCCATTTGGTCGACCTTATGTCGGCTGTTTTACTCGATGTGACCGAAAATTGTGTTTATATAGAAATTTAGAACAAGACACACTTGTGGAAAAACATATTTATCATGTAATAGTTATAGAGATAAATAATCTCATACAGAAAAACCCCTTTGTGATAGGCTAGAAACAGCACAACAGCTTTAATTCATACAGCCGACAATCCCACATATTTTTTTGCTCTTTCCTCGTCTTTATTTGTCACTCTTCACACAAAGCATCAGTTTTAATTGGTGGTTCCAAAGAACGGTATTCTGACGAGTGTTGCGTACAACAATGACGCATCTCCTCTTCCGACATTTCGTGAACGAGCCCTCGGGCGTGGTATATTTTGCAGCAGCATTTTACGCGTTAATTAACGCCCGCCGCTCACCAACCTACCCCAGCACCTCTCGCGCGTCGCTCTGCACGTTTTAAACATAGCTAACTAGGAACAAATACTTCACTCTTCCTTTGCCTTATACTAAGCTGGGCATTATTAATTTTGCCAAATTAATAATTTTTTATACACAAACAAAGGAACAGGTACCTATGCAGCTTTGTTTTGCATACTTCCAAAGAATAAAATTAAGTCTCCTTGTCAGGAATTTTGAACAGATAGAGCAAGCTTGGTAGGTGAACTAAAAGCAAAAAAGGAACCATTTGTACGGACTTCTCTTGACAAGCGACGAAGGGCATGTGAGGTAAATAGTAATAAATATAAATTTTAGCGTTTAGAAGGGAAGAGCTGTTATAACCGAAGAAGTGGCGGATCAGTCCATGACGCATGACGGAGATGTAAGTTAAAAGATAATATGTTTTGCGGATCCTAGATAAACTAGAAGCAGGCTCCTGCCCTGCGGATGATGAAATAAAGGAAAATATTTATAAATATTTTTGACGTTGACCTTTGCCAAATGATACAAAAAACTATTTACCAAATAAAAAAACCATAATTATTATAATGAGAGTAATTAATATAGAAAGAGCTAACTGTTCTCTTTTGGCTGTTTCTAGTTAAATACGACAGCCCTCATACGGTATCGTGTTTCTAACAACTTGCTGAGACTTGCACTCGGCGTTGATAATTATGTGACGTTTTCACAGTGGAAAACACAGCTCATTTTTATAATTTTTTTGTCTTCGAAAATTTTGTTTCTTTATTTTTAGAGCGTTCTTGTTTTCTACAACTTTTTGATGACTTGAATACATTGAAGTCTTTTTATTCTGAAAAGATATATTATAAAATTATTATATTCTCGATTAAATTTAAGCTTACCAATCGTTACTGGGTGGTTGAAAACAATCACCAAGCAAGCAAAGTTCCTAAAGGTCAGTCCTTGTATAGGTGACCGTTTCTGTGATATTTAATATCAAACTTCTGTGCGTTGTATGGCATGTTAAGCTGTTGGATCCAGTTATCACTATAATTATGTCGTAGCCGTTAAGTCATGTTAAAGGCCCTTTTACACGGTTATGAAAAATTCATCCCTCTCAGCCTGGTTTGTAAAAAGAGGCCCGTACTCACCTTAATGGGCTGAGATGATTATAATGATGCATTGATTTTAATCATCATCATCATCATCACAGCCCATTAACGTCCCACTACTGAGCACGAGCCTCCTCTTATATGTCAAGGTGCGAGGGTATTTGGTCATACTCCACCACGCTGACCCAGTGCGGATTTGCGGAAGCAGATGTATGGCGTCCTGCTGTTAGATTTTTTCAAGTCGCCCATTAGGCCTCTAACATGGCTTAACGACTACCACATTTAGTGATAACCGGGACCAACGGCTTAACGTGCCTTCCGAAGCACGGAACCGCTCGATTTCAAATGCCACACAAACGGTCACCCATCCCATGACTGACCTCTGTAAACTCTGCTGTACTTTGGTGATCGTTTCCGACCACCGAGCACCGCAGAGCTACGAGCGCTTCTTAATATTTCAATAGATTTTAATAGTTACAACATAAATACACTTCATTACTTACCCATCCTATCAATACTATGAGTTCTAGCCTATCAAAACTTAAAACGAATTCGATCATTTTATCCGCACAAGTTATTCCACCTTAATAATATAAACATGAATACAAGTAATGCTCCACTCTACTAAATTACTTCTTTATATGTTAAAATTGAAATTACTAATGAACAGTTGTTGGACAATTCGTTAAAAAAATAGTACTTGGTAAGTGTGTTGCTAAAACAGACTTTTAGAATTTAATCATTCGTTTTAACATTTCTATTGTCAGATTCGTGTGTGCGTGTGTGTGTTTTGTACGAGTAGTTTTACAAGTGGCTTCTGTGTAGGTGCATTGCGGTAACAATTTGTTTTAGTAGTAAGTCGCGGATAACGGTGCTGGTTGTGCAATGAAACATTTTATTGTTAAATAAGTTTCATACATATTGTACAATTCGATGGTAGCAATTAACAAAGTCGTAAGTGAAAAGTCGTTTCTTTTAACAATATCATAAGTGATAAGTCGTTACTTTTTACTTACGACATTTTTTAAAGTAACGGGTTTTCACTTACGACTTTGTTAATTGCTACCGTCGAATTGTTTGTTGTCCCAAAGAAAATAAAATTAGAAAATAACAAATATCCTAACATAACGCGATTATATTTCTTTGTTATTTAATCAATTTTGAAATATATTTTCTGAATAACTAAACGCAATAACATTTGAATACTTTTCTTGTTCAGCCCTTCAACGGTATATATTCCATAAGTAAATAATTTCTAATAATTATACAAATTATTTAGTCCCAAGATAAGTATCATTAAGAATTTGTGTTATGGATACTAAATAATCAAATACTTTTTTTTTATAAATGCATACTAAATATACACAGAAAACACCCAGACCAGAACAAATATTCATGTTCATGTCATGAAATCTATTTTCTATTATATAGAAACATTTAATACATTTCTTTTTCAGCCTTGCAATATTAACAATTTAGTTAATATAAGATGCATACAAATCTATCGTTACGTTGTATGTCTCTGTTCTATAATCAGAACCTAAATATATTCCCTGAATAACTAAATACACCAGGTGCAGACTTGCCAAGCGCAGGTGCTTCAGCTCAAATTACGTCGCTCTATAGCCCTTAGCACTCGGGCGGAGTCAATATCTACTGACACAACAAAGACACAACTGCATCCCAAATACTTATCGCAGGCTGCACAACTGGCGACAATTAAACGCACTCGCTCTCCTGGGCTCACATACAAACTTGTGGAAAACTGTTGAAATGCAGTTGAAATATAAACCAATAAAAAATATTTAGTTACTTTATTATTTACTTACTTTTATATGCGATGATATGACGATGCAACATCTGCTGTAGTGAAATGCTGCTGCTGTTATACAAAGCTTTTGGATAATACCGGTGTTTTATAAAATATTATATGAATATTTTAAAATTGAACCCTTGTAGTGACAAGATCACAAAGGTTAAAAGGTGAGCATTATTTAGATGTACCTCCTAACTTTTACCTAATTGATTAATCAGAATAAATAACAAAATCCTTAATTGAAATTCTGTTTACTAAACTGAATTTACCATCAATTCTATGTTTACTCATATCCCAGCATTATCCCGTACGAATATGTCGTACATTTTACCAACACTATGTTTACCAACATTATAAAGGTAACTATATCTGTCTATAATAATTTACTGTTTAATCTACATATAGTTGTCAATAAAATTTTGGTCTTGAAAGGAAATAACAAAAGCAAATACGACGGCTTAAAGCATTTAAAAAATCTTTTGAGAGGATTAAATAAAATCAATTATTTATGTAATATATTACATAGATCATAAATATTCATTGTTATAGTTTTTGATAAAAATAAGTAATGTTTCTGAAACGCGATAAACTGTAAGACTTGAGAACAAACCGCATGTGGAACTAGAAATCAATTTAATACACTTTATAATTACATATATTTACGCAACAATGTTTCGCTTACTTTACAATGATTGAGTCATGTAGAGAAGTAAACCTTATCAACGAAACAGAAATAATAAAGAGTTTTACTTCCATACTAAACAAAAAAATTCTTCGCACAAATTTACGGAGTCTTCATTGTGTCACGTTCCGTTCACTTAGTCTACACAATACGCCAAGCGAACTTTAAACTTAAACGCCTGTGAATAAATATGGAACCAAAACTAAACATAATATTATTCTCAACCCAGCACTCGCACGCCAGGGGATAAGTTTTGAACATCTATTTTCCTGGTAAATCGTTTGCACCAAACTTAAGTTGTTCCTTACAAAGAACTTTCCTCTGGGACGAATAACTAAGAATGTCTCTTGTTAACCCCACGAGCCCTGATCGCGGATTACTTTTCAAATAACCGTAAATTCGTATGATGAAATTGGGTCTTTTGAATAATATTACGATTTCCAAGGCCTCGATAACGCCATACTTTTAATGTGTATTAAAAGTTGTTCGGTAAGATGTCTTCTCTGTTTAGGAATACACGTTATGCAAGATATCTAATTATTTGTACTTGTTGATTAAAAAGTTCTTGAGAAAAAAGTATTAATTGTTTTTTAGCCACTGTCAGTTACTGGCTAGTTTATGACAATTAAATTATTATTATGACAATTTTTATTTTCAAAATTCAAACTTATTTCAATCTAAAGCTTGTCTATTCGTGTTGTGAATTTGAGAATTCATTTATTTTCGCTCCATTTAATTTTGTTTTCACATTGTTCTGTTTATCTAAAATACTGCATTATTTTTAAATATGAGTTCTAACGTGCCCACGCTGCAACTCGAAGGGTTAATATTGTATACTCAGAAGCCACTGTAAAAAAACACGGTACGTTTTTAGTTCCATCGATTTTGCTCTGGAAATTTTAAAAATCGTGAACGGCTGGAGACCCTTGTTGTCAATGAGGAATTGAAAGCGATTGTGGAAGCGGATCCTTCTTAAACCACGACAAAGTCGGCTGCAAGCTTCGGTGTTGCCCGAACAGTTGACCCAAAAAAAAGGTACACGGTTAGTAGTGTACGGTGGACCAGCGTTGGTGGCATCCACTACAGCTTTCTAAGATCTGGTCAGACGATTGGAGCCGATCTGTATAGCCAAAAACTGGACACTATGATGGCAAAGCTAGCCGTTAAACAAGCAAGATTGGTCAACTGCTCTAGCCCACTGCTGCTTCAGGACAACGCTAGACCACACACTGCACAACAGACGGTAGCGAAACTTGAGAAGCTAGGGATTGGAACGTCTTCGTCACCCACCATACTCCCCAGACATTGCTCCAGCCGAAAAAAAACAATTCAGATGAGGTAGTCCAAACTGCCTTCAAAGATTTTGTAAATTCTCGCTACCGCAGTTTTATCAGCAATGATATCAATGTACTTCCTATAAGGTGCATAGATTATAACGGTAAAATTGTAAAATCTGTACAGGTTACAACATTATTAGGATTTAAGATAGTAAGAAGTTTATTGAATGGGAAAGATGAATTAACTGACATAGAGAATAAAATAAGTTCTGCCTGCTATGTATTAAAAAGCCTACGTGATGAAGTTAATTTAAAGCACCTTAAATTAGTATAATATGCATTCGTCGAACCATAATTGTGTTATGGTGTCTTGTTCTGGGGAATGAGCTATAAATATAATGTCCAAAAAGATTTGTTCAGCAAAAAAGGGCAATACGAACAATGGTACGTATTAAGTAACTTTAATTCAAGAATAAAGAGTTGAAAAAGGTTTTTATGACATGAATAAATTTATTGATAATGGCAATGTGGGTTAAATGCTTTTATATACATTATTTTGTGACTTTTAAATAGTGAATTGTTAATTAATTAGAATAATAATTATATTTTTTTGACAACCTTAATAATTGACATTTATGTTCGCATGTCATTTGTATAGAAAAAAAAATTAAATTGGTATATACTTGAATTAATTCAATAAAAAAATTGTTAAAATGCTTTTTTCATGTAAAGCATTAATTTCATATTATAATGGAGTATAGGTAAATTAATATTAATAGTACTGAATTTATAGTTAATGAGAATGAGTGGTGACAAAGAAATATATATAAAGTAATAGTAAATGAGATGCCCTCCCCTCCAAACCCGTTGAGTCGTCAGTGGATGTGGGACTATACTGAGATCTCAAATAAACTTTTTGAGAGAATTTGAAAAGTGATGTCGCACGGTTTTGTTTCATTTACCAACACTCATGCACGTTCACAAACACTTAACGGTTTATAACTCACCGTTCAAATACAATAATGTTCGACATATCACAAATTTTAGGAAATAAATCAAAACTGTAGACAATTTGCTACACTTTTCCGCCAAGAAGTCTAAAACAGCATAATGCACAGTCACTCGAGCGATACGACCTGCCTTTTCATACACCCATTAAGATACTTGATCAAAAATGTTCTTACTTCAATCTTTTCAATTTCATGCTGACCAATAGGCTCGAATCTACGAATTTAGTACTAGTTCGACATGGTTCTATTTTATTCTCTGTTCTATTTTATAAGTATGCCGTCTTGGTATATATAGTAATTCCTAGATTCAGACTACGGTTACCGCTCACTATACAGGAGTTAAAAGGAGGTAATTTAGTGATGATAAATGGTCGTAAGTTAAACGTTATCGACGTGTTTAAAAATATTTAATACTCGATTACTACTGTTAATCATAAACTTCATCTAAACTGGAAATTAAAGCCAAAAATGAAGAATAAATAACATGGAAAACTGAGTCAGGATAAAAAAAAAACGATTTTATTCAGCTAAATCAATATATATACTCCGACTTTAAAGTCGTCTCCCTTAGTTGCTGTATCACTTCTTTCGGAATATGTACTAGCCTGTAATTCCATTTTAAGTAATGGTCTGCTCATGGTTACTATGTTGATCCATATAATTATGTTACTCAACTACTGCTGAACACAAGTTTTTGTAGAATTTGCTTTAATATTAAGTACATTCCTTTTTAACTGGCGGGAACTAACCAACGAATCTTGACAATTTTCTTGCCCGTTCATTTACGATCAAGCTCCAGCCCGCAGGGAATGGGCACGTTAGTTTTTAAGTTTGACTTTCACAATAGCTCTATTGAGTCTACCTTGAATAAATAATTTTGACTTTGACTATACGTATGCCTAAATTTTGTTTATTTAATTTAGCCAATGCAGCGTAACACTAAATTAAGCAAGAAAGCAAACGCTAAATTTGCAAATAAGTACATACATTTTTTATATAAGTAAGTGTCTTTGTAAACGAAAATGCACTGTAGGAATTAACGGAATTGCGACTTACTTCATTAAAAAAACATATTAATTGAAGATGTACTATAAAAGTACTATTTACTGCTTCAAAAGATTCTGTCTTAATAAATTTGGTACTGGACAGTAATTGATACTTTCCTTAATTGGATGAAGCTCAAGCCAATTAAAAGACTACGTAAGAAGTTGTTTCGTTTTCTCTTCTTTAGTTTAAAAAGTTTTTGTGTCTCAACAACAAATGGATGTCAACTTACTTGGAAATTAAATGAAATAAACATTCAATATGGCACTTACGAATCCGCGTCTGAAGTTTAGTAAAAAGTCTTTAATTGGGTCTAAAAGTTCGATTTTCCATTCAAGATATTTAAAACAAATTATTAATTCAGGCTAATGTCATAAAATAAAAATGCGGGAAAAGTCAGAAACATACAAATATAGAAAGTTTTTAGATTCGTAGGGATATGTTGCTCCTTCTAGATCGTCTGTATAAAATAATTCAAAATTTTTTGTTTCAAAATAAATTGAACAAATCAAAAGTACAATATTAAGTCAAATTTCTAGTGATGAGTAAGTTATTTCATTTAGTTAACATTTTATTCTTGATATACATATATAAATGCAATATTTCTTACAATTTAGTTGTTAAAATAAATCAGCCAAAAAGGGAAGAGAAACAAGAGTTCAGATGCTGCTCATGAAATCTGAAGGCAATAAACTTCTTCTGTCGACATTGCAGGCTACTCCCGTAATAAAACGGGATGCTTAAACCGTACACCGATGATGCAGTAAACGTCTTGTCAGTATAATTATTGGATCAGGGATAACTTATATATATTAATGCGGAAATATCTCTGAAAGTGATAGCCGGAACCAAACGGCTTGGCTTGCTTTTCATGTCCATGTCATTAGTTATTAATCACAACAACGATTGATATTAATGTCACACAAACTCTGCTTCACTTTGTTTTCGATCAAAATTATAATGGATTGTCCCAAACAAATAGAATTTCGAAAACTTTATAGAAAACATTCATTGATTATCTTTGAACTGGGAAACTGTATGGGGTTACCTAAAACTAGAATGAAGACCGTTGCAAGAGCTATTTTAAAAAACAAGGAAAGACATAGTTATTCTTATTGGCCTTATCAACAGAAGCACTCAAATACCTACCTACAACTGAAATCAAAGTATCATGAATATCACGAATTTCATGCCTTATTATATATTTGTGTTTTCAAAGAAGTTGCTTCTCATTACACAAAGAGAGACTTTACCACTTTGGACTGTTAGCTATGAAATGCTTCAAAAAGTATAAACATTGGGGCGCGGCTGACCACTAACGCAGTTTTATGGCTGCCGTTAAAATATCAAGAACTCCAGGGCATTTAAGAGTACACTTGTATTTATTTCGGTTAGAACGTCGACTACCAATATCGATATCTGGAAATAAGGCGAAATTCATATTGTTTATAGTGTAGTGCCAGAAAACTGAAAATCTAGTTTCTTGGGCGTGTTAATTTATTATACGAATACTACAGGAGGCATAAGAAATTTTAACAAATCATTTCGATTCAATACATAGCGTCTCCAATTCCTATAACAGACTGCAAACAAGGGAAATAATGGAGTCAACTAAAAGTCCCCAATACACTCAAGCGGAGTCCCTAGACCGAGATAACTCGCCAGGTATCGCCCAACTTGCTCCGTTTAAGCTGTGCTAAAATTGTGAGTGGAAAATGGGTGAAAGCGTCTATTAGGTGATAGGATCTGCGCGCTTGGCGCCGCGCGTTGCATAAATATTAGACGACTGGATGGAAGTGGAATTGAAAAGACTGCATTTCGCTGAACGCTGAGCCAACTTTATGGTGTACTTTTCAGATCAATAAACAGGAAGATTTGAAAATTATTGCTATGCACAATTTTTCATAGTAATTCAAGACCAAAGTTTACCTTGAAACTTATTTTATTCGTCTTATATTGTATTGTATTGTATTGTATATTGTATCTACATTTCGTGCGCGTTGTGGCGCCAAGGGGTCGCTTGTCGATAATAAATACTAACTTGTCTTAAAATGTCTAGATAAAGAAAGCGTTCTTGCGAGCGTTTTTTCGATTGCGCGTCATTTCATTTCTATTTTCAACCCATTAAGGTTCCATTTCTGAGCACGAGCATCACAGTGACATACCAAGGTGCGAGGGTATTGGGTCATACTGCACCACGCTGACCCAGTGCGGATTGTCAGAGGCAGGTGTGTGGCGTCCTGCTGTTTGAATTGTATCTTAGCATAATCTATAGCCTGTCTTTTTTGCGAGTCAGGTAAAAATTATTTCATATTAGATTAAGGGTTGTGTTATTTTCAATATTAATATGTATCAATGTAAGTTTTTGTGATGCTGAAAACAACAAAAACGGCTCTTCAAAGAAAAACGGCAGATGTATATTACATTTTATGTTTTCATTGTCACAGAATAACGAGAGTTATAAAGGAATCATGTTGATAAAAAAGAAATATATGAAAGAGTTTTATTCAGATATTGTACAGCTTTTTTTTAAAAATCTCATGGATCTGTTTCTTATCTTACGTAATTCCTGTTATGTAACAAAACGATTGTAATTGCTGAGCTTATTTAAAATATTACATCCAACGTTAACTTTGAACTTAAACGAGTAACAATATTTCCATTAATAGTAATGCCGGTACGAGTTTAATCAGAGAAGAGTCGGGTGAAATGTAGTCAAGTATAAATATATAATCCAGATGTGCATGATAGCCAATTGGAAAACTAATTTTCAAAATTAACACCCAATGCAATTAATATCCACAACCTTTCAAAACAACGATGTAGCTAATTGCAATATCAAATGTATTACAGTGTGAAGTCAGATCAAAACTGTTTGAATGGCTCCTCCCAATTAGTTTTTAGACCCATAGTACACGGCATATTTTAAACGCGCCGACGACGCGCGTTTTAAGAACGCGCGTCTTCGGCGCCGTGGACGCTGTTTGTTGCGTTTACATTGATGAAACAAGCGCGCGCATGAAGTGCGTATACGCGCGCATGAAGCTCGTATACTCGCGTTTGAAGCGATACAAACGCGCGTACAAAGGAGCAGAGTAGGGGCAGGGGGTAGGGCGCTCACGCCACCAGTGCACCGCCACCCACGCCTCAGTTGCAATGATAGTTTATTTTGTGCTGCGCGTGTATAAGAAGAGGAGTCTCTGATAAAAACGCAAAAGCTACGAGCAACTACTGCGCGTATACGCGCTGTATCTGCGCGTATAAGCGCTGTAGAGGCGCGTTTCACGATCGCCCCGTGTGCTTAGGTTTCTAGGTTGCGTTCGGATTGCGTTTGAAGCGCGTATACGTGCGTCATCTGCGCGTCGTCGGCGCGTTTAAAATACGCCGTGTACTATGGGCCTTAGCCTCACCGAACTATTGTTAATTAACCTAAAATAAACACACACACAAAACCTTGCATACCAGTTTAAAAGTTTGTTTCGTCAGTCGGGATTTAATTGTTGAGGTAACAAAACCAACTTTTCAACAGCGTTGGTATATGTTGTCGATATTTGTGTGTATTCGTTAAGTGTATTTTTTTTGAGTTTATTGTTCTCGAGATTGAGTCGATACATTTGGGAAAACCAACAAGTAGGCATAATCTCAGATCTACTAAGGAGAAGCAACGAAAGTCCACTGGAGACCATTAAACTGAAATTCAGAGGGTCTCGGTTTCCAAAACTGGTCACTCCTATGACGTATCGCTTATTCCGCGCATTGGAAAGCATCCTTAGCCGTTGGTATGATCCCCAGTACCACATCAGCTATAGCAGTCGCTTTTTATAACGACTGACTTCCTAGTCAGTGCCTTCTATCCTTATAGCTGGTTTAACCATAGAACGATATAGGCTGGGTTAAAGCGGTCAGACAGCAGTCGCTTCGTGTAATGACTGAAATTTAAGTCAAAATCTGGTTAAACCACTAAGCTGTCCCGGGACTCAAAGCTAGCTAGTTCAGGGCACAACCGGGATTATGATGATCTCAGATCTACTAAATACATAGTGTACCCACTATGTATTTAGTAGATAGGTGTAAGCAGCAATGTTGCGTCCTGTAAAACAAAATCAAGTCACGAATTTAACGTCAACAAAGTTCCTCGAGGTCAATTGCTACAGCAACGGTCACCGTCTTAGGACTGTTGATACGGTTCGATTTTAGAACCGATAGCTGAAAAATCTACTTTACTTCGGTGATCTCTTCCGACTACTTGTGCGACTAAGTGCCTAAAAATTCACTGCCGGTCAAGCGCGGTTTGGAACTGCAAGCAACCAAAAGTATGATCACTAAGCAAATTTTAGTGCAGTTTGAAGTTACATTCTAAAACTTACAGACTTAAAACATATGGATCATTGTATGTTCATTATATATTTACATTTACTGTAATGTCATTAAATTATAGTTGTTGTGTCGGGGTGCTATAAAAATAAATTAATCTATATAAATAAATTATGCTATATATATGTGTGGGTAGATGTTGCTAACACGAAATGTTCGAACTCCGTATTTATTTAACAATTAAAATATAAAAACCAAGTATTTTATAAAGATATTGACATAGGAAATATCTTCTAGATGTAATATAAGTGTGGTAGTGTTATCCGTCAAAAACAAAAACAACAAACAGTGTTTTGGACCCCAAAAAATTCCTGCAAATAAAAACTTAACACACTAAAATCTGCTATAAAACTATAAAAGATTAAATATTAGAAATAATAAATAGCGTCAGTGAAGTGAATATCGACTAATAATTATTATAATTTAAACAAATGAAAAAAAGAAAGTGAACAGTGACTCAGTGCAAAAAAAAAGTACGCAATGAATCAGTCTAAATCCATTCTGTAAATCGAATAGCTACTTTTACATAGAAGACTGTTAAATTCGCCCTACACTTCAATCGCTAGTTGGTGTAACGGATCGGTACCGGCTCTTCACCTGAGAGTTTCAAGTTCGATTCTCACTCCGCCCACTGCACTTTTTGTTCTATAAATCTTAAGAACATCACATTTAACGCTAAATAAAGATGTCGAAACGTATAAATACTCCTTCAAAAAAATGTTATAAATGCAAAAGTACTCTAGAGAATAAGCAAATAACGACTTGTTCAATATGTAAAAATATTTACCACATAGACTGTGTGAATGTCAGCTTTGCACGGTTTAAAATATGGACTGTTGAAAATAAAAAGACTTGGAAATGTACAAATTGTTTAGGAAAGCCGAATAACAAACTCAACATCAGTTCACCAATTGGAGAGGACAATATAACAATTCGTCCTCATCGATCCAACGTACACTTAAAGATAACTGCAAACAAAGACAATACTATAACTTCAAATGATGAGTATGATACTTCAACTCATGCTACGACTCAAGACAATATGTTTTTTCCACAACGTCCCATACGTAGATCTTTGTCTATGGACCTTACAGTAGGCTCACTTGACAGTACTTTTCAGTCGCTAGACGACATATCAAAAAGCTCAGAATGCATTAAAGACCTTGAAATTGTAAAAGACCTAAAAGTTGAAGTTAATAAACTGAAAATTGATCTAGAGAGTAGTGAAAACGAGCTACAAAATCAAATATTGGAAAATATAGATCAGAAAAAACAAATAGATAAACTATCTCAGGAGATATGTTTGCTAAAAGATATTTGCAAGACTCCAAAACGGTCGAGAAAAAATTGCAGCAGCTTGTTATCTAGTCACCTGAACAGCCCGGGTTTCAAAGAATCTGAACAAGTAAAATATTTACAAGAAACTATTGTTCAATTGCAGCAGGAAATAATCCACCTGAATTGTCTGATCGAAAAACTAAAGCAGGAATTACAGTTCAAGACAAATTCGGAAAACATATTAAGCAAACCACCAAATGGTAAACTTGTTCAACAAAAAAGGTCTATCTGTGCGATGAATAGTACACAACCCAATGTAACCCAGAGAAATAAAATATGTATAATTTCAAGTGATAAAAGCCTTAGAATATTACAAAATTTAAATAGGAATTCTATGTATGTATAATATATCTATGTAGGTGTAAATATTTTATTAAGAGATATTGACATTAAGTTAAAGGAATATACTAAAAGTGATTACTGTGTAATTATGATTGGAGGAACGGATTTCAATTATTCTAATGATTTCAAAGCGCTAGTCGAAATGATTACAGAAACATTGAAAAATACTATCCATACGAATGTAATTTTAGTTGCACCGACGTATATTTGTGGCAGACCACTGTATAATTATAGGGTAGAATTATTTAATAACCTACTATATCGTGACATATCGTATTACAACTATGCGCACCTTATAGACTCAAACAGAGATTTGACATTTGATATGTTTTCTCAAACTACAGGAAGGATTACAAAATACGGAGCGCAAAAAATATTTGAAAGTATTTCAGACGACATTTTAGCTTCACTCAAACTAAATAATCATGACAAGTTTTTTCGTGCCAGTTGCCCCGAAACTCAATAATAATATTGTTAACGTATTTCATCAAAACATACAAGGTTTATTAAATAAATTAGATTCAATTGAGATCTGTCTTGATGACTTCTCAGTCAATAATAAGAAGATAGATGTTCTGTGTTTTTCTGAAACATTTGTCAAAAGGGGAAGTGAGAATAATATTCAGCTTAAGCAGTTTAAGTTGGAATCATCTTTCTGCAGAAATCAGAAACGTGGTGGAGTTTGTATTATGATTGAGAGATCGATAGGTTTCAAAGTAATATCTATATGCTCTGAATTATCCATAGACAGAGATTTTGAAAGTTGTGCTATTGACATACCATTTTTTAATTGCATTGTAATCTGCGTATATAGAATCCCAGTTAATAATAATCTCACCAAATTTATGAAATGCTTAGATATGCTTTTGTATAAAGTCACGAGATACAATAAGAAGAAGATCATTCTAGCCGGTGATCTTAATATAGATACGATTAGAGACAGCGCGATTTCTAAGGAACTTAAGTCTTTGCTAGCTACGTATAATTTAAAATTACACATAAATGTTCCTACCAGAATGAAGTCTTGCATTGATCATTTCGCTAGTAATATTGAGGAGGCCAAAGGAAATGTTCACCCTTTGCACCTTTCAGATCACGATACCGCACAAACTCTCGAGTTTACTATACCTGAAACTCGAAACCCCATGACAAGGTACTGGTATAAAACAATAAGAGTATACGGTAAAGAAAACATGCAGAAGTTTAGACAGTGCATTTCCAACCTTAGTTGGAGTGATGTCTACGACAGCGAATATGACTTAGACAAGTCATTTAATAGGTTTCATGAAGATTTATGCTTATACTATAATCTCTGCTTCCCAGAGAAAAGGGTCAAAGTTAATATGAACAATTCAAGACCAAAATGGATAACAAAAGGTATTAAAAAATCTAGTTTGGTTAAACGGGAACTTAGATCTTTTTACTTTAAAAATAAAACACTTGAAGGCAAACTTAAATTTAAGAACTACGCTAAATTGCTACGTAAATGTGTCAACAAATCACAGAGCAACTATAATAATGCAATGATAACAAATGCTTCAAATAAATGTCGAGCAACTTGGAACGTTATTAAAGGTAAAGCTGATAGTTTTAAGATCTATGACGAAGTAAAGAGTATACATTTAGATAATATGACAATTACTGATTCTAATGACATAGCTAAATCATTTAATGAATATTTTTTAAATTCAATTAATAATACTAATTGTTCTATGAAAGTTGACAGTGGTGATGTTAATAGTGTGATTTTGAGTAATAGCTTGTTTCTAATGCCTTATTCTGAACAGGAAATTCAAAATATCATAAAATCATTGAAAAATACAAAATCAGTGGGCGTAGACGGACTGCCAACGTTTTTATTTAAAACCTGCGCCGATATACTTGCACCAGTATTGTCATTTCTAATAAATATATCGTTTACTCAAGGCAAATTTCCAGATCTTCTGAAAAGATCAAAAGTTATTCCCTTATATAAGAAAAATAATAGAAATGACATGAAAAATTACCGTCCCATTACCTTGGTTCCTATAGTCTCAAAAATATTCGAAAAAGCAATGTCAAAGCGGGTTACAGGTTTCCTCGAAAAACATAATATCATAGCAAAAGAACAAAACGGATTCCAAAAGAACAAATCAACAACACTTGCGGCATATTCTTTGGTAAAAACTGTTGTCGACCATGTAGACAAGAAAGTCCCAGTAGTATCAATATTTTTTGATATGAGTAAGGCGTTCGATTTTGTGGATCATCAAATATTGTTAAGAAAGTGTGAAAGGTGCGGCATTAGAGGACAAGCTCTAAGCTGGATCACAAGTTACCTCTTAAATCGAATGCAATGTGTAGAAATCAATAAAATTAATACCGACAATGAGTTAGTTTCTTACAAATCAGAATTTTTATATAAGAATCAAGGTGTTCCACAAGGTAGTGTATTAGGGCCACTTCTTTTTCTAATTTATATCAACGATTTGCCAAAGTCGATGGATTATCAGACTGTTCTATTTGCGGATGATATTTCGATTATTATACCAAATCGAAATAAACAATTTAATGATAGCCTAGAAATTAATTTGGCTGTAGAAAATATAAACAAATGGCTACAAAGAAATGGGCTGTGCATTAATATATCAAAAACATCATATATTCAATTTTCAAATTATAAGACAAATTGTTCAAAACTCAACATTGTTTGTCAGGGCCAGGAAATCCACGAGGTTAAGGAAACTAAATTTCTTGGTATTACTCTCGATCATAACTGTAACTGGAAATCGCACATTTCAATATTATGTACAAAACTGAGTAGGTTTATATTCGCTCTTAAACGCTTGAGGTATACTGCTGGGAAAGGATCAGCACTGACCGCATATCATGGGTATGTTGCATCGTTGCTTCGGTACGGACTTATCTTGTGGGGAAACTCTCCTGATATACATAAAGCATTTGTTTTACAAAAAAAGTGTTTGAGAGCAATATGTGGAGTCGGACCATTTGAAACCTGTCGACCTCTGTTTAAAAGGCTGAGGTTACTCACTTTAACTGGTTTATATGTTTTGGAAATGGGCATTTTTGTTAGACACCACTCGGAACTCTTCAAACGTAACGATGTAGTAAATCCAAAGCTACGCCTGAGAGACAAAACTCGGCTTGTAGCACCAACAGGTACCAGTGCGTTTTTCAAGAAAAACTGTAACGCCATGTCTATCAAAGTATATAACAGGATCCCTTTAGATATTAGGCAGTTACCTACCAATTCGTTCATCAATGCTTTGCGGCAGTGGCTGATTGAGAACTGTTTTTACAATTTATCAGAATATTTTCATAATTGACATACAATTTTATATTTCTTTAATTTATTTATTTTTTATCTTGACATGATGACTTGATTATTAATTTGATAAATTTATCTCTTATGTAATGTAAACATTCTTTAATTGTTTTACTTATTGACACATTGTATTTTATTGTTTTTATTATTGTGACTTAAAACCGCTTGAAGCAAATAGTTATTTAAAATTGAATAATTCATAACATTGCATTTTATCATCATTATTTTAAACTTTTGCATGCCACTGTGATGGCGAAACATGCGCTTCTTGTAAATCAAATATATCATCTGTGTATACCATGTTTGTGCAAATAAAAAGTTATTATTATTATTATTATTATAAAGATAATCTTGGAGTTGCTGGATGAAAATATTTTAATTGAAATGATAACAATATTGCATACTGTATTGTCACCATAATGAATGTGCATGCAAAGTTTCAACTTAATCGGACACAGGGAAGAGCAGTACCTATTTGATTTCATAGCTGGTTACAGGTAAACAAATATAGTAATAAAGAAATAGTAGGACCCTATTAATATATAATTTTTAAGTTTAAATTATTCCATTTCCGTGCAAAAGAACCACGGAAAAATGCTATCAAACCACAAAATTATAAATAAAGTTGAGAACATCGTTTTGTTGGTACCATAGACAAACAGTTCCGCTATCAACTGTCGGAGGGCGCTGCTCCATTTACATGATTATATTACGTTACGCAGCTACCAACGTTTGGAAAGAAATGAGATAGACCGACTTTCATAGTTCACGGTTCCGTAAATACGTTTTTTTAATGATACTTATCTTGGAACTAATTAATTGGTGTAATTGTAAGAAAATTAATACTATTATTGCGCTTTCCAGAGTCTAGTGGAGAGTATTCTTATTTTAATGTAAATAGGCTATACGTTTATAATTTGATAATAGTAAACAAAACAACTCTGTTGACCGGATAATTGTAACAGCTGTTCGCTTTAGTATGAAAAAAAATTGTTTAAATAATAAAACGATAATCAAGTAGCAAACATAAAGCACAATTCGTTATCATTATGCACAATGTTTATATTTTATTTATTTACAATGCTATATGCCATGCCGGGCTGCCCGAGCAGGAATTGAACCTACGACTTTTGAATAAAGGATCCAACCACTGAGCCGAGTTAGAGCGACCGTAGACAAGTTGTTTTTTTCTAGTAAAATTTCCATTTTATTATTTATACTTATTTTTACTAAGAGTAGCTTTATTTCGATTATGTAGTTTCAATTAGAAGTATACAGGGTTACAGGGAAAGTCGTGAATATTAAAAGACTAAATTTATATAATTAATTATTTCTGACAAATGTTATTTTATTATATGGTGTCCGAAACTTAGTCGTTATGAAAATTAAAATTTCAAAGATTTTTTTTATAGCTTTTTACGCTTTTCTGTTAAAAACGGACCCTAAGAACTAAAATCCTAAATAAAAAGATTTTGTTATGTACTTATCTAGTTATAAAACATGTCAACTAATAAAAATTATTAATAAAATCTAGCCCTACTGCTAACATCTCAAAAAACTGCTTTACAACGAGTAGAACTAAGGAATTTTCTAACTTTTAAACAGCTTTAAAAAAAAATGGAACTAATTGTATAAATATTTTTAAAATATTAGAAATGTCTTTAGCTATTCAAAAAGTTATAACATGATGAAAGTATGTTCACACAATTTTTAAATTATGTTATTAGAATAGGCCAAAGTGGTAGTACAACTTATCGGAACATGGGTACAAAAGAATCCGGTAATAAAAGTCAGGTCACGGATTCTTTGTATCGATATTCCGATAAGATGTACAATATCTCCATCACCGCTAAGTAAGTAAGCAAGTAAGCCTGGACACCTTGTAAAATTATAAAATCCGTACGAGTTGACCTAAAATATAACATCCTTTAATATTCAACACGACTTTTCCAGTAGGTAATCCTGTATAAACAGAATTTATCAACTGACTTTAGATAGTTGCTCTATTTTAAGCGAAAAAATATAATTATTTATAACTGAATAGAAAATATAGGGTGTATAGGAGTCCTAACATCATCTTTGGAGCCCAAGCCAACCTCACCTGCAAGTGGTGCACCTGCCGATCAACGGACGAGGCTCTGGCAAACAAAGAAGTTCCCGCTAAGCGGCAATAGGCTCGCCACCTATTACGTGGGACCAACAACGTAACTGGCGAAGTTTGGGCATATATTATGCCTCTGCCTACCCCTTCGGGGAAACAGGCGTGATTGTCTGTATATATGAACAGAACAGCAAATATACCAGAATTGGTAATTAAATATATACACATCAAAGCTAAACAAATAACAAGTGCGAAGCATGAGCCTACATTTTATCAAGGCAAATAGATTTATCTTTAACACCTGAGAAAGCGAGAGAAAGTTATGTTTTATACAATTTGTTTGTCTGTTTGTACTTTTCCTTAAACTGCGGCACCGCGATTTAAAAAAGTACATGTAGGTAATACGAACGGAGTCGTGGGCGATCACTAGTATTAGATATTTTAAAAAATATATTCACTATTTTCATATATTTTTTACTAGATACAAATTAATTATGAACATTAAACTTTGTACCAATATCGATTTAATTCAATATAAAGGCTATAAAACTCTCATCAAACTACCTATTGTCCCCAGCACAATTTTATAAAACCAAAAGAAAATCGTTTCCTAGCAATAATTGTTGGTTATGTCACTTTTTATGGTGTGTGGAATGCGTGGCCAAACTTTCATTAAGGTCTTTCTTGCACCTGTCATGTTCATGTCACATTTATGTTGATGACTTAATTTATGAGTTTAGCACGCTTTTTGTTAAATTAGTATAGTTCTTAAATAATTTATTGATTCAGGCGTTACTTTGCGGAAATCCATTGTAAGCAAGTGATGGATTAAAAATATCTTTGTAACAATTCCCGCGCTACTATAACTCTCTCTGGCACTCTCGTTTCAGCGTTGGTCGTGAAGACATCGTTGTTCTGAGGCTCCTATCTTACCTGAAGATGCCCTGTGTAAGGGCGAAACACGTGTCGTGTTGAATAGTTTCTCGATTTTTCGGGAAATTATAGTAGCGTGGGAATTGTTACAAAGATATTTTTAATCCATCACTTGCTTACAATGGATTTCCGCAAAGTGACGCCTGAATCAATAAATTATTTATGATTCTATTTCGTACCACTTTCTCAAAAACTTGATTAAAAGTTTTAATAAATTTTATTGCTTAATACGCCCTTTCCCTAAATACGTTTAACCATTTAACTACCTACCCTTCCATACTTTACGGTACCCTAAAATGTTTAAAGGACACCTGCGGACGAGTAACTTTTGCCCCTAAAAATTATTTATTTGGAACTTCTTTCATAAATCAGGATAAACTTGTTTACGAAGTAATTTCGCGCGACCCGTTCGTTCTATGGTCTGAATACATTACGGGATTCAGCCGCTCTATAAACGACTTTCAATGCCTACATTTTAAATAGTTTTCTCTTAAACTAGGTGGGATCTTATTTTCGATGTCGAAAAGAACAATAAATGTAATTATATTTTATATTTACATTTTAAATAACGATTTGTGTACGCGTAAAACGCTACACGAATCAAAGATTTATGAGTCAATCAGGTAAAACATTGTTCAGACATAATATGAGTAGCGTCAGGTCGTGACTCAGCTTGTGTGATAATCGTTTCTAAATTACAAATTTTATAAATTCTATACACTATTTTTCCGTAAAATTAGCAAAGCATTTAATTTTGTAATTGATGACTTAACAAAAGCAGGTCTATAGTTGCTACGGCGCAGCGTTACGACGGCGTACTCGTAGCGCAGTAACCAATCGCTACGAATTCTCGTAAACATTCGTAGTCAAGTATTTTAAATACGTACAAGTACGTAACTTGTGACTTATTATTTTTTACTTCCAAACATTACAAAGAAACATCGAAGTAAATAATTACTTCACACCTAGTTAATAAACTCACTGAACACTACTTAAACACTCGTACAAATGGTTAAGTTGATATAGCAGGTCATATGTCATAGTTGGAAATGGTTTGTACAGTAGTTATAATTGAGGAAATTGAGCAAAATATTAAGAATACTTGAAGACTGTATAAAATTTTATTCTGTCAGTCGTTTGACATTTAGCTCATTTGACAGAATCCATTCAAATAAAACAGGGCAACGGTCTATTCGGTCAGCTAGTATTTAATATAGGTAACATATAATTAACTTTCAATAAGAATCAAACCCAAGATTTTAGTTGAAATGACAAAGTTTAACGTTGCACCCACACCCTTGCAACGTGCCCCTAACTGCGCTACCCATAGTTTGTAGGTGGAACTGCCTTTCACCCGCCATTCAGTTTCACTCCAGCTGTCCAGCGCGGTCGGCACTAACCCGTGTAAACAATGCAGCTAAAATACACTGCATTTATAATTTTATTCGACGTGAATTCATGTTTAGTGTTTGCTATTTTCCTTGGTCGCTGAGACTTAAAGTAACAAAGTTATGGCAGTATTATGTTAAAATATTTCACTGTTTGTGTTCTTTTTGCTTTCTAAATTCTAAATTAAATATGAGATTTCTCTTTTACGCTGTTTTACATTTACTAATCATTTTTACCTACAATATTCTAATCGTATATAAGTTAATATTTGAATCTTTAAAAATAATTAAATGAAATTGGAATAATATATGTTTTTCTAAGATGATCAAATATGGCGCGTGTGGTTTGTTTGTCAGCTCTTCTCTTATATGTTCAAAGGTTCGATAAAGTATGTTTTGAAATAGTTTTCCTATATGTCTATCCTCTTCTAGTATCCCCGGTAGCGTTATGCCAGATGTATGACAATTATCTGCCCCAGAAGTTCTTTCAGTAAGATGATCTTCAGCTGGGTGGATATTGGTCTAAAACTATATTTTTCATTGGTATTGCTTTGTATTGCATAAATATGGTTCTACTTAGATTTCAGTTACATGCAACTTATATGAAAGATTTGGGTTGCTGTTTTCAAGTTTATTATACTTGCTGACACAATAAGGTAACCCAAAAGACACTTGAGAAAATTGCAACTTTTATTTTCTTTTCTACTTAAGTGGCTGTTGAGTATAAAAAATAATATAAAATAATTAAGATCTCTAACTCAAAATTGTACTTATATAACAGCATTGTCTTTTGACTGCCATTTTGCTCAATGCAAGCGCTCTAGAAATTTCTTGTCGCGGAAAACTTGTTGATAAGTCTAAAGAGCTTTCCGTGAAAGCAATAAGAACTATTTTAGCACGAATGTTTTAGTTTAAGTCATATAAGCAGTAGCCGGATAGAACTCTTTAGTGGATAAAAGCCTTATGTGGTAGACGTAAGGGTGATAATAACGTGGCAGTGTTGGGTTTGCGTTTGTGTTCTAGGTACGTTAGGGTTTGCGGTCTAATCTAGACGTCCTCCGCTGCTTAAACAAACACGGTTTATAGTAAACAAAGTTTCCATATTTTGCCTGGTCATTTTATACTATTTTACATTGCGGATAAATACTAGAACTTTATGGTGAGAAAGACTTTACTTTTAAATAGATATGTAATATATATTTTAAAACAGATTAATGCACAGTGGATCCTACCAAGACCTTCTGGTACCCCTTTTTTTTAAGCTATTGCATTGCATTTATCGCGGGCCTTGAGCGTGGAGACCGAATCCAGAAATTCCGTAACGAAAAAAACCTAACACCCCCACTCCGACCGGCACAGCGGTGATACTTTTTAGTTTTTCCATCTATCAATAAATAGCAGAACTTTTAACGACTTTTTGAAATATCACGCTTGTCTCTTTAGTTCAGCAACCCGCCTTTAGGTGGCATTGGTTGTTTTGGCGTTACTGCGCATGCATAATCCCCTTCTTCGCCCCGCAATCTGGTGACTCATTGACTTCGCATTCGTATAGGTAATACACATTAATGCCGCGCAGAGAAAGTATATATGATATTATATCTATATAAATGTATACAAAAATAAATAATTATAATTGCTTAAGTTGATAAAAAATGCTATGCAATAACTTTACCGCGGCAGTCTCCGAGTGCCACACGTCTTTTTTATTTACGTCGGTAACAAAATGCCTTCACGCACTGCCTCCCGGCCAAAGGGGGACCGAGAGAGGAGTAAGGGGCTCACTGAGGCAGACGCGACCGCCAGCAGACCCACTAAAAATCTTCTGACGACGACGCCCACCGCTGTTGAAAAAGGGGCGGGGGCCAGTGCCAAAGTATAAAGCTTCAGACACCCCGCCCGCGGCCAACGTCCCCCGGATCAGAACCGGGGAGACCTCCTCAGAGAGGCGCAGTGTGTCGCGCCCCCCCTACCTCCTTGTGCGACCACCGGCGTATGTGGTCGACTTCGCGGGGGGTCTATAGTTAGACGGTAGGGGCCCCCTGCCCCCGCCGCCTAAGACCCCCTGGCGCTGCTGGACGGGCCCTCCTGGCCCGCCTAGCTGCCGACCATCATTCGCATGATGGTTGGCAGTGAGAGAGCGACTCCGCCCAGGGCCGCGGTTAGCGTCACCCGCGGCCCTGCCTACGCCGGGCACTCCACCAACGTGTGCTGCGCAGTGTAAAGCACCACCGCACCGCAGTGTCCGGTGCGGGGCGGAGACCCTGGCTCCTGGATTGCGCACACCGCCAGGACACCGCCGAGAGAACCCCGGCGTCGAGGTACCACGGTAAAGACCCGGCGTGCGCCTCATGGGAGATGGTGCGATACCCCCTGACCACACGAGTCGCCATGACCCTCTGCGACTGCTGCAGAATCTGTCGATGGCGACTCGCGATGAAGCTCGCCCATATTTAGGCCCCATACAAGGCCTTGGACGACGAAGACAGCTGCCGCCACCCTCCCCGAGATTGGGGAGCAGGCGAGATAGAGCTCCCACCGTGCTCACCAACCTAAGACCTTATGGTACCCAAGCTAACCTTAATTGCATGTGGTGAACCTGCCCATCAAAGGACGAGGCTCAGGCAAATTTTAAAGTTCCCGTTAAGCGGCAATAGGCTCGCAACCTATTACGTAGGATAAAAAATTTAATTAGCGAAATGTAGCCAAATCCCGCGGGGTGTGGTAAGACTGTCTGTGTTTCGAATTGGCTAGCGATCATCCTTATACTCAAGTTGGTCGCTATAATAGCTTATTTTGTTCCGGCACTAAAAGTATGAGAGCCATTACACTTTTAGTGGAGGCTGTAAAATCAGAGGAACCCAGCGTAATGCAGCACATTAAAGGTAAAAATATTAAGTTTTTTATAATAGGTTGGGGAAAAAGTCTTTTCGTATTTTTCGTAGTAAAGTCAAGACATTTTTTTCAAAGTTTATTTACATTTATTTACAATATATATGTACCGTTTTGTTGAATAACTTTCTGCCATTTTGTGGGCAGAGACATTATCCCGTTACTGTAGGAACTTTGGGACTTCTGATCAAAAAAACGGGACAAATAGTTTTGGCAGTCCTCTCTTGAGGTCAACCTTACAGAACCTAAAGAATTCTGCAGAGACCGAAACAGGTGAAAATCTGAAGGCGCAAGGTCAGGGCTATATGGTGGATGCACTAGGACCTCCCAGTCGAACTCTCTTAATTTTTGCTGAGTGGCTAAAGATGTGTGTGGTCTAGCGTTATCGTGATGAAAGACCACACCCTTCCTGTTGATCAATTCCGGCCGTTTTCTCTCGACTGCTTCCTTTAATCTCATCAGTTGCTGGCAGTAAAGATCAGAATCGATGGTTTTG
This sequence comes from Musotima nitidalis, assembly GCA_949126915.1. NCBI lineage: Eukaryota > Metazoa > Arthropoda > Insecta > Lepidoptera > Crambidae > Musotima > Musotima nitidalis. The sequence continues at coordinate 1,178,415 of OX421431.1, forward strand.
CCGGGCGGTAAAAGCTCATAATAAACAATGCCCTTCCAATCCCACCATACACACAGCATCACCTTATTTCGTGTTAGGCCAGGTTTGGCCACAGTCTGTGAAGCCTGGCCAACTTTCGACCACGACCTTTTTCGCACGTTCTTGTCGTACGTGATCCACTTTTCATCGCCAGTTATCAATCTCTTCAAAAACGGCTCGGTTTCATTACGTCTCAATAATGAATCGCAAATGAGTACACGGTTCATTAAGTTTCTTTGAGTGAGCTCGTGTGGCACCCAAATATCGAGCTTTTTTGTATAACCAGCTTTCTTCAAATGGGTCAAAACTGTTTTGTGGTCAATTCCCAGTTCTTCAGCTACATCGTAACTACTAATATGCCGATCTTGCTCCACTCTTTCAAAAATGGCGACCATTTTATTCGTAACAGGGCGACCAGAGCGAGGTGCATCTTTAACATCAAAATTTCCGGACTGAAAACGTTTGAACCAAATTTGTGCTACTCTTACTGACACTGCATCAGGTCCATAAACATCACAAATTTTTTTCACTGCTTGAGTTGCATTTTTGCCTTTTTTATAATAAAATTTTAAAATGTATCGAATTTCTTCATTAGATTCACTCATTTTTACGGAGAGAAAAACAAATGAAAAATAGCGGGAAACAACTTTTTTTTATTTTTTTCTTTTCTTTATAATGGAACCTTTTTAATGTTACCAAAACCAGCCAGACACAAATAGTACAGTCAAAAAAATTTTATAATAAGTTTATACCTACGTTATGCGAAAAGACTTTTTCCCCGACCTAATATATAATAGAAAAGTTAGCATACATGCCACGTCTAAAAGTAAAAAGATTTTGTTGAATAATTGGTTTTCCCTCAGCAGATAAGCTATTAATATCGTTTCCTTTCTTTGGATAACCAAAATAAAATATGAAACGTATACATACAACGATCTTAAACAAATATGTTGCCATGTTTGCTTTTATTGATGTTACTTTATTTTGTTTTACTTATTTCAGAAACATCACATAAATATCTAAACTTGAATATTTTCTCTAGATACATACATAATAACGATATCACGCCTGTTTCTCCGAAGGGGTCAGCAGAGGCATATTATATGCCCACATTTCGCCAGTATGTTGGTGGTCACACCAGCCTTGCCGCTTACCGGGAATGTTCGCCAGAGCCTCGTCCGTTGATCGGCAGGTGCACCACTTGCAGGTAAGGTTGGCTTGGGCTCTTTAGATCATGGTAGGAACCCTATACACCCCCACCATACACCATATATTATTTTCTCTAGATAAGCTGCAAATATTTATCAAAGTACCAACTACTTACCGAAACTATCTGATACATAGTGCTCGTCTTTTTTGCTCTTCTCGGAATCAGCAAAAATGATATATCTTAACTAAATTCAACCGAACTAACTGTCTTACGTACTTGATCTTATGACATTACCTTTGTATTCCAGATATTTTCAAAGTGAACAACATCGTGGCTTAATCTAAAAAGGAGAAAATCTCATGTTCAGAAGCTTTTCTTAGAGCCGTGCTTAAGCTTTGAGCTTATAACTGAAAGGCTAAAATCCATTTACAGTGTGATATCAAGTTTCTTTTACAAGGTAAGATGAAAAGAACCAAAGTTACTTAAACTACTCACTGCTGTATCATAGGACTAATAATAAATGAAGGCTTATAATGTTATGGTGAACCCTAAAAGGTTGTCGCAAAAAGAGGTATAATATTATAATGTCAGGCTTTTCTTTACTGCGATATAATGGCGGATTGTGTAATAATCTTTAATATTAAGGAGATACATACATAATCAATCATAGCTTGGTCAAAGCTATAAGTACATTGGCAAACTGATGTCAATATTTTTTTCTAATTTGCATTTAAAACTAAAAACATTCCCTTATACATCCAATAGAAATATGACTAATATTTCATATAAATACATATTTCTGACAATTACACCAATTATTTAGTTCAGATAACTTGTGTTATGGATACTATATAACGGATAGATTTACATAAATACTTTTTTCAATATACATACACATACAGACAGTCACGCCTCACGGGTAGGCAGAGGCATAATAAATACGCCCACATTTCGCCAATAATACTTTTTGGTCCCACGTAATAGGTGGCGAGCCCATTGCCGCTTGCCAAGAACTTAACGTTTGCCAGAGCCTCGTCCGTTAATCAGCAGGTGCACCACTAGCAGGTGACTTGGGCTCCAAAGGTCCTGGTAGCATACCCGTACACCTGTTTTTCTATAATGCATACCTAATATATACATAAGGGAACACCCAGACCAGAAAAAATATTCATGTTATGCACACAAATATTTGCACTTGAAAGATTTGGAATTGACCAACGACCTCAGGAGTAGAGTGCGAGTATACTTACCTCCACGCCATAGCGGTGAATATATAACAATACTTTGAAATAAAACTGTTCTAAGTCCAGTAAACTATTAGAAATTGATGTAATGAAAAGCTATTTTGTGGCTAAAGTAAAGGACGTTGAATCTTGTACACCACTTTATTAATTATTTACCTGTTGAAATTATGAAACCAAAATAATATGAAGACGATGTAAGAAAATTTTCGTTCTTGACTTCTTTTTCAATGTCAATTTTTTGTCTAGATTTCCAATTATTAAATAGAATTTTTGGGCAATTGTAGTTTTGGCCAATAAGCAACATAAATTTATCTACGTTGAAATAATTTAAAGTAAATTGGAGCAGCATATATAGACGCATCATGTCTGTTTCAAAGAACTCATAGTTTGTAAATAGACTTAACATAAGCATCATCACAACTGTGTGTTATTTTCACTTAGAAAATAAATCTATATTTATTATTTATTCACAAAGTATATTGCATTGCCTTTAAGTTAAAAAAAATGTCCAACAAAACTGTTCAAGCAGTTTGACTAAAGGATCAGTTACTATAACATTTAACTACATTAAACATTTAACAATTATAATATATGAATTATAATTACAGAGACCGTCTATGGTAGCATATTTATTTTGTGCTTTCTCAGTAAACAAGTAAATAAATATGTCGCTCGTACTTTATAATACAAAAACTGCGAATACAACAATGTAAATCAATATTTAATAGTATAATAGGTATAGAAAAAGACACAATAAAGTTAATTATTTGGTGAGAGGTACAACAGTACGTTTCGTATACAAAAGCCTTTGTAAGAATATATAAAAGTAATTCCAATAAAAGCGAACACTATATTTTGTAGCAACAACAAAGCAAATTGCGCATTCCAGTCGCGTTTGGAGAAACTGTCATTTGTGAAACAAAGCGCTTGGTTTCGAAGCGAGATAGTCGAAGACATATTCATTAGCTCAGCCGACAAAATGGTGGCTTTTTCGTGTTGTTTCGATTCGATGAGAAAAAATAAATATAGATAGATAAGCTTGTACATTTCACGTTACGCTATTTAGTTTTTTATATAAAGCTTATTCTAGTCTATTGTAGTGTGAATATACATTATCACCAACAGTGACAGTTTTAGAATGAAGAGGGGATATACCTAAATGAAGGCCATATCCGATGGTGATTATGAAAAAGAACACCACATATGCTTCAATTAAGCGATAATTATAATTAGACAAAAATCTATTATTTCGGAAAATTACTTATTCCACCATTGTTGCAGTCTAAAGAACACAAAATATTGTACCAATTTTTTTTCAAATAATCTTAACAGCATTTTTTTTTAAATAAACTGACATAAGTCATATAATTATGTGTAAGGTAAAATAAAATACATAATGAGATTATAAATGGAAGATAAATTCCTTTTCAGGCAGTTATAAAAACAATACAGATGTAAACAGCATTCCATTTCACTCATTAGCCATGAGCCACATTCAATTAGGGCTAAAACATGACACACCATTGAGAGTAAACCTCGATATTAACATTTGATAATAATGAAAGGGTTCAAGGCGCGTTGGAGAACTGACACATGATGTAGTATACGATAATATGTTCAGGCAGAGTAAGCCAGTGCAATATTATTACTAGGTAGCCAGTTCTCCATATAAAAACTAAGCCGTAATCAATAAGAGCTAGAATAATTTCAGTTGGTGCTGGAACATTACAGGAGCTAACAAATCAAGTGTTACTCAAACTCAACGTCATAATTTTTGTCTACGATTAGTATGAGTTTTTTAATTAATAATTAATATGTTAAGGAAGAGCAGTGTGTCCTGTCACTTAGCATTTTACTCGTAGAACTGAAGAATCTTTGTTTTGTTTTTTATTTGTGGGAATAAACCGTTATTTTATATTTATTTTTGGGCTACACGCGTGTGTGTAGCCACAATGTGTATTCACGCTTGTTTCTCCGAATGGGTAGGCAGAAGCATATTATACGCCCACATTTTGTCAGTTATATAGTTGGTACCACTTAATTTATGGCAATTCTATTGCCGCTTACCGGGAACTGTTATGTTCGCCAAAGCCTCGTCCGTTGATCGGCAGGTGCACCACTTGCATGTGAGGTTGACTTGGGCTTCTTAGGTCTTGGTAGGATCCCTATACACCTTTTTGGGTTAATTGATATGTTTGCCTTAGTTACAGTGTCAGTCAGATATGTTTCAACCATCCAGTTCAGGTTTATAACCCTATACGTGAAAGTAAAAGTCTCGTCTATCTAGGTACTCGACGCTTAAGGTGGTTCAGACGCTTTACGCCATGCGCCATATATTCGAATTTAACGGTTGGTTGATTGTTGCCCACAGTTGAACAAGTCGCCCTTGGCAACGCTATCTAATATGCAAATGCTCGACGAACGACCTATTATATAAAAGCGATCGCCGCATATATTTTCAGCTAATTAATAATCGTACGGCAGCCTTCGAAGTAGGGAGTGTAATTACAATATAACCTTGCTTTAGATTGTGATAACATCTTGTATAACGCATTAGAGAAAGTGTATCAATAGAATATTAAATAATATATTAAATGATATATTAACCAATGAAGATTACTTGTGATCAATAAAGTTTTATATGATTTACAAAATTGAATTTTCGTTTCTTGTGCTAAAGGAAAATAAATTTTAATATGTAAATAGATAATTTCATAAAAAACATTAGTAAATTTTGAAGTTAGTCATCATCATCAGCATATCAGCCTTATAAAGTTTACTGCTGAACATTAGCCTCTCCAATAGTCTCCTCCTCTCCATTATTTTGGAGGTATTTACGATGGGCAGGTTGGTAATCGCAGTTCCAGCCAGTACGCAGGATGACGTTGCTGTCCATCATCCGGTAGGATTTCCCTTCATATACTCTTACGATTTCCTGATTTTGAAAGATAAGTTTATATGAACAGTTAAACAAAATAAGGAGTAACTTGTTATTAACATTATGGCAAAGAGCTGTCAGATATGAATAGTAACAAGGTAGATAACGAGAAACATAAAAAACTACCCACAACTTAATTTCTTAGCTGATGTCTTGAAGTCCAGTCAGAATAAACCATCAGATAACTATACTATACATATAATAAAGTACATATACATAGGCATATTAGTACATATTATGTGAAGATGATCTAAGGAATTATGACAAAGAGCCGAAAATTGGAACCAAACTGTCAAGAAGTAGAATCCAATTCAAATTAAAAATTCTGATTGGAATTTAAATCCAGATCAGTCCTAAATATGAGTTCATAGAGATTCCCTTTGTGTAATAAATTTAGTATTTAATAAACGAAAATTTCCACTGAAAAAAGCGACCGTACAAAATGGTGTACTCGTATAATGTTTTTTAAAAGAGCATCCAAGCGCAAATCCCTATAGTTACCAGTTAGCCTTTTATGTGAATCATTGCATTGGTAAATATTAGGTCGGGGAAAAAGTCTTTTCGCATAACGTAGGTATAAACTTATTATAAATTTTTTTTGACTGTACTATTTGTGTCTGGCTGGTTTTGGTAACATAAAAAAGGTTACATTATAAAGAAAAGAAAAAAATAAAAAAAAGTTGTTTCCCGCTATTTTTCATTTGTTTTTCTCTCCGTAAAAATGAGTGAATCTAATGAAGAAATTCGATACATTTTAAAATTTTATTATAAAAAAGGCAAAAATGCAACTCAAGCAGTGAAAAAAATTTGTGATGTTTATGGACCTGATGCAGTGTCAGTAAGAGTAGCACAAATTTGGTTCAAACGTTTTCAGTCCGGAAATTTTGATGTTAAAGATGCACCTCGCTCTGGTCGCCCTGTTACGAATAAAATGGAAGCCATTTTGAAAGAGTGGAGCAAGATCGGCATATTAGTAGTTACGATGTAGCTGAAGAACTGGGAATTGACCACAAAACAGTTTTGACCCATTTGATGAAAGCTGGTTATACAAAAAAAGCTCGATATTTGGGTGCCACACGAGCTCACTCAAAGAAACTTAATGAACCGTGTACTCATTTGCGATTCATTATTGAGACGTAATGAAACCGAGCCGTTTTTGAAGAGATTGATAACTGGCGATGAAAAGTGGATCACGTACGACAAGAACGTGCGAAAAAGGTCGTGGTCGAAAGTTGGCCAGGCTTCACAGACTGTGGCCAAACCTGGCCTAACACGAAATAAGGTGATGCTTTGTGTATGGTGGGATTGGAAGGGCATTGTTTATTATGAGCTTTTACCGCCCGGCAAAACCATCGATTCTGATCTTTACTGCCAGCAACTGATGAGATTAAAGGAAGCAGTCGAGAGAAAACGGCCGGAATTGATCAACAGGAAGGGTGTGGTCTTTCATCACGATAACGCTAGACCACACACATCTTTAGCCACTCAGCAAAAATTAAGAGAGTTCGACTGGGAGGTCCTAGTGCATCCACCATATAGCCCTGACCTTGCGCCTTCAGATTTTCACCTGTTTCGGTCTCTGCAGAATTCTTTAGGTTCTGTAAGGTTGACCTCAAGAGAGGACTGCCAAAACTATTTGTCCCGTTTTTTTGATCAGAAGTCCCAAAGTTTCTACAGTAACGGGATAATGTCTCTGCCCACAAAATGGCAGAAAGTTATTCAACAAAACGGTACATATATATTATAAATAAATGTAAATAAACTTTGAAAAAAATGTCTTGACTTTTCATACAAAAATACGAAAAGACTTTTTCCCCAACCTATTATTTATTTTAGTATTGTTTCTAATTGCCATTTCATATTTTTCATATGATTATAAAAACTCCTCATGCTTATCGAGAAGTTTAGTTTTATTTTAGTTTATAAATTACGTATATACATATAAGAGGTCTTGAGCGTACACATTGTAGCTCTTATTGTAAACTTTTGTATGAATCTTAAGTGAATAAAAAAGTGAGTCGCCACTTAAGAGGCTAATAACATCCTCGTTATAAATCGCGAAAATACCACAGTCACATTTACGATGTATTTGCTTGCGCCATCACATAAAGTTACTCTTACATAATTATATTTTAACTTAATTCAGCCCCGCAATAACTGACCCCGTTAAATGAATGGGAGATCTCGAGTTTGCGGAATCAGACTCCTTTGTCGGAAGTCTAAAACCAAGTAAAAGTAAATACTGGCATAAAAATAAATATAATTAGTCGTAAAATTAACCTAATTAGAAGTTTCCGAGAAGCGAGTGACTTAGCAAGGACGAAGACAATTTCACACCTTGGATTATTTAATCAGAGACGGCCCTTGGGACCGTCAGGGTAATAAGATTAGCAAATCTACCGCCTAAACAAATTGAGAACTCTATACATTTTCCAGTCTTAAATCTGTCCCGAGTCAGTATTTATTTCAATGCTAATCAATCTCAGCCTAAGTTAATCTTAAACAGGAGTTAAATATAACAGTATTTTAGAAAAAATATTAAACTTAAATTTTTGCTTAAAAAGATTAATCACTTACAATTCGTGTATTGTATGTCAAAGTCAATATCATTTATGCAAGTTTGGCTTAATAGAGCTCTTATAAAAACCAAAATTGTATTATGAAAGAAATCATTAACGTACTAATATTATAATGACTTATCATCGTCTCGTAATAACTACGGTTTAAGTCTCGCGATCTATTGGAGAAATTAATTTTGAAATGCAATTTATCGTTTGAGAATATAGCAAATTTTATATATATCAATTAATTGGTCAAAAATGATGAAAAACACATGAATATTGCTTACTTGTTTATAAAAATTGAATTATGAGGCTTTTAATAGATTATGCATAGTTTTATTTCATATGGAGAACAAAAACCTTACAACATTATACTTAACTGAGTTTTCATTATACAGTAATGTATATCCTATTCTAATTGGCAACGATAACTAGCAGAGTACTCATCATGGAGTGTTCAAGGAAACTGACCAAGTTACCAGGTTAGGACACGTCGAAGTTTCGAGCTAGATATTGGCTTAGCCCAAGATTATCTAGTGGCCGAAAGTTATATGCTCTCGAACACTGTTCGCCAGCGCCCGATGGGATCGAGCTCCGATTTCTGCACTTTGAGCAAGGCTGATAAACTATGATGTGTTTCCTAATAACAAATTATTTTAGTCTGAAGCAGCAATATCAGTATAAATTACGCTTACGCATACACACACCCACACACACACATTTGGAGGTAACAGAAGGTGCAATAGTTAACGATAAAGTTAAAAAATTCGTATCAGTTTGTGTGACGGATAATTATTTAACCTAATGCTTAATTCATAAATTATGAACTTGTTGTTTTAATTTGATTGTTTGATTTAAGTTGCATTGTTTAACCTACTTTGTAAAAAATATATTGTTATATATCGTGTAATTTTTTTTTAGTGGTTTCTTATGTTACATATTAAAAACGCTGTAGTGATATCATCCTGAACAAACAATATAAGTTAAAGTGCTTGTATGTAAAAGTGTACGACAATTTGAATACATATTCTACAGAGAGAACCCCGTTAGCAATCTTTCTGCTTTCGCGTAAGTATGATATATTAACCAATATTTTTGCCTTTTTCTTGTCCGCGGTGGCCTAGGTGAGAATCGATTCTCACAAAAAAGTCGTAAGTTCGAACTTACGACCTTTTTCTTCATCTGAGATATCGCAGACAAGTTGATTTTTTCTAGTAAAAAAATCATGTTATAACTGAATACTTACAAGCACGCCGGTTTCCCCAAAGGAGTAGGCAGAGGCATAGTATACGCCCACATTTCGCCAGTTATAATGTTCGTTCCCCGTAATATGTGGAGAGCCTATTGCCGCGTATCAGGAACTTTTATAATCGCCAGAGCCTCGTTCGTTGAATGATGAGGCACCTTGCAGGTGAGGTTGGCTTGGGATCCTAAGATGTCAGTGGTCCCTTAGCTGAGTAGCATTGTAAATGCAAAACTAAATCAAAACATAAAAGAGTACACTTTATAGTTACAGGAAAAGTCTTGTTTAAATTAGCTATGAAGTCAATAAATATTAAAATTGTTAGATAAAGTTTATTCATAGCCCTTTAACATTTCAGAACTGGGTACTACCCACCTCTTAAAATCCAAGGTGAGAGGGTTTCGGTCCATAATCCACCACGTATTCTGTGGAGAGCGTGGCGTCTCGCGTCAATTTATCCCCTATATATATTTTTGGGGCCTCAAAATAGGATTAGGACCTACCACATAATGTAAATATATCCCGCACCAACCAGTGATCGTGCCTCCCGAAGCACGGAAGACTTTAATATCGAATAAAACACGATGAGTTACCCTGATTAACTTTGGTAATAAAACTCAAATATATTTTTTTTGTTTAGGTTAGGCTCAATAAAGCTAGAGTTTGACTTATTACCACCCAGTCACCGTGCCGTGAGAGCATTTAAATATAATATGAAAGTAATATGCAAGTCACGCAGTTAACTGATGCCATGTCCTACTTAAAGGCTATAATATTATTATGACGTAACGTGAGTCTGCTAACAATCGGTTCGACAGCGGCATCTGCGCGGCGCCAGGTGCAGGCACAATGTGACAGACACGCTTAGATGCTCAGACCCCGATGCCATTGCCTGAAATTAGTCTATGGCCCATAGCTTATTCACAGCCGCAGCGATTCTAATAAGTAAATTTGTATTTGAATGTAGGCGTATAATATGCCTCTACCTTCCTCCACGGGATTGTGTGTATATGTAATATTATTCCCTAATATCTAGAAATATTACACTCAATAATTGTTTTTATAAGTTATTACCTGCCAGCAGATAAAGTATTAGCTGTCGCTGTTACAACATAATATTATTATGTCTTTGTAACATTCAAAACAAAATGCCAAATTTCAGGAAATTTTACATAACGCATTCTAACTCTAAAGTCAGCGGAGTAACCAGAACTACGAATACTTTTAATATAATATAGAATAAGAAGCAAACACACCCAGATTAAGAAGAGGAAAATTCTCCAGAATCCACGACATTTAGTGTAAAGAGCGCCTTGCGCTATGTCACTCAACACACTTAATCCTAAGCCGAGTTAAAATAAAAATGGATTGTTAATCTTAATGTATTTGGGCGCCCAAAGAAATATTTAAATATCCAAGGAAAGAAAATTCTCTTAAACTAATAATAAGATTGTTATCTGTTTCATGTATTTCAAACTTAGTTGTAGGACAAGTATAATAGTTTTCAATATAAAATAAATAAATAAATATTTCAGACATTTACACCAATTATTTAGTTCCAAGATAAGTATCATTAAGAACTTGTGTTACGGATACTAAGTAACGGGTAAACATATATAAATACTTCTTTTTTTTAATATACATAGAAAAACACCTAGACCAGAACAAATATTCATATTTATACACACAAATATTTGTCCTGTGTGGGAATCGAACCCACGACCTCAGGAGTGGAATGCGTGTATACTTGCCACCACGCCATATCGGTCGTCAAAATATAAAACATGAACTTATGCGTATAATGGTACATCCATTGAAATCTAAATAATATGTAAGACCTACAAGATACAAACAAGATATTGGTGGTCTGTCTAATGGTAAACCTTTATGAGGTATTAAATCAAGTTGTTGTTGTTGTTTTATTTTCTTTATGCACAATATTATAATATGCATTCTTTATTAAAAAAAATAACCTCTTTATTTTTTGTTAGTAATAATGATTTTATTGCAAACAAAAAAAATAATTTACAAAAAAAAATTGTGCAAAAAATTAAATCTTTGTTAACTCTTTTCGTTTGTAGAAATGTGACCCTTGCAGTCTTCGCCATATTTTTAAGCAGTTTGTGTTTAATCTACTGTGCCTGTACATTTACGACAGTAACTTTATTCTAATTATCCGCTATAGCTTGGTTAGTGTGTACCTGCTCTCTCCCTCTACCCGACGATGTCACAGATGTGTGTATTTTGTCCTAATGATCGATAGTGTCGGTTGAAATGGCATTTCGGCCAGTAAGTAAATTAGTTAACCTATATACACAGATAGTTTTCTTTCCTCATGAACATTTTTAAATCGGCTTTTCTCGTGCTATAATAGTTATGTAAGCCTGTGTGTTAAATCTAGGTATGCCAAGTTTTCAGCTTATTTCATCAAGTCGTCGTAAGATACATCGTCCTTTTCATGTTTTATGTATATATCCAAACATTCTTTTAAAATTGTATTTGTAATTTAATCCCTAAATACGCACACACGTACACTTCAAAACTTAAACTATCGACGAGTGTAGTAACAAAAGAACCCGCCAGAAATAAAAAGACAAGAGAACTCAATATGAACGATGCTACGAGCACATAACAACGTCTTGAAACCCACTCTTAGTTAACAAAGTTTCTTGGAAGATCCCGCGTAAAAGAGCCCATTCAGCTAGCAACGCCGCTATCCTGCCACTCGGGTTGTCACCGCATCTAATTGGCTTTGAGCTATCTCAAAAGGGTGTAGCGATACGCGTGGCTTGCCACTGGTGACGACAAGGAAACTTTCATTTTAATCCAGACTTAAGGCGTTCACTACCTTTGCAGTTGTTAGTTCTAACGTTTTAAACTTTAAGAGTATCTACCCTGAGTCCTATTTTCCAATTAACAGCAGTATTTAGAGCAAAAATATTTTATACTCTGCCATAAATTAGCACAATTAGCTTAATATTTCGCGAACAGGTGACTGTGAACCGCGGACAAACAGTGGATGTGGTGAAACCTAGAATTTCAAATATCAAATCATTTAATGCATATCACATTACATGATACATAGATGGTATATATAATAGGTCTACATGTGACGCCCTGCAAGAGCACAGCAGTCGGGAACGATTATTTACGTAACAATAATTCTTTTTTAAATTTTTAGACATCTTCTAAAACAATTACATATTAGAAATAATAAAACAATATAATGACTCAGAAATATCTAATATAAAAAAGAAAACAAAAAACAATCGATAAAATAATCTATAAAAATAAGACACGTCAAGGAGAAATACTTATTTCATACATCTATACTAATATTATAAAGAGGAAAGATTTGTTTGTTTGTTTGTTTGTTTGTTTGTTTGTTTGTAATGAATAGGCTCCGAAACTACTGGACCGATTTCAAAAATTCTTTCACCTTTGGAAAGCTACATTATCCCCGAGTAACATAGGCTATATTATATTTTCTAAAAAATTAGGGATCCTTACTAAAAATTCAATAATGTAACCCAAGGTGTAAAAAAATTACCTGAAAAATTCCTTACATAGCGTGCGCAGCGAAAACTATTGATGATAGAACTAAATTATGTACTACGACTTTGCAGTACTCATCATTATCTACAAAAAGTGTCGCGACAGCATATGTCTAAATATTATAGTTACGTCACAGTAAGCGGTTTTTTATTCTAAAAATTTAATTTATATGCCGCCGCTTGAAAAGGCTCTATATTTGTATCTTGGTATTAATCCTTATCAAAAAACATTACTTTGTATTCAAGACGGCTTCAATACCTTTTTATAACTTTTTGAATTATTCAATTCGGACATTTCATTAGGAAGATATCACGAGTTTAAAAATGCAAGTATTAGAAAAAAGTCGCGTGGTGCCGCTCAGCTAGCCAGCATGCGATGTAGGCTCCATGTAAGCGTCACTGGGGTGGTACGGGGGGGGGGGGGGGAGTCAATGTAATCTATACTAATATTATAAAGAGGAAAGATTTGTATTTTTGTATGTAACGAATAAACTCAAAAATTACTGGACCGATATTAATAATTCTTTTTTCAATAGAAAGCTACATTATCACTGAGTAACATAGGCTATATTATAATTTCGAAAAAAATAGGGTTCCGTAAAATATTTGGGTTTTTCGGACACAAAGTGTAAAAATCAACCAGAACAGTTGCGTACGCTGCCTAAACTATAAAAGATAGAATTACAAAATGTATGAATGAATTAAAGATCTTATACCACCTACTAAAAAGTCCGCGACACACTATATCTATATATGGCGAGTGAGGCACAACAACCCTTTTTTTATTTAAAAATCTTGATTTTTTTTTGTACTATATTTGTACGAATTTATTTTACTTATGCTATTAATCCCTATCAAAATTAATTATTTCATCACTAAGTGCAGTTTATGTAGATAATATTTGGTCTTGGAATGATCAAAATTGGACGTTTGTTTTTGAAGTTATGGCGAACTTAAATTATTACGATTTCTGCTGCACAGCGCCCTATCACGGGTCGGGGCTCCCGACCATCAGTTTATTTTGTCATCTAAAAATAATTTAATGTCAAATGTTGTTTATGGGGAAGATTTACAATAATCGCTTTAGTTATCTATCCCAAAACAACAGGTTGCTCTCCGGGACTGCCGGTAAGAGTAAAAACTAAGTATTAATTAGATTTAAATATTTTCATCATTAACAACTTCAACATCCACATAAAGACAATCTATGCAGCCTGCGGATAATGACTGCGTCGTCGATGTTAGTGTCCGTGTCTGTGAATTGATCTGGAAATCATTTTGCTGACCGTGTCTTTTCTGGGTAGGCATTTTACAGCGGTAGTCGACATCCACGCGGGCGGAGCCGCGGGCGACTGCTAGTTATATATAATTTAATTTACTAATTACAATAACACAAGATATAAATTATATTAAAACTCTTCTTCTCAAGATATAAATTCTTGAATTGTATAAAAAATTGTGATATTAAATAATTCATAGTGCTTTACTATTGCAAAGTCCTATCTGAACTGAAAGAACTGTATTATGTTACTTTACAAAACTACACTTTTTCATATATATTTCTCATACAGGCATACTGAAGATTTAATTTTACAGAGTGAATTCACATGGTCAGCTAAGCATACGAATACTTTTTACAGTAACCTAAATCGCCTAACCAAAAGCCACTTTTCATAACACTCAAAAAAAAACAATATAAAAGAAATATTTCACTTCAATTAAGGCCAAATGGAGAAGCGCACCGCACACTTAAGGCCTTCATTGACATCTACAGGCCCATTCATACCGCTCAAAATATTGACAACCCCTTTCATCCAGCTGAAAAGCGCTCGAAAGAAAAAAGGAGACCCGATTTTTCCTTACTCACGAAGACTTCAATAGAACGCACGGAGTCCCGAATAACTCTTTGCACTCGCAGACGAGTGTTTTCGCTTCAAATTGCTGCAGACCGCTTTTGAGAATTGTTTGAACCTCCCGAGTGGAATGACTCTTAGTGCTGCTTGCGTTTTGCTGTTAGCTTGTTTAGTCAAAAGAGAATAAATTAATTTTCAAATGTAAGTATACTCGTATGGCTGGAGAACGCAATTATTGTCTAAATAATTTGAGATTTCTAATGAATTGGAATACAGAATTTAAGCCCCCAAAGTATTCCAGAAACTTCAAGAGCAAAGATTCCAAAAATAGCCTAACAATTTATGAGAGACCTCAAAATTACCGCAAAGATCATTCGTTTCCGTGTACTGTCTAGTCATCTGTGTAATATTTGACCCTCAAAAAATATAAAAACAAACACAACGAGAAAGAGAAAAATTGAAACCCACACAACATTCCGCGGCGACCATTTCTCATGCAGCACATAAAAATTATTTACACATTTCGCTGGTAAGTCGGCCACTTGGGCAGATTAAGCCGTCACGTCGACGCCATATTTCTTTTAGCCGCCAAGACGGGCGGTAGATATCAAGACTCGAAACAAAAACAAGGAGAAATGCTACCAATTTGCAGATAACACGAATGGACGGATTATGATATTATAGGTTTTCTATGATTTCCTAAAATAACGTTATTCCTTTATGGATTTAAGTTTCTATTTTTTTTTAATTCGGTGAACATATAGACAAAAGACTTAATATGTCGAAAGTTCTTACATTACGAGACAAATAAGAGCAGCCATTCATTAATAAAAGAAATTAAAGATACCATAAGCCAGGCCTGATCACCTTTCAAACGAAATTAGGTACACATACTTTAACACAACTTAATCTTTGAACTAAACATAAATAAAATTAAATAACTAGTATTTGCAAAGCCAATCCAAGTCGCGAGTCTTGTGAGGCTCAGCGCTATTTCACATAGAGAGATAACATCACTCGCCGCTAAATTATGGACACACCTTCCGACTGCCAGAGTTCTATCGGGCTGCTCTACTTGTTTGAAGTTTTGCATTTGTCGAGCTACTTATACTAAACTATAAAACAGTATGGCGACTATCTGACAGGTGCAGCTAAATTATTAAATGTGCAAAATTTTAATTGGCTTGTTTAAGCCTGGCTTCATATCATTCTTCGGAATTGTGAACGTCACTTGAATCAAGAAGCGCCTAGATAAGAATACGTTTGTTGAACTATAATAAAAATACATGATTGAATATTAGGGCGTTATCATATTAGCGGATTGCGAGCGTCCTCAAAGCGGAGCGAGCGCGCAAAGAACACGCCGCAGATGTTCAACGGACTGGCCGTGGATGTGCAACGAACAAGCCGCGGATATGCAACGAACACGCCGCGGATGTTCAACGAACACGCCGCGTATGTTTAACGAACATGCCGCGGATGTTCAACGAACACGCCGCGGATGTTCAACGAACACGCCGCGGATGTTCAACGAACACGCCGCGTATGTTCAACGAACATGCCGCGGATGTTCAACGAACACGCCGCGTATGTTCAACGAACATGCCGCGGATGTTCAACGAACACGCCGCGGATGTTCAACGAACACGCCGCGTATGTTCAACGAACACGCCGCGTATCTTCAACGAACATGCCGCGGATGTTCAACGAACTTGACGCGGATGCGCACAAACTCGCCGCCGATACGCCAAGAGATCGCCGCGTGGACGCCATTTTGTATTGACTTGGACAAACTCCCCTCAGCCCGGCCCCGCCTCACTTTAGTCCGTAACCAGACATCAATGTAAGAGAACGTAATCGTATAAATCATTATGGCATCATTGGGAGTTTCGGATATTAACACAGAGTTATTTATATGTGAAAGTTGCTACGTAAAACAACACAAAGAGTCTCTCCCTTTCATTCATAAATGTTTTAATAGTTCTCCCAAAATCGACAATCTATTCGTTTACGTTTCATCGAATCCATTATGTCACTGAGTATATCGTACGCCACGAACAGGTAAAGGTTCGTAAGCCGTCAGTATGATAAGCCCTTAATCTAATATAATAATTGTCAAAAAGGCTAAATATAAATCAGTAAGCAATAAATAAATCCGATCCACATATTGATTTTCAAAGAGCTCCGGTTAAAAATGGTAACGTAAAAAAAAAAAAAAAGTATTTATGTATGTTTATCCGTTATTTAGTATCCAAAACACAAGTTCTTAATGATACTTATCTTGGAACTAAATAATTGGTGTGATTGTAAGAGAATATTTATTATTTATTTATTTATTTAAAAGAACCGACATAAATTAAAAAAATATATTGTTTGGTGCTTTAAGTTTTATCGTAGAGTATTATATCTATATATAAATAAAAAAATATAATAAAATTAGTTAGAAAAGTAAGTGTTAGATAGTAATACTAGTCTTGTTTTATTTATTTAGTGCCCTACTACGCAACGTACACTTAACTGATAAAAAAATACTAATCATGCATTTCGATATTGAAGTTAAAGAGCCATCTAACAAACCTAGATTTTTACTTTTAGCATGATTTTTTATCGAACGCTTGAACAGATCTTAATGAATCTAAGCTAAGAATCATTTCGAAAAATGTAAGCAGCTTATATTATAAAGAACTCAATTAGAACTGGTTATGGCCCCAGACCGCGTTTTGTTATGATTTATGGCACACTAGTTCAAAATGTGTAGAGCGGTATGGATTGGCGGAGGAGCCTAATATGCGCCTCATTCTCCATCTAAAGGATCTCAGGCAGCAGTTACGGAGTCACCTGTTACGTAACCAATGGCCCTTTGAAAGCAGCGTGGCTCATAGCACGTCTTTTCATAAGCGTAACCCACCCCATGGAGCCAATAAAATAATTATTGGGCTCACCAGTGTAACGAGCCTTGCTGCATTTTATATAATATTTATTTTTGCGCGAAAACGGTGGATATGATCTTAGAGGTCAAACAAAAGATCTGTTTTCTATAACATTCAATGAATAAAATTAAAACAATGCAAAAGGTTGTTTGATGTTGATTGTTGTACTTCTTTCAAAGAAACAGAAAGATCGGTGAGCCGTAAGGTTTCACGTCAGAAAAAAATACCGCATTCACACATTGAATTCTACAAAGAATACCGCAATTTTTTTTTTCAGTCCGTTTCTTTGTTTATTTGTTTGTGGCCGAGCAGAATCGCAACAGCTGTTTCCGTAGCGCGAAGAGAATTGAATGAATTTTCCGCTGGAATCCGAATAAAAACAACCTATTTCTACGAGCTCAGGTACGGGAGTTAAGGAAACAAAAAGCGCAACATACATTGAGATATAAAAGTTTTTATTGCGTTATAATTCAATACAGAGTACAGTACGTGGGCTATTTTATTCAAGCCTAGTAGCCGCCAGCAAGTGGTCATACAAATTGCAGTACAAAAATAAACCAGGATATATCCGGCATAAAAAAACCGTGAATTTTACATTAGCCTGTAATATAAGTACAAGTAAAGAAATCACTCAAATCCAATTAGTAGGTTCTGAAAATGACAACGACGTAAAGACATAAAGTAATGAAATAGAAATCTTATTAATGTTATAGTACAATAGATGAGCTATGCGTGCATGAAATCGCCTGACGGTCTTGTGTATTGTATAGCACCAGTTGTTGTTAAGTTTTTTTAGGAACATGTAGCCGAACTTCTTAATACATTGCCGTTTGAGTTCGTTATATCTGGATCGTACCGCACTGCGAAAAATCAATATAAATGATACCCGTGGTAAATGACAACGTCATTCTCGAACTCTTAGTTGCACAGCTGCACAGGACTTGCAGCATTATAAAAAGTTAATAATAAGGTAATGTAATTAAATAAAATATTTTATAAATCAGAGAACTAATTCCAGCAATAACCATGAACATTAAGTTATGAAATGAAATATTATTTGTTTGCAAGAATAGATGGATTAGATAAAATGGTTGATATGTTACAAATAAAGCGTTGCAAATGGTATGCCATACATTGTTATTAATACACGATATTAATATGTTTAATTAATATATTAATTCATTTTAATTATTCCACATATATATTTACGTGTGTATATACATATATGCATGCCTACACAGTATAACTCTCGCACAAGTCTCATATATTTCCAGATACTCCAATAATACATAAATTTTACCCAGATGAACCTACCGACCCGTACATGGGTTTAGATGATGTTAGTATCATGTTAATTGTTAAAATGCCAAAAAAATAATAAGTATTTTTTTTATTACACTTTTATTTTATGGGCCTAAGCACATACATTAGAGTTTTTGAGTAAATAATTATTTTTCATTATGATTAGTCAAAAACTCTATCATTGACCTGGTCCCAAAATGTATAACATTTGAGCTATTCAGATAATATAAGTTCTACTTTGACTGATGATGATTCTGGAGAAAATATTTATTCTGATACACAACTTAACTGATTCAATCATACGTGCACCAGCAAGAGTTTAATATGGCGATAAGAATGAATCAGAAAGAGAAGATTATCACAACAATATAAAAAAATACAACTTTGTAAGACGAAAATAGTTTCAGGTTTAATCAGAAATTCAGCAAAGAAACCCATCGTTCTAGAACGACTTATAATAAAACGGTTACAATGTCATGTTACTACAAGACTTCTTTAATACTTTAGTTGGTAACCAAAATATACTCGTCGAATAACAAATGAAGATTGATACATATGGCAAGTATTATTGATTTTTTAGATATTTGTCACCTTAAAAATAATATATTTCCGATAACAGGTATGCCGTATCAAACACTATGGTAATAAACACATGTCACTCAGTTTGGTGTCACATTTTCAAATTGGCGACATGCGTTCCGATAGATTTACGCGGCTCACACCATTTCTAGTATCTTATTATTTAGATTTTTAGACGTGTGGACTATGCGATTAAAATTGAGTTTTAAAACAAGAATAATATATTTTTCAAGTGTGCCAGCCCCTTGTTTAAATTAATTCAATACAAACAATTGGGTACATTCAGCTATGACTTATCATAGAATTAGCTTTTGCATGCAGATTTACTCGCGTAACGTACAGTTTTTCGCATTTTACATTAAAATGCATATTTCCATAGTTTCACCAAAATATTATCCTTTGATAGGAATCTTTTAAAAAACTACTTTTTGAGCATAGATCTCTTGCTCATAATTTAGCAATAAAAACTAATTTAAATTGTATGTTTATACATAAAAATATATTTGAATTATATTATCAAATCTTCAAAACCTTCAAATGTACCTGTAAATGACCTGTAAATGTTAAATTTATAGATCTTAGCAGCCCAAGCTTCGCTTTAAAGCAACATTAGTTCCCGATAAGCGGCAATAGCACCGCCACCTTTTTTTGATTTACGTCGGTAACAGAACAGACGACGCCCGCCGCTTGTTGAGAAAGAGGCAGGGGGCCAGTATCTGGGTTGCAGCTCTGACATCCCGCACGCGGCCAACGTCCCCCAGACCAAAATCGGAAGGACCTCCTCAGAGAGACGCAGTGGACGCGCCCCTCCTACCTCCTTGTGCTACCATAGCGTGTGTGGCCGACTTCTCGGAGGGTCCATGGTTAGACAGCAGGGGCCCCCTGCCCCCGCTGCCTAAGACCCTCCTGTAAGTGGTGCTTGACGGGCCCTCCTGGCCCGCCCGCTGCGCCCTCCACAGGTCTTTCTTAGTTTCCCTTCCGGTAGTCAGTACTGAGGGCACCCAGAGTCGCTCGTTACTCAGCCACCCCACCACGACAAGGTGGAGACCAATCGGGGGGGAATAGCACCGCCACCTACCTAAGTGGGACCAACAACAAAATTGACGAAATATGAGTGTTTGATACGCCTCTGCCCACCCATTCGGGCCACACAGGCGTCAATGCACATTATTATAGACGTAAATGTATATTGTAATTATTAACGCATTTCTATATATTTAAGTAAAATTCACTTCAATTTGAATAATTTTAATTCTGAAGGTATGGCAGCCAATCGAGTAAATATAGAGTACTAAATAAGTAATTAATATGGACATTTCTGATGAAACCTTTTGCGTCAATGTCTAAGACACTAATTTTAAACCGTCAAAAATAATGCGAACGTAATGTCTGATTAAGCTATTATGGTGTTAAAGTTAAAACGTTTAATCTTGTTACGAATTTGAGTGTTCAATCAAGGTCTTTTGTTCTAACCAGATTTGTACCAGTCTCCTTTCATAATGGTTTCTCGAGCAACAAGGGTGATCTTTGAGTTGATGTTGGACTACAGAGACATTTCCTTAGAGACACCATTTGTCAACTCGGTCGAGTGAGTAGTGACAGGCGAGTGATCTGAGGAAACAGAATACTTTAGAATCCGTTTAGAACTTAAAATATATATTTTAAACTAAGTAAGGTAATCATTAAGAACTGCTACTGAACTGTTTAAATTTCAGCTTTTCAAACGGATGAACAAAATATTACTACTTCTGGGGCATTTCGTATTACTATTGTGTTTACTAAATTTTATCCTTTATCCGAATCTTTGCGTGCTAACTATGCTGAGTTGAGAAATTTTCATGAGGATTATCAAAATCCCAAAATTAGTTTTCAAATAAACATGATGAACGGATTTCATTACAATTGAGTTTCCAGATTTGATAACATATCAAGTTTCAAGAAGATCTAATAAAAAGTAATAATTTGAACACGAAATTAAATTAAAATTGGAAATAGCTTCTGAGAATACCCACAATAAAATCGTCCCTTAAAGAATAACCTACCAAATTTCATAAGCACAAAGGAAAATGTAACTGCGATAAATAATTACAGTCGCTTCTTGTCCAATTCTTATATAACTTGCGCCCGACTCAGATTGACAAATTGAATTCCGGCCGCCCGAGGCGAAACAAAGGGTCCATCCCCTTTTATTTGCCATCTGATTCTGATTCTTACACTGGGGTCTCCTTCATTTTCATTACCAACACGTAATGGGTTTTCAATTACCCAAGGACCCTTTTCTATAACTCGTACATGCAATGTCTTTATTGCTATGAATAAGGAAAATGTGACCACTTTAAGTGCGATTGTTAATTTTTTACATAGTATTCTAGTTTCTGACGTTAATAACTACATTCATTCAAACTCTAATACCATTATTTTCGTACTAAACTAAGTAAATAAACTTGTAATCATACAATTAAATCATACAAACACAAAAAAAATATTTTTATACTGAACTAAGTAAATAAACAAGTAACGTACTCGACCTTTTGTTGCAAAAAAAATCACCTAAAATTTCCCCAATTCTGAGTCACGTATAATTCTCCTCTATAGAAATGGAATCCACGTCATAAAATCAACCATAAACAAAAATCAGTTAAGCGTTTTGGAAGCTAATATGTCAAAGTTGCTCCGGTTGTTTGCGGAGGGGGTGGGAAATAATGAAAAGAATGATTTAAAGAAATTATAAAAATCTGATACCCCAGTCCAATATATGTGTCGACTCATCCGTAGAATAACGTTCGATCTGTAGGGTTGATAGTTTTCAGTAAAGATCAAAGAAGTTTTTAACTTGTGTTATTCTAAAACAGTGAGACTTAATTTCGATTTTTTGACATGTTTATATAAAGCGCTAGCCTTGTTAAATGCTCCTTAATGTACATTTCTAATGCTTTTATTTCACGAAATAGTGGGTTCCATATCAACATTGGACGTTTTATAGCGGAAGAGCGGAAGTCCTTAGTGAACATAATACGTTTTTTAAGGAGACATCTGAATTAGATGCCGTTCTATATTAACTTTGAACGTTTTTTGTTTGAATAATCTATCACCTATAGGTCCTATATCAATACCTCTATGCTACTTTGAAATACCTATTTAATATTATGAAGGGGAAAGTTTGTATGTTTGTTTGTTACTCTTTCACGCATAAACTACTAGACCGATTATGATGAAACTTGGTATGTGTATAGCTGCAGTGCTTGAATAACACATAGGCTATCTTATCCCAAAAAATCAACAGTAACAATGAAAAAGATATGAGCGGTACCATAATAAAGAAATAAAAGCAAATGGGTTCTTTGTCAGAATTTGTCAAGGTTTGTCAGTTTATCTGTCTGTTGTGGTTTTTCTCAAGATTTTTCGGTCTATCAGTGCCTCTTATCGGGGGGATCTGTCAGTCAGCCGTCGTAATTCTAAAGAAGGGAGGGGATTGTCCGTCAGTCAGTCAGTCTGTCGGTGACTCTAACGAGGCTTCCAAAAGGCGACGGGATTGAGAAGAATGCCTCAAGAAACTCATCTCGGCTTTTTTGTTTTACTTGTTCCGAGTTTCTCGTGTTACCGCGAATCACTAAAATATTAAAATCAGGCTGAGTGAGATCATATTTAAGAAATAATTTGTTGATATCATTATTTTTCTTGATCCGTTGGATTATGTTTTAATCGGACAATGTGACAATCATCGCACTGATCCTTTCTGGGAATATGAAAAGTGAGATTGAAATTTGAATTCATTATGTCCCGATACAGGCGTTCTTTTGTAGCTTTGGAAGTGAATTGCTCAGGATCGAACCATTCAAGATACAACTTAAACATTTTGGCAATACTTAAGTCACCCTGTAAGTAGAGCTTTTGGCTATTTTTGCGTATATAGTACGATTCAACAGAGATAAATGCTCGAACATGGTTACAAACACTTAGTCTTTGTTTCATTGCCTTATCTATGACGATCTTGTGATTTTTGTGACGGGGTCGTCATAGTACACGTAGACGGTACTTCTAAAGAAAATGTACTAAGTTTATTACTGTAAACATTTTTGGTTGGTGGTAGATTTCTAGGTCTCGCCATCTCCACCCTGAATTTCTTCCTATATATCAGCCAATTCCTGGCTGATTTTGTCTGCAACAAGTGGCAGAGGTGAAGATGGTGGTGTAATGCCTTTTTCATCAACATTCTCAACTAAAATAATAGAAAAATATATTATTACTAAAATAGCAGGACTATATACCTACCTAGAAATTCATTATGCAAATTTTATATAAAGTTATTTATATTTAACGAAATTTTTAATTAAATAACGTCCTAACTGACTCCATTATCCCAGTATTAACGTCCCATTTTATTATCGAACCAACAAATCGTATCATAGTTTCCGTAGAAAAACGTCTAATATTCACATGAAACGCTTAGAAGTTCCATGATGTTCGTATTAAATCGGCCTTAGTTTTGTAGAGACTTCTACTTTATACTATTTATTATTACATAAATACTGGTTATTCTATGAATATAAATTACGCTAAGTGTATTTTCGTACTACAATTGCGTTTGTGTGCTTCTCAATAAAAAAACGTCCTATACAAAAATCGATCGCCCACAAGTAGTATCGGATATAAAAATTAATAATGGATGTAATATTTATAAATATAACAATATAATAGGGTAGAACACAATAATATTGATTAAATATTACAACTAAAAAGTCATCTGCAGTTTTTTTCATATAAACTGCAGGCATATTTGAATATGATGAACTTAGCTCAGGCTCTCCTTCATCTTTTCTAAGCACGTCTTAATTTTTTCGTGATCACGAGATCTCTAACAATATGTTTGTTAATGCAAAACATTTAACTAATTAGATATATTCATCAAACCGAAAAAAAGTAAGTCCAGGACATGAAAACTTGGAAGGTGGGCTTCCAACGAAAAGCGGCCGTACTGACGAACGAACGTTGCGCCCGCGCCGTCCCCACTCCCCGCGCACTGTCCGTTGACCACTTCGTGCGTTTTTCTACGAAACTTAAATCACATTGAACGTTGTTCGATTATGTATATCTCAATCTAAATAAAATACGGAAATTTTAAAAATTTATGTCAATAGAGTTTGTATTCCTTATCTCGTTTAGCTTATTATCGTATTACTGCTCTGTGATCACATCGGACTCTGTTCTATGGATAAGTCGATGTGTAATGCATAATTTTTTTATACTTTTAACCTAACCAAAACTTGTTACTTTTGGTTCCAGTTCTTTGTTGATAAAACCTCAAAAGGTTATTGTATTTTCAAAAATAATACGTTTTTCACACCTCGTCTAGTATGATGTTTTTAAATAATGCTAGATTCATAAAACGATTGACACAATATGCGCAAAGGATCTTACGTATTGGTTTAAAAAATATTTAAATTCCAGTTATTGATAGGCCCTTAACCTATGACCACTAACCACGAAAATAAAACTACAGTAACTTTAGACCACCACAATACTTATGAAATAATACTGACTATCCACATCGAGATAAAGTATAACCTGGATTTATGTATAAGCGCGAACGTCATTATGTGTTAGGGCTCATTATATTATGCTCTCTTAACTTGCACGGCTTGTACAGTAAGTGAAAATCATGTTTAATTCAAACATTATATATTATAAAGCTTAAAACAATGCATACATAAGATATATTTCATAATATTCATGTTTTAAAGTTATTATATTCACAATCATCTAGAAAATTTGCACACTGCGGCACTTAAATAATTCCTACATATACTGCTTAGCAAATTAATCGGCAAAGTGCCTCCTCGCATTCGCAAAGGAAAGACAGAATTATTGTAATGTAATGTAATAAACGTAGTAGAAATGAAAAGTTTGATAACCATGATCATTAATAAGAAATGATTGAAACTACTTTTTTACTGATACCACTGTAACTAACCAGGTACCTACGTGATTTTTCGAAAAATATATAGGACCTATATGAAGCGTTCGTAGCTCCGCGGTGCTCGGTGGACGGGAGATCTTCGGATCGGGAGTCTTGATGGGTGACCGTTTGTGTGGCATTTGATGTCGAGCGCTTTCGTGTTTCGAAAGGCACGTTAAGCCACCAATGGCTTAACGTGCCTTATATAACCGATTAACAACGTTATATAACATTTAGTGATAACCGGGACCAATCCCGGTTATCACTAAATGTGGTAGTCGTTAAGCCATATTAGAGGCCTAAATGGGCGGTTTGA
This sequence comes from Musotima nitidalis, assembly GCA_949126915.1. NCBI lineage: Eukaryota > Metazoa > Arthropoda > Insecta > Lepidoptera > Crambidae > Musotima > Musotima nitidalis. The sequence continues at coordinate 1,204,059 of OX421431.1, forward strand.
AAATTCTAACAGCAGGACGCCATGAGGACGACGTGGTGGAGTATGGCCCAATATCCTCCCACCTTGGTATGTGAGAGGAGGCTCGTGCTCAGTAGTGGGACGTTAATGAGCTGAGGTGATGATGATGATGATGATATAGGATATATTTCCTTTTTATAATTATGAATTATTCCTGTTTTTTAACTGATCTTCAGCTGAAATAATGATAAGTATAATTGTTGAAAGAGTTGATTTTGAAAGAGCTATGGTTAAAAGATAAAGCTAAATGTTTAAAAAAAGAATTAAAGAGTCTGACTAATAAACTATTCATAAAGGTATTAAACAAGTCTAACCCCTCTATTATATAAACAGAACTTGTAATTTTGGATCAACAAGAATGTAAGAATATAAAATGTCTGTGCCAGTAACTTATCCCAAGATACAACTTGTGTCGTTGAGAAAGCACAATAAGTAATATAAAAAGTGCCAACAAAAGCAACCCGCCATAATGTTCACATCAGACCGCAGTGGCGTGTAAAAACCTAACTCATAACATGCAAATTTGGTGTTTGAAGAGAAAAAATGTCAGTCTTAATGAAATATTCAGTAGGCTGGCTCGTGAGATGCCATTGCTAGAACTTGCGAGAAATTTGTTTGAGGAGAGATTTATGTGGTCGTACCTCATAAGACATTCATCTTTTCTTTTTTAATCTTTGCTGCGCCAACTTACTTAAGTTTATTATGAAAATGCAGTGCATAATGTTACAGGTAAGTAGCGAGTTAAGAATTTTGTTGGTATTTTAGTCGTGTACTGCTTAATTTGTTTTCATATACTCTTGTTATGTTGTAACCTCGTTTTATTTTGAATACTTAAACTTTTTACACAGTTTGGGGAATATTGAAAACGAAATACACCGCAAAAACAAAAACAACCGCTCTAGCTGAGCCATGTTCCAGTCAAATAAAACACATAATATTTTATCTAAGTATGTGTCCAACTTATATGAATACTACAATGACTTCTGGCTCAGTGGCTTGTGTGAAAAGTTGCAAGGAAACTCTTGCCATTCCTCAGGAGTGTCGCAAACTCAGTTCCGCTGTTATCAGTTGTCATACAGTCGGACTGAGTTTAAATAACTTTTTCTGCTATAAGTTCGCTTTGCGGGAAATTCTCTAAGGAGCAAGTTTCCGGTTTTTAGCGTCAAGTTATCGCAGCGACGATGTCAGTGAATTCGGGTACGAATGGTAAGTTTTTCTGCCTCCTTACCGTCTTGAATGTAAATCGGCAAACATTTTTATTTCGCGGGGCTTAGGTGAACAATCAGTCTCAAAACCGCTATAGTTCATGAACATTTAGCGACTGATATAGCGCAGAGATGTGATATTTAGTCACCGCGTCTTCCATATTTTGTTAAATAATTATAAACTAGGAACACTAACATTAAAAACATTTTTTCTCAATATTTGGCACTAACGTTCGAAATGCGCGGGATCCGCGGGTTTGCGGTACTGCAACCCATAATGTTAAGTAATATAACACTCTAATTTGTTTGTGACTAACTACAATGAAATATTTGGTTTTCAATAAAAAAAAAAATAGCTTCAGTTTCTATTCATACTTAATGTCATACGACGGCAAAGTCATCAGTAATCCATTTTGTGGATTAGAAGGGTGAGAGCCCTAAACATTAATTTGTTTTTAAAAGACCAACAACAGCTTGAAACGATAATCAATATTCTGTGCAGTACTCGGGGTTTCGGAGCGAATTTTGTGAGGTTCTCAGGAAATAGAAATGTCATTTTAAATACTTTAAGAATTGATTCTAGAAGTTTACTATTATTTGACAAAAAACGTATGACAAATAGATCATTTTACAAACAACCTTTGAAAAAGTAATCATATTACAAACTTTAAATTCCTAAATATATTAGGTACTTTAAAAATAATCATTTCACAAAAATACAGCTTTCGTAAAAGTTTTTCATTGTAAATATTTTAACTGTTAAAATATTATTATACAAAAAATCATTTTACTGAGTGATGCTTTGCCTAATTCGTAATTTATCAAGAGTACCTATTTTCTAACCAATACTTACGCAGAGCCGGATAACTTTATAAAAGTACCCACCTATATAAAGTATTTCAAATGGTCATGAAATGTGGAGTAGAAAACACAAAGCAGCCATCTTAAGACTGCAATCAAATTTTGAAAATATTGAATTGCAGTTATCATCTTGGTCGGATTATTTATAGGCAAGTAATAATTTTATACTAACTCATTACATAGATACTTAGTACATTAAAAAAATACACATTTCTTTAACAAATCGAAATTCGACTTCTGGCCGGTTATAGTCCATGTTTTTTTTTAATTTCCAAATTGCATTTACGCACAGTCTCCCGGCCAAAGGGGGACCGAGTGAAGTGTGTTGGACTCACCACCGGCAGACACGACCGCCAGCAGTAATACCGACTAAAAATATTCCGACGACGCCCGCCGCTTGTTGAGAAAGACGTTTTTGAAGAAGGAACGATTTTAAATCTTGACGTTTAATGTGTTAATTATAGTCCAAGGGGTTGGTTTAAGAAATCATTATGTAGACTTTTGTTTATTTCTGTAATTTTTGAGTTTTTGATTTGGTTGAGTCAATTTATGTATTTGGTGGAAGAAATATGCGAAATAATACTATTTTATGGATACTTTTTTGTGGATATTGGTATTGGGTATAATTATACGAATATAATAAATTATACCCAATATTATTCGCATAAATGTAATGTAATACACAATGTATAACTGTATTGCCCCAATAAAGTAAAATAAAATATTGAAAGGAAAAAAAGGCAACTCATAAGAACGTGTAATCTACTTTCTTAATTTTTATAGCATTGGACAAATTTTGATAAACACCTAGTGTAGTCAGTGACATTGAAAAATGAACATAATATTTAGTATCTTATTTGTCTCTTAATGATTGAACTCAGAAATTATAGAGCTTATAACAGTTCAATCACGATTAAAAAATGCGCATAACTCTATTCATTGTCAGCATTTTATATAACTAAACTTCATAAATGTCACAAAAATGTAACAAGAATATTTGTAACGAAAACAATTTTACAAATAACTTTTAGACTAATTAGTTATGAAGTTTTTATAATTAGCCTTAATGAAAGATGTGAACCGCTGATCACGTTGCCTGCGGTAAAATATGCAGCAAAATAGTGGTGCAGTTGTTTTGCGGCCAGCACTAGTGGGTAAACTTTCCTCGTAACTTCGTCTGATCGGTATTTTAAAATTAATTTAAATAATTACCTCTATATTGATTAAATTATCGCCACACCTGACGCAGCATACATATTGCGATTCATATCTGCTACCGGTATAAAATATTACAATTGGGTCAGTTGAAGCATGCTCAAAAGTACCTACATAACATCAATATCGCATTACAGTCACACGTTGTTTTATTTAATGTACTGATTTTTTTATTATAAATTAAACGTTCGTAAATATAGTGAAATCTAAGTGTATCATAAAAGGCTATGGGCATTATCAGTTTTATTTTACTAATTCTATATGGGAAACAAGCTCGTAGTGAAAGAGTCAAATAGATTAATGCATTACTTCAATGTAACATTAAAGCACGTTTGATGCGAAAGGCTGCGTCTACTTAATAACAAAAGAGAGCTGTTTAATTATTTTCGAAAAATAGATAGGTAGTTTGTTTCAGGTAAAAGATACGAACAAATAGTTAAATAGTACTGTAGGTAAATGCAATAGTCTGTATATCTATTTTTAGTCTACTTCTGAAATCGTGGGCTCGATTTACACAAGGACAAATATAATGTATATAGACGAATTAGTATTTTCTATGTGTTAAAAGTACAAATTAGTTATACAGTTGCTTTTTTACCATATTTATTTATTCAATTTTAAAATCACTCAGTTTATTTCAATATTTAACACTGTCCGTTCTAAATTAAATCAGTAATATTCCAGCTAGCTCAAAAAATTAAGAGAATGCGTACAAAATTACATTATTCACCACCAGTGGCCAGTCCCGAGCGATTCTTCAAAATCGAATCAAAATCATCGGCCCGCGTCCGATGCCTCTCATGCTCAATTAGTGTTCATTAAATTCTTATGAATATTTATGAGTGGAATCGAGAGATTCTGATGTGGCTGTTTTGGGATGACGCCTTTTTTCAAAGGAAATTTGAACGTAAAAGGGGATATCAGCAATACTTTCCATCTAAAATTAAGGTATAATGGAAGATAAAAAATCGTTAAAATATATACCTTAACCAACCAATATCAACCGACTTTGTTTTTTATTAACCTAGCTTTATATAATATTTTAGATAAATTATTATAAGACTTAACGAGTCTTAACTTATTTCTTAACACTTAATAATGTCACTATATTTTAACAGTAAAGTTATAATATCTATATCGAATGTTTCTTCAATCTCATCTCTAAAAAATATTAAATTATATCGCTGCTTTGGACTGTCTGTTCCACCGGTCTCTTCTTTTAAAGTACTCAACGAATATATTTAAGATTTATATTCGTTAATCAAGTTATACGAATATTGAAAACTAGCTTTTACCCGCGACTTCGTTCTCGTAGAATAGTGACTTCCGGCAGATTTTTGGTACCCACATAGTTCCCGATCTCGCGGGATTTTTGAGAGTTTCCGCTCCCTCGGGATTTTCGGGATAAAAACTATCCTATGTCCTTTCTCGAGTTCCAAACTATGGCTATACCAAATTTCACACAAATCCGTTCAGTAGTTTAGGCGTGAAGATAAGACAGACAGACAGACAGTTACTTTCGCATTCATAATATTAATAGATAGATTTGATAAAAAAAAAATTTAACGTCAAAATATTTTGATTGACGGACAGATTATTTAATAACTTAAATTTTTATGTTTTTCTAAAGATCTAGCAGAGATTGTGTTGTTATTCATAAATACTCTATAGTAAAAAAAACAAAACAAATAATGCCATATTTAAATAGCACATTTATTATAATAAAATGTAAACAAACGTCATTAACGAGCTTCAAAGTTTCGTCTTTATATATTTTTCTATCTTATGCTTTTACCGGTTTTTTTGTCAGTTGTGCGTCGATTCAGAAAACTCTTTTTTGTTTGAAAGAGCAACACTTCAGGGTTGACCTACATAAATTTGCATTGATCTGTGGAATTATTCAAAATAAAATTATATTATACGAATAAAAAAAGACGTAGGTATGCTATTTTGAATATAACCGATGAAATAGAAAAGCTGAGACCATTTTCAAGTCTATTTTTTTTAATCAATAAAATATGTTTAACTTATATCTTCGTTCATTGAACGCTGATCTGATACATGCTCGTAATTGCTGCTTCAACCAATCAATTAATTGCTGTTATATCTGACGTTATAAATTATTTTATTGCATACAAATATATTACTTTATTGTTATACAAGCTCTGTCATATACACTGTTCAAAAGAAGTTCCTTAGCTAGGTAAGAAGGTTACTAGTTAGTAAGCTATAAATATACTATAAATACCACCATTCTCAAATATAGCACCGTCGATAATATTTCATCGAAATAAAACGAACGAACTGGTTCTTTTACATTCAAACAAAATAAGGTGGAAAATAACACACCAGCACTCAATTTGCGTCATTAAAGTGCGAATCGGAGGACGTCGCATCGGCGATAATGACCCGGCGATATCGCGGTTATCTTCGCAAATCGCCCTTAATGCCGATCAACATTCAACAGGTTAACAAGAAGCATTCGGCTGATTGATGAGCGAACATCAAGTATTCATGGCCGATTAGATATTCCAACATTTTCTTCTATGTAATAATTTGGTTTGATTATGGATAAAATCACTGATTATACCTACTGCAGAAAAATAGATTATATCTGCAGTATGTACGCTTGTTTGAAATATTTGCGCAATAATAATTCATTATTGAATATGTCATGTTACTAAAATTAATAAGAAACTTCTCAATCGCTATAACAAGTTATATATGTATATATAAAATAACATCTACAAAGGTGGGCTTATCTCTAGAAGAGATCTCTACCAGCCAACCCTAATCTGACAAACGCAATTCAATTGACAACATTATTCCTTGCCGCATATCAAAACTAATATTAGAAATCGTTAGTTTGTAACACAGTCACGTCTTCCTCAAATTAATGCGAATGTAACCGACTATTAAGAACAAAATTGCGTCAGATTGAAGCGTATGCACATTACAAAAGAAGCAAGATTCTTCTCACCGGCATTACAGTGTCGAGGTGTGAACCCGCGGCGGTAGTTTATATGCGTACGACACGATTGACGCCAATTTACGACCATTTGTATGGTCCCAGTGCTAGCGATCGATGACAATATATGCGAAAACTTTTGTAGCACGAAATAATGGTAGTTTCGTCCACATATGTCTAATCGAGTATAACCTTTCCAATAATCATTTATTATAAAAAAACTAAAGATTTTTTATAAGCTTCTGATATGACATTTGTGTTAGTTAGTAATGATAATCTAATTCTATCTGTGAACGACATCCATAATGTAACGTATACTTCACATACAAAGGAATTCTATTCTATAATAAAATACTCCTCCTATTTGGAAGCGATACAGTCAATGCAAGTTTGTAAGACTTAATTTAAGTGTGATCTCTGCCTACCCCTACGGGAAAGAGGCGTGACACATAAGTATGTATGTAGAAAATAAAATTTTTATAACCCACTTTTTACCTAAATTACAACGGAGAACGGAAAAATATTTTGATCTGAAGTTGAAAAATGTATATCTGTAACTTTACATCTTGCCCAATAATACCTTACTCAATGTGCGGGTAAATAATGACTCTGACAACCCTCTTACCCATGCTTAAGAGCTCACCTTAAAAATATTGGTTCTCATTTTTCAAATAATGTGACAGTTTGCATTAGCTACATATTTGCTGATGCTGCATTATTAATGGTTTCCTAGTAAAAACCTGTACGGTGAAACTTATGTGTAATTAAAATACACAATACCGACTTTTTCTTCTGATTTTACTCCTATGATGCGGAGCATAGCTATGTTGAAACCAATACTTTTACACCCAACTTGTAATAAATAAATAAAATAAAATAAATAAATATTCTCTTACAATCACACCAATTATTTAGTTCCAAGATAAGTATCATTAAGAACTTGTGTTATGGATACTAAATAACGGATAAACATACATAAATACTTTTTTTTTTTGTAAATACATACTTATGATACATAGGAAAACACCCAGACCAGAACAAATATTTATGTTCATGCACACAAAGATTTGTCCTGTGTGGGAATCGAACCCACGACCTCTCGAGTAAAGTGCAGGTATATTGACCTCCACGCCATATCGGTCGTCGAAAACTGCTGCTGGTCGGTAATCTGCGTCGGCAATAAATGACTATGATTCCATTTTACAATTACGAATATACAAGTATTACAAGCAATTATTTAATCACTCGTGAGCAAGCACCTTAAAGTTATAATTACTTTTTTTGACGCAGTATAAAAAAATTGTCGATTTCACTTTGTTGTATCAAACAAAAAACATTGCATAAATAATAGTTTGCTCGCCTTCACTGAAACCTCACCTTTACAAAACAACTTAGCCGTGCTTCTCAGAATAACTAAACCAGACATTGAAAGATGTTCATTTTTCAATAAACTTCACAAAACCTGTTATTATTGAGCTTTTAACATGCTTCGTTTATGATATGTTCAGCTTTTTTAAAAGTGAAGTATTTAAAGTAACACAACTCAGTAAAGCGAAGCTTAAAAATATACTTATTTTTTATTTGCAAAATTTCATAGGTTAACCCTACGATTGTCTATTTAATTTTATATTATCTTCTGATATGACATTTGTGTACCTTGTAGAAGGTGTAAATATAGTAACACTCTAATTCTATCTGTGAACAACAAACATAATGTGACTTATACTTTACATACAAATTAATCCTATGCTATAAAAAATATCATTACAAGAATTAGAGACAAGAAAAAATCTGAGAACTTATCAGAATATTAAAGCAGGAAGTTGTTGTAGGAAAACTGCTTTAAGAACAGATCAGATAGTAAGCAAGGATATTACTTCCTAGTAATAATTTGATTCCAGGTAAAGTTTTATATAAACGGATTTAGTTATTTATGGATGAATATAAAAATATACGAAAATAAGAACGAGTAAATGTCATCTCTGTCGAGCGACATTGCGTGGAGGTCAGTATACTTGCTTTCCGCTCTTATAGTCGTGGATTCGATTCCAAAGCAGGACAAATCTTTGTGTATATGAACTATATTATGAACATGAACGTTCTTCTGGTCTGTTTGTTTCCTATGTATATTAAGTATGTATTAACAAAATAAAAGTTCTCATATATGTGTATCCGTAATTTAGTATCCATAACACAAGTTCTTAATGATAGTTATCTTGGAACTAAATAATTGGTGTGATAATAATAGAATTATTATCTCTAATTAACCCACATTAGATCTATACTAAGTCACATCACAGTTTTGGTTCTCATAACTAATGTCTATTAATATAAACGTATACTAATACCCGTATAGCTGTCGTACGCATAGAGAGTGCAATGCAGGTTTCCGACCCGTAAGCCTTTTTTCACTATCTTAACAGCATTTTATTTCCTTGCAAAGTCAGAAGGGAATTAAAAGGGGGCAGGGGGCCCTTGCTGTCTAACCATAGACCATCCGAGAAGTCGGCCGCACACGCTATGGTCGCAAAAGGAGGTAGGAGGGGCGCGTCCATTGCGTCTCTCTGAGGAGGTCCTTCCGGTTTTGGTCCGGGGGACATTGGCCGCAGGCGGGGTGTCAGACGCTGCGACCCAGGTACTGGCCCCCGCCTTTTTCTCAACAAGCGGCGGGCGTCGTCGGAAGAATTTTAGTGGGTATTACTGCTGGCAGCCGCGTCTGCCGGTGGTGAGTCCCACATCCCCTTTCGGTCCCCCTTTGGCCGGAAGGCAGTGCGTAAATGAATTTTATTTATTTATTTATCATATTTAGAAACAAACACTCATATTCAAAAAGAGATTAGTACTAAAATTAAACATAGTTTTAGACCTATAGTTTCATATCTACGGCACTTAAATGGAAAAATAAAGAGTGTTCTCGAAATTATATAAAAACTAGATAATTATAACATTACATACAGGTGCATACACATACATTGAACAGTATCTGTAATGCTCACATACAATAGTAAGATACAACTATTAAAATATAAACACCACAGCTAACCACCACAGTTAAGACGAGGCAAGTAATTGCAACGATATTTTTTCTTAAAGCAATTTAAACTTTCACTAAAAAAGTCAACATCTATGAGTTACACAGTTATACAGCCTGCAAGATCCTCTGATAAAACGATTACTAGCGTAACACGTTCTACAAATACGGATAACAAATAAATGCTTGCTTGTTACCGACGTAAAACAAAAAAGGGGCCCCCTGCCTCCGCTGCCTAAGACCCACCTGGCGCTGCTTGACGGGCCCTCCTGGCACGCCCGCTGCGCTCTCCATAGGTCCCTCTTAGTTTCCCCCCCGGTAGTCAGTACTAAGGGCACCCAGAGTCACCTCTCTGGGTTTTATCTTGTCCCTAGCGCCTTTGCGCCCCGGGAGGTCAGCCCCCCCCACCACGACAAGATGTAGACCATTTGGGGGGGATTTTATTTGCACATACAGTAACTACAGTTAACACCTGCATCTGTGTAATTATATATTTTGAAGAACAAAAAAAGAAAGAATTTATTTATTAACTTTTTTTTAATAACTTAACTAATACATATAGAGACAAAAATAAAACAAAAATACATATGTGCAAGCAGTCAAATTAACAGTCTCTTCCTCATTTATCACTGCTGCAGCATCAAGCTACAGCAGCACTGGTATTCCGCCAGAATCTTTTGGGGGAGGTAGACACACTTCACGATAACAAATGCTACATGAATAAAAACAGACAACTATTATACATATAAATATTTTGGAACCACAAGCAGACGAGACTGTTTACCTCAGGAGTTGGTGGCTCTTGTTCCCAATTCTTTCCGTAGGACTTCATAGCAAATTTGTTTTTGAAATAAATACAGGGAGTTGCTTTTAAGCCTCCATACTCATGAGCCTTCAAAGTTTATTGTTATAAATACTATCTCTTACTCGCACCGCCTTTAATGTCTCTGCTTACCCCAAGGTTGACTGGTAGAGAATGCCTATCGGCATTAAGTTCGCCTTTTGTACTTTGTATTTTTATGTGTGTGCAATAAAGATAAAATAAAATAACATAAATATTGGCCCTGATAAATACCACAGATCGGCCATTTGTAATCTAAACATTATCATAGAAATAGAAGTCAAATAACTGAAAGGTATGCAAGTGAATGTAACGCAGTTACATTTTTATATTTTTCTTATAATATGTTACTACGAAAATTTCCAAATTGCTTTTAGTATGCGCGCAAAAAGGATCCACAGATGGTGGCATAGAGCAGTCACTTCAAAATTTCTTCAAGTAGGTCCTCAGTAGAACTATTGCAGTACCTACGTAGACACGTGAACCATTCCGTGTTACCAGTAATCGTATTTAGCACCCCACAATAAGGAAGGAAGTGTAATTTCTTGCGATCACAATCTCGCAGCGGGCGCGGGCGCTTGAAATAAATCCAAATTAAAAACAAATTTCGCACTTGCTGCCTTTTTACGCGTCAGTTATGAATTTACATCACGCTTTTATGAAATTCGAAACAATAAGTTCAATTAATATATGAAAGTACTGATTGTAAGTTCTTTATTATTAAAAAACCACAATAGAAAGTAACCTTGAACGTAGTTTTAAGATATCAACTGCACGTACTGCATAATTGTAAACTTTATGTTAATGCACTAAATCTTGAAACGTGAATACTCAAAACAGATATAAATAAAACGGAACAGCTTGGGGCTAATTCTCAACATTAGTAGGGACCTTAAATGTTTTTGTTTCAATTAATGAAGGGCCAGCAACTAAGGGCGATTTCGTATTCGAACCCAAAACTATGTATTTGATTAAGTACTGCGCAAGTTTTATGAGGGCTAAAGGGATCCTCATAGAACTAAAGTTTTGCCTTAACAAAATAGATACTTGGCCCGCCTGTGATTAAATGGTAGCTGTTTGTTGAATTGTTCAGTTCGTATGATTTATTGGTTTTCGACTTCATTAGAATTGTTTCGAAGATTATTATTTGCTAAGAATCAACTGCTCGACAAAAGTTAAAGGTTCTGCTAATATTCTATACTGAAGTCGATGTTCCAACGAATATTGACTTAATTAACTTCACATTTAGAATTGACCAGAAGAAGAGACAAAATTGTGTATTAAAACCTAAAAAATGCTAATGAAATATTTCATGAGCATTTTTTTCAGCTCGGGCTTGTACCAAACCAACTAACATAAAAATCATACAGCAATTCCAGAATAAAGTATTAAGAGGCATTGTTAACGCACCTTGGTACATCAGAACCGACGATCTACATCGGGACCTTAAAGTGGATCTAGTTGTTAGCATAATAAGGAAATGTGCAGAAGCTCATAAAAGAAGACTTCATCACCATGCAAATGTTGAGGCTATCCAGCTACTCGACAACACAGACCTAGTGAGAAGACTGAGAAGGACAAAACCTTTTGAGTTAGTTTAGTGTAGTGTCAGTGAAGTGTAATACTGTGACTAAGAACACATTACTAAAGTGTATTCGCCTTAATAGAAACAATAAGAATAGTGTTATTGGACAAATTCTTAGTTTTGAAATATGTAGTAGTTTATGATAAAAGAAAGTTACTAATTAGTCTTTAGTTAGGCTAGATTGTAGTGGATATAAGATACCTCCTTTTAAAAAAGGACAGTATTTTGTATAGGAAAAAAAAAATGAAATATTTACTAAGAGCAGAAGCTTGAATGGAGAAGAATCGGGTAAAACTCATCAAGTTGGTCCTCCCGCCACGACTTTTTACATAACAAATTTTGAGATGGTCTAATTAACAATTATATCAGTTTAAACAAATTGTCCTCAAATTGATCTTTTCTATTTCAGTAATCAATTATTATCAGTATTAATTTATATCTATATGTTTGAATGTCTTAGTTAAAAGTTTTTCTACAGTAAAATTTTGTAACTTGGATTAACAAAACATATTATTTTCTCCAAGGAAATTCCTTAATGATCGGAAGGCATTAAGTTTAAAGCAAAATTCACAACTCGTAATGATTCGCTTTCGAAAAAAGTCCCTCGTCTTTACTTTGTTATTCCAATAAATTAGTAATATTAAATTAAGAGATCTGAATAAGTAGTAAAATTATGACAATTTTTAGCGAATTTTCAAATCCATAAATGACAATTAACAGACTAAAGAACTTACTGGAAGAGAAAGCTATGCCTCTTGAGGGCTTGCAGTAAACTTCCACTGATTGATTTATGGGTATGTATCAGTGCCAGTAAAGCTTTGAATGTCAAAATAAGTTTCTAACTATATTTCTCTAGTATGTAATTCAGATAAGGATTGATGTAGAAAATCAAGTAAAGCCTTTTTGTAGTTTATTGCTAAAGGGTTGCTGTACAGCAACCTATATATTTGCCATATGTCGCCTATGCATTGAATCATCTTCAATACTCTAGTCTGTGTCACCGTTGCATTGAGTACTGATAGCACTAACTTACGGGATTCGCTCGTGGGGTGAATACGGGATCCCGCACGTTATGCCACTGTTGATTCAAATCGGACACTGAATATAAATGAAGTTAGTACTAGAAATCTAGAAGCCGTTATGACGGAATGACCTAGATATTGGTTATAGAATCTATCGTCGATGTGATAATGCCCGCCCTATTTCAATTTGCTTTTGCTTGAATTATTCAAATTCAAATCATTCATATTGCCCTATGATATCTGAAAAAACTATTTATCTATTGCAAGTTGTCGAGAGAGAAGCACTTATAATAACAATAAGTTCTTTATTCAGATAAATTATACCCATGCACAGAAAATAAAATAACAATTGAAAAAACCATACAGTTAATTTAAATACATTTCATTCCATTTAAAAACAACAATCAAATTATATTATACATATGCTGAAATAATAATTATTTTATTTTATTTTATTTTTATATTATTATATTTCTTTTGTATCATTTTACACGTTATTAAAATAACGTGTAAAATGATACAAAAGAAATTTTAATATAAAATTTTTATTTGAGCTTACTTGTTTTTGTTATCAGTCAATTTTTTTCTAGGAGTAGAGACTTTTGTACTTGTGTTATTTGTTTATATTAATATCTACGCATGTGGAGTATGAGACTAGATTGTTGGAAGCGATTACTAAGCTTAAGCAGCATTAAACTAAATACTTTTTCAATGGGTAATCCTATACGTGCTAATTGATATTAATTAATGCCTGTGTTCGCTGTGCGTCGTAGTTGCTTACCAGATTTAGAGACTTCATTGGGAGGCGCGATTCAGCGATCAGCTATGGAATGTAGGTGTTGAATTGTCGCCTTATCTCAAACGTACCACCACATCTGCACCCTTAGATGAGATTAAAATAATTCCCAATCTGAAAAGGTCGATATTTGTCCGAGCCAACCGAAGACGCAATTATATTTGAAGATTTCCAGATTTACCAAGATGTAGGCTTAGGTCAGGTCCTTTTTGAAGAAGAACTATCATAGGAATAAAGTTTGTTTATAACTGAACGCGTGCACATATTCTGAAACTTCTGCGGCTTTTCAGCCTTTGTGAGAAAAGTTGATTATATACAGCGGGTGGCGAGTGTCGTTTTCCATTCAGCAGAGCAGTTCTGCGAGTCGGAACTAAAAAAACAAGAGGATACCAAATTTTGATCGATCACAATTTGAGGCAAATAGTTATATATGCATGATCTTGTTTACTATAAAAAATATTGTTGAATCTTTTTGAGGTTGCTGTCTATGCAGTTTAATTTCATTAATTTCCTTTTATTTATCTCTGCCATAGCATAGGAGATACTTACACAATGAGAAACAATCAAACGACAAAAATGTTATTCATCAGAATATGTTTGTTTTATTAATAATTTAATATATAGACGGACATATACACAGGTCCTTTGCTGTTCTCTTTTACTTTTTTTGCCCTTTTCGTAGTCGGGTAAAAACGAGGCAAAAAAAATAGTATTAAAACATTCATAGTTTTCTTTAAAAAACAGTATTAGCTTATTATTTCAAAATAAAAGATTTTTATCAAATAATAAATAAAAAAACTGATGCTAATCTCCGAAACAGCTGTATCTACTCTGAGTGTATTTTGAGTGAACTTTCACTGTAAGGTCGCTAAATGCGATAGAATTACTTCGGTTACTTCTTATTTTATAAAAATAGCACAGTACCTGCAAACAGACGAAATCGCGGGCAGCTGCTAGTAAAATTAAAGGTCATAACTATGTTAGAAAATCCCAAAAAATATTAATGTAATCAAATCATACAGATGTTATGAAGAAATATGATAATATCCTGTGACATGAGGATAAGAAATGTCATCATTACTTATACATGAAAGAGGCAATTTGATGTAGCGTGAGTCATGTGCGGAACTGCGGAGGGTCAATAGGTGACAATATATTAGGAAAGAGGGTTGCAAGTTTGCTAAGGACCTCCTGTACCTATTTCAGAGACTTTACTATCGCTCACTTTACTTTGTAAGTTGGCCAAAGTTATACACAAACTTCGTTACGACCCAAAAACTTGGTGTAGTCAACATTTTTGCTATAATTTTAGCTACAACTGACTAAAATGTTATAATAAACCTAGTAAAAATAATTGGAATTTTAAAATGTACAAATGAGTAGGTGGGTACAAAAATATTTTATTTAACAACTTTTAGTTCAACAAAAAATACGGCCACACCAACACGCCTGAATTCGGGTTGCAATGAAGTTTGTTAAACAATTGAGTTCACTCGAAGTGTACAATGAATTAGAATAGATTTCCACATTTTGAACAAAAGAAAAATATTTGTTGGACAAAATGACGAACTGATGTGAAATTTGTAACAGAAAATGGATTGAAAAAAATTTATGAAAGGTTTTGTCATAATGTCTCAAGTAACAAAATTTGACGAGGTATAAATAATGTATGTAAAAGTAAAAGTAAAAGTAAAAAAATTATTTATTTCATAAACTATTATACATAGTACTTGAAAACGTCATGATTACAAATGAGAAAAAAAAATACAATCGAAATAATATTACACTAAATCACGAAGCTTAGATTCACTTACATGCAAAAAAACAATTTAAAAACAAAAAATAATTAAGTGTAAGTGAATCTAAGTGCCAGTTCCGAGCCACCGCTGTGTAAGAAGAACTGGCAAGAAACTCACAGGCTATGCTCTTTTAAATATGTCCATTAGTTTGGAACTAGAATTACAATCTTCATTTGTCTGTGAAGCTATACAATGCAATATAACATAACCTTAACAATATTTATATTATATTATGATAGTCCATCTCGCATCATAAAGGTGTGTAACATAGGCTCTACATCTATATTACCTATGTAATATATTATTTACAAAGTCAATAAAATCGGGGCTGCCATTTTCTGCCATGACGAATTAACCTGAGATTCTAACTGAAACCTTGTTCAGAACAAGACAGTTAAAGAGAACTAAATTAAAATATTTTGTTTGCAGATTTAAATTATTTGTTACTTACATTAATTTTGACTTTTGGCTATATTTTGAACGAAACTGGAAACTAAGTTGATAATACCAGCTCCAATTTACAGCCAGTCTCATTCACTATCGGTTTACAATTTCTAGCTATTTTCAACAGTATTGCAAATTATATAAATCTAAATAATCACGTAGAAAGAAAACTTCCGAGTCGGAAATTGGATCGACGCAGTTAGCATATTCGCGCCCGTACTACTGAACAGCTGTGATGGATGCTTATGTGATTGTTATACTATGAGGCACGTTTTAATGACTACATCCTGCCTGATGGTATGCTGTCGATGCAGTCCAAAAATGTGAGCTATGAAGGCGCTTCATACCGTAGAATAAGCACGGTACAAAGCGCACCCACTCATGACGGCCTGCTGAAATGCCGTTTTACGCCACGCTTAAAATAATTGGAATTATATTTGGTAGTACTATAAAACACATGAGCCAGCAGCGAATTACGGAGCCTAATTGGTCTTACACAGGAACGACTTACCAAATTCCTTGGATCGAGTGCTGATTAAAGGCCGTTACCTCAGCGTAGCCTCTATTGCGTATCGCTGGCCTTCGCAGTATATCAAGTATGTCGAGGAAGTATATAGCAGAAAAATTCCTAAGATGGGAACAATACTCCACACTCGATCGCACTTCAGTCTTGTGCAACAAACAGCGCTGCTCGGGAGTGAAAACCCGCATCAACTTATGAAGGATACTCAACTTACTGAAGGCAGTTAAAATAACACCCTGGATATGGCATTTCGGGTTTTGGTCCTGGCCGATGTCCATGCCAAGAATGCTGAGGTCCACCTGAATGAGCAATGAATTTCCATGTTTATCAGAGCATCCACGCTTAGTTAGTTTATAGAAGAATGGCCTACCCCCGTGTCGGAGATCGGCACCAAGACTGTATGCTGTGTGCTTATTTCTATTGCCAAAAGTCTATTTATAGAGCCATATTTGAAGACCATGTTAACATATATTTATTTTATAACGTTATACCTATAAGCGGTAACAAATAAATAATCTTTTACAATCAAATAAATTATTTAGCTCCAAGATAAGTATCATTGAGAACTTGTGAAGAACTAGTGTTGTAAATACATACTTAATATACTTATGAAACACCCAGACCAGAAAAAAGTATTCATTTTCATGCACACAAAGCCGCAGACATATTTGGTGCGCCGATATTTCTCTACTTCGTTCTATTTGACGGTATGCGTTACGCTTCCGCAGGCTACCAGGGTACCGGGAAACGGAAGCCGCCGCCACCGGCCTAATGGATCGAGAACGGTGATAAATATCGTGCGGTTATTGTTATCGAAAGCATTTAAGGACTTTTCTGAACAATGATCCTCCAAGTCAGTTGTCTTAAGTTTACACATTGAGTATAGGAATAGACTACGCGAAAGAGAATAGCTAGATTTTTTTTAAGTTAGCTGTGGTACTTTTTATTTGTGGTATAATTTATATAGAAGTGTATAAATAAATGTATTTTCAAGTGTCTTAAATTAATCTACATATATACATATATTCACGCCTGTTTCTCTGAAAGAGTAGGCAGATGCATATTATACGCCCACACTTCGACAATTACTTTGTTGGTCCCACGTAATAGGTGGCGAGCCTCTTGCAGCTTAGGGAATAAAAAAAGTAAACACAACCTTATACGTGATAATACTAATAATCTTACATTGTTCGTTCTAAACAACGTTAACAGTAGATAGTATTGTATAAAAGAATGTCTTTTGCCATTTATTTCTATATTGACCTCTTTACTTTAACATCCGTTATTAACAAGCAGATAGTATTGTACAAAAGAATGTCTTCTGCCATTTTTTTCTATATTGACCTCTTTACTCTAACATCCATTATTACATCGGTAGCGACAACAATAAATATGAGCACGATAATTTATAGCGCTCTTAAGACGCGGTTTCACTTAAGGGGGCGTTCCTCTCGTGACGTCAAATAATGGCCCATCGCGAATTTATTGAGAGAGACAAATTTATCGTAAGGCGTGCATCGCTGCATCATGGGTGGGCGCAGGGGCTTATTATTTTAACTATTTACTGTTGAAGAAAACCCATAACTCATGGTTTTGCCATGTGAAGGCTGGCTCCATTATTTTAAAGAGCTAAACACTTCAGTCAATCTGCAAAAATACTTCTCAGAAACTGATTTGCAAACTACAGTCAAAACCCAGCACCTCATAGGCTTTCATTATTAATTTACTGCTAAAAGTAACCGATCAGTATTATCAGACATAACCTTATTCATTAATACATTGTGGTATGAATTCTCGTTGTGGTTAAAATCACTTTAAATCTGATTTTAACAAAAGGAAACATAATTAAAATCAGATTGGAACCATTAAAAGTTTCCAAAGAGATAACAGTACCGGTTTATCATGGATAATGAGAATACTTCATACCCTTACTGCTAGTTACTTTAACCGCTAGTTAATCCTAGCAGATCAGGGAATTAAGTAAGATATTTATTAAATCTATTTGATCTTCATTTTAGAATAATCCTGTACTGTTTGAAGAAGGCCTAAAAATCTGTTACCCCCTGACTGGTCTCCACCTTGTCATGGTGGGAGGGCTGAGTACCTCCCGGTAGGGCGCAGGAGGCGCTAGGGAAAAGGTTACACCCAGAGATTGGCGACTCTGGGTGCCCTTAGTACTGATTACTGGGGGGGAAACTAAGAGGGACCTGAGGGCGCAGCGGGCGGGCCAGGAGGGCCCGTCAAGCAGCGCCAGGAGGGTCTTAGGCAGCGGGAGCAGGGAGCCCCTGCTGTCTAACCATGGACCCTCCGAGAAGTCGGCCACACACGCTATGGTCGCACAAGGAGGTAGGTGGGGCGCGTCCACTGCATCTCTCTGAGGAGGTCCTCCCGGTTTTGGTCCGGGGGACGTTGGCCGCGGGCGGGGTGTCAGAGCTGCAACCCAGGTACTGGCCCCCCGCCTCTTTCTCAACAAGCGGCGGGCGTCGTCGGAAGATTTTTAGTGGGTATTACTGCTGGCAGTCGCGTCTGCCGGTGGTGAGTCCCACACATCTTTCTCGGTCCCCCTTTGGCCGGGAGACAGTGCGTAAATGCATTTTGTTACCGACGTATATCAAAAAAAAAAGGCCTAAAAATCTGTTACGAATTATGAGAAGTCGTTTATACAATAAAAATGGATATCGGACTTATTAATGTTATTTAAAACGCGCAATAGCTCTTGAACTCTTATACTTTCTGTCCCGACTACATGGTATCTCAGTACTGCTTGAAATATGAAACTTTTTAAGTAAACGCTGATAAAGACCAAGACGAAGCAGGCGAACGGTCTATTTTATACTTTTATTTCAATTGCAAAGTTTTAAAAAAATATATTCAAAATACATTACAACATTCATGAAAGATATAATAATTATCTAAGCACTGCTAAGCAGATTTTGTATTTAATTTCAGGCGTATTTGTTTGTATAACTTCATCTTTTGTCAGTAAATAAGTCTAACAAATGTTCATAATGTGAAGAGGTGTGTAAATGCCGTGTTGTGCGTTCGTGTGAAATATTTAAAATGATTTGTTGGAACATGACTTTGATTTTGACATACCTCAAATGAGACTTTTTACTTAATATATTCAAGAAATACTGAAAGTAAATATTATACAAAGCTGCAAAATAAACAGTTGCAAAAACTGTACTGTGGCTGACTGTACCTCTGCAGGGGGTCAAAGAGGGGGAAACGGATGGCGCTAACTAACTCGAGAACAATCGTTAGAATCCAATAAATTTGTAATTTATTGATGTCTTTCATTATTTCATTTACTATCTTTTTCCTATAGTACTTATTTTCTATTACCTATAACGCTATTTCTCTTCCACAAACATAATAAGGTTCTATTACCACAATTTCAGTCAACAGTTTTCAATTAG
Source organism: Musotima nitidalis (assembly GCA_949126915.1). Taxonomy (NCBI): domain Eukaryota; kingdom Metazoa; phylum Arthropoda; class Insecta; order Lepidoptera; family Crambidae; genus Musotima; species Musotima nitidalis. The sequence continues at coordinate 1,223,786 of OX421431.1, forward strand.
CTATAATAAGTCATATTCTAGTGAAGAACTAAAAAACAACGTCACGCACGGAATATTATCGTATATCCTGCGGGACAAGGGTGGAACTTCCTATTACGGACATAGACGTATAGTCCCAGTGGGATCGTTACTGAGAGTGGAGAGAGTTCTCTCTATTAGTTCCCAATGATGTCCCCTTTTTCTAAGTTTATTTAGAAGCTATTAGTTACATCGTAGGAACAAAGATGTGTGACTTAATTGTGTTGGTAGTTCAGTTAAAAGCAATTTAATTTAATTTTATGAAGCCATGGTTAATATATACAAAAGTAGAGAAACAAAATTGAAAACTATTTTACGTAACGTACGTATTTTTAAAAGACATAAAAATGCGTAAGAGCATTGCTCTTTAAGAAATCTGTGGGCATGCTAAAAGGACTATATACAAAAACGGCTTTTTCCTGTCGTCAGACACCAGATGGAATAAGAACAGCCATCAAGAAAGAGTATTAATTCTGGTTACCTTAGGGTTGAACTTGCACCCCCCCCGACTGGTCTCCACCTTGTCGTGGTGGGGGGGCTACGTACCTCCCGGTAGGGCGCAGGAGGCGCTAGGGAAAAGGTAACACCCAGAGATTGGCGACTCTGGGTGCCCTTAGTACTGACTACCGGGGGGGAAACTAAGAGGGACCTGTGGAGGGCGCAGCGTACAGGCCAGGAGGGCCCGTCAAGCAGCGCCGGAAGGGTCTCAGGCAGCGGGGGCAGGGGGCTCCTGCTGTCTAACCATGGACCCTCCGAGAAGTCGGCCACACACGCTATGGTCGCACAGGGAGGTATGAGGGGCGCGTCCACTGCGTCTCTCTGAGGAGGTCCTCCCGGTTTTGGTCCGGGGGACGTTGGCCGCGGGCGGGGTGTCAGAGCTGCAACCCAGGTACTGGTGCCCCGCCTCTTTCTTAACAAGCGGCGGGCGTCGTCGGAAGATTTTTGGTGGGTATTACTGTTGGCGGTCGTGTCTGCCGGTCGTGAGTCCCACACACCTCTCTCGGTCCCCCTTTGGCCGAGAGACAGTGCGTAAATGCATTCTGTTACTGACGTAAATCAAAAAAAAAAAAAGGGTTGAACTTGCACTGCGTTGAACGATATGGTATAAAACCATAATAATCATTTGTTTGATTCCTTATACAACTGTAAAAGTTCCTACCAGCAAGACACTGAAGTAAACTCTGACATAGAATTTATAGAAAATTACATGCAGCAACAAAATTTTATTATGGTGACATGAGCTGTATCGCGGACAATTGTAATTAATGAAAATCTATTTAGGTTCCAAAACAAAGGCCACAAGGGTTGAGCAAAGCATTAATAATTATATTAACTAATTTTATGAAAAACGTTTGTATGTATTTCAAATTAAGGCAATCGCTTTAACAGTTATTATGGAGCGCTCTCATTTTGTGTGGTTGTTAAACCGAATATAATTGAATTAATTATGTTAAAACAATTAGAGCATGCGTTCAGAAAATTATGTTTTAACAATAATAAGAGGTAGAATTGAATTTGAATTATAAATCAGATTAACGATAATTTTATCGGGGTAATTAGTAAAATTGTATCCTACAACAATAGAAGGCTTAGGTTATATTATCTTTATTGATTAATTTGTTCCAACTAAGTAGAAACGTTATAGCGAACACGGGTAGCATTTTTATTTTTCTTTGTTATTGACACGATGATACATTGTTAGTAACAAACTGTAAGAATTTGTAAAAAATATGTACTTACATAGCGATTAAGATGCACTAAAAAATATTAGTTACATATATATTCGACATCATAATACAAGCTTAACTTTTTAGGAAATAAATAATTGTTAGCATTTGTACTCTATAAAATTAGATTTTATAACGGTCAAATATTAAATAATCAAGCTTTTGTGTCCGTTTCATTTTTTACATGAGTTGCCTGGTACACTGAATCTGTTTAATTTTATTACATACATTCATTCACGCCTGTTTCCCAAGGCCTAACTCTTATAATATACGCCCACACTTCGCCAATTATTTAATTGGTCCCACGTAATAGGTGGCGAGTCTATTGCCGCTTACCGGACTCTGTTATGTTTGCCAGAGCCTCTTCCGTTGATCGGCAGCTGCACCACTTACAGGTGAGGCTGGCTTGGGTTCTTGGTAGGATCCCTACATACACCCATTTTTTATAATAATGTACAGAATTATATATTTAACTATAAAATGGATGGCAAGAATATCTTTAATAATATCATCATTATAATGTGTACGTATAATATTTGCTTACAAGCTTTTTTCACATTTCACAAACTCGATTATTCAGCTACCGACACCAGACGCGCGGCATAATATCGTATTTCACAAATTATCTAATTATACCCACGAATAACTGTCTTCGGAGCCTCAATTAGTGAATTAAATTATTGTTGAAACGGCATTTTATATCCCATCGAACCAGAGCCATCTGGCGTCGCGTCGTTTCTTTATCGTCTTCGTCCAGACCACGTTTAGAGTGTCATTCTTGCAAATGGTTTAGTATAGTTACTGTAAAGATTGTGACTAATTATATGTATGCTTTTTATTTCTTAGTTCCAAAATATTTTAAATAAATTAATTATAATTATTATGCTCTTTCACTCATGATCTACTTTAAATATTTATTACTAAACTTATTATTTTATTTCTTTTATTATATTAGCCTTTAAGACATAATCTGAAAAAGCCGAGATGAATTTCTTGAGGCATTCTTCTCAATCTCGTTTCCTTTTGGAAGCCTCATTAGCGTCACCGAGAGACTGACTGACTGACGGACAATCCCCTCCCCTGTTTAGAATCACGAAAGGCTGACTGACAGATCCCGCCTATAAGAGTCACCGATAGCCTGACAAATCTTAAGATAAAACCACAACAGACAGATAGGCTGACAAACTTTGTTTGTTTTAATTGTTTAAAGTTTTTATGAAACTCTAATCGCGCTTATACTCGTATCTCCAAAATGTGTTACTATTGCAGCTTGTAAACAACAAAAGGTCAAAAGACAGGAAAATGTCGTGATTGGTAGGATTATCTAAAATCTACGGCTGATCCCTCAGTGATCGTTAAACGAATGAGAGAGAGAAAATAAGGAATGAATGAATGGGCGGTGCCGGTCAATGGGTTGGCGTCAGCGTTATAAACTAACTTTAGATTTTAAGGCAGACACATTAAGTTTCATTACTTATTTGTATTTATTTCACTGTACACAATAAAGTGTTAATTAACTTTTAGCACGTGGTACCGGCTTGAACCGCACCAATACGCCTGCCCAGCGTTGTGATTATGGGCAGATAACCTCAATAGAATGTAATTGATGGGGAGGCTAATGTTCAGCAGTGGACTTTCTAATGCTGATATGATGAATTAACTTTTGTCTGCTTGCTGGTTTTACCAGATTTGGCTGAATATCAATAATCACTCGGAGGGATTGCCGTCTGACCTCGTGTTATGATGTTAGCAGGTAAAGCACTGACCTCCTATTAACGATTGCCATAGATATTCATGACAGTCAGCGGCTTAGCAGCTTTCGGCGCCATGGTGCAAGCGATAAATACGTTTTTTTTTTTCAGGTTTTGAACTTAAAACCCTCTAGGTTGCAGTTTTATCACTGTGCTATCGCGCTATATTTTGTGTACAACATAACCATTAAACTAATTATTAATTTATCGAAAATTTGCTGAAATTACAGGTATAATATTTAAAGATTTGAGACTGCTATGACCAGCCGTTTATACTAATTTTGCGAAAAATCACGCCATCTATATATTATTGGACATGAGTAAGGCATACGATCGCGTGGTATCCGCTATCCTAGTACAAAAACTATACGGCACAGCTCGTAGCATAGCACTCAAATGGCTAGCTTCATACTTAGAGGATCGCGTCCAATACGTAGATGGAATTAAAAAAAATATTAGGTATAAAAAATCAAAAGTATCCAAATCAATCCCCCAAGGAGGTGTTCTATTCACCATTTATGTTAATGATTAATCAAGCATAATTGACGAAGCTAGTATACTGTTCGCAGATGAAAATGTCAGTTATATTGCCTGCCACAGATGAATTGCAACTCAATAAGAAAATAAAATATTATCCTGGTTAAACGATTATAACTTAGTTATCAAATTTGATAAAACTAAATTAATGGTTTCAAAGGAGACCAATGCATATCAATTATTCGATAATATTCACTCTATGATGATTAGTATAGAGAGTAACCATACTTGGAAAGTCACATTAAAAGCAAATGAAACGAATTGTCGCGATTTAATTAAACATAGAATTCGTAAATACATTCACTCTATGAGGATTACTATAGATAGTAACCTTACTTGGAAAGTCACATTGAAAGCGTATCAAATGAATTGTCGCGATTTATTTATGCATTAAATGAGCTTAAAAGATCAACCGACACCCACACCGCCAAGACTGTATATCACGCGAATGCACACTCGTGGCCACGCTGTGATATCGCGTTTTGGGGGAATAGCACTGATGCACCTAGGCTTTTCATCTTGCAAAAAAAGTGTATACGGGTACTGGCAAATATAGGCCCGATGGAAAGCTGCAGGCCATTCTTTAAGGAATATAAAATTTTGGCCGTCCCGCCTTTATATATTTTAGAAACATGTTAAATTTTTAGATGAAATATGACTATGTTTGTTAGTGTAGATGATAACTACACAGGAACTATAGGACTAAGAAAAAATAAATAAAATACTTTTATACAATGCTCGACCTCTCTATTCTACTCTATTGGAGATACTGATATTTATAATACAATTGTAGCGTCTCTAATACATTTTTTAAATGATAAATGTTTATATATGATAAATGAATACTATACCAAAGTGCAATGAATTTTATATGATTAAATAATTAAATAAGTTGGTCTATACCAAAGTAATGTTAAAATTTATTGTAATGTTTCATAAAAGCCCTATGTTCTTTTATAATGTAATAAGGTAGTCATAATAGTGATAAGTTTGTTTTTTATTAAATTAAATTTCTTATTTTGATTTTATAACATTAAATTTTTTATTATTTCATTAAATTAATTTTTAGCATAATACGTTATTTTGTTATATTCATAAAAAAATACTATACCATATAAGCTTGCTGTATTATATTGCTATGACCTGCTTGGGCTCATGTGCTGTTAAATTAAATATTTTGTAACATTCTATACCTAAACCAAATGTAACGCAATAAACGATTTGAATTGAATTAAAGATTTTCGTATTTTAATCTTTGACTCAGATTGTCATTGTACAGTTCGATATTATTGTTTTAGCGTCATCTCACCAACATAGTTATTTAATGAAGGGCGATGAACTTCATTTACATAAAGTTAACTATCGTTAAAAACATTTATGAAAGTCATAATTTACACATTTTTTTTTTCTTCATTTTGCAACAAAAAATATCAAAATAAAAAGAACAAGTAAGCGGACTGAGTAAAAAACGATTAAGACGCCATCTGCAGCATTTTCCGATGACAGTTTGAAGTACCTATAGTATACTATTTGTATCGATCGATTAATTGCGTGAAAATTATAAATATGCATGCATAAATCTCTCGAGTCAATCTTAAATTTAGGGTTTTGCGATAATAAACATTCTACCAACAGCTTTTCCTTTGCTACGTCTACATATCACTAAAAAAATATTGTCATCATCATTATCATATGAAAGTCAGCTGCTTCACTGACTTTTCCATTAAGTACTACAAAAAAAGAGTTACATACATTCACATCTGTTTCTCTAAAGGGGTAGGCAGAGGTATATTATACGCCCACACTTCGCCAATTATGTAGTTGGCCCCACGTAATAAAGTTGGCGAGCCTATTGCCGCATATCGGGCGCTATTATGTTCGCCAGAGCCTCGTCTGTTGATCGGCAGGTGCACCACTTGCAGGTTAGGATGGCTAGGGCTCCTTAGGTCTTTGTAGGATCCCTATACACCCCTCTGCAGTCATCGGCTCTACTTATCTTATTGCCTACTTTTCTTATTGCCAGCATCGGTTCCTTTTCTTATTATCAGTTTCGTTGATAGACTAATTTTAATATAGAAATAAAAAAAAATTAAAACCCAAGTACCGCGAACATATGATGTCGGGCAAAAGAGATGATGGATGATGCACCCAATCGATACTTAGCCGGTAGGTACCACCTTGCTAATTTGACGTCCCCACGACATTGACGAATGGTCCGGGACTCCCCTGTCTACTCCGATTCGGTTTTAGCAAGCACTTTCTTTAGGTTTGAGTTTACTATATGTTGGGCACATTTTTGTTAAAACTTTTTATAAAGTATTGTTATACTGAGTTGCTTTGGGCTCTATTTTTTCTAGATTATAATGGTTATTATAATAATTGCGACTTGTACTCAAGGTTTTTGTCATACAATTATTTTGTTAACTTAACAACAATACATTTTAAGCTTGAAATAAATAGTACCCACGCCATTTAGGACAGAAATTTTCGTATATCTATGAGAGTCTTGGTTAGATGTTACATCGACTAGATTTTTTTTATAAGTGTGTAGTTGGGATTAAGGTTAACGAGAAATGAAAAATGTGACTATCATGACCCTCTCAGCTTATTAACGTCCCACTACTTGTCACGGGCCTTCTCTCACAAACTAAGGTGAGACAGGTCATGCCACGCGTACCCAATGCGTATTGGCGGAGGCAAGTGTGTGGCGTCCTGCTGTAAGAATTTTTCAAGCCTTCAAACCTTTCAAACCTTTGCCAATGACCATAAAGTAACATAACGGTCATCTATTAAAGTACTCACCTCTGTGAAATTTGCTGTACTTCAGCGATCGTTTATGACCACTTTGGACCGAGGAGCTTCAAACGTTCAATGTGATAGTACTATCGAAAGAAGAGTGAATGATGGTAAGTACTGCATGGGGCTCTTCTCACATCTACGAACAGTCAGAAATTGACTACTAAAAGTTAGGCAGTTCATAGAGGGATGTCCCTATGCATGCAAATGTTGGGGGTGGCAAAATGAACGTGAAAGCAAGATTAATCCAGTGAAGTCAAGAGAGTTTAGTAGAATGTTAAGAGTGAAACTGAGTGATAATGGACTATTGTGGTGGCAAAGAAATATAAAACAATCATTTTGGGAGGGAAAGATCGCGAAAGAGTTTTAATGACTAATCCCATAAGAAGAATCGAACCAAGGAACCGTGTTTTTACTGGGTTCTTCTAAAAAGTGCGCACTTGAATTTTAATATGTAAAAAAATAAAACTGGGTTAGACTATTATGATAAACACACATTTTGGGATTCACATAATATCCCACGTAGCTTTGACTGCAGTTCAATATTATATAAACTTTGAACAATCCGTTTACGTAACTAAAATCGCTAATTAATATTACCATCAAAATACAATTTCAATTAACATTATAATGACGCCATCGTCAAATCCAGCATAATAGAAGCAATCCACAAATCCAATAACTGTTAATTATAGGGACAATAATCTAGCAGCACTAGTGATGGACTGCCTACGAGTGGAAACGAGATTGTGGTTTTTAATTAATTATAAAGAGGTAGATTATCCTGTAAAATGATACATGATAAAATGATATATGACTACAAGTTATCGTTTTCACTGATATGGGGATTTAAAGTAAGAAGTTTGGCGGTCATATTGATTTTTGTGACTGTACTGCATAATTTTATTAGTAAAAGTATGCTTAAATTTTGTCGTCAAACTTTTAATAATAGATGACACGCCATACGCCAATATGCACAGAATCCGTGTTGTGAAATATAACCTGAATCCCTCTTAACTTTATTTGTGAGTGAAGCAGCATTACATTTGTAAGTTTTATAAATTAGTTGAAAAAAATTGTCATTAGTTGGGCAAAGAAATATTAATAATTTTCGTAAAGCACCATAATACATTTACTGTTACTACTGTATATACATACCATTAGCTATAGATCGAGTTCCTATGATTGATACAAATGGTTTTATAACAATAGAGCTCTGACCTAATAACCTGAAACAAACACGCAAGAACGTTGAAATGAAAAAATAAACGAACGTACCCCTCCCTTGAAACTCCACCGTCCCGAACAAACTTCCGACAAGCAACTCCGGATGCCGGAAGTAGTATCCATTCGGAAAAACTTCACAAAGAACCGCACCCATTATAAAGGTTCAGTGTTTGAGTGGGGCCTTGTCTAGAATAAGTACGAGCATTCTCCTTTCAATTAGATCTCAATTGGCTGCGATTTCTAATTTGTCACATTTACTCGACGGGGTGATTTGGAAAAAGCGTGGAGTGTCCGAGTTTTGTTTGGATTTAGCTAAATCTGTTGATGGGTTATGTTTTGAACCATGCTAAAATTGCTAGTAGTAGTTTCTGTATTAGGTATTTTGTCTCACAATATTAGTTTGGTAGAACCATCATAGAAATAGTATATGTTTTTTAGTAGTCCATAAAATGTCTTTATTTCAATTTGTTTATTTTTGTTTATCGACCTAAATAAAAAGCGGTCAAGTACTAGTTGAACTCGCGCACGAAGGGTTCCAGATCATTATGTCTACCATTGGTACTGAATTTTATTTGTTACTAAATCTAATGCTCAATTCGAAATTGTATCCATAAAAAGTTATGATAACTAAAGAGGGCGTATAACTAAATATTCAGTGAATATTTCAAGAGTCTACCTGTTGCTGTTATCAATATTGAAGGTAAATGAACAAAAAAGTCATGTTTGATGTATGGGAGCCCCCTTAAGCGGCAACAGAAATGCACAAACAAAACTATCTGACCATCACGGTTCATGAGATATGTACCTGGTGACAGGCGGTCTCCGACGGACTCCGCAGTCTTAGTAATAGGATCCCGTTTTTTACCCTTTGGGTACGGAATCCTAAAACAAGGCTCGACACACATCGACATAATAACTATTTCGATATGTGTCGACCCTTGTTTCCAATATTGATTTTATTGTTTTATATTCAAGCTCGTCCTTAAAATCTTGAAGGCTCTTTGCTATGATTGTTGGTAATTAGGATCGTGTTTCCATTATTTCAGTAGTTTGGATAGGTGTCATGTTCGTTTGTGAACATTATTTGAGATGGATCGACGATTCGGCGGCCGGCAGGTCGAAGAATGTTTACCTAAAAAAGCAAAAAGTTTATTAAACATCAAAAAAATACTGAAAAGGTATAATTGGCACTTTAAATCATGCCTTCGTTAAAACGTTAAACAAAATGGTGTGAAAGTAACAATATTAAATAATATTTTTTCTTATAAGCCTAACAAAACTATAAGAAACCTAAACTAATCTAATAAAATTTAACATAAGCAATCTGATAAAGCAATATAAACAGTTTTTATTTTGTCAACGGCCGAGGCTTTTCTTCTGATTCGAGATAGGACACGGCTCAGGTTCAAAACTAATACAGACTATGCTGGTTCCAGACAGCCTCGGATTAAGGACGCTGACTTTACTTCGCACAAGTTGGTGTTAAGAGAAAAAAAATGTTGTTTCTGAAACCTTTATCTTTCTTTTAAGTAGACTTTATTTTTTTAACATTAAAGAGAAAACACTTTTAGTGCTCCGATTGTAACATAATGATAATTACAAGAGAATATATATTTTCTGTTACCAAAAAGGCCACTCATCTGCTTGCTATTCAACCAATAAATTTTTAAAGAACTTCGTTACTATTTCAAGCGATATTTAGTGCAATTGTTGAGCATATGAGACAACAACAGATATATTGGGTGATGAAGAAAATGCAGTGCCAAATACAATCAGGTAACCGCCTTGTCAATTATTTTTAAAGAAGAAATAAAAACTCATTATTCGGCTCTGTATAACTGCGTTTATGCGAATATGAATATCATATTGTTAACATACTTATCACAAAATTGTAGAGATGAGCAAACACTGACGGAAATATGTAGCAAACTGTAACCCCTTTTGCTCCCTTGATAAGTGACGTACCCTAACTCGTTAAATATATAAAAATAAATGTAATTGAATAATCTGCAACTAATTTTTAGAGTGTATTAATGAGAAGTAGTAATAAGAAGGTAAATATTTCCAAGGCATATAATTTATACACCCCTCTCATCTATCAACTAATTAGTTATTCATATATATATCTGTATGTGTAACAAAGGAAGGAACTACCTAGTAGACAGTATAATAATATTTCCGGAATTTTAAAATAAGACAAGCAAATGTTTGTAGCAAAAAAAATACGAAAAAGTTACCATTCATTACACTGAGACCGTAAAAAGAGCTAAACCCCCACGTCTCGCACGGGTCATTAAAAACCTATGAACTAGTAACATTCGCTGGTATCGGCGTATTTAATCGTCTTTTTCGTAGGGTTGTGTTAAGTTGAAATAGGGAATTGGGCAAACATAACCAGTTTTTATTATAATAATCTTGATGATTTGCGTATTGTACTGAGAGTTAGTATCATCTGTTGTCAAGAAATAGCAAATTAGAAAATCACTTTGAAGTATTTCTTTTCTTTGTGAAATGTGAAACCTAAACATACTACAGAAAAAAATCTGAGTTTTTTACGTCGAAATAAAAAAAACGGATCCCATTTAGGATCACTTGCGTGTCTGTTATTTCTATAGATAACGGAAGAACCTATAAGAAGCCCGTGTTTAAAAACCATGGTTAATTCCTCAAAACTGTGCATATCAACTTACATTCATTTGCAGTTTAAATATGTCTGAGAACCTGCATATGTCACAGCTATATTTTATTAAAAAATATTCATAACATGACACCTATTTCCCCGAAGGTAGATAGGCAGGGGCATAATATACGCCCACATTGCGCCTATCTTTTGTAACAACTTTTAAAAAGGTACACTAAGTAGTTCAACGCACTTAGAACTCCTTCGTCTATTCACGTGTGGGATCTGGAGTCCTGAAATACAGGGTTGCCCTAGATTAGGCTCCAGTTTACAATGACACAAGTCATCTTGAAGTACCAAAGTTTTAACTGTATCGTTTTTGTTTCGTCTTCTGTTTGAAAAATGAAGCATTTTTATTTTATTCAGTTTTAGTTATTTTGTTGGTCCCACGTAATAGGTGGCGAGCCTATTGCTACTTACTAACTTTTATGTTTGCCAGAGCCTTGTCCGTTAATCGGCAGGTGCACCACTTGAAGGTGAGGTTGGCTTGGGCTCCTCAGATCTCCACTGTGACTGCGCGATGGATGATGCGCAGCACACTTTGGTGGCGTGCCCTGCGTGGGCGGGGCCGCGGTCGACGTTAGCCGCGGCCCTGGGTGGAGTGGCTCTCTCGCTGCCGACCATCATGCAAAAGATGGTCGACAGCGAGACAGCGTGGGAGGCGATGGCCTCCTTCTGCGAAGTGGTGATGTCGCAGAAGGAGGCCGCGGAGCGGGAGAGGGAGCGGGATCCGCTCTCTCTCCGGCTACGCCGTTGGCGCAGCGGGCGGGCCAGGAGGGCCCGTCAGGCAGCGCCCGGGGGGTCTTAGGCGGCGGGGGCAGGGGGCCCCTTCCGTCTCGCCATAGACCCCCCCCCCCCGAAGTCGGCCAGTTACGCCATGGCCGCACAAGGAGGTAGGGGGGGCGCTGCAAATTGCGCCTTCCTGAGGAGGTCTCCCCGGTTCTGGTCCGGGGGACGTTGGCCGCGGGCGGGGTTCCAGAAGCTACAAACCCGGGCACTGGTGCCTCGCCCCTTTTCAACAGCGGTGGGCGTCGTCTGAAGTTTTTTAGTGGGTAGGACTGCGGTGGTCGTGTCGGCCGCAGTGAGCCCCACACCCCCTCCCGGTCTCCCCCTTTTGGCCGGGAGACAGTGCGTAAGCAGCATTTTTTACAGACGATAATAAAAATAAAAAAAAAAAGAAAAAAAAAGGGCTCCTCAGATCTTGATAGGAGCCCTATACACTCATCTGCGAGTTTTATACTAAGTTAGGCACATACACTTGTAGTAGTAATAAGGACTAACAAGTTAACAGGGCAACTGAAGCGTATAAACAATATATTATAAGAGTTCATATTCTAGCTATCACTTTGTTCCTTTAAAGGACTGGTCTCTGTAAACCTTTGGTGACTGCCTCCGACTTTGCTTTTCTAGCATCACATACTTAGTGTCGACAGCCCTGCTCAAGCATCTTTCGTTTCGCGAACATTGTTGTAATTGGGAACATATTGAGTACGTCGGAAACGAACTTCGAGTTGCATTTGTTGACGGAATACGAGAAGTAGAGAATAAGGAGGTGGAGATCGATAAATCTCGTATTCTACGCCAGTTCGCGGATAAATCCTTCGGTGTAAATCGAAAACTCTGGCTTACTATGTTAACATTTACACTGAATATCACTGTAACACCCATGTTCTTTTTGGGATATTTTTAGTTCTTGAAAGAAGATTTATTCATTCCTGCAAAGATTTAGGAAATAGTAGTAATCATCTTCATCTACCTTATATGGTACTTCAAAATATGAGATTTACTCATACAAATTTTTAATAAGGCTTTATGAAGCCAAGTCAGTATCACACATAGCACACGCATCAAACACCTGTGCTGTGTACACAGGGTATCTTAAGATAGAAAATCCGAGCCTAGGTGTTGAACGTTCTAAGCAATCAGAAATCCACGACTGAACATAGCCCTCCCCAATGATTTTCCAAGCATTGAGTTGCAACTAAACGTACTTAATCAGGATAAACTAATATGAATTTCATATATTTTACTCATTCGCTTGTGAGTTTACTAATCTTGATAATCACCAAACATTTTAACTATTCCCACTAAATTCCGAAATTCAATATAAATGTCCTGTTTGTACTTTGATTCTGTCCGCAAAATACTTAGAGGTTTTATATAACCTTGTCCAAGTCCGAAAAAGGACATAAGTTAATGAAATCCGGTATCCAGAGGAAGATTACATCGGTCCCGAACTCTGTTTTAATTAATCCAAGTGCGTCTCCGGAGGCCGGCAAATCGGTTCCGGACAACTTTTTCCATTTCAAATTGTAAGATGGTAATGCTAATTTAGTTCAGATTGCACTTTTCCTTTGAGGAGTTTGTTGCTACGTCTTCCTGCTTAGAGGTCTAATTTTTATTGAGTAAAATTATTTTAAGTTGTATGAATAACTTAGAAAAACTTAAAGCGCTAGTGGCTTCGTAGTACTAGGAGGTCGAAATCGGTATCTAAAGTAGAGCAGAGCTTACAGAAGACAGTGATTGTATGGGTGACCGTTTTTAAAGTATGTAATATCAAGTGTTCCGAAAGGCACATTAAGCTGATAGTCCTAATTACCTTAACATTATTATGTGACAAGAGCTAAGTCACAGGCTTCATTGGGTGAAATATCATCATGTGTATAACATATTGCTGTCATATTTTAAAAATATGACAGCAAGATTTTATACACCTACCTCCACCAATCCGGACTGGAACGTGGTAGTTCGTGCTTAATTGTGGGCCGTTATAGTGCTGAGATTATAATGCATTAAGTTAAAGTGATGTACTACGAGTAAAAAAAGGGTGGCCCCTAGAATTCTTTTTTTCAAGGACACGTTCCAACCTGAGCTAATGAAATTCTAATGAAAATATACTTTATTTGAAGAATAATATAATGTACGTGTATGAGGGTTCCTACCAAGACCTTAGGAACCCAAGCCTCACCTGAACCTGCTGATTGACGGACGAGGCTATGGCGAACATAGAAGTTCGAACATAGAACATAGAATACACAATTGGCGAATTGTGGGCGTCTAAATATGCCTCTACCTTACCCCTTCGGGGAAACAGGCGTGAATGTATGTATGTGTAATAATAAAATTTATAGAAAATATAAGAAAACAATATGATAACTTATGTAGACTACCTAGTAACTTTGCTTAGTTAAAAAAAAGTTTTGTATTATATGTGTGCAATAATTCATAATTTAATAAATGCAATTTAAATATTTACTCATTATATAATCACATTTTTTTCCAAGAAATAGATACCTGCCAATATCAAAGTGATCCGAACTCGTACCGCGGCGTTATCGATATTCCATCGAGTTTACTCCTGTCGTTCTCACCTCGCCATATTATAATACCGAGTGTAATACCACCTAATTTTCTTGCTTCATCGGTGTCTGCGATGTAATACCCTTAGAGATTGTAACGCAGTACGTCATGTGTAAGCTTATATTATATGATTCATGATTATTTTATCTATCAGAACATGGAATGAGCAATGTATAAATATGAAAATGTAATGAATCAAGAGTTTAATATAATAAGATAAGATAATAAGAGTCTATATGATTAAAGAGTTTTGCATAATTCATAAAAAGGGTGTATAGGGATCCTACCAAGACCTAAGGCGCCCAAGACAACCTCACCTACAAGTGGTGCACCTGCCGATCAACGGACGAGGCTCTGGCGAACATAACAGTGCCCGGTAAACGGCAATAGGCATGCCACCTATTACGTGGGACCAACTACATATATAACTGGCGAAGTGTGGGCGTGTAATATGCCTCTGCCTACATCTTCGGGAAAACAGGCGTGATTGTATGTATGTATGAATAAAAAGAAGCTATTACAGAAAGGGAGCAGGGGAAATTGTATGCTACTTTCATTGTTGCTTCAATTGCCTCTGTTATTCGCATAAGATAAGGAAGATAAGCAAAAGATCTGCATCTCTATACTGGTGATCCTGACCAACTAGTGAAGATAAAGGGACCTGTACCACGGAGAACTCCAGTAACCATTGAAAAATTTTTAGAGGGAAATAAAACACGCCTCTAGTTTGTTCATTGCAGCAAAATATAAAAATTATATACTAAACTTATTGAAAATATGCATCGCAACGCAACCTATCATAATAAAAATATTATGACTTTTGTCAGTGTGAAGTGTTGTTTGCGCACGTGCCGGAATCTTTACTATCTAACCGCTGGCACCGCCGCTAACAATGAGTTTAATATGTATATTTCCACAACTTGTCTTGGATTGCAGCTGGGCTTTGGAGTAGGCTGGCGGGGTGTCAGAAACTTTAAACCTTGGCACTGGCCCCCCGCCCCATCTTTAACAGCGGTGGGCGTCGTCGGATAATATAACTGCTGGCGGTCGTATCTGCCACAGTGAGCTCCATATCCCCCTCTTCGTCCCCCTTGGGCCAGGGTGCAGTGCGTAAAGGCATTTTTGTTACCGACGTTAATACAAAGATGGGCTTTGGAGTGGGCTGCAAGCTGCATAAAGGGTTGACATGCTTATTTTTTCTGATACTTTAGTTATCCTTTATTAAGTCACAATTTTATCTAAAAAAATGAACCAGTCAATTTCAATAGTCAGTAATCTTACTTTAAAAAAATTGCATTTAAAATATAATTATACAAAAGAAAGCTCTACCAACCCAAAGTTACTGCTTGTTTATTTCTATGGCCACATTGAGCGCTCCACGCCGCCGTAAATATTCTTGAACGATCAACTCTTGTAAACATGGATAGGGGCGAGTAATTACAGCGCCGCAAAACCAGCGAATGCACGAAATTGGTCTCCTTTACACGCGCACTTATGCGACGGACTAGATAGTCTGTCCCGAATGTCTGATCAAATAGTCCATAGTCTATAGATTTAATATCTATGACGTGATTTATAGGTTTTTTCAGAATAAGAAATACTTGTTTACGCCCTTTTTAAATATAAAATAAACTAGTAATTAGTACAACTAGTAAAGTACTATTTGTAAAATTTAAAGATTTAAACATACTACTTAGAATACAACAATAAATTTCTAAGATATGATTACAAGTGTTAAGTTTTGTATGTTAGAATAATAGTTCGCCTGAAAAGTTCTGTCAATCGTCTTACAGCTCTATCATTAGGTTATCTCTCAATCATATGTGTTTGAGTTTGAGTCACAACAATGTTGAACACGTTTTAAGATTTCAATTTGTTACGTTAATGAATATTTCTTACATAGAATTCTCCTTAATTAATTTCAAATAAGCGACTAAGTTTAAAACATGCACCTTACATAAAAAATAAAACATAATTTTAAGGTCAAATACAGTCTTAAAAATCTGTTACGATTTTTTCATCGATGCTTGCCTTGAAATTATTTCAACATTTCAATATTTTTTTATAAATCGAAAGCCTTCTTTTAGTATTACTTCGAAGATCTTATGTAATATTATGACGTCACTAGCGGTCGCCCACGGCTTCGCCCGCGTGGATCTCGGTTACCGCTGCAAAATGCCTACCCAGTATAGACACGATCATCAAAATGATTCCCAGGTCAATTGTTTAGCTTTGAGAAGAACTTTTGCGTAAATCTAAAAAAATCGTAGGAAAATCATTAGACTTCGTACCTTTCTTATAGGTGTAACCTCCCTTCCCACACGCGCACCCCCGCCTTGGTGACGCCCACTTCACAACGGGCCGTGCAGCAGAAATCGTAGTATTTTGATTTTGCCATGACATCAAAACCAAACGTCCAATTTTATAGCATGAGTAAAATAAATGCGTTTAAATGTAGTTCGAAAAAAATCAAGATTTCTTATAGTGTGTCGCGGACTTTTTTGTAGATATTTATATGCTCTACAATTAATTCATACATTTTGTGGTTCCTTTTTTTAAAGTTTCTTTCTTTTAAACGCAAAATGAGTAACTTTGCTGGTTGATTTTTTACACCATTTGTCCGAAAAACCCAAACATTTTACGTAACCCCGTTTTCTTTCCAAAGTAAAAATTAACCTTCGTTACTCGTGGATAATGTAGATTTCAAAGGGGAAAATAATTTTTAAAATCGGTCCAGTAGTTTTTGAGCCTATTCATTACAAACAAACAAAGTTTTCCTCTTTACAATATTATAGTATAAATAAAAGATGACATCTTCTGATTTAGATCTTGTTACTTTGATTTTTGTAGACAAGCATATTCATTATTAAACAACACAACCTAAGGAGCCCAAGCCAACCTCACCTGCAAGTGGTGCACCTACCGATCGGCTCTGGCGAACATAATAGTGCCCGGTGAGCGGCAATAGGATCGCCACCTATTACGTGGGGCCAATCAATCTGGACCGATATCCGCCTTAAAACCGAACTCAACCTAAGGACAGCTTGGCAGCTGGCGTGGGACTCCTTCTATGACACACAAAAATATTTAATAGTGGATCCCGCATCGGAGCCCGCTGGTTTTAGTGCTCAACGTCAATTATGGGTCAGGCTAAATAGGTTCAGAACAGGATGCGGACGTTCCAATCACCCCTTTATAAATGGGAATTGAAAGAGTCTTCGGCCTGTGATTGTGGAGCGCCAGATCAAACTATGGCCCATGTTGTAAACGATTGCCCGCTGTACTCTTTTCCCGGTGATCTTGAAGAACTTCATATTCTGACTCCAGCTGCTGAGAAGTGGCTACGCCAACTGACACTGGAAATTTAAATAAGGGTTCAGGCAGCTCAACGCCATACGATATGATGATAACGTGGGGGCATATAATTGGCGAAGTGTGGGCGTATAATATGCCTCTGCCTACCCCTTCGGGGGAACAGGCGTGAATGTAAATATGTAAGTACTCTTAAACAAGTCATTTACATACAAAACTTGAATTTTTCTCCCAGTAATTTATCCACTTCTACCTACAATTGGCTGTTAAAGTGTGAAGGAATAAGTAAAAAAAAATTATGGCGTTAAATTATACTTTAACGCTTGTTAATTACCTTGGCCATTATCGGGGTAGCCGGCGCGAAGCAGTTTTCCTTATAAACGGGTTTAAAGTGATTAAAATGTTTATCAAAAGATTAGTTCCCGTTCAAAGAAAAAGTTGGTGGGAATGTTACTGGATAGACTTATATGGCAAAAAAGATTATATTCTATTTTTATACACTTCGGGCAATGACTTTTAAGTCCATCCCTACATTTTTCTTTTCCTTATGGAATTTAAAATAAAGGTAAACGTATATGTCTTCAATTTAAGGCATGTTTAGTTTTGTTTTAATTTTAATTTTTACGGCACGTTTAGTTTTAATTAGTATCGGAGTGACAACCTTGAGTATATTCAGTTAGGACTTTTTAGGATTCTTAGGAATACTTAATTATTAATGTACTTCATTTGAGAGCAATACAGTTTTATATATACGCTTATTTTAGGTTTTTTATATCCATTACAAAAAAATCTTTCTATTTTATTCATTCATTCTACTTAAGTATATAGATGTCGGTTACAGCTGCAAAATGCCTACCCAGAAAAGACACGGTCAGCAAAATGATTCCCAGGTCATTTCACAGACGCCGACACTAACATCGAAGATGCAGTTATTATCCGCAGGTTGCATAGATTGTCTTTATGTGGATTTCAAAGTTGTTTATGATGAAAATATTTAAATGTAAGTTTTTTTTTCACATTAATTATTTATTTCCAAGATAAGTATCATCAAGAACTTGTGTTATGGATACTAAACAACGGATAAACATACTTAAATATTTTTTATTTTTGTAAATAAATACTTAATATACATAGGAAAACACCCATACCAGAACAAATATTCATGTTCATGCACACAAAGATTTATCCTTTAGGGTTTCGAACCCATGACCTCTGGAGTGAAGTGTAGGTATACTGACCTCCACGCCATATCGGGCGTCAAAGTCGCGTCGTCGTAATTAATACTAAGTTTTTACTAAGTACTACCAGCAGTCTCGGAGTGCAACCCGTTGTTTTAGGATAAATAACTGAAGCGATTATTGTAGAGTTTCTCTATAAACAACATTCGACGTTAAATTATTTTGATGATAGGGCGCCGTGCAGCAGAAATCGTAATATTTTAATTTCGCCATAACTTCAAAACCAAATTTATTTTGATAAGGATTAGTAGCATAAGTAAAATAAATGCGTTTAAATGTAGCCCAAAAAAAAACAAGATTTTTAAATAAAAAAATGGTGGTTGTGCCTCACTCGACATAGATAGATATAGTGTGTCGCAGGCTTTTTAGTAGATATTTATAAGATTTAGAATTTATTTCTACATATTGTGGTTCTATTATTTATAATTGAGACAGCGTGCGCAAAAAGAGTAACTGTTCTGGTTGATTGTTTACACATTTTGTCTGAAAAACCCAAATATCTTACGGAACCCTATTTTTTCCAAAATAAAATATAACCTATGTTACTCAGTGATAATGCAGCTTTCTAATAAAAAAGGAATTATTAAAATCGGTCCAGTACTTTTTGAGTTTATCCGTTACATACAAAAATACAAATCTTTCCTCTTTATAATATTAGTGTAGATTTTTTTTTTAATTTAGATTGTCCTGCATATAATAATATGTTTAAAACAATGTTCTATAAAACTGTCCAAATAGTTTTACTGAGGGACATTAGAAATAATTGTTTTAGACTTAAATTATATTATGTAACTTACGCAGAGCGTCTATGGTAGCGTGTTAGTACTTTTTCAGTTAACGTAAAATTATTATTTTGTGTACTTCATCTCTGAGGTCTGCGGGTAAACTTTTGAGTATATAATAGATACGTTTTTGAGAGTTCTATCCCCGTATACATTAGTAACTCTGGAAGCAACTAAATTACCTGCCGTCATCGCTTCTGTGTTAAAATTGTTATTTACATCTGCTAGCCTCTGTTTATGTCTAAGCGGCTTCTAGTCTTTAACCCTTTTTCTTCAGATTAATTTGACAGCGGCGGAGTTTTTAAAAGAGCAATTACGCTCAATGAGTTTTATAGTCGTACAAATACTTGGTGAGTGCAGACCCCTTGGGCGTTGTTACGGATCAGACATTTAATCTAATCTAATTTGATCTAAGAGCCTAAAAGAAAAGATACCATTAGGAAAACATACAGCAAGCTATTTCTCTCATGCTTGTTAGAAAACAAAAAGCAATGTTTACAAGAAGTATTTGTGAAATATAAACATGTACAAGGAAATAGTTATTTAACATAGAAAAGATATCCTATATTATTAGGTTCGTACATAAGAAATTGCCGTTTTACCAACCTGGCAATTTTGATCTCAAAAATTCGGCGTTAGACAATTTTCGCGCCATTTAATTTTGAATACGAGTTTCAACAAACAACAGCTCGAAGGATTGATGTGTACTCAGGAGCCACTGTAAAAAAACACGGTAGTTACGTGCCAACGCTTCCATTTTGGAAATTTTGACCTCAAGAACAAACCTTATGGACGGCTGGAGACCCTAGTTGTCAATGAGGAATTGAAAGCGATCGTGGAAGCGGATCCATCTCAAACCACGTCAGAGTTGGCTGCAGGCTTCGGTGTGAATGATAAAACCAACTGGACCAGCGTAAATGTCATCCACTACAGCTTTCTAAGATCTGGTCAGACGATTATGGCAGATCTGTGTTGTCAACAACTGGAAACCATGATGGAAAAGATAGCCATAACACAACCGAGATTGGCCCACAACCGCTTCAGGACAACGCTGGCGACCACTGGACGGTGGCGAAACTAGAGGAGCTATGATAATATCTCCCGCACTCACCGTACTCTCCGGACCTTGCTCTAACCGATTACCACTTTTTTCGAAATTTGGATAATTTGATAAAAACTCAATACACATGAGGCATTCCAAAACGCCTTCAACGATTTTTTTAATTCTGGCTCTCGCGGTTTTTTCAGCAAAGGAATCAACAAACCCCCCATACAATGGCAAAAGTGCATAGATAATAACGTAACATACTTTGATTGTGAAGTTAAATTAAAAATTTGATGTAAATGTAGCAACTTTTACATCATTGCACTGACATAATTAACACAAATCTCTTTAAGATGAAATTACGTGAACTATTGATAGAAAAATGCTATTATAATGTTGAAGATTATTTAAACGACTTATCACTATAAACCTTAACAAAGTCCGACATGTTAGTATTACTTTTAAAATCCATAAATGTCTGATTTCGTGCTATATGAAATCGCAACTCATTGTTCGCCCATGAGGCAGACCACAGCTAGATCTAAACCTGTACTGTAACACCTAACCTGTAACCTTTGTTTGCAAAAAAAAAACAATATACTTTCATAAAAACCCCATTTCTAATGTTTCTTTTACTAAAAAAAATCTTGTTTACAGTGGCCCGAGTAGTAAATAAACTCGTAGTGAGTTTGAAAGAACCGGTCCACTGCTCTCGATATTGACCTTTAAATTATGAAAATATCATAGCACTAAAAATATTACATAAAGCCTTTATGATACCGTATGTTTCCAAGAGCGATCTCCCCAGGTGAGCGTTCAGCGAATGAGGTTCGCAAACCCGACGAATGGACCAGAGGACTACGTACCTTTAATTTAGGGCGGGCATCGTTTTGTTTACATTCACTGTTTTGCGTTTAGTTTATGGATACCCTTTTTTGACGTGACAACGTCTTAAATTAGGTTGCGGCTGGGAGTCACTTATGAAAAAGTGTAACGCTCGGTAACGTTACGATGAGTCACCGAACGAGAGAGAGGCCCGGCGAATGCCTTGCGTCTCTCTCCCACTCAACTATGATCGGTCTGCCGCGCGCGCAGCACTAGAATTCCTTGTTCCTATTGTGCAATTTAATTATATTCATATCAATAAATATTCTACCGAGAAAAAGACGTTGTCACGTAAAATCTTCGCCCGTAAAAACGACTTTACAGGCAACCATTTTTTTTTCTTCCCTCCTTTCAATGGGCATTCTGAAAAATTTATACTGCATTTTTGTTGCTTCCAGGTAATAGAGGAGATAGAATAGCTTTGATGTATATTTATGAACATAGGAATTGTATACTTATTCAGATAAATAATTATTTTAAATATGTAAATAAAGATAGCACCGCACAGTTAACCACTAATTTGAACAAAATAATGTCATATTCAGAAGCAATTTCAAAAATGATTATTTTAAATGTAGGTTTGAAAATTTTATCTAGTTTTTAACAGGCAAGTTATATTATTTCACATTATTAAAAAAATATATCGACCATAGCGCCACTAACTCCGTTAAATATTATATTAAAATAGACAATTATTCCACTCTCACTCGTGATTTTTCTGCCTGCCATTATGCGACCCAAAGTGTGACACAAAGTATGTAAAAAAGAATGACTTTACCCCTGTCTCACGTATCGCAGTTTTTTTACAGACTAGACTATGATGACTATGATGGTAATGATTTATTGTTAAGGTTTTTTCTATGGAGAAGTCTGCTCCTCATATTGCTACAATGCTCCCAGCAGTGTGGTGGATGCGAAGGGAGACCTGCACTGTAATATCTGCAGTAATGCAAAATTTAATGTGAAAAGTGCAGGCATGCTACATATTTACTTATATTTCTCGTCAGGGACTGTGACACTTTCTTTGTGCGTAAGTTCTGGTACCTAAAATAAAAAAGCCTAAAAGTGGCGAAAGTACAACAAAAGTCATCGACAATTATTTACTACTACCTAAGTAAATATTTATGAAATTGACGATTTTTTTCTACAATAAAATCCCAAGCAATATACAGCAATCGAGCCTAAATAAATTTAAATTAAGCGTTTTATACGCAAGCTGTCTTCTAAGGGAAAAGGGAATAAAGGGAAAGGGATTAAACTGCCGTTTCATACAGGCTATTCTAATATGAATGACTTAAAACATGAATATTGTTAATGTTATATTATATTGCATTGTATAGCTTCACAGACAAATGTAGATTCTAATTCAAGTACCAAACCAATGGATATATTTAAAAGAGCATAGCTTGTGAGTTTCTAGCCAATTTTTATTACAGAGCGGTGGCTCGGAACTGGCACTTAGATTCACTTACACTTAGTTATTTTTTGTTTTTAAATTGTTTTGTTGCATGTAAGTGAATCTAAGCTTCGCGATATAGTGTTATAATATTTCGATTGTTTTTTTTTCTTCATTTTTAATTATGACGTTTTCAAGTACTAGTAATAGTTTATGAATTAAATATTTTTTTTACTTTTACTTTTTTTTAGAAAGAAAGAAAATATATTTATTTGGTACACAAACAATTCACAATTACCAACAAAACTTATATACTAACTGGACTGTACCAAAAAGGTCACCGCTCAGCATGTGTCGCAGTGTGACCCACGACGCTGATATTCTGCGATAACCTAAAATAAAATTACAAAAAGCAATACTGAACACAAAAATAAAAATTATAGTCGAAGTGGCATTGTCGACGTTTCTTATTACAATAAAACAACTTACAAATTAAAAACTATTACATACAACTGTCTTAGCTCTCCTTATACTTATAAATACATTGCAAATTTAAACTATATATAATACCCCGATACTAATAATACAAACCCAATTATAATAAATATTTACCCCTATTTTACACGCTATTATGCCGATAAGTTTCTCAAGAGTTAAAATTGTATGACTTATTTCGAATCTTCGTGACATAGATTTCAATAGTTTTAAAAATAATTATAAAAAAGTTACTATGTAAACTTATGATACCAATCGGCTATAATACAAATATTACCACGCATAATATAGTTCAGCTTGTCTACTAATAAGTAAGCTACAATGTTTAGTAACCCGAAACATTTCATAGTAACAGAAATCCATCAATCAATACATCACGAGCCATTTATTCCAGACCATAATTCTCAGACCAATATTGGAAGCATTGAATCTATTACCGACGTATCCGGTAAGTCATCTTCAGTGCGCAGTAAAAACTTTTTCGGAATGCATAAAATAATACCCCCTACAATGAAAAGGAAGCAAACGGTATAAATCGGGGGAAACGATGAATTTTTATGTATCCTCGCTGTGTGATTCATGTGTTTTTTCTTCTAGAAGGCTCTTATATCTCTCTCTTATAGATAAATTTTATTCTAAACGTATAGATATATTATAGATTCGATGTGATACCTAAGATACTGAGGTATCACAAAAAAATAATTTTCTACAAAGAAGTAAATTTTATATAATATATATATATATATATATATATATATATATATATATATATAATATTCAGACATACAATTGATAAATAAATATTGTTGGAAGGTACATCTTATTTTATAATAAAACTTCTTCAAGCTGGCACACGAAATAAAAAGTGAGATAAAGTTGTCAAAAAAATAAAAAAGAAGGGGAGATGAAACGAACGTGAATAGGCATTATTTCAAATGCTATAAAGATAAATAAATAATACCTCTAAAATGAAACGTCTGGATTTTTAAATTTTTTGGCTCAATTACGCTATCCTTATGAACCCAGTTGTTCATTTGGCTGGATGTTGATGACTGACCATATTAAATAGAACTTTGCCATGGAACATTACAATCAGCTACTCGAGCTCCACGCAACATGGCCGTCACATTACGCACAGTGAACTGGCTATCCAACATCAGTGGCTACACAAAGAGCCAATTGCTATTACTTATAATGGCAACCCTAATGTTGGTTGTTG
The DNA here is from genome assembly GCA_949126915.1 of Musotima nitidalis. Classification (NCBI taxonomy): domain Eukaryota; kingdom Metazoa; phylum Arthropoda; class Insecta; order Lepidoptera; family Crambidae; genus Musotima; species Musotima nitidalis. The sequence continues at coordinate 1,248,254 of OX421431.1, forward strand.
TTGCTGCACGCCGCTTTGTGCGTTCACTTCACGATGTTGTGGCCGCACGCAACCGGCCACTTCGCACGCACTTTAAGGGTGCTTACTGACCTGCGATGCGCTTTTTAAGGACTTAACTGCATTCATATAGCGTTATTAGATTATTGTGTATTAATTAAAATGCGAAAGTGACTGTTAATATATCTGTAAGTTGCCTTTCTATTTTAAAATTGCAGAACCGGTTCTGATGAAATTTATTGCCTATGGCAATATTTGAGAATGAATCTCGAAAATTATATTCAAAATAAATATTTGTTTTAACACGTGCCATTCTATCATCATCATCATCATCTCAGCCCATCAACGACCCACTATTGAGCACGAGCCTCCTCTCACATATCAAGGTGCGAGGATATTGGGTCATACTCCACCGCACTGACCCAGTGCGGATTGGCGGAGGCAGGTGTGGCCCGTCCTGTGGTTAGAATTTTTCAAGCCACCCATTTAGGCCTCTAACATGGCTTAACGACTACCACATTTTGTGATAACCGGGACCAACGGCTTAACGTGCCTTCCGAAGCACGGAAGCGCTCTTTATCAAATGCCACACAAGCAGTCACCCACCCAAGGACTGACCTCTGTAAACTCTGCTTTACTTCGGTGATCGTTTCCGACCACCGAGCACCGCGGAGCTGAGAGCACTAATATACAGTTACTAATATTAGCTGACTTGACAGTTTGCTAAATACTCAGCTCGATAGGTGCCTTAGCATCCACGACAACTAATTTGGTTTTAAGTCTGAACTGTCGACTGACTCAGCTATCTTGTGCTTAAGGCAAACTGTCAGATACGACACATTGACATTTCCATGCCCCAAGAACTAATTTATATCTTACAGTTCTGGTGCCTATCAGAACCAGGTTAACTACGTTCGCTGGTCGAATGTGTTGCTGGAGCCGTACAGGTTTGTGTGCGAGGTGAGGCAGGAGGGCTTGCTTCCTCGCGACCTTTCAACCTCTTCGTCAACGCCCTAATAAAAGAGCTTAGCAGCGTCGCCTGCCAAGCACTTTTATTAGCGTCGGCTGCCATATTGAAAAGCGAATGCATGGTCTTTTTGGCTAGAGAGAACTGTACCAATATTGTACTGCCCAATAAACTGAACGGCAGGGTTTTAAAAGATGGCAATGGGTGACCTCTGATCTGAAGGACGATGTTGACGTTAAGAGGGAGCGAAGGGCGTTATCTGTAAGAGGCCAATATGATACTTCGCAGGTTTGCTCGTTGTTCCGATGACGTCCAAATAACTCTATTCAGAACATTTTGTACGTCGTTTTACACCTGCAGCCAGTGTGTAGCATATACACAAAAACATTTTAATGCTCTTCGTGTACAATACATTAATTCGTTCATTATGCTGATGGGACTGCCTCGGCATTGCAGCGCTTCAGGGATATTTGCTGAGTGGCTTGGACTGCTTTTACTCGACCTTACGGAAGCGGCATCTTTAATGCGCAGGGTCCAGGACAGCCCCAATAGCATCTTGCAAATGTTTGCGCATAGGTTTGACTGTCAGTATATGAACCATGGTTCTATGGTTCATGTACTGACTAATGAACAAATTGTTAAAATTATAAAACGATAAGTGACATGTGAAATAATTTTATTATTTATTAAGGAGGTACCATTGCTGTTCATCTGACTTATATTTAAAATAAATGAGCACTACTCTATTTTATTCTATTAGAAACTATGAGCACGTAGCTTCAATTGTAATGATGTGTCCATGTTATCAAAGCATAGCATGTCTTAGATGAGTTAAATTGTGTCAGTTGTATATATATGTCACCGTAAAATTGTAAATAACGTTAAATTATAATCTATCCCGCGATATTGTAATCTGTCGAAAAATTGTGATCCGTAACAAACTGCTCACAATTTAAAGCATTATTTTTCGATAGATTATAATCTATCGAAGACAAACCGTTAAATCACAATCTGTCGCGCGTTAAATTGTCAACTGTTTAAAGCCTGCCCATGATTGGCTGGTCTTGCCATCAAGACTCAAACATAGGTATCAGTCAAAAAAATTAACTGCACTTCTTTAGGTTATCACAGGTCCGTTAACACTCCCTACAACTTATTATAATACAATGCGTTATTATTATTAACACGAAATCTGTTTTAAATCACCAAAACACTGTTTGTTTACATTTCACCATAAATGAATTTGACTAATAACAACCGAAGATGGCGACTACGGTCGGCTGAGCAGGGAACATCAAGTTCAACCAATCAGAGCGCGAGATGCGTTCTGTCGCATGCCATTTTACAATCTGACGGTTTGTCTTCGATAGATTATAATCTATCGAAAAATAATGCGTTAAATTGTGAGCAGTTTGTTACGGATCACAATTTTTCGACAGATTACAATATCGCGGGATAGATTATAATTTAACGTTATTTACAATTTTACGGTGACATATATATATGTGTTCATCATATAGTAAATACATAGAGTGGTCGTACATTTGTGCAAAGCCTTAGTCCTGAAGGCGGGCCGGCGGTCGCGGCGGCTAAGTAAACTTCCGCCGGGGCCTCCATCCGGCGGATGTGAGCTCTCCCATTTGCCGGGAGCCGAGGCAATTATTTCGTGTCATTTTGTCTCGCTCGGCGCCAATTTGCTACTGAATAAGTAAATAAAATGGAGTACATCCACGATTTGGTGTTATAAATTATTGCAACGTGTTTTTCAAAGTACTTACTAGAAGCTTTTAAGAGATTTACTCTTCAAGCTTTGTCTGGCGTTCAGATTTGCAAAGCGATTTAGCATAATGTTACAATTAAATAAAGTTATAAAAAGGAGCAAAAATCCAATTTTTTTTCGTTTAAGCTAACAAAACAAAAGAAAGGGAGAACATTTCATATTTTATTTATGTAATCCTCGCAAAGGAAATTTGAACTGCCTCATGGAAATTGAATACTACTGGCGATTTTTCTGTATGAAATGAAAATGGGAATTTCCAATTCTCATACTTGCACATATAAGCACATTCGTATTGATATATAAAAAGACGTGTCGGAGGCATTCCTCGAACTCCTCCTCACGTCATTAGAAGTTCTGCTATTTATCGATAGATGGAAAAACTAAAAAGTATCACCGCTGTGCCGGTCGGAGTAGGGGCTCTTAGGCTTTTTTCGTTACGGAATTTCTGGATTCGGTCTCCACGCTCAATGCCCGCGCTAGAAGCTATGATATAGCTTAATAAAAATCCACAAAACGTCGCAAGAGTCCCGTTTGCACATGGGTGCCATGTTTGGGCTCATAAAATCTATTTGCCTGGAGGACGTGAAATGCCTCGCTGTCTATTTGCCTAGTCGCAGTTACAAGGTTGTTAACAAACTATGTTTAAATTTTGCTTTGAGGAAATGACAAGTCAGTCACACATTTTCACGTTTACGCAGTTAATGAGATAGGTGACGTGAGTTGTAGCACAAGCGACAGACAAAACGGGCCAGAAAAGTATAGAATTGAAATTATTTTTTCAACACAAAGATTATTGATTTCATTATTAATAATTATGATGAAAAATATAATTACAAAAATTTTATCAAAATGATTGAGTGATTATGGGTACAGGCAAATTTACATAAAGCTCAATCTAAGTCTAGTAGAAAAAAATACTATTGATAAAATCGAGTAACTGCGAATCCTAAGATCCCATATCAAAATCAGATAAACAGAGGAACGAATTCACTAGAGCATTCGTCCTTCACAGACTTAAATCGTAAAATTTCGCATCGAAAACATTGAACCGAGTGGGTACGTTTGGAAAAATCAGGGGTTATTCGACCCGGAGCCGTCCAATAACTGTCGCTGGTTTTCCACGCGATTTGACCCCACAGGCCGCTGCCAGCGGCGGGGTCCGATTAGCCCCGATCGCAGTCTTTTGGCTGACTGCCCCTTTGAATTATCAGGCCTTTATTGTCTATGTTCAAGAATTTATCCCTCATTTTAATGACAAATTAATTGATTTCATTGTAAATTTGAGATGAAATGTTTAGTTACAATATTGTTGTTTACTTTCCTAATGTAACTATATACTAAGATATTTTTCAATCACTTCTAAACGGCTAAATGGAGTTGACTGAAATTAGTTGCACATATAAAATTGTCTATGTTTATGATGGTATTTATCAAGCTCTAGGTATTATCCTACGTGCATATATAATTTAGCGCAGCAACAGTACAGTTTATTTTTGAAAAGGTTTTCCATACATTTATTGTATGTTGCTTAATTACTAAACTCAATTAAGTTTGCAAGTGAAACGTCAATAATATAATATATCATTAAGTTTGAAAAGTTTACAAAAGCCTAGCTTTTTGTTCCATTCGCGTGTTAAGGAAGTGAGAAAACAAAGCATAATTATTGTAATCTTGCTAGTTTCAATTTTAATTTGGTCACGTTAACACTTTTAAGTCACTGCATGTGTGAAAAAGGTAGAACCCTAATTGTTTTACTGAAACAGAATAATTTATTTTATACATTAAGGTATTAAAACTTTTTACCCGACAAAAGAGCTTTTGGTTTCATTTAACTTTTTAAATGTAAATTGTAATGGATTATTTTGGTTTTTACATGTGAATATTTTGTTCGGCTAGCAGTTTCATATTTGTAGCTAAAATCTTACTTAAGACACTTCGCTTTGGGCTTGTATGGTTGTATTTCCAATGTAGTTAATTCAGTTTTGCGCTATTTAACTTTCGACATTGTTCTGTTCACGATATGGAAAATTTTAAACATCGCGATATTTGCGAACAAGAGTTCCTCCATAGCATCAGTGTTGGAGAAACAGGTCAAAAGATTAATGATGTATATGTGAAAGGCTCTGTAAAAAACCCGGTTTTGATTTCAAAATGAAAAATTTTACTTACATACCCGGAGACCCACGGTTGACAATAAAGAATTAAAAGTGGTCGTAGAAGCGGATTCATTGCAATCTACATTTGAATTACTGGCTGGCTCCAGTGTACGTGACAAAACCATATGAATTCATTTGAAACAAATTGGAAAAGTGAACTCGGTAGTATACAATTTCTGTATAAAACAAATTCTCAAACACGCTTTGATGCTGTGTTTCATTACTCAGAAGTCACAATAGCGAGGAGGGATGAATCGTATCATGAAAAAACAATGTTTTTCGGATTTTGTCAACTCTTGAAGACAACAAATCAATACCAATATGGCAGTTAAAACTACATTCATATATTTTATGAATAATCATTCCCATAATGTTGTAAATCAATAGCTTTTTTCGGGTGCCATCAACATTGGTTTTATAGTTTATGCGTGAAAGCGTAACAAGCAGATCTAGTCAAATGCACATTTCTAATATCGGTAAAGATTATAATTAGACTGTATTATCGTTATTTCTTTTATAACACACCCAGGAAAAATCAACAAAAGTACAACATTAACCGGGAACATTAAACTATCCGCGTAAATGTCTTGTTTTATCACGCCTGCTCCAGCTAAAGGAGTTCTTGAAGCACTTTTTCTGTCTTGACTATAAAAGACGCCAGTTTTACATCTAGGAAGTAATTATCTCTGAAAAAGTTCTAAGGAATCGGGAGTAGAGAAGTCGGGTCGCGTTGTTTCGAAATACGTTCATTACTGTAATCATAACAATTATATCAATATTTTTATATTGTACAAGAACACTCATTATATGGTTTAGTGATTATAATTGTGTATTCGAATAGAAGAATAAAAATAGCAGAAGGAACACTATATTTGTCTGTACCTTTTCAAACTGAAACCGATTGAAATTAAATTTGGTATAAAGTAAACTTAAACTAGCTTGGAGGGAAAATGGAGTTGGAAATAAACACGTGGGACCAACTATATAATTGGCAAAGTGTGGGCGTATAATATGCATTTGCCTTCAGGGAAACAGGCGAGAATGTTTGTATGTAAGTTTATATGAAAAAGCATTACAGCGGTACCTCTCAAGACGTCATTGGTTACAAAAATACTATCTAATTACCAAATATCGAACCAAAAAATCTAGAAAAAAAACAATTTTTTTTATCTCAGTAAATGTGCTTATGGCTAATATTCATAATGTACTTTATAGTCTACAATGCTGAGTACTTTACAAAGTATACTATAAATCAGCGTAATTGGCGCTAATTATGCAAGTTATATTAGGTAAATACGCTTCGCGGTTCGGCCGGAAGACGGGTGATCACTTGGCTAACTTTTTTCATTATCTCCGCCAACTCGAATACTTTTATAGTGGGTAGTCCTATTTCGTTTTAGTTGTGATTTTCTTTCAGCCTGTTAGGTGTTTTTTTTCTTGTAAGTTTTTTACTTTTGCTCTAACTTTTGTCGTTAGCTTTTACAAGCTATTCGATTTTCTTTTTTAAACTGTGGGCTCATTTTGAATAGGTCAACAACTGTCATTTTTATAATTTTATTGATTTAATTAATATCGTAACATGAGACAAAACATAACATAATATTTCGGTATGATATTATTTGGAGTGCATTACCTAAAAAATAAGATTGTTTTTACTCGATTTTGAGTTCTAGTTCCTCTGACCTTAAAGATTGGAGTATGAATAGATCATAATTATCATATAAGCAATCGTACTAACGTTGACATGATCAACCTGGCATTTGGCGAGCATTTAATAATAGAAAGAGACTAGGTTCATTTCATTAAGAATAAATTCACAATAAAAAGCGACATCAATTATGAACTAGCACTGAATAGGATGAATACCTAAATATTATAAACTAATAATACTTAATATAAAAACTGACACTTACACCAATTATTTAGTTCCAAGATGATATGATACTTATCATTAAGAACTTGTGTTATGGATACTAACTAACGGATAAACATTTAAAAAAAAAAAAATTTTAATACATACTTAATATACATAGTAAAACACCCAGACCAGACAAATATTCATACGTATACACACAAATATTTGTCCTGTGTAAGAATAGAACCCACGACATCAAGAGTGAAGTGCGGGTATACTCCCCATCACGCCATATCGGTCGTCAAAAATTAAATTATAGTTAATGTCATCAATGATTTGGCTTCACCACGCTTTTTCAATCGTAAACTTAAAACTAGCACGCGAGCAGAAGCAGAAGAATAATTGGGCAAGAATCTCATCAGTTAACTCATGTCGCTAGCAAAATACTAAGTATTCATATAACAGCTAAACTACAATTGATTGTAGTTTTTTTGATTTTACTTCTCTTTTTTATTATCTTGTGAAAAATACTCTTTCTATATAAATATTTATATATATATATATATATATATATATATATATATATATATATATATATATATATATACAATCAGACGATTTAAATATTACTTTATTACAACATTTGTATCACAACTATAAGCTAAAATTTGCTTTGTCATTGTCACTTTACTGGCTGAATTGGAATATCTTGTACAAATCTAAGGCTGCCGAAAAATACTTGATATTATAGAAGTATTCGTTTACTTCTTCGTCAATTTCTCTTCACAACTTTCTAAATGTAAATGCTTATATCATACTTAACATTGTTAGTATGAATGTTTGTTACTTTTTTACGCAATAGCTAATAAATGGATTTTAAATAAACTGTACAAAAAAAATGCTAAGACACCAGAATAAGTCAAAGGCTTTAATTTATAAAGATAATGTGTGAAGTACTAATCCTGTGCAGACTAATTCACGGGCACCAGCTAGTATTATATAAAAACCGAAATCCAAATCAATTATAGAATATCAGTCCTAAAAAACCGAATCAATAACAGTATTAGTACAAGCTAACTTGAAGCATTGTGAATTGGAATAGACGATTTACAATAACATATTGCAGGTCTATCGCGATATTGCAACTCGCAAGCGGTCTGCACGGTCCGGCCCGTTTCCGGCGAGGAAACGTGCCGGATGTTTACTTAGAGCCGCTGCACGAGGAATGCACATGGCATATGCATATGCAGTAGAACAAGAACAGTTCGAAATTTGGTTATAGGCAAGTTGTTTTAAGTTAATTCCAAATTAAGTTTAGAATATACCTGTCTCAAGATTTATCGATCTATTGAAGAGGCCTATATTCAGCAGCGAATAATGGGGTTAAGATAATAAGGGTCTGACCTACCTATAATTTACTTACTGAATGATTGGTACTGTATATGGTTAGCTTATGAATATTATTTCTATTTAATTTACTATAGTTTATTTCAAAATAAAAAAAATGTGAAGAAAAGCATTATTGCACCCAAAGAAATATATTGGCCTGCAATTCATTTCAATAATCATTCAGGGAAGTTTAAAATTATAGAACATCATTTGGCATAAATACACAGCCGCTATTCAAAAATAACTTTTAATAATTTATTCACATTTGATATGACGTTTAAGCTATTTTCCCATTACTCTTGTCTCTATAAGCTTTATGACCATATTAATTATGCAAAACGTGTTATGGCTGTAATTATTACCTTACTGTGCAAACATTTTACGTAGCAGTTTTCATAGTTTAATTTTTCACAGTTGACAGTTTTACACTGAGGCCATCATAATAAACACATGGAGGTTGTAATTAAAACACCTTATTTCACACGAGCTTTGAACAGGGTTCACCCTAGATGTACTTATATTATAATAATTTTACAATTTGGTTCTTCACAAGAAGTATTTCATAAATTTCCAGAGACCTTTTAAACTTTTCACCCCATTATTTATTAAACTGAACGATGATCTTTTTTTTTGGAACCACTTTATTGAACATGAAATAAAGAAAATAATAATTATAATTACCGACAAGTACACTAATTATTTAGTTTCAAGATAAGTATCAGTATGAATACTAAATAACAGATAAACATTCTTAAATTATTATTTTTTTGTAAATACGTACTTCATATATATAGGAAACACCAAAACCAGAAAAAAAAATTGTTTATGTAGACAAAGAGATAGTCTGTGTGGGAATCGAACCCACGACCTCCACGACGAGGAGCGGAGTGCATTTATTGACCTCCACGCCAAATTGCTCGTCAAAAATAGATTAAAACAAATTAGTTGCTTTAAAAGGAGTCGGACCACATGGTAACTGAAGGTTGCCTAATTATTTATACAGGAATTAACAAAACCTCCGAAATACTTGCAAAAACAATGGAAAAAGGCAAATATGGTAACAATGTTGCCAATAGAACGTTCCGCTAACGCATGTTTTTTCCTTGAATACAAAACTTATCATACTCATTGTCATGTCCTATTTTTATTTAGAAAGTTTTGATTAAAACAAAAAAATAATGTTGGGTGGACCAGCTGTTTAAAAAGAGTGCAAAAGAGTGTTGAAAAGAATACTAAGGGCTACGGAAGCCCATTCTTTTCAACACTCTTTTGCATGAGACATAATTATTTGTTAATCATGTCTCTCCATTGCACCGTGAGTTCTCCAGCTCGAGCACTCAGATCAAGTAAAAATAGGTAGATACCTTATTACTAATAACAAAGTGAAGCCATATTTTTACTATGTTTTTACTTGATCTGAGCTCGAGCACGACGATTTTTTTGATTAATTTCTTAAGGATTCTGTTTTCTGCTTCACTGGTCACATACGGGGTCGGCCAGTTTTCTTCAAGCAAGAAATATTTTCATTATTTTCATAGTGTTGAATGTGAAATAGATTACACTGTAGATCTAGGTAGTGTCAAGTTTTTCGAGATTTGGTAACTTGATTTGCCCGCCTCAATCCCACAAACTATTCGCTTTCTTCCCACTGATAAGTCACGACCCATTTTTTCTTGGAAACTGAAGAAATTTACAGAATTTTTCAGAATTTATACTATCCCTCTTGTCAAAATGACTCAGAATTACTTTTCCAAACATAAATTTAAAAAAATAGAATTTAAGCAAGTGAAGAAAAGTATTTAACTCAATGATAGACGAACTCTTTTGCTAACCATTGGCTCGACTTAGAAGCAGAATATCTCCTTATTAAAAAGGCTGAAATAGTTTATTGCTTCAATATTAAAAAGTAACCGACCATGAGATGTTAGAATATTTTTTCTGTTAACGTAACTACGTACGTACTACTTACGTTTTGCCCCACAGGTAGACAAAATAAACTAAGTTTAAAAAAATCTTTCTCCAGGTTTTTCGTACTAGACGGACTATGTTGCATCGGGGCTCGTATACTATCTCAATAGACTATTAAAGTCATTATTTTGAAAAATAGTTTAATAATAGTTTGAATGTTTTGTGTTTGTTTTTATGTTTAGTTTACATTGTTCTCGGCCAAAATAATATGATGCAATCCATAAATAAATTTGAAGAAGTACCTGACCGATCATTGTAGTTTTTTTTTTCAAATATTCAGTTTTGAACCATTTTAGTATGATATGATCGGTGGCTATTTCAATAAAAAAATAAATAGACATTTTAGTTTTAACTTGATTTAAAATATTCAAATCCACCACACCTCACTACAAAGTATAAAGAGAGTATGAGAGTATAGCAGAGCGCTCGCGCTAGGGCTCAACTCAAGCTTATGCAAATAAGTATAATGCAGAAAAATATGTCCAGTTGTATGGTTAATGAATTGGATGAACAGAAACAATATCAAGTTCTGGAAATACTGGTACTAGCTATAAAAACAAAGTTTACTGCGTTAAGTCGAAATTAAAAGCGTCGAAATTACTTGACTGTGATGGAAAGTTCCCTTAGTGCTACTTTACTGGTTACAGCTTCGGGGGACCCTTTCAGTATCTTCAAATATTCACTGTGTGTGTTTTGTAATAAAAATAATGTAAAAGAGCATAGCCTGTGAGTTTCTTGTCAGTTTTTCTCACAGAGCGGGGGCTCGGAACTGGCACTTAGATTCACTTACACCAAATTTTTATTTATTTGCATGTAAGTGAATCTAAGCTTCGTGATTTCAGGGTTAATATTTTTTTTATGTATATTTTGTTTTGACGTTTTCAAGAGCTATGTAATAGTTTATGAAATAAAGAACTTTTTACTTTACTTTACTTTTACTTTACTTTGCTTCTATTACTAGTAAATAATTATATTATTAACATTTAATACAAGGAACACACTACACACGAGTCAGCTGTACCAAGCAGGAGGTGGTGTGGACTTTATTCTCAGTTTTATAAACATATTAGTACCTACTTGAATTATTAAGAAAGAGTAGTTCGTTTTATTTGGAGTAGATATACAAAAGGGAAAGGTTCGTCAGGTCGTGAAATAATATCAGGGATTAAGACTGTAAAAACAAAATACGCTCTTTAAAAAGACTGGAAATACTATGAAAATGTGTGAGGATGCATAATTCATTTTCCTGTTATTATCCTGTTGGGAACAGTGCCCGGTAAGCGGCAGTAAGCTCGCCACCTTTAACGTTAGACCTATTATATAATTGGCGAAGTGTGGGCGTGTAATTTGCCTCTGCCTACCCCTTCGGGAAACAGGCGTGAATGTAAATATGTATAACATAAAATGTTTTACCCTAACCAACACCATTGGTCCCTATCACTTATACTTTCCTATCAGTAGGAATAATCACTCACCCAAAGTTTTGAAAATACTTTCTGTTTGTTAAATGCATTTTCTTCAATCAAGCGATTGCTAGATGTACTATCCTACATGACTTATAAACCTGCAGGATGAACAAAGATTCCATCGCGTGACCACGCGGTCGGATTCAATTTGGGAAGCAGCAATTACGGTATACCACGCACGATCGCACCATTACCATGCAATTAGTTACTTTTCTATAGTAAAAATATGACCTACTGCTTCAAATGGGCTTCAGTATTCATACAATTGTCTTTTGAAAAATTGTTTAACTTTATACGGTGCATTTAAAATTTAAATAAGATTATGCATGGGTTTTATTATTTGTTCGTTGTTCGAATTCACTATATTTAGATTGGAAGGTATTCCTCTAAATAATTCTACAGTAAACAAAAAAAAAGGTCTGGGTTCATTTGTATCATAATAGTTTTCTAAATATTATGAATGTGCCTTGTAGTAGGTACCGGCCTAGAATAGTGCACCCTCATCACAAGGGGAGTCATAAGAGTCGACGAAGAGAAATCCTACCGGATAATGGGCAGCAGCGTCATACTGCGTATTGGCTTGAACTGCAATCTGCGTCCGCCTGTCCAGTGAGTCCGGTGATTACGATTAAATACCCTCAATAGAATGTAATCTTAAATTATTTCACTGTGGACTTTAAAAGGCTTATATGGTGATCATGACAAATATTATGTACAAAGTGATGCCATCTTAAAGTTAATGGAAGTGGTTAGTCCTCTTATTTTACCGGTTTGTGGTTTTTTCAGGAAAAATTTAAAGAAATTTTACTGGTTACCACTTGGTTATCACACAAAATACAAGATTACACTCCGATTGAATGTAGTGACTTCAAACGATCTAATGGCTTTGGAATAATATTCATTAGTAAACTGAACGCCTCATCATAGATCAATTGTTAATACCCGGGTATCAATGGTTAATCCACAGATGTAATCCATGCATTAGTGGTGAATATGCCACTAATTTAATAATGCAGGATACTAATCGAGAATAAATTAATAATACACTGATAGAGGAATGATTAGACTAAGCTGAGCTGAAAAGCAAATTAAATTATGGGCATCTTTAAGGCATCAATTTGCATATCATATAGACATTGGTATTAGTTATATAAAATTCAATCTTACGTTTACTAAGTTATAAGTAATTAATATGTTTTAAGAACTTAAATACTTCTAGTAAGTTACCTATTGTTTTGGCCGTCATGAGTAGATGCGCTTGTCATCATGCTTTCCCCACGGTATGGAGCTATAATAAAATGTTTACTTGTTTTCGATCACATTATTTATTATGAAATTTTTAATACCTTTTATTTTTACACAGTGGGTATAGTTGTTCCTCCAGCTTTTCACATGACATGCATTGCAGTAACTCTGAAATAAAATACCAGTGTATATTTGTCTTGATACGCGTAAACTATGTCAACCGAGGAAAGAGCAACTTCATTACATTCGGCTGTGGAACCGACGTGTTCCTCTTGAAACACTTCTCCGGAGTCTTAATAGGAAAAGTCAATATTCGTTCGAGAACCGCCTTGCAACTGCTCATTAAAACTTGTCTTCCCGTTAGAATATCCACCGCTTCGGAAATTGTGGGATAACTCGAACGCTCTTCAAGTTTCAAAAGAAAGAAATTATTGAGAATTATTAAGATTCTTATCTTATGAGCAGTCAGTAATAATTATTGAAAGAAGTAAAATATTGACTAAGTATTAATAAGCAGGGTCTTGTCTCACATTCTGCCGCTTTTGCCAAAAGGGGGAATAGAACCATATGCTATCTAACTGACATCTGAATTACAAGAGTCACCTCCGCTGAACCGTTTTGCCTGGTTGAGCACACCGAGCTTGTATTTTATATTTTGACTGCGGAACTTGGTCTGTAAGAATATCGATACCAAGTATGCTATTCGCAACGGTAAGAGCAATTTCAAGGTATTGTGGAGACGCAGAAAATGGGATTAAACGCGGTATCAGAGGCTTTCAAGTTGAGCAAGTCTAGATGTCCCTGATCAAAGTCAGGGAATGGTTGATTTTAGATACAAAATACATCCTGGTTGCTATGAATTACAGGTATGCGTACTGTGTCCCGCATTCGCAATCGGTCATATTAACGCTTAAAAAAGAAATAATCTTATCTTGACCTCAATTTGTTTTTTCTATCTTATCCTGGCCGCAATTTTATATTTCTGATCTTATCCTAACCTCATGTGGTTTCGACGACCGTTATGCTCCTGAGGTCGATTGCCGCAAAGAACATATCTTTGTGTGCATGAACATAAATATATGTTCCACAAATATTATAGAAATTAATAAGTAATTATTACAATATTCTGAAGACACTGCATAACCTACAAGAAGAAAGAGGAGATGATAAGAAAACCATCCAGAAGTTAGAAGAGAAGATAGAAACCCTGGAGCGAAGGAGTAGATCCACCTGCCTGGAGATACGTAACGTGCCCATATTCTTACCGGGCGATAAAAATTTGAATCAAAGGAGGACATTAGTACTGTCGTGAAATCTTTGTCGAAGGCCGTTGAGGTGGAGTTAAGCGACAGTGATATAAAAGACGTATATAGAGTAGCAACACACAAAGAGGGCAGTAAACTCATCTTGTTGGAGCTAAATAGCGTATTGAAATAGATTAATTTGATTCGGGGAGTAAAGAATTTCAATAGGAAAAAATCAAACTGTGACAAATTGAACACAGCGCACCTCCGCATACCCGGCCCCACGAAGCCAGTATTTATATCGGAAGCCCTAACGCCATACAACCAGAAATTATTCTATGCAGCACGACAGTTCGCGCGTGAAAATGAATTTTCTTTCTGCTGGACCTCGCGAGGCCTGGTTTAAGGCAAAGCTGAAGGTGAGCCCCAAATTCGAATCTTAACCGATTCAACTCTCCAGCTGCTAACAAAAAATTTACTATTTTATACCTATTATATCAATATTTTAGGTATTTATTTACTTTTTAATAATAATATGTTGATCAACCACATTACAATGTCGCTTTTACTCACCCAAAACACACTTAACAAGCGTGTTCACTACCCGTTTATCATTAAAGAATTGTTAATTGTTGTTTATATTATAAACTACAATAAGACATTTACTCTAAACAAAGTACGCAAGCAGTCATTGCTAGTAATAATTAAAAGATACTACATTATACAACACACATACATAACAACAATAAAATTCACTTGAGACTAATAATAATAATTGATAATTGGGAAATCTTTAGGGTTGCCAGGAATCGTTGCAATCAAATAGTGAGAGCAGCCAAGCGAAAATATATCCACAGTAATGTGGCCAAATCATCTTCGTCTGATATTTGGAAGTTTTTGAAGGGCCTTGGTTTCGGGAAAGTTGAGAATAATAATCTGAATTCCCAATTTTCCCTAGATGAGTTAAACCTTCATTTTTCTTCTTCTTCCTCTATTGATGACTCCATGAAGGCTCAGACTCTCAATGAAATATCGCGTTTGCCATCATTAGAGTCAATTTCTTTCAATTTATCTGCAGTGACTGAGGACGAGTTGAGAAGGGTGGTGGTGTCTATAAAATCGAGTGCAGTTGGCTTTGATAATATCAGTAGAAACATGATTATGGAAATTGTCGGTCCTTCCTGCTTTATCCCACATCATTAATTTCTCCTTAAGATCAGGATTTTTCCAACTTGCTGGCGTAAAGCTTGTGTCCGTCCTCTTTCCTAAGTTACCAATTCATCTGCCTTAAATAATTTTAGACCTATATCCATATTACCTTTTCTTTCAAATATCCTTGAAGCCACTGTACTTAAACAATTATCAACATTTGTTTACAAAAACTTGCTTCTTTCCTCATTCCGGTCTGGCTTTCGTCCCGGCCATAGCACAAGCACAGCTTTGCTAAAAGTCACAGAGGACATCAGAGATAGCATGGAGCCTGGTAAGATCACTGTGTTGGTTCTGATTGACTTCTCCAATGCGTTTAATACGGTTGACCATGACCTGCTCATTGCTATCCTATCCAAATTAATTTTTTTGAGGATATCCCTAGATTGGTTCAAGGGCTATCTTCTTGGTCGCCAGCAGATTGTTAAAGACAATAAGCTATTTTCCAGTTGCTGTGATATAAAAAGTAGTGTCCCCCAACGTGGAATTTTATCTCCTCTCCTTTTTTCTCTTTTTATAAATACCTTGGTTGCTCCCACCATCTATATGCTGATGACCTGCAATTGTACTGTGAATGTGACATTGCTAATATCAAAAACGGCTCAAAAATAGCTCTCCAAAACGAGGATTTGACGACAATTACTAACTGGTCCAAAAGGTTTGGCTTATTGGTAAACCGTTCAAAATGTCAAGCAATTATCATTGGTAGTTCTCGAAAGCTCTGTAAGTTAGATTTGGCTACGGTTCCGCTTTTGGTGCTCAATGACATTAGCATAACATTTAGTTCCAGTGTTCGGGATCTTGGCCTTCACATTGACTCTTAGCTGGTCTACTCTCATCACAGAGGTCAGTCGGAAAATTACTGGTGCTTTGCGTGCTCTTCATAGGTTTAAATATTTTCTTCCTTTCAGCACCAAAGTTTTGTTAGTGCAGGCCTTAATTATTCCCATTATTGATTATGCCGATGTATGCTTTCCTGATTTAAACAAAGACCTTTTACTAAAATTGGACCGTCTACAAAAAAGTACTATTCGCTTTATTTTCGGAGTTCGTAAGTATAACCACATTTCTCCCTATCGTTTTCAACTTAATTGGTTATCTATTCCTCAGCGTCGCCAAGTAAGGCTCCTGATTACCCTTTTTTCCATTGTACGTAATCCTGAGTCACCTGAATGTTTACGCTCCAAATTCAGAACTCTTTCTTCTACTCATTCTAGGCAGCTTCGCTCGTGTGACAACTTTCTCCTTGCCACTCCACAACACAGTTCAGGTTTTATGTCGAACTCTTTCTGCATAAAGCTATTAAACTTTGGAACTCCCTCCATATTAATATTAGGTTGGCAGAAAGCAAGCCTACTTTTAAAGGGTTGCTTAAAAAATACTTTCTTGAGGAGTTATCATCTGATTGAGTCTATATATCATAATTACTATTAATTTTGGGTAATAGGTATATGTAGTTTATGAACAACACATATTTTTATTCTATGTAAGTTTATATGTTTTCTTATTCGTACTGCCTCATACTTTTCTGCTAACCCAAAGGTTAACTGCCTTGCAGCATTAAGTTCGCCTTTTGTACATTTTAATTTGTGCGATAAAGTTTAAATAAATAAATAAATAATACCTTCTAGTACAAATGGCTAATTCGCGTGATATTGTAAATGAACTAGACCATATTACTATTGCGCATTCGTCGACCTGCGATATTGACAATTGCAACAACATAGTGAAAAATCACAAACAACCTCTTAAAATTATTCACCAGAATATACGCAGCATATCACGCACGTACGTACACCGGGTTTGCTTACACTTTTGGCTAGATCACAAATAGGATTTTATTGTTTTGACCGAGTGTTGGTTGCCTTGCACTCACTATATTCCTATGATTAACAACTACAATTATTGTAAAACTAACTATAATAAAACGCAAAATGAAGATGTTGTCGTGTATTACAAAAGCTCATTTAAGCCTGTGCTAGAAGAACCAGCAGTTTCAGATTGTAACATCCTCTCGATGAAAATAAACCACAGTACAGTCATTGTAGCGGCCTACAGACCAGCCGGTTACAAAAACCTGCATAACTTCTTTTCTTCGCTAGACCTGTTCATAAAATCTCTATCAAAATTTTGCTACTATAATTCTAGTACGCGACATTAACGTTGACATAGTATACAAAAGCGCAGACCCACACTCAGCAACGTACTTAAACCTCTTAGCTTCACATGCAATGATGCCTGCCCACACATTACCTACCCATAACAGAACGTGCCTAGACCACGTCATGATAAAAACAAGACTTACAGCAGCCTGTTATGTTGCAGAAACGTCTATCACAGATAATAACGCTATTATTCTCTTCTTAGAATGAAATCACTCACCAAATAGATCATATAGTATAACAAAAAAAATAGACTATGATAAACTCGACGACAATATGAATGACATAGACTTCACAGACATTTTCTTATGTGATAATGTGGTTGCAGCAACATCTCTTTTTCTTAGCATCCTGAACAACCTAATAATGGCTAATACTAAAACAATAAAGTCACCAAACAGGAAAAGAATTTACAAATCGTGGATAACCGCTGGGCTTCTAAGATGCATGAGAAATCGAGACAAATTACACCAAAAAGCGAAAAGAAATTCGAACAGTCCAGATGTAATGCTAATATACAAAAGATATCGTAATTTCTGTAACGATTTGCTTAAAAAGGTTAAAATACAATACGACAGAAATAGACTTGAATTAGCAGCAAAAACAAATAATAAAACACTATGGAACTCCATAAAAGGCATCACGCATACAAACAAAAGAAAAAACAATGCTACACAACTTATTAACACTCCAGATCCACTAACATCCGTTAATCAAGTAAATACGTACTTTGTGATATACGTAAAGAAATTGCAGATCGTCTAAACACTCAACAGGACTATTTTCCAACGCTACCGCCTAAAACTCATCCGCACTCACTAGTTATTCTCCCGACAGACGAATTCGAAGTAAATAATATTAATCGAAAGTATGAAAACCGACATAGCGAGGCGAGTTTGCAGGCTGAAGTGGCAATGGCCGGGGCACATAGCTCGAAGAACCGACGACCGATGGGGCGCCAAGGTTCTGCAATGGCGACCGCGAACCGGTAAACGTAGTAGAGGACGGCCTCCCGCGCGATGGACCGATGATCTGGGCAGGGCGGCGGGAAGCCGATGGATACAGGCGACTCAGGATCGCTCAATGTGGAAATCTATTGGGGAGGCCTATATTCAGCAGTGGACGTCGGATGGCTAAGATGATGATGAAAACCGATTGCGCCGTCGTCGGTCGCAATAATATTTCCTCAAAGTCCATGGAAAGGTATAAACAAATTCTTACTCAGGTAATTACCTTTATTTGCAAGACAGGTAGGTTTTCCGATATTTAGAAATTAGCAGAGGTTCATCCCATACACAAAAGCGGAGACAAAGTCTGTGTCAACAATTGCAGGCCGATTTCTATACTACCATCGTTTTCAAAAATCCTCGAAAAAATTATGAATAAGCGCCTAGTAAATTACCTAGAGAGCAATAAGTTGCTTTCTTCATCCCAGCTTGGTTTCCGTTCAAAATTATCTACTAGTGACGCTATACATGCTCTGACAGGATTCATTTCAGATAATCTGGATGTAAAAATAAAGTTTATTGTTATTTTTATAGATCTGGCAAAAGCTTTTGACACAGTCTCCGTCCCTCTGCTGCTTAGGAAAATGGAGAGTCTGGGAATCAGAGAAACCCAACAAAAATTGTTTTCTGATTACCTAGCTAATCGCTATCAGTGAGTCAAAATAGACGAATACGTTAGTAATGACCTTCCTATCATTCACGGCGTACCACAAGGCAGTATTCTCGGTCCCACCTTATTCTTGACCTATATAGATGACCTCTGTGAGCTCGAAATGCCGAACGGAAAAGTTGTTACCTTTGCGGATGACACTGCGCTCTTGTTTCAAGCCGAAACCTGGGAACAAGTTAATAACCAAGCACAAGCTGGTCTCAACCTAGTTGGGACATGGTTAGTTAAAAATAGACTGGCTGTTAACGTCGATAAGACCAAATATATTGCATTCTTCATAAAAAATCCCAGATTTCCGATAGAAGACCTAAAAATAATAGCCCACACTGGTTTGTGTTCTAATTGTACTAGTTCCTGCTCATATATGCCACTACAAAAAACTGACAGTATAAAATACTTAGGTGTAAGTCTAGACAAATCACTAAATTTTAACTCACACATCGATCTTCTAGTGGCAAGAACCAGAAAGCTTATTTTTGTTTTTGAAAATCTGCGATGAGTGGAGTATACTTAGCACTATGTCAGTTAATTTATGCTTACTGTATAACGGTTTGGGGGGGGTGCCGCTAAAACGTTGTTATTGAAGTTGGTAAGGGCTCAATGATGTGTTCTAAAAGTAAGTAATTTCCTGCCTTTTCTACATCCTACCAACTTAGTTTACGAGCATACTGGAATGCTAACTGTCCGTCAACTCTACGTCCAGAACACAGTTCTCAGACTACACTCCCAACTTCAGTACGATCCTGCACTCCTAGCCGATAAACGACGCAAGCACGCAGTCTGTCCTACAGCGCGCTCTAATACAAGATTCTTACAGCACCAATTCACCTTCCTGGCTGGTTATCTTTACAATAAGCTGAACCAAATTCTGTCATTCTATAAACAGCCAAGGAAAACCTATAAAAAGACTTTATGCAAGTGGTTACAAAAGCTAGATTATAATGAGACTGAACAATTGCTAACGATTCTCCGTTAATGCACACGTCTTACACATACGCTCACACACACACACGCACACACGCATGATTATTGTGGTTAAATATGTTTTTTTTTCCTGAATTTTTGTTAAATTTTTACTTATTTCTGTTTCTCTCTGGTTTTACCGGAAACCTTGTAAATATATACATCAATTTATGGTAATTTTTTTAGAATAAGAGTAGTCCGAGGTAATGGCCTGGTGATCCGTCACACAGGATTTTCCTAGTATGGACTCCAGTCTCTCACAAAGGATAATGTGTCTTCACTGTCTATTTAAAAATACATATATATATGTACAGAAAAGGTATATAAGTACGCTAACCCGTATCCATAACACAAGTTCTTCTTTTGGAATAAAAAAATGGGTGTCATAATAATAATGAACTGGTAATAAAAGAGTACGATTAAGTTAA
Source organism: Musotima nitidalis (assembly GCA_949126915.1). NCBI lineage: Eukaryota > Metazoa > Arthropoda > Insecta > Lepidoptera > Crambidae > Musotima > Musotima nitidalis. Next base: position 1,268,760 of record OX421431.1, read on the forward strand.
AAATGAAACTAATAAAACGAGGTGCTAAATCATTAACCAAACAAATTTTACTTATTTAAATGTTATAGCAATTCCCAAAGCACACAACCCCAATCGTGCTTCAGTCTAACTCTCTAGGAAACTGCTAATAACTTACGTACCTGAGTAACAGTTCCCATACAATCTTAGCTCACAAGACTTGCACATTGCAGTTCTACAGTGGAGGCTAACAGGCTTAATTGTTTGTGATGTTGTTAAGTACAATGATGTGGTGGGAACTCTCGGCTTTGTTCTAAGAGCCTTTTTACTATAACTTTTTAGTTTGAGTTTGGTAAAGATTTCTATTAAAGTGATTAGGTATCCTGTTTATTTCAGACCTTATAATTTACCAAAAATATAAATTTCACACTCGAATCAAATCTAGGGGTGACTTAAAGGTTCTGTCATCATCATCGTCTCAGCCATATGACGTCCTCTGTTGAACATTGACCTCCCCAATTGATCTCCACATTATTTTTAGATTCTCAGATCTTGAGACGTTGATTCTAAGCGATTTATACGCATGGTTCTTTGTGTACATTTTTTCCTTTTCCGATTAAGTTTTGGTCTTAATTAAATAAGTTGACATATTAAAATATTTTTATCTATATTTAAGCTGACTGTACCATACTTGTTCAAAGTATCTATACAACAAGAACGTTCAGTTTTACTAATTTCAGAATTTTAAAGACATATGTTACTTAAAAAATATAAAAATATAAATAATTATTCTAAACACTGTGAACGTCACATTTAACACAAGAAATAAAAATAAACAGTTAAATCCATTTCTAAAACTCCAAAAAATTCGGAAGTCTTTTATGGGGCAAGGTATGAAATACTACAACAAAATTCCGCAGGATATATTGGATTTGCCCTTACACAAATTTAAAGTAGCTATTAAAGAAAAATTGATTAAGAAAGCATACTATTGTACGCAAGATTATATAAATCATAAGACGGCATGGCTGTAAATTATATCTATCATAGGACAAACAATTTTGTGGTCTGCAGCTACTCTATTTAATTTTTATAATATTATTGTTATTTCTCATTTGTATAATTTTTTATATTTTGTGGCTCGAGTATGTCATATACACTTAAATGTCTCTGAGGTGGCGGCGTAATGCGTCGGGTCGTTACGTTCCCTAAAATATGGTTGAGTGAAACGATGGCTGGTTCATTCGTCATACTCGTGAACGAGTGCAGTTTGTGGGGACTGGTCTGCTCTTGTCTACTAATTTTATTTGTAATTAAAAATTCAGCTAACTGAAAAAAGTTAATATTATTTTTAATCTAATAACTGCACACACATCTTTTGTAGTCTATTAGTAGTATCATTCTCCTAAGTCATTACTGTGTAATATGAAGTAAACTTTGTTTTTGATTAGGACCATTCACTCTTTCATCGGCTCAAAATTCCGAACCCGAATTTATCTCACTACATTATTAAATTGACATTCGAAGGAACCACATATTTCTTGTTTCTTAATTACTCATCTTAACACTCAACATCACTTAACAGATTTTTCCTAAAGATTTCATCTCTATTGCATTTTCCTAAATTCATGTCTCTTCCATGTTTCGGAATTAAAATAGCATTATTAACAGCATCCTAACTTCCTATGAAATGCTTTTTAAATGCTTAAATGTCCTACTTGTTCTTATTCAACACTTCAATGTATATCTGATTTTTTGACTTTCTTTCTTCTCTTTAACTTATTTCTTTTGAATTTCATGTTCATACTCTTAAAAACTTATGCAACTTGCATGACGATGTTGCGAGTAATAGCACCGCAAGAACATCACGACTATCGGCAAGCGGGAACAATTATTCGGCCTACTCATCTAGCTTTAATCCACGGACAAATATACGATTATTTTTTATTTAGGAAAATTCCCATGAAAGTTGTACAGTTGTGCCGACGCAACATAGACACCCAACCACAAAGATGCTAAACTACTCCGTGAGAGCCCTTTTTAACCGAACTAGAATTCTTATAAACGGTTTAGCTCCCAATCTGAAATAACCAATACGCACAATTTATCAATGTACTATTCACTTGTTCAAACCAAATCAATTCTAACAGGAATACGTATGAACCGTGATCTTCGGAAGAAAAATAGCTTTGCGTGTACAGGGTGCTACGGATTGAATTAAAATCGGTAATTACGCGGTGGCACGGCATAGGGTACGCTTGAGAACAAATTACTCTTTCCACTTCGTATTTTCCTCAACCCCTTATAAACGTAATTTCTTTCACTAGTAAATTTAATTTGGTCACAATCACTAATTTTCACACTTAGAGCATAGAAAGAGATTTTTTATACCATACAATTGCCCTGAATATTTAGAGCAATATAATAAATTGGAATTTCGTGATTATTAATAATTATGTATTATAATTTATAACCAAAATTATATAATTAGTGTTTTGTTAAAATTATGCTACTATTTTACTGTGTTTTATTTTTTGTATTATGTAGAAATTGGTCCATTTGTAGACATTAATAAATGAATTCTAATTAATAAGATTTCAGTGTTTTTAAACATGTTATGAAATAAAAATAATTTAAAGTTAAAAGTGAGTACCAAATTTAATAAAAATTGTATGTGGACATTCGTGGCGAAAAGTGGGCGTCGAAAAGCCACTTCCCACTAAGAACTTACACCAAGTCGCGCTCCATTGTCTGCCTACTCCTGTGGAAATATGACGTGAGGTTGTGTATAAATGTGCCTTAGGATTTCGTCAATCATGTGACATTGAGGGTAATAGTAGTCAATAGAAAATTCTTATTATGCAAGGATAAGAAAAAGTGGCATCGGCTTACGTAAATATAGCACGTATACGTATTTATAGATCGCGGTTGAGCGAAGGTCCGAACTTGAGCTGTCATGTGATAGATATATCTCCTGCTGTACCTGCTTTAATGTTATTTTTAATATTCAACACATCAAATATAAGCTTAATACTCCAGCCACCAAACGATAATCAAACAAAATACTTAGTCGTAAATTTTGTTCTTTTACTTCCATCATCAATAGGAAAGAAATCAGAGTTGTGAATGGTTGCGATCGTTTAACGGACGTGTCCGAATTGCGTTAGTCTAATCCGGTTATGGTGCGGCGTTCGTCACGGTCGGACTGCACGGATTTTTCGTGGTCTTTCCGCTGATTGGCGGATTTGTTTGTCGGTTAATGGATTCGCGGTGGCGACTGATCTGATGGCCCGAAACCTCCGGAATCATCGCAGTTCACCGATTGTAAAATTGTGTCCATTCTGCGACATAATGTATTCGCCGCATTAAACACTTGCGGATTTGAATTTGTTAATCAGTTCAGCTCGCGGTTGGACGTGGAGTGCAGTGATGATAACGGAAATTTTGAACTTTAATTAGCTACTTCTAGTGATGTACGTAACGTTTGACATTAAAGTTACATTGCGTTGTATTAATAATTGAATGATGCGGAAATATTGTTGCTAGTTGATGTCGATAGAGATTCTGATTAAAATATGGACACACAGCAAATAAACAATTGTTATGGCATTTGACAACCGACTACTGCTGAATTATTGATGTAATAACATCATCATTTATTGTCAAAAATACTACTTTACAATAAACAAAAAAAGTTAAAATTTTTTGGGTTCTGCATTCACCAAAGTAATTTTATAGTTTCATTTCACCCTGACCTTTTCGGGCTCAGCTCACTTCACAAACTCTACACCTTAGTCAAAATAAATGTAGGTTATTCGATTCGTCACTACAAACACTATTGTTTAACATAACAGAGAAAAAAAAATTTCATTACAGGATAGATAAACATTCGTACAAAAAAATTACCTAAAGAAATACATTATTTTAAACAAAATGTGATACGCAATACATATATAATTCTGGTAGACACGATATTATAGACAGACAAGAAGATGCATCGAAATACGGAAATGGGTGACCTACGAATTTTATGTTTTATTTTAATTTATGTTACTATCTTTAGTACAAAATGTACGACACTTTCCAACTTAAATACTATAGATACCATACGATTCGATTGATCTTATAAAATTTTGAATAGCCCGACTTAAACAATATCAAATACTAAATATAAATAAATTTAATATAAATATTAAATACTTATTAATATTAATAAAAAACAATCGAAATATAATTACACTGAAATCACGAATCTAAGATTCACTTATATGCAACGAAACAATGTAAAAACAAAAAATATTTAAATGTATGTGAATCTAAGTGCCAGTTCCAAACCACCGCTCTGTAATAAGAACTGCCAAGAAACTCACAGGCTATGCTCTTTTAAATTTAACCATTGGTTTAGTATTTTTAATATAATCTTCATTTGCCTGTGAAGCTATACAATGCAATATATATAAAAGTCTAGTGGCAGGTACAACTAATTTATGCTTACTAATAGTACTTCTTGTAAAATTCAATATAATAATTTGCATAATTTGAAATTTTGCATTTATCTCAGCGGTTAGAGCATTGGGCTGGTTATCGGGCCACAAACGACAGGTTGGTTTTTTCTAGCGAAAAAACATCATCTTATAATGGATATTATATATTTGTTTAATATATAATATCCTAATATATAATTTTATATATATAATATATAATTTTGTTTAAGTCAACTATTGATAGCAAAACTGCTACCATCGCAACAACATTACTTCATACAAAGCCGCACCACGCACAGCGGGGTTGAAAAATCCCAGTAGAGTTGCAAATAAAAATAGAAGCAACCCGTCAACGCGCGTCGTTCATCTGTATCCACTGTTTAGCCGTTCATCCCAGGCATTTGTCAGACCGATAATCCTCCTGGAATTGGTTTGCAACACGCCGCAATATCTCCCATTGGAGTGCCTTATTTGGAACAATTTGTTTCTATTTTAATACCTACTGGAAAGTGCTGCGAAATACGTTTCTGTCAAACTTTCCCTGAAATTTCAAATGTTTAGAAAATAGTTACTTAAAAAAATACAGTTGTAGAATAGATTATTGTTCGATGAACATAATCTATAACTGTACTATTATTTTACAAACGAAAGATTTATAACTAGCAACTAGCTAGCAAGCTAGCAAATAGCAACACGAAAAATTTAATTAAGAAAGGAAAATATTTGTTGATAAACAAACATTGCATTGAATCAGCTTCGAAACTACAGGACCGAATTGAAAAATCCTTTCAATAATAGGAAATTATATTCTTCGTGAGTAGCATAGGCTCTTTTATAAATCGATATAAGATAGGGATGTCTTTTGTCACCCCCTTTGAACAATAGTTATTTCAGTTTACTTATATTATAATATTAGCCTTATAGTAACTAAGTAAGTCCTGGAAACGATAAAATAAATCCAATCGCGTGATGTACTATGTACTTTACATACGAAGTTCGTATCCATATTCATTCTTTCATTGCCAACCCTTGAGAGCTGATATATTATAAATCAATCAACAATAATAAAGAATTGTTTTTCACTTTTATACGATTTAATTGAAGGCAAAGAAATCAAAACAAATATGTCAATCCCTCTAATTTTCATTTTCCACGCACCAATACACAATCTTATCTCGTTTGTTCTCCCCGGGAAATACCAAAACTTGGTTCTACACACATAGTATGCTACAATCTAATATATCAAAAGTAGCGTTCCACCAAATCGGGTAACATAATCACGACACAATATCACATACAAAGCCGAGATCGTAAAAGGTTTCTCCACAAAATAGCCGCAAATAAAAATCTAATTTAGTGGCAGTATTTGGCGTCACACGCAACTTTGACGAGTCGTGATCGTGACTGTATGTGTTGGCTAACGAGGGTAATGGTACTAATTTTAGCGCCAATTATTTTAAGGATTTCTTTGACTTTTCTTTTTGTTTGAGCTTTGAATGAATAGTAAAGTAGAGCCGCGCTGCCAGAAACATGATATTCTATCATTCAATTCCTCAAATTGAGAACAATATTATGGTTACGTAAAAGATAATAAAAGTTCTGTGGTGCATTTTGAATACAAACAAGACATCAGGATGAAGCTTTCTACTTGGATTTAAAAAATTATACATACATTAACTCTCTAAACGAGGATGCGTCTTTTGGTATGGTCTTTGGCTTCTATGTTAATTCTGTCATAGAGGCTTTTTTATAAATCCCCCTGCGGAATCCAATTTTTTTCGAGTACATCGCCCGATTAAAATAAATTGTATTAATTTAAAATTAGAACTCTTACCGTTTGGAGAAACGTTCTCGTGTCCTTGACGCGGCGACTCATTGACATTTAATTATAACTGCACGAGCTTCCAATTTGCACCTAGCCTTCAAAATGATATTGTGTCTGTTCTCTTCAAAATTAGAAGCCATTAGAAGACAATTGTGTCTGTTCCCTTCAAAATTAGAAGCCAGCTGAAGACGAGGGTTTCCACGATAACCGACTTCAACATTCTACAGCGTCATTATATTTAAAACACGGCTACGTGTATAAAACTGTGGTCAAAAAGATATGTAAATTGATGCATGATACCAATCTAATTTGATAACCTAAAATTAGGCGCTAATAAATAAATTTAGACTTTTACGTAACAAACATGTATTATTAAAATTCAGAATCCCAAAACATGAAAGTATTTGCGTGCTCCATATTATATAACATAGCGTTGAATTAATACTAACAATTACTTTGGAAGCACGCACAAAAAATGAACAAATTGCTACTGTGCGTGTTATTAGAACCAGAAAACTTAGCCATGGGAGAAGCGAGTTTAACTGGGCATACAACAAGAGGCAGAATAGCAATTAGGTTTAGCACTTATTTTGATGATTATTAATAAGATGCACATCAATTTATACTTCCGTTAACCCCTTGTCGTAAGCTTTCAGCACTTGTGTTACGGATGAGCTCACGTTTGTAGTACATTAGCAAGCAGCTATCATCATGCCAACCGGCTCTTAGCCGACTAATGGGCTACGACCGCTTCGCGATAGTCATTGCTGAGTGTTTAAAAACATATTCAGTTTTAACAGGCACTTGACAAATTTTATAAACATTTACTGAACTATACATTTCAGTGCATAATTTTTATATTCACTGTATACAAAAATACTAATCATTTATTTTATGAGTCGCCCGTCGGTTTGTTGTTAACTATAAAATTTAAAAATTTTCATGATATATTTATGATCAAAGTTAAGGACATATAAGGTAACGTAATAAGAATAATTAAAAATGATTACGATACCCCAATATCGAATCTACTACCGAATGATAATGTAATATACCTAACGTACAAAAGAAAATAATAATGATCCTATATAAGCTACGCAGTTAGTATAGAGCAATCGTACAAAATTGCTGCTTCGCCAAATTTCATAACCCCTTAATAACATTACATCGTCTACGTATGCGGCGGAAAATTATATTCCCATTTTCCATAAAAGTTGGCCCGCATTCAATTAGATATCCCGCGGGTTCCCTTTGGCTGGTCAGGACCCTTGTCAAGGAAAAATCCTTGCTTAGATACTGGTCATGTTAATAAAGACCACAGAGCACAAAGACCCAATACTAATCTACGACGATGGAAGATAAAGTTATCAAATTTGACTTTGCCAATTTGCAAATTTGTATTTAAAATTAAAATAAAGTAAGCGTAAACTTCATGGGGCAATTTCACTTTATTTACTTAATGTTATATAAATTTGTGCTCTGAACTAAAGAACGAAATGTAGAAAACTATGTATTAACACGAATACATTATCTATCTATCTATAAAATATGTAGCACAATACGACAACATTTGCTTGAGTTTAAAAGCAAAAATAAAACTACAACATTTTGTTTCAAAATCCAGTACAAGAGTGAAAATGTTGCTAAAGTTAACTGGTACAGAAGTAACGCAGTTTCCAAACTAGCTATGGTGATCAACACAACATCGAAGTTTAAGACCAAGTAAGCTGTAAACATATGTAAATGGATTCACTGTCAAGAAGCATAAAAATTTTAAGCATAAAATAAGTTAGCATAATGTAATTACTACTAATTATAATTTCGCATAATACTAATAAGCACAACAGTTTTTAGCATAAATTTTTCAGCATAAATGCAATAAGCATAAACATGATTAAGCATAAAATAATTAACCATAAATTTAAAAAGGCATAATGGAGTTTTACCATAACGAAAATAGTCATTAAAAAGCGGCTTACGGGTGGCCCAAAGGCCTCCCCCGCCGCACCTAAACCTACTTTTACTCTATATAATATAGGAAATACTGGCTACTTACTTCCTTCTTTATTTTTCAGATTCAAACAACCATTAATATGATAAAATACTGTTATGCGACTTTCCATTATGCCTAAAAAAATTGTGCCCAAAAAAATTATGCAAAAATGCATTATGCTAAATAATAATTATACTTTGTATATGTTTTTTTCTTTTTTCGGTCTGCTGGAAGAAATTCCTTTTAGGGACAAGCAGTGCCGTTGTACATGTCTTTCATAACTTATATCTTTGTGTATGTTCCGTATGTGCATAAATTGTTAAATTATGCTAAAACCAAATTCGACCAAATTAATATTATGCTAAATAAATTATGCCAATTTCATTATGCCAATCCATTTTAGGACAAAACACATTATGCCAATGAAAGGGATCCCATGTAAATGAAATATTATAAGCAATATCTATAAAGCGATTTTACAAAAAAATCATTAAGTTTTAACGTATTGTGAAATGACTTTACAATTGGAATCCTATATATACTTGTTACTCCCAGTCGTTCGCATAATGGTGACACCACAGTACATTTAATAAGATAATAACCGCAACAAGAACCCTACCCACTTCGTACGTAATAAATATTCATCGGATCTCGTATTGTTGTGACAGAAATTATTATGTCTGTCGTCCGAGGCTGGGAGATTTTCATTCAATTCAGACTATCATTTCTAACTTTGATAGACGACGGTCTGCAAAAAAAATAACACACCATATTCAATTAAACTTAAGTTAAAATGGTTGATATAATTTAATTTGTCTTGTAATATTATGGGTAAATATGTACTAGCGCAGATACATAGCGCATCGAAGCACCAAATACTTTACAACTAAAGTAAAACCTTTGGAATCCACGCGCGAACCGCTCATGGTGAAATTTAAGATAAATAAAAAAGTATCTAATTAATGGAGCGGCCTTACTAGCTCTGCATCAAAATTATGTTATAACTGTCACGAGGCCGACCATACAACAAATGAATTAATTACAGCGCGTAAATTTTAGGCGGCTCCACTAGTTTTCTAAATTTACAGCATGCATTGATATTTTTGAAACATATAACAATTGGGTAATAATTAATAATGTCCATAAAAAATGTAATTAAATATTTTTAAAAAAATTATCTAAAAATAAAGACAGTTAAGAAACTATAAATTAACTAAAATCAAAGGTTTTACAAAGTTGCATGGATGACATTACTTCCATTCAATAGTTAATTTTAGTAAGTCGGTATTTTTTTTTTTAAAGTTACAGTATTTTTATCTTCATCGACATTTTTGTAAATGGTGACAAGTAAAAGCGATGGCTATCAATAGCAATTGTGGCTCATTATTTTTACAGAAAGTTCAATCATCTATCTCCAAAAGAACAAACTGGTAAACTGTCTTCAACATATAAAGAAAATAACTAGATTTGAACCCTTTAAGAAGATTTTCCATTTTGAACAGCCATTGTTTACGTCCTCATGCCATGATATTTTTGTTGACCGTATTCTGATATCAACTGTCAATTCTCCTTGTAACTACAATACTATATTCCAACAATTGAATTGCATTCAATGGAACAAGCTGTTATGTCGAGCTCGGTATATAAAGAGAACCTATATATATTTTAAGTAGAACAAAATTCATTTTTATTTTATTACATAAAAAAAAACAAAATCACATAACTTAAATAATGATAAGTGTCTCCTTTTAAGCTTATAAAAGCCTGTGACAGAAGACACTACTCTTCCTTAACATGGAAATTATTATTAAAACTTATTCTAATCGCAGACAATATTAGTCATTATAGTTAGATAGCAATAGTGATGTGAGTACATGTGTGTGTGTGTGTGTGTGTGTGTGTGTGTGTGTGTGTGTGTGTGTGTGTGTGTGTGTGTGTGTGTGTGTGTGTGTGTGTGTGTGTGTGTATGTGCATGTTTACAAGTGCGACATAATAATATAATTGATATCCAGATTTAAATGCTTAATTTATCTAGTACAGCTTCAGTTTCTTCATATGATTTAAGTGCTAGCCATGTAGTGAGTAAATTTTTACAAGCACGGAGTGTCTTGTCGTATAAATATATGTCCCTACTGATTTTATTATACAAGTTTACAGATCTCTTGTAGTATTGCCTACTAGCAAAGACAGTATTAGATGGAGGCGCTACTGCGACAACCTCATTTCTTCGCTTCCGTGTGGATTTTGGAATGTTTGGGAGAGATTTGTGTTTTCTTAGAACTGTTTGCACAATGTATAGCTTTCTTACGGAAAGCAGTTTGCTAATTTCGTAAAGGCGTTCAGTAGAAATAAGAATCTTTTTAAAGTACATAACCTTCAATAGACTTCGCTGGGCACGTTCTACATTTATAAAGCGGGTTTTAACTGCACCGCCCCAGACGGGTATGCAATACACAAGGATAGACTGAACCAACGAAACATAGATCACGGTGAGAAGATTTCTATTTTGGATATGCAGGCCAGCGACCGTCGGTGGCACCACATGTCTTAACGTCTTAAATATCCAAATTAGCTTCCTAAGCCTTGAGGTGACATGTTCTAGATGTGGATACCAAGACAATCGCTGATCCACATACACACCCAGGTATTTCGTCTGCTCAACCCTTTCGATAGTTGGGCAGCAGCAGTTTATTATGCTACCTACATCATGGTTATGTACCTTTATTGTTACCCCTTCAGGCGGTTGTTTGTTGTCACATATACTAAAACAGATATAATTTGTCTTAGTGGTGTTAAGAGTAAGAAGGTTATATTGTAACCACTTACTAATATATGCCAGGCCCCCTTCCGCACTCACTTTAACGTCGTTCCAAGTGTTACCACTAAAAACTAGGGCTGTATCGTCGGCGTAAGTAAAAAATTTGGCATTCTTGATTTTTAAGGCAGATAGGTCATTAATATAAATGAGGAAAAGAGTAGGCCCAAGAACACTGCCCTGTGGCACGCCATATGACACCTCCAAGTCTCCACTGGTGTAGGAATCTAACTTAACTGTTTGCCGTCTATTGGACAAGTAGTTCTTGAACAATTCAAGAGAAGCTCCTTTCAAGCCAATTGCCGTCAGTTTGTGCACAAGAATGGGTATAGAGACAGTGTCGAATGCTTTTTGTAGATCAAGGAAAACCGTTATGCATTTTTTGTGGCTATCAAGATTCTCTGCAATCAAAGTACTAAGGGCAGTGACAGCATCCTCAGTGGATCTTCCTTGTCTAAATCCATATTGTGAGGGAGATAAAATTTTATATTTGTTAAGGTAATTAAGTAGCCTTGAATTAAGTAGCTTTTCTATTATCTTAGATATGGCTGGCAATACAGATATGGGCCTATAATTACTGACACTGTCCCTATCCCCGGACTTGTGCACTGGTGTAATAATAGACTGTTTCAGTAATGATGGAAAAGTTCCTGTTCTAAAACAGAGATTAGTAAGGTGGACAACAATCGGTACTATTTCGGATCTTACATATTTAAGAAAGGACGTTGGGACATTGTCCCAACCAGGGGCACTATTTGACTTAAGGGATAGATGTACTATTAATACGCTACTAACCTCAGCCGGGTCAGTGTCTAGAAAACCAAAAGAGTTGCATTGTTTTGGTAAGCTATTAAGATAAGCCTTACACTCCTCATCTAAAGGTTGTATTTTTTGCGCAAGTTCTTTACCTATATTCGCAAAAAAGTTGGACGTAACGTAATCAGCAGAGGCAGTTGGAGAAGATTTTATAGTAAGTAGTTCTGAATATACATTTTTAGTTTTATGGGTATAAGTTATATTTTTAATGTTCTTCCACAATAACTTGTTATTTTTAACTGATTTATTTATTAATTTTCTCTCATACTGTCTTTTCAATTTTTTTATAAGTTTGTTGCAGTAATTTCTATATCGTATATATGTAATTTTACTTATTTCATTAAAGGGTTCATCTTTAGCTTTTTTTTGTAGTTTATTACGATTACGTATGCAACGAAGAATTCCAGGCGTAATCCATGGCTTCATATTGCGATTTTTCTTTGGTATTTTAGTTATTTCAGTGTTATTTTTAATTGTGTCCATTAACTGAAATATTAAACCATGGACAACCAAGTCAGGATTATCACAAAATAGTAATTCTGTAAGATTTTTAGTTTTTAATTCCAAAAACGCATTTTCAAAGTTTATTGTGGTTCTAGTTTTGCATGCAGGTAGATTGTGTTTTAATTTTCCGATTGTGAGAAATGTTGTAAAGTGATCTGTTGTACTGGTGTGTAAAACGGCTATGGTGGCACAGAAATTCTTTTTATTTATCTTTAGCATAAAGTGGTCTAAGCAATTTTTTTCTCTGGTTGGAATTGTATGACCGGCCAGTAACCCATACACAGACAGCATATTCATATAATTAATGCGATTTCTGAGCTCTTGTGGTGGTTCTACAGGCTTGATCGTAATATTAATATTGATGTCACCTGCAATTATTATACTTTTACAAGAATCAAGGGAGTCCAAGTGAGTACTCAAGGAGTTAATAAAAATCTCTGCATTAATATTAGATGGAGAACGATAAATACATAAAATAGTGTTATTCAGTACATTAATTTGAAGGCAAGTCGCATGAGCAAGTTTAATTTCTTTAACTCTATGTTTTAAGTTACTTTTTACATAAACGACAACTCCATCGTTTTGATTTAGCTTCGACTCTGTGAAATATGACAAGTAGTTATGGAGTTGCGGTAGAGGCTTGTTGCAGTCAATTCTGCACTCGGTCAGGGTAATTACGTCTGATTCAAACTTTAGTGGTGATATAGTCAGTAAAAAGTCATCTAAGTTTTTGTATATGCTACGTATGTTTTGAGAAATCATAGTAAAATGATTTTTCTTAACATTAACATAATTGCAAAGCTCAGAGACGTCACATTCAAAAGAACGTGCCACCTCCAAGGCATCCAACTCATCTATTGTTTCAACTGTACCGTCCATTCAACCAGATATTAGTGTATGAGATAGTGTTTGTCATAGATGTACGTCGTAGGTAAAGTACCTGTAACGACAATATTAAATAGCAGAGGTAAATAAGGCAAAACATGAGTGTGGTCTTCTGTAAAAGTACAATATTAATATAGTTTTTTATTTGCATAGGCAATGCATAAATGACTGTTTGTGTTTTAATATATGAGAGAGTTATTGCAGGGTGGGGTAAGTGAGTAAAGATTTGTTCGTATATATGTAGATCTGGATGTTTGAATATGATAAAGAAATATAAATGCTTTTGTCACCGTGTACTGTTCTCTGGGCTAGTTTTACTTTATGTGTTGGTGTACCTGTGTATGTGTGTGTATAATAATAAAAACAAAGATAAGTATACTGGAATATACCCGTTCGTAAATGTATATGCAAAAGACTTTTAGGAACTACATGAAACAAAAATGGAATTTGGCAGTGACTAACATAATTTAGGAAAAATCTCCTTAACAGTCAATCGTCACTTAAAAGTTGGTGCACCTGAGCTTCCGACTTAATGAATATTATTGGAAAACTTTCTGACTTTCGTACGTATACCCTACCGTAGGCGGTCCAGCAGAACTTATACTGCCTCGACTTGGCTAGGTCCCTGGCAAGAAAGTGAAGGCGGGATCCCCTCGCGGTAAGCTGTTCCGAAACAAAGACAGGTGTGTCCTCAGAAGACCGGAAACCCAGGTGTTTCGCACACAGTTTAGCCTTAGTTTTAATATTAAAGGTTTTACATAATTTCAAGAAATCGTTTCTGATTAAAGTTGATGTAGTTTCTACAATAATAGGTGGGTTCTGCGTTGCTTTTTTCCCTTGCACTCTATAAATATCCTTAATATCCGATTTTTTAAAATCACCTTGAATGTTGTGGGATAGACATAGAACCATCTCGACCAAATCGTTCTTGGTTTCGCCAGTTCTTTTGGGAACATTTTTTATTTCGAGATTAGATTTCCTCCAGCCCATCTGCATGCCTTCAATCTTTTCCTCCAAAATCGTAATATAGTTTTTATCTTCCTTTGTTTTATTTTCCAAATCAGTAATTTTTTTAGCCATTTCGGTATTTTGTGACGATAAAAAGTTAATACTAGTTTCTATATTGGAAATCGTAAGTTTTATGTCATTTAAGGCAGGTGATATATATTTAATTTCTTGCTGCTGGTCTCTCCATAACTCCTGTATCATATTTTTAATTTCCTCCTTGAAAACTTTAAGATCATCGGCATTTAAACTTCGAGTTCGGGAAAAAACATAATTTGGAGGTGTTCCGTCATTTAAAGTTTCCGAACCCACCGACATATCAGCTTCTTGGTCCATATTACTATCAAAATACAATACAATAGCCAATATTTTCTCAAGTAACCGTATTGTAATTGCCAGTGCGCTCTTAATGATATACCTATATCGAAGTTGGGCTAACCATATTTCATTACACCCCTATGCAAATGTATTAGAGCTTAAAGTCGTTTAATCCTAACGGAGACGACTGGAGACAACGCGCAATTTAAAAAGTGGGTAGTCGTATTAAGTTATGCTATTCAAAGCGGTCTACCTCACACTCACTGCAATAAGCGGGGCGTAACGTAAGCAATTTAATACTTGTTGTGCCGAGCTTTGAGTTAATAATAAGTCGAACTCACTGATGACTCTGTCGCTCTCATAACAATTTATATGCGCGTGCCTCTTTTCAACACAGCGCGATCTTCTTGCGTCTGATGCACTCCTAGTACTCCTAGTATAGTATTAAAAGCAGTCGCTTAAGGTGCGGCGAGTTTTGAGTTAATAATAAATTGAACTCACTAGTGTATTTGTCGCTTCCGCAACCACTTATAACAATATGCCCGTAGCGCTCCAAGGCAGCGCGATCTTCTTGCTGATGATGCACTCCTAGTACCACAAGTTCATTAATTTTAAAAGATTATTTAGTTTTAATGTAATTTAATTTTGTCAAGACTCAGTCAACACGTCCGTAGTAGCTAGCATTAGCTAAATGCTACTACGCTAGCATTAGCTAGCGTAGTAGCATTTAGCGCGTTACTTTTTAAGTTTGACTTTTATGAGGGCTCTATTGAGCCAAACTTGAATAACTAATTTTGGCTTTGACCTTAAATAACAGTTGCAGTAAATTTTATCAATCGAATCAATTATTTTAGGATAGGTATATACTTATTTTTTCGTTCCTATTAGTAGTACCGTCAAATTCATTTAGCTTATGAGATAGCTTCAACAGTTGACCCAGAGCTAAAAAGCACAGACCTTTGGCATATTTTAATAAGTTTGCCTATAGGTTTACTATATAGAGACATAAGAGTTTCAACTCCTTTAAGCAAAGTTAAAGTATTTTGTAGAGGTCATATTTAACTAACTGCTTTATCATGCGGTTGATAACAGCTTGCCAAAGAAAATACAGTTTTATCTTAACAGGAAGTATTAAAGGAAACCTATTATCGCAGCAAAGTCATCCAAAACTTGAACTTTTGTAAATCCATAAAATCCTTTTAAAACGACCAGATTTAGAGACCTGAAGTGAAGTCCAGGTGTTCTTTATTATCGGAACTCAGTAATAAGGCTGTAAAATAAAGCCCAACGAGTTTTTATTACTGAACGCTCACTCAAGATGAAATTTCTTGTTTTATAGATAAAGTTTCAAAGAAGTGTTTTCTTTGCTTGGCTATGAGTATTCATTAAGTTTGAATTTGAGGAAGAACTGCGTCCGTAAATGTTTATAGACAAGACTTGGTAGTTACATAATGTCCATTTCTGCCTTATACATCACATAGAATAAATAACTAATTATTTTAATGTTTAAGAAATAAGAAAATTCTCATTTTATGTACTTATTTTGCATGTTGTGTGAAAGGACTAAAATATTTAAATAAACCACTGCATAATATTCACGCTTAAATTTTACAAGCCTAAAAGGAATAAATACATACATATATACATTCAAGCCTGTTTCCCCGAAAGCTTATATTATATCCTAACCTTTATATTATACGCCCACACTTCGCCAATTATAAAGTTGGTCCCACGTAATAGGTGGCGAGCATATTGCCGCTTACCGGGCACTTTCATGTTCGCCAGATCCTCGTCTGTTGATCGGCAGGTGCACCACTTGCAGGTGAGGTTGGCTTAGACACCTCCGATCTTGGTAGGGTAAGAAGCCCCGTGTGAAAGGAATAATATATAATATTTTTTAAAAGTATTGTTCGATAAATGTCTATCTTATCAAAAGTTGTCTTATTTTAAGTGAATCGTTATGTCATGCGTACAAAACATGCAGGAAACAAAAGTTAGAGATGATATGAACTACTGCATGAATGCTGTTTTACGCCCCGATTAAAAGACTAAAAAGAACTATAGAAACTGATAACGTCTAGAAGGAAAAAAATGTTACAAATTATATAACTTTCGATGTCCGGAATAGATTCGCGAAGTACCCGCAACCTAGCTGATTTGGTTTTGCTTGCCTCATTATCATTGTTAGTTAGTAAGTCGCGAAACCTCCGTATTCAATAGCTGAGGCCTTGATACTGCCGCAAACCTGCTCGTCCAGTTTATACCCTCAAAACTAACAAACATATCGAATTTGTCTCTGATAATTTCTTAATTAGCAGACTGCTAAGGAACGGAGTTAACTTCAGTTCAGTTAAATCAATTTTTTTTTATTTCATAAACTAAATAGTTCTTGAAAACGTTAAAATTAAATATAAATATAAAAATAACAATCGATATATTGTTACACTGAAATCACGAAGCTTA
This sequence comes from Musotima nitidalis, assembly GCA_949126915.1. NCBI lineage: Eukaryota > Metazoa > Arthropoda > Insecta > Lepidoptera > Crambidae > Musotima > Musotima nitidalis. Next base: position 1,285,826 of record OX421431.1, read on the forward strand.
GATTCACTTACATGCAATAAAACAATTAAAAACAAATGAGTAATTATGAAGCGTAAGTGGATTTAAGTCTAAAATCTTCCGAGCCACCGCTCTGTCAGAAGAACTAGCAAGAAACTCACAGGTAATGCTCTTTTAAATTATCAATTGGTTAAATAACTATCTTCATATTTTGTCTGTGAAGTGCAATGTCATAACTATTGTTAATGTTATGTGCAATTTCATATAACATTAACAATATTCATGTTCTCAGTCATTCATATAGGAATAGCCTGTGTAAAACGGCAGTTTCATCACAAGCATTTTTATCTGCCTTATAGTAGGTATTTGATTTAATAATATCCCTTTGAAGACAGCTTCCGTTTAATTGGTAATTAAAATTTCTTTTGCTTGGGATTAATGTAGAATCGCACGCACATATTGCCCTTCAAATGATTTGTTAATTATTTTGAGCCTAGTGGCAGGTACGTTCTTTAGGTATCTTTCAAACAAGAGAAAATATTTGTTTTGTTGGAAAAGGCATTGCCTGCCATCAAAAAAGATGCCGTCCCCGACCGAAACAAAATTCCTAATAACTTATATAAATAAGGTAAAATCGATGTGGAGTTATTATAATTATTGGCATAGAGTTATAAAAATAAATTTGTATTATGACATATTTGTAAAAACTAAATAAATAAAAAAAAGTCGCTTGCTCGATACTGTAGCAGTGTATTATACAGCGCAGGGTGGGAAAAGCCATGTGCAGACTGGCCACCCGTTCAGTGGTGAAATGAGGCCGAGTCTCCGTCAAATGGCGTTTTTAGGGTTCAGTATGTCTAAGTGACAAAATAGAACTCGCAAAACTACTGGACTGATCAAGTTGAAATTTGGTTCAAAACACGGCCTCACTCCTCAATACAACGGAATCTTGTCCCAACAGAATCTCACATCAAATAATAAGTTTCACACACCAATGATTTGTGCATCAAAAGTCCTGCACGGCTTTTAGTTTAATGTTATTAGATTTAAGGTATTAAAATTATTATTGTTTATTAACACTTGTTTCACGTTGTGTACATTACTAACAATAATAACAATTAAACTTTTGATGTCAACTTAATTGAATTTAATTGTAGTTATTTTTTGTATTACTTTAAAAAATATTATTGTGATTTGCAACTGATTCATTTAAAAAGGTAATTAAACAACTGGATTTTTTAGTTCTATGAAAGTTTACAAATTTTTATATCATCGGTATAAAAATATGGTGGAATAAATTCATATTAGCTGAAACATATGCTTGAATCTTAGGACTTACAGTACAAATTCGTTTGTCGATAAAAGTTACAACCAGAATAAAAATATATATTTGGATAGCTTGAAGCAACCCTAGTTAACACAACCCATTCGTTCCGGATTTTCAATTCCCGTTAAATGAAAAACGTAAAACAATCACCAGGATCTCTGAGAGCACTCTATTGATTCTCAAGGCGCTTTTTAAATAAGTACACTTCTCATTGTGAAATTGAGAGCAAGAGCTGGCTGAACAACTGCAATCACACAAGTAACAATATATAGCAATTTAGATTTAACACTTAATTATTTACCATTTTTGAAATAAGCAAACATGATGGTTTGATCGAAATTACAGAGGATTATGCCATTAAGAGTTGTTTCTCCAGACATAGAAGTCTTAACGTGCTGATAGAGCTTGGACTTTCATTGAGATATAGCTCAACTTGAAAAGATTGACTTTCACGCTTTAATGTCTTGTTGTGCGAAACACAACGTGTCAATATTAATAAAATTTTGAGGACAAGGGAACCAAGTCCTATCTACTAACTAACCCTGGACACTATTTAATTCTAGGTCCTGGTTTCGAAGCAAGTGCCAGATCCATTTGGCATCCAGGTCGACTGAAGCCAACTGTAATAGTGATGTAAGGTATGAGAATAAAAAAATGATACATTATACTGATACCAACCGACGAACTGCAGCTGAACACATGTTCACGTTGAACGAACGGACGTCACATGAACACATGTTCCTAAGACCAGCACGTGTTTTTCGGATGATGAAAAGAGAGGGCTGGATGAGATCGAAAAGCTCCACAGAACACTCGCCATACTAGTTCTGGTAGAAGACACTGAGAGAGGTACTATAGGGACGTAGCTCTAGATTCTCGAGAGCCTCAGCGTCCCCTATAATGCGAACCGCTCGCTATTGCAGTCTGTCAAGGGCGTCGAGGAGGTACTTAGCAGAACAGTCCCAAAGATGGGAACAATAGTCCACACCCAATCACACTTGTGCAACAAACAGCGCTGCTCGCGAGCCCGGTTCAATTTGGCAACCAGGGCTTCCCTTTGCACCAGGATATCGGCTTTCTTGTTCACTTTGTAGAACTTGGACTGCCCTCACACAAGACACGTAGGTATCCTCCGATCTTCAAGAAAGGCGCACTAACGAGGCGGCACATCGAAGGCCGGCAAGTTAGAAAGAAAGGAAGCTTTGGTGACATCCAGTCTTACGGCCATGGTCTGTTTGTAATAAAAAATAGGAGTTTTTATAAAATGCATACAATTTAGTTTCGTTTATGTTTGTCTGTCTATCGGCTGCGAATAATCTCTGACATAGCTTTATCGTTTTTTATAAAATTTTCAATAGCATATAAATTATATTATGAAGAGTAGGTAACTTAGATTACATTTGAACCATTAAAATTAAAAAAGTAGGTACTACTCATACTTGTAGTTGATGCGGACGAAGTCGCCTACAACCGCTGGTAATAAATATTGTTTCAACTATTACATAATAGTGCAGTGTGCAGTAAAAGTATAAACAAAAAAAACATAAACAAGTTTATAAACGATATTATCTTCGGATATTCATTTTTGGCTAAAATTGTAGTCTGCTGTTCGCTATAGCTTAGCAAAACTCCAGTCATGCCTGTTAAAGTTTACCAGTAAATATAAACAAGTCTATTTTTCAAACAACCACTTGAATTTTGACCTATCTGTTATGTTTTAGTACTGTGAAGAAACTATCTTATAACTCAAATTCTTCATAAGTATATTTCTTAAAACTGCGTACAAACTTTAAGTATGCAACGTTATTATTCACAATTCAAATTTGTTTGGCCAAAATATAAATTACATCAACTTATATTTTTTATCCCCGTCTATACCTACATTATTTACCTAGGATATTTCGGTCTAGATTTTTTGTATAGCTCAATAACTGACAGGTCATTACCGGGCAACCCCTTTTTAAGACGGGAAAAAGAAACTATTACCATTTTCCCTTTAATACGTGTTAAAGGATAAGTGCTTATTGGTGTACTAAGTCCCGTAGTAATTAACTTAAGAAGCTATGACTATGTCAGAGAAATATAATCTTAGTTTGGAATATCGCTATATTTAAATATCTACATATATCAGCGGAATGGACCATTAAGTTTATATCAACTCCTAGGAAAATATCGATATCGTTTGTGATTTAGATGTAATCGCTGTATGTAAATAAACATCAAAAATAATACATGCTGTATTATGAGACGATTTTTTTTAATATGAAATTTCAACTCGTCCGGGGTGGCTCGAGTTGGACTCGAACAAAGTTTTTTAGCTAAATAATTTCATCTCATAATACAGCATGTATTTTTGGCGGGAGAATAAACTAACCTTGACGATTTTGCCAGTTCTTTGACGATCAGCTTCGGCCTGCAGTAAATGGGAGCTCTAGTTTTTAATTTTGACTTTCATATGTGCTCTATTGAGCCAAACTTGAAGAAATGGTTGTGACTTTGTATGTTTGTGTGTTGTATGGATAAAGTGATGCTGCTACTAGCATTGTTTCTAGTACTGATAACAAGATACTTACCAACTGTTACTGTAATGACTATGGATGCAGTAGCATTTATCTTTTGGTTAACTCAATAAAAAAGTTTATTTGAGATACTCAATTTATACGTTTTAATTAACTCATTAAATTATGACACAGTTCATCATCATCTGCCACGGTCCTTCCCTCACAAATTAAAGGCTGTGGGGGGTCCAGGTATTAGAAATTTTTTTGCCGCCGAGAAGGGCCGCATATCAATGCCAAGGCCAATGTAGGTCATGTGTATGAGCATTGTGTTATTCTGGCCATGTTCAGAAAAATTATGCTTTAATAAATCAATTAATTATTCAGCTAACAACCGAACACGGCCGAACATAGGCCTCCCCCTAAGAATTCTCTTAAGTTCTCGTTCCATCGTCAGCTGGTCGTCCTATAAAAATAATAAGTAGTGTGTTCCAAGTAATGATGACACATATGGGCAAGAAAAGAACAAAAAGCACCAGTGAAAATTAAAGAAGCCTTTAACATGATTGCCGTGTACTGAATGCAAATTCAATGAAATAACGAGAAATTAATTCAAAAACTTTTATTAACTCGAGTTGCATTTGCAATTTGGCTGCGTTCCAAGAGTTTTGCATCGATGGCAGAGAATCTCTTTCAGGGGCAAACTATGTATCTCATTCCTCACAATCTGCTTTATGATATATGTTGTAATTTTCTCATGAATAAAGTTAAAGATTTTCAGTAATATATGCTCATGCAATACATATATTTACACTCTTTATTTCATTTGACTGAACTACTTGTAGATCAAAATTCTCTATTTTTCTATTCGTGTACTTTTTTCTTTATTGTTGTTGTTGCCTTATAAGACGTTTTGTTTTTGTAATCTTTCTTACAACAACAATTAGTATAAAACAGGACTTTTTGCTTAATTTTTAGACTTTATCAGCTTAAATTGCATTTGCAATTGGGTTGTGGGCCATGAGCTTTGCATTTATTACAAAGCATTTCTTTTAACAGCAAGCTGTGAATCTCATTTCTTACAATCAGCTTTCTTATTGGGTTTAATTTTTTCATAAATGGTACTAATGACTTTGCAAAACATAAATCTTCATCCATATCATCAATTTCCGACCGTTTTCTTTTGTTTCTCTCCGTATTTCCCATAGTATCACTATTTGATGTCCCTATAATATCTTGAATAATGATTTCTTGGCTCGTCTCTTTCTGTGGTGGTTCCCAGCTATCATTATAATCTGAATCTACATAATCTGGTATGTTTTCGGGAGATAATTTTGGTTTTTCAATTTCAATATAAATTTCATTTTCATGGTTTGGTATATGTCGACTGGGGTTCCATAAGAATAGAAGTTTTTCAAAATATTGCCACTGACCGTTGTAATATTCTAAAAGTGGTTGATCCATATGTTCCATTGAAGTCAATTCTACTTTTCGAGCCTCTCTGTGGAATGTATCTTTTAGGTTTCGCCATTTTGACTTAGCCACCTCCGCTGAAATAAATAAAAATACTTCATAACATAAGAAATTAAATCCTTTTCGATAATCTGTCGAAATCGCAGGTTGCGTCTAGAGGCGAACGGCTACTTACTCACTATAACTTATTATTTCTTAAAATAACACCGTATACGAACGATGCCGTCCGCAGGCGTAAAATTACACTATAAAATGTACCCTTAATACAAGGCATCAACTATTAGAGCTTTGGGCAATGCTCTGTTCTGGTTAGGTCGTGAAATTACTTAGCATAATCTATGAGACTTAATAAATGATGCTCGGAGAGACGAGAAAATTGTCTTTCAAGATTGTCTTAAATGACAATGTTATTTTTTGAGCAGGCTTATCACTTACCATTGTTTGTAAGCCTCGATCGTCTCGCTATTAAATTTAAATGGTGTAGCTATGGTTGTATTTTACGTACATACTATTCAAAAAATAAAGATGAAGTGTCTACTTGTAATGATAAGTAATAGCCTTTTATAAAATCTGTCCATCTGTCTCATTAAACGCATAGCCTCCTAAGACCCACCTCATAAAGAACAAAATGGCGATCGTCAATAAGTCCTGCTTATAGTACTATGCAAAATTCTCTAATTCTTATTTTCTATTTGACACAAGTTTTAGGGGCAAAGGAAACGATTATGTTCAACACAAAGAACATTTGGTCATAATCATTTCGTGATAGTCAGGACATAATGAACATCACCATTTTGTTATTTAAAAAGACGGTTAGGTTTTTCTAGCATTATTCACTTTTAAAGCCTGGGCCTTAGGAGGATAGGGCAAAAATAAAATACGCTTTTTATAAAAGGTCAAGCAAAAAAAAAGTTATTACTTGCTTGCGTATACAACATTTTATTGGTTATATTAATTTTAATCCGCTATTTCATCTCGTATGGTAGGTTTTTAAGGACTAATACTCAATTTATTACATTTTACCCCTCTTTAGAAATAAGTACATAATAATGTCTACATTTTTAAAACACTAGCCCCAAATTTCGGTGCCCCAATTCCATTTCACTTCAAGATTGTATGATCGAATGCCAGAATCACAAAAACTACTCATTATAATGTTAAATTATAAGCCGTTCCGTCCTGGCTGTGCATTGATTCATCTGTCTGCCTTCACATATTATTGCTTACAAACAGAAGTCGTAATATCAATCGCATTCGCGCCAATATCAAAGTTACGTCATAAAAAAATATTCACACGCACTGGGTGAGTTCAAGGTTAATAGTTGTTACAACTGATTTGATAATAATTATTATCGGTACGGAATTCAAAATACCTATACCGTTAAAACTTTTACGGACGAGCTCTAATCAGTCAGTAAAGCTGCCAAACTCCTTCTGTTAACCACAGTTTCATTACGCACATAATGAAATATTTCACTCCATATTACAACCTAAATAAAAAATGTGATATACTTATTTTACTTACGTTTCATGTCAATAATGGCTGATATTGCTTCCCATTCCCTTGCTCTTCTACGCGGATGAGAGCGGCGTTCACGGGGCAGTTCCCAAATAATCGGCCGCTTTTTCACTTCTTCTATAAGTTTTTCTAACACATCTCTACCCGATATTGACGACATGATAGTAGGGATGCGGTGATCCCTAATTGTACACACAGCTTTATCGTTAATTATTGTTTAGATAGCAATTATGGAGAAATTCGCTTCGCGTTGAGCGTGGGATCGGAGACGCAGAACGCGACGCTTCTGCGACGCGTTTTACTTGGCACTAAATACGCTGCGGGCGCGGGGCGCGACGCTAACTGCGACGAACATCGATGACGATGACGCGATGCGAAACTGCGACGTTGCCGCATCGCACTAGGCCGCGTTGCGACAGTGGAAGCGAAGTATTATAGACCAAGAGCTTGACATCTGTCTGTGTTAAATTTAGAAACGTTGTTTACGTTAGGTGAATATGAAGTGACCTGGAAATTTTCATTACTTTCTTATCAGCTTCTTGAATAGTATATTCCATAATAGTACATTTGGAAGACATCTTCTATTTATAGTTTTAAGTTAAGGTATTTTATTTAAGTTGTTTAGGTACTATATGTTTTCGCTGTATATTTCATTATTAACTTGACTCAATTAAGGCTCTCCAAATAAGCGTGGATCGGCAACGCGTTAGTGATTCCCCCGGTGTTGCAAGGCTGTGGTGGTGGTGTGTAGTGACTTTCGATCAGGGCCGCATGCTTGAGTGCCAACTTTTGGTATAAAATTTTATATATTTCTATGTAAAATTATTGTGTGAACTAGTTGAATAAATAGGAAATAGATAGGTATTATATAACGTTTTGGGAACAATTGCGCATAATCACCACTCTGGGTGCTTATCCAAAATGTTTAAGGCTTCTAACTATGTTTAATAAAAATTGCATATATACATAAATATACAAAAAATATATTAAATCAGCTACGTTCTAATAGTATCCACATCAAAGAAGCGCGATAATAACCAAAATGTGATCCTTACAAAACGAACGTTGGCTCCTAGTCTTACTTATCTACAACGCTCGGCGCGATAACTGTGGCTGTTGCTGAGCACCGGGTGGGGTATAAGCGTGAGTGCGGAGCGCGATGGCCGACTAGCCCAAGCAAAACGAGCGCGATGCGCGGTTTGGCAACATCGCGTCGCGGGCCGCACTGCCAGTCGCACGCTCGGCTCGGTGCAAACAAATGAGTGAAATAGGAATGTCAAAAGCGAGAAAGAAGATAATACAAAAAATCAAAGATGTCAAAGATATTTAGACATAAATATCAAAGCACAAAAGTTCCTGGTCGAGAATCGAACCCTTGAGTATCTACTAAAAAGTACACCTCTCCATGTGCCACAGAGTTACCTTATTTTAATTTGATCCATGGCATGAGCTCTGTTGGCATTGAAATTGATAAAATTATGTTGTGATCTATGATTTAAACTTTTTTGTTTAGTATTATATTATGATAGACTAGCTGCTATAATACACCAGACATTAACTATCGTCCGCCTGAATTATAATAGCCAACTGAATTATTGTCCAGCAAATTAATAATAAATTTACCTAACAAACTATACTCTTGATTTGAGAGATAGTAAAATGATAATTTTAAACGTTTTTCTTTTTCTTTTACATAATGACGATTTGACGACCGATATGGCGTGGTGGTGAGTATACCCGCATTCCAATCCTAAGATCGTGGGTTCGATTCCCACACAGGACAAATATTTGTGTGTATAAATATTTGTTCTGGGCTGGGTGTTTTTCTATGTATATTAAGTACCGTATTTACAAATAAAAAAAAAATATGTATGTTTATCCGTTATTTAGTATCCATAACACACGTTCTTAATGATACTTATCTTGGAACTAAATAATTGGTGTAAGTGTCAGAAATATTTATTTATTTATATTTAATGGCTTCGTGCGCTTAGCAAATTAAGTCAGTGTCAAGTTGAAAATATATTTATAATATTTAATACATAGTACATAAGAATGAGTAGTGTTAAATATGATGAATTGCCCTCCCTAAACCCCTTGAGTCCTCAGTAAAGATGTGGGACTATACTGAGATCTCACATGGACATGGAAATTTATTTGTTTTGTTTGATTTACAAACACTAATGTATAATAGTTACAATAACTAATGTGCAAACACTTAACGGTTAATAATCCACTGTTATTACACATTCATGTTCGGAATATCAAAAATTTTAGAAAATAAAACAAAACAGCAAACATGACGTTTCACTTTCCCGCCAAGAAGCCCATTTTAAACGTTATATTTGATGCATAATGCAATACTTGATGCATAATGAATAATTATGGCCGAAAACTGTGGAGGGAGTGAGAGAAGGCTTCTTGTGTGAGAGAAACAGGAAACTGGCTTCGGTCTCATCCCTACTACGTGCTGTCTACTGGGAAGTCACAACGATATTTCCTGGCAAATTAGTGTTGATCCACACTTAGTATAGCAGAAATAAATTGTCTCTGGAATAACTTGCCAAGTGATATTTGATCAGTTATCAAGAGGATAAAAAAACATTAAATTACTAAAATGACTATTAAAAAATAGGGGTTGGTGATAGAAAGATCTTTTTTTAATGACACATAACAAAAAAGTTTAACTTTGTCCAACAAAATGTTAGGGGTGGACAATCCTAATCACTGAAAAATAGATCGAAGCCGATTCTCAGACCTACTACAAGGAATAAGCATAAATTAGCTGTACCTGCCACTAGGCTCCAAAAGATAAACAAATCATTTAAAGGTCAATGTGTGCGATTCTACAATAAAATCCCAAGCAATATTCAGCAACTAAGCCTAAATAAATTTAAATTAACAATAAAACGCAAGCTGTCTTCAAAGGGATACTATTCTATCAAAGACTATATGGCAGATAAAAACGCTTGGGATTAAACTGCCGTTTTATACACGCTATTCTAATATGAATGACTTAAAACATGAATATTGTTAATGTTATATTATATTGCATTGTATAGCTTCAAAGACAAATGAAGATTGTAATTCAAGTACCAAATGGATAAATTTAAAAGAGCATAGCCTGTGAGTTTCTTGCCAGTTCTTCTTACAGAGCGGTGGCTCGGAACTGGCACTTAGATTCACTTACACTTTATTATTTTTTGTTTTTAAATTGTTTTGTTGCATATAAGTGAATCTAAGCTTCGTGATTTCAGTGTAATAATATTTCGATTGTTTTTTTTATATTTTGACGTTTTCAAGTACTATGTCATAGTTTATGAAATAAATAACTTTTGAGTTTGAGTTACTAAAAATTCATATCAAATTTCATAAAAATCGATCATGCCGTTTCGGGGGAATATGATTACTAGCATTGTGGCACGAGATTTTTATATATTGGGCCTTACATATCATATATTTAAATTATATATGAAATATGAATATAATATATAAAAATATATTTTTCGAAGAAAATATAAGCATAGAAGCGAAAATTTACAAAATCTTTAAAGGCGTTTTGACCTGCCTCATTTAAATTGATTTTTTTCCCAACTAAGAAATTCTACAAATTTTGAAAATAGTAGTAATCGTTTGGAGCAAGGTCCGGGGAGTACGGTGGGTGACGGAGATATTACAATCCTAGATCTAGTACTATTTCTCTAGTTTAGCCACCTTCTGTTGTGCAGCTAGAGCAGTGGACCAATCGCGGTTGTTTAACAGCTAGCTTTTCCATCATGGTTTCCAGTTGTTGGCAATTAAGATCTGAGCTCAACAACTGTAATGCGCGTTTCCGATTATAGTATAGGATCCATTTTTCATTACAAGTAATGATACGATTCAAAATCCCCTCGTTATTGTGACGGTTCAGTAACGTGACGCAACATGCGTGTTGTATGCTTTCCTTCATTTCATTCTTTTGGTATACATCTTTCAAGCAATTTTAATAGTTGAAGATGGATCCGCTTCTACGATCGCTATCAATTACTCATTGACAACTAGGGTCTCCGGCCGTCCACGAGGTTTTGTCTGGAGGTCAAAATTTCAAAACCAAAAACGTACCGTGTTTTCTATTACAGTGGCTTCTGAGTACACATAATTAATCCTTTAATTCCTTCCTGCAGCGCTCGTGACACGATGAAATTCGTATACAAAAATAATGCAATATTTTAAATTTTCCATACTGAGCACTGAACGATGACAAAACAAAATTTAATGGCGCGGAAAGTAAAGAATTATGATGAGACAGGGATTGCTTATATCCGAGCAAGATACTTGCCTGACTGAGGTTTTATCGCCTGTTTTCGAGAGTCTTATCAGACAAGGTGTAAAATGTAATGTTTTTTTCGTAAAAGTGTATCCATCAAAAACAAATCGAAATTAATTTTCCTTTATTCGAAAATCTTCAAGATAAATATTGTAATATCGTTAAGATAGCTCCATTAGATACAGCAAATTTGACCTGAGGTAAATTTGGGTTGTAAAGTGTTTCAATTATAATTTTCCTAATTTCTACAAGATATAATGATGACAACCCACAATTACATTCGTCACAAATGATGATAGTTAACGAAAAGAATAAGAATGGACAGCAGGGTGTGGGCGAATCTATTAGGGTTTCGTTTTTGTTAGTAGTATTTCGACAGTGATGTCAAGGTCAAAAGTTCTTTTTGTGATAAATTTTTATTACAGAGCACTTGAAAAGGTCAAAATGAAATATATTTAAAAGAAACGAAATATGACTACACTGAAATCATGAAGCTTAGATTCACTTATATGCAAAAAAATAAAATGAAGTGTAAGTAAATCTAAGTGCTAGTTCCGAGTTACCACTCGAATATCGAAAAAGAATCGCAGTCGAAAGCTTTCTATTACTATTTTTAGCCTAGAAACAATATTTTCACATGTTGGGCAAATTAAAAAAAAAACGATATTCGTTATAGAAAACCTATTGTTTTGACTTCTTGGCGGGAAAGTGAAGCGTCATTTGATATTTCTAACATTAATGTTTAATAACGGTGGATTATTAACTGTTAAGTGTTTGTGAACATAATGAGTGTTGGTAAATGAAATAAAACAGTGCAACATAACTTTTCAAATTCTCTCAAGAAGTCCATGCGAGATCTCAGTATAGTCCCACATCTTTATTGAGGACTCGAGGGGCTTAAGGGGAGGGGATCTCATTTACCATTTATCATCTTTATCACCACTCATTCTCATTTACTATAATTTATATGATATTAATATGTCTCTAACTTGACACTGGCTAAATGTGCAAACCGCACGAAGCCATTATTTAAAAGAAGAAGAAGAACCTATTGTTTATCGGTCATTTGGCGTACAAAGACTTTATATGATCTACAATCATTAATGATCTTGATATGATGACTTTATATGATCTACAAGACTATAAATGATCGATAAATCATTGATAAAAATGAAAGACAGAAAATTACCTGACTAAAGTTACCTAGTATAGAAGAAGATAAAATTTATTTCCGTGACATCTGCCATTTACGACTGACCCTTTGTCTATAACCACTGGTTTAGGTGCATAGAGTTTTTATTATTCAATTTCATTCCCTGATTTACGGGTAAGTACCTACTTACTCATTCCCTTAATCTTTATTACATATACTAACATTCTTTTGTTTTATAAATTTTGAACAAAATGATGTAAAGTTGCCTGATTCTGGGTAAGCATTATGTTTTTGGATTGTTTATCAAACAAAATACAAAGAAGAAAATAAAATATTTTACTATAAGTAATTTTCGAAATACTTTACAATATATCTTGAGTTCTTATAATTTAACGATACAGTAAATTTTGACTACTTAAAAACTTTGACACGGTTTAACTAAGAGTTTTAAGCTCAGAGCTCTGGATATTAAGGTATATATTTCTATAAAAAACTTATTGTTACCTTTAACATTTCGGGAAATTGAGATGTGACCTTAAAATGGCAGCATTTTGTATTGTGTTATGTATCTGAATGCTGTTTGTTAACTTAATCGTGACTTCAAACGGATATACGGTTTTTATTTATGGCTATCAGTGTACAGTCGAACTTGACTTTTGATTTGTAATTTTGTGGCAGTCAGTGATGTGGGAAAGTCTCTATCTATTACAAAAAAATCTCAGAGAAAACAGAACAATTTCGAGTGGGCCGTGGATCTAAATACTCATCTATGTTTTATGATCTGTAATTTATTTTATTCAAATCTATCTTATATAACTGGCGAAATGTGGCGATATAATTAATGCCTCTGCCTACCCCTTCGGGAAAACAGGCGTCATATTATTTATGTACGTAGATGGTAATTATATACGAGCTACGAATACTGAATACTTTAGCGAAGCCGTTTGCAACTGATAATTATAATTTAAAAATGGTTATTTGTTTACATATGAGCAATATTGGTTAAACATGTTCACACTTTATAAATTAATTTTTGTTTAAGATGTTACAAATCAATTCCAGAGATTTAAAACATTGCAGCTTTACTAAAGTTGGTCGCAATTATACTCGGTAACATTATATTACTGACTAAATCAACAATATCCAAATCCGGTTCGCGGAAGCGGAATAATACAAAAAGGGACACTCGAGACGCCCCCATAGGCGGGGCCGATTGTAAAATATTTCCTTTCTACGTGAATAATTAAATGTTCGACTGAGGAACTTAAACCACTACCTACTATGAGATATCGAGCGAATGACATAGGATAGGAGAGTTATTAACATAGGATATTAAAAACAGAATGGATCTGTTCATTAAAATATCACATTAAAGCGAATCATACAAAAACTTCATCAACAACAACATAGACGAACTGTTTACACGACTGCAGCGAGGCCAAAAAGGGTGTGAGACATTTAAGTTACTTAGGTCTTCAAACATCATAGTTAGGGTGCAACAACTTAATAGTTCATTATAGTAGTTCAATAAGTCTATTAAACATAGGCTTTTTCAACTGCTAATTTGACTATATTATAAATAATCGGCCAATGCGTGGTTCCATTCCAATCTATTATAATATTTATTTGCTGGTTTGCAGTCGCCTTTGAAGAACCTCAGTACCTCAACTAGCAAAATATATATTTTAAAAAATATTTTTTACATGTGAACATGACGTATCTAATTCAGGTAAAAGATAATTAACAACAACCGTATATATCCGATACGATCAAAAACAAACCGAAAATCAATTAATCGTTTCGTTGACAACGCCTGTTTGGTTTATACTCTTCAATTAAAAGTTTGATAATCACTAATTGTTTAGGAATTTGATTTCTCTTGATCTTGAGATAATTGATTTTGAAGTAAAGGCATGGCTCGGTAATATTATATTGCGATCTCGAAATTACTTATTAGCCTGAGGCGTATGGATGTCCTAATGATATATAATTTATTGGATTTCTAGATATAATTTCATTAGAGTATCCACTTTAATTTGCCATTGAGGTAACGCGAACAAAACATATTGGCAGTACAATTTCATTTGTGCTTATTACACGAGTAACTTACTCGTCTACCTAACTTAAATACAAAATGTAGTATGGACAAAACCAATAGTTACCATTTTTGTTAAAAATATTTATTTTTATTATAGGTGACATTAAGGAAGTAACACAATTGAAAAACAACGAAGTCATCATAAACGCTGTATTTGGAAACATTTACAAGAAACATCATTTTTAACAATAGTAACCCCCCATACTTGGTATGGGCTTATCGGCAATTGACGTACCCTAATTACTAATATAATACAATTCTTAGCACCTTTAGATCTAAATAAGACTAGATTTTTTTTAATTTCGTTAGTTTTGTATATTTACAATTTTACATAATTACAGTTACACAAAAATGTCTATAACTAATTATGTCAATGAGCGTTCAAATATATATTATGTAGGCAGACATCAGAATCAGACAAACAAGTTTATTACGGTAAAAAATATAGTGTAAGAACCCTTCCCTATATAATACAGGCTTAAAATATTTGAGCTATAGAACTCAAAAAAATCTTCATAGAATTAATCACCAGAGCTATGGAAAAAGTACCCAAATAATTTTATTTATAAAAGTATGAAAATGCGATTTCAGAAAAGATTAAGTGGGAGTCAATTCCGTTACAAGTCAGTATATCTATATTATTTTTTCATTGTTTTTATTTAAGTTAGACAAAGACCAATTATTTTAATTCCAACATCAGCAAACAAATAGCTTATGGTTTCTGTGTGAAACATATTTCACACGTGCACCTATGTAAATATTAGGCCTATCTACTCATTAGTAGACTCGCTATTTGGATATAAATTGGAATTATTAACCTTCAGGATTGTAATTCAGAATAAACAACACTTTTTTAAAATTGCTAACTAATAATAGATACATTCAACAATAGCATATATTTTAATAACATTGTACGTAAGTGAATTTGTTAACAAATACTTAGATAAGCTTTCGAGACCCAAAGTATTTGAAGGTAAATGTTGGGATGAAACGTTGAAATGTATTTACCTACCTTTGTTTGTACAATATTTATCCAAACAAGCCTCTTCGCTAAAAAAAACATTTAAGTTATTAAGGTACTACCACAGATAGATATAATTATACTCCTATAATACGAGTATTCTTGAACTTCTTAATAATATTTCCAGCAAAAAATAACTATAATGGTATAATTACTACGTAGGATACTTTGATAGTTAATTAGGCCTTTATAAAATAAAGAGCAATTACATCGCTTTTATGATTTACATTAAGTTAAGACCGTAATATTGTTTTGTGTTAATAATACAGTAAGGAAGTCTTAGTTAAAGAGGTGGCAACTGATAGTCGGAGTAAATGAAATAAATGGGGTTACTGGAAATCGGTGATTTAATGAAAGTTTGTAGTTAACTATAAAGTTTTTCCTGGCATCATAATCAAAGTTTAATCGGACTTTAAACGAGAGCCAAATATTATAGTAATTTTCAATACTTGTACATAAACAATTACTTTTTGTTTTGGTTAAAACATGACACGCGCACTAATAGTTTACTCTATTCTTTGGTTGTCATTGTTTAAATTTAATGGTACATTATTGTGACGTTCTTGAACGTTAAAATAGTAACTAACCTATTGACTTGTCAAAGAAGGTGGGCATTCTGATGGACGAGTAACGTAGCCATGATTTGTGTTTAAAGTATTTTATCGTTCGTTTTAAAAAATACTTTTCCTGGCAGGTTGAGAAGTATGGTGTCTATTTTCATAATAGACACTTCATTGCGTTTATTATTCTGAACATGCTTGATTTGATTTTAATGTAATTTTACTGGTTACAGTATCATTTAAACATGAATATAATACGTGACATAAGCTATTACAATTAATATTTTTGCCACTCGGGTGTCCAAACACAATTGAAATTCTATTGTTTCCTATCTCCCGGCAGCAGTTTACCACCTCTAAGATTGAATTAAAAATATATAATTAAAGAAATTCTGGTACTACGGATACTTTATGTACTACGGCGGTAGTTTGTCCGAAAAACATCTACCGCCTAGTAAATTTTATACTTTCTAGCGTTTTACTTTTATTTCGGAGGATAAAAGAGTTTATATTAGGGCTAGTAAACATTCCATAAATATCAAAAAGCATGGCGGCCCCGAGTACAACCAATTTACTGTGAACATGAGAGAAGTAAAGCGTTAACTGTAGATAAATGTTGTCGTTCTCTTTAACGACGCGACGCGTGTGGCCGCGAGTTGCGGCAAGCGGTTGAGCCACGAGCATAGCGCGACATCTCTGTGGAGATGACACGTCCATGCAGCACTGTTTTAATATTATTACATAGACTTTCACTTCCATAAGCCGGGCGGCGGGCGCAAATTCGTCACCGCGATCTACGGGTACTTTATTTAATTGATGTCAGTTGCGTTTTGTTATACCACGCGCTATGTCTGTCCCCAGGTTCTAAGCTATTTTCCCACGAATTTGCAGCGAAATTGGTGGAGCCGTTCTTGAGTTATAAATAGTGTGACAAACACGGCTTTCTTTTATTTATTTACGAAAGATAACTGTATTTATGCAAAACTAATATAGGTCTAACATAGAGTAAAAAAACATTTTAATTGAAGACAAATGACAAATTTTGACTTTAACTTTTATTTTACCTATGCTACTGTTACTGCTTAGTATTGATTTGTGCGTAAGTTGTAATAGAATCAATGGTATATAAATTTTAATGTCAGTGTCAACTTGACAAGGGATTTTTGTCTTTCAGTAAATATAACACAAGATAAATCATTTATTACTTTCCGAGATTCCGAGATTTGTATTGTTGAGTTTTAAATTTAGTGGAGACATATTAAATGAAAGCCTTACATAAACGACTCGTCTTTGCAGTACTTTTTAAATATTTGTTAATAACAGAGTTTAAACAAAATTGATACAGGCCTAATATAAGAGAGACGACTAAAAAGAATTTAAATTAGAAATCATAAAAGCAGTCTTCAAGTGTTGTTTGTAAAATCGAATGTTATGTTTGAATAAATATATGAATATTTAAGAAACTTTAATAAGTAAAGTTCAAGGTGAATAAAATTATAACTTTTCCAGTTTGTTTTGATATGTTTTACATATATAAAAATATAAACAGAACGTAAGTAATCATCACGTTTTGTCGGTAAATATTATAGAAAATAGAGCGGAATGGGACTAGTTCAAATATTTGTCATTAAATTGGTACATTTTAGAAGTTATCGTTGTGTGTGATCAAATATCAAACATTTACTCGCTAAAGGAGACGATGCTGTAATGTAACTTAACTGTTACCAGTCCACTTAATAGTAACATTCAACATTTAATAACTACGTGACAGTTTTATGACACCTAAGTTAATAGGTAACATGTTTCTGTATTGTTATAAGTAAGTATACTTTAGGCGATTTTACAACGAAACTAGGAACTGGTAAGTTATCAAACAGACGAGGGAATATGTATTTATGACATAAAAGTTCTTAGTCAATATGCCTTCTTCACAGAAATCTTGACTAAAGTGGAAATATTACCATTTTATAAATAACCTATCTGTGGATTACCTTCACGACATAAAATGTATCAAAATGGTTTGAACGTCCTATTTTTGCAATAATTTAGTTAAAAATTATAATATTTTCATTTTAAAATGTATAATTATGCACATAAACATCCATACAATCATGATAAGACATAACATTTTCAAAAAAGCAAAAACTCAAAGTAAAGTTCAGAAAATTTTGTATTTTTAATAGTATGAATTAATTAATGTTATTAACCCCGATTTTTTGTATAAAAATGCTTAAGAAAATATTTTTTACTAAGGATACGCTTGAACCGAACAATAAAACATTTCGTATAACATTTCTAATGACGTTATACCTGTATTAATTATTAAGGTGTTTTAACACTCATACACATTATTCAATACATTATTAGAATATTAATGATGAATTCTTTTTAAATAATTAAATTTAGATACTTAGTAAGAATTACAAATAAGAAATAAAAGTAGTATGAATGCCAAAAAACACTTGCCTTGACCGCTCGTGGAAGTAAAGTTTTTTTGTTAAAAAATGACAAAAAATCTTCAATAATGTACAAAATACGAGGAGACGACAACCGCCGTCAATTGCCAAGAACACGCTCTTAATCGTAATAAGTTCATATACAAATTCGTAAGATTAAATTACTGAAGGTAAAAACTATACATTAATACAGTGCAATATTACACAATGTATAATATTAATACTCTGTCGCACTTTATGGTGACTATACTAATGCGTTATTTTCTCAGTGAAACAAGTTGCTTATATTTGTTAGAAACATTGATATCAGCCTTCTATAGTCTACTGCCAAACATTGGTCTTCCAATAGATTACACTAATACCCACTACCATGGGTAGGCGGGTTGCTGATTGCAGTTCAAGCCATTATGCAGGTTGACGCTACTGCCCATTATCCGGTAGGATTTATCTTCCCGTGAGATGAGTGTACACTTTAGCCGGTGCACACGGTAAAAAATTATTTAGAACATACTTTATTTAAAAATAAAATAATCAAAGTAGGAAATATGAAGTCATCGTTTGAAACGTGAATTTGAAAACAATATATCAATCTACTTGGAAAAAGCAATAGTGATTATAAAAGACATTTGGGACCCGTCGAAAAAAAAGTATAATCAAATAAAAACTTATCACTTCCAAATAATAGCTCATTTCCTTTCGGCCAATGCTCAAAATGTTTGAAATGTAACAAAATAGGTGCAAATCTAAATCGAAGGAAAGGTAGTTCCTCTTTTTTCATTATGCATAGAATAGAGTAGCATGACACAGTATTCATATAACACAACATGTACATATCACGAATTTTCGGCGAACACACATTTGTCACAAATTAGCTACCTACAAAAAATATTGCACTTAATTTAGCATTATTAAAAAATAATTAGAACTATCTATTTAAAAAACAAAAAAAATAGAATTTGTATACAACGTAGATTGAAAAACAGATTACGATTTTAAATGCAATGCAACACAGAATTAAATCGCATATCAAAATCGACCTTAAATGCAACACACAATTAAATCGCATACCAAAATTATAAACCACGTATTATTTAATATTTTCCGAGTATATATTAAGAATTTATTTTTCACAGAAGTATCGAAAGATTCTAAAATAAGATAAAACAAACAAAGTTTTATTTTTGTTACTATCTCCTAATATAAAATGTTTGTGCACGTATCACAAAAAAGGTATTCATTATCTAATTAATCATCAATAAGTAAAATAATTATAAATAACAAGAATAAAGTGTTAATTGAAATTAAATCAGTTAGTATTACAGAGAAGTATACTAAATGCCAAATTATTGGAATGTACGGCACATCACGTGAGCCATGTGAATTATAGTTTTGTGGTTTCGGCCATGACTCTGCAAAAAATAACTGCAGGCACAAAACTTACCTTGACCTTGCAATTCATTAAAAATGATTTTTATCATTAAAACTTCGCACGTACAACCATAACAATAGATCAAAAGATGTGAGTATTGAGTACTAAAATATTCAGCCAGTAGAAACGTGAAATTTGAATGAAGTACCTTTCGACCATTTTCATCAATAAAATAAAACAATTATAGAGTTAAACGTATAAATGTAAATGTCGAAACTAAGAAGATAACGACGAACATAAAAATTACAGCCTTCTCCTTCTGAGTCTGGAATTTGCCAGTAACAAAACTGACAAATGTGTGGTCACCTCTGAGTAACACAGTCAACGCTTATCTCTAAAATCGGAGGGTTTTGGTTTATATACAGCTCTCTTGGACCCGGTGCGACGTGGTCACCACTTCGGGCCGCAGTCGGTGCGCCGTCAGCGATGACGTCACCCCGCCCGTCGAACTCGGGCTGCACGCGTTCACGCCTTTGTTGACGCGTCCTAAACTATGGTAAGACTGGAACAAAAAGCGTTGTCCTAAACAGAAGCAATAATACCGCATTGCAGTTTTTATAAGAGCCGGCATGTGATTTCATTACTAAACAAACAAAGAACTTCTTCGAATAACTCAATATCACAGTTTAATTTAGCGTAACAAGATCTGTGTAAGTAGAAAAAACAATAAATTACATTCCTAATGTTTACAGGTCTGGAGTACATAACAAGTGCTAGAGTTGTCTTTGGCCAGAAAGACGTAACCTGAGGCTGACAGTATTAAGAATTGAGTGGTAATGAAATAACCTGGCCAGATTATATGAGATTACTCTAAAAGAATAGTCATTTAAAATTATAAGATAATTCTACATATTTTCTATTACTGAGCTCGGGCTTCCTCTCACTTACCTAGATTTGTGAAGCTTAAATTAGACCTACTACACGACCACGCGGATCGGCAGATATTTTATAGGTGCTTAGCGACATGACAATCAAATTTGTCTTCGAAAGCACCCAACAGGGTTCATGCTTGCTTAAAGTCTACCACGTACAGTCTTAACAGGGATCAACGACTTATCTTGCTTAACAAAGAGTGGAAGCGCTTGATAACCACTGCTATACAAACGATCGCTAATTCATGTAACAACCTCCAAAAACGCTGCTTCGATATCATCATCATGGCATCATTCCAGGCATACGAAAGCCTCTGCTGAACATAAGCCTTCCCAATTTCACGTTAATTTATCGTTTGTCGCTTCCCCCCGCCTTGCCCAGATTATAGGATTATCAGGTTTTTTAACTTATTAAAGTCAAAGTCAAAGTCAAAATACTTTTTATTTCATAAACTATTACATAGTACTTGAAAACGTCAAATACGTCAAAAGTAGAAATGGTTATTTTACCCTTTTTGTCGCAATAATGAAAATAACTATTTAGGCCAAGTGTAGGTTTCCTTATTTTTATGCTTGCTTACCTTAGCAACCTTAACTATACTTAATTAAATTTGTATTTTATATAGTACTCACATTGGTTAATGGTATTCTATAGTCTTTCTTTCTAAAGTCTGTGTAGTAGCCGCCGTCGGGCTCGGAGCGCGCGTCGTCACCAGGCTTTGACAGCTTGGTGGCTGACGGCGGCCTCTGCAGGCTCATGTACCCGTTGGAAACCGGCCTCCGTTCTGTGAAGTGAAGGGAAAAATTAATCTGTTGGCCTTAGGCTATAGAAAGAACGAACAGGGACCTAATATAAAACCTTTATTATTTGCCCTTCAACAACTTATTGATTCTATAAATGTGATTTCAGATTACCTTAAAATGATAGATACGTGATGGATTATATTACATATTATCTATGTAGTGATTGGAGAATAGATACTCTTAAATCCGAACACTTCCGAACACACACTTAATAACAAATTGATGTCTAATTATATTTGCCACTAAAGTAATAAAATATATAAGGTAAATATATGTACAGTGCTACTTATATTAAGAATAATTTGTCATAATACGTGGAAGCCTCGCTTGAAGTATCATAAGCAATCATGTCTATTTACAATTCCATATAAAATGAACGTGAAAAAATAAATATTAGTACCGTTATAATTGTTACTAAGCAGATACATACGTAGGCAATTGTTTAACAATGATCTTAAGGGCAATTAAATTTGATGCTTTGCGATGCTAATGATCTATTTACGCTTTAGAATTACTCATACGTGTGTCAGCATTAACAACGTTTTAATTAAGCCTTTTAGACCTGTCAAGGGATGGAGTTTAATGTAACAGCTTATAGAAAATCAACATAATTATTAGAACTGTTTTGATATTTCTAACAAAATTGTAAGTATGTTGGGGCTACTGAAAATTACTCTTTTGACCTTGGCTCTTCCTACCTTAAGAATATAACTGAAGAGAAATAAATGTATGTATATAATGACCAAAAGGAGGATGGTGTTGCAATCTAGCAAATAATCAACTATGTTCTACCACTAGGGGCCAGTTTACTGGTCACAATGTTTGCAGGAGACATATCGGACCTGGCAATATTTTTTCATAATCCATACCAAAAAAAATTATAGTGAAGGGTGCTACTCTGAACATTTTTATCAGAATGTACGACAAAACAATCTGTTATTGATACCTTTTATAAACATTCTATTTTAGTTCAGTTTCATAATAACCTTACTACTTAAAACTGTTACTTCATCCCACTTTATTTTCTCTACCCCTTAATTTCCTACGCAAAACCTGACTTTGAGCGATAACACCGCCTAGGTTGTTGACACTATCTGTTTCAATGTGTTCTTTACTTAGTGCTTTATGTATAATGAAGTTTATCAAGAATCTACATACATATAATGTACCTATCTTTTCGTATGTAGTTATTCCCTATTATTTAATAACATCAATAAAATAACTAGTTAAAATATAAACAAATAATCATTTGAAAAATATGCTTATAAATAAATGAATAAATATTTTCTGACAATTACACCAATTATGTTTAATATACATAGGAAAACATCCAGACCAGAACAAATATTCATGTTCATGCACACAAAGATTTGTCCTGTGTGGGAATCGAACCCACGACCTCTGGAGTGAAGTGTAGGTATACTGACCTCCACGCCATATTGGTCGCTCATATTTTGTTAATAAACATACGTTTTCTCCTAATATTTATTGTTCTTTTGCAATTTTTTTGTAATGAAGACAAAGCTTAACTATATAAGTTTTTCATCCGAATTCAAGATCCTACCTCCAGAATGTTATCGAATTAAAATTGAAAATGGATTAACACAGTTTCAGACTTGTGTTAGGATCGTTTCGTAGTACGGGTAGCTCTTCTTTAATGAATCATATTGAAATATTATGAAATCTAGGAGCATAAATTTCTTACCATATAAAGAAGGAATAATATCAGGATCTGCATCATCCGCATCTCTTGGGTCTGGAGCATGTAGCAATGCGCCTCTGGCCCCAAGCCCATCTCCTCGGGGCTCAGCGCTCATGGCTCTCGATTCCAACTCGTGTTTGACCGGAGTCGGGCAGTGACCAGCGCGTTCCACGTACATCGCTTCGCTGTTATAATTATGATTATGAGGTTATAGGGCAAAGCATTTCAACCTGATTATATTATGCTGTTTGATTGACGATTATATCACTAAACTGACGTCATTATTGAGTATAAAATGACATATTTTATATGGAATTTGTTATTGTATAGTAAGCAATTTTAATATACTGCTAGGTATATGCTCAACTTATCGTCATTAATAGTCAGTCACCATATTATATATCAGGTTTTAAATATTTATCGTGTTACACAAATTGAATGTTAAAACCGTTGTTCTTGCTTTTGCTCATACGTACCTCAGCGGGGCATGTTTGGCTGGCAAATGCCGGTGTCTCGTCGAATGCCTTCGATACAAAACTGCCAACACGCCGCACACCGCCGTGGCCAGCAATGCCGACATAGCGGCTATTGAAGCCAGTACTGGTGACATTCCCAACGTGTTACTTTCGCCTGCGGACAAGGTACTTGTTAAAGTGATTGATCGCCTTTTAGCGTAGTAATTAGCTAAAGGCCGTGGGTCAAATATCGCCCGTGGTCTGGTTGATGGAATAAATTTTCATTCTAGTGAACTGTTCTCATAGAATAAAACGTAGCTTTTACTTACGATAAAGTGGGTTACAGAGAACGGCACCTATTTTGAATTTTATGTTTGAATCAAGATATCATATGTATAATTTCTTTAAAATGTGTAGGTAATACTCATTATTAACGTGTTTTATGTAAAATTATTGTGCCAGCATGGGTTACATACGATAAGTTTGTGTTTTATTAGATATATAGATAGACAGAAAATAATCTGTTGTACATCTAAATAAATCACACACGAAAACAATTGCAAAAGAAAAGCGATACACTGGCGATCTTTTTATACATCTGTTAATGCCGGAGTGCCGCAGGGTTCAGTGCTCTCTCCTACTAATTTGTTTTGCATATTAATTACATGTTGTCCTTGGTCAATATTAATTATTATGCGGATGACATTCTGTAAATGTACTTAATAAATAAATAATGATATTACGAACCAATTTCGAGATCCCTAATTTTCTCAAAGTGAGAGGAGACATGTTGAC
The DNA here is from genome assembly GCA_949126915.1 of Musotima nitidalis. Taxonomy (NCBI): domain Eukaryota; kingdom Metazoa; phylum Arthropoda; class Insecta; order Lepidoptera; family Crambidae; genus Musotima; species Musotima nitidalis. Next base: position 1,310,252 of record OX421431.1, read on the forward strand.
GAAAACGAAATAAAGAAGAAAACTATTGATTCAAATTATTGGATATTTACCTTCTCAAAATGTATTAATTAAACGATGAACAACTAACTATGAACTATCAGACTTGGTTGACATTGTTGACCAATGTTACTTATTGTTTGTGAAGAAATATCGCTGATGCATTAGTAGCAGAAGCTAAAACCTTCATGGTTTTATTTTGCTACATTTTATTGTTTTTAAATTTAAACCATCGTTAAATTGTTTATGAAGAGAAAAAAACAAAAGCTTCGCAATTTTAATCCATCTACATTTCGGTCATAGGTACCACGGGCAGAATCATGTTCACGGATTTCAGAAAAATCCGCTCTTTTTTTATGTTTTTAAATAAAAATTTTGGATCAGACCAATTTTAAATATATATAAATGCTTTCAAAGCAGAGAATCAATGTTTTTTTTAATTTTTGGTTACTTTTTTTATTTAATTAATGATTAATATTCAAGCCTTGCTGTAGCTGCGACTTTCTTAAGTTAACACACATTTTCCAGAATAAAAATAGCTATTGTTCTTTTCAAAGGCTCGTTTCCATTCGTTCTTTTTAAAGGCTTACTTATGCGTGAACGCAGATTAAAACAAAACCATTTCGCATGTATAACATTGGCAAGCATTAAAAGTAAGGAAAAGAAAAGAAAAAAATTGAAGTCATAATTTTACAATATTTATTTTCGTATATTTCTATAAACGTTAACAGTATCACAACTTTTTATTTGCCCAGGACAAAGGTTCCATAATAATATTTTGAACTTTATTTTATCGTTCAATTACGTGACAAACAAATATTACAGAGTAGAAAAATGCACGCTGGAAAAACTAAGTGACACTCACATTATTTAGGAAGAGCGACATTTATACCGAGGGAACTTTATAAGCGGTTGCTTTGTATTTTTTAATAATTATGTAAATCTAACCCGTCGTCGCATTTTAAACGGTTCAGTGAACTGAGTGGAAGTATTAGTACAAAAGCAAATTATTTTGGTAATGATTAAAGAAAATCTTAAATAAATCTTATTTATCTTATCTTATCACATGAGTGCGAATTCATTATTTTTTTATAAGAAATTAACTTTTTGATTACATTTTTCAAATTATTTCTTTAATCAAACAAAAATAATCACGGTTATAAAACAAAAGAAAGCATATTCGCATTTTTAGTTTTGGTTGATGTCGAACCTAAAACAATGATTGTAAAAGATGACAAACGTCCAAATTTTACTTGCAATAATTTCTTTAAATAATTAATCAAGGCAATCATTAATATTCAGTATACAATTTTACTAGTTAAATCTGATAAATGATGTAATTGCGCAAAACGTTCTCAAACTTTAAGACACGACTCAGGGTGCTTAAAATTCATGACAAGCAAACGAATGCAACTTTTTAAATCAATTTAGTATTCACAAAGAAGGATGAGCGAAGTTATGACGCCAAAGTTGTTTTACAATTCCCTAACGCGGTGATAGTACTACAAAATGTTTTATTTACGACCCCTCCCTCGGAGTCTGAACTCTCCGCATGTTTTCCTGGTTATTATAAAAGTTATATTACGAACGGTTAAATTTAATAACACCAATACGTTTGTGTTAACATACAATTCTCCATGTCAGCGTTTGTTGAAAACTAGTTATCAAATTATTCGCACTTTTCCGACCGTACCTAATTACCCTACTCCTGTGAATTAACAAAGCTTTGAATTTAAATATGATGTGATAGTTTTTGTGAGTATATTTTAATTCTTTCATACTAAGCTTCCGTTTGCGGTTTTGTCTGTGAGTAAATTAAATGATAAATCCAGTGGTGCACCACTGCAACTATAGTCATAACTGAAAATCGCTTTAGAAGCTTCTAATATTAGAGTAGTCTGTGAGGTGAGTAACAACTGCCAGGGGACAAAAAGCTATAGAATTTCGATTGTATGCGCATACCCAGCCAGACAGATAAACTCTTAAATTTGACAAAGGTCTAAAAACAAATACTAACAATGTAAGAAACATGTAGTTCAAAGTCCCGTTAACCTCCCATGCTAAACTTAAAGCCCTTGTGTTACGAATGGGTTTCACGTTCGTAGTATACGGCCAACCGATAGGCTACGACCGCCTTAAAGTTTATGCTAATAATATGTATTCTGAAGTTTTGCTGGTGTACCTATGGGTGTACCCCTTAAGGACAAGCAATATGATTAGATTATAATTATTATTTTGTGAAAATAGAAGACGAAGAGAATGTTGGGTATAGAAAAAATCATAAATTAGTTCGAACCAGCTCATTATCTCAGAGGTAAATACGAAAATGGGCTCAAATTTAAAATACTTTCTGGTTAAAATCTCATCTTTCAATTAAGAAAAGAAAATTTACAAATTAAATGTCAAAGTCAAAATCTTTTCTTTAATTTTGACTCAATAAAACTCACGCGCTAATTAGGCAAGAAACTCGTCAAGGTTGATTTTGTCCCGTATTGCATATATTTTTTTACGAATGTGAATATTAATAACAAGTTCTAAGTAATCACTATGGAATAATGAATGATGAATAAATAATGGAATTCGTCAGGTATTTCAAATAGCTCTTAACCTTTTAATTTATCCGTTATCTCAAATTTCGAGAAACTGTTTTACATTCTTGTCATGACTTACAAACGAGTCTATCGGCAATAATATTTCTTTATAGCCTTACTTTAATTCCTTAATCTACGAAAAGTAAGGAATAAACATTAAACACGAAGGCTATATACTTTATAAACCTCATAGGGAAATTAATGAGATTATCACGAATACAAAGGTTGTTATAGAACTGAATCATACTGGGCTTCACTTGTTTCGTGTTTTTGATCCTTTATTACCCTCGAATCGAATTACGGAGGGTATAATAACAGATGCAGCGGTCACGCAAACCAATGCGGTATAAAATGACTTCATTTGAAATGGCTGAGTTTGAAAATAGTGCAAAAACTGCTAATGACAACATTCTCGCTGCAAGAAATGTCAGGTGTTGCGAGTTATGAAGGAACATTTTACGCTTTAGTTAATACAGCTCTTGTTTGAATTTTCGCTAAGGAAAGTTTTATAAAAAGCAAGCTGAAATGTTTTGTCTTTAAATGTTTCTAGAGCAGTATGCATCATTTAGACATTATTTGACAAAATATCTTTTTTAAAACTAGCTGCTATTTTTAGCACATAAGTTTTTTTTGCTTGTAAGGTATAATCTAAACTAAAACGCCGGTCACGCTGATAATTTATGGGGGAGACCTATAATTTGCAATGGACTTCCTTGGGCTGATGATGATGATGATATGGAGATGGGTAAATAATCGTGACTCTTTGGTGCCGTACAGAAAATGGTTCAGAACTTGACATTGACAATAATATTTTAACTCACCTGTAAATTTAGCTTGCCCTTTCAGCGTCACTGTCTCTATAGTGGAAACGTCACTTCGCCCTTTGGCGTTGACTGCATACAAGTCTATTCTGTAACTGACTCCTGGAGTGAGACCTCTGATTTCGAAGAAAGGAGGAGTTCTATTGGTAGATACGTTGTATCGGACCTGCGAAAAAAATATATCATATTATAGCTGTAATTTTGTATTGTTATATTTATGAGCGGACAAAGAATAATTATTTCTGCCAATTTGGCCAAACATTGGTTAGTTATGGTGGTTTTATACAAAATTTATCTTACAGTTGCACAAATTTGAAACAGAGAATAGAGAAGCGCCGAATCATAAAGGAACAACAGATACTTTACTTTATATGGGTATTACAGAAAATATATTATTCCTATGGGCTCACCACGGCGGTGGTGAGCCCATAGGAATAATATATCTATCTAGGAATAATATATATATAATCAAAATTTGAATAAAAATGCACTTTGGCTTATTCATTATACATAATAATATTAAATTTTCCGATTTCTGGATGCGAACCATGCCTGACACTGGCTTGGGTGACCTGACGATGGGTTTAAATATTAATATTAATATTTTTATATATAGTTCGTAGAACAAAGGACATATTTTTTTTAAAAATCTACAGTAAGATATTTTTACACCTCATTAATGGGGTTAGAGTTGCAGAAATAAACAATATACATGGAGCCACGGAGCTATAACGTGACCCAAAATAGATATTTAACAGTTAGTCTATTACTTTTCAGTGAACTAGAAAATTTTATGTTGTTTCAAACTTTAAACTTACAAAGTATTTTTTTACCTTTAATGTTAGCCTATCTATTATTATTTTCAAGAGAAAGGATGTCACTCCCATTAGAGATTCTTTTATAAAAAAATGTAGATGCTGCAGTTTAGCACACATTACACTAAACTTTAAAAAATAAATATATATTTTTTTCCAGCTTAACATTATTGTATTACATATGTAGCAACGAAATAACTTATTCATAATTGACTAATACTTATGCTCTGCATTGTGTATTATATGTATGCCATGGATGGCAATATTTGGCCATTTTCATTTTATCCGCCAATGTCAAACATTTTACCTGTATTAACAAACTTTTTTCAGTCGCCGGCGTAGGTGCACCGATTGAAAGCTTAATACTTGTTATCTATGAGAAGTGCTAGTCGTATGCTATTCTATAATTGGTCCTAATATAATACGAATATATTATACTATAGATATACTACTATGTCAAGAAAGTACCAGGAAAAAATCAATACGACGACCGATATGGCGTGTAGTTCAGTATACCTGCACTTCACTCCAGAGGTCGTGGGTTCGATTCCCACATAGGACAAATATTTATGTGCATGAACATGAATATTTGTTCTGGTCTGGGTGTTTTCCTATGTATATTAAGTATGTATTTACAAACAAATAAGGTATTTATGTATGTTTATCCGTTCTTTAGTATATTCATAACACAAGTTCTCAGTGATACTTATCTTGGAACTAAATAACTGGTATGATTGTAAGCGAATATTTATTTTATTTATTAATACACAAATGTTTTATCCAAATTTACTTTATCACCTGTAAAGTATGCTCCTTCAGAAACGATACACCTACGCCAACGAATAATCCAATCATCAAAACCTTTATTAAACGCTGTTTCCGGAATGGAGCTCTGTTCTCGCTGCGAATTCTCCTTTATGTCTTCTACCGATTGAAAACGGGTGCCACGAAGTGGTAATTTTAGTATAGGGAAAAGAAAGAAGTCAGCTGGAGCCATATCTGGTGAATAAGGTGGTTGCTCGATGATATTTGTTGAGTGTTTGAACAAAAATTCGTTCACAATTATGGCCTTGGCGTGAAGGCGCATTATCGTGGTGCAAAATCCAAGAATTTTCTATCCACAGATCTAGCCTTTTCTTTGAATTTGTTCTCTTAAACGCCGCATAACGCTTAAATAATATTTTTTATGTACCGTTTGCCCTTCCGTTAAGAACTCCGAGTGCACAACGCCGCGATAGTCAAAGAAAACAGTCAACATGACTTTGACTTTTGATCGACTTCGATGTGGTTTTTTCGGTTTTGATTCAGTTGGAAGGCGCCATTCCGAAGCTTGTTGCTAGTTTGCATGTCAAGCTCGTAAACCCACGTCTCGTCACCAGTAACAACGTGTTTCATGAATGTTGGGTCGGTATTGACTCGTTCAAGCATGTCCTCAGCGACTCTCATGCGATTTAGTTTTTGAAGAAAATTCAGGTCTATTGGGACTAGCCGGGCGGCAACACGTTTCATACTCAAATTATTAGTTAAAATGGTACGGATCGTCTCGTGAAATACAGAAAGTTTGGCGGCCATTTCTCTCAAACTTGAATGAAGATTTTCAGTCACTATTTCCTTCACTTTTGCGATGTTAACTTTAGTTGCAGATGTTGATGGCCTACCAGAACGAGGCAAATCTTTCATCATATCTCGACCGCTTTTTAACGCTGTGTACCACTTATAAGTACGTGTTTTTGATAAAGTCCATTTACCGTAAGCCTTATGTAACATTTTCAGTGTCTCCGAACACGAAATTCCATTACCGATGCAAAAATTACTTTCGATGTTTTTGTCCATAATGAAATTCGCAATTCACACTAGATATTATAAAACTAAAAACAGCACTGTTTTTAATATAAAAGACAAATGCATAACAAACTCCGCGCCAAAATGGAAAACAATTGTGCCAATCTAACAACAACAAAAATTTTAATCTGGAACCATGCACAAAACATTTATTTCCGATTCTTTCTTGACTTGGACTTCTTGGCGGGAAAACAAAGCGTCATGTCAGCAGTTTTGTGATATTTTTAACTTAAATGTGTTTATGAACGTACATGAATGTTGGTAATGAAACAAAACAGTGCAACATCACTTTTCAATTTCCCTCAAGAAGTCCATGTAAGATCTCAGCATAGGCCCACATCTTTACTGAGGACTCAAGGGGCTTGGGGGAGAGCATCTCATTTAACATTTATCATCTTTATCATCACTCACTCTCATATACAATGATTTATATATCATTAATAGATATGTTACTTGACACAAGGCTAAATGTGCTAAACGCACGAAGGCATTATTTTAAAAAAACGTTCTTGACTGAATGTATATCCGTGCGTCTATTATCAGTTGTCTCTATATATAATGTTATATATTTTTTACATCTTTCTATGTCCATGCTATTGTTACTGTATATACGAATAGAATAATAGTAATAGAATAGACACATCAAAAAATATATAAAAGAATCGTAAAGCGCCTTTACTGGATAGCTGAAGTACCACTTTTACGGTTCCGTAGTAAACAGGGAAGTCTTATAGTTTCGCTATGACCGCCTGTCGGGAGGCGGATTAGCTCAGGACTTAGTCCGGGGAAGCTGTAATTTGGCATGAGCATACATATTAATTACGACGACAAAATGGTACGATATATTTTTGGTCTTTTTTCTCCTCCGTTTATTTTTTTTAGTCGTCATTTATAAAAGCCTTACTTTAATAAAGAATTACTTAAAAATACATTTATGGTGATAATAAATATGAAAGAAGGGGCAATACATTTATGTTATAAAGTTAAAAGTAAAACTACTGGAACCCACAGTTAAATGGTTTTTCTATACAAACTTATGTTAGATACATATAGGATATATCCTAACACACACAGTACACATCATAGTAACTGTTGCTGACACAAAGTAGCATAATATATAATGTCAAAGTCAAATTTTTTTAAGAGAAAGTAACTCCATACGACTAAAGGCTGTATAACATTGTAAAGATACTTGAGCAAACTTTGGAAATATTATTATGACTTTCGAGAGCACCACACATTGTAAACTTCTTCAGATATTCCACGTAAGTTGTATAACTGAAAATCTGATGAAACTTCAAGAAAGGAAAAAGTTTGGGATCGAGATGCGAAAGTTTACCTAATGCCTGTATGCGACGACGTATTTTACGTTTTAATCTTATAAATTTTAGTTTGATACATTCAGTGTGTAACTGGTTTGTTTTAGTTTCCGGGCCTGATAAAAATAAATTAATGTAGCAAAAGGGCTATTTGCAAGCAACCCTACGTAATATATTGGTTGAATGTAGTTTTTAGTTTCATCGTTATTAATGTAAGAAATAAATATCTAATAAACTTACTGTAAGTGATGGCAACTCTAGCAGTTCCATCAGGAAGGTCTGAGGAAGACCGCCATCAAAGTTCTCCACGCACTCTACGTAAAGAGAGTCGATGCTCTGGTTGGCTACCGTGCAGTTCTGGAGGTGGAACGGTCGACCTAAAGAGGAATTAAGGATTTTTTTAAAAACGTCTAGAAACTTTACTCTTACTCTCACTGTCACTCTCGTTTCAGCGTTGGTCGTGAAGACATCGTTGTTCTGAGGCTCCTATCTTACCTGAAGATGCCCTGTGTAAGGGCGAAACACGTGTCGTGTTGAATAGTTTCTCGATTTTTCGGGAAATTGTAGTAGCGCGGGAATTGTTACAAAGATATTTTTAATCCATCACTTGTTTATCTAGAAATTTTTCTATACCTTTATTAATTTTTTGCGCATTTTTTTACTTTAATGTATGACATGAGTAGAAAGTAGAAAGAAATAAAACTATAAGTTTATCAATACACAAAAATACTATCCTATGTCTACAAAAAAAAATTATATGAAAATCTTATTTAATAATTAATAAGATTTATTTTCTTTCACATAGGTTAACTATCTACTTAAAGTAAGAGCCATGAGTGGATCGATACGTTTTGATTGTCACTTCCCAATAACTGCTGTGAATTCTCAATGGTTTCTTTGTGCGAAATTACTTTTCCAAATCAAATCTACATAAAAAACATAGCCTGCCCATCTCTAATGAATAGCCAAGCTGAATTTAACAGCTGGCCGCCAAACTCGAATGCAGTTTCCAGGAATAGTTTTACTTCCTTAACTTTTTTGGCAGCATACGTGACTAGCACATTCACAACTTTTTATCGGATTTATTTCCAAGTTGAAAGGTCAAGTAATAGTTTGAATTTTATGAACGGTCGTGCAGTTCTTCTACCTATATGAAATACCTGGTTCAAAAATTAGTTAAATGTTTCTTGTACTGGATTCCTGATATTAAGACCTTTTTTGTAGTTATGGTTTTATTAACATTTTGAATAGAGGTATAACTTAGCTGTTATAAAAGTCAAAATATGTTTTATTTAAGTAGGCCTACGTACAGGCACTTTTGAATCGACAGAATGAACAGCGATCTGAGCAAATTATTAATAAAGTAATGATGCAGAAAAATATTTAAAAAAAATCGAATTAATGAAATTAAAACATGAAATAATCATACTTGTAATTCTTACATTGAATGATAAAAATAACTTATTGATAACTTATTAATTTATATTTTCGTTAAACTCTTTAAGTAACTAATTACAATAAAATATGTAAAACTAAAACTTTATTGTTAACGTACCAAAATTATTTTTAAAAAAGTCTTCAGGGCTCACGTGGGAACATTATGGCACACAATGAGAAAAAATTACCTAAATGAACGTATCATAAATTAAAAACTTTGAGCAGCTACCTGCGGCCACTAACTGGAAGAGGCATGGCACTTTTTGCTGGCCCACTGCATTTTCACCATAGCATGCCAGGGTCCCGTACTCCATATCTGTGGTAGGGGTGTAGTTCAGAGTTGAAGTGTGTCCGTGACTGCTGTATAACCTGGCGAACAGAGAAGATTGGTGGAAATTGTGCATAAAAGTTGAGACAAATATTGAATAGGATAGAAGTCTCAAGCATACATATTCAATCATAATATCAATACACAAACCTTTTTGTAATTTGTCTAGACGTCGGTTCTTGATAATATTTTAAAATTGAATTAGCTTATAAGTGTAGTTACTACTTTATGGAAGAGCGCTGTTTTCTGTAATACATTCATTTATCTAGTCCATTAATTATAGATGTCCTATCTACTAATGGTATCTTAGATTAAAGCTATATTTGTATATTTTTAATCATAAGTTTTTGTGGAAATAAATATATTATTATTACTTGCTACGATCTGGCACCCAATTTTAGCTTTATTCATGCTCATTAACCTTCTCATACACTCGCGTTGGTTTAGGCTACTTTTGACCTGCCCTATCTTCAAAACCGTGTACAACAGTAAATGTACACATACAGGCTTATATAATATTAAAAATAAGTAGGTATGTATTAGAACAGAAACTTCTGTTCAATTTAGTTTTGATTGTTTCAAGAGACTCCTTAGAGATACATTCGTACTATACTAGCCACTGCTAGTTGAACTCAAAGAGATTGCTTGCCTATTCTGTTCGTTGAATATAAGACAGAATATTTCATCTCGGTATGTCAATTTTCCTTTGCGTTCTTGACAATTACGATAACATTCAAGCTGTTATTGTGTTTCAATTTCATGTTTAAGTCTGATGATCTTCTACGTTTTCAAAAAGATGTCATGAAATAATATAGATTATTATGTACCTTATTATCTCAGTTTGATACTGTGAAATTAATTTGTCACAAAATCATATTCATAACAAGATTTTTTGATATATTTTAGTTAAAAAAGTAACTTAGTAAAGATGCGCTGGTCTCTGATTAACGTATTAAACCGTTAATCAGAGATCAGCGCATACTCTCAGCTCATACATACTTTAGAACTATCACAGACTAAATTAATGACAATGAAATTTGATTCTCTGAACCGATTTCGAAACTTAATCTGTTTCGCAAAGCGTCGAAGTTTCGTTGAAGAAACTTACCGAGGTGGTATTTCTGTTTGCTCTCCGGAGTTATTGAAGGTCCAATGAAATGAGACTAAGGCGGGGTTGGCGTCAACTGAACAGTGTAACGAGACAGTCTCGTGTTTCAAAGCCCCAAACAGCTCACCATCTCTTCGCTCGGCGCACACCGGAGCATCTGTATGGAGAGGCACATCAATTATGAAGTAGGCGTGCTAAGTTATTACAATGTATTAAAGGGTCTTAGGCTGTCTTGCAGGAAAATTATTACAACAGTTTTTGAAATACTTTAATGCATGCAGGAACTGTCGATATATTTTATTGTGTAGGATAATATTTTTACTTTCTTATTTCTGTCCGAGTTCTAACTTTTTAAGAAAGATTTGGTGTTGGTGTTGGGTAGTAACTATATATTATTTGGATTATTAAAACGAAAACAAGACGTTATCTCTCACAATTATTTGCTTATGCGATTTCTTTAGTAGGTTTGATGTTACTATTTATTACCAGCGCTTATGTTACACACTAGGAATCCTATTTCAAAAGAAGTCCTAGTAGTTAATATGCCTATTTCTTGAAAAAACAATAATGGCATTATGTCAATATGAAAACTGCGAACTATTTAACGAGAGAACTCAGTTGGTTCGTTACAAAACTGAGCGCCCGGGCAAAACTTGGTCATGGCACAACTCCACAGGAACAGAGAGTTCATTATGCAACTAAAGAAGATAATGTAAGTCCACCATCCTTCCTTACTAATATTATAAATGTGAAAGTAACTCTGTCTGTCTGTCTGTTACTCTTTCACGCCAAAACTACTGAACGGATTTGAATGAAATTTGGCATACAGATGGTCTAGACCCTGAGAAAGAACATAGGCTACTTTTTTATTTCGATAAGGGGGTTGTAAAGGGTTAAAAAGGGGAGGGAGTGAAAAGTTGTATGGGATTTCTTAATTTTAAAAGATAAAACCTTGAAACTTAATATTTAAGCACTTGATAGGAAATAAATAAACATTTGTTCTAGCGTTTTTGAATTTTCGTCCTGTGAGAGATGAAATAGGGGTTTCAACCCCTCAAGTTTGTATGAAGTTCGAAATTTTTGAAAATAAAAATATAACATTTTGTATTTAGGCACTAAATAATAAACAAAAAATCGTTTGTTCTAGCATTTTGAAATTTATACCAATATGGGGGTGAAATAGGGGTTGAATGTTTTTATGGGTGTTCTTCATTTTTGAAGATAAGACCATGAAACTTGGTACGTAGGTCTCTTAGGATGTGCAGAGATTTTCTACAAACGGAATTCTCGAAATTCGAGCGGAACGGAACGGATTCGGCACGGGAACTACGACGCCAAACTATTCTAGGATCATGCATGATATTTAAAAATTTTGGGTGTATCAAGTTAAAAAAATATTTTGGCTTTTGAAGTTCCTTTTAACGAATTCTCTGCATCGCCGCCGCTGATATATACTATACCTACTAATGATTCTTATTAAATAATAAAAATGCTACCCAAAAATACTATTCCACGCGGACGAAGTCGCGGGTAACAGCTAGTAACATACATAAATATTAAAAAAAATCATCATATCCATATTTCAAATTCAAAATTTGGTGAGAAAAAGTTAAATTAGACGGAAGGACCTTTATGTGAATGAAGATGCAGTATTCCGCTAGTAACTTTGAAATTGAACTTGGAGTGTGTCTTTGTTACCGTGTTTTTCCTAAGATATTGATTCTTGTAAACGAAGTTAAAGCAGATATACAGTGTGTTTGGTCATCGACTAGCAATAATTTTATTTATATATTAATTATTAATTATATTATCGACAAAAATAACCATTAGGGGAGTCAAACCCCCCTCTTTTTGAAATAGCGGCCATTTTAATTTGTTTACTTACGTCTTTCTAAAAAATATCGATGTAGATGTGTACAGATGAATATCATGGAAAAATTAAAGGAGCAGATTCAAATTGTTCTATGATAAATGATAGCAATACCTTTATTTGAATAATTTTAAATGAAAATATTAAAGTTTATTTACAGTTCCGATAACATGATGTAAAAGGAAATAAGGAATACATTAAAGCGTTTAAGAATCATCAATCAATGCCAGAATGATGGAGTGAGTTAACTGTTATCCGTTTTCTGTGGTCAACTTATAACGAGGGTCAAACTTCTCTAAAATAGAAGAAACTATCAGACTTTAACACAGATTGATATCCCGAACTTATTCTTAAGATCCCCGTTTCATATTGGACTGAAAGATAATCACTGTGGCTTAATGAATGAATTAATATCTTCTGAGACATTTTGAAACTTAAGTGATTAATAACAAAAGAAAACTTCCTTTGTGGCATTATGCGGTTAATGGTGTCCCAACACATTAGGGGAAATCGTCATTTAAGTACACGCTTGTTAAAACTGAAGTTATAAGGTTAAGTATAATGCGGATGTTACAGACAACGTATAATGTAGTTCAGAACAGGGTAAATAGCTTTAGAGGATGACTGTCGAAGTAAAAGCTGTAACATGATCAATCAATATCATATACTAAAATGTCATGAAAGAAATATGGAAGATTGAAATATTAAATATGAAAGAAACAAGGTTATCACATAAAGGGTTATTTTATTTGATTTATTTTATGTGTTAATAAAAATATGTTTTATGCAAATTTACATAAACTATAAAACATGCTTGAAATTTGAATGATCGCCTGCGGTCTCAGGTCGGATGCGTCCTGTTTTTTAGTCATGTTATTTTTTTTATCCAGGGTTTTTAAAATTCACTTACTAACTATAATAAAAAACTAAAAACCGAATACAATTTGATTCACTAACTATGAAACGTGTCGACATAATGTTTCGTCTAAAATGTTTGAGAAGACACAAAAACGAGCACAACACTAGGTTCATGTATACATTACATAAGGTTTTGTGGGCGATATCGTCATGAAAGCGTTTAGACATTATCCGTAGCAAAGTTCACCGCATTGCCAACATTTTCTAAACGTTTCCTGGCTGTGTCTGAAGTAAGCTGACACGTAAGCTTCGAGCCACAGCCTAAATTTGAAATGGGAAAGTAGATATTTTGAATAAGTTTACATGATGAAGTATTTTAGTAAATAAATTATTTTACTGTGTAGACACATTTGGTATTTTAAAATGTCGTTTTAGTTAATCGAATAAGTATGTAATTTTTTTCAAATGAAGTTAAGTAAAATTGGCTAAAGTTTTTAAGTCAAATACTCTTTGCAGGCTGTCTAGCCTGCCTAGATATAAACATATCAAGTATTATTTTTAGCATCTTGTAATAATTCTATTAAAAATGAATTTTTCCTTTCTTCCTTCGTATCTGAAGCTTGAAACGGCAACATTCTGTTAGATTTTGGATTTTTATGTTTACCTCGTTAATCTACAACATTCCTTATATTCTGCAAATATTGCAGATGTTGCTTTGTGTAAGTAAAATAAAATTTATTTATTAATTATAATAGTTTATGAATGTTAGTAAGCTAATTATTAGTAAGTTGTTTGAACAGTTTTGTTGGGGATATTTTTTATTTTATATGCAATAAAAAATACTTTGTAAAAAAAAAAAAAATGATATCAGTATTGACTTTGTATATAATGGAATCTGCGGTGATCGAATCGTCTGTAAGGTGGTTATGAAACCTGTTGTTGTTTAGCGAAGCAATGGCTAATTGTTTTCTATCTTGTAAACTCTGTTATTTTATAAATTTACCTCATCAAACTATTGCCGCCTTTTTGATCCCTAACGGAATGATTTCATATCCTACCTTATTCTAATTATCTCCATAACGACTTCATTTACACAGGATCAGCTGTTCATGCGTGAAAAGATACAGTTACGTTTTCACGCCTAATGTCAGTGCCTAAATTCAGAGTTGCTCTGTCGTTTATTAAAATTATAAACGACAAAGCAACTAAATAGAAAGAGCAAATAAAACATTTCTCATGTCCACATATATTTAGACTGTGGTCAAACTCTGTGGATACAAACGTAGGATCTTCAGAATCCCCATGACATTTCCTAACACGAACATACCCCAAGAGCTTTACACATCTGACGTTTTGATCTATTTATACACTCTGTTTTGACGTAAATAATTTTGTTACGTGATACTAAAAAAACATTAGCTGAAATATTTAAGTTTTCAGTATATTGTACATTATATGAACAAAACGATAATTATTGTTACATTTATTATATTTTTCCATTTTCTATTAACATTACGAGTACAACAGACGATATATGAAATAATCATCATAGATCTTTTATAAAACTTTTAGTTGCTAAAAATTTGCTATTTAGTAGCGTAACAACGAGTGCCTTTGCGCAACTACACAACCCTTTAATAAATTATAATTTAATGTGTTTTCTATTTTTTTTAAATTTGTTGTTATATTTTCTGTTCGTTTTATTTTTATATGTAAATGATATAAATATGTGTTTTAGTGCAATAAACGTTTTTGTCTATTTTCATGAATATAAAATGTACGTATTTGTATGTGTGGCATACAGGTACAAACAAAGTCTATATAGAAACTTATAATAATTATACTTACATCTGACCAACAAAGTAACCGGGTTGCTAGTCCCTTTTCCTTCGCTGTTTGCGGCCATGCACGTGTAGTCCCCTGCCGCAGCCCTGGTTACGCTTTGCAGCACCAGGCTTTGAGCACTGAGAATGATCCCAGCGCCTTCGTTGTGGAATATCTCGTTGTTCTGTAAACATTTCACCTTATGAAATTGTGATAAAGCGTGATAAAGATTATTTTATTTTTACCTATTTAGGTTCCCATTTGATTTACCTAGTATAGGGGACTGTCAGTAAGTAAATCAACATTATACTACCATTTCGCAATCTATTTTTTAATAATTTATCTACTAAAGAGCATTTTTAAGATTTTACATGTTGTAAAAATTAAATCTTGCTAGTACTATGGGGTGTCGGGTACCTTGTACTAAAAAAATATAAGCATAGAATATATTTTCATCTTATTTTTGTGTTCACGTGAAATGATTATTCAAGCACTGAAACTTAACTTTACTGTTACATTTTGTCATAAACTTTTGTAAATTTAAATATTAGAATGTAGAAAATTCTATGTATAACATTATGGCGACCCCAATTTATAGTGGTGGCAAACAACATAAGCTCCGCATGCATACGATATGACGTATAAGATATTCAGTTGCCTTCCCGCAGAGGAATCGGATATTCTACTTAGAATATTCAAAGGTTCCACCAGTAGGGAGGCGTCTTACATTGATGAATTGATGATTCTAGTAATTCGAGTCACTGAGAATATATGGCTTTATCGTGAAATTTATATGTTATGATGAAATTGGGAGGGAAGATAAATTTAATGCGGTATAGTAGGTAGTTCACTGTACTTGATGTTTATATGAAAGTAATTCTTTTGAATCAGACAATGGTTGACTATATTAATAGCTTTTAATAACAGCTGAAATAAAATATCTAACTTGATTAGAATAGTTAACAGGTATTTATTCCAGTTATTATTAAATATTCTATTTTATACCAAAATATCTGACAGGTGCGAGTTCTCCTACGCAAAAGGATTTACATTATCTTTCTGGCTTTTAATATTTGGTTTTCTAGAGCAAACTCTTATAAAACCAATACTGTTTATTATGGTTCATGAGATACAGTTTGCTAACAGACAAACGGACATCGGAGGATTAGTTTATGGTCTTGTTGTCACCCTTTGGACATGAAAACCAAAAACACAACAAGACCGGTATTAATAATTGCACTACACTGTGGCGCTCTTAAGCGCGCTTAAGTTGTCACGTGATATGTTCTTTTGCTGAGAATAATAGAGCTACTTTGTCTCTCTTATCTGCAACAGGTAAATTCCAATCGGCCAGTTTCTCACATAAAACAGTGTACTTTTTGTATTTTAAGTTAAATAGCACTTCAACTGAGAACTCAATGCACCAACAGTATGGGAGTACCTAGAGTACTTACGTCATGAAACCAGACGAGCCGATGCGTCTTAGGATTAGCCTTGACAGTGCACTCGAAGTAAACGTCGTCGCCTTCCTTGATCTCGTCCGGATTCAGGCTGGAACCCATCCTGAGGTCTACCTCCGGTACATCTGCGTCGGAATTAAGCCATTAAGCTGGCTTTATTGAATTCAATGCAAACGTTTCAGAGTAGTTACGGAAATAAGCTAGTAAAGCTGTATCTGTTTCTTAAAGTATAAACAGCGTGGTTTTTGCTATAAGAAACTAACAAAATTGTGAAGAAAGATCAGTTTAGTATATATAAACCTATTTTCTAGACTGCTATAAAGTTTTATAGATAAATATGTAGGTATTTTACAGTTTATAATATCTAGTATACTGTCAAATGCACACAGTATAGGAAATTTTAAGGTGGCATCAGAAGGAATAAATAAAAAGGCAAAATGAGCCAGCTTTGCTTCTAAAGTTACTGCACCTATGCGATGTAAATTTCCGTTGCAAGTTTGCAGTTCTGATATGCCTTATATGGTAATATAACCCAGGAATGTAAACTTTAATGAGAGAGACGCTTCTCAGAATTTTGAACGTGAAATTTCGTATCACTACTCTTCGCTATGTATGTAATAAGCTGTCAGGGTAACAGTTTAATTACACGAAAGGACAATTTCGGCAATAAATGTTAATTTGTATTTGACCCTTTTAGTGAGTCGCTAGAACAAAGCTTGGAGCAATCCAGCAGTGACACTTACAATGAACATTCAAGCGCCATTTGTCTTCTATAGCTGAGTCCTTTATCTTGGGGTTCTCGGCGCGACACGTCAGATACTTGCCGTCGTCCTCCAAACTAGGCACTAAGCTGAGAATGCTCAATGTTTCGTTGTTCTCCGAGAACTGCAAACAAAAACCATCTCTAACTACATGTAATAAAAGTTTCGTATTTTCATGGCAGTGTGTCCACAGTTTTTTCTCATTTTTCATGTTTAATCTTGGCGGAAGTATTTTGAAACTACTTAGTCTTAATAATTGAAATGGCTATGATATGACTATGACTGGTTTAAAGTCTATGTATCGCAACTTTAAGATAATAATTTATTCGTATGTTTGACTTCCATAAACATAGAAGGATTTTGAGACTATTGTCTTAATTAATAAAATATCAATGAGTCGTTTCGAGTCGATATAAAATGCATTTCCATTTAAAAGCTTCCAAATTGGAATTTATACCTATACTTTCTTAAACGTTAAAGCTAACGTTTAATACACAATTATAATATGTAGATGTTCTGTTTTAATAACTCTTAAGTGTTAATATGTTAGAGCTGTGTTTGCTATTGACCTGCTGTCTTCTATAATGATTATAGAAACTTTTATACAAATATATGGATGCACATAATAGTCGAAATAAACTTAAACAACTAACAGCCGGTAGCTATAAGTATATAAGTCAAAAATATTTTATTTTTATTTTGACGTTTATAGTTATTATTAGGTCGGGGAAAAAGTCTTTTCGCATAACGTAGGTATAAACTTATTATAAATTTTTTTTGACTGTACTATTTGTGTCTGGCTGGTTTTGGTAACATTAAAAAGGTTCCATTATAAAGAAAAGAAAAAAATAAAAAAAAGTTGTTTCCCGCTATTTTTCATTTGTTTTTCTCTCCGTTAAAATGAGTGAATCTAATGAAGAAATTCGATACATTTTAAAATTTTATTATAAAAAAGGCAAAAATGCAACTCAAGCAGTAAAAAAAAATTTGTGATGTTTATGGACCTGATGCAGTGTCAGTAAGAGTAGCACAAATTTGGTTCAAACGTTTTCAGTCCGGAAATTTTGATGTTAAAGATGCACCTCGCTCTGGTCGCCCTGTTACGAATAAAATGGACGCCATTTTTGAAAGAGTGGAGCAAGATCGGCATATTAGTAGTTACGATGCAGCTGAAGAACTGGGAATTGACCACAAAACAGTTTTAACCCATTTGAAGAAAGCTGGTTCTACAAAAAAGCTCGATATTTGGGTGCCACACGAGCTCACTCAAAGAAACTTAATGAACCGTGTACTCATTTGCGATTTATTATTGAGACGTAATGAAACCGAGCCGTTTTTGAAGAGATTGATAACTGGCGATGAAAAGTGGATCACGTACGACAAGAACGTGCGAAAAAGGTCGTGGTCGAAAGTTGGCCAGGCTTCACAGACTGTGGCCAAACCTGGCCTAACACGAAATAAGGTGATGCTGTGTGTATGGTGGGATTGGAAGGGCATTGTTTATTATGAGCTTTTACCGCCCGGCAAAACCATCGATTCTGATCTTTACTGCCAGCAACTGATGAGATTAAAGGAAGCAGTCGAGAGAAAACGGCCGGAATTGATCAACAGGAAGGGTGTGGTCTTTCATCACGATAACGCTAGACCACACACATCTTTAGCCACTCAGCAAAAATTAAGAGAGTTCGACTGGGAGGTCCTGGTGCATCCACCATATAGCCCTGACCTTGCGCCTTCAGATTTTCACCTGTTTCGGTCTCTGCAGAATTCTTTAGGTTCTGTAAGGTTGACCTCAAGAGAGGACTGCCAAAACTATTTGTCCCGTTTTTTTGATCAGAAGTCCCAAAGTTTCTACAGTAACGGGATAATGTCTCTGCCCACAAAATGGCAGAAAGTTATTCAACAAAACGGTACATATATATTGTAAATAAATGTAAATAAACTTTGAAAAAAATGTCTTGCCTTTTCATACAAAAATACGAAAAGACTTTTTCCCCAACCTATTATTTTTGAA
Organism: Musotima nitidalis; assembly: GCA_949126915.1. Classification (NCBI taxonomy): domain Eukaryota; kingdom Metazoa; phylum Arthropoda; class Insecta; order Lepidoptera; family Crambidae; genus Musotima; species Musotima nitidalis. The sequence goes on from OX421431.1 coordinate 1,329,297, forward strand.
CCAGTAAACAGTCAAAAAATTCAATGAATTAGGAGAATTTGTATCTTATTAACAATGTGTATACCTTTTTCTCCAACCGCTTGAGATGCCTATTGTTCTTCCACCAAGTGACGTCCGCTTCGGGTCGGGAACCTGTCGTCTTGCATTCGATCTCGTATCGCTTGTCCGCCGACACTTGCTTGTCCTTTGTCAGTATCGTTATAGATATAGGTTTCACTATAAACAATATAAAAAGTTTAAAAAAAAATTTTTTCATATAAAGTAAGAGAAATATAAATATTTTTATGGGATTATCAAACAATGCTAAACCATACTATGGTTTTTAATTAATGTAACCTGTGTTCGCATTAAATGATTTAATTTTGATCATATTCTGTATAGATTTATGAACTTGATTTACATCGTTACGAATTTTATTGTGAAAAATATTGGCATGCTATTAGTTAATGACTGAACAGGCAGACCTTTCATCACTTATTGTTAACATCTATAGTGTACCATAATCAATTGCAAATATATTATATATAACTTATATTTAATTTCAATGATTTCTTTGAAACAAAATACATTTCATAACTGTTTTGAGTAAACTTACTTCAGCTTAGAAAAAAGCATACCCCAAAGTACGGTTGCTAGTAAGTAAGCATAAATATGTAAATACCATCAGCTATGGACTGTACTTTTATTTACTAACTACAGTTGCGTTACGCAGCTTTCTTCGTTAAATGATGACAATAATTGTTTTTTACTATTTGGGTCAATAAATAGTTACTCGTTAATAGTAACATAATTAACCAAGGTTATTTTAATATGTGCATAACTATAATCATTAAACACAAATTGCTTCCGGAATTTATTAAGCAAACGTAGCTGCAAGCTGCAAACGCAGGTGCAAGCAATATTTATGTGGTAACATTCAAAAAATTGTATAATAGTATAAAAAAACTTACGATTGATATCCAAAATCAATACTTTGGTTTCTGGAGGTGCTAAGTTTGTATTAGAAGCTTGGCAAACCAGCCTAGCATTAAGGTGTTGCCTTCCAATGTTAGGAAATGTGAGGGAGTTGATCGTGATTCCATCAGCTCTCACTTCGTACGAGTCGTCAATCATCTCATTCTCGAGATACCAGGTCACTCTTGGCCTTGGTTTACCTAAAATAGTAACATTAATCTGTAGATAGGAAACAGTTCAATGACGAATATGATTGGTGTGATTTTTAAATAAATAATATTGTGGTGCCTATACACACAAAATAAATTGGTTTTGTGTAAAGTACCAAATTTTCTTAAGTTAACTATAAGTTCAAGAAATCAAGCACAACCTATTTGTTAAAGTATCATCAATGATAGCTTCGATTGTCGCAACGACTACAAAAACCAGCTATTGGGTGGCAACAATAATCAATATAATTAACTTCAAGAAAGTTGCTTCTTGCGTATGCTCGAAACCTGTAATTTTCATATTTTAATCAATATCAATTACAGACTTACCTCCTTCGACTTCACATATTAAATGTACATTTGAACCTTCATTGTAAGGTTCTACTAAATTAGCTTTATCTTTTTTTTTGGCATCGTATATCTTTGGACGATTAGGTGGAACTGTAACAAGGAAAAACCTCATGAAACCATAAAAAAGGCTTAAATATTGCATTTATAAAACCTGCTTGGTATATTCTGAGCCCTTGTTCTTAAACCAGAAAGCGGTGGAATTTAATCCTGATTAGGGTCTGTTTAGTTGTAGGAATTTTGCTATAGCCGACTGAAACTTGACTATTCTTATACTACGTAAACTGCGCTTACAAATTAACACTCGCATAATATTAGTGATCCTATGAAATTAGTACGTTTTACATTATCATTCCGTATAATATATAGTTCATGCTTGTTTATTTGTATTTATATAAGACCCAGTATATATTTAAGTTATCTTGAGTCATGAGACTAAGTGATTCCGATCACTGAAGTTATGCAGCACTCTTAAAGGATTTTCCTTAAATATGTGAATGTTTGTAATATTCAAAGAGTCGAATGAATCCTAGGACCTGAGCTTACCTTCTCTCCATGGTCAGACGTGTATTGATATTGAGTATTTAAAAAAAAGTAAATTGTATTTCGTAACATTATAAGTACTAATAAGAGAATCTTTGTAGTCCGTAATTCACATTAAAGCCTAAAATTATCGTCACAGTGTATGTGTGCTTATGTGTTCAAATTTCAACAATTTGCGGTTGTTCTCGTAGTTTGAGGCTTATTTACTGATGTTATATTAAATTCTTATGGTAAATAAGTTAATGTAAATACTGCGTGACGAGATTAACAACAGAATAATGTAGCTATTATTTGAACGGAGTGCTCCACAGAGAAGACAATTCAAATAAGCAAATAACAAGTTAGGGGCAGTTATTTGTGAGATTCTATTTCAGGCTTAGAGCAAGATTGCTATAATGAATGAGTATTAACTCCGACACTTTTATATTTTGCTGAGATACTACCGTGTGGCTTCGGCCTCGAATAGCGTCACTCCGTTTTATCTCACGGGGAGTAATAATAGTCGACGAAGTGAAATTCTACCGGATGTTGGGCAGCAGCGTTATCCTGCGTACTGCGATCACCAACCCGCCAGCCCAGCTTGGTAATTAATGAAAAAATACCCCAAATAGAATGTAATCTATTAGGGAGTCCAATGTTCAGCAGAGGACTTTAAAATGCTAATATGATGAGATATTAAGGATACTGAAGCACTCACACACAGAGCTCAGTCCTTAAATTCTTAACTGTATGTAAGCTATTTGTCATTAAGTGCTTCCATGTTTCAGACGGCACACATGTTGACGGCCATGGCCCCTGATTGCATCATCACAATGCTGATTTAACTTTTGAATAGAACTTAGCTAGTAGAGTTAATCCATAACGTATTCTATGTAAAACAACAATTAGCGTTTAAAGTTATGGGCGTTCGTTAGGCTTAGCTTATTTTATTTCCTTGATACTTACTTATGACACTGAAGTTGACCTTCAAATTCCTCGTAGGTGAGTTTTTAAAGTCAACCCTACATCTGTAGACGCCTGCGTCGACCCCTTGCACGTCGTCTACCATCAGCACTGCTGGAGTCGCTCCTCCTCTGAAGAAAGCTCGGTTTCCGAAACCAGATTGCGAAGACCACAACTTTGGCTGCGTCATCGATCGACCTCGTATGTCGTAGCTGTGATGAATGTTTAGTTAAATTAATATAGTTAAATATTGTAATCATTAAGCAGATAAATAAAAAACATTACAAACACTTTATTATTTACATGTAAGCCCTTCAGCGCATCCCGTTCGCAGATAATAATATGAAATAACCCAAAACATAGCCTACTTTCATTTGCAGAAAATTGAATAATTCTACTAGCAAAATAAATTATCCCTTATATTTTGGAGTGAAAAACATTTAACGGGGAGTATACGCAATAGCCGGTTGTTATGTTTTAACCGAAATATGGGTGATTATAATTTAAGCAAAGCCCGATTTTAGGATTGATTTTGTATACTTTCACACCACTGTTTTAATTAGAAAGTTTTAATATTTAAAATCTAATGAAGAGAATTGATAGGAGGATCCTCTGTAAGACAATTTATGTGTAATGAAAATTGTGCATACGTTTCCCAGCTTCTATAGACGCAGGTCTCTTGAGGTGTCTCGAAACGGCAGTAATGCTGCCTGCCATGAGTGGGTGCGCTTATTTATACACACATACAATCACGCCTGTACCCTGTTCCCGAAGGGTTAGGCAGAGGCATATTATACGGCCCACATTTTGTCAATTATATTGTTGTTTCCACTTAATAGGTGGCGAACCTATTGCCTATTACCGGGAACTTTTATGTTCGACACGCCTCGTCCGTTGATGGGCAGATGCACCACTTGCAGGTGAAGTTGGCTTAGCCACCTAAGTTGTTGGACGTTCTTATTTTTTGGAATGCGTATACTGCTTACTATCTTGGTCATTATGACGAGTCACTTTAAAATGAAATACCTGTACAATGGTTCTCCATCGGACTCTTTGAACCACAGCACCATCACGACGTCGTCGTCGGAGTGCAGCGGCTGGATGTCACAAGGCAGCGACGCTTTCTTCCCGAGGACTCCTTGCACGTCAGACGTCGGAACTGTAACCAAAAATGACGATTGAAGTCTTGAGAAATAATAAAACATACTTACATTCTAATGCACGAAAAAACTTGACAAACAGATGAAAGTTGGTAAATATTTGCTGCCGATATACGAGTATTGCTCTTCTCGTAAACTACACGTGAAACTCAAAAAAAACAGTTTAACAATTATTCGAATAATTGATGGACGGATGGATGATATAAATTAGCAATCATTTATTTGGATATACGATGATAGTCGTTGTGGAATATTTACTGTATAAATGATATGTGAACGTTTAGAAATACTCAAATATGTAACAATCCTTACATTCCTTTGACATTTTAAACAACGTCATTTAGCCTCCAAAGTAGGATTATATTACGGGTTCTAGAAAACGGAAAAAGATATTTGGTAAAGACATCCTTAATTTAAAGAAAACACCAAAATATATATTCATGTGAGTACAAAAGGTTTCCTTGAACACATGAAGAAATAACCCGGAAACAAATGCAAATAAATCAAGTTGGCAATTTATTTGTATTCATATAAAATATATTTCGTAAACAAAAATACATGCAACCGAACGTCTCGTTCCCTAAATAATGGTTCAGCTAAGCTAGTCTACTCAAGTCTACATTGTTCTTAATTCATGTACTTATAGTATCGTAGAATTATCCCTTCTCTCTCACTCACTTTTCAGCCAAAAATGTCTGTGCTAAAACATAACTCTGCTGCAACTATTAGATGTCTTTTAAATAGTTGTATACACCCCATATTTTCAAAATTAATAACGATGTCTAAACCATTACAGGATATAAGATTAACCCACAAGAACTTATAATACAGTTTATGATTCTTGACACAAATCGAGCGTTATTGTCGAGTTCAAACCAAAGTGCTACCTGAGCGGGGGTTCAGTAAAATACGACACAAAATTCACGTTATTACCCTTAGTGGTTTGCTCATGGATCGCCTCAGAATTTACCAACTACGAACACGAACTTCTCGGCATTTCCCATATTATACAAGTTTTGAGCGAGAAAATTTGTTGCAGTATTACAAAGTTAGCTTTTATTTTTCATTCATTTTAGTTCAACATAGTATCCGATAAGAAGGAACATTTTGAACTATATTCGATTATTACTATCACGAGTCGAGGATTACAACGATTTTTATAAATATTAGATATTATGTGATCTGATTTTGTGCCATATGAAATCCCATTGTACGCCCATGAGACAGACCACAGCTAGATATAAACAAACCTCTACTGTAACAACTAACCTGTAACCTGTGTTCAAAATAAACGATTTCGATTGATTGATGAGTATAACACCCATATGCTAAAACTAATTGATCACGCAGAACCATCTTGCACCAAATAAAGCAGAGCTTGTACTGTAAAAATCTAAGATTGGATAATGTTGGTAAGTACAGAATAACGTAGAATCTAAAATTTTTTTACTTCTATTCGTTCGTAGTTATATCTATAAGTTACGACATTTCAGAGAAATTTAAATAACATTTATAAGCCTAATGTTACTTATGAGAATTAGGTTGGAAGTATGTGGTCCAAAAGTATCTTTGTTCAGTCAGTGAAATTTTTCTGTGTCCACATTTTGCTAAGTTTGGTTTTCATTGTGTTTGCCAAGCATTTCTATAACCTATTGTTATTTATTTGAAATTTAAAAGGATCGAAGGAGAGTGACCTAATTCTTCGGACCAAGGAAATGGGCATTGAGTAAATTGCCTACCAATATTCCCCTACAAGCGTTTACGTAATTCGACATGGTACATACGATACGCTGATTTATCGCTTGCCGTAATAGGCACTTTTTTCGCCGTTGCCTGAATTACAGTAAAGTGGGACGAGGTTATGAAGGGTGTAATTTTTAGAAACTTTATATATATGTTTAAGATGTTAAAAAACACAAAGTGTTATTTTAGTCTAAGAGTAATACATGAGCCTATGACAGGTAAGAGCATATTTCATAGAGATTTCTCTTTTAAAACTTAAAAACAATACGAAAAAATACACAATAGGTTAAAATGAACTGGTTGGTTAAAATTTGATTACATAATAGTGTACGTACACTAGCAATACGATTAAAGAGTATTTTAAGAATAGTTTACGATATCAAAATTAAATTTGTTGACATAACCAAAAATTTTAATTCAAAATGATTTATGAATAATAAACGTTTGAGTTGAACTCCGTCGTACTACCTAAATGTCATGTTAAAAATAAAGCTTTTATTGTGCATGGGACAGAGATCGTACAAGCCGGGGACGTATCCCATCGCATTTAAACCCAAGTCGAATGTAATGTATGGCCTTATACTGTCATTGGTCACGCAATATTATTATGATGATATTATAATACGATTTATCTTTTACATGATCGATTTTGTATTTAACCTATGACGTAAAATGTTAGGTATTTTACTTTACGATAGTTACCTTTGCTGTCAACCAAAGGCATAGGTTTATAATATTCGTGTTATATAAAACTATATTTCGATGGTTTGTCACATACATAAAATACATATATACCACATACATACATACATTCACGCCTGTTTCCTCGAAGGGGTAAGTGGAGGCATAAAATATGCCCACACTTCGCCAATTATATAGTCCCACGTAATAAGTGGCAAGCCTACCGATTAGGTTAGTAGGTCAAATTTTATGTAGAAGATTTTTGTTTACATAGTAAGTTGCAGACCAATATCTACAACATTTTCAGATTTCTGTTTTGATACTATATATTTTTGTTTGTATTTTAAACAAAAGGCGCTCATAAAATACTTAAGAATTATTTTACTCCTGGTGATAGCTCGAATTTCCGATTTCAATTTAAAATTTGCTAGCGACATCGAGCCTGATTCAGAAAACAATTATTATTGATAAAAAACGTTATTGGAATTCAATTACATTCTATAACTCAATTACGATCGCTTTGATTTGTGGTATTAATTTACCACAAATTTTATATCAGGTTACAGAAAAAAAACAACTATATTTAATTTCAAAATCAGAACAATTGTCTAACAGGCTTCTTGCGAGATTTGTCTAGTAATTTTTATTTACAGCTTATAAGGCACCCGTCCTTCGATATGTGATTACTTATTTGAAGACCTCAAATCGGAAAAAAAAGTTTTATTTTTATACTGGGTGAAGACAAAGTATCAAAAGAGCTAGCCGGTGACGACGAAAATGAAGAGGGTTATAGTAGTATCACAATATTAACCATTTACATTATTATTAATAACCTTATTATTTAGTCACATTTTACTGTTTATGTGAAGAATTGATGGTGTTATTTTTAAAATTTTCTCGATAGTATGACATCATAACCTCATATCCGGGTATGACACAACATAATCCGTCAAAGTCAGTGTCCTATTAAAGGCAGATTCAAATTAACGTTATTCAATTATACACCTTATATCTTAAAGGCTGGTACCGCTTAATCATTGGATATTTTTATAGAGACTAAACGCCTTGGCATACAGTGCCAGTGAATCACTTTATTTCGTTTGTGCCATAACTGTCTTCATGTACTCATTTTTTGCTACAAACTTACGAAATTTAGCTATGAAAAACTGCGCAAGCATTCTCTTGATGTTGTCCCGCATTTGCCAAAGGCATCACGACATATCAGGTAGACTTATCTTAACCAAAATTAACCTAACCTTGTAATTCGTAACTACAGTCATCATTAGAAAGTTCAGAATCTCACAACGAGTATCGAAAGTGCTATGCCTCGGGTTTTACTACGAGACCATAGTTCAAATATTTTGCTTCATCTGCTTTAGCCAGAAATAAACGTTTTTGGACTGATGACCATTATTTAAGTCTTTGCAGCCAGATTCAGAGATTTGAAGATTCAAAGAGACAAATTCAACTTTTGTAAAATCATGAACTGAATTTCTTTAAAAAAAAATAAAAAAAAACAACCTCGTAGTAAGCTTCAAGGCAAATTTGTTATCAGATAGGCGATGTGTAAAGTATTTTTGCGAGGCTAGAAATGGATACAATACCAAACGCTGTACCAATAGGGTCCGACCTTATTTCAAAATATTAGCTGACAGCAGCGAAGTATTAGAGCAGTTTTCTATTTTTAGGGTTCCGTATGTGCGAATGAATAAACCCTTTTAGGATCACTCGGCTGTCAGTCATCATCATTATCTCAGCCCTTTGATATCTCACTACTGAGCACGGACCTCTTCTCACAAACCATAGTGAGAGTGAAAGGAAATCATGTCATACTCCATCACGCGAACCCTGTGCGGATGCGAAGACAGCTATGTGGCATCCCCCTGTGAGAATTTTCAAAACCGCCCTAACTATGGCCTCCACAATGACATCACGAATAGCACATTTAGTGATAACCGGGAACAAAAGCTCAACGTGCCATCCAAAATACGGAAGCATTCGATATTTAATGCACACAAAGGGTCATCAATCCGGTGATCTTTTACCGCCGCCTGATATCTAAGACCACCTAATACCGCGGAGCCAAATGTGTTTTAATACAAAAAAAATAAAAGAAACATAACAAAAATGTTACCATACGAAGTTATCTATTAATACCCTCTTCACAAAAGCCTAACTCGCGCTTGTCCCATATTTCAAACAACAGTTATAAATAATTCTCTTACAATCACACCAATTATTTATTTTAATTCCAAGCGTTAGTTTAGTTTTTTTATATAAATACATTCTTAGTACATATGAAACACCCAGAATAGTCCAAAAATATAATGGTTCTGTATGGGAACCGAACCCACGACCTAAAAAGCGAAGTGCTGATACTGACCTCCACGCCATATTGGTCATCCAAAAAGTTGATCTTTTTGAAATAACATAACTAGTTTTCTAGCTGCTTTGACAGAGTTGTCTCGACGACAGAACTCATTGACGTTTAATAAAGACAAAAAACAATTTTAGTATTAAATAACCATGTTCTAGTTACGTCGAAAGGAAAATGGCATGTCTACTGAGCAGTCTTAAGTCGACTCTCAAAGGACTAATCTCAGCAAACCCTATATTCGGTCTTATTTGGAGAGATCAAACAATATCCCGCAAGTCTTGGCGGTACTGTAGAAATAATAAAAGGCTTTACATGCCGTATTCTCTCCTTGTCCCGAGCATAAGGCAGCCTTATTACATCACCCGCTTCTAAGATATTCAACGGTACGTTTCTGTTTAAGGGCAAGATGGGACCCGGTTTTGCTTTTAACATGTCTCTTTGTGAATCAGATTCGGGACACGAGTGTTCTTTGTTGTAGCCACCGAAATCCCTGCCTTAGATATTACGAGGCGTAAAACTAAGCCTGAGTAATAACATTGAGGGGTGATATGAAAATATAATAAAGTCACTAGGTAACTTTGAGATTTGAACGTGTCACATAATACATAATTACATCTTTAAGTTGTGTAAGTTACTAACAATTAGACCAAAGTCGTCAAATAAATTAATTTAATAAAGCTTTATTAAATTTAAATTGCTATGACTTCTAAACTTTATCAAACTTATTACATTCTTATATTTTTTTATCAGTCAATGCAAATTTGTTAAGACATTTAAATTGAGAGCATACTCTCGTATGAGTAAGCTTCAAACATAAAAGGTTTTTTCATTATGAATTTTAAGAATAGGAAGTATTCAACGTTTCTAGATTTTTCTTTGGTTCAAATCTCCTTCGAATCGTTTCGCAACTTTTGCATGAATAGTAACAATCAATAACTATCAGAAAGTTTCGCATCTCTAATTTTTTTAAACATTTTACATACCGCTATATATCCCTAAGCTATACAGCGGAGGTATATGAAGTACTAAGCACTAACTGGCTATTTTAAATATAAAATAAAAAAATTGTGAATTTGTTCTAATAATGCGAACTGGTAGATCTGGATTAACATAGATGTCACCTTTTACTGTAGAAAAATACCTATTTAACACTGAAAAACACAATATGAAATACGCGTCGGTAGAGCCGCAGGCACCAGCTAGTAATGTAATAACAGTACTCCCACAGACATTTTAATTATAAATCTTTTCTTGTTGAACTCAAAGCTTACATCTAGGGGCTGCTACTTCCGCCCACTCTGATAGGACAGCGTCATAAATATTCAAACACTAGAAGGTTGGTCGTAACACTCCCTTTTTCCTCTGTAAAGAATTTAATTAACCCAATTTTCCTTTAAACACCTTTTAAAAGTTTTGCTACGGAAGAAACGAATGTCTCTTCGATGTATTTTCAGTGTTTAGGTTGTCAGGTTGACTAAAATGTAATTAAGCGAAATTATGGCTGATTTATGCGCAAACTTGTGAGTAAGTTCAGTCTGTAAAAAATTATATCAAATCATTTATTGCATATCACATAGCATGCTACTTAGAAACGCCTACTGATGTATTTTTATTTTAAACGAACTGTGCAGCGTGTTGCATTATTTTTAATTCCCTTTATCCTGTAGCTTGAGTTTGTCATGACCACTGAAATGTTTCTGCGGTAGTGGTGCCATGTGTCGGGTCATCACGTTCCCTTAAATATGGTTGAGCGAAATGATTGCTGGTTCATACGTGATACTCGTGAACGGATGCCGCCAGTGGAAACTGGTCTGCTTGTCTACTACTATTTTCCATAATTGTGTTGATAATCCATTTTTTCACAAAATAACTGTTGGTATTACGTGAGTTACATAAAATAACATATAAAAAGGTGGATTTATCTCTAGAAGAGATCTCTACCAGCCAACCCTTAGCAGTTGTAAACTAAATAGTTATACAGGATAAATGTTATCAAAGTAAAGTGTTAGTAATATAATAATGTTCATCGTGAGCGAGAACGTAATTATTTTCTTTTATTTTAAATTTTGTGACTGGGTTTTTTTTGTAGACTATGATTTAATTTAAGTACATTTTGTAACTGGCGGGAAATTTATCACCCGTAGAATGGTCCGTTATATGGTTTTAACCAACCTTGACGATTTTCTTGCCCGTTCTTTTACGATCAAGTCCCGCCCAACGTTAAATTTTAAGTATGCCCTTCATAAGTACTCTATTGAGCCAAACTTAAATAAATTATTTACATTGAATTGAACTATTAAACTCCTTAAAAATTGTTAAATATGTACATTTCAATCCGTTCTTAGTTTGGCAGTATCTAAAATTTTTGTAGACTTTAAGCACAATTTTAGCGGAACCCAATCATTAATTAATTAAAATGTATGTATTTAATTTAGAGCAATTTATGTACTTGCGACAAAATCTAGAACCAAGCTAGAATAAACTCTTTTAACTTTGAGTAGATAATAAACTAGAAAAACCTCTTTATATAAGAAAAATTAAGATTATGTCAGAGAGTTATGGAGAGGAATTTATTCAAAATTAAAAGAATTCCAAAAAAAAACATATAAATCTATAAAAAAAGCCACAAGTTACTGATGCACTTAATCAATGTAAATAATATAGTGGCGCTAGGCTGGCAAGACTTACAGACAATAGGTGGAGTCGCAGATTAACACATTGGAACGGACCACCAGGCAATCGGAAGAGAGGCAGACCTGCCAAATGGACAGATGATATCGTACAAGTGGCTGGAAAACAGTGGAAAGACAGGGTCACTTGGAAATCTCAAAAGAAGGCCTTCACCTTCGAGAACGAGGGGAAATAACTTAAAAAGCAATAATGAATTATTTTTTTATATAATAGAGGAATTGTTTTTCTTTATATCATTAAGATTAGTATAAGTATACTGAAAATTTATGTTTTGTAAGATTAAGTCAGTAAGTTTTTAGTAAGATATAAAACGCTTTATTTATTTTATTTAGCCTCTTTTTATTTGGAATTCTCCAAGGAATAAAAGGCGTTGCTTATGAATGTGTCCAGAACATGTACTTGACATATTCAAAACGGTCTGTATTGGCTGGCGTTTGGTGCGATTCGTATATGACATATCATATCGTACGACTCGCATGCTCGCCATTCTCCAGATTCTGAGTTGTTAATGTGCCTTATTTTCCCTTTCAAACTAAAATACATCCAACCAATGCTGTCAATAGTACCCACTTGTTGTGAACTTAACACTCAAACCAATCTGTATTAACACACTTAATTGCTAAGTAGTCGTTCCCTTAATAACTAACGAGTTAGATGGTAAAATTACTAGATATTTTCATTGCTTAACAACTTGTGGTGACAGACAAATATCTAATGGCTCACACTTAACAATTCAACTCACTTCTCAATCTCATAAATCATTGTCACATTTTGTGTCGTTCGCCTTTCCGCATAATAGACTTATTTTTTATTATTTTTTATATTTTATAATTTATTATATTTAATATTTTTTATAAAATAATTACAATTAAAAACTAACGGATAAAAATGACTGGAATTAAAAAGTACGAGGCTTAGTTTAGGTCAAATGCATTATTTAAAAACTGCTGTGATTGTAAAATCGCGGTCGTGTGAAATGGTTTAAAAAATACGACTCTAGGAACTCTTCGCCTTAACTTTACAACAAAATAGCACATATTTGAAACCTTTGCACACACCTGCTACTCCGATGCATGGGAACGTCGCATTGCCGACAGAACAGACATAGATAGCTACGTTAGAGATAGTGTTCAAAATAGAAAATAAAAAAACGATAAAAAGCTGAGAGCTGAGTTGATAAGGCAGTAGGGAAAACTGAACCAAATGCTTTCAATATTAATCAGATTCATCTGATTTTTGATAGCTTTATTATTATGTTTAAGTGTTGCATATAAATTTACCTCAATAATAATAAATATTCTCACCAATTATTTAGTTTCAAGATAAGTATCATTTGGAATTTGTGTTATGGGTACGAAAGAACGGAAAACATACCTAAAAATCGTTTTTTTTTTGTTAGAAGAACAAATATTCATGTTCATACACACAAAGATTTGTCCTGTGTAGGAATCGAACCCACGACCTCTGGAGCGAAGTGCAGGTATACTGATCTTCACGCCATATCGATCGTCATAAATCAACCTATGAAAAGTGAATATTTGTCTTGATTGATTGATTGACAGACGCCATTTTTGCGGGGTCTCAGACAGGTAAAATTATAAACCAATTCAATTTGTGGTCAAACTAATTGGTATTGATTCAAGCAATTTATTTGAATAAATACCATTGATACATATGAATGAAATAAATATAAAAGACATAAAAGCAGCAATGCTTTTACGTTGACCAAATGATTGAAATCCCTGAAACTGGAAAAACGATTTATTTTATTTCTTGTGTTGAGGTTGACGTTGATATTCCTTTACTGACAGTTTTTAAATAGGTATCAGATACAGAAATTTCATTTAAAGTCGATTTACAAGTTAAATTGAGTTTTGTGATTGTCTTGTGTACCTACCATACAGATTTTCCCTAGCCGCATATAAGATGGTTCATAAGGGTAAATATAGGGTCTAATCACAACTTAGATGGTTAATTGATGGATGTTGCACTTGAAACAGGTAGACTTACACGGTAAAGAATAAAACCGGGTTAATGATACTTAAGTTCAAAAGTCAATTTCGGTAACTTGTTTTATGTTTATGTGAATTATTTTAACCGTTCCAGATGTTTTTTTAATTATTACTAATATTATATCATTATAACGTTCTGGTCTGCATCGACTGCTTACAATCAGGCATTAAGGAAACACATTTAAAAAAGTATGCCGATGGAGTTATTAAGTAGTTCCACACTACCTAGAGATGTACAGGACAGGAGTAATGTCAGGGTTTAATAACATTCTATAACCTAGGGAAAGGTTAAAAATCGCTCATTTTATGTGGTAGGCTAGCCATTTTAGGTAAAAGATTGTACCTTTATTTAAAAAGAAATCAAAGTTTTGATATTTTTAAGTTCAGATATTCATATCATATTTATATAATTATGCAAAAACGAATTACAATGATTTATCCATTCCTTATTTTGTCCTCACGTCAAACAAACAATAGTACCACAACGTAGAATAATGAGAACGTTTTGGTGAAAATTCAGTATTCGGGCATTGAGTCTGGCTGGACGCAATGCGGAATAGAGATGAGATGAAATATTGAGATTGGGAATTCGTCGTTCATTCTCCTATTTTCGTAGAACAAGGCTATATTCCTATATGTACGACTGTGCTTGTATTACTTTATGTTCGTTGAGTGGAATATCTATTGTAATGTAAACATTAGGTTAAAGTTTCTGTTTCCAAAATATTAATTAAACATTTATTTATATTACATAAACACATAACTTGCTAATCACTTCGCAATATAAAAGCGATTTAACAATTTTAATATTACTACATTAAGCTACTTAACTGATCTAATCAATTAAGATGTTGTTGCTTTTTAAGATGTTGATATTATTTCGTCACCTGTTGGACTTAATCTTAAGCTGAGGCAAAACGAATCAATCATTCTGCCAACAACTTATTAAAAAGTTAATCGCGCTTATTTTAACGGCTTCAAATTGTATTCACTTATTAAATTGATGTGTAATATTTATTGCTCTAGGCAAATTCTTAAGTGATATTTAATACAAACTAAAAGTATTTTTCGAAGCTACTAAGGAATCTATATTAAGGATGTCCTTGAAGCATTTGCTATGACTCTATATACGACATAAGTGTTAAGAGAGGGCTTGTAATTGTTGCGGTAAAAATCACTATTGTTCCAAATGCTCTGCCGCTAAAATAAAATAATAATAAAATTAAATAAGAAGGGCCGTGCATAGTAACGGGACGTTAATAACAATAATAAAGAAGAGAATGACAAAGATGTTCAATCATAGTCGTGACTTCTTGGCGGAAAAGTGAAGAGTCATGTCTGTAGTTTTGTTTTATATTCTAAAATTTATGAATATTTTGAACGTTAATGTGTAATAACGGCGTATTATTAATCGTTAAGTGTTTGTGAACGAACAAAAGTGTTGGTAAATGAACCAAAACAGTGCAACATAAGTTTTCAAATTCTCTCAAGAAGTCAAAGTGAGATCCTACATCTTTGATTGCATAGTCCTACATCTTTACTGAGGACTCAAGGGGCTTAGTTCCCTAAGACATCTCATTTACCATTTATCATCTTTTTCACCACTCATTCTCATTTACTATGATTTATATGTTATTAATATATATTTTAATTGACACTGGCTAAATGTGCTAAACGCACGAAGCCATTATTTAAATCATTGTCGTAAATTTTGCCATTGATAGATAAGCCTACAGTTACCACAACAAGCTTCAGATATAAGCTGAGGGAAAAACAGTAAATAAACTGCCAGATTTGCTTAATAACCTCACGGAGAAGTGGTTTAAAAAAAAATGCTATGAACATTTTTTCACACAGATTTAGAACATCGCTAGCAGTATGGTAAAGTAAGAAGATTACACACAATCTTTAACTAAGCTTATATAGTTCGGATGTACATAATATTTATTTTAGTTACGCAAACTAAAAAGTTACAGAATACTCACAATTAAAGCAGTTTTTTCAGTTGCATACTTATTGATGCCCGAGGAAAATCGCACATGTAAGCAGAAATAATACTACCACAAATTATCTGTTACGTGGTTTTATTCTTTCTAATTTGATTCTACATTATATAAAGAAAGAATAAAAGAAAAATATTTATTCAATACAAGTTGCGGGAAAAAAAATACATAAAATAAGTACAAAATATAGTTAACACAAATCAATAAAAGTAAGAACTCAAGTGAAAGAAGAACTCAACTTGTATTGAAATGGTGCTCACTCAGCAAATATATCTAGAAACATTCGATAAAATTTGATGCCTGAACCATTAATTTGCAAAATAAAACTCAACTCAAAGTGTTAGCTGTTAGAACTATTTGAAATTTCAACGAACTATGGAGTATATGAAACTTAAAATATGGAGTAGACCGCACATTATTAGCAGTGCAGCAGTGATTAGATTTGAAACAAAAATAATCGAATATTTCAAATATAAATTGTTTATTGTACTACTATTTTTTTATTTACTGTAGAACAGACACATGTACCATATTAAATGTTAAGGGCGCTGCAATGGCAAGTGAGTTAAACAATTTAATATCCTTTACCTAGAGGTATTGAAATGGAATATATTCCATATCACCAGATTCTTTTGTGTAAGAAAATATTCGTTTTGATAGACAGCCATATAATTCTAGCTAGCTTATGTGTAAGTAATAATTATTTCAATTAGAAACTTTACGGACACTTTGTTTTATTTTAGAAAAGTTTGACTTGCTACTGACAGATGCTTGTTTTTCATTGAGCTGGTTTCTGAGTATGCCCTAAAATTAAGCTTATAAAACTGTTATTGACGACATCGGCTCTAGAAAGAAAAGCCTAATCAAGTCGAATTTCCACCCACTTATTTATATATTTTGTTAAAAAAGTTTTTTTCTGATTCTACTTTAAAATAGCCAAGTGTCAACAATAGACACAAAATTTAGATTAAAATGAAATCGCTTTTATGACAAAGAATGTTCTTTTTACTTTATAGTAGGTACGCTACTTGTAGTATGCCTTCCTGTATGCACATATGGCGCACTTAAAACTGCCCAGTTTTAAGTGCGCCATACGGCATTATGGTATTTCTAAATGGTCCATATCGTAAAACAATACAAATGGAAAGGTAAACCAATAATTGTCTGCTGATTGATCACTTCAACGCCTCAATTCAGTGACCAGATTTCGATCCCATTGATCACGTCAATCCCTTACTAAGTGGTCCATTATAATTGACTGCACCCGTTCGACGATCGAATGCTTCGTTGGACAATTAAACGCTCGTTAACTACTTGATTTAGATTAGATACGCAATAAAATATAGGTACTTCATTGAGCTTAGATAAACCATTGTTGAAATCTTTGGCCAAAATTATTGAGATTGATATGGAAATGATATGGAAAGTACGAGTATTTTCATCTCATTACTAATTAGAAATATATTAATATCAGACATAAAAAAGTATGGAATTAATTTTGATATCCCGTGTCCAGCTCATGTATTTGATCGTATCATAGAATGGTCGACTATAAATTGCATTGCAAGTATGCGATAGTAGCATATTACTGGCCATATCGTCTCAAATTTAACGTTTGTCCATATCATTAGGTAGCGTGTCCATAGAAATGTAGTAATCACTGAATATCTAGTAGTTGTAAAGTTTCATTGTCGTTCAATTACACAATCAAAATGCAATGTGTTTTAAGCCATCATATTTCATATGTGTGTATATTTACATATTAGTAATATGGATGTTCCTTTGTCGCTACACATAGACGATGCCAACTATTTCGTCTTAATTTAGCAATTGTAAAAGTTTAATTTAGCAAACATAATCTGTACCTGTATTGGAATGCTATAAAGTTTACTCGAAAAAAAAAATAGATCCTTATACTGTATTTTTGCCTATTAATATAAAAAATGTAAAATACAATAAAAGCTGAAATCTTAACATACAAATATATTGAAACGATATTGCTTTATACTTTTAATATATATTGCATGAATATGCAACGTGATCATAGATTTTTTAAGCAGATTGCTCTATGTTAAAGTGAAAATTTAACTGCAAGTGATCCCAATTTCTTTTTAACTCATCAAGTCTGGCTTGGATCGTGTCAGCGCGATGTCAGATAGTGTCAACGCTGCCCCGAATAGGATACACACGGTAGAATAGATAATATTCCGAAATGACTGAAGACAGGTATGAATCTCGTAGAACAGAGTGTGCCATAATTATTGCTTATTCCGTAGGCAATGGTCCACTGCTCAATTACACGGTCGTTAGGCGCTTCAACTACACCGGCTAATGCGAAACTTAGTTTGATTACGTATTTGCATAAACATTTAAATAATATATTCTGAAAATGTTGCCACTGTTCAACTACTTACTTTGATCACTCAAACAATCACATATATATATGTCACCGTAAAATTGTAAATAACGTTAAATTATAATCTATCCCGCGATATTGTAATCTGTCGAAAAATTGTGATCCGTAACAAACTGCTCACAATTTAACGCATTATTTTTCGATAGATTATAATCTATCAAAGACAAACCGTCAGATTGTAAAATGGCATGCGACAGAACGCACCTCGCGCTCTGATTGGTTGAACTTGATGTTCCCCGCTCAGCCGCCCGTCGTCGCCATCTTCGCTTGTTATTAGTCAAATTCATTTGTTGTGAAATGTAAACAAACAGTGTTTTGGTGATTTAAAACAGATTTCGTGTTAATAATAATAACGCATTGTATTATAATAAGTTGTAGGGAGTGTTAACGGACCTGTGATAACCTAAAGAAGTGCAGTTAAATAATAAATAAGAGAGTGGTTAGCTGGTCTTGATGGCAAGACCAGCCAATCATGGACAGGCTTTACACAGTTGACAATTTAACGCGCGACAGATTGTGATTTAGTGTAGGGTCTATAGGGATTCTTCCAAGACTTAGGGAGCCTAAGCCAACCTCACCTGCAAGTTCAACGGACGAGGCTCTGGCGAACATAACAGTGCCCGGTAAGCGGCAATAATCTCGCCACTTATTACGTAAGATCAACTATGTGATTAGCGAAGTGTGGGCGTATAATATGCCTCTGCCTACCCCTTCGGGGAAACAGGCGTGATATTATGTATGTATATAACAATCACATTAGTAAACACACTTAAAAACTAAAACAATTAACATAAAGTAATAGACAAACAATTTCTTGAGGAATGTTTATGTTTATATTCTTTAAAAGTTTTTGTAAAATATAACAAAGATTATTGAAGATTGCATTCCTCAGATAGACTAGTAACGCGGGCGGAATATAGTTCTAATTTGATTTTTAGGCTTAGATATTCAGAGAAGTTAATTTTATGACATAGTTATCAAAACGTCGAAATCCCTACAGCATCCCAACTTTTTTACTTAAATCTCTTAGTGCTCTAACTCTATATCTCACAGGATGGATAAGAAAATAAAAATCTAATGAATTCAGCTCTTTTGTAAATCGCATAATTACCATAAAGACCAATCCAGTTATGGCAATGCAAATCGATGCTCCTCATAAACTCTACGAAGTCGGTAGTTGCCAATTCAGTACGATTATTAGAGTACGGCTTATGAGAAGCATGACTTAATTTATAATGAAAGTCGGCTTATGGCCATCTAATGGAACGTGCGACGTAGTATTACTAAATCAGACCCTTTATGAGATTATGTGGTGTACGATACCATGAAATTGCTAATGGAAATTAACACTGAGGGAAATGATGAAATCATATTCGTATGTACTCGGAAAAAAGAGAGATAAAAAATATATCGATTTTCAAAATTCCCTGATGAAATTGAAAAATAATTACGAACTAAAATTAAACCATAACAGGAAATGTATACCAGTTCAAAATAAATCTGATTACCTATGGCTAAGTTTTCAGTAAATATTACTTTAGACAAATAATCCTCAAGTTTTAGACATAACTGTATCCTAGATTTGAATAAAGTTTCTAATGAAGATTTATCTCAAAAGTTATATAAGTAATGTTAATGTAGTTTTCTGACTTAATTACTATTCTTACCCGAAAGAATTGCTCAAACCTATTGAGTGTTAATACTTTGTCTATATTAATGAAATATCGGTAACACCACATGTATAACTGTCGTGACAAAAAATTTATGCATTATATGTAAAACTAAACATTAACTCTGACCGTCACATCTAATTCCGTGAGCATATCACATAACATCAAAATTGAAAACCTTTCTCGATTTTCAACAAAAGTCTGATGCTAAATTATAATTTACTTTCAAAGTGTAAAGGTTAATTAAAACCTCTTCGATGGCCCTTGACACAGCAGAAATTAATTGCATCCCAGAAATTAATGTTCAGTGATTCTTCTCGCAAAGTGGCAGGCTTTACTCAAAGTCTAATATTACGATTCAAGTTAGAGCGGTACAGCGGCGTCTAATATAGTCACTTTCATTATTTATTGGCATGATTAATTAAGCGCTGTCGATACTGTAAATTCTGGTTATATTCAATTAAGATATCGATTTTTTACATGATTAGGATAATGTTTGTTGTCCACGATTTAAAATATTTACAAAAAACATATTATATATTATGTCGTCGTCTGTATTCTTCAACTAATTAACATTTTATATAGCTTATAAAAATTGTTACTAAACACTTTTAATTGCAATTATTTTTTGTAAATAATGTTATCTACAAAGAAATATTTGAACTAAGTAGACTTAGAAATGAAGTTAGAAGAAAAATAATTGTTTAAGCCGAGACAGTGTAATTGATTTACATTGCCAGTACTTATAGTTTTCTAATTACCTATGAAATCTTAAGACAGTAACGCTTACACAATATGAAATTTAAAGTAGTTATTTTGCTTATTTTAAAATAATATTTTATACAGTTACACCAAGCATACTGTGTTATTTAATTTACTAGCGTAATCTTCACTCTTGTCAATAACGCCACTCTTTTTCAACTTAAAATCCGAATTTGACACCCTCTGTCGTCGTTGATATAAATAACAAAAGAATAATGACTCAAGAGCATGTGGGTATAGATAAACCAGATCTTCTGCATAAAAGTTACTAAGCCGACATAATGAACACTTACATTTGTATTTTATGCCGTATTTCAATGTAATATGATTGTTAATGCCTTTGTCACAATTAGGTTAATACGACTAAATGACCATGTAAAAGTATAAACATTTTGACAGTCTCAAATTTAGTAGGTTTGATAAACAATAATTTATTTTCGTAACTGGATAAGTAATTGATATAAAATTACCAAACGCACACGCTGTCTTTTTTGTTTAAATATATCTTGGTTCTTTCCTGTCTTGATGTATAGTTTTTATAAGCAACAACCTACCTATCTTACCAACCTACCGGTTTGGTAATAATTACCAAAAATGATAGCGTACCAGTACTTAAGGTTATAAAAGAATGACTAGGAACACAAGTTAATAACATATCACCGATTAAAGTTCATTTTCAATTTAATTTGAGTGGTATGGTAGGTAATGTTTGTAATTTGTTATTTATGATTTTGTACGGAGATAGTTTTGTTATCTTTCAAAGGACATATTAGCACTTAACTCTTGTGGGGGAAAATAGGCTGAGTTTATATTAGAGAATTCAATACTTTCTCGAGAAAGAGATATGAAATCATACTTGTAAGAATAAAGCGATCCGCAGGCCAAGCCTCTTTCACGTACTTTTACGGCGAGAAACACCATGTTGTTAGAGATTTTTGTACTTTGTTCAAGAAATTCATGTTGTATTAAGATTTCAATAACGAAAATTTATGAATCATTTGAAAACAAAGAGTGTGACTATTATTACGACAGCCAAATGTAATTTATGAAAATTAATGAATATTCAACAACATTCATGAGACCATCGGACAAATTATGGCCCAGTCAACAACAAAAAGCTCGCGTTGACGACAGCAATGGGAATATAAACAACACTCACATATCGATTTATATCGAATAAATTACCGTATAAACACAAACTTGACAACTTATCAACTCGTCTCTTATTCCCGGAGCGGGTGCTTGCGTCATAAATTTCGTCTCTCGAGTCAAAATTTGCAATATTTCAACTGAATGAATCCCGCCTTTGGAAAAAGTCAATTCACAGTTGGTATTGTTAGAGCCAGTTTATTTTTAAAGGCAATCCATTGTCGTTTTAAAATAGCTGACCACCTGCGGAGCGATTTCTTGAACGATATTTACGACTGCTTTTTAAATGGAGTCGGTTCGCTGTCGTCTGGAAGTGATATCGTAATTTTGTGTAACTGTGATACACAGATAAAAAAGATTATGGGATAGTTTTCTGTTTTGTAGCACGTGGACTTTTATGGAAATAGCAAGAAGTATAATACATGTTTTTTAAAGTATTCGTGCTTACAACACGGGAAGCTATTGCATATTATACTCTTGTCTAATAAAAAATATAACAGAGTTTAGTAGCTCAATCGGTAATAGCATATTCAATGTTATTGTCAGGTACAGTAGGTGAGAGTAACGTCCCATTCAATGCTAGAATGTTCATTTAGTCAATTGCAAGATAAGGGGAGGGGTAAGAAATTGGCGTGTCCCGTGTTATCCCTTTCCATTGACAAAGAAATACGTTTTAATTATGAGTGAGTGAGCGAAAGCAATAAATTAAACGTTCGTGAAAGTCCCTGAGATTTATACAATACTGTGCTCTGCCTGTTACTGTAAATTATTGCACTTGTATGATTAAAAATAATGTGAACAAAATTGAAATAATATTTATTTTCAATTTAAAAATCAAACCAAAATATTACGAGTATTGCTCTTGTATTGCACAAATTTATACAATTAGTTGTTGTATAGGGATAAGGTTGGGTCCTCCACGACTGGTCTCCATTTTGTAGTGGTGAGGGGCTGAGTACCTCCCGGTAGGGCGGAGAAGCCGCTAGGGAAAAGGACACTCAGACATTGGCGACTCTGGGTGCCCTTAGTACTGACTACCAGGGGGAAAACTAAGAGGGACCTATGAAGAGCACTGATTGGCGGGCCAGGAGGGCCCGTCAATCAGTGCCAGGAGGGTCTTAGGCAGCGGGGGCAGGGGGCCCCTGCTGTCTAACCATAGACCCTCCGAGAAGAGGGCCACATACGCTATGGTCACACAAAGAAGTAGAAGGGGCGCGTCCACTGCGCCTCTCTGAGGAGGTCTTCCCAGTTTTGGTCCGGGGGACGTTGGCCGCAGGCGGGGTTTCAGACTCTGCGACCCAGGTACTGGACTTTGTACTCAACAAGCGGGGGGCGTCGTCGGAAGATTTGTAGTCGATATTACTGCTGGCAGTCGCGTCTGCTGGTGATGAACCTCACACCCCCTTTCGGTCTCCCTTTGGCCGGAAGGCAATGCGTACATGCATTTTATTACCGACGTAAAACAAAAATAAAAAGGGATATATCTAGGGATCCTACCAAGAACTACGGAGCCCAAGCCAACTGTCTGTCCTGTCTGACCTATCACCTGCGAGTGGTGCACCTTTTTTTTTTAAACGTCAGAAAAATGTATTGGTGAAAGTGATGCACCTGCCGATTTACGGACGAGGCTCAGGCGAACAGAAAAGTTCCAGATAAGCGGCAATAGGCTCGCCACCTATTACGTGGGACCAACCATAGAATTGGCGAGTTGTGGGCGTATACTCGTTATATGCCTCTATCTACCCCTTCGGGGAAACAGGCGTGATTGTATGTATGTATGAACAAATAGTTGTTTGTAACTTCATTCGTTGAAATTGAACATGTGATTTCTTTAACTAGTACTATATGATTGTTTTGATTTGGTTACATCAAATGATATAATAAAAAAAATTATCATAACTATAAATATATTCTCTTTCTCGCTCTGCCTTTAATGTCTCTGCTAACTCCAAAGTTAACTGGAAGAGAATGCCTTATGGCATTAAGTTTGCCTTTTGTACATTGAAGTTTTATGTGTGTGCAATAAAGATTGAATAAATAAATAATTATCTTGGTAAAGACTATCAATATAATTTAAGAAATAAAATACGCTTATAACACTCTCGTAATAATCTTGTAACAGCATAATATTATCACTCACACAATGTTCAACTATTTACATATAATTGTTTGTCTAAAAGTTGTTGTCCTTCTATTTGACTACATAATCGGAATATTGGTATAGGGAGTGTTGGACATGTTTTATTATATGCGATGGCGATATTAGATAAACATGATGATTTATTTTAAAAACTGTTTTACAACACTGTACTTGATCAATTTGGCATGCATGAAATAGTGAGAACTAACCACCATTACACGATTATCATTCGTTCTCTGAACATTCTATAAGTATCATTGTTAGTGTCTTTTTTATGTTACATAAAATATTATAGTCCATGGTGTAGTATTGTTTTATTGGAAATAAAGCCTGATTTATAATGATTCACTCAATGTCTAAATCGTATCTATTTCTGTTTAAACAGACGAGACAGTCAAACAAAAACTGCTGTGTTTTAAACATTTTATTTATAGTTTTATTACTTACATCGTCAACATAAAACACGGTTTGATGTTAGAGTTTCCTAAGGTGTATTTATGGAATATATTTAGCTGCAATATTTCAAAGCTATCAAAGCAACAAAGTGCCTCACCATTGCTGCTGTGTTTAATGTGAACCCTGTCGTAGATATAAAGATATTTGTAGAGATTTTTACTATTATTGATGGATGAATAAACATTCGCCCACGCTTGATGTTTGCTTGTAAGCTTAATTAAGACTCAAAAGTGTTGAATGAAACGAATAAAAAGTAATACTTATTATTATATATTTTCAATAAGATTGTTTACAAACATAGGACAAAGGGCAATTTTGTTTCGCTTAACGTGTATCAGAGTTTATGCGACCATAATAAAATAAATGGTCTTGTCAGATCACGGAAATAGGCTTTCGATTTTCTACTCGTAGTATACTAGTGAGCTTCTGAATTGAAATGGTTTACTCAGTTTTATATCTAACGCTTGAAATCAAATAATGTATGTCAAGCATCCTAGCGGTAATGGTAGCCAAGAGATAGGCCCATAGTTTGATTTAAGACTTTACAGTTGTACGCATAAGATGTTCGGGTATATAGAAATGATTAATGTACAGACTAAAAAGCAATGAAGAGGCCCGAGGAACACAACCCTTGCATATTTGAAATGCTCGAAGCTGAGCCTATCTTGACAAAGAGATTTTTTTCTTTGGGTGTTAGAAAGAAAGAAAAAAAAAAAGAAAATATTTATTCAATACAAGTTGCAAGAAAAAAAATAACAGAAAATAAGTACAAAATAATAAAAACACAAATCAATAACAATAAGAACCCAAATGTAAGAAGTACTCAACTTGTATTGAAAAGGTGCTCACTCAGCAAATTGTCGAACATCACAGAGATGTCGCGACGCTGTTCTTCCGTGGGCACCTAGGTGGTTCCGTGGTTAGTAATAACCATTGCTTCCCTCATTCTTGGTCCTTTGCATTCTATATTCTAAACATCCCAAATTGCTGGACCAAAGAACGATTGCACATATAAGTAAAGACTAAATGATTCTGCTTAAGATATAGCTTTGTGGTTATGAACATCATGAAGTTTTATCGGTATAGCTTGCTCTATATTCAAATTGTTCGCGAAATAGAGCTTTCAAAATTACTCAAAGAGAGGCTGGAAGCAAGTCGATCTATCTAAAGTTCTCCTTGTCTATTTTGACACCAATTTAATTATCCTTTGAATGGCTTCATTGTCTGTCACATTATATTGAACGTTTGGCGCCCCGCTATAAACCACATCTAAAATATAAGCCGCCACCCCCGATGCGAATCCACCTCATTCCATCAGGAAACTTAACCTCTGCTAATACAACTCCGCTTCTTTTATTATTTTGCGGCTGCCATTATGCTTCAAGGACTTTTTGACACAACTATTTGCAGATTTATATCATCCGTAATTGATTACTGTGTACATTATATAATTTTGGTATCGACGGGAGAACAAATCTTTAAAAGTATTTTGCCCAATTCAACGCTAGAATTCCTGCCTTCGTTTGTATGTCGACTTTCGCAATTATTATTATTAAACAAATTAAAAAAAAAAACTTTATTTTCAATATAAAGCTTACCTAAGATTGAATGATGTTGACGGTTCCTATATTTTTTTATTTTATTTTAACCAGACAAATGAGACGTTTAACTGGGGATAATTAAATTACCTGTGCATAACAATTACATATAACTCAAATAAAAATATGGTTCGTACAGCAACATTACTAGAGATCTTGGGACTCTAGCTCAGACGGTAACAAAGCCATATTTTTTTATATTGTGGAAATCGCTTTAGCTAATAGTAATTTATTATATTCACGCATTTATAAACTTACATAGTAAGAGCAACAAAATGTCTGCAAATCGATAAAATATCGTACCAAGATCAAGGAAAAATAGGCAAAAAATTTAATTTTCTCCGAGGCGTATTAAGATTTAATAATACTTGTAATAAAAATTAATTAACTTGGGCTATTTAAATTCATCCCACAGCTTTCTTTCAGAATAAGACATATTTATTTAACGTTATACTAAGACTGAGTATTAAAAATTATTAAATTAGAATGTTTGTATTAACCGCAGCTCTGTAGCTTCTGGTTCCATTTACATAAACAAGCACTAAAAATGTAATGTTTCCGCTAATTTACATCTCCGATAGGCTGATAACCAAATTATTACTACGAAAACTCCCTGTCGTAAAAAGATAAGAGTAGGAAGGGCATCATAACAAAAAAGTCCTTAAAAAGCGCTGCTCCGCTCTCAATGAAGTCATTTTCTATGTTGACATCCCATTTTGTGATCAAACGAAGAGACGGAAACATCTCGAGGGTAGACTCGAAAAACCGCCATTCAATAAGCGAGACCATCTCTACATGGGATTTGAAACCGTATCTTATTTGAGAATCAAAAAGCAGCAAACGCGACTCCTGTCTCATTGAAAAACGCGAGGTAGGACGAATATTCCCCAACTACTACTTGTCGACAATTGAATATTTCCTGACTTTGTTTAATTTTAATTACATATCTATTTTTTTAGGAACGATGACTACAAGTGTAAAAAATCGTGCTTATGCAATCACAAAGCAATAATACTCTTTTTGCTAAATGTAACTATAAGTCATTTAAAAATTGATTTTAGATTTATTCACAGAAGAATTAATCAACGAATTCAATCTCACCTACATTATTTAAGCAAAAGAAAAAAAATCTGAAACATAGAACCTATTTTAAAACACAAATCGATATTATTTATCAATCTTAACAAAATATAATTTTTACACAAATATCACTATTGTCACCAAGTATTAGAAAAAAGTATTACTTAGTGATAAATACTTCGAGAATCCGTAGTGATACACTGAATACAATTTCCCTACGGCTTCGAGCAGAAGCAGCGCGGCTCAGCAAACACATGTCTGGGACATATTTGGCCCAACACTCAGCATTGTGTGTCCAAATAACGATTCTCGGGTGACAACTTCTAAAAAGTGAAAATAAATGGAGTACGGGCCGGAAAACGAGAATGGTATGACTTGAGACTCTTGAACGTGAAGGGGTATTGAGGACGTCCGTGATGATTATGTCAAGAGTTCCTTTGTGAGATTTTTTCTAACATTATTTGGATAGGAGCACCCTATCGACCCGACTTAGATTAGTTTCAAATAAAATGTGAAATATGATAAGACGCTACGCATATTGTGAAATATGTTATAATTACTTGAAATTCTAAATTCAACATTTAATAGCATCTGATACAATACAGCGAACTTGACAATGGTAAGTGAAGTTAGCTGAAAATAATATGAAATAAAACCCAACACATATGTATGCAATTTTGTTTATTGGAATGAAGTACGCTGCTTTTATAATGATATTTTTTAAGCATAAATAATCCTAGCATACTCGTATATGTATGAATGTGGTCAGTATTAAGTGTCGACTGTGCATAATGCGTGCAGGTTTTCGGTTACTGTATACATTTATCACATTAACGCAGGTGATATTTCTAGATATCAATGCCAAGATTTGCTAAACGCCAGCGAAAACGAGCAAATATCGACTTTGATATTTGGCGTTTAGCTGAATACATATATCCACAGGTATAGAAAACTATTACTTCACCATAATATTTAATACTCATTATGCTATTACCGGTATGTTGTTATAGCCACAGAGCCGATATTTGAGAAAACCGCTATACCAGGCCCTTCCTAATAGTAAGTTAATCGAAAATTGGGACTATACTACGCTTGTCACTCCTAGATTTTAGTTCATAAGGCTCAAATGCCAAGTAACTTCACTTACTAAGAACCGGGACGACGAACGTTGCGTAAAGCAAGACGATTTGTGCAGAATATCACTACTACGTTAGTACCTAATTAGGCATCCTAATTTGTAAGTCTCAATATTTTTTTTATTTTAAACAGTATATAGATTTTACGTAACATTTACAATTATTAAAAACAAATAACTAATATCACATCACAAGAAACACAAGTTATCAGGGTATTGGGATATACTTTTCTTGCCCGTTCTTTTACGATCAAGCTCCCGCCCGCCCGCAGTGAATAAGCGCGTTAGTTTATAAGTATGACATTCGTAAGAACTCTGTTGGACCAAAACTTGAGTAACTGATTTTTGTTTTTTTTCTGATACTCCACCAATCCCATTGCAGATTTGGCGAAGAAAAAAAAGGTAATGTATAACTAAATCAAAAAAATCCACGCAGACTACTGCGCACTGCGACTTCTGTGCACTCGAACCATGAAAGAACAATGCCCACCTTCCATACATTTAAAAACCTGGTGATGAAAGTATATGTATAGTTATCAGATATAGTAGAAATACTACCTGTAAGTTGAGAAAGTAATATCTTATAGTCATTTCAGCGATTTAAACGCCACGAAGTCCAGAAAATATTATTGTTTATTTTTAGTATACGTCGACTTGTTTTCGATGGCGGCATTGTCAACAGGACGGATTTATAACGGTATCAGGTATGGTAAGCACAGGTTGTCAGATGAGGAAGATATCGGAGTCCAGGGGAGGTAAATAGGGTCGTAATAAAAAGAAACACAATCAATATCGCACAGTACACAACGAGACGCAAGCGCAACAACGAAGGACTGCGCCGATGTCAATCGCAAAACTGTCAAATGTCAAAAAAATCCATTTCACTTGCGCACACCCAATGAAACACTGAATGATTAATTTTATTTTATTATTGCGTTTTTAAATACTTTACTTCATTCCATGACTAATAAAGAAATAGTTACTGATCGAATGAAATGTAAAATAAGTATAAAACTAAGGAACAAAGTTAAATATGGTCATCCAGCAATTTGTGAAATGGAACGTTTTAAAAATTGATGGCTTGGATGCGTTCAAAATATGTCAATACGTTAAATCAAGCTTAAATAAATAAAATAAAAATCTTTTTTTCCTGCGTTTCTTTTTACATTGTGATAAGCGTAATTAATATACAATTTAATAAGCTTTATTTTAAGATTTATTTCATTTCTATACATTGCCAGGTGAAAAATGAGCATTCTTCTTTGGTGAGTCGTTCCGGTGTAAGACCATTAGGCCCTGGAATTTGCTGCCGGCTCGTGTGTTTCGGGTTCCGGGTCTTTTAAGCGGGGCGTGAAACTGCACTTTGTACCGTGCTTATTCCACAGTTTGAAGCGCCTTAATTCTTTTTTGGCCTGCTTATTGTCTGGCAGAATGTAGACATTAAACGTGTCACATTAAAAAAAGTCAGCTATAAAAATATATACTGAATTGACAAATATGTAAAAAGAAATGGGAGGCGAATAGGGATCCTAACAAGACCTAAGGAGCCCAAGCCAACCTCACCTGCAAGTGGTGCATCTGCCGATCAACGAACGAGGCTCTGGTGAACACAACAGTGCCCGATATGCGGCAATAAGCTCGCCACCTATTACGTGGGACCAACTATATAATCGGCGAAGTGTGAGTGTATAAATATGCCTGTGCCTACCCTTTCGGGGAAACAGGCGTGACGGTATGTATGGAAAAAGAAAGTAAGAATGTTAATTGTGGAAGTAAGAAAGAATCTAAATTTAATGATCTTATCACATCTTTAGCAACTGTACACGAGTATACCAAAGTGATATACTTACGAGAGGCGTCGAGAGGTAGGTACATAACTCACAATAATGAAATCAGATAAACTCGTTATCGACCTTTTAGTTCGCACAAATCGCTTGTCAGAACCAATTCGAGTCTCATAATACCTGTCAATTATTATTTGTCCGTGTTGTCTTTTCAGGGTTTTCAACGGTAATGAACGAACGAACGAACTGTTTTGTGCCCAAAAATAGAACAATATAACTCAACTTAATTTTTTTTAGGTTACTATAGGTAATTGAAAAATACATTATGAATCAACATTTCTTAATACATAACGTCGTTTAAAGGTATTCTGAAAAAAAGTTATTATGTATTGTATAATGTTTTAAAATGAAAAAACCAATCAATATAAGTCAATAAATCATACGCCATTATGCTGGTGCTCAGTAAGACGTTAATTATTATAAAATTAAGCTGACAACCCTGTATTATTCTGAACAATGAACATTTAAGCTGACAGTTGACAAAATAATTGATGACACGTTTAGGCAAACAATAGAGGAGCCTCAAGAATTAAAAAAATGTTTTGTCGATTAATATAAACAATTTATTATGAACAGACACATAATACAAATGGTTGCATATAAAAATATTATAACTTTTGATCATGATACAGCTTCGCAAAAAATTAAAAAAACGTTGATATTTCAAATATTGGTAATAGAGAACAATTTTCTCAGCCAGCACATTTTTATACTGTTATTTTATACATCATGGTTTGTCTATATAATAGTTTTCATAACGTAACCCTCTATATCTCAAACCTTTGCTAGTGATACCTTATTTACACCTAAAAATCGTAAGGCTGCGGAAACCACTTTCCATCAGGAGCCTTCCTTGCTTGCATGCTGCTCTGGCGTGAATGCTTGAGTGCCATGTCACGATCGATTCTACACGAGTTCCTAAATAGACAAGGCATTGTTTATTGCATTTCTCTTCAGAAGGCGTTATATCCTTCGAGTCAGCAACATGAACAGGTCACAGCTTGCACTTTAGACTTCGAGTCAGCATGGTAGACTAGATTCGCTGGCATCGTACATCGTCGACAAATCACACGGACTACATACATATAATAAACGCTAGGACGGAAATGGAATCCAGTAAAAATTTACACATAATGGATTACAAATATCGCAAGAGAATACATTATATCACAGGTTGGAGCCGCGAGCTGAAGATTTAATTTAACGTTGTTATCGTGATCGTCATTGGACGATGATATTAGACTGAATTTGAAATATTCTTAAACTTTTTTTTTATTTGACAAAATAATTGAATTATTTCAGTATATAATACTCGAAATCCACGTATACACAATCTCATTTTAAATATTTGAGCCCCAAGCAGTTCAGAAGCAATCGATTTGAAATTGCAATCGTTCCCTACTTATTGAAGACCAAAGTGGCGTTGCAAATCAAGTTAGGCATGCCTCCAGGCTTTGCTCACTTATGCGTCATAACGAGTTACTACAGATTGCATCCCGCATGCACCCTTGATTAGAGGCTATATTTCGCCAAAGAGAGTATTTTGTAAGACGATGTTCTCTAGAACATCGGACGTACGATCGTTTCGTTTAGAAGTTTTATTTTTAGTGCGCTTATATCTTCTGCTCTTCATTATTAAAAAAACTTTCTTTTTTCTTTTCTATGCATAGGTAGGCACGAAGGCAGGTGCACTTGCAGGTGACATTGGCTTGGGCTCCTTAGATGTTAGTAGAATTCCTACACAAAAAAAATATACGGTAAAAATTTTCACATAATATTTCTAAAGAAGCAAGTATTTTTAAAATAGATATGGAAAACCGTGTGTCTCGAACGAAAGATTTCGCTCAGACTTAATTCTCCTGTGAATCTTATAGTACGCGAGTGATCTCGGAAATTTACTTCTGTAAGGGATTTTCAAATTCCCAAAGCACTTACTGGCCGCATAAAAATTTCATCACTGACTATAAGAATCTCTAAGCATTATCTTGGCTTATTTTAAATACTAAGCACATTAAAATGTAGCTGAATAAACGCTTTAAATCAACTGGAATAGAACAATGTTGTATTTTTATAATTTTAATCTTAGATTGTTTGGCAACTAGATACTAAACACACTAGATAATAAAAACTTTACAAAATTTACTTTAATGTTCTATAAACATTAACGTAAATTTTGAACAAGCCAATTGTTTAGTATCCTGCCGCGATAACGACTGTGAATAATTAAAAGTATATCTCATCACATACTAGTCATACACACGAAGTACTTGTGATATATTTTTTCTTTTTATTTGCTTTTATATCATTGTAATCATCATCATCTCAGCCATCTGACGTCCACTGCTGAACATAGGCCTCCCCAATAGATTTCCACATAGAGCAATCCTGAGTTTATATATTTGTAAATAGTTAAGTTAAAATCACCTCATCAGCGGTGGTGATGATAATATGTCTTTGACCGGTCCACTGCTCTCCAAAGTTATTTTAAGGTAAGGTAAGGTAGGTTGGATTTCTAGTAGGTTCATTGCGGACGAGTTGATTTTTTTAGTAATAATTTCGTCTTATAACATTATCATTATTTTACACCTAAAAATGTAATACAAATATATTAACATAATATGCATCGATCGTGGGTGCAACCTACACACGGTTTTCTACTTTCGTGACACAATGGCCAAACCATTAATATTGTTCAAAAAGCTTGTGTGGGTAAAGGCGTAAAGCAATACATAAATGCTTCTATATTTAAAACAGAATTTGTTTAATTCTTTATAATTTATATCTACATATCGAAAGTATCACAATTTTTTAACCATAGTTACGCACACACAGTTTAAGTATTATAGTTTCCTGATTTCGCTAGACTAGCCTGCTACCTCACACATTATAATGATAAACTGATTAAAATTATTATTTATTCTTATATTACTGTATTATTATTGCAGAAGTATTGTTTTATAATATCTACCCGGTTTTATGAGATTGAGGAAAATTGTTGCTTGCATAAAAAGCATGCGTAACCCAGAACTTTTAGAATGTATTAGAAGGCGTAATTCTTCAAAACGCTTGTGCAACGTGTTCAAAGTCTGATAAATCCATAGACAATATAAACTTTAAAGTACTTTTGAATCTACTCCTATTTTTCACAAGATACATGAGCTAGTCTTAGGAACCATCATCATACTGTGCTATCTATAACTACTAGAGAAATAGTTCTTCGTCTTTGGACTGCTCTTTTAAGCGGACGATAAACGATATTTATGCAGGTCGCCGTTAGTGGGCATGTTTCTTACCGTGCTTAAGCCACGGTATGGCGCGTTCTAATTTATTATACTATATGTACTGGATACCATCAGGACCAGAAAATGGTCATTATTACGAGACACATTACAAAAAAAAACTATTATCATCTCAGTCCATTAAAAAATACTCGTAACTAACGTAACAGCTAGAAAATACTAACGGTTAAAACTAAGTGAAATCGTCAATCTTTCTTACTAATCAGTATCTTATTAATAATGAAAGTGAAAATGAATACCTATATGACAATACAAAATACTAGACAATTAGTATCAAGTAAGTATTATAGGGACCACAAAAACATATCTTCAACAATACAGCAATTTCTTTTACTATAACAATACTCCTACACTTATTGTGAATGGCGGAACAGAAATGTCGTTACACAAAGCAAGACTCGACCATCAAACGAACAATCGCGGAATGTGTGAATAGGGCTATATAGCGTATCGAAAACCTTACATTGTTGGTAGTACGACAAACTGAACGTTGTCTCATTGAATCATGGTTCCAAATTAAAACTTTATAGACCATTCACAAAATAATATTTGTGATATACTGATAACGCCCACTGGGTAATTTTGTAACGGCAATGTAAAAGAGAAAAATTTGTCACGTAGATATAATTTTTCATTATCAATTTATGTGATAAATAACTGTGCTTTAGCTGTATAGTAAAGATTAATGATAACAGATCGAATGAGAAATACGTTTTGTAATTGGGTTGACTTTACTGCATTCGAGGGTTATGTAAATCTGCTGATAATTGATGAGTCCATTACCTGTTTGTATTGCGTTAACAGATGGTTTTTCGACTTTTGTACAGTAAGACATTTAAACTATTTTTATAAGCGTAACTTTAGAAAATATGCCATACTTGTCTTGTGAGTCATAGTCAGCCAATTTTATTTGTTGGCATCTAGTATATTCCTATTAGTCATACACATTAGTTAATGTCCATTATAGTATATACTTATTAATGAGTTTGTTTATTGGTATCTAGTACTTTAATTAATAAAATTGGCTGACTATGACGCTCATAAAATAATATTTAATGGAAGATGTAAATATTTTTATTTACACAAATGTTTAATATTTAAAACGAAAAAGAGGAATGCTTAGAATAAATTTGGTTCTAAACTTTCTTGTACCTTTGATTTATTTTGTTTGTAATCTTAGATATTGTAGGGATTTAGGTGTTCAGTAAATATCATTTGATCAAGAGAAACTGATAAAGTGTACCTACTAGAACTACCAATAATATTTTACAGGTATCGTAAAATATTATAAACACCCACAATTCGCCATGTATATTGTTGGTCCTAGGTAATTAAATTAAATTAATCAAACAAAACCGACTTCGAAAAATCAACTTGCATCGAAAGTATCAAGCCTTATTGTTTTCCGAGCTAAGTCAAGCATATGCTGTCAATGTTTCTTTATACTTTAATTAAAATCGTGCCCAAGATTACTCTTAAGTCAAGGTCCGTCAATGAATATTCAGTGACTCAGAATTTTTATTTTTATTATATTATGTAATTTATTATGTAAGTATATTTAATATTACGTTTCAGCACATTTAAATTTCTAAGCAGGTTTCTCATTATTACATTATGTATCGTGTTAATTAACTATATTCAATTTTAATTAAAAAAAGGTTAAAGGCTAAAATGCTACAGCAAAGTATAAACTAAATCTATACAGAGAATCAATTAAAATGTCAACAGCTAAGTGATAAAATATCCAACAACAATAATTAAGCTAGCAAAAAAAGGCAAGTGAAGGGTGACAGAAGGTCGAAAAGACTGTCTGCCCACAGTCTGACCTTTATCTTGGACTTCCTAAAACGTCAGCTAGATAAATGGTATGCCGGAGTGGAACTAATGGCCACACAGCGGGTGCAGCTCTCTCATCTATCTAAAAATGTTGATACGTAGGTACATATAACATTAGTGACGTTGTCATTGCATTGTTTATACTGAACGACTCTTTCCAGCTTCTCACGGGTTTTGGGAACAATGTATGTGATATTAGTAGAACTATTTACATACCTAGGTTCAATCTTTTGAGCAGATTTTTTAATTAATCCGCACAATTGTTTTTTGTTTTAATTTTTGCGCACATCGCATTTGCATTGCATTTTCACTTGTTTGTAGTAAGTTTTGTATTTATTTCTGTTGATAATTTATTTTAATGAATTAAATTGTAGATATTTATAAGTATTGGTTTTATATTTATACCCGAATTAGAAAGACAGCAGAATGTTAGGTAATTAATAGCTGGTTTGAAACGTCTGCTGAAAGATATATTGATGACAACATAGATTGCTGATAAATGACGTGTCTATTCATATGAAAATATGCGTAACATCTATGTGGAAAAACTCTTCAAAGCTCTGGGTTATGTAGATCCAATATTATAATTTTGTTTGTAATTTAAAATACATTTAATAAATCAATATAACTTCGTAAAGTAAAGGAAGTAAAATAATTAACGGAGGTAAAGGAAGTAAAATAATTAACGGAGTCAAGAACTTTAATAAAACATCAAAATGAACATTAAAAACCATTTTACCTTATCTTGAAAATTAAATATCGAACGAAAATTGACTAAAGACCAATCCAGAAGTTTATTGAAAGTAACTTACAATGCGGTATTTTTCTTTCTTTTTTTCTCGGTCAAAAGAGTTTAGACGAAAAAGGCGTAATGGGCAATTGGCGGGCTCGCAATGCCCTCGTCCTTTAGAGGAAAGATAAACCGCTCGGGACGGGAGCATTGTAAAATTTCAGAAGTTGGTAAAGTTGAGAGCGTCAGGTGTCCCGAATCCCCTGTTTCCAGTCCCTAAACTTTCACAGGAGATCGCCAATCTTCCAGGTTTTTATTACGGTTATGTGTTTTTGAGGTTATATTTAGAAACCAGTTAACGTAAGAAACGATAATATTAAACAAAGCTGTTATGTTTAAATATGTTAGTTGTCTTCCAGAACTGACAGATAATAAAAGAGCTTTATCTAGTCATTGGACACATGCCCATCGCCGAAGCACAGTATGGTCTGATGCTTACTGGTCCTTAAAATGAGGTGCAATTGCAATTTACAAGATATTATTTTGCAAAGTACACGTGCTGGTAAATAAGCGTAATTTTGCTGTTTGAATGAATAGTCACATTAAGCTGAGACTTGTAATAATTGCAAAACCACTTATTCTACTGAGATATGGGTTGATGACACCGATTAGATTTCGAAGAATATATAGTTAGTTAACAAACAATAATAATTATGTGAAATTTAGCAGCCAGAGCCCGTAAATTTTCTGGAAATTGAATCTCGTACGCAAAAACTCACACAGTTCAGCCACGGTTCACTGGCCAGTAACAAAAATAGGCTGGATTTAACGGAGGCCGTTTACAAACAACAGAGAGGGAGAAAAAAAGAACAGATGCATTCGAAATTCGAACGATGTTTGCGGGCGGACGCAAAAACCCGTGTCCGGTTCGCTCGCTTCTGCGCTGTTCGGTATAGCTTAGAAACGTTGACGAACGCATACATTTATAAATAGTTGATTGAACTTGCACTATGCTATATAACAGCAGTCAGTTTCATATTTTAACAAAGTAGGTACATATATAATAATTACCTTGGTATACAATTGTTACTTGTACCTTACATAAAATGACCATGCTTTATTTCTGTGTGCGGCTATTAAAACACAATAACAATTATTTTTCATAGAAATCACACAGCGGAATCATGAGTCTTCGAACTTATACAAATAATTGGCAATAACAAAGCACAAACTTATCAAAACAATAAAGACTGGAACCCGGAAGACAGACAATGTAACGATATTGTGCCCTTTTTGTTAGCGTTATTTATATAACGTTATACTTAATTTTATAAACACACGTGTGAAAGTTACGCTTTATGTCTGATGGTACTTGTTGATTGTTGGTTTTTATAAGTATTGAGATAGGCAAAAAACACGATTGAGTCAACTCAGAAACTATCAGATCTTTGTTTATGGAATCTCAATAGTATTATGAATAGCCAGAAGACCTGTTTCTTCTACCGTACCGAATACTGGTTTCGTTCCTTATGTGTGTGGTGCCAAAATTAAGAAAGGTATGGTTCAGACCGACGAATGGGTGATGGAAGAGTAAGATCACCCGGTGAGCATACCTTAGAAGAACAATTACGCTGAGATTTGCAGGGAGAAGAATAAAACGGGCTGTATAATTTCATAGAATAATATTCATTGAAATATGAATAATATTATCCATTAGAAATACATATACGAAATTTGCAAAGTGTGTAGTTTTGAAACAATAAGTACATAATATAAGTTGAATTAGAGGTATTCCTGGCAACCTGGCCGAAATTAAGTATAAATTCTGCAGTGTCTTTAGAAGATTTTTCTTTGTCCTGTACTCATGTGCCCCAACACAACCAAGAATTGACGCCATTCATTTTGCCTACGCTGTACTATAAATAAACAAGACTTTCTCTGTTATTTGATAATATTTTCTTAACTGTGAAGCGGCGTACAAAGTTTTTGAATTGATTAAAATATATGAAAGTTATTCAAATAACGGGCCGAATTCGCGATGTTGTAAATTATCCGGGTTCGCACAGAGAGTTTATAATGCGGGATCCGGATTTATGTTTACTCGTATATGAGAGGATAAAAATGGTAATTATTCCAGCGGGAGCAATGATGAAAATAAAATCAAAGTTCTATGAACAGAGTACAAATTTATTCACTGTACTTAAATGTAATATTCATTAAGTAAAGTATGGTATCCCAATGTCTATGTTTTATCAGGCAAGGTGTCTGTAAATGCCACAACAATATATTTTTACACAAACTACCAACTAAAGGTTGCTAAGGTAAAGCTTTCAGTTACCGTTTAGTATAATAATAGTTCTATTTCTCTCCCTTTTAATTTCTGTCAACTTTAAAAACAAATAGAGACAAAGCGGTTGCAAACATTACAAAATTATAGAAAGTATTTAAAGGTTTATTTTTTACCAATAATTTTATAACTAAAACTCTGCAAATATGCTGTAAATACGCAGTACGTCTAGAACTAGTCTTGTAGATATCAAAAATAGGAATACGTAGAATCTAAAATTTATTGGATTAATCAAACTTAAAATTGACGCACTTAGGTCAGATAATAAAGCAAAACCATGAGCTAATTATAAAAAAGCGAATAGCTCAACATGACTGAAAGGAATATTAATAATACACGGGCAAAAGGAAGTAGAAATTTGTGAAAAAGAAAATACAAGAGACATCGTTAACATCGATAAAATATAACTATGAAAGCATTCGATTTAAAAAACAAAGTGAACAGCTCAGGAGCACAGTCAACAATGGAATTCTTTCAAAGGATTTCTCGTAGCAAAACTCTTCAATAGAAACTTCTCGATTTTAGTTTTCTGAATGTTGTTAGAGGCTGTGTTATTTATGTCTTCATTTTACTTTTCGGAGTGGTCTTGAGTGAATTGGGTATTGCGTCAGCTCGTATTCCATCTTGGGATGCTTACTATGGTTTCCCTGTCGATGGTTCATCTAAATTGTAACAAATATTTACTTCAAAATTAGTTTTAGCAAATATACAAGTTACACATAGTGGTACTGACAAATTGCTCTTTCTGAAAGAAATATGGCAAAAGCAACTTAATATATTAGGTTATAGGTTTTTATTAACACAAACCTTAATAATGACAATTTGTTTGTGATCTTATAGTGTGATGGCATCGTCATACCTGCTGATTGGCTTAAGTCACTGCTGGATATAGCCACCTTCAATTTTTTCCAAAGTCAATGATTTGTATTTAACTTGTATGCAAATTTAATGTAAGAATATTTACAAATAATCAAGTTTTTCGTATAAGCTATCTGATATAGCACAGTAAACTGCATTTTAAAGGCACAAAATATTTCCGTAACTGTGAGATATTATTTGCCACATCATAAACTCGCAGCGAGATATGAAATCTCAAGGGCTTCGCGTTTTTGCCGCTGACGAGCCGTCACAAAAGATCCAGAAGTTTGCCTAAAGGGGGAGCAAATTGCTGCCTCCCACTTCATTGTCAGTATGCACTCGTTTGAATATAACGCCCAGTTCTGATTAGACGATAGTATTGTTAGATATTTCCACTGATTTGATTGCGCGTTGATATCACGTTTCTCATTTTGATGGAGAACTCGAATATCTACTTTCGTTATTGAAAATATCAAAGACCAAACCGTTTTATTTATATCTTCAATATATGCCTTGCTTCTTCGAATTCCAATTTAGATTTATCAATATGAAATTCGTTTTCTCTGATTTTCAGCATAGGGGAGGGCAGGCACGAAACGTAATGGAACGGTATTATGTTAGGAGAGAAAGGTGAGGTCACATTGTATAATTCCATTATCTAAGCATATCAAATATTATGTTGTATTTTTTTAATACGTGCACAGAAAAAATACCATGACCACAGAATACATGACATGCAACACACCTGATGGTAAGCAGAAACGATGTTCTAGTTCATAAAAGCCCAATGTGCGGCCATACTTTGTTAATAGCTTAAAGTGTATTATGGCAACAATCTTTTGATTGAGGATGGTAGCTAGAAAGTTTGACACAAATAAATATATCACCACCAACTAGACCCAAGGCGGGGTTTGATCTGCGACCACCCCCGTGACGTTTACATAAACTAAGTTAAAATGTTTTCTTAGAAATATACCTTTCAGCATATTCAATTACTGTGTATCGAATTTCACAACCCAAATTACAAGTCAATTTCAAAGAGTGTGGCTTAAGTTACAGTCACAATAATAATTATGTGATTGCTATATTATTAAATGAACTTGTACAACGGCAGATTAATTATTTTGAGTGTTATAAAATATGACATTATAGATCCCCGGAGATATAAAGATGTTTTTTTATTGGGAAAGGTCTATGTTTAGCAATCTGTTATGTAAGGCAATACATTTATTTTCATCATCGAATTTCCAACAAGAATTTTAATACCGAGCTTCCAAAAAGCACTCACTGTTCGCGCGCTAACTATTATTATTAAAGTTTCGATGTTTCGCTCACAAGCTGGCGAGTCTAGTTGTTTCATTACGAATTTTTATTCTTTATTACTCACCAATGCAAGTGTCGGCATTAATGAAAAATCAAAACTTTTATGGCACATTTCATAAGTGAGCAAAAATTTTAATGTAAATGGTTTGCATGTCAGCAAGACTGCACTTTTGTGTAAAAACAAGTATTTTATGAGACTATGTGATATGTTTATTGTATTTTAAAGAAGAAATGTGCAGATGTCAAATGACCCCCACGGCTCCGATGACAGGCCAAAACTCTTTTGCACAGATATGTTGCTGTATCTCACCGATGACGCGTTGGATTTCCGATTTGAGCTAAGAAATTGATTCGAGTTATTTATGCAAAGTCACCCTTTATTAGAATGATGAGAAGTTCTGAATTTTAACACATTTGTTCAACACTTCTTAAAAACCTCAAACGGCTTATTTTTCCGTCATCATCATCGAAGGCGATGAGTAGAGAGGCTCTATTAAAGAAGTTGGAATTATAAACAAAAAAAATCTTAAAATTAATTTTATTAATAATATGAATGAAGTATTTGTTACAGACATATCAAAATTCCTCAATGAATAATTCTAATCCACTGATTATTGAGGAATGTTTAAGAATTTATAATAATTTTGTGTAGAGAGGCTCTATCAAAGAAGTTGGAATTATCAACAAAAAAAATCTTAAAATTAAAATTTCTAATAATATGAATATAAATCATTACTTTGTTTTTTATGTCTCACGGAACATTCACGAACAGGGAAAAAGAACGTGCAAACATAAAAGTCCGTCCCTTTTTCGTTGTAATTTAGAAACGAAACCCGTTATTCTTGATAGGTCGACACCTATAATATGTTGTATAATATTATTTGTATTATACACGCGCATACGTCACAAACATATTATGACAATTTCCTTCTCTTCTAATGTGTTATAATGCAGACGGCATTATAACAAACTGAAAAAGTTAAAATTGGTCTGTTTTGCTTAATTTGTAAGCTAAGCGGCGGAATACGCCTGTTGTTACAGTAGGTATTTTGAAGTTAGTTTGCAAACTGTTATTTTGAAGTTGGAAGTAGTGGCATATGTGTTTGGCGGTTATTTGCACATGTTATAGCTGCACAATTACGTTAGTTCTTTATTTGCACTGTGTTGGTCTGCTTATTTAGGAGAAATAAATATGATAAAATATTTAAAA
Source organism: Musotima nitidalis (assembly GCA_949126915.1). Lineage (NCBI taxonomy): Eukaryota > Metazoa > Arthropoda > Insecta > Lepidoptera > Crambidae > Musotima > Musotima nitidalis. The sequence goes on from OX421431.1 coordinate 1,370,813, forward strand.
AAATGCTTCTCATACATTTATTATTTACTTTACATTACATAAATTACATACTTTTATAAAGATTTTTTTATTAAAAATTTAATTTAATTTTTTATAAAATATTATGACTGTAATAAATTAATAATGTATTATATGGATATAATATTATAATCCAACTAAATAAACATGTAAAGTAAGTGAGTTGATATTACAGCTAAAAGACTAAACAATGTCACAAAGACCTGTTCCCACAATATGTTACAAAATTGGTTACAGCATAATTAGCGCTACCACTATCTATATGTATACAAAATACATCTGCAATTGAACAATTAGAGTTAAATTGCTATCGCGTGATCCACTGCGGACTTCCTACAGGCGGCTGCCAATTCAGTCAGACAGCAACCGGTAGTGGATTTACGGTGTAGCGAATTTCACGTCTGTTAAATTGTCAAGAGCTACGAAAGTGAACGATTGGATTTGCAATTGAGAACCAAGTAAACCGTATTTTCTATCACTTATAGATAGTCTTACAAAGATTCATTGTTTTTGATAAAATTTAATTTTATATATACATTATAAATAAATAAATAAATATTTCTGACACTTACACCAATTATTTAGTTCCAAGATAAGTATCATTAAGAACTTGTGTTATGGATACTAAATAACGGATAAACATACATAAATACCGTTTTTTTTTGTAAATACATACTTAATATACATAGAAAAACACCCAGACCAGAACAAATATTTATATTTATACACACAAATATTAGTCCTGTGTGGGAATCGAACCCACGACCTCAGGAGTGGAATGCGGGTATACTCGCCACCACGCCATATCGGTCGTCGAATATATACATTATGTCACGCTTATTCCTATATTCCCGGGTAGACAAAGATTACATCCTTTCGCTTGCTGCGGTTCTGGCCCACACTTAGCTTTATTCACACTTAGTTTCTTTTTCATACCCTTCTTATAATAACAATTATATCTACCCAATTTGGCTATAATTTAAATACAGTATTATCAAGTAACGCCCTACTAAAATAAATCTTGATTTTCCCAAAAAGAAGTGACTTTCTTCTGCTTTCAGATTTTTTTGGCTGTGCTAGAAAATAACATTTTGTGCATATATATTCTTTCGGAAGCGTTTTTATTTTCATCATTTCGTTTCATCGAGGAGTGGAATACAGAAAGTAAGTACAAATACTGTCGGGTCAACGTATAAAAACGTTACTAAACTGCCGTCGTGCAGTCGCTAACGAAGTCGACTGGAAAGCTCTTCGCTGCCATAGGGTTGTCACCTTAAGAGAAAAAACAAACTATCAATTTGTCTATATTAAATAACATGTTTGAAAACAGGTTTGAATTTTAAACCATTTTTAAGTTGTTTAACTGCGTAAGTAAACCACCACAATAGTAAAAGAACAAAAAATACGACAAAGGGATATTGATCCCTATTAATGTTTGTTAATATGAACTAACTATTATAATAATATGTATTAATAAATAATAGGTATGAATAAATATTCTACTGACTCTGTTTTAATATACAATGCAGTGTTCTTAGTTTTAATATACTAGGAGACCGGAGATAGTATAAAGTCGTTATGTAACTTTCACTGAAGTGTGCTATTTCAAAAAAAATATGGAGAGCTGACAATTTAACATAACATGTAAATAGATAAATGCTAGTTATTTTGTAATACTGTTAGACTGCTTAAGTATTTTCTATATTTCGAGTTATATTATTTTAAAGCTTAAAAATCTTTACGCAAACAAAAGTCTTAAAAAACAGTTGTAGCCTGACGTGTTGACATCCTTAAACGATATTTATAATACTTCTTTTTCAAAGCGCTCGGAGTAGCTGAGAAAAATTCCATACTAAGAAAATGAAACACGACTTCTAACAAGAATTAAAAAGACATTTTCTTTGAATGCAAGTCATAATTTTGGAATTAGCTTAGTTAATAATACTGAATATGACAAGTAACAGTCTCATTTTAAGCTTTTAACACTTGAGTTAACGTCAGTAACAAGGTTATAACTATAAACTTCTATAATACGGTTCTAACTTAGAACTACGTGCGTATACCGACCTTTCGTTATTGAATTTCACAAAACAAGCGAGGTAGGTACCTGCTATGATTTAGTAGGTACCATAATTCAAGATACTTATCTTAATCCTGAACTCAATACAGTCATTATAAGTAGCCTTGACCGCTGGAAATGAAAAAGATATGCTAATTGTGAAATTATTCAAATATGGAAAACGTACTTATTGCGGAACCATCTTTAAGGTGGGGAGTTATGTTAGATCGCTTAAGTTGAGCTTTTTCAATTTGATTGTTCTTTTTCTAAAAAATAGACAAAAACCTACATCATGTAAAATATGAGAACGTGTGATTAAAAATAAAATAATCCGTTTAGTTTCTGAACATTACATGTGTAAAGTTGCGTCTCGTCTTCTTTATAGACCATTATATTTTTAAGCTATATTTTTTAATTGCACCAAGTTATTAGATTAAACACCGAAGAGATTGTTTGTTTGTTGATGCCAATTTCTTTATTTATTATTTTTGATGAATTTTTATAAGCAATCGATGCACGAAATCCATCTGGTATCCCCTCTGCCGCGGGCGAGGAGACGCCTTGCGGGGCTTTTCATAGTCAGCAAAATCCACCTTCCCTTCAGGAAAGTAGTTATCCTAGGTATTATTTCCAATGAGTACGGGCTGAACATGATTTTTAAAGCAAACAAACCTACGTTGAAACTTTTATCAATGCAAAATTTACAAAAAGGGTCATATCGGCTCGTTAACCTCCAGCTACTGTGCTGAGGCCTCCTTTCTTAATGAGAAGAGAAGGACCTGAAGCAGAGACAGGGAAAGAGCGTCCTCTTGTTTAATTGCCTGCCGCTGAGAGTGGTGCGGAAGGGTTCGTCAGACTTTTACTGACTAAAAACCCACCCTTGTTCCTTCTTGAGCTCTTTATGTTCCGGAGCCGCGGTAACTTTTTTGAACAATCCCGCCCCGAGGGTATGTGGATTTCTGGTGTAAGAAATATTTAAGCCGCACGAACGAGCCCTACTTGAAACATCGACTGCCATATGCTTCGGAAGTTATCAGAAAATATACGATAGTAAATATGTATCATTATATTCATTATCATAAATTTTCTGATAACAGAAACTTAAGAAGCACAAAAGCGGTCTTTATCAAATATCACACTAATGATATTACTGAAAGAGGTTTATCTTTGGAGAATCGGTGATAGCTACCGATTTGTGACATATCAACACAAGTTTTCATTTGGAATATTTTTTAAATATTCTATTGTGATTGAAAGTAAGTTGTGTGAATGAAACAGTGCCGATCAGTTACACCGTTTTGCACCTGACAAACATGTTTTAAAACAATACAAACCCCTTGTATAGAGCTCAAGCATTAGCTTCAAAAAAACATAACGTGGTTTATTATTCTCGACTCAAAACTTTACGGCAACAGTCCAAGTGTACAAGAAGATAGTTTCTATTCATTTGTAGCTTTTTCTGTGGTCGTTAAACAACATCCCTCTGAAACGGTTAAACCAAGCAACCGTGCCTCGGAATGAAGTGTTTATGATGAACTCCGTAACTTTGTGTAAATAGTTGTTTAATGTATTTAACATCCCAATGGATTCCGCTTTGACTTGTTGTAATATTCGGTATGGCACTGTTGGAGTTATTCAAAGGTTTTATTTATATGAGAGAAATACTACGTATTCTATAATTAAACATACAATTGTTATCAAAATGCTTTTTCAAAAAAATATCTGATGAGATCATTTTATTGATGTAAATAATATGTTTTTTTTTATGACCATGTACGCCTATATTTTTATGTACATTTTGGTAGATAGGCATACTATTAGACTACCAACATAATATAGAGAATAATGTCCCTATTGGACATTTATTTGTAACCTAATTCAAAAGAGAAAAAAGTTTACTGTTCCAAGTTCACTATATTAAATCAGTTGAGATAAAACAATTCTCACATATTGTTCGAGCAATGAAGTCATCTGGGAGCCATTAACCGCTGTGATCCGAACGGGATATGTCCCTTCCTTCATCATCACAGTCATAAACTGTAATCGCACAATATGCGATCTGACTTCACACCTAGTCCGAATCTCAGGCTGTGATGTCTTTTTCAATGTGCACCCCCTTTTACGATCTCTTGCTGGCAGGTGGTCCAAGCGTAAAGAGGGAATGAATAAGCTATTGGTTTCATAAATTTTGTCGCAGATTAAACAACGATTTTTAGAAAACAATAACGTATTATCGCCTATATATCATCCTTTTTTGTCTAAGATAATACTTTTGTTTTATTTCTTTTTTCGGACTCTATTTTTTGTGTTTTATGAGGATATGTACTGATAATAATAGATGGAGCGCTTATGAAATTCAAATTGACTAAAAACGAACGCGCCATACAATATTATAACTTAATATTAACTGTTGCCTACATAAAGGAAAACAAGATAAAAACAATATGGTAGAAACACAGTTCAGAAAAACAGACAAAAAAAATTACGGCTGAGAAATTTAAAAATATTAAGATATTAATAACAACCTCAATTTCGTAGTGTGAGTATTTCTTTCGTAACATAGCCTGTAAAATTAAATTAAACATTCTATTTAATTTAACATAAGTCTCGTCTCAATAGCCTAAGTTCTCGTGGCATAAAACATAAAGTGAAGGATTGCCTGACATAGATATTTCCGCTAGTGTTTAATAATTAGGCCACACATTAAAGTCATAAAGATAATATATGAGTTGGAACTCTCATAATATTATAATACTCTTGTGTATCCGTAAGGAAATTCGAGTGATAATAAAATTTAAGTATGAATTATTGCGTTGGAGTATATGGGTTTATGGTAGAGATTTAAACGACGCCGTGAGAAAGCATCGTAAAACAATATTAAATAATGGATGGTTCCTATTAAATCAAATTAAGTAATTATTTATTCAGTGGCTTTATGATAGTAAAAAAAACAGCTGAAATTTAAAAACATAATGCATTATGCACAAAGTATAATATTTTTAAGTACCTATTTTGTGAACATTGCAATTTTTGGTATAGGTAAAGTAATACTGAGGAATAGGTCAATCGCCTAATTTAGTTTGGGTGGGCATCGTTCAGGAAACTGCGGAATGTCTTCTCGTCCTCGATAAAGTATGATACTGAGACATGGTGTCTGAATTGGCTTTCAATAAAAAAGTGAGTTATAAAAAGTGCTATGCCCATCCCTGCGCTGCTGTAGTGTGCTAGAGATCGATCGATGTGTAAAATAATTAGGGGGCTATGTTCATCAGTGAACTGATATATAATATTTTCCTACGTTCTGGATAATAATGAATAATTGTTTTTTACACACTCTTTTCTTAACCCCGTTATTACCTGAAACAAGAAGATCACGTTAATAAATATTAAAATAATAGAAAATCTATAAACTCTTTGTTTGATGATTAAAAACTATCAAGTAAACTCTATTTTAAATTTTCATGTGATTTATTCTGTTTGGCCTTAGCTTAATTAGTTAGGCCTTAGCTAATCAAATACCTTATGCTAACGCTAACTCTAAAACCTATTTGTTTTGTTTTTAAAAATTCTTTATAACACAATTGTTTACAAAAATAATACCTACAAATACTATAACGTATACAGCCAAATTAGTATAACTTTATAAAGTTTTAAATGTTTTAAAGTTTGTTACTTCATCATCTCAGCCATCTGACGTCCACTGCTGAACATAGGCCTCCCCAATAGATTTCCACATTGAGCGATCCTGAGTCGCCTGCATCCATCGGCTTCCCGCCGCCTTGACCAGATCATCGGCCCATCGCGTGGGAGGCCGTCCTCTACTACGTTTGCCGGTTCGCGGTCGCCATTGCAGAACCTTAACGCCCCATCGGTCGTCGGTTCTTCGAGCTAATTGCTTGTATAATAGGTTGGGGAAAAAGTCTTTTCGTATTTTTATATGAAAAGTCAAGACATTTTTTTCAAAGTTTATTTACATTTATTTACAATATATATGTACCGTTTTGTTGAATAACTTTCTGCCATTTTGTGGGCAGAGACATTATCCCGTTACTGTAGAAACTTTGGGACTTCTGATCAAAAAAACGGGACAAATAGTTTTGGCAGTCCTCTCTTGAGGTCAACCTTACAGAACCTAAAGAATTCTGCAGAGACCGAAACAGGTGAAAATCTGAAGGCGCAAGGTCAGGGCTATATGGTGGATGCACTAGGACCTCCCTGTCGAACTCTCTTAATTTTTGCTGAGTGGCTAAAGATGTGTGTGGTCTAGCGTTATCGTGATGAAAGACCACACCCTTCCTGTTGATCAATTCCGGCCGTTTTCTCTCGACTGCTTCCTTTAACCTCATCAGTTGCTGGCAGTAAAGATCAGAATCGATGGTTTTGCCGGGCGGTAAAAGCTCATAATAAACAATGCCCTTCCAATCCCACCATACACACAGCATCACCTTATTTCGTGTTAGGCCAGGTTTGGCCACAGTCTGTGAAGCCTGGCCAACTTTCGACCACGACCTTTTTCGCACGTTCTTGTCGTACGTGATCCACTTTTCATCGCCAGTTATCAATCTCTTCAAAAACGGCTCGGTTTCATTACGTCTCAATAATGAATCGCAAATGAGTACACGGTTCATTAAGTTTCTTTGAGTGAGCTCGTGTGGCACCCAAATATCGAGCATTTTTGTATAACCAGCTTTCTTCAAATGGGTCAAAACTGTTTTGTGGTCAATTCCCAGTTCTTCAGCTACATCGTAACTACTAATATGCCGATCTTGCTCCACTCTTTCAAAAATGGCGTCCATTTTATTCGTAACAGGGCGACCAGAGCGAGGTGCATCTTTAACATCAAAATTTCCGGACTGAAAACGTTTGAACCAAATTTGTGCTACTCTTACTGACACTGCATCAGGTCCATAAACATCACAAATTTTTTTCACTGCTTGAGTTGCATTTTTGCCTTTTTTATAATAAAATTTTAAAATGTATCGAATTTCTTCATTAGATTCACTCATTTTTACGGAGAGAAAAACAAATGAAAAATAGCGGGAAACAACTTTTTTTTATTTTTTTCTTTTCTTTATAATGGAACCTTTTTAATGTTACCAAAACCAGCCAGACACAAATAGTACAGTCAAAAAAATTTTATAATAAGTTTATACCTACGTTATGCGAAAAGACTTTTTCCCCGACCTAATATTATGTTTGTTACATTTATTTGTGCACATTTAATAATTTAAGTAAATGTAGCACTATCGATTTAACTTAATGATATATTTAGAGAATTTACATTTGATTTTCTTGACAAAAAGTGGCAAACTTATTCTATGTTAGAAATAAATAATAAACGACCAAGTAACGTTGAGCGACAAAAGCCGCGCAGTCTATAATAATGCTTATAATTAAATACCATATTCCGCTACCTAGTTCAGAATAGATGGATGTGCATCCAAATTCAATAATTACATGACATGTTCAAAGAAGATAGATCCCGAAAACCTCAATCACTTTCGAGGTGTATGAACATCTGACAGATTTATCAAGGGCACTTTTACACGGCGCGGTAAAAACTCCCTGCGGAATAAATACATCATTCGATGCGGCACGCTTTAATTTATCGTCCCGTGTGGTGCCACTCCGGACAGGTATAAACTGGGATGGACGTTTCACTAGGGTGGCCAAAGGTTTTTGCTGAAGAAGATATATTTTGCTGCATCTTGAAATATGTTTTTAGAAAAATAATTAACTTTGCAAATAATATACTAACGTTATTAATTGTTTTATTAGGATATCGAAAACTACATCTTATAATGAGCAGGCGATGAGAATCTGTAATGTATGTGAATTACCGATTAAATATTTTATAAATGATTGTAATCGTTTAAAGACAACCTAAGCAGGCAACGCATTCCACTCTATAGCAGTTCTTGATCGCCACGTTCGATTGGTTTAAATATTGGCAACATTTACACACAAATTATTAATATAAAACTGTTTTCGTGCTTATGGCTCGGCGATATTTCGAAAATAATGTAAAGTTAATTATTTTTAAGTTAATTGCCCCTATTAATAAGGAGTCAGACAAATCGAAATATTAAACATACTTTATAAATAAATCAACACCTTATCCTTTATGTATAAGATTGAGAGTCCGCCTTCATAGAGTCGAGCTGTCTATGTGAATGTAGGTTACTGTGTTACGTTATACACCGTAGATTGTGATCTCAATAAATGTCAGACGAAGCTTCGATAGACAATGTTCGCATAAATCAGAGTTTCATTATATTCATCTTTGAATTCCGCGATACAATGTGCGATTTGATGCGATTAAAATCAGAATTTTGTTATACGTATTCAGTCAATTGTACCTACGAAGTGTTTATTGGCTTTTAACATTTTCGATGAATACAGACAAAGAGTGACTGAATTGAGACGTGCTATTGATTTCACAGCTTTTTTGCGCAGCTATTAAATATCGAAAGGTATACGCTTTAACACGATCCTGCTTTTTATTATAAATACTTATTAATATGATTTTTTATATAATAATAAGTATTTAGGAACTAATTAATAGTACGAATTTCATATTTTCTTTACATACAAAATTATTTTTATGATGAACAAAAATGAATAAGTCATTTTGAAGTATGTTTCTTTACTTACTACACTTTTAATAGTTTTAGTAGCAAGATAGAAAAAGGAATCAGGAATAATCGTAACTAAATTTAAAAAAGGGCTATGTATTGATAATCTGCTATTATAATTGTAATATATAAACATATACATAAGTCTCGCCACCTATATAATTGGCGAAGTGTGGGCGTGTTCTTTGACTCTGTCTACCGCTTTTAAAGAACAGGCGTGAACTTATGTATGTATAATGATAATATAATATCTTTTATTAAAGACTTATAATTTACGTAGCTGGGATAATAAAAATTATAACTTTGAAAATCTTCATAGTAATACCACAACGCATTATTACTGCACAGCGCGTAACGCAACTGTGGGTGTTCGTCTTATGAGTGTCGTAGTTATCGAAGGAACTGGCACATAAAACAGCTGATGTTAAGGATATTTTACGAGAAAGCTTGCCTTTTAATAGCAGTTGAACTGCTTGTCTTGTTTCTCTATTAAAGAGAAACAATAGATTTTATTAAATTTAACATTATAATTATTACTTTACGAACTACGGATACTTAGTAGATTTAAATTGTTGCCCATAGAATTTTTTTAACGGTATCAGTAATATTTTATTAAATTGAATAAGTTTGATTTAAATTTCATATAATAAAGGTGGCAAACACCATAGACATACTATTGTTTATCGTCTTCCGGTAATTGTTCCACCATCGTGTCGATTAGAGGGTAAAATTATTAAGTTCATAGTTTACATCATGCGGGCATTCTGGTGAAACCTTGGCCGGAAATTGATACTTATAGTTTATTGCCTGAGATGCAATACAAAACTACTTATTTTTACAAATTAAAAAGTAGTCAAGATTATTAAAATTAATATCTACAATGATTAATTTATCACTTTACCAGATTTTATCAACATATCATTTTGGTAGTCATTTTCATTTTTCTAACTCGTTTGGATTGATTCCCCCATACCTATTTTCAACGTCCTTATAATTGCCAGGAAAATATTTTGTGAAAAACACTATTCTATAATTAGAAGTATGTTCTTCCCAGCGTCTTAAACTATCTCCTTACAAGGTTCTACGGACATGAGACTTAATTTTATCTTCTAAGCTTGGTGTTGTCTACTGAAACGGGATAGTAATATTGCATTATTTGGAATTGAACGCCATGCCTACACGTAAAAGTAAAAAGTAAGTAAAAGTAAAAAGTTCTTTATTTCATAAACTATTACATAGCACTTGAAAACGTCAAAGCAAAATATACATGAAAAAAAAATTTATATCAACCCTGAAATCACGAAGCTTAGATTCACTTACATGCAAATAAATAAAAATTAGGTGTAAGTGAATCTAAGTGCCAGTTCCGAGCCTCCGCTCTGTGAGAAGAACTGACAAGAAACTCACAGGCTATGCTCTTTTAAATTATTTTTGTTACATGACACACACAGTGTAAATTTGATGATACTGAAAGGGTCCCCCGAAGCTGTAACCAATAAAGTAGCACTAAGGGAACCTTCCATCACAGTCAAGTAAGTATGTATTGTGAAACTGAGCTGAGCCTGTACAATAAGGGATGGTCACGACAATGATCTGGTTGACTTTTTATTCTAATATACACATACAAGTTGAAAATGTTAAGCCCAAGCTTGTTTATCCGATAAGTAATCATTAACAGCATAATACCCCTTTTGAAGAAACTGCTTTTTAACTACAGTTTTAAAAGTTGCCAATGGTAGATCAATTATTTCCTGCGGAATTTTATTAAAAAATCTGATACTATGACCCAAATATGAATTTTTAGTTTTGTGAAGTCGACAATTTGGCAGAGAGAGCTTATTTCTATTCCTAGTATTAAAATTATGTACTTTTGAATTTTTATCAAATGTATTAATGTTTTTGCGAACATACATTATATTATCAAATATATACTGAGATGCAACCGTTAATATGTTAATTCTTTTAAACATCTCTCTAAGAGAATCTCTGGACTTAAGATTATAGATAGCTCTTATGGCGCGCTTTTGTAGTACAAATATATTATGTATGTCCGCAGCAGATCCCCACAATAACATACCATATGACATAATGCTATGAAAATAGCTAAAATAAACTAATCTAGCTGTTTCTTCGTCTGTTATGAGTCTTATCTTTTTGATGGCATAGCATGCTGAGCTAAGCCTTCCGGACAAATCCATTATATGGGGGTTCCACTGCAATTTAAAATCAATATTGATGCCTAAGAACTTTGTGTCATTTAATAACTCGATATTCTTGCCATTCATTTTCAAGTTAGTTGAGACTTTTGTAACATTAGGCAATGAGAACTTTATACATTTAGTCTTACTTGCGTTAAGAGATAGATTGTTAACCGTAAACCAATGTAAAACCTTCGCAAGAGCATTATTTATCACGTCAGAATGATCCTTGCCTCTGTTCACTTTAAATATCAGAGATGTATCGTCAGCAAACAAAACTGTTTCGCACAGATCTCTAGTATAGAAAGGTAGATCGTTAATATAAATTAGAAACAATAAAGGGCCTAAAATCGAACCTTGTGGAACTCCCATAAGCAATGGCGCGCCAGAAGACTCGACTCTATTAATAACTACTTTTTGAGTTCTGTCACTCAAGTAAGATTTAATTAATTTTAAAGAATTACTATTAACACCATAATATGTCAATTTAGCTAACAAAGTAGGATGGTCAACGCAATCGAATGCCTTCGAAAGATCACAAAATACTCCAATCGCATCCTGCCTGTCCTCCCAGGCGTCAAATATATGCTTCATTAGGGCTACACCAGCATCTGTAGTGGATTTACTCTTAGTGAAGCCATACTGCTGAGAATGAAATAAGGAATTCAGAGAGAAATGACAAAGTAATTGATTAAAAATAACTTTTTCAAATATTTTACTAAGAGCTGGGAGTATTGATATTGGTCTATAGTTAGTAGGATCAGACTTCTCACCAGCTTTAAAAAGAGGTATTTACTTTACTGTATTTCATTAAACTTGGAAATGAACCATCATCAATACATTGATTAAAAATGACTGCCAACTGAGGAGCAATAATATTAATGATAGATTTAATAATGTTGGTTGAGATTCCCCATAAATCCTCAGTTAATTTTAAATTTATTGTATTAAAAGTATTAACTATTGTAGAGCCATCAATATGTCTAAAACTAAATAATTCACTACAAAGAGGTACATTGTTTTCAAGAAGAAAGACTGCACGCTGAGTAGAGGAGTCAAGTGCTTGAGTTGTCTCTAATGGTATATTCACAAAGAATTTCCGAAATGCGTTGGCCACCTCTTCTTCTTCTACAATATCTTTATCATCGACTTTAAGAGTTATTATGCTATGATTATTCTTGTATTTTCCAGATTCTTGGTTTATGACATTCCATGTAGCTTTAATTTTATTTTTGGAATTCATAATTTTATTTTTAAGATGCATTGACTTAGCAGTGGTGCAAACAAGTTTGAACAATTTTGAATAATTTCTAACATATTGAATAAAATTTGAATCTGTTGAAGTACTTTTTTCTCTATATAAATCAAAAAGTTTCTTCCTACTTTTATAAATTCCGGGAGTAGCCCAATCACAAAACTTCCTTTTGTTTGAAATTTCCACACTTTTCAGCTTAAAGTTATTCTTAAATTCTTGTTGTACAATTCCGAACAATTTATCATAATTTATAGCGGAATTGTTTTCTAACGTGGTAAGCTTTTCGTTGACATTGCTTTGAAATTTCAAAACCAGATTCTTTGTTATTGGTCTAATTAATATTTTTTTAGTTACATTTTGAAAATTATATTCAAAACTAATAACCTGTCCACTGTGGTCGGAAGTTACGCCATACTCAATTGATTTATGTATAATAGTAAAATTACAAAAAATATTGTCTAAGCATGTTGAAGACGTAGGCGTAATTCTAGTGGGTTCAAGAAAAGAATTAAGTAAATTAAAAGACTTGAACAAATTCAAAAACCTAACTGATATTGAGGAAGATTCCAAAATATTAACATTAAAGTCACCACATACTATAACTTTTTTATTACTTTTGCATAAGGTTGCTAAAACATCCTCCATTGCAGTTTCAAACTGTTGATAATTGCCACTAGGCGGTCTATAAACACATAAAACAATAAAATGGTTAAGCTCTGTACAAGACAATTCTAAAACACGTTCAACTGAAGATGATTCAACATCCCTACGAGCCCTATTGTTTAAACTATTATGTACTAAAAGAAGTGATCCACCTCTTATAGATTGTTTCCTGTGAAATGCACTAGCTACTTTATAATTTTGTAGTCCCAGTAGAGACTCATTAACATTTAACCAATGCTCAGTTATACACATTACATGGATATTTAATGACTCTAATAACAAACTTAATTCTAGATCTTTGCCTGAAATGCCTTGAACATTCTGATGAAATAAATTTAAGAGCGGCTTTTCATTGGTCAATCTATTGCAAGAGAACTCCTCTATTGTCTTAAGAGAACTCCTCTATTGTCTTAATTATTTTAACTCCTCTATTGTCTTAATTATTATATGAGTAATTAGTAACAAAAAATTAACCTGCCAAATTAATAACCACATAGAAAATAAAACATAAAAGGGAAATAGGTATTCACATGATCTTTCAATATTCGAAAAAAAAGTGGTAAAGGTAAGTGTTATTACAAGTCCTTTAATAATCGTTTTGCAAATCTACACCCAATGTATCCCGGGAAGGCTATTACATGTACAAATGTTGAATAAAACCTCATAACCTAATAATTGTATGTAATTTGAACAAAGAGGCGGACGGAACACCGGTTTACTGCCACTAAGGGACAACAATAGTGAGCTAAAAGTCATCCCGTCTCTTACGTAGGAAAACTTAGCCGACAATATGCTTATGAAACAGTGGCACAAGTCACTAGCGTCTGTTGTTTTAGATATGTTTTAATAAAAGATCTATCTTAAAATATTTACACGCGTAAAATTTGTCGTCTTAGCAATAAGCAATATGATCTATCTAATCACTTTGCGATTAATGATTTTCGTAAAATAAACTCTTTTTTTTCTAATTACAGTGACAAAAAAGATATAACACAATCTTTTGTCTGTCATTTTAATATTTTGCACTAGAAATTTATAGGAGAGGAGCAGCCGCTCAGAGACATTTAAGTCATTTAAGCATTTACTATTAAACCTAAAGCTCACATGTTGAGCCCCGCTAAGGACTATTAACAAAACATTCTTCAAAACAGTAAGCAACACCAAATGTACGAATACGGTTTCTGAATACACGCGTACACATATTGTTAATATGACTTTACAGTGTTTATTGATTCGTCGATGTGCTTCGTGTAATTTTTTGTTCCGTATTGTCGAACAAATATCGGATTCCACTCATCTCTAATTGGGATGTGTAAAACTTATAATGGGCTATGTATGAAATGCATTGAGCTTAACTTATTTTGTCACACCACAATATTGACGGCCGATATGGCGTGGTGGCAAGTGTATACGCACTCCGCTCCAAGATCATATGTAATGTATGTCTTGTCTTAAAATTGGAACTGCTGATAGCTTGGACCATATAACGAATGAACAGTGGTACAATGGACATAAACATCAGGGAAATACCACAGGAACGGAACATTACCCTCACAATAGTATGTGTACAAGATGTACAATGCACGATCGACACAATGGGCCATTAACATCCAAGGATCAGTCTTAATCTAATTTAAAGTGTAAAATAGAGCAATTAGCCCTACTTCGCTTCTTTGTTCATGCACTGCGTTAGTTACCTAATTAGGTTGCATGATGGGAGGTGAGTTTTGTTCTATATTTGAATGTTTGCTCTGCTCAACGAAAAGCTTTTCATACTTTGGTAAAATATATTCAAGCATGTTATTTTTATACTTACAAAATAATCGACTTAGATTTTATATCGTTTGCTTATTCTTTTTATAAATGACAAGGTGATGCAATAATAATTGAGGTATATAAGCATAAATTAATTAAACAACATGAAAGTTTAAGTCGATAGATCATTAAAGACATGCATCATTACTCGAATTAACATTAACAGTCAGTGTTTACCCTAATATCGTGTCTACATAACGTATGATAATCTCCTGTTCATATTAAACACGTATTATTTAGAGCGGGGTTTACTGTCTAGAGAACAGTTAGGACGGATTTCAGTTAACTAGTTTGTGTGTCTACTAGGTAATTAGTTCACTGCAGATTTAGATTTCCCGAAGCTTCTCAAACTTTGTTGAACGGGAATGCCTTATTGAACGTCTAAACGGCTCAGATTTAAAGTTTTCGAGCAACCCAAATTGAACCTTGTGAGTTACATAACACTTCTCATTGCTGCATCATGTCGAGGTACTAGCGGTTTAATTTATTGATTGTGATTCGGGATTACTTAATCACATGATCCGCTATGTTGTTGTTTATGCTCGTATATTGAAGATCATGAATATTTAAGTTTGATTAAGCCACAAAGAGACAGACATAACAGCGAGCTGAAAATCGGCCATAAGTAATTGTAATAATGAAATTAAATTTATTTCTGACAATATACCGAAATATGTTTCAGTAAATTTAGTAACGATCGATTTCCTTCTTATTTAATTGTCTGATTTTTGTATAAATGATAGAAGAACAGGATTGTCAAGGAAATGTACAAAAGCGGTAACTAATCAAAAGATGACCACCTTCATCAGGTAGGACCAAAAACCAGAATCGTTACTGATGGCGCTGGTTTTTAACTTCGAACTTTTTAATTATAAACATAATAACGGCCATATTTTAATAAACCAAGTTAAAAAACAAGTGTAGTTCTGTAAAGTGTAACTGTCAGCTCTAGTTGTAATGTTAAAAAAATGAAGCCACAACTAGGTCGGGAACTAAACAAAACTTCCAGCATGTTGCCTCGCGACAAACGTTGTGAGTTTGAGCAACAATCGCGGAATGCTCTTTATTACGGTACTTGGGGTTTGAGTAAGAAAAATGCTCTTATATTTCATAGCAAACTTGCGGTGTTGTTTGCCGACCAACCAACAAACTTCTAGGTGAGTGTTTTAAAAAGTTCATTGCGGTTGTGGGTCTTCTGTTTTCTTTTTGGTTAACGCTACTGGAGAATTCTCGAAAGAAGTTCGCTCAAGTGGGTGTTCACCGTTAACCCTCGTTATGAAATGAATTGTTGCGAAATCATGATTTACTGTTGGTTTGCGAAAGAGCGATAAGCATAGATTATAAATTAATCTTTTTGTTCTTTAAGAATGACAAAATTACATAAATAACTAAGTATTTTTTAAAGCTTTGATTATTGTGATTATTTTTCTTAGATAAAAAATATTAAATAAAAAATTCACAATTATCTATACAAGTATCGAAAACTTTTCACTGCTAGACTGCTCATGCGGAAAAGCAATGGATAGAACCTTTTCCTAAATCGCTCACTCTTAGATAATGTTTGTGGATGCAGCGATCACATACATACATATGATACATGTTAGTGTGCGATCAGCAAAAAACTTATAATACGGTTGTATTTCAATATGATTTAGGTCCTTTGATTCTAATTATACTGCTTGACGTTCGTTATTGAAGTACCTAATTTCTTACATAGTTTCTTAGCGCGTGAGTGCTCTGATTGGCTTAATAATAATTATTATACCGTATAAATTACGATAACTGGAATTCACAAGTCACTGAGAGTGAATAATTGTTGCGAAAGTGCGTGTTGATAATGATATTGGCAGGTAGGATGAGCAAAAAGCAGCGAAACCGGTTTCTGTATTATATTGACATCGTTCATTTGACGTATGTACGTCCTCAAAATTGAAATATCACCAAGTTACGCCATTTAAGTTGACCTTACGACATGTAACATCAGACCTATCCACTTTTGGATAAGCGATTAGATATAAAAGGTACGTAGCTACACTGGATACTCCAATTGGTTCACAAAGAGCTTTTGATACTGCTTTGGGAGTAAACGTCATTTGTGTTATAATATGTCAACGTTCAAACTTCCACCATCAATAGCTCCTAATCCGTGACTAAATTCAATTTGTGATTCAATAGATTGTTATACAATTCAACAACATGACAGTGTTCTATATTGGAACATTTAGTGCAAAGTTTGTTCTATTTCAAAGGCAGATTATCAATGCCTTATCTGCCGTGAATAGGTTTAGGTGGATAGGTCGTGGTTGGGTTTGTGGTTTAAGCTTTAGTATGATAGTTCTAATAATCCTTTTATCAAATAGTTTTTAAATATAATACGTCAATATTGCGTCGCCACATTTTGTGATCTATTATAATATTAAAATATATTTGCATAATTTTTTTTTTATAATGATACTATTTTCACCAATAATTACATTCAAAAGTACTATAAGAACTACCTACTTAAAGTATCTATACAAAAACTAAGAATGTACTTGTATTAATGTAATAAGTACAGTAATATGTAAAAGCTTGTCCTATATAAGCACTGTTCATTTAATGTAGGGAGGTACATTAGAAACCCCAAGCAGATGTACACGCAACAGAAACCACGTGACTTAAACCTTCATCAAATATGTAGTAAACTATTTATCAAATTAAACGCTTCGACGAATCTGGTAAATCGTGTTCAATAGAAATTGGAATGCTCAAATGGAGTTTATTTAAGCTTCTATTTATACATCACTTAGTTATAATTAATGAGAACACAGCTTTGTTCCAATTTGTAATAAATATTAAAGCCTGGGCCATAAAAAAACCTTATTAATAATTTAATTAGAATTTCCCGCACTCAAAATATTCTTTACTTGTTTTATATAGCTCGCTACTATGATTTTTACAATAGAAGGTAATGAAACGAAAAAAGTTACTAGTTGCTTCCCGCTTCTTCGCTTACGTAATCAAAATACAATTAATCCTTTTTACTAATCTGGGATAGAATCTATTTTTGCCATCATTGGTGTAATAGTTATTACTGTAGGAATTTAGAAGATTACACCCTAGAAATAAATAATTATACATCTATATAAAACAAAATTATCTATCTGAATCACTATAAAAATGAACTTCAAAATTTAATGAAAAATATAACACATCAAAGCAGTGACTTATGATTTTTAAACAAGCTTTAGATGTTAGAAGTTGCATATTGTTTATTTTGAAATTACAAGAATAAACCTTTTGATCTTATTATAAATGGCTTGTATACAAGTGAATCGTTTAATAGGACATACCCGAGTTAACAGCTGTCCAACCACTCATACCACTTAAACTTAAGTTATTAATGAGTAATATTTCTAAGCTTTTTCATATCAAACTTAAAGTTAATTAGTATGTAAATGCAATATATAAATTAATTAATAAAGTATGCGTATTTTGGTGGTATTATTAGTTGAAGACATGACAAGTGCGATTAGTACTTCCGTGACAAGGACGCGATTTCTCTATCATGTTTCTTTCGAAATCTTAACTAAATTTGTAAGTGGTTCCTAAATAAATTATTTAGTTAGCACCTGATTGTAGAGGGTTATAACATAAAAGTGAGTATTTTCCAATTAAAACTTATTTGAAATTCGTCTATTTACATTATCACCTTCGCATTTTTGGTTACAGAAGTTGATGTGTGCCAAATTCGTACTAAATCGGTCTAGAACAAAACTCCTATGACAGACGTACAGACACGAATGACCATTTAAGGGTTCCGTTTTTTATTCGAACCTACGTAATCCAAAAATGCCACAAATTGTTTAGGTATTATATAATACCTCATCAGATGTGATCTCATGAAACTCAATTTCTTCATTGACGATTAAGTATGACCGATTACATGTCGATTGGGGGAGCCGGTAACGATCCTAAGTCGTATTAATGCTTATAAGCATTGTGTCTTGTATCTTACGAGTTAGCTATTATATATATTCTACTATATTTCATAATAGTAAATATGAAAATGACTTAATAAGTAAGTATCTTTTTAAATTGCATTTGCCGAAATGGAGTGTATACTGATCAAGAAGTAAAATGTAAAAATGGTACGTTACGTACCTAGAGGCAATAGACTTTAAATACAAACATTCGATTCTTTGGCTAGCATATGAACGTCTGTTTGTTAAATAAAAGCAAACAATAAAATGTGGATTACATTGTTAGTCAGCTTATAAGTTGAAGAAAAATAAACAGTAAATTTATCAGGGATTTATCCTACCTGCTAGATAAGCCATTTGGCGAGGAGTTGTTTCAAAATATGAATAGATACGAGATTTAGTTGTGGGTTCATTACCTATAAGAAACGAATAGATTTTTATATTGATCTGGTTATTTGCCTCGGTGTAGATATTTTCTATTTATCTATGATATTAATTTTGACGTTTTCAAGTAGATACTATGTAATAGTTTATGAAATAAAAAGAATTTTGAATTTGAAAAAAAAATTGAATTTATGTAATATACGACGATTTATATGATATGGAGGTCAGAAAACATGGGCGACAATCATGAGGTCGTATGTTCGTTTTGAACAATGATTTGATCTAAGACAAATATTTGATACGATACATTAATAAGTGAGTATTTATAAAAAACCATGTACGTAAGTTCATCTCATATATAGTTAGTACCACTAAGTTCAAGGTCACACAGTACAGGGTCCAGAGACTTGTCCAAGCGGTACATATAATGTGGTCCAACGGAACCTTTTTAAGTGAATTTAATTAAGGACGTCAAAACAGTTCTAAAAATGAGGTCCAATAGGCACTTTTATAATTATATTTCGAAGAGGGCCCAAACGGTACTAAAATAAGGCCGAACGGATACTTTTGTGATAGAGTCCAAACTTAAAGGTCCAACGGGTACGTAGCAGATTAAGTTACCACCTATGTTTTTCTGTTTATTTTTCCTTACATTTTTAGCGTTAGTTATATATTAGTTTATTTAGTAAAATTTTGTTCGTTTAAATATCATTTCGTGGAGATATTATTTGAAATAAGTAAGCCCCTGTACTAGTGCTTTAAATGTATGTTATTTTTACGATCTTAATTGTGTACCAAATTATTAAATAAGTTACATCTACCATATACGGGTCCCTATCGGATCGCCAAATTTTTTGTACGCCTAATTTCACTCTTCAGAATCGTGTTTGCCCTAATTTCACTCTGCCTAACTTTTTATCGCCACATTGTCATTTATCAAATGCGTCATTTGGCAGAACAATTCGTAATCCCTAAAGTTTACAATTCCTAAATATTAATTCGTACAAAATTAAAAATCATAAAGTACATGGTGATGCAGCATAACATGCAGCATGCATTCAGGTATGCAGCATGCAAGCAGAAAAACAGCATGCGTGTAGGCATGCAGCGTGCATGCAAACATGCAGCATGCAAACATGCAGCATGCAAACATGCAGCATGCAAGCAGGCATGCATCATGCATGCAGACATGCAGCATGCTTGCAGTCATGCAGCATGTAAGCGTGCAAGCAGGCATGCAGCATGCAAGCAGGCATGCAGCATGCATAGTTTCCGTCACGGGTTCGGCGCTGCGGGGCTCCGGCGGTCCCACGCGAGCTTTGCGTCGCAGATGGTTTTCGCTCACCACCGCGGCTTCGCCTTGCTGGCCCCTTAGCTCGCGGGCCGCCTCGCCTCTCCGCGCCTACGCGGGCTTATATTGCACTCTAGGGTAGGGCAGACAAGACTACGTGGAGTCGGGTTTGCAGCGATTCACTTCTGTTAATTTAATTTCTCAATAAAATTCTATGCTTTTATTCTAATACATTATTGGCACATTTCATTATAGATATGCTAAAATTAGAGCTTTTATAAATTTGCGAAATAATCGTTATGCCAAAATAAAGTTATGCCAATATACTTTAGGCTATTTTACATTAGACATTCTAAAATTAGGCCTTTCAATTCTCAGGCCAAACTATAATGGTGGCAAAACTATTTTTAGGCGAAACAATAATTGTACGTTTTAAGTTTAGGCCAAAACGGTTTGACCAAACCATATTAGGACAAACAATTTTAGGCGAACCAAAGGGCACCCACCATATACATTACTTAAAAACATTAAATGTAAATACAAATATAGATTAAGTATATATAGCTCCGCACGTAAACAGACACGGGTGAGTAGTCAAGCCAGCATGTGCTACACTTCAAGCCATAGATTAACCGGTCATATGTTACAGTTGGACGCTTCCCATTTTCTTATGATTAAACTCAATGCGGTCTTGGAGCGGGGTTGATTTCCCGAGGGATTACATAAAACGTTGCTAAACATTTAACTTGCAGCCACTAGCTCATTTCGCCCGTGTCCCTGTTATGATGAATGAGATGATAAAGATGGGATTAAAAAGGTCATTAGGGGCAATGTATAACTTTTGCATTATTATAACTTTGGTATTTTGTTTAATCTGATCAGCAACGTATTCAAAGAAGTTTTATTTTGTTAGTTCCAATATTTACATTGAAGAATAACCCGTGGACCGGCAATTTTTTTCTTGTAAATATGTTACTCTTATATAGGGGTGAGAAGAAGAGCTTAACATTCACCGTAAGTGACACGCCTACTCATCATTCAGTTGAGTACTTATTAGGTCTTGATTAGCACTGCACAGGCTTTTTTGTCTTGAGACATCAGTGGTAACGCTCGATGTGCCCTATAATTCGAACCTGATTACAGTATGAACATTTGACAATGTGTTGAACCTATTTTTTTGGCTTAAATAAATAAGTAACATTTATTGCTTTATTACTTTTAAGACTGTAGTAAAAATTGGGAAGACATAATTATAATTTAAAATTATCTGATTATTTTTAATATTTACAACCTAAGCTAACATACCTAAGTTTTATCACTACTGTTGAGGAGTACTGTGTTACGCATTTGCAATTAATGCGTACTGTATGTTCAAGTGTAGATATGTTTGAAACGTTAGTTTCTTTAGACAGTTTTTGGACATTAATTAGAGCTAAAATGTGATTGTAATGAAAATGACAAAGAATAACAAAAAGTTAGTCTAGTGATTACAGTCGTGAAAACAATACCGTATTCACTTAACAATAATGTCCAGGATAAGTGAAATGAATTTACTTCGGTAGTACGGCGCTCGCTCGACGTTCGAAAAAAATTCCCTCGCGTCACACTGTGTCCGCTCATTTTTCACTTCCATGCCACACAAGCTAGCTCTTTCGCTCATAAAAATAATGGGCTCCCATATCCCAGTGTTGCCATTTTTGACGTGCTTTATGAAGACTTGACGCGTAATAATGCTAAAATGTTACGTTGGGGAAGTTTCTTTACCCGGGTATTGTTACATGAAAGATTATTATGGATGCAAACTTTGCTAGCTCAAGAGAAATTTTATATGAACGTCATTCACGAAAGAAAATGGTTTAATTTTCATCGATATCTGCAGGCATTTAATACAAAACTGTTCACATGACGTCTAACTTACATTGATACGTCATTCATTCGGTTCTAGTGTAGGTATTCAATTATTTTGTCTAACCTGACGAGATACTGAATTCCAGATACACTTGAAATTAATTTTCCGAGCAAAATTGCTATCATTTTATCACCTTTCACGTTACATTTTGTTAAGAAAATGTTGTTAGAAAATATATTTATAAGTAACAAACTACTATAAATAGTTTTAAAAAGAACTAAGTTACTATCCCTATTAGAAGTAATAGAAAAGTTAGTAGGCTTTAGGATCCCATACAAAATGTTTAACGCCTGCAAGTAATATAATTTAAAAGACCATTTTTCATCAACTTTAACGTAATATTTGTTTTTAAACTCCTAGCTTTATTGAAAGCTTTGGTAAAACAGTCACAATACTTTATTAGTAAGTAAAGCATAGATACAAAACTATGCGTTATAATAATCTCTACTTAATCTTTTGACCACTTGAATAATTTTTAAACTAAACTTAGAACTATTTTTAAACCTATATCCGCATGATCGATTAGAAATCAAAACAGAACCGTGTCATGTGTGTATCTTTACTCGCTATAAGATTTATCCTTACACAAAGCACACGCACGATTGAACGCCCATTCGCTTTGAATGTACGCACGCATGCATTCACTCACTTATCACAAGGATACCTCATTTGCTTATTCCATTTCAGAAATGTTGCCTCGTCCTACTGAACATTGGAGCACAAAAGGTGGTGAGTGAAAGCTAATTTTCTTTACACAAGCAATAACATGTTTACTTATAATTTATAAAAGTGGCCATTTACCTCATCGATGTTTGTTTTTTGTGTACTCCTATTAGGAAAAATATTAGATAAGACATGTTCTCTTTTACTAACGAAAATGTAATATTTTCTCGTTAAATTAAACCTATACCGAACCGAATCACTTACAAGCGAACTTCGATAGCCAACTCGAGCTGAAGTGATCGTGAGGTTGTATTATCTCGGCTCGAGAGCTCGCATGTTTGCGACGCCACTTCGCCTCTTTCATTTGTCGCTCTATCTCGGATATAAACATGAAAGCTCAGTTTATTATGTCATGTTTGAACCAATACGTATGAAAATACTTAACTTTTATTTACCTATCAAATAAATGAAGATTAATTTATTTATTTAAAGACAACATAAACACTAGCACTGTTATTTCACATCAATAAGGGTATGTTCAACATTTATATCATAATGTCAACAATCATAGTAATAATACAAAACAAATTTACATTAAATTAATACATTTGGGTCAGTCAAAACACAATGCAATAATCAATACAATAATAACAGACATAAAACAGTAATACAGCACTATATAACAAATTACCTAATAATATATATTTTGAATTCTTTATGTCACTGTACTATATATTGCACAAATTGAATTTTTTTAGTTATCTAGGGTGGTCATGAAAAATGTCAAAATCGTAGATTCGCTACCAGCTATTATACGTGGACGTTAGCCTAGCCATAGAGGCATTTTGTCCAACACCGGTGTGGTGTGTCGGTACTATAAAAACATCTGAACATTATGTAATAACAAAAGATGTTCTTAATTGTAGGTATATGAGTGATAATGGTATTGATAAGAAACCGAAGCCTACTTATGTACTGCGACTATATGTAAGTAAGCGCGACCACCAGATACTTTGTTATTATTGGGGTTTAATAAATATATTAAGTGAAGCCTTGTAACATCAGCTATCTGCCAGTGACTTTTCTGTTAAAATCAGTTCAACTGTCACGAATCAAAATAATTTTTTATCAATGACAAGCCTAGCAGACAAATAGTGGTCGCTAACCAGAATCTACTAGACTCTTTCCTTATACTGGGTGATTGCCTTGCCCATAGTCATTGACATTCTAGAAAATTAATTCCAGGCACAAGCCAGCTCGACAGATTAGTATGTAAGTCACATATGTCCTGTAATTTTACATGGTACAGCATGCTTTAAACAAAACACAGGATTTCGTATACCGTAAATAAAGAAACATCACAAAACACATTTAAATTAATTAGGATAGTTAAAAACCAACACATTTCAGTAACGTAATTTCAATAAATTCAAAAATAATATTGATAAACTGCACTTTTTTGACACCACTACTAATTGTCGGGGTCAGGAGTTTAATGTTTGAAAATTAGGTTGTGATTATTTTACAAAGGAAAATTTATTGTCGATGAGTATCAACATAGCACACTTTACCTCTTTGCATTTCATTTGTTTAACACAAATGTACATAAGTAGGGAAATGCGTTTGAGTTTGATTAAAGGAATGTATTTTAAATATTTACATGTAAATTTTCTACATAGTTCATTCTCAAAGAAAGTAATTTTAGACACTCCGCGCAAACGAAAAGCACCGTTGAAGATGATCGATGACACAAAACACAAAGCCCTGTCCAAGTTAGAAACTGATGCGGGTTGCTTTTATACTACTACATTAGAGATGCCTATTGCATTTCTGAAATGAAAGGAAAATTGCTTTGTTTAATATGAGGTTCGATGAAGCACTTTGAGTGTAAAGATAGCTTTTATGCTGAACGCTCTTATTCATCAAGGGCAGAAGTCAAAGTTGCTTTCCTGTTTTTTGGAGTTGGATTAGTCGTATTTTTCGTGTAGTTAATATGATGCCAATGTCGAATTTAGAAACAATATCTATTAGTCCTAGATTGTACGGTCTTATTTTAAACGTAGTACGTAATATTCTTAGTTTTCAGCTAGCTACATATGGCGGCCCATAGTTGCCTTCTCAGAATAAGACGTCAGTTCCAATAACGCCCTAGGAAATTTAATCGAAAACAAAAATGTAATGGTATGTTGTTTCAAATGCCCAAAGCGCTCTTGAATTGCACCAAACACTGTCATAACATGTTTACATTGAAATGTCGCGTTGAATATTGAATTTTGTTTAGTCTCCGTTAAGTGAAGGCTAGGCGCTACCTCGTAAATATTATAAAGAGATCAACTCTGTGTGAACCAGGTTCTTTTTAAAATGAACCTCATGACATTATGAGTGCGTATATTGAATACTTATAAATGAATTTAATTATGTTTGATTATATGTACATAAAAATAGATACTGATGCATTTGTGAAACTATATTTTGAACATAATTTTATTTTGAAACAATGGCTATGTTTATGTATTCTCTTTCTTAAATAAAAAAAAACATTTTTGTTTAAATTATTTTGTTTTATTCGTTTTTGTAGGAAGCCGCCCACTTGGCGAGCATGTAGATAAATTGAAATAAAAAAGAAAACGCCCAGTACAGCCATAGTCAAAATATTAAGCAAACTGCTAGAGTTATATAACACTTTGTTGCATAGTCGTAAACGTTATTTTGGTCCAGCTCTGTTGTTCCGTATTTGGTGCAGGGTTTACAATTTCGGTAGTACTTTATGCGGACCTCAGTTTATCCGCGTCTGGCCCGGCCTTCGCAGTCATAAATTATCCCGTCAGCCATTTCTGTATATACGGAAAGTATTATTTTATTGCTACGTTTTTTCTTTTGTTTGGTATTACTAATACTTAATTCTTTTTTAAGTATCCTATTATATTTGGGCTAGTACTAAACCACAGGGACAGCTCTCACATTGGCAAAGAAGAGACCAATGTTTAATGAATAAAAAAATTTAATGTTGAATATTATTTAATGTACTATAAATTTCGTCCTTATTCTTATTTATAATTTGACCATACCAGCTTTTTAATATGAAATTCAGCAGACAACACAAAACTTGAATTAAATGTATAGTTGATAACAATTATATTAAAGGTGTTTGATATATTGTGGAATGATAATTGCTTAAGCATTATATATTTATTTATTATTTATTTATTTATTTATAATCTTATGCTACCATTACAGGTGTCTTAACCTAATGCGATAGCATAGCAATGTTTATAATAAATACAATATATTATGAATCTACAATATTATTTAAATATAATATAACATCAACTAGCCTACCTAATCATCCGGCCCATAAAGGCCTCAATAAGCATATTAATTTTATATCTTGTCTACGGTTTTACAACCTATATCCTCTTGCAAGCCTGCGAAGTGAACTAATTTAATAGCTTAAATTCTTAATTAATTACACCTACTCAACATCTGTCAAGGCTGATTTACACACCTACCAGTCTATTGACTAGTAGGTAGGTAGGTATGTCGCTGTATTTGTTAAAAGCGTTGGCAGATAAGGGCTGCGGCATAATGGCGGTTAGCATATCGAAAAACAACTCATTACCAACTTCCGTGTAAGATTATCACGTTCTGAACGTTAGTAACTGTTACTGGTTTAAGCATCACACAACCTGGTTGAAACCGATAAAATGTAGTGTAAATTCATTTATTTTAAGATTAGACATAACTTAGGTAATATTATATTTGCTTTGAATATAATATCTATTAAAAAATGATTAATTTTTATTGCGCATACGTAAGTATGTTTCTCTAAACAGAGTTTGGATTCTCCTTTTAAGTGACTAGATCACTTGTGCATGGAGAGCCCACTCTCCTATAACAATAAGTGGTAACTTAATGCATAGCGACATAACATCACGAAAAAATAAAATAATATAATGACTTACAAAATATAAAACAAAATAAAAAATACATATGTTACAAAAACTTAAAAATTTAAAATAAATGAATCTAAATATAAGAATTATAATAAATGTAACTAACATTAAAATATTTCACTATCATAATAACTACTCTCTGTGTGTGTGTGTGCGTGGAAGGTTCTATTTTAGTATTTTCTTTTTTTCATATATCTTTTAATCTATTGAGGGTCATATTCGTCCGATATGGCGTGGAGGTCAGTACTGCACTTCACTCCAGAGGTCGTGGGTTCGATTCCCACGCAGGACAAATCTTTGTGTGCATGAAAATGAATATTTGTTCTGGTCTGGTTGTTTTCCTATGTATATTAAGTATGTATTTATAAAAAAAAAGTATATAAGTATTTTTATCCGTTCTTTAGTATCCATAACACAAGTTCTTAGTGATACTTATCTTGGAACTAAATAATTGGTGTGATTGTAAGATAATATTTATTTATTATTTTTTTATTTATTCGTATATATTTTTTAGATTTGGTCTACCAAAGTTACCAGTTAGATGGTCTGACCCAGATGCCACCTACACGGTGGTCAACAGCCATGTTGCGTATGTACAAATAATTATTACGTCCAATGTTATATAATCCAATTATATGTAAATTTAAGTGCAGCGTGGGTGCTCTTTACTAATTCTCGTGTAAAAGTAGGCAGTGTGCCGGCAGCCTTACCTAAGCACACATTTATTAAGCCATCGATCATGCGTAAATAAAAGTTATGACGCTTCGTCTCTATGAGGGAGTACTGCGCTAGTTACTTTTTTATAAAGGAATATTTTTGCAATTTCTGACTCGTTTTTCCAAAATTAAATACATTTTAAATTTAGTTGAAAAAAATCTACATACATAAACTAGTTTGATTTTTTCACATTTTGACCTTTTACCGAACTGATTAGTTTTAGTCAAATTTAATATAACACGGTCTATCCGTGTAATTTATAAAAGCCAATAAAAAGAAAGAAAAATCACAATGTAGGTATTTGACCAACGACCATGACCTAAAAATATAATATTAGAATGAGCAAAGCTGTGATTAGTAGTTTACATTTATAATAATTTGTCTTTGTATTTGTATTGAACCTTTAATTTTTTCATAAAAGCCGCAGTTATTTTATTTTATAAAAGCTTAAACTTGTATTATTTGATTGATTTTTGTCTGGAAACATTTGCTCTGTTTTGTTTATAATCAACATCTCATCTCAGCATACCACCTTTGAACGTAGCACTATTAGGCTTCTTCTTTATGCAGGAGGGCGATGATCACATTCTTCTACTTGCAACGAACCCGGCACATACTTTTAGCTTTTATCACGCTCATTAACCTTCTCATACGCTCCAGTCGGTTCAATTCCAAAAACATTTAGACTTGGTCGTGGAAGTCTTTCTCTTATAACATGTCCATTAACTCGTCTATCATAAAAAAAACTGAGTTTAAGTTATTTACATAGCCCGCAGTGCAGGATGGTTCCGCTCAGCCAGTCTTCGTTGGCCCATTTATTATATGGTTTTAGAACGTTCTTAATGACAATGGGGTCCTTTTCCCTATTCAACTAGCAAAATAATCATTGGCATTGGCATGAAGCGCTCGTAGCTCTGCGGTGCTCTGTGATCGGAAATGATCACCGAAGTACAGCAGAGTTTACAGAGGTCAGTCCTTGGATGGGTGACCGTTTGTGTGGCATTTGATATCGAGCGCTTTCGTGCTTCGGAAGGCACATTAAGCTGTTGGTCCCGGTTATCACTAAATGTGGTAGTCATTAAGCCATGTTAGAGGCCTAATGGGCGGTTTGATAACTTCTAACAGCAGGACGCCATACACCTGCCTCCGCCAATCCGCACTGGGTCAGCGTGGTGGAATATGACCCAATACCCTCGCACCTTGGTATGTGAGAGGAGGCTCGTGCTCAGTATTGAGACGTTTATGGGCTGAGATGATTGACATGTTTATTCAATTTTTTTTCAAGTATGTTTGTTGTTTAAACAATGAACCCTTTTTAAGCTAGTTATTAGGTAACGGCTTAAAACTAAAATAATTAAATTTAATATTTTGTCTTGACGCTGTCGTCGACTGCGCAAAAGGCATGATTTTGTCACCACTTTTAATGAGTTTTCATTATATCCGCTTACGGAGGGAGTAGAGGATTATTACTTTATCATAGTAGCTTTAGGTTTTCTACACTGAAATATCCGTAGGTGGCTCTGCCAAAGTATATTAAACACGCGCGCTACTTAGTACGAGGGTCCGTTAAAACCAAACGGGGTGAGAACGTAATTGGATTGAAGAACTCATTTGGATTTGCTTAAATTGCTGGGTTTCAATAAATATATACGTACCTATTTAAATGTAGGTTGCAGTAAATATAGATTAGTATTTAGTTTGTGGTAATGGTTTCTGGGGCATGCATAATTAAAATATAATGTTATTATTTTATTGTGATTCTGACATAAACTAGCATATATCATAAATATCAGATGACGAGGATGACACAACATATCTATCTCTATCATCTAACTGTAGAACTTTAACGGTGTTATTATAAAAAAGTTAAGCACATGTTGAACACGCGTTTAATAAACTATTACCAAACCTTGTTCAGTGATTGCCTAAAGTTAAACACTCCGTAGACATAGTTTAAATTTAAACATGGGCTGGCGCTTGTTTAGGACGCTTTTAACCTTAAAGCTTTGACATTTTTGTGTATCGCTGCTGTTTTTTAGTCAAAATAAATATTTTTAACCATGGATTTAAGCCTTTTCGATTTGGAAGATTGAGATTATTTACATACCTGTAACTGTACTCAAATAAAATGCACACGAACTAATCCAAGTGACCCTCGAGATGAGGACTTTTTAAATTAGCTTGCAATTAAATTGCAACGTTTATTAACCTCCATATTCAATAGTAATAAATTGATCCCATTGTTTTTGAATTTATTCAATTAATTTACCGAGTAGATATATAAATCTATATTTTGAAGGATGACAACTGTGACGGTCCGTTTCATGCTGTGTTACGCATATTTTTTAGAAGCAGGTATTATATATTCCTAACATGATCCTTTGTTGAGTTAAATACATAAAAAAATTACTTAAATAAATTTATACATTTGTTGATATGTAGAGTTTTTATATTTAATAATAAGTCGAATATATTTTCTTATCACGAAATGTGCAAGAATTAATGAAAGCCCGTTGAGTGAACGAATCACTTAGAAACAGTGTTTTGTAATAGAATAACGTTAAATATACCTTAAACATCGTTTACATTTATAGACACTGTTTAAACTAAACGCATGTCTAGGGAGTGTTCAAAGTATTTTTTGTAATAACACCGGAAGTCTTTAGATAATTAAGTAAGCTGAAAAACACAGATTCCAATTAATTTAGATGTACATCATATAAGAACATATTTTTTAAATATCTTATTTGGAATGATAACCTACGTTTTAGAAATATCTGACTTCTATTAGAAAATAAACCGGTTTAACACACATTTCTCGCACCCCTCACAAAGGAATATCACATAATAAAATTAAAAGTCGACAAAAACATTGGGCTCAGCGCAAAAAGCGGAGCACAAAGCCTTGTGATCTCATTTCTGTTTGGGAATCCAGTGGAGTGAACGCTCTACTTGATTGTAACTTGAATACAGCTGTCCTAAAAAAATAAAAAGGAACTATGTAGGAGGTAGGAGGGGATGAGGGGGTGATTAAATCTCGCGGCAGATGGGGCTTGGCCTCCCAAAAACCTACTGAAAAGTTTCTTTAGGGCAGAAGGCTTAATCGCGCTTCGTTAATTCCGTTTAGAAAATTCTGCTATGAAAGGTCGCAAAGTTTCGCTGAATATTATTTAAAAAAATATAGCTAGACTGTGATTTTATCTCTTGCGGATTCTAAAGCTTAGATTTTATCCAGTCTTCGCTAGGCCAAACGTGGCAATGGATTATTTAATTTAGGAGTTACTCAAAGTAGAAGTCATTCCAAAAAGCAGTTTTCTAGAAGGAGTTCTAAGAATAAAAAAAAAATCTTTTATGTCTGGCAGTTAATATTATTTATCAAAGAAATCTGAAATCTTTGCCTTAAATAAACACGCAGACACTCTTCTTTCTAGCGAATTTAAATGTTTGTTCTGGTCAAGAAACCTATCTTATAAATTGTCGTTGCTCTTTGATTCATAGAAGTTTATAAAAATGTTTATGATATTCATACCATTTTATAATAGTACCTGAAACATAAAATAATTGTGATTAGTAAAAATGCCTTAACTTCATAATATGCATTTTGTAAAGTAAATATATTATTATTTCTTATAAATATTGCTGTTCAATGTAAAACAACAAAGTAACTGTTGCTTTTTTATAGGGAGTTAATTGATTTATTTTCTAAAAATACTGTAAGCGAGAATCAATAAAATCTTTGAACGCGTTTTAGACTTCCTCATTTTAATAGATTTTTTTTCCAACTAAATAATTTTCCATATTTCGAAAAAAGTGGTTAACGGTTGGAGCAAGTTCCGGAGAGTATGGTGGGTGAAAAAGATATTCCAATTCTAGCTTCTTTAGTTTCGCCACCGTCTGTTATGCAGTGTGTAGTCTAGCGTTGTCCTGAAGCAGCAGTGGCCTAAAGCAGTTGACAAATCCTTGTATTTTAACAGCTAGCTTTTCCATCATGGTTTTCAGTTATTGGCAATACATATGTACCGTAATCGCCTGACTAGATCTTAGGAAGCTGTAGTGTTTAACACCAACGCTTGTCCAGCATACACTAGCCAGTACCTTTTTTGGGGTAACTTTCGCTTGGGGCAAGATTTGGCAAGATTTGGTTCAACCACTGTAATAAGCGTTTTCGATTATAGTATAGAACACATTTTTCATCACAAGTAATGATACCATCAAAATTCCCTTGTCATAGTGACGGTTGAGTAACGTGACGCAGCAGTCGATACGTGTTTGTTGGTTTGCTTTACTTAATTTATATGGTTCATAATTCAAACTTCTTCACTTTTCCAATTTGTTTCAGATGACCCAATATGGTTTTATCATTCACACCGAATCCTATAGCCAACTCTGACCTGGTATGAGGTGGATCCTTTTCGCTTCCACGATCGCTTTTAATTCCTCATTGAAAACTAAAGTCTTCGGCAGTCCACGAGGTTTGTTCTAGAGGTCGTAAATATAGGAAATTATAAAAATTACTAGGCTAAATAGTTTTGGCCGTCTCTCTGTTTTGGAGTTTTATGGAAAACGTAAATAATAGGTTTTATTAAATATTATAATACAAAATGTCACCATTGTATTGCACTTTATACTATCATCTTCTTGAAAATCTTAATAGGTTATTTTAATAAAGTTACAGGCGGACTTTTTATTTTATGTAGCTTGTATGTTAGTTAAATATTTTTACAGGCAGAAACCTCAAATATTAACTATTCTATCACAAGGTTCACTCTCTGATTACGCAGTAGACGTTTATAGAAGCCGTCAACCCCGTTATGACCATAAACCTAGAATGCTAAAGTAGATTGTTAAATCAACGAAGGTGGCTGAGGTACAAAACACTCCCAGGGAATACCATGTTTAGTTGGCCATTACCTCACAGCTGAGGCAAAGCCGTTTCATTCATAACTAATAAGGTTGGGATACCAAGACATATTTTTTAAGATATGAGTTGTAGCGATTTTAGTATTGAGTAATGGAAAGATATAGAGATAAGTTCACCTTTGTACATGTCTTTTCAAAGGCTGAATGTTTTTGTGTTTAATAAAGAATTAGATAAAAATATGCAATAAAATATACTTTATTGTCTTTAAGATCAACAGGATCATCTAGATTCGTCAAATATTTACACACAAAATGAAATTTCGATATATTTTACTAACAATAATGAAAGAGATATGAGCGGTAACATTATAAAGAAACAAAAGCAAATGGGTTCTTTTTCAGAATTTGTCAATGTTTGACAGTTTATCTGTGTGTGTGTTTATCTGTCTGCGGTGACTCTAACGAGGCTTCCAAAAAGGCAACGGGATTAAGTAGAATGCCTCAAGAAACTCATCTCGGCTAATTTAAGGTTATGTCTTAAAATCTAATACAATTAAAGAAATAAAATATAAAGTTTACCGGTGTTGTTCTTAAACGGACCAATATCCTAATAACTAAAGATCATTTCTCATCTAATATTTTAAGAAAGAAAGGAGCCTTTCATTTCACTTCCAGGCAGCCTTTGTCGTTCATAAAATCTTTTACATTACAATAAGCCTTCTGGCACAATTTACACTTGATGTAGTTTTTAATTTATTTATAGATAAATAAGCTAGATAATCTGGCAACGTATTGTATGATTAATCATATATTTCTAGGAAAGGTTTCTTAGGCAAATTTTTGCTTGAACAAATTCGTACATTATTTATTTGTAATAATCTACACAAGTTCAAATCTACTTATAATATCGTAATGTACGGAGAGACTCGGTTATATATTATGTTTATTATCTCTATATTCTTTAGCCTTTAGATTTATTTCCTATGTATAAACAATATCTTATCTGACTCCTCGTCATACCTAATTCAAACTTAACTTGATAACTTTTTCATATACCAAATCATAACAACCTTCTCTTCAGTACTCTATTATAGAATCCAGTCAAAAACAGAAATTCCCACAATCCGCTTATGCCTATAATTTATACATTTTAAGAGTATGACCGGGTCAACTTTATAGTTTACCGCCACGAGGCGGGCGATAATTTTTTATCTCACCCGATACCTTCCAAACATACTGCAAAGGCTCTTGGGATAATAGCCCACAGAAGTGAGGGTGTTTAAATCGTTAAATATTCATATGCTGTCCCTTAAATATTGTCGCATTTTGAATTAGGTGATGTGAAGCAAATTTTGTATGAAATATCGAAAAATAAATAATTTATCAGCTGATTACGTGTTTAAGTTATTTTCAAATGCATTTCTAGTGACGGTAAAATGGTAACTTTATAAACTGTCTTAGTGCAGAAGATTTTTTTGTTGATAAATTTATGCGACCAGGTAACGTCTGAGGGACTTATATATTTATTAAAAGAAGTTGATTACACATTGTCTTGACATTATAAACATAGGCATAATAGACGATCTACGTCTTAAAATTGTTTATGCAAAGGGACTGCTTCCACGAATAGTTATTTCGTCTTAAAATTACAGTTCCATATTAAAAACTTTAGTACTATAAACGGTAATGGTTGTGTGACCGTCGTTCTTAAACCCATACTTAAACAAACAAACACAGCGCAGTGTATTGTTAACGTGAGAAAATTTAGAGACCAGTCACTGGTCCTAAAAAATATTTGCCACGGCGTCGCCTAGTTTTGAATTAAGCAGGTCTTGGACCAATTTTACGTTATTTTTATACCAAACAAAGTCAAATAAGTGGTTAATTGACTTTTTTTTGGTATAATATACTTACAAATATTTAATCCTATGCGGAAATTAAATATACGGCACGTTCATAAAGTCAAGAAATGAAAATACTAATCGAGTACACATTTATTTATTCCAAGTATTGCTTATTTAACAATAACTTTTATGTTAAATTACTAAACAGAGGTAAGTCCTTGACATAGTGGTCTTTTGTGCTTTGGAAGGCAAGCTAGGCCATTGGTTATCGTTCGTTTAACCAAGTTAAAGGTCCTAATATGCAGCTTGACAGACGCCAAACACCTGGCTACGTCCATCTGCCCACGCTTCGCGTTGTGCGCCTAATATCCCTCTCACCTTATTTTGTGAGAGCTTGTAAGAGATAAATCAAAGTTACCTCAACAAGTTATACTTATTTGGCAACAAAAGTAATTTTGCTTATAATGATATGATTAGTTTACCAAATGACAATAGCGTACTATTAATATCAATTGCAAGCAAATCGGTAACCCAATATGCATTAGCCGATACAGGATTTAGATAAATCATTTGCTCCTACTCCGCCTAATGCAGCCCCGCCCAGTGGTTCCTGGGATATTCGAAAACAATAAAACGCTCCGACGATTTTAATCCTTTCAGGCTTTATCTCGTAGAGCGTTAAGGGGTTTTTGCTTGATTAATCTAATCTCCCGTTGGTTTGTAATTGGTCATGTTGCTGAGTTCACAGCTCTACCCATTTTATGTTAATAAATTTTTCGTTAAGTATTTTGGTAATAAAATAGTTGATCCTTGTAATCACATTTAGCAAAGTTATTTTTTAACACCTGAGGGTAGGAATAACCCATCATTATAATTATATACTCAGCGTTTATTTCCCTGATGAATATTATGTAAAATTTCAATATTTAATTTTAAACTGATTATTCTAACATTGTGCCCATATAAGTTGATAGTTTAAAGCAGGATTTAAATTAATTTAAAATATTTAATTTTTTTTAGCTTTGCCTTATTTTCACATTTTATAGTGCATCTTTATTGCAAGTTTTTATTTTATCGAACTCAAATACGACGTCTTGTTAAGTTTTTGCTAAATTTAAACTTTTTGCAACATTTTGAGTCTGAGCACTTGTTTTAGATTTTTGATTTAAGATAATTCTAATGAATACTGGAATGTTAGCACTAAGTAAATTTTTTTTTGAATTCGAGGAAACAAAAACCGTACTGACATTAATTCCAAAATATTTTTGTCTTAGGGTTACTGTTCCATCAAAGATTACATGGCAGATTAAAATTAAACTGCCGTTTCATATAAGGCTATTCTTGACGACCGATATGGCGTGGTGGCGAGTATACCTGCTCTCCGCTCCAAGGTCGTGGTTTGATTCCCACACAGGACAAATATTTGTGTGCATGAACATGAATATTTGTTCTGGTCTGGGTGTTTCCCTATGTATACTAAGTATTTATTTAAAAAAAAGAAGTATTTATGTATTTTATCCGTTATTTAGTATCCATAACACAACACAATTCTTTATGATACTTATATTGGAACTAATTGGTGTAATTGTTAGAAAATATTTATTTAATCGAATATGAATGACTTAAAACATGAATATTGTTAATGTTATATTATATTGCAAAGCAATAGATAAATTTAAAAGAGCATAGCCTGTGAGTTTCTTGCCAGTTCTTCTTACAGAGCGGTGGCTCGGAACTGGCACTTAGATTTACTTACACTTGAATATTTTTGTTTTTAAATTGTTTTCAAGTACTATGTAATAGTTAATGAAATAAATGATTATTGAATAATTAATTGATTATAATGTGGTTAAAAAAATTGATTTATGCTCCTAGCGTAAACAGTACCTACTCGGAAAATTACTTACAAATATTAAGATTGGCCGTAATATTTGTAAGTAATTTTCCGAGTACGGTTTACGCTATAAATTATTGAATAGTTCAGTCGATCCTCTAATACCTCGCCAAACAGCACCTTTGGTGTAACCACCTCGATCATAATTTACGACGATCAACATAAACCTATTTTTTTATCGGTAAAAAAAATTATAATCATTTAAAAACAATTGTATGTAGATATGTAATACGCTTTTATAAAAAGTTTAAAACTAGTTTAGTTTAAACTAAAGCTATGAAGTAGCTGCTTATTTGAAATTAGTATCACGGACAGGGCGCGTTCTGGTCTTTAGAATGAGTTCCTGTCTTGACATTAATCTAAGGCATTAGATTTAGAATAATCAGAAATGGGCGGGTCTATGTTGGTGAAATGTTGGAAAGATAAATTTAAACTATGCGATATTTCGCTTCTGTACTTAGAACAAATTCACTAGCCGATAGTTGATAATATCACGGCAATAGAATCGGCTTATTAGATGGTACAATTTTGTTATAATAGATTTTCAAGCCAATTAAAAAACATACCCGGTGATAAATTATAGGAACAGTAGCGCTATTTATGAAAATTTCAAATTATCGTCTTCGACTCGATTCATTTGTTTATACTCATTATAAATAATAATAATAATAAATATTTCAAACACTTACACCAATTATTTAGTTCCAAGATAAGTATCATTAAGAACTTGTGTTACGGATACTAAATAACGGATAAACATACATAAATATATATTTTTTTGTAAATACATACTTAATATACATAGAAAAACCCCCAGACCAGAACAAATATTCATATTTAAACACACAAATATTTGTCCTGTGTGGGAATCGAACCCACGACCTCAGGAGTGGCGAGTATACCCATACTCGCCACCACGCCATATCAGTCGTCATTATGCCTAGTAAGCTGGCTGCTACACTTTTAAATTAGAATACAGTGTTGCGTAGGTAATGTTTGCTATTTGACATCAGTACAGCCGGCCTAGGTGTTGTAATGAGAACCACCACCTAGTGCTTGTATTATTAGGTTTGAATGACCCTTAATATTCACATAAAATACGGCCAAATATTTTATGGAAAACATCTTTACGTAAGTAATAGTAACCCGCACAATTTTCGATTTATGACGTAAAGTCCGCACCACAAGAGAACACTACATTCGTGGAATAGTTTGTTCAGTTACAACCAATTTTGAGAAAAGGATCCCTCCATTAACAAAAAGATCTAATCTTCTCTTATACAATCGACTAATACAATACAATAACCAATGTAATACGCTTGCGCTTCGTTTAATATTACAATCTAAATTGAATAATGTTTTAATAATGATCTGTGATGGCAGCGATCTAAATCCTGTTGCCACTAATATAAGCAGCTATGATTATATAGTACAGCAATCAAAGACCAGTTTAATTGATGATCATGGACAAAGCTAATCAGTAGAAATTGATAATAATGATTACCACAAACAGGATGATTTCACACGCAAATGTTTGGGGTGATGATTACAAGCTGTTTGAAGAGCTTATGTTGGTTTTTGAATGTCACAGGTAACTTGAGGTTTACTGACTTAGCCTTTAATTTCCGAATAGTGTTGAATTATTCATAGCAAGAATACAATATTGCTATAACAGTAATTAATTGAAGTAGGCATTGTCTTGTATACTAATAGGGTACCAATTGAGTAATTCCATTCCTATTGGTGATTTGCTATTTATAGAGAACAGCAAGGTGAATTGCGGCGTTTAGGAGCTAAAGCGATCAGAGTACTCCTGTAAGTATGGACTTACATGCTAATATAAATTGTTCATTCACTAATTTCATTACTGTTTAATTCAATTAAGGGACATTTATATGGCGACATCAGTTTGCATAAATTCGTACAAATTAAAGTCTTATAAAATCGTTGCGGTTATAATAACATTACTGTTACAAGAAGTGTCATAATTCCTATTTGAATATATTTACATCGGCTATTGATTTTAATTGTCTTGCAAGACAATTGAGTTTTAATATTTGACACTATGAGTAATTTTGCTGAACCTAAGAATTTCAATGTTTCTTTAGGTCTGTTTCAATCAGTACAACAAAAATATATTTTGTAAAATTTGTACAATATTTAAAAACAATACTTTCTTGTACGCATACTAACAATACGAAGCAATTTTTTATGTGTAATAAAATAATAAATTAATTTATGTGAAGGCTCAATGTAAGTTCTCGAAACAAGTCACATCTGGTGCTAACAACGACATTTAAATTGACGAACAGTTCTGGAAGGTTGTTTTCAACTAGTATAGCCACCCAATTGAATATTTCAATCGTCAACTTTGTGAATTTACATATTTACAAACTTTACTATTTTGATACAGTAATTTTCGTTGGTTTTATAACCCAGTACCAAACATTACAGTTATTGTAGCTATTAACTGTTCAATTTACATGACAAAAACCGACTATCGATTCCCTTCGCAGGCTCCAATTTCCCACGTCTCCATCCATCTACAGACATTTTTCGAAACAAATACCCAGCAGATATCCTTGTGACGTATACATCTGCAGATTGTATATGTAATGAGGAGCAGTGATTGATGAGGATGGGTCGAATGGAACCCTTAAGCCTTAGGGCGCTTTATCGCGCCAAACCGTAGCCGGTCTCTCTAGGTTCATTTATTTTAATACTAGTTTGCTTCCTTGGAGAGGACTTACCCATAAACTCGGTCTAGTTTGAGTTGAAAAGCTTATAGAAAATTTGAAAAGACCAAATTTTGTAATACGTCTTTCTTATAAAACCCTCTTGATAACCATATGCAAATATGGAAGATAAACAATTTGATACCGATATTTATTTCTACTCTGCTAAAAGCCGTCATAACGAGTACATAATATTTTGCAGTAATCTGGTTCATCTCATGAGCTTCAGATTTAGAACTGCCGAATTGTGCTAATCAAAATTCTTTCATGAATGAATTCTAAGCATGACTGTATTAATGATTATGATGTATTAATGACGATTGTGTCGAAAGTCATAACCGATTTTAACGTTAAATACAATGTTAACTATTCTGCCATCTTATTATCGAGATTTTTTATAGTTCTCAACAACAAGAGCTGTATATAGTAACCAGTTGAAGCAAAGTTTCACTTGAGCGTTTGGCAAATTGTTTAGGAAGTTACTCCATCCAAAATGTAAAGAGTAAAGCACACAATAGCTGCAGGGAAGGGTTTCGGCTCCATAAATTCAAATCCAGTATTGTTTAACTCCAAACACGATCTTACTCTAGATTTATCGTCCCCTAGTAAAACGGAAACAATTAAAGTCTTTCAGAAATATTATTGATATTTGGTAATAAACGATGATAATTTGAAAAGAGCCAGCTTGTGGTGAGATTCTAAAATTCTGCTAAGCGGCGTTCGTCTTCACTAATGTTGTTTAAAAGTTTGTATATTTCCAAAAGTAATTAACATTTTGAAAATGAAATTACCTAATAATTGA
Source organism: Musotima nitidalis (assembly GCA_949126915.1). Classification (NCBI taxonomy): domain Eukaryota; kingdom Metazoa; phylum Arthropoda; class Insecta; order Lepidoptera; family Crambidae; genus Musotima; species Musotima nitidalis. The sequence goes on from OX421431.1 coordinate 1,410,470, forward strand.
AAAGTATTGTACTAAAGCAATTCGAAGTGGTCCTATTATCAAATATATTTTCCACAAAGGAGTAGACTTTGAAAACACTCGATGACATGTCGAAGGTCAAAACATGGAGTATGTCAGGTCGACGCTTAAAATATATATTTCTAAAGATGTGCCGATTATGACTTTGGCCGACTAGCTGATTAGTCGGCTATAAAGAAGTCGACTAATCAGCTGTTTCGGCGATTCCCGCAAGTCTTTGTTTGCTGATTCGCATGCAAGTCTCCTATTCTTTTATTTAAATAAGAAGTAACAATTTTAATGGTATAATGTTGTTTTGTTCTTTAATAAAGATATTAATTATTTTACTTTCAGTAATGTCATAGATACGTTTATTTTTACAAGCAAGTAATTTTATAAATGGTTACCAAAAGGATAGGTTGCTTTGTTTTACGTTTCAAGGTTTTAATTTTATGTGATATAACATACATATTACTGAGAAATACATACAAAGTAAGAAGCGGGATAATCGGCACTTTTTGCCGAATAGTCGCCGACTATGAAAGCCGCAGGATAGTCGGCTTACCGACTAGTCGGCACATCTCTAATATATTTTTCATATGAATACCTAGACTTTTTTTATAAGCAATTAATGTTATTTATTAGATATCTTCCCCTTGATTGATAAACCCCATACACATATTAATTGTATATTTTACAAAAAGGTAGAAATTTCTATTTAGGTACATTCCGTTATTATAACCGTAGCTATTTTCACAAAGTGATATGTCAACGAGGGTAGCTTCAATGAGGCGATAGAAGTCCTAATCTTGCCTGGTTAATATGAAGCTGGGGGTAGTACATTCCTATCTGCATCAGATCACATTGGTAGTCGCATACTGCAGACAGATTTAATCGAGATAGTCTGACAGAGCAGCCGCCAGCTGCTAGCCGTGAGTACGTCACTCGCCTTTGAAATGGCTTTTTGATTAGGAAACCTTCGCATCACTTCTGCAAGCTCAGTATATTCGTGAATTTCAATTATATAAGTTATTTGTATTACATGTAGCGTTTTAACGTAATAATACAGACAAGTATTATATATAGAACGAAATCTTAATCGAAAAGTTTGCTAAAGAAGACAAAAGTATAATGTTAAGTAAGTAAGTTATGTAAAGTATAATTAATTGTATCCTGTTTGGTTTTCGGGGGTACTTGAAAATTTTTTACTAACGAACGCCACACACAACCCTAACTGTGGTCTATGTGGATCCCGCGCACTTTGGTTTGTAAGAGATGATGATGATAATAAACTACAGGAGCTTTATATCGATATTAGACATAACATAAAATGTTTAATTTAAAATTATACATTGCTCTGATTCCATATCACATGTTTTTATTAAAAGGATATCTAAATCAGTTAATATGTTATCGTCTCAGTCGTAATGTTATTGTCATAATTACTAAGCTTAAAATATAGTTCATGTACTAATTTGTATAACTTTTACTTAGTTTAAAATGTAAACCTTGACCCATTGAAAAATTTATATTTACGCCTGATTGTCACTCAGTTAAGTTGTTATTATGAAAGTAAACCATTACATGAAGTATCATTCTTTTTTTTTTATGATGATGAAGCATTGTATTTCCCAATGTCATATAATTCAACAATGGCTTCATAGAAGCAGACACGCCTGCCACCATAGTCATTACAGTGCTATTAAAGTTTTACAATAGTTTCATTATGCACAGATGCTCCGAAGTATTTTATATTTATTGAAAACGACAATTTTTATTTAATTGGGGCTTTAATATATCACTAATTATTAGTCCCGATTATTGTACTTTTATGGCGTCCATTCAGGCATTTATACTTTATATTGATTGAAAACGAAAATATTTATTTAATTGGGGCTTTAATAGATCACTAATTAATAGTCCAGATTATTGTACTTTTATGGCATCCATTAATACTAATAAGAGCATGTGTTTGAGTTGAGAAGAATTGGCAAGAAACTTGACATGTTGATTTTCTAGCCACTGTATTATAACAATTATAAAATAAAGAGATGGAACGCACGTTTTTTTTCAGCAGAATATGAGAACTTTGATTTATCACAACTGTCATATAAATATTCAGAAAAACTCACAAATGGAAAGTTCTCTTTAAAAAGAAATATATTATATCCTTCTATTTGGAAAGTGATACAAATAATTATTAGTAGGTATAAAATATAATCCGTTAAACAGTTGTTTGTGTTTTAAATTCAGGGCTTAAGGGATTACCATTGTCAGAAAATAGGGAAGTATGAATCTCTTTTGCCTAATTTATTAAAATCGGCCTGTATACTAATCCTCTTAAATGTTTTATGAAATCTATTCAATGAATTCCAAAATTAAAGTAAACATTTAACTATCGTTAGGAAACACAATGCCTAAATTCAACATTAAAGCTTTGACTTGCTTTTTGATTTATGAATAAAATTCGAAACCACAAAAGCAAGTAAGTATGAGTTACGCGGTTCTATGGCGGCTTTCTAGCTGAATAACTCACTTATCGTGGGTTAAAATGGCTGTTTTATGCAAAACGAGCCGGCTCAGTTAACATCGTATTGATTATATTATTACATGCGGTATGAGGGCCTCGTTGTTTCAATAATTGTTGTCGATTCCTTGAAAATAACGACGTTTAATTAAAAAACAGTAGCATCGGCTAACTTCATACATGCAGTTACAAACACATTCTTACTTATTACTACAGCTTATAACCTGTAATTCTGTTAAGTACGTTTACTATACGGGAGTATTAATTAAGTACCTTTGTTGGTCATGAAAATTACAAAATTATATGGAATTAAGAATTGTAAAATGTATACTGTTCTATGTTTTTCTTTCATTTGAAGAAAACGTGTTAGGACATCAGCAAATAAAATTTGAAATCACGATTGAGTTTACTAATACCTTAAAAGCATTTGAACCACAGCACAAAAAGCTCGTTGATTATCAGCTACCTAATTACTTACTCGTCTAAAAATTCAAACAGCGAAAATGGCAAAATTCGCAAACAAGTGACAATTAACGAAGTAATACGCAACTCCTTTGGCGCTACGTCTAAAGTTTTGGCCTAAATTCGAATTTGGCCGAAATGGCCGTCAAAAACACAGTCAGCCGAAGTCGTAGGCGATATAACCATTACATCGTGCGATAAGGTGGCTTCGTCGCATGAAACAACGTGGCCACAGAAACGTCGTTTTAAATAACAATCGTAATAAGTTTTGATGAAACTTTCCAGTAATTATTGTGTTATAACATTTGTACATTTCGGAATTCAAGGAATAACTATAAGTGCTGCAATATGTTTTACAATTATTGTTCTTTAGGAGAACTTAAACTAACTTAAACTAAAAAAGGCGACTTCAAATGTTCAACATATTAATGAAATTGGCACTGTTATATGAACAAAAAAATAATTCAATTTCTTTCCTAAATAATCTGGTTTTTTTTTATTACAACCAAATTTTAATTCCAATCGCCACTTAGTGTGCTTTTCAAGGTAAAGTTATTCAAAATCGCTTCTTCTACAGCCATACTCTAAGAACGAACTTTTCTAATTTATTCATAACACGGAACCCTCCCTTGTAAAGTTGCAAGAGAGTTTTTGCTAACAATACGGATGCGCGTTTCAAAGAAAAATAATTTGTACCCACAGAAAGATATAGAGCTATGTCGAGATTGAACGCTTAGATATCTTTTATGGAACAAGTCCGGAAGGAGTGCTATTTTTTCTCTCCGACAACAATGCTTTCACGCAACCAATGCTCTGTTGGGATTTTGAGACGTTTAAATAAATACTTCTTATATTCTAAAGGACTGTTATAATTTATTTATAAAAATAATACATCTTTTGCTTCTATGGGTTTATTCATAAAGATGATGGAATGCTATTTCAGATATTGTCATGTTTCTTTTTGACAATTTGTTTGTCTGTGACTGATGTGACAGATCAGTTCAAAAACACGTTTATAACAAGGATTAAAGGTGAGTTAAAAGCGTACCGTTAAACCTGTTGCTGAATAAACTTAAAAATATCAATTACAATTACTAATATAATTGCTATCATCATCTGCGGCGCGTAAAGGGCGCAGCGTGCGGACCAAGAAGGCCCGTCAAGTAGCGCTAGGACGGTCTTAGGCCCTCCCCGACTGGTCTCCACCTTGTCGTGGTGGGGGGGCTGAGTACCTCCCGGTAGGGCGCAGGAGGCGCTAGGGAAAGGGTAACACCCGGAGATTGGCGACTCTGGGTGCCCTTAGTACTGACTACCGGGGGGGAAACTAAGAGGGACCTGTGGAGGGCGCAGCGGGCGGGCCAGGAGGGCCTGTCAAGCAGCGCCAGGAGGGTCTTAGGCAGCGGGGGCAGGGGGCCCCTGCTGTCTAACCATGGACTCTCCGAGAAGTCGGCCACACGCTATGGTCGCACAAGGAGGTAGGAGGGGCGCGTCTACTGCGTCTCTCTGAGGAGGTCCTCCCGGTTTTGGTCCGGGGGACGTTGGCCGCGGTTGAGGTGTCAGACGCTGCAACCCAGGTACTGGCCCCCGCCTTTTTCTCAACAAGCGACGGGCGTGGTCGGAACAATTTTTGCGGGTATTACTGGTGGCGGTCGCAGTTGCCGGTGTGCCCACACCCACTTTCGAACTTTGGGCAGAAATGAATTTTGTTACCGACGTAAATAAAAAAAATCTACGCACTTACCTCCTCGGTCAATGTCGCGCCAGTGGTTATTGGAGCCGTTTGATACCGCGGTCAGTGAGCCTATGTTTGGCAAACCACTGTTTCCACTAAAGAACACTTACTACTTCCCGATCTTACTTTAACGTCCTAACCCTTGTCCCTGATTTGAGACTTGATCTTGATCATTCATATTTATTAAAAAAAATACTATAACATTTAATGACAAGTAGTCATTTCGAAAAGTTTCTTAGTTAAAAAGTTATTGCGACTGGTGTCCTTTATATTGTAGTTTCTTGTTATTCCTAAGTGAAACTTTTTCAATTAGACTCCATTTTCTAGTAAAAGAAGTGAAGTAAAGCAACTGCGCCTGATAATATCGTCCTTAACTACTTTCTCTTGGACGAATATTTAAATATAACGAGAGGCGTTTGATACAATTAACAATATAAAATCAATTATAAAATATAATCAGATTTTTTTTGAAAAATAAAATTGATTATTCTGTCTAATATTCATTGCAATAAATAATCAGCACCTAAACGTATTTTATTAGTTCTGTCACCTTATTAATTATTAACTCGCGGGTATGAATTACAGGACATGGAGTATGCTTGATTCGCATTTTTAGTATTTTCTGTAACTCTCTTTGCAGTTAGCTTTATTTTTTTCTTCTATTCATCATCAAGTTCAATAGTTGATAACATTATAAAATGAAATAAAATATTATTTGAAATGTTTGACGACAGACATGCATCGGGAATGTCTCCATCTTGAGTCAACTCGAAATAAAAACCCGCTTGTCTACCATATTTCATATGCCAACAACGTATTCTTTGATACTTTGGCCACATAGCGCGCAAGGGCGATGAAAGCCTGGAAAAACTGATTGTCGTTGGAAACACAGAAGGCAAACGATCGCGTGGTCGTGCACCAACCAGATAGAACGATCAAGTGAATGACTCATCCTCCTCCAAATTCTACGCGGTCGTGGAAGACGCGCTGGATCGGAACCGGTGGAAGCAGATCATCCGCTCCAGATGTTACTACGATGCTAATCACGATCCTCAGACATGAGGACCAACTATAGAGAGAGAGATGCATCGGTAGCCAGGAATACTGGCTATATTCACATGGCACAAGATTCGTGTACTCAAATACGAATGAATTTATAAAAAAAGAAACGTGTATTCGTTGTAAAATGCCGTTTCAAGGACCTACGACTAAATAATTATAAACACCAGAGTTCCCCATCGAAAGGGCGGCAGGAGATATATATTGATGTAAATACAGTTAAAATCGGAGATAATTTTAGGGCAATGACGAAGTACAGCTTAGAAAAACTTCTATTTACCTTTCAATTCTCCAGTGTAAATATTTACTAAAATTAACTCTAATGCAGTGTACATTGCGTATTTCACGGTAATTATTCATAACCACGCGCTTGCCAATATTTACGGAATCCCAATCGCTTATGGAACAAATGTTTTCTCAATTAAAGTAGACAAATATAAAAAGAGTAAAACTCAGATGTGGTACAAATCCCGTTTCTAATTTATGTAAATATAAAACTTGTTCAAAATATGCTTACCTTCTAATAAACGTTGTTTGTTTTAACTGGCTTCATATTAACTTACTACATTCACCCTTTAACATTAATAATTTTACTTCATTTAATAAGCTAACGTTATGGCTGAGCGCCACATCTAGAAACTTATACACATTAATTTGTATACGTGACCCACTAAACTGAAAAAAAACAAAAGTAAAAATAAAATAAGATAAAATAAAACTTTTTCTACCTAACTCTATCGTAAAGTTCATTCTTATTGGAAAAACGGTTGAGGTTCGGCCGTCACACAATTGGCACGTCACGGCAAGGGATCTTTTGGCATATCTGCGTGCATGCACACACTGACGGCAATTATAGTGCCCGTGGAAGCTTCGGCACTCGGACCATGGGAATGAAAATGTTACATACAAAAGCGTGATTCGGACCCCACTTCCCCTGACCCCGGATATTACTAGGTCACGATTTTATCAACGGAATTTTAAAATGTATTCATGCCTTACCGTAGGCTTTGTTTGTATTAATTATTAATATTAATACTATTATGAACCGCATGTTATTACATTTCATAAGGGTTATGTGAAAATATTGACACAAGAACATTATGAATATGACTACATTAATATTGCGGTAACCCTTGTAATAATGATTTTAAAACGGTAACCCGTACGACGCGAGTCTACTCTACAGCGCGAGTAACGATTTTAGCGTTGCCTTACACAAATGCGACATAATAACAAATTTTAACCCGTGCTCGTTCCATGTTCAAAGAGAAAAGCACAAACCAGGGACTGCTAGCGATTAGCATTTATTTAATGACTATATTTATATTAGGTTCTGTTGATCGCTAGTTCATTTGTTAATGTGTACGTTTAAAAACCTTTCACAACTTATAATATCTCACAGCATAATAGATTAGAGTATGCAAAGCAGAACTTGTTCTGAAAGCGCGACATAATGCATATTATTGTTATACTAGGAACAAAATTAAACATTACTATATTAAAAAAGAACTGCATTTCTAGTTTAGAAACTTTCTGTAAAAATAGATAAAATGAGGTTGTGAAAAATTACTACACATTGGAACTGACGCCATGTTCCCATAGGGAGCAATGCCGAAAGCACAGCATCTCCTATTTAGAAAATAAGGTAATATTTTGTCTCGTAGAAAGATACACTAACGTTTCGCTATTGTAGTTAGACGTTTATTTTCGTACTACTTAAAAAAACCATGCCAAAGTATAATAGTTCTCTTGAGACATCTGAGAGGCTTAGTAAATATTAATTTCGTTCATCATATTATCAGTTTTACGAGTCCACTGTTGGATATTGGCCTCCCTGATAGATTACGTTTTATTGGGCGTATAATCACCACATTGGGCAGACGGGTTGGTGTTCACAGTTCAAGCCAGTACGCAGGATGACGCTGCTGCCCATAAGCCGGTAGTAATTCTCTTCAAATACTATTACGACTCCTCGTGAGATGAGAGGGGTGACACTATTTTAGGCCGGTAACACACGGCACCTACTTACGTTAATAAGTTTATTTTAACATTTCTCTTTTAATTAACAAACATATCAATAAATCTTAATGACCATATCCTGTCAGATGATTAGCAGTCGAAGCAGTTCAGGCTCTCCATACAATCCAACTCGAATCGAGCTCACCAGGAAAATTCCCGGAACAAGCTCACTTATAGGTAAGATAGGTAGGATAAAAAGACAATTATTTTGATGTCTTTCAACGTCTGTCACTTGAACCACACCCTCGCTGGGCTGTGAACTTGTGTAATTTATTCATAGTCAAGTAATGACACTCGATTACTTCAGAGAAACCCCTTTATGTCGGAGCGCGACGGGTTAAAAAAAGGATATTTTTATTAAATGCAAGTAAAATGACTTCGTTTGTAAGGGTTTTGCGACGTAGACGATCAGGAGGTTATGATTGTCTTTCATCTCATGAAATTGCGATGTTGAGCGAAGTATGATGCAAATTGCGATATTATTAAAAGGCAAAAGAGATTCATGAAACCCTTTGAGCTCATAATTAAAAAGAAGTTATAAGTTTTTCGTTTGCATCAGATTTGGCGCATTGGCTTATTTTACTTAAAACTAGAGTGCATCTGAGTTCGACTATATGTTTTTTCTGATAGTAAATGTCTGTTTATACTGTCATGGTTTTATACGCAGCAATTATTTTTGATACATTCTATATATGCTGACCACATACTATTGGCTGAAATTGTAGGTATTATCTTTTACTTTAGCAAAAACATGCTTTTAATTATATCACGGAAATGAATAAACCCGACTGTGTAAATTTTCTTTAATGCTGTCGTGCTCTTGGTTTATTTTATATATGGACCAAAATGACAAATTTAATGACGAAAATTATATGAGAAACCTAAGAACGGAATGACGCAGTTTATTATAATGAGAAAAGTGGCAGGCATTTTAATATAACATGGCTAATTATTATATTTACGATCTATTTTTGATATGACACGAACAAACTATTTATACTATTACTTGATTATAATATGTATGTATATAACGGTACATTTACACTCAATAGATAATAATATTTACTAAAACATGTACAACATTAATAATTTATTGAGGAACATTACCATCACTTGTATACAATCAGTGTGTACAGTATTAATATACACACAGCTATTTATGCGTATTACGGTATTACCCTAAGTGATATGCTTTACCTTTATCAGAACATTGCTACGTGTGCTTGTCAACCCCAGACATCTCATGTAATTTCAAATTACGAGTCATTTACCGGCAATGAACAGCATTATTTGTACATTTTTTTTCATAAAGTTTATTTCTCATTGTTAAGCAGGCATAACACCGCCACTGAATAGAAATATAAATCTATCTTTTCTTCGCTTGTAACAAGTATTCTGTTACTTAAAGGTTAATAATGTAAGAGTTCCTGTACAATTGCCGAGACTATTTCCGAACACTGCGTAGTATGGTTGTCTAACAATACCAATCTTTTGTGACTAACCTCCTTTTTATTTCCGATACAAAGCCACCGAGGAGTACTCGATCTTTGCCATTGAATATTCCCACAGAAAATAATACAGTTCTGTTTCCACTGTTAACAGGAATGGAGCTGTCTCTGTTAGACCAAGTCTTATAAATCGCTGGATTTCCACAGGTAAGCTCTAAATTACGTCCCACTTTAAAGGAGGTTGAACAGATTTTTTATATCAATTGGGTATTTTGTTACGTAACTGTACACCAACTCAATTTAAAATGAACCTCATATCACACGAAATTTCTATGTTAATTTGTTTTAAAATTTTCTTGATTGTTCCTTGATATTATTTTCGTTGATTGCAAGTACATATATATTTATAAAATAACTATTATATTATTTCAAAACTTACTTAAGGGTGCTACTGTATTTGCTGTTGCATAGATATTTAGAGGTATTAAAAAGTCTTTTTAAGTAGTTATTTGTTCTTACTTAATATTGACATTCCTGAAGTGAGTTTGTTTGGTTATTCAGTTCATCAACTCAGCGAATGTGCCTATTTTATGGTGCATAATTACTACGCTGTGCTACGGGTTGGTGATGTGGCTAGAGAGGCGCCACGGCGCTTTGACGCAGGATAAGCCAGAGGACACTGTGGAGCACACCACCGCGGTCTGTCCCGCTTGGGCGGAGCACCGACGTGTCATCGGCGGCGACTTCGTGCGTTCGGCCCTGATAGAGGCTGTGGTCCTAAGCGAGAGGGAATGGGGAGCTGTCGCCTCCTTTTGCGAAGCAGTCATGCTGGCAAAGGAAGCGGCGGAACGAGAGAGGCATGCGCGCCTCAAGGAAATGTCAGCACAGTGAGGGGCACCCGGGGAGGGGGTCAAGCATGCCGGGGCTACGAAGGGGTTGCCGCTGCCTCGGGATGAAGCAGGCTTAAGAAGGAACCATGTGATGTAAGTAAATATCTGACTACCGTTCCAACCTCAGCGGAAAAAATGTGATTTGTTTTATATTTCTTTTAACCTTATAAACCTTTTTGTATATAATAAGCAATATATCATAACTATCTTACTTACAGAAACACAATATTTACTAATATTCATATTTCACATCGACTTTCAATAAGTTTGCAAGTAAAAACTCATCGTCACTGGCTATGCGAGTTTACTGCGAACCGTAATTTACAGTTAGTATCCGCAGTTCAAAGTTATAATGACCTTATCAGGAACAAACCGCATTTGTGGCTTTGACTTCATAACCGAGTTAATAATGGGGTAATTGAGTTATAAGCTAGTTAACAGTTTCATCTGTAACGAGTTTTTTCTTAACTTATTAACTTTTTTAGAAAATATCTGATTTATTCGAGAACAGCTTTATGGCAGGGAGAAGGGTGATAGTTCTATAAAGATGAACAGAGTGCAGTGATATATTTCTTTAACTCCGAGCCTATCGTTATGTGGTACCGTCATAAAACAAGTATGAAAATTATGCAAAATTCAATTTAATGCATATATTTAAAAACTTGAGTTTGAAAAATAAGAATCTGAAATTATTTTACATATGAAAAAAAAATGACTATATTATGTGGTGACGAACGTCTTTCGGGAGACAGAAAACAATAGGATGTTAACCCATAGTACCCATAGATTCTATCGGTTATAACTTTGATAAAAAATAGGTATTTAGTACAGATCTAATTTTTTGTACAATAGTACCTTTTGTTCGAACTTTTCTTTTATGGTCTCGGATTCAAACTTTTAGAAGTTATGTGCGTAATTATTGCTTGCTCCGTGCCTCGGAAAGCACGTTTAGCTATTGGTCTCGGCTGTCATGAACATCTATGGCAGTCGTTATTAGGAAGTTAGTGTCTTCTAACAGACTGACAGCTGGTTTAACCATAGAATGATGTTTCCCTCTGGGTTGCGGAGGTCAGACGGCAGTAGCTCCACGTAATAACTGAAATTCAATCAAATCTGGTTAAACCAGTGAGCAGACCCTTTTTTCTATCGTCGGTAAAAAAATGCTGTTTACGCACTGTCTCCCGGCCAATGGGGGGACCGGGAGGGGAGTGTGGGGCTCACTGCGACAGACGCGACCACCGCAGTCCTATCCACAAAAAATCTTCCGACGACACCCACCGCTGTTGAAATGTGCCTGGGTTTGTAGCTTCTAGCACCCCACCCGCGGCCAACGTCCCCCGGATCAAACCGAGAGGACCTCCTTAGAGGAGCGCAGTGTGTCGCGCTCCCCCTACCTCCTTGTGCGGCCATGGCGTAACTGGCCGACTTCTGGGAGGGTCTATAGCTAGACGAAAGGGGCCCCCGCCGCCGAAGATATAATATAATATAAGAGATATATAAATGTCCTTAATTATATTTTTAACTTTATAGGCTAGTAAGTTAACTCAATAAGTTAGATATTGTAAGTAATTGGGCCAGACCCGTGTAACTAATACATGAAAAAAAATTAACTAAATTATATACACACACTAATTAAGCATTATCCCTGCCTGGTCTGCAAAGTATAGTTTTAAAGAAACAAAACAATAAATAAGTACTACTAAGTCAAAGGACATACTTCAATAAGGTATCTCTTTCTTTTGTAATTTTAAATTAAACAGATAGTGGCCTATACTTTTTGGCTTATTATAAAAATCATGTTTTTTTTCTTTTGGCCTTTTGTTTCGTCCTCCTTTATAAACTTCACTTTATAATGTTTGATGCCTAGAAGCATAACAAAATGAACAAACAAACACTATTATTTATTTTTATTTGTGTGAGGTATTGGACGACTGCTGGAAGACTAAATTGTTTTAATAATAGAATTTCAACTGTGGATATATACTCATGTACATTGTACACTGTCTTGAAAAGATCAAAAGTAAGCAATCGACGAAGCCTCAATTGTGAAGTGTCATGGATCAAGCTCATAATAACAGGCCGACCTCTCCTGTATCCTTATTTGACCTTTAGACTTTTTCGTTGTGCACATTGAAGTTAGTTTTAGAGTTGTTTTCAAAACTAAATATGTAATAAATGGAAACTAAAAATAAGAACTTAGGTTTTTTTCAAAATTTTTGTTGCAATGTTCTCACTCTACTGAACAAGTTAATTATTAAAGTTTAAACTGCAGGAAAAGATGATGACTACTGTTATTCAAACAAACGCGGACTTTTTTAGGAATCCGGAGAAAAACCTATAATGTTCAAAAGCGAGGCTCAAATAACCAGAAGTAAACTTTAATCATGAAATAATCCTCCTCTTGATTTCCGCAGTAATTATTACAATACTGTCGAAATGAGTTTTGCGGTTAGTTGAATTATAATTGTCTTATTAACTCCCTGAAAAGCGAAGAGATGTACGCAACTATTTCATTATCCAATTGGCAGCTATATTAATTGGACCAAATAATAATAATAATAGCATTGTAAAATTGTGCGTACTATTTCATAAACTCTCATCATTAACAGCGAACAGTTAGACAAGAAGACGTTCATATCTCGTCTTGTCACAACTTGACTTTAATAATTCTTCAAATTAAAAGTTTTCCATCTTATCTTTTTAACGACTTCCGTCTCAGAAAACAGGTGTTAGAAAATTTTAACTTGTTAACTTCATTTTTAATTAATAGCCACCATGTCGACAATATCTATGGAATGCCGGCTAGTTGACATGAGCACGCATATCTCGAGAACTAGTTTATTAAAAATTAAAATATTTAACGCGAAATGAGACAATTCTCATAGCTATCAGTTAATAGATTAGTATATCAGGACATAAAACACAATATATAAAATGTAATACATACAACTAATGTATGATTCAGTTAAAGCTAAACTAGCTGCTGAATTGAAAAGATCGCGGCTTTAACATAATTATTTTAAAAATGTCTAAGTAATATTTAAATAAAACATCTGATAAAGATTTACTTCTTGTTAAGATTTACCTTTATTTTCCTATTTTTGAGATTAGAAAATTAAGCTTTGATAAATTTGAAACGTAAATAAATAAAAGAAAGTCACATCGATTTATTCCATGACCTCTCTAAATCATATCTTAACAAAACCATTTAATGGAAAAAATCTAACAAACACAACAATATTTATGCGTCCGCTTCTGGCTGTGCATATCAGGCCTGCCTACATTTGAATATTATGATGGATCTGTCCACCTTATAATCTACACATTAAGAATCATTTTGTATTCAACAATGTTTTTTTATAGTCAAAAGTACACGATTGTTAATCAAAAAGCGCCTACCGATGACAAGATTTATTTAACGATCGATTTCTAGACGCACGGAACCGGCGACGTACCCTATTTCAATATGCATAATTGTATTGATTCTCTTTTGTTTTTATGTCGATTGTCGAATTGTTTTGTCAGCGGGACGTCCTGTTTTTTATTCGAAAATAGATTCGTTTTTTTCTTTTTCATTTTAGTACTAGCGAGGGAGGCTGTATAACATTTTTTTGTGACTTTAATCATCCGTCACAATTATCAGTGTGAACTATAGAAATTTGATGGCTTCATAAACAATTTTTCATAACACTTTAAACATGAAGCTTAAACAAATAAAGACTAAATTTAAAGTCACACAAAATGGGTTACTTTTACACACTAATGTTACATTCTGTATCTGTGACCGAATATGAATTGTCTTGAGATAAATGTTGCAATAAAATACCTTGAAAAAATATTATCATCATCATCATCATCTCTGCCATATGTCGTCCACTGCTGAACATAGGCCTCATCAATAGAGTTCCACATTAAGCGACCCTGAGTCACCTGCATCCATCGGCTTCCTGATGCTTGTCAATGAATATTTAAATTATTAATTGGAAAATTATTATGATATGTTTAAAATAGCTTCGAATATAATCAGTATTGCTAGGATACGTACTTTAACCTTATTATATTATAAATAAAATAATATGCAACGTTTACTGTGAGTTATACTTAGGGTATACATATGCAATTTCAGATATTGTACAAATATATAATTGCGTATAAAATTATCCTGATATATATCTTCCATATCAATTTAAACGCAGCTTAGAAAAAAAAATTATGTAGACACTAAATAAATAAATAAAAAATCATTTATTGCTTTAAAGGAATACATTAACATGACAAAATATAAAATTAAAAATAGTCATAATCCTAAAAGCAACTGGAGTAAGCTCAGCTTATGCTGCACAGAGTAGGCTACTCTACGCAGCGCTGGTTTTCAGCCCCCCCGTTTCATTAGGTTCGCAACATAGTAGTAAACACGTAGAAAAACAGAAATTACAAGTTAACACTTCAGCAAAAACGAAAAGTAAACACGCCAAAATTAAACTGCAAATAAAAACAAAAACAAACCACAGAATAGAAACAAAAATAAGGATAATAATAAAAAAATTTCACTTTTCTTAATTTAACAAACAATGATATAAAAATTTAGATGAGTATATGCATGTGTGTGTGTACGTGTGTGTGTGTGTGTGTACGTGTGTGTGTGTGTGTGCGTGCGTGTGTGTGTGTGTCTGTGTCCATGTCTGTGTGCGTGCGTGCGTGCGTGTGTGCGTGCGTGCGTGCGTGTGTGTGTGTGTGTGCGCGTGTTTGTAAGTGTGTGAGAGATTTCAGGTATTAAATTATATTAAATTATACTATTATACTATACTATTATAATTATACTAAAATCAATTTCTTGGGTTCTTGAATATTATAAAGTTTTTGAGTGTAGAGACTCTAAACAATATAAAATTATGATGATAATGAAAAGTCTTTAAGACTTAAGTCGAATCCTCAGCTGAAACGTAGTGGTCGGAGACTTTGTTAAGAATGCGGACTGGATGCCCGATCTGAAAATTATAAAAAAGGTGTACTACTTTTTTATTATTGTAGAATTGAAAAGAAGATTGTATTGTTAGTTCTGTTAATTTTAGTTAAGGACAGAAAATGTTTTTACAGACAGAGATTTGACGTATCGGTAAACGTGCCTACGATTTATAAAGTATCAAAATACAGACTACCATGTAATCCTTTTTGAAGTCGGTTAGTAGTACAAAGAATGCTATTGACCCTTTAAACCGTTTATTCTAAAAGCGTCTCAAAGGGTTGACACGACGCGTCAATATAGTCGGTGGATGTCACACTGCTAGGTACAATAATGTTACGTACATTTACAGATAAACGAGGAAATCATTGGTGAATAGTCAACATTTTCTGATTCAGGTGAGGCTTGTGCCTCATCTCACATACACGAATGGAAAGGTAATGGAATTCCTTGCATTGTGACGAGTATTTCCCTTCTATTTTCTTGAATGACATGTGCTTGTACCGTGAGATTTGCGGTAAGGGTTCCCTTTTCTGAGATTTTCGTCCTGTAAATAAAAATGAATGATACGTTCTAACTCAAAATAGAGGACATTTTACATTTAGCAAATTGCCTTTATTTTTGTACTATAGTCCCACTGTTTACTCTGTTGCTGTGTTTTTTTATAACTACCAAATGTAAAAAATAGAAACAGTTCTAAGTTATATGTATATTAAAATATACTAACTTTAAAAATGTATTGTTACGATAATTCGAATAGGATGTAAGTATTAATTTTATGAAGCGCTCGTACCTCCGCGGTGCTCGGTGGTCGGAATCGATCACCGAAGAAAAGCTGGGTTTGAGGAGGTCAGTCCTTGGATGTGTGACCGGTTGTGTGGCGTTTGATATCAAGCGCTTCCGTGCTTCGTAAGGCACGTTAAGCTGTTAGTCCCGGTAATCACTAAATGTAGTAGTCGTCAAGCCATGTAACAGGCCTGATTGGGCAGCTTGAAAAATTCTAACAGCAGTAAGCCATACACCTGCCTCCGCCAATCCGCACTGGGTCAGCGTGGTGGAGTATGACCCACTACCCTCGCACCTTGGTATATAAGAGGAGGCTCGTGCTCAATAGAGGGACGTTAATGGGCTGACATGACATGATTAATTTTATGATATCATATTAAATTATCAAAGGTGAGACTTTTAACTTTTTGATGTTTTTTGTTAACTTTGATATAATGTTCTGCTTTACAATTGCGTAAACAATACACAGTTAGAAAATTACAGCTATCACGGGCCATTTGCTCTCAATAATTGCAGCACCGATTCTTTATGGGACAACCTAGGCGTAATGGTTTTACAAAAAAAAACATAATTGTCCCATTCGGTGACGTCGATATCGGTGAATATACAAAACCAAAAAACACATATTAACGCAAAATTTCTTTCTATTTTCCAAAGCCTTTGCGTAAAACATTTGAGCTAGACAAAGCCCTGTGCAGGATCGGTTTAAAAAATATATGAAAGCCCTTTCGGGGCTATCGGGTGACATGTCAGAGGGTGGTATAACACAAACAATAGAGGGCGCACATGTATTTAGCACTCTTTTTGCGTGGCATGCCAAGCAGACACGCCCGTGATCAAATATCACAAAGTTTTAGCTTCGTCAATAACGTGCCGACTAAATGTGAATGTGCAATCTAGAAACCAGTTAGTAAATATTTTTTAATTGAAACTCTTCCTGGATATATTACAGTGAGTTGAAACGTTAAATTTCCAACTTCATTCGTGGTCATTGTAATCTTGGCAGTGACGCAATGCGGTTTCAAACACTTATGAATTATTTCTTTATTTCTAGGGAACATTGTCTACCATAATAAACTACAATTTTCTCTTGATTACTATATGTACTGAGAAAATAGATTTAACTTAAATATGATTGCAAATAGTACTTATTAATTGGATTCATTGAGAACAAACAAACGATTTTCTTTCAGGATTTTCGTAAAGTAAGTAAGTAATAATGTTTGTATATTTGACAGCACACTTCAAACTGCTATACAATATCGCGTTAAGCGCTACTATTCAGCGGCCGCTATAATATCTGGCACTGAGGTGGTACCTATAAAGAAAGTTATACTTTGTTCACCTTTTGACCGTTCTTATACAAAAAATTATCACTAATGAACCATTTTCCGACGATTTCACTTGAAATTTACGTCTTTTACTGTTGAATCGGGGACCGCATTGCTAAGCTATTATGCAAACTAATCTTGAATTTCTTTGTAGGTAAGATAAAAAGACGTTATATTTTAATCGGTAACTATTTTAATCAGTATCTATTCGATATGATTTAATTTTTTTTAGTAAGAATTAAAAACACAAAGTGGTTAAAATTTTAACATTAATATCATGATTTCGTTTTATACACTCAATCATGCTTGATGAGTACTTACAAATTCAGTTTGTTTTATATCAAGGATGCACCCAAGCACGCAATAACCAAGCCACCCCCAGACGCCCCATGCTGTAATCTCTTAGAAATAAAGTTAATATTCACGTATTGGAAACTTGTAGAAAAGTCTCGCATACGCAAATAATCTCTCTCAAATAGAAATCTCATTAAGCAACAAGCACGGAAACGCTCGAATACTAATTTGCTTTATATGTGAGCTTTATTATTTAGTTATAGCTTTTCACTGTGAGGGCGTGAAACGGTTGTTCATGGGTCGACATCGCGCTAGTGTGACCACTTTTCATCAGGCCGCATGCTGTGCCACCACGTGGTATACTTAATTTAATAACATTTATTTAAGTTTGGCTCAACAGAGCTTTCATGAATGTCAACTTAAAAACTAACGCGCTCATTCACTGCGGGCGGGAGCTTGATTGTAAAAGAAAGGGCAAGAAGAATCGTTAAAGTTTTTTTTTCTCCCGCCAGTTACAATAAAAAAGCAATAAGATCGGCATATTCGGCAGAAAGACTATAATACCATTTCAATGTGTTTAATCAAGAAATACCTTTCAAAATCGAAGATATCAACTGTAGTAGGTGTTAAATTCGTTAGTAGCAATTTAATCATAGTTAACTAATCTCTAAATAAATCAGTGAAAATTTCCAAGCATTTATCCCGGAGGCTCACTATCTCATTAGTGAGGCTACTGTGCAGTCAGTGACGACGGCGGAGAGCGGCTTATCGAGATCTTTGTGATCGCGCCGTTATATTGACCGGTTTAGTGGCAGCCATCCAGTGCGGGAGATACTTTACCGACCTATTTCTATTTTGCTTCTTTTAGCGTTTATTGATTTATTTAACCAGGTATTGGAGCTTTGATCTTAGAAAATATCAATAACTATTTCAGTTACTATATTTTCTGTTAATTATACTTTTTTAAAAGTAAATGTCATATATAATTTCATTCTTTATATTTTCTGTTAAGTACACTTCAAAAAAGTTACTTTAACTTACATGTGTAACCGAAACTAACATAAATTTTAACTAAATATCCTAGTCGTCTAACAGTGTATTCTATGTTGAATTTATGTTACATATATATTTTTTCTGTTATAAAAAATAAAAATAAAATATACTTTATTGTCTTTAAGATCAACATGATCATTTAGATTCGTCAAACATTTACACAAAATGGAAATTCCATATATATTTTTTAGCAACAATGAAAAAAATATGAGCGGTAACATAATAAAGCAAATGGGTTCTTTGTCAGAATTTGTCAGTTTATCTGTCTGTTGTGGTTTTCTCAAGATTTGTCAGTCTGTATCTGTCAGTCAGCCTGTCGTGATTCTAAAGGAGGGAGGGGATTGTTCGTCAGTCAGACAGTCTGTCGGTGACTCTAACGAGGCTTCCAAAAGGCAACGAGATTGAGAAGGCCTCAAGAAACTCATCTCGGAAATTCGGTTATACCATCAAAATGTATGTAGCCGATAATTGTACTTAAAATACAAGATTACATAGAAGTATTTATATAGCATGCAACAAACAAAAAATAATACAATGGCTTACAACTTTTAGTGGTTTATTAGTCTAACGATGCGACGACTATCACTGTGTGTGATCCCATGTCGCACCATGGTTTACGTTCCTTTATGTTGATACTATTCTTATCTCCTATCTCCAAGATAAGGGCTATAGAAATAACGTGTCCAGATAAGCTCTAAGGGCGGAACTAAACGAAATAGATTGTTAGTTGTAAGTGTCAATTGTTAAACATAATTAAGAATGGGAAGTTGTACAATAAAGTTTCATGATCAATAAATTAATAAGGTGTTTAAATTCTTCTCCTTAATTATACATTCTGATGCACGAGAAACAAACCAACTTTGACGAGTTCCTTGCCCAATTCTGCTACGATGAAGCTGCCCGCAGTGAATGGGCGCGTTATTTTTTAAGTTGAGGTTCGTAAGAGTTTTAATAAGCCAAACTGAAAAGATTTTAATTATGAATGGCAAATTATATTACTAAGTCTAGTGCTCCGCCACTAGTTTTCTATTTATCACTTATTAAAACCCTGGTTTTTGTTCACCTCATGCTTATTCACCTTCTCTGAGCCTGCCTCCTTCTCTTGTGAAATTGTGTCGCGTCTAGCAGAAACCACCTATTTCTTAAAAAAACGTTATGTGTATCCTTATTTTCATTTCTATTATTAGCGTAAGTTTTAAAAATCAAGCCGGTGCTGATAAGATAAACTGCGAATAAAATATAAGTGCGGTTTCATATGGTTTAATATTTTCACAGTTCAAAATCCTATTTCGAAAAATATGTGGATTTGTATTATTAGTCTGTTGTAGTATACAAACTCTTATTTCTAGAATTCATTTGTAGAATGTCTTAAATTGCAACAGTCCCTGTATATTTTTCTGCAAAACCATTGCAAAGTTCATTTGCAATGCGTATTATCTACTTTGAAACAACACGCCATAGAATATAATGTATTACCATGGGTTCGAGCTGAATATTTATGACTACAAACTATGCCAGACTTTTAGCTGTAGATACCTTTTCAACTTATAGCGAACTCTAGTTACTGAATTTTGTATTCGGGTATTAACGTTTACACTTCCACGGACAGGTATTTTATGGCATTCGTCATTGTGTAATATTTTATAATGCGGATATAATAAATATTTCATGCTTATTATTTAGCTAATGCATTCATGGTTTCATCATGGTCTAAGAAAGCAGAAAATATGGGTATAATCAAGGTATGTATGTATATAACATTTTTGCGCAACCTAACATTCTTGCGTTTGAAATCTTACCATATCGATGTACAGGGATCCTACAAAGACGAAGCCAAGTCAACCTCACCTACTTGTGGTGCACCTTTTTATTTTACGTCAGTAACAAAATGCATTTACGCACTGCCTTCCGGCCAAAAGGGGACCGAAAGGTGGTGTGGGACTCACCAACGGCAGACACGACTGCCAGCAGTAATGCCCACTAAAAATCCTCCGACGACGCCCGCCGCTTGTTGGGAAAATGACGGGGAGAGGACGCTTCTGACACCCCGCCTGCGGCCATCGTCTCCCGGACCAAAACCGGGAGGACATCCTCAGAGAGGCGCAGTGGACGCGCCCCTCCTACCTCCCTGTGGGATCATAGCGTGGGTGGGTCCATGGTTAGACAGAAGGGCCCCCCTGCCCCCACTGCCTAACTGCCCTCTTGGCGCTGCTGAACGGGCTCTTCTGGCCCGCTAGCTGCGCCCTTCACAGGTGCACCCAGAGGCGCCAATCTCTGGTTGATATTTTTTGCCGGCCTCAGGCCGGGAGGTACTCAGCCCCCCCACCACGCCAAGATGGAGACCTGTCCAGGGGGACATGTGGTGCATCTGCCAAAATGTTAGCGTATAATATGCCTCTACCTATCTCCTCGGGTCAAAAATCGTGATTGTAATTGTGTGCATAAGCATGATTATTTGTTGTGGTCAGGATGTGTAAGTCTTTCATAAAAAAAACCTTTGAAGTATATTTATCCATTATGTGGTATCCATAGCACCAGTTCTTACTTATACTAGAACTAAATAACTGTTGTGATTCTAAAATAATTGTGATTATTATTATGTTACGTACATACATAATAAGAATCATAATTATTTTGCTACTAACAGACTCAGTGTTTCTACATAACCTACAACATTGTGCAGAAACACATTGTTAATATAATCGTTAACGCATCGTAGTAAGCCTAATGCGCTCGTATGAGTTATTTCACGTCCAGTGTGAATCGATGAGCTGAACGATGTTCATTTAGCCTTCCGTCTATTTTCGACGTACCACTTCAGCTCAAGCCTCCTCTCACACATAAAGGTGAGTGGAATTTATGACCATGCGGACCAAACTTTGATATGGCGTCCGGCTGTTTGAGTTTTACATGCCGCCTAATAGCTTGTCTTTAGCAATTCCACTTAATGTAAAAGCCAGAAGATTGTAAGCTCTGCTTCACTTCTGAGATCAGTTACAATGACCTCGTATCTCGAAGTTGTTTTATCTAGTAATAGAAAAAAAATTTAATTCTTTCTAACATTCTTTCAATATGTAAATTTTCGAAAAATGCGAAATGCTAAGCAAGATTTCATTTCGTCAACAACAAATTCACGGAATCGAGAAATGCTAATTACTGAGAATTTTATAATGAACATCTAATAAGAGAATTGTGCTGAAGTCAAACACTGGAGACCCAACTTCAGAGCCATTTAGATCTCGAAATTTGGCGTTTCATTTAAGAAGGAATTCTTCCAAAAAAGGATTGAGCGAATTTCAAGGCTCAAATATTTTAATTACGTGAATAAACTGAGCTCTCCTTAGAAAATAGACCAAATTCTGCCCAATTTGCAGTTCGCAAACAACCGTTTAAAACTCAGCACTCTTGAATTTGGTCGGCTCGCTATTGCACACAAAATTCTATTCAGTTTAAACTTCAGAATGGATAATTTATTTTAAATACTTTTGGGTTGGGAGCTGCTATATAGGTGTTTTTCAGATCAGTACCTCTGCGACCAGTATGGATCTTTTGGAGTTATAATAATCACAATTTACCTCCAAGCCCGCTCATTCTGGTGTTGCTTAGTCCCGTAACATTAATGCAATAACATAATCATTACGTTTGTTTTATATGATGCCATCTAATATGTTTTTTGGAAAATGACCCATATTCGTTTTTGTTTTCCCATAGCATAATTATGTTTGTTGGTTTTTATGCAAAATATTGAGCGATACAAATAGTCACCATAATTTAAACGTAATTGAAATCCTCACAACCAGACCTAATTCGAATGCAGCACCAGTAACCCCTCTTGTATCATTCTCACTAATCGTCTAAACTGTAAGAATAAAGTCTATAATTGTGTTAGTGTACTACTTGACAACTACAATATGACACGTTTTAAGTTCATTTAATACAATACTGAATGTAATAAAATACAAATAGGTCATAAATAATAGTTTTCACATTCTATCAGTGTTTCACTCGACCGAGTGAAAATTTCCGGAATTCCGAGTACCTCGCCATATTTCCCTGCCTCCTTTAAAAATCCAGGCAAAATATCTGGCGTCAGAGTAATTAAGAAGGAATGCGAGGGTGGAGCAGATAAAGGGTGCGTCGAAAAAAATTAGCTCGCTCGGCTCGTAATATCATTTTGTGACACGACGATGCAGTTATTTTGTATACAAATATTTCAAAATTTAAATTGGAAGCATAAAAATCTTACATTAAAAGACTTTGTTTAAGTTCGACTATAAACCAACATAAAAATCATATGTTATTTTAGCCTATTGTTTGCTTAGCTTGATAAATAATCAATGGTTACATTTAATACTGAAATATTTAAAAAAAACATTGATTGAGTATTGATTTATTTGTCTATTAATTTAGGCTTCTGATATATTTAGCGGTTGTAATATATTAATAATAAAATTTAAATAGCGTTACATGTGTTATCGGTATGCGTATTAAATAAAACTTTATGGATTGTAAGAGAAAGTCGG
Source organism: Musotima nitidalis (assembly GCA_949126915.1). Lineage (NCBI taxonomy): Eukaryota > Metazoa > Arthropoda > Insecta > Lepidoptera > Crambidae > Musotima > Musotima nitidalis. The sequence continues at coordinate 1,433,554 of OX421431.1, forward strand.
CGATTCCGTGTCTGCCAGGCAAATATATTTGATATTGTGCAGGACCGTCAAGTCTATCTCTGTTTACAAAATCTATTCTTATAATACTATAATCGTGGCACTCTATATTTCCTTGTATTTATGTTGATATCAATAAATAATATCACTTTTAAAACCTTAATGTACTTAACCTTAGTTATTCCACGCATTCATGATTTCGAATTCGCAAAAAACAGCGCTTTTATTTTTAAACTAAGCAGAGATTGTACTAGGGATAGGTACTAACTTTGTATTTTTTGTACATATTTTGTATACATATAGGAAAACGCCACTTAGTACAATAAACCAGAAAAAATAGATTAAAATAATTAAACACACTTACGCACTTACTACTTCTGATTTTAAGCGCAATCAACAACTTTTTTTTTTATAAGAATATATTCTCTTTTTTAAAAATTTCTGCTACAGATGTTACCGATAGCAATCATTGAAACAACAAGAGCAATAATTTTAGTAAATTTTACTCATCAAAATGTAGTAAAGTAAGAAATATATTAAAGACGAAAAATGCTTGGAGCTAACACGGGACTGCTTATTAACAACACGCGCCAAATCTCGTCAACGTGCGTAATCCTGGCGACCCCGTCACCTCTACTTCTCACCCGAAAGCTGTAAAAAGAGTTATAAATGTGAATCGCGAAACTTACCCTCAGGCAAGTCTAAGCCTAGTTCACTGTAAAGCAGTAAGGTATTCTTTGAAATATTATTGCTTATTTTAATTCTGTTACAAGTGGGTTTGTGTCCGTAGTATGTTGGCGAAGTTTGAACTCGCTACCAACTGATCTGCTCCGATAGGCTACGACCACCTCAGTGCATAATAAATGACGATTTAGTCGTGAGACCGATGATAATTTTTCCATAGGAATATTTAATTAATAAAACAATAATGTTTTTTTTCCTTAATTTTTATGTTTTGGCTAATATTAAAATTTTATTGATCTCCTGTATCAAAAAAGTAGACATTTATTCATGTAGCACTGCTTTTCAGTTTACTGTGAAAGAATATTACGAATAAAAATGTCTATCTAAAGAACTCCGCGCGACTAAATTACTTCAACTTCCTTGCAGCGAAGTTTGCGGTTTGCGCCGTAATGAAACTAATTTTCATGCAATTGCCTTTGTTATTAGGTGAAGTCAATTAACGCCGTAAGGAGGTTTTATGATAAAGATTTTTTAATAACTCAACCAAATTATTATTGGACTACTTTAGATTGCAGAAAACGGAGCGTTCAAATAATGACTAGGTAGATGAATATGAATTGCTACTTTTTAAAGAAGCCAGTTAACTTTCTTCATTTATTTTTACCTTGAACTTCTTTTGTGTATATGGTGGATAAAAACCAGTGGAATCTTGAATAAACCTGTGCAAATTAAATAGGATTTTATCAGTTGACATGGTGTGTCTATATAATCATTCTTAGCAAATTGAGGAACAAAGGCCTTCATAATTTATAAACCTTTGATATTTGATACGTTCAAATTTCACCTAGTGTTGGTTCCTATTGACAACCAAGTTACAATATTTCGCATTAACAGGTAGAAATAGTTTGTATGGAAAAATTCAATTATAGTTTTTGGTAATATTCTTATTGTTTTGATTTTTTCTTCTCACCTTTTAAACCGTTTTTTAACTTCCACAAATATTAAATAGCCAAATCACCCATTCGCGAATTTAAGCGAGACAAACGAACAGCAATAAAAAATTTTATATATAGATTTTCCAATGTAGACGCACCCTAATAGCGTAGCCTCTTCGGAGGTTGGTAAAGCTCGTTGTCTCGGGGGTGCTGTTGACTTTCAATTAATTAGCTTTATGAAGGCACTGGCTTAATTGACAGGAGTACAACTTAGAAAATATAAATTAATTTCAATTTTTTTATTGATTACACATAACAGTTCAGGTTATAGAATTTAATTCAATTTTCAAAGAACAGGTCCTGTCGTTTTGGAAAATAATCGAAATAAAGTATTGCTGTTGCTACCTTTCTTGTTAACTTTTATTTTAACTTCATTATTGATAAACAACAAAACATTTCACATAAAATATAGCATAAGGGATTTATTATTTACAATTTAATAAATAAATATTCTCTTACAATCACACCAATTATTTAGTTCCAAGATACGTATCATTTAGAACTTGTGTTATGGATACTAAAGCACGGATAAACATACTTACATACCTTTTTTTGTAATAATATACATAGTAACATACCCAGACCAGAACAAATATATATGTTCACGCACACAATGATTTGTACTGTGTGGGAATCGAACCCACGACCTCTGGAGTGAAGTGCAGGTATTCTGACCTCCATGCCATATCAGTCGTCAAATTACTTTGAGACAGGGTTTTATATTTTTTTCAAAGATTTCTACAACTCCATACTTGCCCAAGGGTGACATGGAAGGTGACTAAATGAAGGACCTCGCGGATAAGTGTCATCTGGTGTTGCGCGACATAGACGCGGTAGTTAAATGGTCGCATGATAATGATCTTATCTTAAACCTAGACAAAACTAATCTACTATTTATCCACTTACCATATCTGCGTCGTATTGGGGCACCACATTCATGTATACACATAGTTTTTCGTGCGTACATTAATTATTTCATTTGTTGCAACTGTACGCCTATTAAAATTAAATTACCTCTGAATACAATTATTGTTTACATACCTCGGTGTTACAGTAGAAAAAAAAATTTCGTGGTCACATAATGTAGATTACATTTGTAATAGTTGAGATTACTCTTAAAGATTTGATGTTCCTATGACTCATTAATTATTTATTATTTATTTATTTATTCAGTAAGTACAGGTTATAACAACTTATTTTTAACATAGTCCCACAAAACCGTGAGTACGGTTTAACTGCGGGATTAATATAAGTATTATATATTATTTAATATAAGTACAACTCCATTAGTTAAATCAATTTTGGGTTACGCTTTCGACAGTTACGGACTAACATTTAAAACACACATTGATAAGCTATAAGCACTGCAAATTAGATTTCTTAAACTTATAGTAAATAACAAAACAAAAGCAAGTTGTAAAGGTAATTATGATTATTTATTTAAGATTTGTACAATTCTCCCAGTCAGTTTAATGCATAAAAACTTATTAGCAATAAATAACCACGACAGTTAGGAGAATAGTCCATCCTTGGTAAATCTAGTTATTGTGCCCGGTCAATGTCTATACCTAATGTAAATAACTACTTTGGTGATAGAACTTTAAAGAAATGGTTCATTATAATCATGTTAGCATTATAAACTCCACTGCTGAATATTGGCCTCTCCAATAGATTGCATTCTATTGGCGGTATTGTTCAAGTATTGTTCCAGTACGCAGAATGGCGCCCATCATCCCGAAAAAATTCTCTTCGTCAGCAGTTTCGACTCCCCGTGAGATGAGAGGGGTGGCACTATTTTAGGCCGGCACCACACGGCGCAAAGAAACGGTTACCATAACTATTAAATAGATTGCCCGAGAATACACGGGCGAGATAGCCGGGAACAAGATAACAATGTTTTGAAATAAACACTCAAAAGGTATTTTTTTAGCAAACTTAACTTATTAAGTAATGTAATTTGTAGCTATGTAAATAGTTTTGTGGTAATACTGAATTTATACTGCTAAAAGCTGTTGGTTTAACAAATTATTATTTTTTTATTTAGAGTAGCTTAGGCTAGCCTTTTTTTCACAATTTTGATTTTAATCTCTCTAACCTTGCTTTATAAGTGTCTGTGTTCAGTAGTAGGTCTAAAAGAGCTGAGATGATGTGCTAAAAGTGTACTATTCTACAACTATTTAGATCTTTTAAAAATTTAAGGTTGGTAAGGCCACTCCAAATGAAATATATTTATAGGCGTGAAATTATATATATATGCGTATGTTAGACAGATTTAGAATGATGCTAAAACAGTAAATATAAATATATATATATAATTTTTTTTTTTTTTTCTAACAATTACACCAATAATTTAGTTCCAAGATAAGTATCATCAAGAACTTGTGTTACTAAATAACGGATAAACATACATAAATACATTTTGTTTTTTTGTAAATAAATACTTTATATATTTACATAGGGAAACATCCAGACCAGAACAAATATTCATGTTCATGCACACAAATATTTGTCCTGTGTGGGAATCGAACCCACGACGTTGGAGCGGAGAGCGGATAGTCTCGCCACCACGCCATATCGGTCGACAGTAAAAACTGAATATTTTTTTATTGTTATTATTCATCCGACAGAAACAAAAAGCAGTAAAGATTTTCAGAAGATCATTAATATTGAATATCGATAATTGAAAGCTACAACACTCGTAAAATATTTGTATTTCATAAGATGTATGTATGCGTCTTGCGTTGCTTGCCGTTATTGCTTTCCGCTATATAACAGGTAAAATGTATTTGCTCGCAGCTCCTCAAATAGTAACTTGCAAAATTTAATGCCTCTTTATACATGATTGTACGGATTTAAGTAATTTTTTTTATACGTCAACTGATATATTAATGACATATGAGGTAATGTTAAATCTAACGTTATCCTGGTTCACGTAGGCTGTTCAATTTATATAACTAAGTTGGCATAAAGATCAACTTATTATGACAGCTTGGAGGGTTTTTAGATAACTGCGTAAGGGTACCTAAACAAACTCACGAACGCTTTGGAACGAAGCTTTGCTTTCAGTGAAATAAAAAAAAATGTTGTCGTATTATTCTTTTTGTAGTGTCGTTTTGTAAACGACGCAATTTACAATTAGCCAGCATCTTATATCACAGTAAAGGAATGTATTTATTCATGCTAGGCTTTTTTCCCTAGTGAACGTCACTTTAATCTAAGAGCGCTATTACTAGATTGAGAGCTTAAAACTGTACCTACACTATAAAGTAGCACTAAACATCACAGAATCTTTCATGAAATTCAAAGAAGTAATATGAAACACAGTTCACTGTTTAATAACGGGGTACAAAACTTAAAAGTATATTACGCTTCAATGTACTTTTCCAGGACAAGTTTTAATTAAATAAAGGCAATAGGCGAAGAAAACTGAAGAGTAAGAAGTTTTGTGATTATCTATGTTTTTTCACAAGTCGAGAAACTTTTTGTGCAGGTGTGATCGTTCAAAGTGTCACCCGACAATAAACAACAAAAAAGAAAAACACAAACATCTCTGTTATTGCTTTTATTAAAAGATGACGTATTTTTTATGAATAACACGTTGTTATCTGGTTTGCAATTAGATAAATAAACCGAGATATAAAATAGCAGGGTGCATACTCATAAAGTGGCCTATAAAAACAGCTATTTTTTATTTTAAAGACTGTAACTGAAATGCAGTCGAATCTGGTTAGAACTGTGACCAGACCCTGGGCCCTAAGCTTAGGTATACATTTACGCGCTGCCTTCCGGCCAAAGGGGGACCAAAAGGGGGTGTGGAACTCACCATCGGCAGACGCGACTGCCAGCAGTAATACCCACTAAAAACCTTCCAAAGACGCCCGCCGCTTGTTGAAAAACTACCATTACGTGGGTTGCAGCGTCTGACACCCCGCCTGCGACCAACGTCTCCCGGACCAAAACCGGGAGGGCCTCCTCAGAGAGGTACAGTGGACGTGCCCCTCCTACCTCCCCGTGCGACCATAGCGTATGTGGCCGACTTCCCGGAGGGTCCATGCTTAGACAGTAGAGGCCCCCTGCCCCCGCTGCCTAAGACCCTCCTGCCACTGCTTGACGGGCCCTCTTGGCCCGCCCGCTGCGCTCTACACAGGTCCCTCTTAGTTTCCCCCCCAGTAGTCAGTACTAAGGGCACCAAGAGTCGTCAACCTCTGGGTGTTACTTGTTCCCGGCCTCTGGGAGGTACTCACCCCCACTGCGCCAAGGTGGAGACCTGTCCGGGGGGCTAAGCTTAGGTCCAGGGCAACCGAGATATACTAGGATATGATGATATTGGGGACTGATATTCATCAAACATGTAACATCATCAAAATTTAAATTACTTTTTTATATCGATCATAAAAAAGTAATAATTTCTGGTTGAACAAACAATTACATATTAAAAACATAAAATATCATTGCAAAGAAATAAAATATGTAATATTTCTTTCACCATATCAACAAGCAATAAATATCGTATGTATTAGGTGTATATTTTTTTACTATCTTAATATCTCAGCTTATAAATCTGCATAATAAAATTCTCGTATATTGGGTTAATACCACTACCAACAAACCAACAAAAACCGACTTAACCTTACTTGCTTAACTGATATCAACAAGATTAAAAAATAAACGAAATCCCAAAACGGCTCGATTGTACGTAACCCTAAAACATCACAGTGGCATTAAATTCTGGACGATTCCGAAAATATCATGTTTATTACAAATAAAAGGTAAATTACTGCTATAATCTACTTGGAATCGTATTATCGTTTCGGCTCATACGTTAAGCCTTTGATGTATTATTATCTGCTGAAATAAAATCCACGGTGTACGATTCTTAGGGTTCCTAAGAGGCGACAGCCCAGTGGCGAGACACATTATTAGTTTTACTTGTTCGAGGTCAACACAAATATTGTATGCGTAGTCGAATACTGGCCGACCAAAGTGAAAGTTTGAGTTCCGGCCCTCGGATCGATAACAATAAGAATTGATGAAAAGTTTCATCAGCAAAGCGATTCATTAAAGAAGGATCCTTAATATATTGAAGTCAGATGTATTATTATGTTTAATTCAATACAGAAAACGTTCTTTATTAGACAAGATTAGACAAGAATAGGAAATCTTGTAATGTGTTGTATAAAATAAAAAAGAAATGAGCATAAAATTGAAAATTGTTAACAGGCGGAACCCTTGTCAAACATCACTTTTCGCTTCTTGTAAGTTAAATACAGTTGGTTGAGCGTGACAAGAGGCCGTAAAAGCTCATGGTGAATGACAGTGGAATGTATGTACGACTCATGTGTACCGCTGTACCCTTTCTCTGTTGAGGGTTAAACATGTATCTGTGATAGATGCGCCGACTTATCGATGAAATCAGGTAAAATGATGGTAGTTTAAAGTTTTATTTAAAGTTATTGTATATACTGCCCATGACAGATGTATAAAATGCAAATTGCACTATTATATTATTTTATTTTATTTATTACATTTAGGGTGACTAACAAAACATACATCAAAAAATGAACATAACAAATACAGTTAATACTTAAAAGCTAAGTGCTGTTTTACTTACAAGTCACCACGGCATGCATTGACACAAAAATAAGAGGATACATACAAACAATTTTACTTATAAAAACACAAATAAAAAAAACACCAAAGCTATCTCATATTCGTATGACATGACCGATTGACCTCATATTCTATTATTAAAGGAGTCAATGATGGTTTTCCGAAATCTCGGCAAGCCATTAGAGAAAATATCAATGTCTAATTTTTTGACTAGATCATTATACCCAAACTGAAGCCGGTTTGAAGTAGCATAATGACCCAAATTACTTTTAGACCCTTTAGCCACAAAAGGAGATTATGATTGTAACAATAAGTAAGTTATATACTAGAAGATATGGTAAGGAGCAATACAAGTTCAATAAACTTGGTGTAATTATATAAGTGGGTGCTAATATTTGTAGATTGTGTCGAATTGTTTTTTCATTTCTTAAATACCTATGGTGCAAGCACATTTTCTTGTTATTTTCCACAATAACATTATTTAAGATTGTATCAGGTCCTATTAAATTGGCGTTTTATCGAACTGGCCACGTTGATCTCTAAGATTCGGCGTTTGGCTTGGAGTTCCAAATTCAAATTTATTTTAACTGTGATTTTTTTTTTCATTATTTATTTTATGTTACTGCACAACATTCTGTATACTCGCGGTTAATTGTTAGTAAATGCGTGTTTAATCAACATATCAAATTAAATTGAAAGTAATAATTCTACGATCGGTATGTTGGAGACCCCTTGCAGGTCATAATATTTGTTTGCACACACACAAATATTTGTCTTGGTCTGAGGTGAGTTCTTTAATAATATAATATTTATTACGGGGACGGGATCCTATTAAGACCTAAGGAGCCCAAGCCAACCTCACCTGCAAGTGGTGCACCTGCCCATCAACGGACAAACATAACAGTTCCCCTTAAACGGCTATAGGCTCGCCACCTATTACGTGGGCCCAACTATATAAATGGCGAAGTGTGGGCGTATAATGTGCCTCTATCCCTTTGTGAAAACAGGCGTTTATGTATGTATATATTTGTTTATGAAAAAAATATATGTAAGTATGTTTTCGGTTGTTTAAAACGCATAGTATACATTCTGCTTTATTTTTGGGTTATAATCGCTGTGAGAGATGTCCAAGATTATTCATTCAAGAAATTCAATAAACTCAGACTAAAGAACTAGTAAACACATTGATTTTAGTAAACGCATTGAAATCTACTTTCAAACTATAATCGGAATCTCTCAACGGAAAAGAGAGTCAGTCCACTTTTGAAAAAAGTAGCATCAAAGCTCAAGTTTATTTATTTTAAAATGTTTACTTTAAACCAGAAATTGAACGCGTTGATTTAAAAAAAACATTCTGTATTATTGCACAGTCTGGGAGTGCCGCTGGCAAATACTTAGTTCTGGGAAACTTCTTGAATAGCAATTTAGTATAAATTTACTGGGTTTTGACACTCCTCAGTACATTTCGCTATTACATGGTGAAGAATTGGTTATAAACGTACTCTAAAATAGAGGCTCATCCTCGGTTAGCTTAAATAATGTTATCCTAAATAAAAAAATGTAAATGGTCAAACAATTAGACTTTTGCTAATATGTTATTTATTTGTAACTAAAATTATTATACAAATTTCATATTTATTTAAACTCATTAACTCATTAACCTCAGTTGTACTCGATTTTGTATTTACTGCCATACAATAAATAGTTATTTTTATATTTACTTCTACTGACTTAGAGGAGTTAAGCCTAATAATAATAATATAACTTTATTCGTCACCACAGGTTAATCAAGTTGGTACAGGCTTATACAATATGTCTCCATGATGTATCTTATAATATAAGACAGACGAAAAGTGGATTATATAACTACCTACCTAACTTAAATATAATAAGATTCACCCACCTGGCTTATCTAAATCGCTAAGAAATTCCTCGGTATCAGTGTAGGCGGTCGATCGCCCTAAGGCCGCCAGCACAGCCAGCCAGGCCCACACTGCACACCGGCCCGGGCCTAAGGCCCACGCCGTCCTCATGGCCTCGGCCTTCCCAGGCCCTAAATTGACATCGCGCACTACACTTTTCACTTTGTTTCACAACACCTTAGCACTAAACACTGGAAATGTTGGTTTTACCTGAAATAGAAAAATAAAGCAATGTGAGATAAAACCAATATAAACTTACAACATTACAAAAGGCTTATTTAATGATTTAAAAGCGATGAAGTGATATAAAATCCTTAGAAAAATATATATGATCATTATTAAAGCCTTTTAAGGCGTGGATAGGCGCCAATGACCTTGCACGTTCTATTGGACAGGGCGACTGAGAAGATTCTGCACGGCTTTTGAGCATCGAATACGAAAATAATGAATACAGATTGTCATAAAGACAATAAAAAATATAAGTTCACAGTTCTCTAGGTTTTAGGTCTACTGAAACCTGATAGCTATGAAAAAATTGCGATTAATAGTTCAGAAGTAGTTAGAATGGTTATAACTGAGAAGGACAAAGGCAACCTTTGATAACGTAGTTTTGATAAGCTAAACTATTTTTGCCACTAGGTGTTACGATTAATACAGTGTAGTTTCGTAAATTACAAAAATAATGTTTCGGAAAATTGGTTGAAATTGGATTTGAAAGAGCTTTATTATAGCCAATCCACCGCTTGAATTGCTACTGTCAAATTTACGAAGTTTGTACGATAAAAAATTTATGCTTTTATGAGGTAACAAATATATCTAAAAATAGAGAAAATCTTTAATGTTATTATATCAAAATTTTCTTTTTACTTTGTTACGTAAGTTATATCAACGAGTACTTATTAATATATACTTAACTTACTTATTTTTTCATATTTAACCTACAATAACAATGATTAATAATAATTAATTACTAATTTGTTTAGATCGTGGTTATGTTTTTTCATTAATAAAAAGATTTGAATATTGAAATGATAATATAACATCCGCAGTATTTTATATGTACAAAATAATACACTTAATGATACACATCTATATATGTGTATCATTAAGTGTGTTTATATTATACACATCCTCAGTGAGTCCCACCCTCTTCATGTTGTGGACAAGACGTACTGATGCAACACTTTGTATTTTTTAGCTACAACGAGAACTGGAAATCCAGAACTGAGGATGACTTAGCCCTATTCCTTTTGTAGTTAAAATTGTTTATAACTAATTGCATAACTTGACCGAGGTTAATTCCCAGTTATTTGGCGATTCCTATTCAAAGCATTGTCGGCTTCTACAGGACTGGGTGGTAAAACCACAAAACAATTCTAATCAATACTGGAACTGTGACTGGTAGTTGACAAACCGTTGTTTCGAGTTTGCCAACTTAAACTGGCCTGACATTGTCGAAAGCCAAGCAAACTGTACAATGGTGCATAATCATATTTTTCAAAATATGCACATGAATCTTAGTACACATTTGCTTAAAAATGTGCATTATGATACTTAACTTCTACTTCACCCTGAACATGTTTCCATCTTGTCGTAGAGCTAGAATCTTCTTAAGTCGAGAAATCAAGAGAGTAGAAACCCGTGGCGCAGTATAAGACAAAGCAGTTTCTGTGCGCGGGCGTAATATGCGAGATGTAAAGGAAGACGAGAAAACCCTGTTCTCACATGCATTTGGGCAGCCACCTTAATTCGAATATTACAATCATTACCTACCCCCCCGTAGCACACTCACATTCCACGTCGATTAACGACATAATTATTTGATATCGGATAACAAAGAAGATCGCATGACGATACGACGAAATTGAAGCAGATTTATTTTATAGTCAAGATTCAAAGCACGCAGACGCCAAGCATTTGCAATAGCTAGTTTTGTGTTAGCTAGTAATACGCGCCTATAACCATTTTTGCTTTGGATCTAGAATACTGCGGAGTCTGCGTATATTTATTTTGCCCTATCCTTTTTGTTGATTATAAAATAATATTTTGCCACATATGTTTTGCTGAATCTATAGTATAAATCAATATCAAATCAATATGAAAGCAAATCAAAGGCAATGTTAACTAATAAAAGCATTTTAAAATAAACTATAATAGGCATCTAATTTTGTCTAAAAATGCGATGTAGCTAAGGCTTTAGATGCCGAGTCGTCACTTGATGGACATAAGGTGACAAGGGCGGAACCGGCTCACGACCGAGCGTGGTCGGGCATACAAATCGGACCCACATGTCGTGCGGTTGACGTCCGTACGATCATGGAAAGTGTTGCGTGAATACGGGAAACGGTAGGGTTAAAGTGCGGTGTATTATTTCCTTGACGCATGACGTGCGAATTCAGAGTGTTTTATTTCTTACATTAGGCAACAATGATGTAAGTATCATACTCAGCAATTGTACCGGGAAGAAAAGGGTTATTTTCACCTTAAAAAAACTTAAAAGGCAATAAATATTGCAATGATCAATGTTGTCGCATTTTAAGAACTATAGAAGTAATAGGACTATACAATCAGTAGTCAGACCTGCCACTTCACAGGAGTGGAAAGCATTTACTGCGAAAGGGCTGCGTGTCATGTATGCTTAATGTTATATCATAAAATATTCCTAAGAAAAAGACGTTCTCAACTCGCTTACCATCTAAAAACATTTAAGTTTTATTGATATAAAAACAATACTAGCTATTTTCCATTAGAATTATCCACACCTTACGAATTAAACCTAAGCTTTGATTGATGACTCAAACTTTTAACAGTTAGCTATTAAACGATTCCATCATCTACTTTTCTAACTCGATTGTCAGATAACACCGATGATACGTAACTGCTGTACAGTGACCGTGATGTCATCACTTATATTTTTAACAATCGTATGCCCATTCCTTTTTAGGTTACTGAAAAAGTTAATAATTTTATGCAATTGGATGAACTTTAAAAACAGTAAAAAAGGTAGATGCTATTTTTGGTTGTCATTTATAATAAAATTGTAGATACATTAGGTCCTGCTCGAAGGACTATCGAATTGATAGGTACTATGTGTAAAAGCCATTGTAAAAGAAAACAAGGATCGTTTTTGGACCCAACGCCTGTGTTCTTGAAATTTAGACCTCCAGAACAAACCTCGTGGACGGCCGGAGACCATTTTGAATCATTGATTGATAAATACCTCATGAATTAAGTGAAGCAAACCAACAAACACGCATCTATTGCTGCGTCACGGTATTCAACCATCACAATAACAAGGGGATTTTGAAGGTTCTGGTTAGAGTATGGTGGACTAGTGTTGGGGTCATCCACTACAGCTTCCTAAGATCTGTATTGCTAACAGCTGGAAACCATGGCGGAAAAGCTAGACATTAAACAATCGAGATTGGTCAACTGTTTCAGTCCACTGCTGCGTCCGGACAACGCTAGAACTCTCGTTTCGCTAAACGAGAGTGGTGATACTTGAATAAAGTAAAGTAAAGTAAAGTAAAAAAATTATTTACTTCATTAACTATTATACATAGTACTTGAAAACGTCATGATTACAAATGAATAAAAAAATACAATTGAAATAATATTACACTAAATCACGAAGCTTAGATTCACTTACATGCAAAAAAACAATTTAAAAACAAAAAATAATTAAGTGTAAGTGAATCTACGTGCCAGTTCCGAGCCACCGCTCTGTAAGAAGAACTGGCAAGAAACTCACAGGCTATGCTCTTTTAAATATGTCCATTAGTTTGGTACTAGAATTACAATCTTCATTCGTCTGTGAAGCTATACAATGCAATATAACATAACCTTAACAATATTTATTTTTTCAAGTCATTCATATTAGAATAGCCTGTATGAAACGGCAGTTTAATCCCAAGCATTTTTATCTGCCATATAGTCTTTAATATAATAGTATCCCTTTGAAGACAGCTTGTGTTTTATGGTTAATTTAAATTTATTTAGGCTCAATTGCTGTATGTTGCTTGGGATTTTATTGTAGAATCGTACACATTGACCTTTAAAAGATTTGTTTATCTTTTGCCTAGTGGCAGGTACAACTAATCTATGCTTATTCCTTGTGTTTAGGTTATGTATACAGCTTTTCTTACTAAATTGATCAGTATTCTTATGTACATAAACCAGGTTATCATAAATGAATTGACCGGCCACTGTCAAAATACCAATTCTTTAAACTGTTCCCTTAGTGAATGTCCACAAGGGAGATTATAAATTGCTCGAATAGCCCTCTTCTGCAGCACAAAGATAGTTTGAATGTCTGCGGCACAACCCCACAGAAGAATACCATAGGACATAACACTATGGAAATAGCTATGATAAACTAGCCTAGCTGTTACAACGTCTGTTAATTGGCGAATTTTCTTTACCGCGAATGCTGCAGAGCTAAGGCTACTCGACAATTCACCAATATGTGGGCCCCACTGTAGCTTAGAGTCTAAAGTAATCCCTAAAAACTTGGTAGTATCCACAAGGGTCAACTTATCCTCCTTTACTTATAAATATTTTTAATTGAATATTCTCTAGCATATTGATATTATCACTGAAATTATTATCATAGAGATCCTTAGTGGGACCTCCAAATTTTAACCTCCAAAGTTTACTCGTAACATAAGTCCATACATACAAACATAAATTCACGCCTGTTTATTCTAAGTATGTCAATTAATTGTAACAGAGCAAATAACTTCTAAATCAGAGTAAATGACTTCTAATAAGTGTGATAACTTAACATTACACTGCTAATACTGAGCAAGTTATCTTAATTCACTCATGAATTTCGTTTGACGTCATTAATTACGGTTCATAAAGCACGACAGACAGCGAACAGAAATATAGTGCAATTAGTGCAAACTATTTAAGAGTTATATTGTCGTTCAGACAATTAGTTTAGACGTCGTTCAGAATCAGATAGTCACTGATACGTGAATTCGAATAATTTTCTTTATTTCTCCTCAATTGACGAACATCATGCAGACGAATATGGAACCTCCTCCATATTTAGATTCTGTTAAAAATTTCGTTAGAAATATAATAATTCGAAATGCGAGTTAATAAAGTCGAGAGCTTTATTGGGTGTCCTATATTCATTGGACTGCTATTTTGATAAATTGTTGCGCGATATTTTCAGTTTAAAATCGTAATTTCTAAATACGGTTCGTACTTCGAAATAATATATAAATGCAGATTACTAACAAGGCTTCGTTCACACTAAAATCAATTTAATTATGCCCTTTGTCTAAAGTTGTAACATAATGTTAATTTGTCTGACAGGCATATAACTAATAACTGATATATCTCAGAGTTGAATGGAAGTAGATCTGACATTTGAGGGGATCTTCTCGTTATATTCTACCATATTCTACCATATTAAAATTCAGGGAAGTATATTTAAAACCAGTCTCCCTGATTTGTGATAGGAGTTCAGAGACTGCATGACGATACGACGTTTTGTGAAATCACGGGTTTATGCGAATAATCCTGAAACAATTCCTGAGCTCAAATCGAAAATCCAACGCGTCATATGTGAGAAACAGCCACATATCTGTGCAAAACTCATGGAAAATTTAATGAAAAGAGGTCTTTTATCGGAGCTGTGGGAGGCATTTGATAGATTTTTTGTCTTCTTTACAATACAATAAAAATGTCACAGCTTTGTCATAAAATACATAATTTAAAATGAAAAATTTAACTCTTACGCAGGAACGCTTTAGTAGAAACTCGTATTAGGAGCTCAACATTCGACCCCAGCAACAGTTGCGGCTGAAGAGAATACAGAAACCTCAAAGAGATCCGAATAATTGCAAAATAAAAACATCATCTCCAAAGCCATAGCTTTAAAGAAGGTCTTGAGCAGAGATCGGAATTCCCGAGTGGCGAGACAGACAGCGACAATAAATGTCAATATGTCAAAAGGATCTAAATCCGTTAAGAAGGATTACACAATACCGTAGACGGCTCAAATTATTCTGGACAGACGTAAAATATAAAGGAATATTTTACCGATATTGGAAATAAGCTGCGGTATGCAGAACTTATTCGCCAAGTCTAACTACGCTGTCGGAAAGAGTATGTTAACTATATCCACAAAATCTGTATCGAAATTATAAAGAGTTCTTCGAAAACCAAATTTAGATAATATGTTTTTCATGAAGTCAAAGAAGTCCGCGCAGTCGTTTACCAGCATGACGTATTGGCCAAGTTAAAGAGTCATCATCCTCCAAATGCAAATACCCTCAGGACAGATGCAGTCAAATTGCTGACCACGATTTCAGACTTATATAATTAACGAATAGTATCTTCACATTTAATGATAATTTAAATTGCTTACTAATATACGCGTTAGACTGTGATAAACAGAACAAATCAAGTCAACCTAAAATAAGACGTTTTCATGCAAATCATAATATATAATAGTTATGTCAAATATGTGGGTTGCATAATAAATATCCTTTCCCATATCAAGAAAACGCTATTTTCGGTCCAGAACTATATATGAAGAGTTTGCTCTGACGGTGCAGTTTCAAACAGACAGCTCATATTTAACATACTTCCATTTAAATAGTTTTGTACTGTACTGGGCCAAATCGTAGAAGCTATATTTGAACTTATTTGATTCTGATGTTCAATTTGACACTGATCAGATATATTTGCTTATATTCGGTGAAATTGCTATTTAATACCATTGGGCTGATCTGGGTTGGATTTTTTCATAGCAAATACTCTGATGCTATACTTGATATTCACACATTAGAAGGTGTTCAAATCTTGGCGGTTTTTATATTTGCCAGAGCCTCGTCCGTTGTTTGGCAGGTGCACCGCTTGCAGGTGAGGTTGGCTTGGACTCCTCAGATCTCGGAATCCGTTTTATAATCCAACTGTTATAACATTTTCTTATCGATTAGCTAAGTCGATGTCAGTTCGGTCTGTAAGAATTCTAACGAGCTCGTATATCACCACTGTCAATAAACTTTCAGGCCGAATTATGAATGTCCAGAAAAAGCAATTCGTAGCGAAACTCTCCCTGCGAATTGGATATTTCTGGAATTTCGCTGTCTCACCTCGGTACGGATGACTTTTATACTTAAATAAACACCACCCCACCCACTCAATTTAGCAACCACGCTTATATGTGGAGTAAAAAAAACCTATCTCAGTTCAAACTCATAGCTATTTCCAGATGTACATGTTGAAAATATTAGAAAATACAGTATGTGCTTTACATAATTCTTATTCTATATTCAGTATATTTAGTAGGTACTGTCTTTTTAAGCCTAATAATTTTGTGACATATTAACTATTAAAAAAATTAACTATTAATTAGACTCACGTTAATGTAATTATGGCATATAATTTATACGAATCTGAATAGATTTAGGATAATGTAATAGTTATAAACACAGCGAACGCACAGAAACATATGGCTTTGGGTTTTAAACATAATTGTAAAGAACAAACAGAAATTGAAAATATTTGTAGAAAGTAAATTTATTAGATTAATAACACCATTTACTCAGTACCTAGATAAGATGTCTGTATCATTAAAAACTTGTATTATAGGTACCATAAACGAATATGCATACTTATTTTTTTTGGAAATACATATTTAAGAAACACCCAGTCCAAAACAAATATACATGTTTTTTAAGATGTGACCTGTGTGGGAAAAAATTTAAAGTTTTCTTAGCTTTTTCATTTTCAATTTATTTTAAGTTTATACAGTTTTCTTAACAATGATATTATGTAATCACTACGTCTACCAAACTGTACAACAGTGTGTTGGCAGATGTAACTCCCTTAATAAAAATGTTACACAACCTAAGATGATTTTACTTTTTCAATTTTACAACATATTGATCTAATTAAATAATAATAAAAAAGGGAAACTATACACAGTGACCTTAATGGTTTTCATTTTAGATATTACATATTATTAAATAGGTTTATACAAAATACATGCAATAAGTACTTTGTAAGCTTACTTTTAAATATATTTTTAGTTTTGTTGCTGTTGCTTTCAATATCACATGGTAAACCATTATATACTATAGGAACTATAAAATTTCTACACCTACGTCCGTAGTAATTGTAGCAAACTGGTACTTCAAGATACTTCGTACTTATAATTCCTTGGAGACGGACGTATGATTTATTGATCTTCAATTCATTTTTACCATAATGTTCCAGCGCTATTAATGACACCGTTCTCTCTAGACTGGCAGTATCTGGCACTCCAGAAATAGTTCTTCGTGAATATTTTTTTTGCAACGTTCTTTAGTATTTTTGTTCACTAATAGTTTCATGAACATGATCTGTAAGACTTTGATTCTGTTTAAGTACGTTTCATAATGTGTTACCATAACATACCAGGCCATATGAGATCAGTGAGTCTACCAACGAATAGTATGTTATGTACATAGTGGCTCTGTCTAGTAACATACTGAGGTGATGGAAGTTTATTAGTACTAATCTCAATTTATCGCACAGATATAAAATGTGAGTTTTCCATGAAACATTGTTATCAATTACTAAGCCCATGTACTTATATTCGTCTATCACCTCGATGCTTGCACAATGGCATGAACCCTGTCTTTCACTATGCAAACACTCATAGCTATGTCCTACAATACACGGTGATCACATAACATTTCTGGCATATGGAGATCGTATGTACATGCATTTTGTCTTGTTCATGTTAACTATGATTCCATTATCGTGTGCCCATTTAATAACATTAGTAAAGTCATCATTCATGTTTTTCTTATTTTTTTAAATTTGTTTAACAAACTACAATTTAAATCATAAGTTAAAATAAAACCAGTGCAACAAAAACCAATCGGGATTTTTCCGTTCTATACATTTCATAAATGATTCACGAAAGATTTCTACATAATTATAATAAAAGTAAACAAGAGAATATATTTAAAAAGAAAAAATAGTAGGTACTAAGTAACAACGACAAAAGTAGAATTTTAAACACAAAAGATAACCAAATAATTACACCAAACGTAAAAAGAAAATACACAAAAATTAGTAAAAAAAAAACAACTACGCGCAATGCGTAATTACGTCTGTCAATTTATATCTGTGTTAGATCCAACAAATCCACGCATGTGCGATTCTGTGTCAGTATTTTTTTTATCTGCATACACTAGACATGTATCGTCAGCATATAAACGCGACAATTCCTAACAATTTCTAACAGCATGTGACAGTTTATGTGCATGATATATCCTACAGGGCCAAACTGAACAGAATCGAACTCACAATCTTAGGATCGGAATGCTCGTATACTGACCTCCACGCCATGTGTTTATTTTGTGAATTATTCCTAAGCTAACCTAAATATCCATCAAGGTTTTAATGTCTTCAGTGGCGGACAACAGTGACTTCTGTCTGTAAATCGCGCATCACGCAAAATCATGTTCCGTTTTAAAAGATTTCAGTACTTATCGAATTAATGAGCATATGTATATGTACGCAGCACAGCAGTATTATGTAATTTTTATGTATAAGTGCTGAATAAAGTTGCGAGCTAATCATAACCATAAACGCAAAATCGGTAACGGGCCTCTACACAGCGGCAATTCACCAGGTCAGCTGAGATAAATGGTGCAATCTCCTTTATCGTCGACAAAAAAGTCACAACGATAACAAAGAAGAAAAAAAAGGAATTTAAAGGGCCATAATTCAAGCTCCCCTTTCTAAGGAACCCTTTTTCTGGCAAGGCCGGGCACACGGGAACTGGGTATAAATCATTCAGTTTCAATTATGAACCACTTACAAACAACGGCACATTTTCGAGTGAACTGTTCTTTGCGCATCTTGTTGCTGGTTCAAATATTAAGTATACGAGTATGGCGCAAAGCTTGGGTTTATTCTATTTATTTACTGTAAATTTGTGTATTTTACTTACGAAAATTAATACAACTATGACAGACAGTTCGTGCTGCTTCTTAATGTATAAGAAACGTCATCCCCGTCATTCCCGATCTCTGAAAATGAGGTATTTTCAGGGATCGGGAATAATATTATCGATAAGTAATCGATATAAGTAAGATATATAATAATATGTTATTTCAACTAAAGTTTATATAACTTTACTAATATATTTAAAAAAAAAAAGAGCAAACGATCCAGTCAGTAAGCTACCAAGACCGACAGCGATCAGCGCAACAAGTAGGTATAGCAAAATAAAGCTTGCGCAGTTTTCAGACTTTCTGCTACCATATCGTGGGGCTTTGTGCATATTGTGTTTAGATGAGTGCTGCAGGTAGCGAAACTTGTAGAAAGAGTGTGATGATGATCATACTTAATCTCTTCTTTTTTTCATTCGTGACATAATGCTTATTTATATCACATATATATTAAGTGGTTTCGTAGTGTCTTTTTATGATTGCCATAAACCCCATTGAAATACTAAAATATTTTAATTTGAAAAAAATAAAAAAGCGATTAAGTAGTATTTTAAAAATGTTTTTCATAATATTTTTCTGATATAATATACATTTACTGTAAGTATGTATTTTCATTATAAGAAATGTATCATTGGACATTAACACGAGTAAATTACAAAGTCCCTTTTTTTTGTTTTAAGTCGGTAACAGAATGCCTTTATGCACTGCCTTCCGGCGTGGGACTCACCACCGGCAGACGCGACTGCCAGTAATATCCACTAAAAATCTTCGGGCGACTCCCGCCGCTTGTTGAGAAAAAGGCGGGGGCCAGTACCCGGGTTGTAGCGTCTGACATTCCACCTGCGGCCAACGTCCGCCTGACCCAAACCCGGGAGGAGGCGCAAAGAGGCGCAGTGGACGCGCCCCTCCTACCTCCTTATGCGACCATAGCGTGTGTGTCCGACTACCCGGGGGGTCCATGGTTAGACAGCAGGGGCCCCCCTGCTCCCGACGCCTAAGACCCTCCTGGCGCTGCTGGATGGGCCCTCCTGTTCCGCCCGCTGCGCCCTCCACAGGTCTCTCTTAGTTTCCCCCCAGTAGCCGGTACTAAGAGCACCCAGAGTCGCCGGTCTCTGGGTGTTACCTTTTCCCTAGCGGCTTTTCCGCCCTACCTGGAGGTACTCAGCCCCCACCACGACAAGGGAACATTACACAGTCCTAGTAAAGTAGCGCTATCCTTATTATGCTATCCTTTATTCATAAACCTCCAACTGAGATATTATACAATCAGATATTTAACGATTTCTAAAATTACGTTGTAAATAATTGAAATAAATTCACATTGCGAAAATTGGGAAAAGAATGTCCTCAATCAAAATTGAACAGGAAAATGCTAATCAGCCAGCAAGTAAATTTTAGAGCGAGATAAAATATTCTTGATTAATGAATCAATACTGTAATATCATATTCCTCGGAAGTTAGGCTGAGTTAGATTATGACAAATTAGGAAGTAGAACCATTAATTTTCTTGGAGACTGAAAATAATGTATGGGAGTAAAAATTAATCAAAAATAATTTTTTGATTAATTTTAACTTCCAACTCTCATTCATGATATTCTTTTACATGGTGTTCCAAATTCTTTCAATATAAACGTGTGCGATATTTTACTGGTGTAAAGTTGTGTTCATAATACAAATTTTATTTCAGTTTAGTGCCATTTCTAAAAACACTAGCACTAACAAGCCAAAACCGTATTATGCATAATTTAATTTTCTAAAGATCTCCATACAATAAGAAATATACATTTAACACATATACATAAAATTCACCAGTAAAGAAAATATCAAGTAAGAAAGATGAGGGAATGAACTTTGAATACCTTACTCATACTTACATAATTTTCAAAGATCGTTAGATATTAGTGAAGCCTGCAAATATAAAATTTAATCATAATCGAAATATCGGTACAAAATGGTGTGGTGATGACATATACATAAATACCTACTTCATTATTTATGATTATATATAATCAGGCTTCCTGTTATTTCTTTTGTATTGTACCCACCCGCTTTCTCACCAATAGTTATTTATACGATGTAATAATATTATACCAATGCTTTTTGTCGTGTTCATATTGCCGATCTCTCTTTGATGTGATAAATATATCTTTTATGTGTTTAAAAACCTATGGGCTCTACTTTTCTTCGATCTATCTTTTTTTTAGTTATTATAAGTAAATTTGTGGTATTGTCTCTACACAGTACCAAAGAGTTTTATACATTTCCCTCATCCTTAACGGAATGTATCTAGGTAATATTATTTAGTGTACAGGCACTACCGCCCTACTGCCTCAATGTATTAAAATGATTCGCTATCTTTTCACCGATCATTTGGTAGATTATTAAATCGTAAAAAAATATGTGCCAAATGTAATTTCCCAGCCATAAACAATGTCACATACGTTATTAGTGTTCTTACGTCTAGATTAAATACGCAAACAGTATAAAAAATATTCAAGATAACAATAAAACCAAATATCAAATATTTTTATTATAAAAAATGTATTGTTTGGCAGCAAAAACAGATATATGTAGGTAGGTAAGAGGATACTAATTCCTTAAAAAGGGGTATTATGCTGTAAATGATTACTTGTCAGATAAACAAGCTTGAGTTTAACATTTTCAACTTGTATTTGTGTAAATTAGAATGAATAGTCAACCAGATCATTGTCGTGACCATCCCTTTTTGTACAGGCTCAGCTCAGTTTCACCTAATACATTTGTCATAGAATCATCGGCCCCTTTCTGAATCATATCCATCCTTCACATGCTCAATCCATCTCTTTTACGGTTGTGTTACCCGGGTACGCAATCATTAATCATATAGACAAAAAACATATCCCATAGCTTGTATGGGGCTAGTATATATGTATACTTTAATTTTAATTGTTCTAACTTGTCACGATGATACTGCGGCAAAAAAACACGTGTTGTAAAAATTTCAGCAGTCTATCAGTTATGGTCTGTGATATATCAGCCCATTAACAGAAGGAGGGACAGGTGGACGGGTCAACAGATGTTAGTAGGATTCCGTTGGTTATCCTGTACCCAAGGATAGCAATAATCAACATTTATTAAAATTAATTAATGAAATTAAAATTAACAACAGAAACATTAAAAAAATCATAAGAATCGGTTCGAAAATGAAGTTATAGAGAAAATCATCGAACTAACAAAACCAATTCTAATAAGTATGCGCCATGAGGTAACAGAATAATAAAACTTTCAATTATTCGGCTTTCGGTGTTTACTGGCAAATGAAACAGAAAACTAATTACTCTGCTTTGTGGGTGCACATAACATATACCGCAGCGTAGGCGCGGGTATCAGTACAAAGCATTTATCTTCACAACGCCACAGAATGAAACTGAACAGAGCACATAGTCCTACTTTGCACTTAACAAAAACTGGAGACCCGCCGAGGCGAATCTGATAACAAACCAACAGAAAATCTACCCGAATAAATCACTCGACACACGATGACAAAGCAAAAACAAAACCACATCCTTTTCAACTCGGACTAATCGAATCTGCAGACACGTATAAAACTTAGTGAAAATTGAATTTCTTAATTGCCTATCCTGAACAGAGGAATACTTTGATGAACTTCCTTCTTTTTCGGTCATCGTAGCTTTCTAGAAATTTCATTAATATTTTTTCCTCGCCACAGGCTTTGGTGGAAAAGTTTTTTAATCTCAATCGGGAAGAGGGAACGCTGCTTGTCAGCGAAGAGAATTACATTTTACCTTCGGGTCACGAAAATACTAAATGTTTTCGGCGGTTTCGAATAAATCGAACCGATGTAACACTATGGAAATCCATGTTATTTAGAAAGTTGAATCGGTTCTAATTTAAAAACGGATTATGGTGTTAGGCAGTACGGATACGCTTTTAAAACTACTCTTTCAGGCACGTTTTCATTTAATAAAGTTTCATTGACACTAGCTAAGCTGAGAGTAGCGAATATTTTGTGCAAAACTTTATATCAAAGTGAAATATTTTATTATTTTTTAAGTTTTTTTTATCCAAAGAGTGTGTTTTGGTGTAATGACGTAATTAAAACAGTGACGTTGTCATGACATGTCTTTATTAAATAAAGTTTTTTTTTTTTTTTATTTTTTTTTTTATTTTAAATAATGGCTTCGTGCGTCTAGCACATTTAGCCAGTGTCAAGTAAGTGATATATTAATAATATATAATTCATAGTAAATGAGAATGAGTGGTGATAAAAATGATAAATGGTAAATGAGATACCCTCCCCTGAGCCCCTTGAGTCCTCAGTAAAGATGTGGGACTATACTGAGAACTCACATGGACTCCTTGAGAGAAAATTTGAAAAGTGATGTTGCACTGTTTTGTTTGATTTACCAACACTCGTGTATGTTCACAAACACTTAACGGTTAATAATCCACCGTTATTACACATTAATGTTAGAAATATCACAAATTTTAGAAAATAAAACAAAACTGCAGACATGACGCTTCACTTTCCCGCCAAGAAGTCCATTAAATAAAGTTACTTGGAAAATCTTATTTTCAAATTCTTTGCTTTCAAATTCTTTGCTTTAATATCATTGTCAGCATGACATTTGCTATCAACATGCCTGTATAACCCTATGGTTATAAAAAAAATAAGGGCGTCTGAGTCAATCGTCAGCATGTTCGAACCGACGCAGAAGCCGTTTAAATTCAATGTCGCTTAGCTTTCACGATTGAGCATAGCGCTGTATTATTAGTCTCTTCAAAAAAGATGCTTCAAGAAAAAGGTCGCTATCGGGCCGTGTAGTCAAACAGATAGGATTTGGGGGATAAATCCGTTTATTACTGCCGCTCCCTCACCGTTACGCCACAGAGAAGGCGACAAAATACTGAATTGGAACTTGAATATTAAAAATATGTTTAAGTCATACTTATCAATTTTAGCAAGCTCATTCTCATAAATACAATAAAATTTTGCTATGTTCCTTGCTCCACTCTTCACTCCACTTGTGACATTAATAAGGGCCAGTTTCACTATGTTGAAATAAGATCCCAAAAGCATTTGTTTGACAGATAGTTCATTTAAAACTATATCTTAACTGCCGAGTATCTCTTATTCAAACATTTGTAAAACAGGCATTATTTTATGGTTTATAAATTTATAAAAAGTATTATCATGAAAACATTATTGTAATTCCGTTAATCTCCCGAAGTTAACTAAAAGCTCTTTTGTTACGAGAGGATTTACGTCCGTAGTATGTTGGCAGGATTGTCTCTTAACCGAAACGAACTTTCAGTGTTCAAATAAGTCTTAAATAACAAAATTTATTGGAATATAATATTTTATGCATTAGAGTCTTAATAGAATTCACCATAGTCTTATCTTTATCAGCTCATACCACTACTGAGCATGGGCCTCTTCTTTCGTACTAAAGTGATTCATAAGGCCTCTAATATGGCTTTACACATATAATAATAATCTTAACGTGCCTTCTTCGAATTATGAAACACGCGAGCTGGGTCGCTTTTGGTTTTACCATCCGGTAGATACCTACTATTTAGGTCACCCAAAGACGCGGGTCTGTGCTTGTGCTTTTGCCCCAGCGTCATGGTGGAGACCAGTTCAGGGAAAACTATCATGTATACCTGCGATCCGTTTATAATATCGTTTGTTTACGTACGCCGGTGAAGTATTTGTATCATACAAATCCTATACGTATATAGACGAGACGTCTAGATGTCGTATTCTGGAGTAGAGTGACTTTTCCTAAGATTTTTTAACTACCGCCATAATTTTTTTTAAGATCTTTTAGCTCTACAGGAGCTTGAAGTCTCTAAGGATACGATATTTTGCGAATATGTACTTGTGTCGTACCATCATCGCGACGTTTTTACTGCGGGTTGCGTTAGCGAGCGGCCATTTCATTGAAATTCAAGTGGCACATAAAATGGCGCGTAAATTTCGGTCACTAATGCCCGGACACTCCAGACCCAACCCAATGTTGCCTAAAGCAAAGACTTGGATATGTTTACTACGTTTTTATGGGGACCCGAATTATTCTCCCTTTAGTAGGTGTTAGCTCTCTTTTTCATTATATTTGGTTTATAGTTGTAGTTTTATTCACAATCTGTAAAGACCTTCAGTGATTTCTTAGCAAAATGTTTGTACACACAAACCAAACAAAATCAATACTATCTAGAAATATTCCGATTCTCATTTATTATTTAATCACGTACTTATATTTTTACACTATTCACAATTTTCTTCTCAATGCTTTGTTATAAATAAAATCTACTAGAAAAGGAAACAATAGTATTTGCGGAAAAGCTCGAAAGCCACATTTTACAACAAAATTGGTAGGAAACGAGTTGTAAAACCCTATTTTACGTGCGTTGCAAAAAAAGGTTATTAAATGAGAGTGGATGAACGGGAAAAGGTTAGGCACAATAAAAGGTAAGAGGCAAAGATCCTTCTCTCTTTATTGTAGTGGCGAAGGCTTTGTTTTGACCACCCTTTGTTCAAGCTGGGATTCGCTTCGAATGTTTTCAATGGAAACGATTTTTCAGCTGGAGAAGCAGATTAAATTTACGTTTATATTTCAAAACAAAATGACCGATAATAATATTATGGGTAAATTTAAAATAGTCAGTGCTAATATTCACTGCAGGGATTGCCACCATGGCTAGGAAATATTCCCATACAAATTACATCACCATTTGTTTGTTAAACAAGTCCAGGGTTTTATTTACAAAAAAGTTGAAAGAAAAATTAAAAAAAAAGTTGAACAGATGTTAAAAAAATACTATTCTATAACTTGTCTATTGCACTTATTGGACATATATACGAGTATATATATTTAAACACTTTATGGCGTGTTTTATCTTAAGCCGTTGAAATGTTTGTATATCTGCTGCTGGTTAGTCAAATAAAACTGTCTTTGACCATGTATTATTTATATCGATTTTATCGATATGGAAGATTTTTTATTTTTTATGTTGCATATACGTAAGTGAATCTAAGCAATGTTGAGTATTTTTATTTTGTAATAATTAAATTTCGTTAAGTCTAACACGATTTGCTTAGCACGGAATGTGAAAGAATGAACGAAAGCCCGTTGAATGAACATATCGCTTTGTTATAGAGAAAGTTAAACATAACTTAATCATTGTTTAATTTTTTGGACACTGCTTAGAAAAACCCATGTCTCAGCAGTGTGTAAAGTATTTTTTGTAATAACACTGGTAATATCTATTATGACTTTCTATTACTTGTACAGGCAAATTAAAAAATATTGTAAAAGTTTTATCGGGATATTGTACTATTTTTCACATAATATGTACTTCATTGTGTCATTTGTTAACAAGCGATAATGCATACTTTCCATCCATAATAACAAAGGATGAGTCATTGAACCATAAACGTAATAACTTTCTGAGTAGGGTATCTTTAAGAAATGTTTTCAATCATATAAATATACAAAATTAATGAGGTCAAAAACAGCTTATAAACTGTGATCGTTTTCAAGCTGGATAATTGATGTTATTTTTAATTATAAACACCCACGTTAAAACATCGTTTGATCATCACATACTCACATAACAAGATGTCAGACTGGTGCATATGAGTTTTGTTGGTTTCTTTGATATGTTAGAATACTTCATAAATGAGTAAGAAAGAAAAAAGAACAAAGTGCATTAAATTTTATGCATGTTTACAAATTGTACTCAAGTATCTGGTTGTGAGATATTTAAAGTCGACTAAAATGCATCTCGTTGTATTGTTTCATTATTAATCGTAAATAATACTACTTTTGCTTGATCAAAACATAATTCATAACATGTTGTTTTGAATAAAAAAACTATAGGAGGCATTTAATACAAATACCCCTTTTCAAAACTCCAATTTGTCTTCTAACCAGCCCGATGTACCCACAGAGCTCCACAAAATAGTTTCAAAAACAAAACGAAATAACAGCACTCAAAGCAGTAAAGTCTTCAGTAAGACTATAAGAACACAAGCTAAGAACATGAAAATTTAATCAAACCGACATCCGCACTGAAGTTGTGAAGTGGCCAACAAAGCCTCAACATTTATTACTTTGATCAATGAGCTGTACTCGAAATGGCTTCTTCTGATGGAAATTTCAAATCGTCCGGGTCTCATAAGAACCAATTCAAGACACGAATAGACTTTGATTATATAATGAACCAATAAGTCGTAACAATTATACCAGTAAAATTATTCTATTGGTAAATAAATATTTATATATAAGTAATATGAATGTTCAAATATATTGGTTGATCCGTTTCCTGGATACATTACTCTAAAAAAACGGTTAAAGGCTCGCGTGATGCCTTTTTGTTAGGCAGCACTTGAAGAGTTCTTATGTGCAGTATGTCCGTTCTATGGAAGCAAAGGTCCTGTGCTCGCTGGAAGCACAGGATCTTAAGCAATTCATCGGGCGAAAGTTAATAGCTTTTCAAATTTATTTATTTAATTATTTCATTTGTCCATTTGTTTTAAAGACTATCATAGTTGTTATCGAACTTGATGCTCAGTGGCCAAGACCAATGAACCGTTTGTCCCGGTAAAGGCTTCATTTCGGTAACAACTACTACTACTAGCGACGCGTCACGACAATATTGGAAATTGCGCAATATTATACGCAACCATTATCTGTCGGACCGCGGCCGTTTAGTTGGGATACTCACGATAAATTCTACTCGCTTTCCTTCGCCAATCTGCTTAAGCAGCATGGCCTGGTAAGAATGGAAACGTTATCACCCCAAAACTCCCCTAATGTTTCAATGCCCGGGACTTTAATGACCTTTCCTGTATATAATGTAACGCTTCAAATCGCTCATTTCCAAATGAAATGAATACAAATTAAGGACATTCCGCAAGCTTCTGTTCGCTTATGAAAACTTAAATACACCTCATCCAAAAAAAAATCAAGAGAAGAGAACGGCAATTGAAAATTTAAATGAAGAAAAAACTCAGGCATAGGGCTTACTGGCAAAAATATGGCGTAACTTTACCAAACCATTGTATTCTGTGGCTCAGTAGACCTTATGAGCTGACATAAATTTACCAAGTTGTGAGTTTTACATGAAATTGTTAGTAATGTTGAGAAATGGTTTTCAAAGAATAGCATTTCGAATAATTGAATTAAGACCTTCTCATTCATTTATTCACATTCAATAACATAATTTATCCTAGTATGGATGCTACAACCTCGCCTTAATTTATATTCGATGTACAAACAACTGGAGTATACAATTTTTTTAATGAAGGCTGAAGGACATACGTTATAGCTAGCTAGATGAAATGATAATTATATTAAAATATTCGCTTTTACACAAATTTATTTTAGAATATTCCTGGGTTAGCATGTTAATCCGTTGGTTCCGGCTGTTATGAACATCTATGGCAGTCGCTATTACGAAGTCAGTGTCTTCTAATATCGCTGAGAGCGGGTTTAACCGTAGAATGATATTTGCCTCTGGTTCACTAGATAAACACAGGACTAATACTTATTAATCATTTAACCGCGCTAATCGTATATTTCGCTATATTAATTAACATTCAAATAATTGTTTCAAGAAGTTTCTTAACTCCCACGCACTACCACCAATCATTTTTGATATAACTAAATGCACCAGTATGTGAGGCAGTCCTACATATTTCCAATAGCCCAATTCTCAAGCCACAACTAGTCAAACCCTCAACCAAAGATTATAAGAGCAAGCACTCTGCTCCAATAATAAACATAGAGTTCTGTTTTATTAAAATTCCTTAGACAGTTCGGAGCAATACTTTTCGTTAATATGCTGCCCATAGCGAGCAAAGAGGCCGCTCTATTATTTATAAGAAACCATGAAAATTTAATAAGAGAACCGACTACGATGGGTACTTTTCTTTTGTTATATCCTAAGTACGGATATTATAGACGAACGCCGCGTGCCATTAATATTAATGCTGTAGTTAGTTTCTTCCAATTTCCGTCCTGAGTTCAGTTTTTAGCATAAAACGATTGTAAATAAATATGAAATAATTTTATCTGGTAAATATATTTGCATATCATAATGATAAGATAAGTTATGATTAATGTGTAGCGATAGGGGATTCTCCAGATAATATTACAAGCCGTTCATATGTCTTCTACTAAGAGGGCAAACAAGGGAAAGTGATATTTTCCACAGCTATACATATACACTTAACACAAGTCTAAGTTCTATTTATTGACACTCGATGCATTATTTATAAGTCAAACATATCAGTCGGACAATCATAGCAATCACACAACATTATCACTTGGACTGCTTCACACGGAACTTCCAACAACTTTTTCGTTTAGCATTTTAATACGTCTGTTTTTTAATCGATTAGAGAAATCTTCGTAGTTTAAAAAATAAACACTTCTACAAAGAATAACTTTCACTAACATATTTAAAATGCCTTTTTAAATAATGCATGCGTCAAGAGATACTGATTTTTTAAGCTATTGCATAGCTTCTATCGTTGGCCTTCAGCGTGGAGACCGAATCCCGAAATTCCGTAACGAAAATTACCTAACACTCCCCACTCTGACCGGCACAGCGGTGATACTTTTTAGCTTATCCATCTACCGATAAATAGCAGAACTTTTAATATCTTTTTAAAACATCACGCTTGTCTCTTTAGTTCAGCAACCAGCATTGGTTGTATGTATAGGGAAGCTAAAATTTGTTTTCTTATCGGTCACCACGCTCAATCTTGAATTAATATCAAAGAAAAATAAATACTGCATAAATATAGAATTATAATTGCATAAGTTAATAAAAATGCAATGCAATAACTTTGCCGCGGCAGTCTCCGAGTGCCACACGTCTTTTTATTCAAATATTTATTTTAATGCATTTTTATCAGGCAAAAGTAAAAAGCCGTTAATATGTTTTTATATTGTGTGAAATAAAAACTGTAAAAAATAAATATACAGTATAGTTTGAAAATCAATCGTTAGGTAAATCCTATCAATTTGCTATCAAGCACTTACGTTTGCTTAGTACAAGTTCAAATATCTGAACCGCCCCCAGAGAGGACTGTCGCTCTCATCTTTCATGACCATATTAATGTCCTATATTATTTAATTTGTAATTCATTAGTAATTGTAGTAATTAGACCACATAAGTTTATTGACATCTACTTTTTAACAATGCACATACTAATTATAAAAAAGAAACTATTTTCGTATCGTCCTATACTAATGATCGGTAGGAATCTTTTACTGTTTCGCTAACAATTGAATTTTTTTCTTCTTTAATATCCAGTTAACGACGCAGCGAACAAGTTTATCCAATGGGTCCTTATCATGATAATGCACCAAACAGCGCCCTACGATTGCCTATCCATTGAATATTGATCAGCTGAATAAATTATCTGTAACACCGGTTATACCGAAAATCGTCGTGTCACCCAAATTGGCAATTAACATTTGAAATGACTGAGAACCGACTAATTTGCAAGTCCGTGGTAATATTATTCTTTACTTATGAGTTCAGCTGTCAATAAATTGGTTATAGGTTTTATTGTCGCAAGGTATTATTTTGCTAAGAATTTTTTGATAATGCAAGTCATTAACAAACTACTACACAACCCGCTGAAGCTTTTAAAGTAAAGCTTTTTTTTATGAATTTCAATTGTAACTAAGTAAATAAAATTTTATCTCCTTCTATTTTCAATTTAATGATTATTATTTTTATGATCAATTTAGAAAACCCATAACGCCAAACAATTTTTTGATAACAATTGATGTAATTAATTACATTGTTGTAAGCATTTGATATCTAGATGCTAGTATTTTATTTAAACACATCAAGCTAAGTGAACAGTTGAACTCTTCAATATATACATGCAAAATCCTCGTATTAGGCCTCATTCAATTAGTTTAGACCATTACGTACATAACATTACGCTATTTAGCTAATCCAACATTCAATCTTGGACAAAAAATTGTAACCCGGCGCCTGCCTACCTGAGGTGTAAAGTAAGCTATAGTCGACGTGTTCCGTTTCGCCGCCAAGTTCCACTTACTAGTCAGAACATCTTAAGTAATGTGCATATTAAGTACAGAGGTACTTAAACATACACACATTGAGACAGAGGTCTCAATTGATGTACTTTCGCCGACGACGCCGCCTACTATACTTTGTCATATAGGAGACACCTTGCGGCGGGAAGAATCCAGGAGAAGTTGGACCTATTGCCAGAATGGCTGGACAAATGGCGACTATCGGTCAACGTCAAGGAGACCCAGGCCATAGTCGTCCCCTACACGATTTTCCTCCCACCGCCACTCCGCCTTCATGGACAAGAGATTGCGTGGTTTCCACATGCCAATTACCTGATATCAAGATCCAACGGAAGCTAAACATGAATTCACACGTAGCGTCGACGGTCGCTAGAGCCAAGACGGTGTGGCACCTGCTCCGTCCAGTGCTGGGCTCGTCGCTTTCACTGAGAGTGAAACTCGGAGTGTACAAGATGTACCTCCGCCCAATCCTCACCTACGCAGCCTAAGCCTGGTTCGCACTCTTTGAAAAGCAGGCTAGAAAGAAGATGGAAATCGCCTACGCCAAATTGTCAAGCCCTCTCGCTACGTGAAGAACGCTACCATCGCGACGTATTCGAAGATTGAGAGTGTGGAAGTCTTCTTGGGTTAAATAGCGGGACCGATGTGATGTCAAGCCACAAATACATCAGGGGCTTGGCGCCGCTGTATGCGCGACTTTCCTGATGCCAGGGCCTACGCCCGCAGCCTCATTCCTCAGGAGACCCAGGACTGTACATAAAGCCTACTGGACTGACTCCCCACGTCACTGATCGCCCTAGAGCTTTATCGCGGCGACCCACCGGATTGACAACCCGGACCACGAAAATCATATACGGACGCAGATCAAACCGCGGCCAAGGACCCCATTCCATGTCCCCCCAACCGGGGGCCGCGTTAGAAAGCCCACTGCTTGATTTATATGTATTTTATAAGT
The DNA here is from genome assembly GCA_949126915.1 of Musotima nitidalis. Lineage (NCBI taxonomy): Eukaryota > Metazoa > Arthropoda > Insecta > Lepidoptera > Crambidae > Musotima > Musotima nitidalis. Next base: position 1,465,774 of record OX421431.1, read on the forward strand.
AGACTCTAGCGACCTATTGCAGCATCACACGGGTGAATAGTGTATCTGACTGAGGATCTACACAGAACAGGTTATTCCATGTAGCATTAAAATTTCATAATTTTTGAGAGAGTCATTTTTTTATCGGATTTTAATACTTTTATAAAAAACAATTACTTTTCATGTATTTGGACCAAAGTATACTCGTAGTAGTGGTTTTATGTTTTTACCTATGGTCCTGGTCTTATTTAAAAATACGTTTCTAAGAAGTAAAATATAATATAATTTCACTTATGCTTGTTGCAAGATAAAACGATCCGAAATTTATTAACGCTCTGTTTTGCTCCATTACATTAAGTATGTAGGTAATATGAATATATATCGGAAGCCTCAACAGTAACTTCTACTGATGAAATGGTTAATTAGGAAACCTTTCATCACAGTCTTCATAATAACACGAACGTAACTTCTAACAAAGTTGAGGAAAGTACAAAGCTCAATTAAAGTACTAAAAGCGCCGAAATATTAACTTCTAAGTATGCTTATATCAAATAAGTAATCATCAGCACAATACATAAAGAAATTGGTTTTTACAACTTCAATTCGTCCACTCGTAAATTTATAAAAATATGAAATTAAAATGTAATACGTACGAAGTATTTGTTGTATATTTTTAAACAAACATAGAATCCGTTTGCAAACTATATCAAAAGCCAGCACACGGGTCGTTAAGTTTTTATTGTTACCATACTGTTCTAAGACAAATAATATCGAGAGAGCGAGCTGCGGCCATAAAATTCTCTTCTGATTATCTTGGCGCAACTTACAAACTTACCGCTTCTTAATTTTCTTTTTATTGCTTATCGAAAAAACATCTGAGCGAGTGTTCGTGAAATATTGTTAGGCAGTTTGGTATACTTTTAATTGACTATTTGAATTTGTTATAAAAATCAAACAAAAGTAAACAGTGTTTATTGTTATATGTATATAAGATCAAATCATTAATAGAAAACCCTTGAAATATGTATAAAAATTATTATACTTATGTTAATATTCTCAAATGAGGTTATCAATAAGAAATAAAATTTGCAATGAAGAAAGCTAATTAAATTGCAGTAAGCCAATTGAGTATAACCATTCAGAGTTACACCCTGTTTTCTTTGCCTCGTACCACCATGCAGTTAGTGGGTTTTCTTCCGAGAAATGCTTCGTGAAGCCAATTGATTTAAATAAATAAATAGAATACGGGCGAACGAATATCTTTGTGAAATAAAATTACATCGACTAAATACTAGAAGTGATTGCTATTGGATATCGTTTCCTAGTTTTAGTGTTACAGTATGATTTGCAGTATATGAGTATATTTACAGAGGTTTTTCACACCCTCAAAATCATAACTAAGTTGAACAATCTATATGGTACATACAGCGGGCACTGTGACAATTTTTTTTTATTATAGAAAAGATAATTTTAATAAATATGTATGTAACATCATAAATCTTTATTGCATCAAGTTAACAAGTAGGTACCTAAGTAATACAATGAATACTGATACCTCGTAGGGGCACTGCAAATTGAGAGGGAACCTAAACATATTACAATACTACGTACTTAATTATTCTATAAACTAACAAACTCACTAAAACACAAATATAAAATCAACAAAAAACAATATTTATACAATATTATTATTATATACAACATTAACTTATAATTTGTATAATAAATCACTATAGGCTTTTAAATAGAGTAAGTCTTTACATACTCCCTACATAAGCGGTGTTTCGGCAATAAGTGAAAACCTAGGATAATTCAGCTAGGGCTTAACCATCAGAGAAGCCTAAAGAGCAGCTGTATATATTTTACGTACTCCCTAGAGGGATAAAACTAATTATAATTCTCTCTCCTCATCTTAATTGAACAAAAACTACTGTTTCATAATAAAAACTCACATGAATAAAATAAACGAGAGGCTGCTAGGTATTATAATTATGTTTTGTAAATACTGTTTAGATTGCTGGCTCGATCGGGATCGGAGTATTGTATCAATGACTAGCTACGTTCGCGGCTTTGTCCGCGCGTAAAAGTATCCTTCGTGTTGATTCAGATATTAGTCTTTCTTACTATCTAGTGCTGTAGCACTAAATATTAAATTTTAGGTAATTCTTTCTGCCTTCAGAGCATAGTTGAGAAACAAACATACCTGCACTTCGCTCCTGAGTCATGGGTTCAATTTCCAGAGAGGACAAATCTTTGTGTGCAGAAACATAAATATAAGTCCGGGTCTAGGTGTTCCCTTTTTAGGGTTCCGTAGTAAACAAGGAACCCTTATAGTTTCGCCATGTCCGTCCGTCCGTCCGTCCGTCCGTCCGCGGGTTAGCGCAGAGACTATTAACATTAGACAGCTGAAAATTGGTGTGGGTATACATATTAATCACGTCGACAAACCTGTAGAATAAATTTTTTAAAAATATTGTTTTGTAACGTACCTCCCCTACACGTAAAGTAGGAATGGTTTTTTTTTCTCGAGTCTATCTTATCATGTTGGGTATCGTTAGAAAGGTCTTTCAAAAGTAATACGAGTTTCTTAAAACCATTTTTCGATTTAGGGATCCGTTTTCGAAACATTAAGCTTTAAAGTGGAAAAAATTGATAGAGTTCAGTATCCGCCCCCCCACCAGGTAAACGGTACTTTCAGAGTGGCTGAAAAAATTCACAATAGTAGTATATATAATGAAGTTAAAAGGAAAACTATCACGGCTAAGTAGGCTTTACTGGTTTTCGAGTAATGGACGACAATCAAATAATTTTTTGTATTAAATGTATTAAAATTTCATTCATACCGTAGTAGTGATATCTATCGGGGAATAGCTGAACCTGTTCATATAGCGACATTACTAAAGATCTTACTGATTAAGTAAATTACTTATCTGAGAATAAAATAACTGGTGTGATTGTAAGAGATTTTTCTTATCCCAAGGTGCCCAAAACATCATCAAATGGTTTGAAAATCGATTCCTACTATTATTACTTACTTTGTTTAACTTTTATCTAATAGGGTCACTCACAAGTAGACATGTCGCCCTTCACACAGAAAGTTTGACTTCTACATTTCTTCTTGCAGATGCTTTCTTGTATTTTGTCGCCCTTCACCCGCCCTACATCGTAAGTATGGTAAAAGTTTTATAACGTGTGCTGTACGTACATCGTTAACGATTTTTACAATATCTTAATTAATTTTACCTGTAACTATGTTAACATATCTTGTATGTAAAATATATAAAGGTATGTGAAGCCTAACGAAAATAAATAAATATTTAATAAAATTTTAAAAAACGAAAATGTCTTGTTATTGTATGTTGTAAACAAGAATTATTTTAAATTTTTAAGTGTGTAAATGATCTTGTTAATAGTCAGTGCTTAGTTAATGTAGAATATTTCAATAATAAAGTAAGATATATATCTTTTAAGGATAATACAGGAAGAATTTACCTTAGCTATCGAATATTTATTTATATGTTGTCTGTAAGTTCACTTAGATTCGCAGACAGTTTATCTTCAAAATCACGAACACTTCATACGTTTTGCATATCGATTCGCTTTTAAACTGTAATGCACTTATCATCAATCATCAATCTTAAATGCTTTCCGGCACTTTTTCATCATTATAACAATATCGCATAAACGAAAACGGAACCTATCCGTGCCGATCAGTGCTTATCGCGATTGTCCTTACGCTTGACAAAGGTCCGACCCAACAGATTGAGGCGGCAAAAACTGTCCAAATTACTTATATGCCTCCCGGGGTTGTGACTTAATTAGTGAAATTAGTTGCGGTCTGTAGGCTGCGCGGTTCGCCTATACATCGTAGAGGCCAGCACTTGGGGATTATCTCGTACATCACACGAATTAGAGATAAAGGTTAATGTGATGCTGCCGGCAATTACAGCAGTAATGTTTACGTTGCAGTGCGACTGTGGCACGAGCCATTGCCTAAATGTACTTGCAGAAAACTAATATTTACATTCTTAACATGAAAAAAACATTGTGATACTGATCCTAAAATACTTTAATAAAGAACAACGTTAAAAGTTTTCGGACGTCACAAATGAATGGATGTGTCATTTTTGAAGTATTTTAAATAATATTTATCTGTTCTATACGCCCTGTAGTTCCATATCAATTGAATATAATAAAAATGGGATCTTCTATATTTACTAAATAAACACTCTTATTTATGCAGAGATGAAAAGAAACATAACGTAAAGTAAGTACTTACATAATACGTCCATACAACAATATCAGCTTCATATTCTGAAACAAGAAAACATGGAGTAATATAATAAAATAAGTCGAAAGTTAGTACACATGTAGCCCTTCACACAACATAAGGTGAAGACAAAAACAATGCTCTTGCATTAAAATATTAAGAACTAGCACTAATAATAAAATTTTCAAAGCCAGAACCTAAACGTACGCTGTAAGAATATCCTTACAACATAGTATGTTATCAGTTTGGTTTAAATGTGGGCCTGAATTTTGAACTCGCTCTTACATACAAGCGATAGAACAAAGGCCTACCTTTAAATTAAAAGCTATACTTCTTTTGAGCACGAGATAATCTACAATTCGCGTAGGACGTTTACGAAAGGATTTAAAACGAAAATGTAAAAAAAAACTGTACCACTGCCATTAGCCTAAGATGACTAGCAAATAATCTCATTTTATTTAGATAAGTATAGACTTCAATTCCTCATAAAATAAAAATACCTAAAAAAATTAGCATTGGCTAATTACTGAAATTTCATTCAACGGCGTAATCTTATAAAAAGGGAACTTGGGCCTCTGTTCTAACTAATTTATACTTGATTCACTTATCCAAGAGTCGGGATGTTAATTTTGGAGAGACCCAAGAGATTATAGCTTATTTCACTATTAAAGACATCAAGGCTTAACGGTTCTGAGGTTCGGTTTGTAATAAAGATAGCGGACAAAGGTAAAGCCGAAGACTTCATGGAGACCGTTAACGTTTATCCCGCAGTATTGCATAGAAATCCCTTCCAGTTAAACGTTAGGGATTTACATTATGGAAACAAGCACGGGGTATGGATTCTAACATTGAAATCTTTATTTTCTTTACAAATAAATGTATCTTAAAAGTGTGATTGCCAAACAAAACTCGTGAAAATTAAACGCTAGATCATGTTAAATGGAAAATTAAACATCAGTTAAATTAAAGTAGTATATTTAAATTAAATTAAAGATGTAAGGGATACAAATCCATCCATAGTGCTCCCAGCCAACTTCACCTGCCCGTGGTGCATCCTGCTGAACAACGAACGAGGCTTTGGCGACCGACTAATGGCGGTATAACTATCCAGGAATAACGTAACTAAATGCAGCAGTCCGATAATGGGCAGCAGCATCACTGTTGAAAAGTTACGTCCTGCGATCGCCAACCCGCCTGCCCAGCGTGGCGATTATGGGCTTTACCTTTAATAGCAGACACAATTAGGCAACGGCCCCCAGTACCCGGTCGCCCCGCTATTCCTGCCTACGGCGGCGGTCATGGTAACGGCGAGGCTGGGGGTGCTAAGAATCCCCGGGCTACGGAAGGCCGCCAACACCGACTTACTATGGCAAGGTATAACGGACGCACGCTACGGCTCGATGAACATCTGGCACAATTGGAACAAGAACTGAATAAAATAAGGTGGCACATTTTGGGGTTGTGTGAAGTCCGAAGAGAGGGGGAGGATACCATAGCCCTGGAGTCCGGCCATCTTATGTATTTCAGGGAGGGAAACCAACAAAGTCTCAAAGAAAGTGGACGTGGCAAAGCCCCGACGCTATGACTAAAAATGAGATCGAAATTATAATGACGGACAAGAATCGTATATTTAAGGTGTCTCAGTCGTCACTAGATTTAAAACCGGTAGTGACCACCGACTTGTCCGAGTCACCCTAAATATTTATTACGGGCTTGAGCGTGTTCGTCTTATAGAGTCCACGCTCCTATCACATATGCCCCAGACCGTGCTAGGATCCGAAACATTCCAAATTAAACTAGAGAACCGATTAGCTGCCTTGGAAACCACAACTGACGTTGACATTGACCAAGAACTTGACTAAGTGGTGGAAATCCTCCGGGAGGAAGGAACAAAATTCTGTGAGGTAAGACGTGCAGGCAGGGAGTCCAATATCTCGCAGGAGTCTCTGCTGCTAATGCAGAAGCGACGAGAAGTTACCGCAGTAACTTCTTCATACCAGCGGGCTTTAAACAGTCCAGTGGCTAGACCCTGACTCGGGTCTCGCCACTGGACTATCTCGGACCCTTTTTAAAGCCATGAGCGTAATTATCGTTTGCTCCGTGCCTTGGAAAGCACGTTAAGCCGTTGGCTGTCATGAACATCTATTGCAGTCGTTATTAGGAAGTCAGTGCCTTCTAGCATCCTGACAACTGGTTTAACCATATTATGATGTTTCTCTCTGGGTTGCGGAGGTCAGACGGCAGTCGCTAAATGCAATAATATATAATTTCTAAAAATTACACCAATTATTTAGTTTTAAGGTAAGTATTATTAAGAACTTGAGTTATAGATACTTAATAACGGATAAACATCCTTAACACTTTTTTTTGGTAAATACATACCTAATATACATAGAAAACTCGTGCCGTGTGGCCTAGAATAGTTCTCATCTCACCGGGAGTCAAAAGAGTCGACATAAAGAAAAGTTCCGGATTATGGGCAGCAGCATCATCCTGCGTACTGGTTGAATCTGCGATTAGCAACCCGCCTGGCCAGCGTGGTGATTATGGGCAAATACCCTCAATAGAATGTAATCTATTGGGAAGGCCTTGTTCAGCAATGGATTATATACAGTTGATATGATATATGTATATATATATATATATATTTACGGTTGATATGATGATGCATAGAAAACATCCAGACCAGAACAAATATTCATGTTCATGCACACATAGATTTGTCGTGTGTGGGAATCGTCCATTACTCCATATCGGTTGTAATAACGTAAATTCAGCCTAATCTGGTTAATCCAGAAACCGGGATAATGCTAGGATATGATAATAATAATACTGCCAAGCTAAATACCACATTATATAACATGTTTACTACATAAAAAAAGACGTGTGGCACTCGGAGACTGCCGCGGCAAAGCTATTGCATAGCATTTTTATCAACTTATGCAATTATACTTCTTTATTTTATTTATGTAGTATTTTTTTTCTTTGATATTAATTCAAGTTACACTTTGAGCGTGGTGACCGATAAGAAAACAAATTTTAGCCACCCGATACAACCAATGCCACCTATAGGCGGGTTGCTGCACTAAAGAGGCAAGCGTGATATTTCAAAAAGTCATTAAAAGTTCTGCTATTTGTCGATAGATGGATAAGCTAAAAAGTACCACCGCTGTGCCGGTCGCGGTGACCGGCACAGCGAGAGTGGGGAGTGTTAGGTTTTTTTCGTTACGGAATTTCGGGATTCGGTCTCCACGCTCAAGGCCCGCGATAGAAGCTATGTAATAGCTTAAAAAGATTTGTTGTTGTTGATTGTTTGTGACTAGGATATCAACTCTATCTTTTTGTAAATTTCAAGTTATTTAACATAATAGACTAAAAGTTATTATCTCTGCTCCGTATCTCAGTAACTACTGAACCTATATTTTATTTTATACCTACCTCTACGTGTTCATAAAAGACTCTTTTCTTCTTCTTTTTGTCTCTCCACAACAGTCCAGGTTTGATGTCAAATTCTTCTAAAACTCTCTCCCCAAAAAAGCAAACATATATTAAGGGGTTATTTAAAAATACTTTCTTGATAAGGCAGTATCTGATTGAGTCTCCATGCCTTAATAATTATTTTTTGTATTGTATGAGTGGCTATATTGTGTAGTTCATTAATAATATAATATCTCATTATAGTATGCAACTACTTATTTTTATTACGAACTGTCTCATACTTTTCTGCTAACCCAAAGGTTACCTGCTTGATAATTCCTTGTAGCATTAAGTTCTCTTTAGTAATTTATAATTTACGCGATAAACTTTAAATAAATAAGTATTAACCAACTGCAGCACCCTATAAAATCAGAATGTGGAATTATGTAGATTGCTACTTTTATGTGTATAAATAATAAAAAGCGTCCTCTATTATTGTTCTCGATCCCCAACTCTCATAAAATCATTATAAATATTCGTTACTTATTGTTGATCCCAAACTTTAAATATGTAAACAGAACCTACAATAAAACGCAAAACATCACATTCTACGCTATAGCTGATTGGGAAAAATCGAAAATGGCCGCTGTCAATATTAAAATCGCAAATGCCTTGTATCAATACTTGTTGAGTAATCCAATCGCACGTTTACATATTGACACACAATAAAGGGTGAAAAAATGGAAGATCTATATAGGAAATCGAAACAACGAGACGTTATGAACATAATATTGGAAAATTATGACATGATAAGTTAACTAAGACGAGAGACCGTACCTTCCAGCCTATGTACTATTCAAACGACTTAATTGACTTCACTAGAGCCCCCGCCTTCTCCTGCTTCTTAGAATGGCGACCTTAATTCTCTCGAGAACCAGCATTTTTACTACTCTTATGTCTTTGATTTTTATTCGAACCTTCGAAAAAAAACTTAATTATATGTTTGCCTTTTTTGCAAACGTGACGTCAGAGTTAAAGCATAACTCGTAAAGAAGAAAGGATACATTCCACTCAGTTTTGGTTTAAAATAATATTACGTACGACTTATAATATATTATATCATCATTTCAGTCATTTGAAGTTCACTGCTGAACATAGGCCTCCCCAATTTTTTTGCACGTTGATCAATCTTGTGACAATTCAACGGCTTTTCGCTGCCTTGGCTAGATCATCGGTTCATCGGGTGGGGGCCGTATAATTTTTAATATGACTCGTCAAAAAGACAATTTGTTTGATGCTAAGTAATGAGCACTGCACGTCATGATCAAAGCGTGTTGTCGAGCGCTTACTCCGTGTCAACATAAGACAAGTAAGTCGTTTTTTTATGGGAATTTTGGGGTAATTAAGAAATAATTGAAACCAAAACTAATGAAACTGTCAAAACCAAGTCTTTAAATGTTAGAAACAAAGGTAAAGTTATGCTGCCCAGGTTTAGCACAATAACATAAAATAAAATAGAAACAAGACAGTAATCACTAAACATGGTACATGTAAACAGAAATGTTTAATATTAAAATTCGCCCCAGCTTTCTCCAACCTCAAAACACGAAATTACAGAAGAACTTACAAGGCATTTCTTTCTCTAGTCTCAACGAAAATGGCTTCGCAAGTTTATTTTTTAAACAAGCGCGTCCCAGTGTACGGTCAACATAAACAATGCTTTGGTAGCATGAAAAATAACAAAGCAACTGAGCTCGCGCCCCAAGGAACATTAGGCGCAGGAATAAAGAATTGTAGAAAGGAGGCATCGTGTACGAGTTGTTTTAAAACAAAAACGTACCTAGATTAGAGCAGAGCAAAATATCTAAGAATTCAGAGCTTTTAAATTGATATTGCTTTTTAATAAATTATAAAAACACATACGCAATAAGGGACGTAGTGTTTTAAATAATAGCTGTAGCATTATATTTCATAAAGAGATGATCCAGTAGTGGTCTAGTTTCTAAGTACAGAGCTTCTTTAACCAGCAAGAGACTAAGAAGGTAATTTTCACTTATTGTCGTTGCGTCATGAAGTCCCTATATACATTATCAGACCTCACGCATTAACAATTGCAGCAGTCTCATAGAAACTTCCTTTACCTAATATAAAGATTTGAGGAGATAAATGTCTTAGAGCTAAGCTATCTAGCTTACATACAGAATTTCAACTTTCTAGGACTTTTAGAGCACCTAACCATATTTACTTTCTCTTTTTATCATCTGCACAAACATTGTGTGACCCTGCCGATAGTAAAGACCCTGGCAGCCTACCCTCTAAAAATAGTCCCGCAACTGTCAAAAAAGGGCTCATCCGTGATAACACATCATATCACGTCTGAATTCATACCTAAAGAATTAATGGGTGTCAGTTAAATCATTTTTTGATAACTCCACTATTAACATCATATCCGAAGATTTTAGTAATCTGATGTTACACAAATCCAACATGAAATCTATAAAAAAAACGACAAGCGCTTCGAGAACACGTAAGATTATGCCTTGTGCTTCGCTGAGCTGGTTTTGGCAAAAGCACTAACTACTACGCTACCACTAGGTAGGTGTTATAACTAAAATACTTTATTAGGTAAAATCTGGTTTTACGTTTAATTTCTTCAGTTCGCTTTGCTACCAGACTAAGATAATAAGACTTGGTCCACAGCTTTCGTTGCAAAATTGGTTTATTTGATTTTACTTTGACAGACGGTAAATAGTATTTAGGTGCTTGTGTATGAATACTAAAGCAAAATCAACTCCAAAGTCAAATAATATTTACTTACCTGACTAAGGTACATATCACAGCGCAAACTTGCCATAACATAAATATGATGTACGAAAATGATTTCAAAATATTTATAAGCTCTATCAATAACGTCATGGGTGTTCTTTTCAGAGGTGAAATATTATTACTTTACATGCGTAATTACACAAATATTGGGTATTAGAACTCCAATAAATTAAAACCCTATAATTAAACTAGAACTGTGTAACGTGACCCATAGATAACATCTTGTATTAATTGCTGGTCACTATGAAAACACACCGATTAATATTACAACTTTCTTATTATCCTTGAATATGTAATAATAATTGCAATCCTGTATATTTCGGGGATCCTACCAAAACCTAAGAAGCCCAAGCCAGCCGCACCTGCAACTGTTATACCTACCGATCAACGGACAAGGCTCTGTGGAACATTACAGTTCCCGGCAAGCGGCAAAAGACTCGCTACCTACTACGTGGGACCAAAAATATAATTGGCGACATATGGGCGTACATTATATGCCTCTGCCTATACCTTCGGGCAAACAGGCATGATAGTATGTATGTATGTATTTTTAAATTACACAAGTGGAAATATATCATAAACTGCTTTAAAAAAGAGCAGTTACTCGGTATGCTTTCTGATCGACCTAAATAAGATGAATGTGCTCTGTTTGTCTATCTTTTTTTTTATAATTCTTAACCAGAGCCGTCTTCAAATATGTTAGCACTTAGCAAATTATTATTACATTTTTGGACTCCGCAAATCGATAAAAAAATTGATTATGCAATGCATTTTTCCACAAAACAAGTTACTACGATAAAGAATCTCATTTATTAATTCAAACGGGGCCGTAACGTCAGAGATAAATCTAAATAAATGTGTTTAAAAAAAATTGAGATACAAAAAAGAATTTAGCGTAACGGCTTGTCGTATGTTTCCACCATGCGCATACAAGTCTATTGCTTTGAGTCAGTCCCTTCAAAGATTACGATCAGGCCTTAAAATAGCACAAATTGAACTTGAGCTAAGCGCTATAACCGTTCATTATAAATAAAGCGTCTATTATCGACACTGATGATCAGATCACTCGGTGTTTGGATTTAATCGATATGGATGTAATCATTAAGTGGCTCGTATATCGATAACAGCTGAAGTAATTAAAGTTGTACCATTTAGAGTAGGTAGGTAAGTAGGTTCTGTGGAAAATGCTGCCTCAGCTTTAGCAGCACTAAATGAAGACTTTTGTCGTATAAGTGGGTGGGCTGTGGCGCATGGCCTGGCTTTGAACGCTGTCAAATCTCAGGCTATCATTATTGGTAGCATGCACTTCCCATCCTCTACATCCTTGCAGCAACTGCCCTCTGTGTCTTTGAATGGCACTTTAAAACCGTACTCTAGTGAGGTCAAAAACTTGGGCATCTACTTAGATACCACCCTGTCCTGGACCTACGCAAGTTTATGAAATGAGCTGTAAAGTATATTTTACTTTACATTCTCTGAAATGTTTGCAATGTTTGCTTACCCCAGGCTACTAAGATTTTGCTTGTATAGACACTTGATTTTCCCATCCTAGATTATGCTGATGCGTGCTTTCTGGATGTTAGCGAGGAGCTTCTTAGTAGACTTGAGCGTTTGCAAAATGCGTGTATTCGTTTCGTATTTGGCTTTAGAAAGCATGATCAAGTGTCTACCTTTCGCAAGACGCTTAATTGGTTGAAAGCGTAGAGATTCTCGTATCCTGTGTTTGTTGTTTAACTCTTTATTTGACCCCTACTTACCCTTCTTACTTTCGGGAACACTTTTCCTTCATTCGTCCTCCCGACGCTCTGTGTCGGTCAAATGTCCTCTATCTTCTTATATTCCTTCTATTCCTTTTCTGTTTAAGTTAGACTGTGGAATGCATAGCCTCCCAATATTCGCACTTGAAAAAATTTAGGCCTGTTTGAGAGCTATAAGTTGTCATTTCCTACAAGACTGTTGAATCAAATCAAGTCATTGAGTTGGTAAACATTAAATCATTATTAATTCGCTGCCGGCTCATGTGTTTACTATTTCCTATGATCCCGGGTCTTTAAGAGGGGCGTGAAACGACATTTTAGCAGGTCGTCATGAGTGGATGCGCTTTGTAACGTGCTTTTATGAAGCGCTTTAATTTTTTATTGGACTGCATCAACTGCTAACCATCAGGCAGGATGTAGTCATTATGACGTGTCACATTTAAAAAAAAATGCTTTTATCATACTTGGTAGGTTAATATTAAGTGTTAGCATTTGTACTGTTTTTCTGTTCCTTTTATTTCAATTGGTTTTTTTACACATGTCTACTGTTGAATGTTTTTTCCTTATTTCGAACTGCTGGAAGAGATTCCTTTTGGAATAAGCAGCTCCATTGTACATTGTTGTATAATTTTTGTTTCCTTGTTATGTTTTGTGTGTACACAAATGGTTAAATAAATAAATATTATAATTCCTTACATACTACGAGTACCTGTCTTAAGTAAATATACCGAAAGATAACTCATTACACATTGTGTATAAATTTAATTTGAGACTAGATATGTAACATAATTAGGTGTTATTATAATTCGAAAAAAATAATTGTGATATTACATCTACCATGTCAGACAAGCAATCTTATTTTTTCAGCCACCATTGTGGCATACATTTATACGTCTACACAACTTTTCACTTACAAATAATACACTCAGACAGCAGTGTAGTAGCGGAGACGCCGCGCGCCGCCGGCTCAATAGTAGTTGTGATATGTCAGTATGGGTTATAACAATAAATATTTATAATACGTACCAAATCTCACGCTTATATTATATGGCATTTGGGGTAGGCAAAAATTTGACATGCATATTTAAATGGAATCTATTTAGCTTCAGCAAACTTTACCTCCAGAACAAAGGTACCAAAATACAACGTGTCAAATTGTGAGAGGTGGCTTGCAAATTGCCTACAATAACACTTCGAAAATGAAAACTATACAAAACGATTTCTCATATAACAATAGTTGTGTATACTTTATGCATAATGTCACGCCTTTCCCGCAAGGGTAGCCAGAGATCACATCCTCCCAACTGCTACGATCTTGGCACACTCTCTCATACACGCCCGTCGGTTTAGGATACTTGTGCCCTGCCTCTTCTCCAATACCTTGTGACCAAATAGGTCATGGAAAGATGAAAGCTCATGCCTCCTAATACTTCCATTCACTCGTCCATCATTAAACACTTTCGTTAGTCTGCTTTCATTCATTATTTCTCACATTAACAAATTTATACAGTTTTGTTGCAATTGACTGTGTTTTTTCCACTTACAAATGTACACCAGTGGTTTACTTGTTTGCTTTCGAACTTAATTCGGTAATATTTCGAAAGCAAACAAGTAAACCATTGGTGTACTTAATTCACTTCACTAGGTACGATAACGGTTAGGTTTGTCTGAGTGATGCCTGTGTCACGCCCAACTCATTAACAATGGTAGGACGCTCAACTATCCTGAATCACTCACTCTGCTTGGCCGTGGTAGTTAAGTCCACTCAGGCTAGTTAAGTTTTTGAACTGTAAGATTTTTGTTATAATAATTACACTTACATGTTAATTTTGGCTCAGTTACCTGTATCAGAGATTGAGAAATCTTTTACGGAATCTTTCATATCGTCATCGTAATTAAATTTAAGTTTTCTTAGGGCTTTTTATGCTTTACGAAAGGCAGTACACATATTTTTTTACACACACAGTTTGTAGTATTGTAGATTAGTTCTGTTATCATTTTTGTTTCATTTCTGATACAATTAATAACACATTTAATTAAAAAATAAAAGTGACACGATCATCTTTAAATCAACATATTACCACATTAAATTATTTGTTTAAATTGAATTGTTCATAAAAAACACTTTCCATCATTGCGAAACCACAATAATGTACCATTTTCACGTCAAAATCTCTGAGGAACATTCCATTCCAGAAATTTCATTAACATAATCTAACTTTCCAATAATATAACCCTGGAGCTAAATTCGGAATTGCCTTATAACATACATCATGTTACTACGCGACTACCAATTTAACAGTACAGACATACCCGTTTCGAATTTCTCCTGGACCGATTTCAAATATCTTTATCCAATTTATATGTTGCTGAAACCAACAGTAAATTCTTATTTATTGGCATATCCCGCTTTTATATTGGACCGATGTTTTCAGTTCGCCCTCTTCCCGTATGATCTTGGTCCGTTAAATTTATTACAGGCGATTTGTTTTACTACATTTGCTGTGTTTTTTACGTTACGCCAAAGGAGCTAAGAAAACGTGAGCTCTGAGAGCTCTCTACTGATATTACGAGTGGAAACTGTTTTATTGTTCGAAAAAGATTTTGAATTTAAATCTATTGTAATCTATATATATATGTGCTTGATATTAAATACTGAATTTTATATATTTCGATGAACGTCACATCCGGTAACGGCCTATGAGCGAACTCTTACCGGTCCACGAGTCACGTCATAAATATGGTAGGTAATCAGTTTCCAGAACTCTTTTTTTGCTTATATTTTAATATGTGTGAAAGAATTGGAATAATATGATAAGAATGTACATGTTATATAGAAAGCCTGTTTCTATTTCTACCTAGAGCCCTCTTACCCTTGATTGAGTTACTAACTCAGGAAGCAGCGAGCAAGAGGCGAATGGAATACAGATGTATACCTCTTAAGGGAAAGAAATTGCCTAACTTTCCCTAAATAGACAATATCAACAACTAGAATAAGGCTTACGTACATATTAAGATGGAAAAACGATAGTAAAGCATTGAATACTTTATGCAAAAAGTAATAATAGTAATGAAATTTACGAAAATGTGTCTTTTTATAGTTATTAATATGTAGTTACTCATTACTCATTTATTACAAACCTTTCCTTTAAAGGCTTTGGAATCACTATGTATATCCAATCATACACAATCAATCAACGCTGATAGCCTTATGACTGTCATAAATGGGTGTGCTCGTCACCATGATTGTATGTAGTATGAAGTGCTCTAATTTTACGGACTGAATTAACTGCTTACTATCAGGCTGAGCGTTATAATTACGTCGTATTATATTAACACAAAAAAAAAATCATACTTGGTCGTATGTCTGTCACCAAACTGTAAAGAGTTTGCTAAATGTATTTATTACTAATACCGGTAGCAGTTCCTTATACAGTTAAGTAAAATACAAAGAACGTAAAAAACATTGTCTTATACTCATTTACCATTTGCAGAATAACCCTGTGACCAAGTCCAATTTTACTGGAGCCTTATATTCAAAGTCGACTCAGATATTGGAGCCCTGCTCCACCTGGTGGTATGGGCCCATAAAACTATCGGCTTTATTACCTCGCTCACTTTTTACGGTTCCTCCGATGATATGAATAGTAATATTTGTTGCGAAAGGATCTTCCGGTGCACCGGCAGTTTATGATTTAATATATTTTACGTCAGTTTACAGATAACGATCTACTTCAGAGCCGGTTCAATTTATTCTTACTTGAAATAAGTTTTCATTTGATCTGCCTTTTTATGTTTTCAATTTAGATTGTTTATGCAATCTCTGCATTTAAATTAATACAAATAAAAAAAACAGATATTTTGCTTGCAATTTGGTAAAATATTTAACATAGAATAATGTGCTTTTTAAATCTTAATATTTCACAAACGACTAACTGAATCAAATATTTCTATCTTGTGCAAACGGGTTGATTATTTCTTGTAAAAATTTCGTTTGATAATTATATATAGCATTCTAAATGCAAAATTCTTAGTATAAAGAAGATAGTCTCTAAATTAAGTCGTTGACAGAGGAACGAAAAGACAGACAAATGGACAATGGGTATGGTATAACTATAAGAAGTTTTTGTTTATTACCCTGACCTATACCCTAAAAAAAATGGTTCAACTTAACGCCTAGTGTTTAAATTGCTGAGCTAAGATATTTAATGCGCGGTTGTATGCTAGCTATTCATCTTATGCTGTGATTCAACTGAATTCTCCAAGCCGCAGCATTAGCGTTCATGAATGAACAAAATCTCTATGGAACTGTCTATATTTGAATGAATTCATGCTTCGATTTCGATATAGCTGAGACAAAATTTTGTAACGATTGTTTTGTTAATTTAAATGTAATTTTTCATCACATTATATTTAAGTTTCATAGGCTTATTAGATAAAGTTATACAAAACATAAAAAAAAATAATGTAAGTGCTTAGTTGATTTTAAATGACACAAATTAATATTTTACTACATGTTTAGTCTTATACTTCATACCACAAAAAAAAAAACAATAGCTACATCTTGCATGAATTCCATATTAACTTCTCCGCCTATTCACATTTATATTTAAATAGCTATTTTTCGTAAGCCTGCGGGACTGGGTTGAAGGAACGATCACCTAGGTCAAACAGAGGTCAGTCCTTAAATAGGTGACCGCTTGATGTTTGACATTTGACACCGGGTGCTTCCGTACCTACTTCGGACAGTACTCGTGCGGGGTTTTTAGTCTAAGTGGTAGTCAAATGGTAAGTCTTTTTAACCGACTTCCCAAAAAGGAGGAGATTCGTTAGTAAAATTTTAGTGCAAATAGTTTTTGATTATAATAAAGCTTTTAAATGTATGTAATATCAACATAACTATCTCCGCTCATTTACGTCTAAATGCTGAGTTTAGGTAATAATATTTGTTAGAAATTATTTAATTGGGTTATCCAACCTATCAAAGACTTATTTTAATGTTCGACATAACATTTTCTCTTGATATCTGCAGAAATTATATTTAAGTCTGCAAATTAATATTAAAAAGTTTCTGGATGGTGTACGGTTTGCAAACGCTGCCGTGAGAAGCAATTATTATTAATTAACTTATTCAAATTATTACACATAATAACTACACATATCCCTTTACATACTAGACTGGTTATCTCGTCTTATGCGAACTCGTCCCACGAGATAAAACTTTCATGGATGATATGAGCGGTGCCCGTACATCAGATTATGTTGAATTAGAAATCAATATGACAAAATTGGAGACAGAGAATTGGTGCTGGACTATGAGCCTCATAATAAAATTAAAAGTAGCTAAGCTAAGCGTGCAATGGAGAGAGCTATCTTGAGCTAGCTCGGAGTATCTCTATGTGCTTAAAACAGAAATGAGAAAATCCGTAGAACTGGAGTGACCGACTGAAGTGGCAGCGGGCGAGGCATAGCAAAAAGAACGGACGACCAATGGGGCGTTGAGGTTCTGCAATGTCGACCGCGAACCAGCAAACGTAGTAGAGGACGGCCTCCCATCTGATGAACCGATGATATGGTCAAGGCGACGGGAAGCCGGTAGATGCAGGTGACTCAGGATCGCTCAATGTGGAAATTTAATGGGGAGGCCTATGTTCAGCAACAGACGTCAAATAGCTGAGGTGAAGATGATGATGACAAATTATTAAAGATACTACTTAAAATCCAGATGAGGATTTTTATTGTTTTTTTTATTGTATGTTCGTCGTTAATTATCTTTCTTAAGTGTTGATTGTAAAGAAATATATTTTTTCTTTGACAAAACAATATTTTATGGGGGTTCCATAAAAAGATTGAAGTGATTCCATGAATGCTTTCATCCGAAAGCATTGCTTTTATTATTGATCAACGTAACTTTTCAATAAGTTATAGCAATAGCGTCATTTCTGCGCGATTAATTGTTTTAAACATAACATAATAAAGTATTAAACTGACAAATTTATTGATAGATAACATAACGGAAAACTTCCAAGCAGAATAACTTGCTGTTATTGTTTTTTCAAGCTGCATCCTACATGATGCATTGAGCGGTAGTATCAACATAGTGCTCGCAGAGGATTGAAATATCCACTAAAATGTTTTGAGAAACGTTGGTACTTCATCATCTGTAAAGCAGATATCGCTCGTAGCTCTGCGATGCTAGGTGGTCGAAAACGATCACCGAAGTAAACCAGAGTTTACAGAGGTCAGTCCTTAGATGGGTGACCGTTTGTGTGGCATTTGATATCGAGCGTTTCGTGCTTCGGAAGGTACGTTAAGCCGTTGGTCCCGGTTATCACTAAATGTGGTAGTCGTTAAGCCATGTACTCTTACATGCAGCAGGACGCCATACACCTGCCTCCGCCAATCCGCACTGGGTCAGCGTGGTGGAGTATGACCCAATACCCTCAAATCTTAATATGTGAGAGGAGGCTCGTGCTCAGTAGTGGGACGTATATGGGCTGACATGATGAAAGCAGATATCAATTGCCCGTTAATTTGTCAGCAAAAGCTGTATGTTTTTATAAAGTCATTCTATTAAGTAATTAAACTTTATAGAATGACTTTGCCTTCACATACACATATATGAATAAATAATAAACAGATAATTATTTGCCGCTGTGATATAAACAAACGCAAGTCGAGCGCAGGTCGTAAAGTTTAGTAATCTGAGCTATAAAAAGTCTTAAAAGTTGTCTTTATTACTTCCAACACCTTTTACGCTAATACATTAGCTACCAAAAAAAAATTGTCTGTTAGTTATAATTACGTCAGAAACGGTTTAAAATAAGTCAGAAACAAATACAACAATAAAACTTTAATTCTTGACTTAGGACAACTTTAATACCTACTCTTTTAACATTTAGCAAAGCTTCTCTTTTCTTTGTTTCCTTTTATTCTCACATGTGAATGTCATCATATGAGTCTGGCTGAATTGTCGTCACTACCCTTAATGACATAGTGCCATTGATTTAAAAAAGAAGAAAAAAAATACTAACTAAACTAAACTACTACTAATAAACGGAAACATAATACATCGCCACACTTAAGTTGTAGCATACCTTCATTATATTTAGTAATCAGAAAGCCCCTGCCCAGTAACTAGGTTCCATACAAGTTTCATTTGCCAAGAAGCCGGCTTCAAACAGAAATATAATGGAACAAAGGCTAACTTATTCAGCCTTTGGCATTCACGTGCCTCGCTGGTTGGCTTCGGTCTAGATTTGGCCTCTCGAGGGACTGCCAACCAACTCGCTTTTTACTATTCATAGTACACAACTATTGTGCTGCTTTTGGTTTACGATATTTATGCAATCAGTTGGTTAAACATTCAATTAAATACCTTTCTATCTCTTCATTACACACAAACGTAAATTGATTTATGCTAATTATGTAAGTTTGATGGTTTTTTAACTAATTTCCGACAAAGCAAGGACCTAGAGAAGACAGGAGGCTCAACCATAAGCAGTTTCTTGTTCACACATTAACAATTATAATTATTGTAAGCTTTTGTTTACTTTCAGTGATATCGATTTTAATTTCTTTAACGTTTTGTTGAAGTTCCTTAAACTTATTTAAAGCCAATTAGAATTGAATATAGCTGCAAGTACCAATTCAATTCAATAACGACTCGCTCTAAACTGATTTCAACTATAGACTAGTCTGATATCCTAATCCAGCCATCTTTCTAAATTAACTAACGCTTAAATTAACTAGACTAGACGATGTATCGATTCTATTACCAAGAATCGAATTAAATTAATGGAACTTGGAATTTTTTGCTCAATAGGAAACTCATTTATTCAAGCTAAAACCACAAAGTTGTTAAACGTTGAACTTGTAATTTACAAAGTAGAGAACATAGTTAGATTTTCTTAAGAGGAAGTTTTGGCATCAGTAGTTTTAAAAAGTAGCGCAAAACCTAAGTAATATAATATTATTAATTTATTCTTAATATTTTGATAATTTTATGATTCTCAAAGAAGTGTCTTTGTCATCATCATCATCATCAGCCTATACTAGTCCACTGCTGGACATAGGCCTCCCCCAAATCGCGCCATTTTCCCCTGTCTTCGGCTTGCCGCATCCAGCATCTGCCAGCGACCTCTCGCAAATCGTCACCCCACCTGGCGAGTGGACGTCCTACACTACGTTTGCCAAGTCGCGGTCTCCACTCAAGAACTCGTTTACCCCATCGGTTGTCGGTCCTTCGACAGATATGGCCAGCCCACTGCCACTTCAGCTTGCTAATCCTGTATGCTATGTCGGTGACTTTGGTCCTCTGTCGGATAACATCATTTATGATTTTATCTCTCAGAGAGACTCCGAGCATAGCACGCTCCATAGCTCGCTGAGCGACCTTGAACTGGCGAATCAGTCTTACTGTGAGTGTCCATTTGTAAATATTATAAAAGTTTTACTAAAGCCTATCTAAGTTTTATAAAAGTAATCATTTATCAGCAAAAGTCTGCTTTTCTAAATGCAACACTCGAAACAAAAAACTATGAACGAATTAAACAATATTGAATTAGGTACCTAGCTACAAAAAAGTTGTCTCGTATCGTAACAGTTATAAAATAAAATGTATGTAATTTAGCAACCTATGTAATGATAATGAAATGTTTATGGCAGTTAATTTAATGTATAGGTACACAGGGGTCCTATCAAAACATTGGACCTCAAGCTAACCTCAACTGCAAGTGGTGCACCTGCCGATTAACGGACGAGGCTCTGGCCACATATAAGTTTCAAGTAAGTGGCAATAGGCTCGCCACCTATTACGTCCCTTAGTTTCGTAGTTGATTCCACAGCAATATAATTGGCGAAATGTGAGCATATATGCCTACCCCTGCGGGAAAGGGGGCGTGATTGTGTGTATCGCATCCTGGACGCACTTGTACATTATTTCTGACTATAAATAATCCTCTTATGTTAAAAGGTTCCAAATTTAATAAAATTTAGCACAATGGCTTAGACCTCACGCCTAACAATCAAACTAGGACTATTAGATAGATCATATTTCTTCTTATGTAGGTATGTCATCCTGACTTATCCTGTATGATCCAGTAGGTGATCGAACTATGTCTATTGGAAGTCATAAATAATATCTATATCGAATTGTTGTAATTCAGCTACGGCAATTTCCGTTGGGAGTATATATTCCCTATTCACTTGCTCCATACGCGGTAAGCCGCATTCCCTATTCATGGCTTAATTTGTTTGAATCGTAAAACTGCTCCGGATTTTGTGGTAATAATTATAATGGTCTATGATAATTGTTTGATTTTAAGTCACTGTACATTTTGAATTATCATACTAAATGCAAATTATTGTATTCGGATTATGGTTAAGCATCAAGATTGGATGTTAATTTAAATGTGTTTCATTAATATACTATGCCAACGGATTACGTGCACTGTTCTTTAGTTTGTAAATAAAAGTAATTTTAGTATGTATGTTAAAGATTACTTTGATATTTTCTCATTGAAAATGTTCATAATTTTTTATTTAACAGAACAACTCCTTTGATGATGCAATATGAACAAGAAATATGCTTGCTCTCTTATTATTTACTTCCAAAACACATTAGTATATATTTTTGTTCGTTTAAATACTTTAATAATACACACAGCAAACTTTAACCTTTTCTTGCGAAAGCTGATCGTTTTGCTAAAGGTACACTATAAATATATCGGGTTATTGGTAATTTGACCTTTTCTCGTTCAAGGAAGGCTGATTAGACCCAATAATGCCTTACAGAAATGGTAACCAATTTCTAAATAACTCTTGTAAAAGGACTGCTCTTTTTGTCATTTTTTATTCGATAATAATTTTGTAACAATAATTAGTTCATAGGGAAGGGACGACCTCATCACACGCATAATTTCGTGAGTGAGATATGACCGGGGAGCGGGTGCACTAACCTCCGCAGTGCTAATTTATTTCAAGAAGTCAGCAAAAAATGCACTTCTCATTATATAAATAAAAAACCCTGGAAAATATTTATTTTCAGATCAAAATAATAATACCCCCAGTACATTGAATATTGAAGATGCCAAAAAGTCTATAATAACTTGATAATTTAATGTATAAACTTTAAACATATTTTGCCCTATCTATGGTCACCTTTAAGCATACTATAATAACTCTCTAAGACAGGTCAGTGACATCTCCGAAGATTTCTGCGATAAATTCAAACTTTTTAATAAGGCAGGGGTGATTGATTTCAAATGACCTTTAGTGTTTAAGTTAAATTTATTATTTGGTTAGGCTTTTAATAATTTTATTAAAGCAAAGATTTTTCAAATATATTTTTTAATAATCAATAACAGTATACATACTAAATCATGTTTTAGTCATTTTTTTCAGAATTGTCAAGCACAAGATCACTAGAACTACAGTGCTGAACATGGAATCTCCTTCTTTTTGAAGTCTGCTAAAAACTACAATATATAAAATTATTCTAAAAATTTAATATTTGATCATACTTTTAATAATTATAATCATTCAGAATAATCATTATATCCTAGCATTATGCCGGTTGCCCTAGACTTAAGCTTAGAGCCCAGGGTCTGCTCACTGGTTCAACCAGATTTGGATGAATTATTACGTGGTATTTCAGTTATTACGTGGAGCTACTGCCGTCTGACCTCCGAAACCCAAAGGGAAACATCATTCTATAGTCAAACCAGCTGTCAATCTGTTAGAAGGCACTGACTTCCCAATAACGACTGCCATAGACGTTCATGACAGCCGGGACCAACGGCTATATGTGCCTTCCGAGGCACGGTAATCATTCAGAATCAGTATTTTAATATGCAATATCATATTTATAGTCAGAAAATACTGAAGAAGTCAACTACTTCCCCTAAGCTTTCATAATATAAGTGACGTGGCGCATTAAAATACCTTTTTAGTCGCTCCGTTGCTATCTACTGTACTGCACTCAAAGTTAAATTGTCCGTAATTAACTTTACAAATCCTGGCAGTAAGCAGTTTTGAGATCCAGGCACCAGTTAAGAGCTACATGCTCCAGAAATGACTACCATTTGGTTATCAAATGAGACGTTACAGTTTTATTGACCTGAATGAACACTGTTTCTTTATCAACTATTTTAGCTTACACCGATAAGTGCCATAACAACATTTTGAGGTGTTTAACAATGAACCTTATGAATTAATTCTGGCAATCTTCTTAGGCACTGTAGTTGTATCTACTAGCAGTATATTCCGTACGTTACAATTAAATTGAACAAGCCAGACAAAAAAGCCCTAATATTCTCCCGGAAATGGTTACAGGGTCCCACTAAACCGTTATTGCCTTTTTTCGTTGCTTGATGTTGTAGTTTTTTTAAGTGATTAGATCTATTTGGGTAACGGTCCTTTCCAATTATCTGTATTTTGTATATTATTTTAGATACAGTGCTGTCAATTCAATTAGGTTAGATTATTGCTTTCTAAGTTGTCTATCTGTCATCTAACTGTTGCCGATACGCGTACAATCAGCACACGTCTAAGATCTGTATTTCATACGATGGTAGCCACCTAGACGAATTTCTTATCTAGCAACGTACTGGTTACAATATTAACTTCGGAGTAAACGGGTAAACTATAATTCTTTTTATAACTACGGAACCCTTTAAATGGCATAAAGCTCGCAAAAGCAGCGTCGTAATTTCATTTCACCTCACTCCTACTGAAAATGGGTTGTACGGCTTGTTACAATGTAGTTTTATTGTTTTACCTCATGGCACGCAATAGTGTGATTACGTGGTAATATCTCGGATTCCACACCACTAGCGCAGTTAGAAACTTATTGAAGATAATTTGTAGGACAATAACTGCTAAACAATGAGTTTATTTTAATAGTAACAACAAAACAAGTTATTCAGTTAATATCTATTGATAGAATTATCTACTCGTTACGGGCACAAACAATAGTGTTAATGGGATCATAATTTTGTGCAATTTAACAAGCTAATAAACTAACATCCAATTTCGAACAATTTTAAACTTTATAGTATGTTGTCCATTGTCATATGAAAATCATTATTTGTCATAAACAGAACAGAATAGAAAACTGTTTTACAAGTTTGTCATTCATAATTTTACTGTCCATCCATTATTTTTAATAGTAAAGTAAAATGTACAGAGCATAATTCCTATGACCATTATAACGTAGCAACAATTTTATTATCATTGGCGTTGGGAAGTTAAACTTATTTAATTAGGGGGCATCCATTAATTACGTGAGCCTAAAATAGGGGAGGGGGGGTCCGGCCACATCTCACCAAAATTCACCAAGGGGGAGGCGGGGGGGGTTTTAAAAAAAACACCTCACGTAATTAATGGACGTCCCCTTATATAATAGTGGCTGTAAGCCCCCCAAATTAAATGAATCTATTTAAATGGCATATTAAGCTTGCCTTTTGAAGCGGAACTTTAAAAAAAATAAATGAGTTCCTTATAATTTCATTTCCCCCCGTGACCCAAGAACCACATAATAATCAATATTTTTATTTATTTATAATAATTTTGAAATATTTGATATAAAAATATTACTTTGAATTCTCATAAAATATCTACTTGTTTACCCCTTCACTGTCATTGTCTAGATCGTTTCACGCCAATGGAAAGTTACAAAAGGACGAAGTTATAATTGCAAGATCACGAAACACAATTCAGTTGGAGACAGTGACTGATTTGTGACATAAAAGTGTCAGACTTAACAGAGGCCTAGAGTTACTTTAATACTTCTTCAAGTATTAACAAAACTCATCTAACAGTTGAAAGTAAATGGTGTTGAGTCGGCCGCGACAGGTGTAACAGGTCAGTTCAAAGTCGTATAAAGGATTAAAATTCGAAAACTGAGATTATTCTTAGTAATTCAATAATATATTTCACTTCTCAAGATATTGGGTTATATTGTTTCTCTCATTAGATATTATGATTTAAAAACTATACATTTACACGTTACCTCTACAGCAATAAATATTTTATTCTAAGACTATAGCATGGTTAATTTATATGCCATGCTAAATTACTGCTTTTTATTAAGCCTCTGAGCTAAGCCGCGGACAAACAGATGAACGTGGTGAAAGTTTAAGGGTTCCTTGTTGACTATGGAATCCTAAAACATATATTTCTGAGAAAAAGCTGATTTTTTTTTTCTTTCAACGCAATATTCATTAAAGTTTGAGTTATATTATAATAAACAGAACATCTGCGGAAAGTATCCCAGAAATGTCTATTTTAAACGTTTTGTTATTAAATTTATGACCTATCTGTGATAAAATCGAAATAATGATAAATACTTTAAAAAAAAGAAGTACGGTTACATAAAGAAACTTTATAATCTTACAAAACATAGTAGGTACCTAATAATGTATTACAATCTATATGCAGGCACGATATTTGTGGTGTACTAAGGAAATATATATAAAAGCAATATCATCGGATACCATACGATTCACATGAACATAAATAACACATTCCATAAAAATAACTTCAATACACAAAACTTAATCGAACCGCCGCTATCTCCACCATCGCTGATTGTTAGGTATTTGGCAAATGTTTGCTTTAAACATGGCACGCCATGCCGGTCATTAAGCCACGAACTTAATTGGCCAGTCGTAAACAAAAATAAAGTAGGTTTTTTATACAAACAAATTTTTGAATCGATTTCTGATCGGAGCCCGAGTACACCAGTAATTGACTAGCGATAACGCTAAAAGTAAAATAATTATAAGCCATCTAAAGCTGTACCGTACGTAAATTGGGGTACATATGTACAGAAAAGTTTATTTGTCTAACGGTCCTTCTTGGAACCACCTTCATTTTGTGCTTAGCCAAAAGCTTCTATATTTTATTCACAGCAAAAAGGTTAAGCTTCAAAGATACAGCGCAAATCTTCTGACTTAGTTGGTTTTTAAGGTTGAAGATTTTGAAAGCCATTTCTACAGATCAACTATTTTTCATAATTACATAAGTCAGATCTTTCAGGTCTGGTTTTTTACTGTGCACGTTTTTATTGTGCATATATATATATATATATATAAACCAGAGCAATGACAACATTGACCTCCTTATCGACATAAAAAAATATTTCGTATATGACATATATACTTTATCTTGAAAATGTGTATGTATCTTGAAAGTTGTACTGGTGCTATAAATAAAACTTATTTAATGAGTAGGGGTACAGTTACATTAGAGGTATCAGTTTAGTGTAATTGGTTGTGAATGTAAATTATTTTATTTTAGATACATTATCGCAATGTTGTGACAGATGTACAAATCAATCTACTTAGTAAATATAAAAATAAGTTATGACAAGAAAATAATAAATGACTTTATTTCTTTTAGAAATAAGCCAATTAATTGTCCTTTTATACGTATTATTGTTTTAGTTTAATAAATAAATGGTCGTAAACGAACGACAGGAAGTTTCCTTGCTACACCAATCTAATAGGATTTTACTTGAGTGTACAAACAGTTTACGTAGCGGTTCTTGTTAGTTTAGCGTCTTTGTTGTGCTTCCGTCTTAAGACCAAGAGAAGGAATCTAGGTACTAAAGCAAGGCAGTAAATTACCTAGATCCAAGTGCTCCAGTATCTTAGCTGAAGTACGAGTAAAGTAGGATCACTAGTAAATTCCAAAAGTAACTGACTAGATTCCATTACGATTGTCTTGTTTTCTTTGCCATCATATTATCTGAAATATTTCAAACATTAGGAGACAAAATTATGTATCGAATATGGATGTCATTAGTAAAACAATGAATACCACTATCAATCAATCTCCTAGGCCCGAATATATAGCCGGGATGAATATATAGTGTGCTATATTTCAGCTTCATGCGTTTAGCCATTAAAGCATAATCGAGTACCCAACATCTATTAATTTACAGTATATAATATAAGCGCTCGTAGCTCTGCGGAACTCGGTGATCGGAAACGATCACCGAAGTACAGCAGAGTTTACAGAGGTCAGTCCTTGGATGGGTGACCGTTTGTGTGGCATTTGATATCGAGCGCTTCCGTGCTTCGGAAGGCACGTTAAGACGTTGGTCCCGTTTATCACTAAAATGTGGTAGTCGTTAAGCCATGTTAGAGGCCCCATGGGCGGCTTGATAAATTCTAACAGCAGGACGCCATACACCTGCCTCCGCCAATCCGCACTGGGTCAGCGTGGTGGAGTATGACCCAATACCCTCACACCTTGATTTGTGAGAGGAGGCTCGTGCTCAGTAGTGGGACGTTAATGGGCGTTAATGGGGACATAAATGATGATGATGATATAATATAATATCTTACTCATACAATTAAAGTCTTATTTACTATTAATATCAAAAAACTGTGTTGTTATTGTGTTGTCGGTGGCGATTTAAGATTCGCATATATTACATGTGTGAGCTATTTTTAGGTCATAACACCTTTATTGATCACTGTTGTAATATCTTGTAAAAACTTCGCGTGCAGCTTTTCAAAAACCATTGTTGAAGGCGTTAAAATATATCATAAATGTCATCTTCTAATGGTGACATACTCATGTTCTACATAAACATTCATGAAACGCGTTATATAATTAGGAAACGACACTAAAATATACTTTTCTGCGCCAATCAACACTAATTAGGATTACTTACTGGGTGGTCATTATCCTCTGTGACAAAGGACGCCTATGGAGGCAACACCACAGATAATCTGCTGCGAAATTGTAGTTTTTTTAGTATGAAGCTAGATTCACTTTATATCTTGCTATACCTTGTTTCTATTTGTATGGTGCCATTAGCGAAATTAGCTTATGAACTTAACTCGAGGTGACGTGCACAGTGATTTTTTAAAACTACTTTGCACTATGAGCTCTATGGCGTATCATTTACCAGGCAAGTTAATGTCTCGCTAAATTGATTAAAAAATTTTAATACGGATTAAGAGCTCATTATTATCTCATACGAACGATTTGCGAGATAAATTTATTAATGTGTTAGGTAGAATTCGCTAAGTTCCTACGATGCTTCATTGAACTTCTGTTAAACAGCGGCCTTGAGATCGAATATCGAGTAATGGCTTCTAAGGAACCGTTTGTAGAACTTTTTAATTGATCTTTTGATAACCGACTGGTTTCAGAACTTCTTATCGCTGTCGAAACTTTGGTCGTGTGAAGTAAGCAACGATTAAAGTACGACACGCCAATATAAGAAAAGGTACCTAAAAATTAATTTGGAAATTACGTGATGCATTTTTTTGTAGGTAAAAGAGCAATTACAACTTAGATAATACTAATAATTATCATACTTCTACACTACAAAATTTCACCGCTCAGAATTTATCGTTAAGTAATCCAGTAATCTAGTAATTAATATTTTGTTTAAATAAATTCATATTTTTCTGCCATAGTTTTAAATCGAAACTGAACGAAGTAAACAAGGCTCGTACCTCAATAATCCTTGAAAACATTATGGTTGATGCGATATCACAAAATCTAGAGGATGACGGACCACTTTTTTACTCAAACAAATGTAACATTCAGTAAAATTTGCTTACCAAATGGGTGCTGTTTGAACGATTCTTTCCTTTGATAATGTAGAAAGTGCTAGCGTGCCAGATTCAGCGCGCATAGCGATTTTCACATCTCTATGGTCGCAAGAATCATGTTTTAGTGCCAAATATCAAGCTAGGCGTTTGGAGCAAGATTTTAATTTGTTTTCAAATGCAGACTGAAAACATATTTTTTAATTATATTCCCTTATAGCATTTACGCGAGAGTTAATTTAATCTCTACTTGTTAGTTATTTAAAATTAACTCTATATAGAAATTTGCAAAAAAAATTTTGGTGGAATGTAAATGTATTTATTTATAACTGGCAACCTGACGACCGATATGGCGTGGAGGTCAGAATACCTGCACTTTACTCCAGAGGTCATGGGTTCGATTCCCACGCAGGACAAATCTTTGTGTGCATGAACATGGATAATTGTTCTGGTCTGGATGTTTTCCTATGTATATTAAGTATGTATTTACAAAAAGAAAAAACAGTATATAAGTATGTTTATCCGTTCTTTAGTATCCACAACTCAAATTCCTTGTGATACTTATCTTGGAATTAAATAATTGGTGTGATTGTAAGAGAATATTTATTTATTTACTTACTATCTGAAAGGTAGGTTCATCGGAATAGTTTCGATGATGCATTAACTAGCCACTTGTTTTATTAACTAATTAATAATGCAATACTGTCCACTTTACTAAATGTAAATAGTTTTGTTTTTAATTCCTAATTAGGAAAATGATAAAATATTTGTAATACCCCTCGTATAACTAATAATCGGCATTATGTTATACTGATACTAATCATGTGGGTACCCAGCACATATAGAACCAAGATTGTAAATATTTTTTTTGATAAAATTTGCAATTTGAAATACTATTTAGGTTAGCTTAGCAATGGCTAACCCCAATGATATACGTGATCTAGACTATTCTTTGTACAGCTAATAGGAAAACGTCGAATGGGACCGCTTGCGAGATAAAGTGACGTGATTGTGGCAGATAACTGGCAAAAATTGGAAGCATAAAGACGAGATTAGGGCGTGGTGGCACGCCTTGGGAGACGCCTATGTTCACCAGTTAACTCACTCTACGAATTAATCAACAGCTAGTGTTAAATGCTTGATTGATTTAAATCGATTTTACTCAGCGTATAATAAAACGGATGCAATCACAAAATGCATGCATGCATAAAATAAAATGTCTGACTGTTTAAGAAAAGTATTCAGTGGGTTTAGCGTGTAATTATTTATGATAATTTTTCCTAACTAGCAACTTTTTTATATTTACAAATGGCGTTGACAGGGGTCAGTCCTTGTACCTATGGGTGACTGTTTATTTAGAATTATTAGGTCGGGGAAAAAGTCTTTTCGCATAACGTAGATATAAACTTATTATAAAATTTTTTTGACTGTACTATTTGTGACTGGCTGGTTTTGGTAACATTAAAAAGATTCCATTATAAAGAAAAGAAAAAATAAAAAAAAGTTGTTTCCCGCTATTTTTCATTTGTTTTTCTCTCCGTAAAAATGAGTGAATCTAATGAAGAAATTCGATACATTTTAAAATTTTATTATAAAAAAGGCAAAAATGCAACTCAAGCAGTGAAAAAAATTTGTGATGTTTATGGACCTGATGCAGTGTCAGTAAGAGTAGCACAAATTTGGTTCAAACGTTTTCAGTCCGGAAATTTTGATGTTAAAGATGCACCGCGCTCTGGTCGCCCTGTTACGAATAAAATGGACGCCATTTTTGAAAGAGTGGAGCAAGATCGGCATATTAGTAGTTACGATGTAGCTGAAGAACTGGGAATTGACCACAAAACAGTTTTGACCCATTTGAAGAAAGCTGGTTATACAAAAAAGCTCGATATTTGGGTGCCAAACGAGCTCACTCAAAGAAACTTAATGAACCGTGTACTCATTTGCCATTCATTATTGAGACGTAATGAAACCAAGCCGTTTTTGAAGAGATTGATAACTGGCGATGAAAAGTGGATCACGTACGACAAGAACGTGCGAAAAAGGTCGTGGTCGAAAGTTGGCCAGGCTTCACAGACTGTGGCCAAACCTGGCCTAACACGAAATAAGGTGATGCTGTGTGTATGGTGGGATTGAAAGGGCATTGTTTATTATGAGCTTTTACCGCCCGGCAAAACCATCGATTCTGATCTTTACTGCCAGCAACTGATGAGATTAAAGGAAGCAGTCGAGAGAAAACGGCCGGAATTGATCAACAGGAAGGGTGTGGTCTTTCATCACGATAACGCTAGACCACACACATCTTTAGCCACTCAGCAAAAATTAAGAGAGTTCGACTGGGAGGTCCTAGTGCATCCACCATATAGCCCTGACCTTGCGCCTTCAGATTTTCACCTGTTTCGGTCTCTGCAGAATTCTTTAGGTTCTGTAAGGTTGACCTCAAGAGAGGACTGCCAAAACTATTTGTCCCGTTTTTTTGATCAGAAGTCCCAAAGTTTCTACAGTAACGGGATAATGTCTCTGCCCACAAAATGGCAGAAAGTTATTCAACAAAACGGTACATATATATTGTAAATAAATGTAAATAAACTTTGAAAAAAATGTCTTGACTTTTCATACAAAAATACGAAAAGATTTTTTCCCCAACCTATTAGATATCGAGCATTTCCGTGCTCCGGATAGTACTTTGAGCCGTATATCACATCACTGTATCTGGTAGTCGTGCAGTCTAGTCAGAGGCTCTATTGGGCGGCTTCAAATGTGTTAAACCTTTACATTTTACACCTAGGTAAGGTAGGTACCTTAAAGTCGCACTTGGTCTTCATGTTAGAGTATTACTCGAATCTGTCTTACTTTGGTAAGTGAGAGAAGATCAATTTAATTTATTCAATTAATAGTAGGACGTTAATGGGTTGAGGTGATGATGATCACAATTTTTTTTAAGTAATGACAAATTATAAGATGAAATTTTTCCTGAAAAAAATCAAGTTGCCCGCGGTGTCCGAGTAAGAATCGAACTCAAGACTTTTGGAACGTTGTTGAACTTGTCAACTTAAAAAATAGGTATATGGAAGTTTAGAACTACATACATATATTCTGAGAATGCTCATTGATTGAATAAAGAGTTAGATTTGAAGTCGGAGCCGGATAACACCCACCCGTAACAACGGGGCCAAATCTAAATGTAAATAATGATTTTATATATTAATTCATCTACACTAATATTATAAAGAGGAAAGATTTTTATTTTTGTATGTAACGAATAAACTCAAAAAGTAGAGGACCGATTTTAATAATTCTTTTTTTATTAGAAAGCTATATTATCACTGAGTAACAAAGGCGTTATTTAGTACTAGATTGCTATAAAAATCTTTAGATATTCCTATTAAAACCAACCGAAGGTGTAAAAAATACGCTGCGAAGAGTATTCATGATAGGACAAAAAATTATTTGAAAATATTATAGAATATATCAATATCTACATGAATCTTAGCGAGACCATATGTCTAACTATAGTAGTTACGTCACTATAACTACTTTTTTACATTTAACAAATTGATAGAAATGCCGATCAAAATCAGACCGTGTTATCCATACCATTTGTAAATTTTTATCCAAATAAATAATTTAATATACAAGAATGTCTCAATACCTGATGATTGCTTTTTGAATTATTGAAATCAGACATTCCATTCAAAAGATATCATGAAATTAAAATTACAATACATGCCGGCGGCGGCCGCCACGCAGCGCATCCAGTAACTAAAGAATTAAGAGATAATGTGATTGTCGCAACTATCATTACGGGTCCCGCGGCCGGTAAGCTCGCACATGTTTCGCAGATACCAATTGATGTGCCCATATCTTTTAAAAGGTTACAGTTCCCTTTAAAAATATCCTTTGCCCTAACAATAAATAAATCCCAGGTGAGTGCTTTTCCTACGGGCAGTTGTATGTAGCTATTTCTCGTGTAGGATCTCCTGAAAATCCATACGTTTTGTTGCCACCTACAAATACTACAGCCAACGTAGTGTACAGGGAGGCGTTAAGATAAGCATATATTTTTTTTCTAATTTAGTGACTCATGGTCGTTTTAATTAGCATGCTTATAACTTAAATATCTGTACCTATTTATGTCTACCCGTGCGAAGCCGGGACGGGCCGCTAGTCTTATATAGTTTAAAATTTTAAAACCTTTATTGGACTATTATTGGTATGTGTATGAACACTGCGATAGCCCACTAGCGAGGCCTTTGCTGCTTTTAAATTCAGAGGGTCTCGGGTTCAAACCCTCGTGGCGTCCCTATGACTTTTCGAATTTATGTGCGTAATTATCGCTTGTTCCGAAAACACGCTAGGCCGTTGGTCCCGGCTGACATGAACATGTTACACAAATGTTAGCAGACTCTGGCCCTAAGTTTAAGTCTAGGGCAACCGGGATAATGCAAGGATATCATTATCCCGGTTGTGATGAACAAAGATAGGTATTACGATATACATATAGTTTTGTTATATCTGTCATGCAGGCCCGTTATCATACGGTAGGCTCTCCTTAATTGAAATTATAGTATGTTATCTAATGGTAAATGGTAAAGCTAGTGATTATCAAGCCTTTAATCATCCACCCTAGTCATTGTTTACTTATCCCGCACTGATTGGCTTTGGTCAGCAAATAAGCCTAATAACATGGGAAAACATTCATTACTGACAGTACGGTTCAAGACAGGGTTGATGCGGCAAATTAATTTATTAAGTCTTCCGTGTTTACTGAGGCAACATTGGAGTGGTATTACACATAAATAAAGAATTTGCAGAAATCTTACTAAACTACAACTATTGCGCTTTTGGACAATAACATAACACATAACATGACATAACATGGTATATTTTTTTTCAAATATGCCATTTCTCTACGCAACTATAAATCCTACAGAGAAGTGTCAATTATCAGCATCTCTGAGAAGCAAAATTATACTTTAATTTTCAAATTGCTGCTGCTGTTAGTAAACCATAATTATGAAAATTTCTTGAACCATATGTATTGAGTCAAAAATTTGAGGAGAATATGAAACATAGGCTAACATCAACATGATCATTTTGACAGCGTCAACAATGTTAGCCGACGTAAACTAAACAACATGCCGACAAAACTTTATCCCGAATTCCGTCGGATTCCCGTCCGACAAACAATACGGCGCTGCTCACTAATGAATCTCGTCAATCAGTTGCCTCGTGCTTCATTCGGACGATACAAATTAGTGACAACGGAGTACGAACGGATCCCTATTAATGGCCCATACAGCCCTACCGCCTGTATGTCGGATGCTCTCTATAGTTGATTAACGTTTGTTTGTGCAGTTGATTTTTTAGTAGGTGCTTAATGCGTTTTTTTAATCGAGGACCACCTATAAAGGTATTAAAATATTGTTGCTACTTGAAACTATTATGACATTGAATATTTTAAAAGAATCAGACATTTTGCAGAGACATTGCTTTTATTACTCGTAATTGATGAACATAGTTGAATGCAAGATGATTTCTATTCTATTGCATTGAATGCATTGAATTCGATAGAAAAAAAATTGCGACCGACTTGTGCTTTATATCATCATCATATCATCATCGCCATAACAGCCTTATAAAGTCCACTGCTGGACATTAGCCTTCCCAATAGATTACATTCTATCGTAACCGCCTGCAGCGTGGTGATCATGGGTAGGCGGAGAGGGGAAATCACGCGTCGTTCCTATGTTTTCTTTATTCAATTTTATTATTGATTACTAGCTGCATCATAAATTCACAGAAAATACAGACCGTTATCAAACAGACGTAGAGCAAACGCTTTAAGTTAAAACGTAACAACGAAACACAAACGAATATAGAACGATACAAATCGGGTAAGCGGTTCATTATTCCTATTCGATTTAAACTACTATCGGATGCAAATGTCCCATCAGTCCCACCTCATAAGGTAAAGCGGGCTGTTATCGAAATTTCCGGGATAACACGATAAAAATCGAGCCGATCCAATCAGGGGGGCTTTAGGATTCACCACGCGAAGATTACGCCATTCCAGCTTTCCTGCCCTCGAGTTATGGGACAAAATTCAGGAACAGCAATTGGTTTGTGGTCATTAAAAGCGAGATTTAAGTAATAAAGAAACTTTATAAAATTTAAAAGTATTAACATGAGTAATATATTGACATGAATTACTAGTTCAACGAAAAGCAATTTTAATCTTATTATTTAATAAAAATGTCATCACAAATTAACAACTGATTTAATAACTTATTTACCTGTGTAAATGGATAATAATTTTGAAGAACAGCATTTACTCACTCTATTACTTTGAAGTGGCATATATTTATTCTTTTTTAATTATTATTAAGATTGCTTGTAACCGATTTAACGATTTATTCATAATTGTGTTGATGGCTGCTGAGTATAACTGATACCATATGGTTTACTGATTTGTGATTTGCAGTACCTTTCATTTGTTTCATACTAGTGAAATTTTTATTTAGTTAAATTCCTTTTTTCCTGTAGCTTGAGTAATTCATGCTTACTTAATTGTTTCTGCGGGGGTGGCGTCTTGAGTCGGGTCGTCACGTTCTGTAAAATATGTTTGAGCGAAACGATGACTGGTTTATGCGTCATACTCGTGAACGGGTGCCGCCAGTGGTCTACCTGTAGTGTTTCTGCTCATTTCTATTATTTTTAGCCCTAATTATGTTTATCTTGGTAAGGAGTGAGAGATTAATTTTTTTTTCTTTAAATTTGTGACTGCAAAATACAAGCTTTAATTTTTTTTAAACTATATTTCAAGTTTAGGTTAGTTGCAGTGCCGTTGAAAAGTAAAAACCTAATTAGTTAGATTCTGATTAGAGTCTAATTTGAAATAAGATCAAATAATATGAACTAATCTTTAATTAAAACTTACTTTATCTTTACTACATAATGTATGAGTTATTTGGACCCCAGTAGCAAATGTTAAATCAACATGCTCCACGTGATAGCTAACTGAAACATCAAATTAACATATTTTTCGGCATGAATGGATAGCCGGTTCCCGCTGTGTTCGTGGCCACGATCGACTCCAAGAAAACTGCCCTCACGCTTCGTTTAACCTTCGATCTCTGAATGGGGATTTGTCGAGAGGAAGCTCCCGAGACGTGTGTATGCATAACAACACTGAACACAATAATATGACCGGTATTCGTGCTACCTTGTATATTCCTAAAATATCTATATAAAGTAGAATACGTTGAATGTTGTTAGGATCATAAAAAGAGTTATTTTTGAATTCTATTTTTGAAATACAACAAGATTCGGTTCGGTTATTATTATTTATGCGGGAGTTAATTATATAAAGCGCGATTGAAGATGAAAAGTTGAATTATTCTTCCCGATCGTTCTTTAAGAATTATAATTATTATCTCCTAACAATGGTATTGAATGGTAATGGACTTACAAACCTAATAAACATACATATTACCTACACATTACATTCTAACTAATCAATAAATATATCAAGTTATTTTATACCTTTTTAGCAAATGTACAGTTTTGAATTTTAACATTTAATTATATCATGATAATAATAATATTAGCTAACTTTATTAGAATAATTAAAATAATAGTTGGTTGCTTGAATAATAATGGGTCACGACGATTACTACTATTTTAATTGTGAAACTAATAATAGAACTTGTATTAAAGAATCCGATTTTAATTGCTGCTTCTACTTGAAATATATTTATTTCGTAATGATGTATGTTGAATTAAAGTCCAAAAGCACTGTGTCGCTGTTGCGCAGCGCAAGTTAGCGAACTTAAATTAATTATCCCTGATTATTCCCGCCTTAATTTTACATCCATTCAACAGTTTGCGCACACCAAGCTGCCTAAGATTAAAAGGTATTTTAAAGATATAACTTAAATAGAATGATCACGTTATGATAAGGTTTTATTGAGATAGCAATATTGACTATTACATTTTACTTCGCTTAGTCGGCACCCTATGGAAAGGATTGGGAGTTCCTCTAAAGGGTCGAAATTATATTTCGGACGAGAATAAAAAACACGAAGCCTCGCGTGTTGGAAAGATTAAGTGGCGGGTGGACTGGAAAATTTCACCGACAACTGAGTATACGATTTCGAGTCCACGAATCTGTGAAAACAGGCTGACAAAAGCTGAATCTGGATGGCTGATCTTGTAAAGCGACTTGCAAGAACACAGACCGACCAACACAGACCAACAACGAATTGCTTTAGGCTGATGGCTTTAATACATAAATTAATGGCATAGCTTGAAAACATTTTGAACACACAAATAAAGCTTTAATAAAGCTTTAATTACGTGACGCATTTGGTTTAAGACATAATTTCAATAAAGCCTTATATTATTACGTCATTATATGTTCTTCGCTTCAAAGGCTATTTTTAACTTCCAAACAGAACATTAAAATGCCATTGTCTTGGTTATGAAGTTTTCTTTTTCTAACGAACACTTATTTACAAAAGTAATTACCTAGTTCTGTCTGATACGTATTACCCATAATACAGTAGTACTTAGCTCTGATTGTG
The DNA here is from genome assembly GCA_949126915.1 of Musotima nitidalis. Lineage (NCBI taxonomy): Eukaryota > Metazoa > Arthropoda > Insecta > Lepidoptera > Crambidae > Musotima > Musotima nitidalis. The sequence continues at coordinate 1,503,179 of OX421431.1, forward strand.
GTTTGATGTCGTGATAGCTGGCCAAGTTTAGTTTTGGCTATATTTTAAACCATTGTTATTTTTAAACTTTAAAAACACTGTTCAATCGACAACAACAACGACGCTTTTAGTTGACATAAACATTATTTAGCTGTACTATTATAGTAATATTTACTTACTTCTCTAAATACTTACGTAAATTTACCTCCTTACACTAGTTTTATTAGTAGGGTAGATTTTTTTATTTAAATCAAACATTAAGAAATAACCAAATAATTATCGCCATGCCACGCTAGCCATAAAATAAATGTTATATAGTAACATACACTCTTTGTTCAATTTAAATTAATTCGATGCATTACTGATTACCCTTTTGCAATTAGCTTTATTAAACTGAAGGCATATAATTATCATATTGGGCACAGATATACATTGGAGTCATGGTGAGAGTGTTTCTATATAATGATAATTACTCAAATGTATAACATATAAGTAACTCTGTCACCATATAGTTGTAAGAACTGTTAGTTTATTACAACCTATTAACTAAAATAGGCATAGAAAAGGCTAATTAACCTATTTAACACGATAAATTGATATGGATACAAATATGAAGTGTTATTGTTTCAATCACTATTTTTGTAAAACTAATTTCGAATATTAGAACCCACGCGCAGTGGACAGTTCCGTACTTTCACGATCAATCAAAAGTTATCTAATAAATTTATAAGAGAGCACTGTTTCTTTCTATCAAGATTAGTTAAAGTAACATAAGTAAATATTTCAAAAATTGATAATTCTAGACAACAATTATAAGTGTCGGTTGTCTTACTGCGCAACCCTATTACGACTCTTAATGACAAAGACGATCTTAGAAAATACAGTACCTATATTAGAAGTGGCCTCTGGTGATTCCTACAACATAAAATAGAAGGAGTAGTTCAGCGTACTTACGGTATCCATTAGACTCCAGATATACGAAAATCGATTACGAAGTCAATAAAAAAACAATCGGATGATCGAAACAGTAAAGTTCCGAATGGGATCTTATCAAAACTCTTCCCATTCTATGCCTTATTTATTATAATAGATAACTCATTCTGATAATAGGCCCTGGACTGATAATTTAAGGCCCATTTATTGTTAGAAATCTCATTCTTAATTTATAGTTAAAGACAATAAAATTAATCTTAAGAAAACGAGATCATCGACTTTAGTTGCTTTTCTACAATGGTAGGTCCCGTTAGGAGAGACGATCTATTTGGATTGAAATGTCTTTGGAATATTATGTCTTAGCGATCTATGCTGGTATTTAAATTAATACTTACTATATGAGTGTTATTTATCAATCATCAAAAAGTCTAATTATTAGGTCAAACCGTCATCAGGCACAAAATATTGAAATTATATCACTTGAGCTATTTAAGTATCCTTAAATTATGAAAATAAATCATATCTACTTGCAAGCAAATTTTAATTAACAACCAGAGAATACGGTTATATTCCAACTGAGAAAAATCTCGAGAATTTCATACATGAACCTATCTCCGCACCAATATCAAAATCGGCCCTGAGTTTAAAACTTAACGGACAAACAGACTCTCTTTTACCAATATGAATTCAACAAACATAATTAAAAACGTTCTTGTATAATATCTCCATAATCTTACATTTGGAATCATCATCATCATCACAGCCCATTAACGTCCCACTACTGAGCACGAGCCTCCTCACACATACCAAGGTGCGAGGGTATTGGGTCATACTCCACCACGCTGACCCAGTGCGGATTGGCGGAGGCAGGTGTATGGCGTCCTGCTGTTAGAATTTTTCAAGCCGCCCATGAGGCCTCTAACATGGCTTAACGACTTCCACATTTAGTGATAACCGGGACCAACGGCTTAACGTGCCTTCCGAAGCACGGAAGCGCTCGATATCAAATGCCACACAAACGGTCACCCATCCAATGACTGACCTCTGTAAACTCTGCTGTACAATGGTGATCGTTTCCGATCACCGAACTCCGCAGAGCTACGAGCGCTAAACGTAATATTACACCGTAAAGTAATTCTTTGCTGGTAGTTATAATATGACCACAAACTAAAAAATTGTAATTTGAAGAAAAACAGAACAGTTTTACAAATATATTTTTATTTATTTGGAGTGGACTGGCACAGTCGCACTGTCATTGCTTAATGAAGTCTGGCGTGGGTGCTTCATTAGAATCTCTAATTATTATCCCATTTAACATAGTCATACCACATTCTGCACCATAAACGTTTCCAAATTGACAGCAACCCATGATAAAACATCATTACGTTGTCTATTTCGATTCATCATTACATTATTTGCTATGCAAGAGCCAGCGCTTTGATGTTTGATAGACGGACGATTTAAACTGTGATGTAATATAACGCACTTGACATCGATCGTACATTCATCATGATTGATTCTTGGTGAATGTGATTTCCATAATATAAGTCGTTTTTACGTATGAAACCTAGGGCTATAGTATCATAAATTTGTGCCGACTCTAAAAAAATATAAATGTAATGAACTGTAGTATGCTTCCACCTACGTGAGACACTCAAAGCGTTGCAGAAATGAGCATTAGGCATTATTGCCGTTAGGAAGGTCACATAATCTCTTAGTTGTACTTACGTTTCCCTTTGTACCTTTAAGCTGGGAGAACTCATCTGTACTGGTAGTGGTACTGGTGCTGGATAATATTTACAAATAGTTTGATATCCTTTGTTTTTAGGTCCTAAAAAACGACTCCAAAAATGCAATAATAAGTATAAAGTAAAAGACTTCCTCTTATTCAGTTTTATTTGAAGTCAGCGCCGTAAATATGGCTCTAGCTCGTATATACCTTACCTTAACACTTAGTAATTAATAAATACCAAATTGCCAAAATAACAAGTATAACTGATTGAGACGTCTAAGTCAGCTCCTAGATAAAGATAGGCAGGCATACCGACTTGTGCTTTTCCAGCCTTTCGCTCGGAGCGTTATATTTTGTATGATTGCTTTGTTCCCTCAGGATCAACATTTGAATTTATCATTAGGGCGCTTCTTGCGAGAATTCGATGCGGGGAGTCGGCTGAAATATTCAAAAGAAGAAATTTCTTCTACAGGCATATTTTATTTTGATCTCATATTTACGTAATTTTTTGAGTAGAGTTTTGTTAATACTTGCACTATAGGACGTGGCGGAACCAAAATATTAAAGTTATTTGTTTTACTTTTGAAATCAGGCAAATATGCTGTGGATGCAGTGGGATAGGGCGTACCAGTATCACTTAGAGTGCTAGCTGGGATCAACGAAGAAACAGAAGAGACACCCCCCCGGACAGGTCTCCACCTTGGCGTGTTGGGGCGGGGGCTGAGTCCCTCCCGGAGGCCGGGAAATGGTAACATCTAGAGATTGGCGACTCTGGGTGCCCTTAATCAGTTACGGAGTTACTCCCAGGTTAATCCCACTCCTTAGTTTCTCCCCCCTACTTACTAGGGGGAGAAACTAAGAGGGACCTATGGAGAGCGCAGCGTGTGGCTAGGAGGGCTCGTCAAGCAGCGCCAGTATGGTCTTAGGCATGGATGAGGCAGTGCGTAAATGCATTTTGTTACCGACGTAAAAAAAGGCTTTAGTTAAACGCTGCTTAATTAAGTTAATGATTTACACACAGATGTAATCCACACAGATGTAATACACACAGATGTAATACACACTATTTGCTATTTTTTAATATTATCCACAACCTATGATTTGTTACGGAACCATTCTTTAATGCGGTTCTAATAATGGAGCAAAATCGTAAAACGGCTTATCACTCAAATTATGATGGAGGAACAAAATAAAAAACAAATTACTTAGCTATGGCTTGGTTTGGATCACAACATTATCAAAGTTCTTATTAAGCCCAATAATCAAACACAGTTCGACATTCCTATTGGGAAACATAACACCATCATAAACCGATATCCATTTTAAGTATCTCAGTAGAACGTTGTAAATTAATGGTATTAATTAATTAATATACCTCTAACTTCTGAAACATTTTGAGCAATTTACTTGATAGCATCTAAAAGATGTCGCCAAGAAGCTCGGATAGTAATAAAATCAAAACTGGTTTAAATAAAAGTTATTTGAAACTCGTAATGTTAAAGTAAGTATATGCCAGTCAAAGAAAGCTTGATACTCATTATCGAAATGGAGTAAATAGACAATTTATTTCAACAACAAAAATCAAACAACCAGAATAAAGTAAGTAAATTTTACATTATAATACATAGCTTAATAATATTATTAAACAAACCATGCAGTCCATTTAAATCTGTTTAGTCAGTTTTATCCTAACCTAAACTAAATGTACACTTCAGTTTATTTTAAGACTTTGTCGTAAGCGTGTATGTATAATGTTTAATATTTTCTATCAAAATAATTTGACAAAATAAATACGTGGTTGAAATGCGCAGACAAAGTGGAACCAAATAAGTTATTAAGTATATTTACCATAATGTTACACGTTAAAACGTTCAGATTTACATAAATTAACAGTTTCGTAAGAACTTGTTAAACTATACAGCAGTGTTAAGTAATAATTTTTAATTTTAGGACTTCTTCCTAAAAATCGTGTTTAATGTGGCCAGCGTGACCTTTCGAACGTAATATTTCACAGAAACCGGTTCATTCGTATTTAGTACGTGCCAGAAGATTATTGTTTTGATCTAATTATCAGTAGCATAAAGTGGTCCAGTCATACCCACAACATCATACCATTACTATAGTGTTAGTGTGTTAATCACAGGAAAATTGGAACTTAAATTCCACAAGACAACACAAACTGTTTTTTGGATAGCCTCCTTGCCATAATATGCCGTCAAATGATAATCATGGAGCTAATTCAACAACTAATGAATATGCAACTAAACTTCTGATTGAGACGTGGGACAGCGAACTATAGCTCAAGTACATTTTTCAATGGCATAGTAACGATTGTGATTAGTCGTATTATAACAATACGAAATCGATGGAAATCAGTCATTTTGACGTTGGCATCATCGGTCTATCCGTCCGTCTTATCGTGCCTCATTTTCTGGGACAAAAAACAGATAAACTCTTACTAATCTCTACATACTAACAAAACTTTGGCCCAGGGTATTAAATTAATAACAATTATTATTATTATCATCATCATCTCAACCTTGAACGCGAGACGCCTCTCTGAACTTTCTCTTTCTGAACCAAGGTGGGACGGATTAAGGCCATACTCCACCACGCTGACCGAGTGCGGAGACAGGTGTGTGGCGTCCTGCTGGTAGTATTTTCTGAACCGCTTAATAAGGCCTCTAACATTGTTTAACGGCTACTATTTTGTGATATCCGGGACCAACTTTTAAAGTGCCTTCCAAAGCACGAAAGCTTTCGATATTAAATGTCACACAAACGGTGATCCATCCAATGACTGGCCTCTGTGAACTCTGCTGTACTCTGAAGATCTGTTTCAACAACTTAGTATCGTTAAGCTACGGGTGCCTATTGTATAGCCATACATATTACAACATTCGAATTACAATTAGGTCTTAATAAATACTAGGTGTACGCTTAGAGAAGATAAGATAAAAGCTTTTTTATTACTACCCGATAAATTGCAAAACATTATTTGAACCTGTATTCCTATTTTTTTGTAAAATTTGTTGAAGATTAGTAATCAATCTTTAAATTCAAAGTCCCATATAACCATTTAGACATTAGACACATTAGACACTTAATATTCCATAACCTTGGAACCTTTTATAGAAAACGGCCCCTCTTTAGCTTATTTTTTATGTTGTCAGGTTATACTAGTACATTTTTAGTAACACATTAAGGGAACCATGACTGGGTATAATATCTCATAGATCTCTTTCTTATACTACCACTTTTGTAACAAGGGTATTACGTAATTCCTCAGATTCTTACTTTTTGCGGATGTTGAAGAATGTGGAATTAGTACATTATGGTTAATCAAAACAAAGTCAATACCACAAAATCCAGTTTCTGAAGACCAGTTTAAAAAAAATCTTTAATTAATAACACACCTGAGAACTGTTAATATCTGCATAGTTATACAACTTAAATGTAGCTAATTTCGGCAGTATAAATTAGTTTGATTCGCTTTTTGAACATAGATAACATAAAATCATTTAATAGGTACGAATATAATAAGCACCAAGGTAAGAATAATAACAATAATAGTATTCTTTCACTTTGTAAATAATCCACACTATCAGATGTATTTTATTATGTAACTTGAAAGTAAACACAACACACTGCGTCTATATATCTATCGTCGCTTTAAAAAAAATTCAAGGTCACAATAATATGTGCTTACACGTTTATATTTTTATTGAAAAAAAATTATACTTCATAGTGGATCTTTGCAGACAATATTTAAATATTTCGTTTGATCCATGATATCTTTCAGATTCGGAAATCATAGTGTTCTGTTTTTGTTATTTACTTACGAAACCAAAAAAAACAGTAAGCGTAATTCTAAAAATAAGAAATAAAACAGATCTTTCCTAATGTAATTTGGTTTTCAACAAATTAACCTTGTACGCCATAAAAATAAAACGCAATTAGAGAAACTGACTTATTTCGGTACTGAAAGTGGAATAATTTTAAAGCTAAGAGAGAATTACGAGAGGAAATGCCTGATAATTAGCGAAGAGACATTTTAATTGTGTAACGTTTAAGGTAAATATAGGGTTGGTCTTACGAGATTAGAGTATCTACTATTTATTGCGCCAGAAAGTTCCATTAATTTTCAGGGTTGCTTGCAATAAGATATAACCAAGCACTTCTTATTAAGTAAAATTTTAATTTTAACCAGTTTTTAATTTCAATAAAACAGAAATTGGTTCATGTTTTCATAAAATTTATGCAGCTTAATATTAGCTGCGAGTCTTCAGAAAACTAATCATTTTATTAGTTTTATTAGTAGGTATCATAACTAAATTAGCAACCAATTTAGGAAAGATTATATAAAATGATAAGATAAGGAACTTCGTTCCAATAAATATTTTTTAAAATTTTAAAAATAATGAGTTTTTTTATTTTCTTCACCTATAGATTGGCCGAAGGAATTTAATAATTGGGCAATTGGGCATAAATGTATATTCATCGGGAAAATTGAGCACAATAATTTATATGCCCGATAAATGCCGTTATGCCATAATTGAGTATTTATATTGACTTTTCTGGAAATTACGTTAATGAAAAAATAATAAAAATAAAATAATTATGTTACATACTTAAAAAAGATGTAGCGTCTAATTGTTAAGTAAAATGGATTTACAAAATTACTATCAACCAATTAGTTAATATCAACTTCGTTTGCCAAATAAAACTACCAATTATTATAATCAGCCGCCAGTAAATTTTATGCGGATTCATTAAGCCTTCTGAAAAAACTATAACAGTATCCAATATTAATCTTACATTAAAGGCATGGTTTCTCAGAGGTGCTCGAGAGCGTTAAAATTTTCTATACAATTTCTATACATCATAGTAGTATTTCAGACTTATACAGCTCATTAAGAGCAAGTTCTATAAAATAAGACGACAGTACCCAGATAGACGATAAGTAGAGTGTCTTCCAAAATTACCACTCGCTGGGCCCTTCCTTAAAATATTATATTGGACCGACATTTCTTGAGGACACTAGGAAACTCAACCTTAGACGAATTGTAATAAATGCCATAGAACGAAGACTACTTGTTAGGTGTTTCATTAAATTTTAAGTCAGATTCTTTGATCATTCTTTTTTACAGCGTCAACTTAATTGGGTAACTTTGGAGATGGTTCACGATGACCATAATTGTTGAGAAATCTGGGAACCCAATTTATTTTGAATCTAATAAAATGATGAGTAACGAACTTGCATCAAAATATGGGTGCCACTTACAAAGCGCAAACAGGAACATTGTTTTTTTAAATAAAAGCGAAGCAACCGGTTGTCAGGCACAGGTATTTTTTTGTTTTATCGTGTACGTTACTGCCATCACCCAACTCATTTGTTGAAAGTTGTTTATATGAGCTTATAAAAGAAAAGTGGTTTCAATTTGTAAAATTTAGTTTTAAAAATACATTGTGCTTTTGGCACAGTTGAGTTTAAGTTTTTAAGTATGTGCATATTTATATTCTAACAGGAAACTCAGTTTTAATTTCAGAATTAGCTGAATGTGAATTGATAGCCAGGCACACCTACTGGAACGCTAAAAACTTAATTATTTACATCTAATTTGCGACAATGTTTTTAAGTGTCCAACTACTTCTAAGCCCTTCCGTTTAACCAAGTGTCGGTGTCAGATATTTATATAAAAATTCACTGAAAAATAACTTTAAATTTGCAGAAGTTCTGTATACCTCTTAGCGTGAGGATTTGTTTTATGCTTTTTGTTTGTTAAAAAATGAGCCATAAATCACGTTGTTACGATTTAAAAGCACTAAATGCAATAGTATACCTCATTATTACTCAGAAGCTACGAATACATGCACATCATTATTCATACCGACTCAACAAAAGTAATGATGTTTGCTATGACTTGACTCGCCACCCAAGTCAGACCTACCGCAATACTCGAATCCCACGTAATCCATGACCAATATTCTTAATAAACAGAAAAAACTCCATCGTGTCTAATCGATTTTACTCGTCAACTTTTTTTATTCTTTTCATTTAAAACTAATGATACCTTCACAAAAAGAAATAGGGAACAAAGACCCATCGAATTGCCTCCATTAAGTTTGTTATAACAATGATGTCGCATATGTCCTAACGAAAATAAAAGATTCTGTCCAATCTAAACATGCGTGTTAATTTGACGAATATAGGGCCTTATTGTTAGTTCGACCAGTTGGATAAATTAATGTTATATAATTGAACGATTAAGGGTCTTAAATTTTTTATGACAGCACTAAAAATAGTTTTCGGCCGTGGTTATTTTTTATAAATTGACGATGACGACCGATCTGAGAGAAATAAAGCAATATCGTAATTAATGGCCCATTTGTTAAATAAATATATTTAACACTTGTCATCAATAAGTGCTAGTCGTTAAAAATCGTAAAAGCTCTATTGGGCGGCTCGCAGCCATACTCCTGAGTCTCCCTTCTCCTTATAATATGTCACGTTCACGTCAAAATTGAGTATACTATTCGAATAAATAAGATAAAAAAAAAATATCCGTTTTCAAAAAATAATTCTACAATACAAAAATCATCATCATCTTTACTGCTGAACATGGGCCTCTCAAACAGATATCCACATTAACCGACCTTGAGCCGCCTGCATCCATCCATAAAATCATCGAAAATACACAAATAATCTATACTAATATTATAAAGAGGAAAGATTTGTTTGTTTGTTTGTTTGTAATGAATAGGCTCCGAAACTACTGGACCGATTTCAAAAATTCTTTCACTTTTGGGAAGCTACATTATCCCCGAGTAACATAGGCTATATTATATTTTTAAAAAAATTAGGGATCCTTACTAAAAATCCAATAATGTAACCCAAGGTGTAAAAAAATGACCTGAAAAATTCCTTACATAGCGTGCGCAGGGAAAACTATTGATGATAGAACAAAATTATGTACTACGACTTTGCAGTACTCATCATTATCTACAAAAAGTGTCGCGACAGCATATGTCTAAATATTATAGTTACGTCAGAGTAAGCGGTTTTTTATTCTAAAAAATTAATTTATATGCCGCCGCTTGAAAAGGCTCTATATTTATACCTTGGTATTTATCCTTATCAAAAAAAAATACTTTGTATTCAAGACGGCTTCAATACCTTTATATAACTTTTTGAATTATTCAATTCGGACATTTCATTCGGAAGATATCACGAGTTTAAAAATGCAAGTATTAGAAAAAAGTCGCGTGGTTGCCGCTCACCGCGCTCAGCTAGCCAGCATGCGATGTAGGCTCCATGTAAGCGTCACTGGGGTATGGGGGGGGAAGGGGGGGGGAGTCAATGTAATCTATACTAATATTATAAAGAGGAAAGATTTGTAAACTCAAAAATTATCGGTCCAGTAATTTTTGAGTTTATTCGTTAATATTAATTTATTATTATTATATTATTTTATTTATTTTATTTATTAATAATTCTTTTTTCATTAGAAAGCTACATTATCACTGAGTAACATAGGCTATATTATAATTTCGAAAAAAATAGGGTTCCGTAAAATATTTGGGTTTTTCGGACACAAAGTGTAAAAATCAACCAGAACAGTTGCGTACGCTGCCTAAAATATTAAAGATAGAACCACAAAATGTATGAATGAATTAAAGATCTTATACCACCTACTAAAAAGTCCGCGACACACTGTACCTATATATGTCGAGTGAGGCACAACAACCCATTTTTTTATTTAAAAATCTTGATTTTTTTTGTACTATATTTATACGCATTTATTTTACTTATGCTATTAATCCCTATCAAAATTAAATTAATTTCATCACTAAGTGCAGTTGCTGTAGATAATATTTGGTCTTGGAATGATCAAAATTGGACGTTTGGTTTTGAAGGCGAACTTAAATTATTACGATTTCTGCTGCACAGCGCCCTATCACGGGTCAGGGCTCCCGACCATCAGTTTATTTTGTCACCTAAAAATAATTTAATGTCATATGTTGTTTATGGGGAAGATTTACAATAATCGCTTTAGTTATCTATCCCAAAACAACAGGTTGCTCTCCGGGACTGCCGGTAAGAGTAAAAACTAAGTATTAATTAGATTTAAATATTTTTATCATTAACAACTTTAACATCCACATAAAGGCAATCTATGCAGCCTGCGGATAATGACTGCGTCGTCGATGTTAGTGTCCGTGTCTGTGAATTGATCTGGAAATCATTTTGCTGACCGTGTCTTTTCTGGGTAGGCATTTTACAGCGGTAGCCGACATCCACGCGGGCGGAGCCGCGGGCGACTGCTAGTTTATTATAATAAAAATAGAGTTGAATTGTTTTCTTTTGAAAACAAACATTTGAATGGAATGCCTACTTCAATCAGTGTAGTATCAGTGTCTACTATGTCTCTAAATTCTTATTTCGATCTACAGACAAGGCTTTACAATTCTTATTTAATATATTGATAATACTCACATTGTCATGGTCTGCCTCTGTCCAGTTATCTGTAATATAAATAAAACAAATCATAGATTAATTCAATCACATCTGTAACAGTCCTTCAAATAATTTCGGTACAAGACTATGCATATTTGTACATCTCCATTTCAATATGTGCACCAAGTTTGTGACATGAAAATAATAATATTAACATACGATTAAAACATGATATAAGAATATATCTTCTGAATTTGATCACTTATATATCGTTTTGTGCATAAAATTGCATTAATAATGAAATTAAATACTTAATGTATTCAATGTAAATAATAATATATGTATATTGTATGTGTACATGCTTATAACGGTGTAGGTCCAATTACCGCATATACTCTTAGGTCTCGACACTAAGTACGGCCTCCACTTCTACAAATCCGCTTTGCGCAGTTCCTTTACAATAATCGCCTCTTGACACTCTAACATGAGGGTTCCTTAGCAAAAATGGGTCGCTTCATAATACTCGTGAGCTGCCGGGCATAGCTACGATTTAACTAAAAACAAAACTTTGGTATCCTATAACTATGATTTAAAATCATAGGGGGCCATTAAATAAATCATACATAAAAATACTAAGTGCAAAATGTCAAATATGTTCGATTAGAACACATAGCGTTATGTAAGATAGTAAGTGTCGTGTTACGGCAAAAGTGCATTTATGAATTAAAAATTACGTCATAATTTTCTTGTATTTAAGTTTTATTTAAATCTGTTAAGTCATTTTATGTCATAAGAAGTTACAAATATCATCCATCAATCCACTCTGTGGTGGTGTATCCTTTTTAACCCTTTGCGCTTACATACAATTTTAGAACTCTTACTAGTATAAAAGACCGAAAACATCTTTAAAGTAAGTAATACTAAGAGTGAATCCGAGAGCAGTTTTCAGTAAGCCCTTACGGCATGCAATGCGTGTATGTGATTAAGGCAGCTTGGTTGTGGTATCGGCCGCCCGCGCTCCTCTGCGGCAGCCTAACCAAGCACACTAATTGAGTAACGTTGTTACTCCATTTTCGGAGTTTGTCTTAATGCAGTAAGACTTTATGTGAAAAACTTAAATTATTAACCAGAGATGTAAAATACTTGTAATGTAATTGTAATAGGCAGGGTTGATATTTTAATATTTTAAATGGGAGGAACAGTATAACAGTAAATTTATTTTCTGAAACCAAGCTCAATACTAAAATATTTACACTTACAATTGAATTTAAGCATAATGTGTTTCAGTAAAAGACATCTCATATAGCATAGAGGTCTGAAAATATATATGATTATTCATATGCATGATTACTTAAAATTATGTTGGTCTGGGTGTTTCCTAAGTATTGGATTTATGTGTAAAAAATATTACTTATATACTCCTTGTCCAGTATCATGTGCAATGTTCAAAAATGTGTATATGTGTGTAAACATAACATATCAAAGTTTTAAAAATTTCAGCTTGACAATATTGATTTAGAATACTCGTTCATAGCAGACGGTAGAACATACCCACGCGATATTTTTCCATCTAGATTCTAATATGCATGAACATTTATGTGAATACGATAAATTACGTAATCCAGCGCGACAAATTTCATATCTCGCGAGGATCTTAATGTAGTTATTCTTTTTAAATTTTCAACCGACTTCATTTTTGGTCCGAACTCGTTGATTTTGTGTGTTTAAATTTATGTAAATAACAACAAATTTAAATACAACAGCTGCTAATATCCATGTTATTGGAATTATAAGTCTGCGTTTTTATCTCATGAGATGATTGCTGACCTCCTTGTCAGCCGCAGATCAATCTCAAGCAATTATCTTGTTTAGGGTCTGCATTTTTGAAGCCGGGCTATTATTAACTCGAAAGAGTTCTCAATTTAACTTTATTTTTTGTATTGATAAACAGATTCTTACTTTTTTATCATTTTGTCGCATCATAAAATTAAAAATTAAGACACCACTTAACCACTGAGGTGTGTCTGTAGTGGTTACATATCCGTAAGTTCTTTTTCAGTAAAAGTAAAAAGGTCTTAATTTCATAAACTATTACATAGCACTTGAAAATATCAAAACAAAATATAAATGAACAAAAAAGGATTTTATTATAAAATCTGATACCATTGCCCTAAAATGTTATCTTTATTTTCTGAAGTCGACAATTTGGCAGAAAGAGCTTATTTTTATTTCTAGTATTCAAATTATTTGTTTTTGAATTGTTGTTTTTGAAAATGTTTTAATGTTTTTGCGAACATTCATTTGACGACCCATATGGCGTGGGGGCGAGTATACCCGCATTCCAATCCTGAGGTCGTGGGTTCGATTCCCACAAGGACAAATATTTGTGTGTATAAATATGAATATTTGTTCTGGTCTGGGTATTTTTCTATGTATATCAAGTATGTATTCACAAAAAATAAAGTATTTATGTATATTTATCCGTTATTTAGTATCTATAACACAAGTTCTTAATGATACTTATCTTGGAACACAATAATTGGTGTAAGTGTCTGAAATATTTATTTATTATTATTTATTTATTTACATTATATTATCGAATATATACTGTGATGCAACCGTTAATATGTTAATTTTTTAAAACATTTTTCTGAGCGAATCTCTTGACTTAAGATTACAGATAACTATTATGGCGCGCTTTTGTAGTACGAATATATTATGTATGTCCGCAGCAGATCCTCGCAATAACATACCATATGACGTAATGCTATGAAAATAGCTAAAATAAACTAATCTCGCTGTTTCTTTGTCTGTTTGAAGTCTTATATTTTTAATGGTATAGCATAAAGCTAGCTAGACATATTGTATATGCTATCTAGCATATCTAGCATCAATATCTAGCTTTGTGTCATTTAATAACTCAATATTCTTGTCATTTATTTTTAAGTTAGCCGAAATATGGGTAACATTTGCATTGGTAATGAGAGCTTAACACATTTAGTTTCACTTGCGTTAATGATCTTTGTCTCTAATAACTTAAAATATAAGAGACGTATCGTCAGCAAAGAAAACTGTTTCGCACATATCTCTGGCATAGAAAGGTAGATCATAATATAAATGAGAAACAATAATAAACCTAATAAATCGAATCCTGTGGAACTCCCATAAGCAATGGTGCGCCAGAAGACTCCACTCTATTAATAACTACTTTTTGAGTTCTGTTACTTAAGTAAGATTTAATTAATTTTAAAGAATTATTATTAACACCATAATATGTCAATTTAGCTAACAAAGTAGGATGGTCAACGCAATCGAATGCCTTCGAAAGATCACAAAATACTCCAATTGCATCCTGCCTGTCCTCCCAGGCGTCTAATATATGCTTCATTAGGGCTTCACCAGCATCTGTAGTGGATTTACTCTTAGTAAAACCGAAATTTGCTGAGAATGAAATACGGAGTTCAGAGAGAAATGACAAAGTAATTGATTAAATATAACTTTATTAAATATTTTACTAAGAGCTGGGAGTACAGATATAGTTTTTTCTAATATAGTTTTTTCCTAATATTGTTTTTTTTTCCCATGTGTAGTTATTGTTTATATTATATTGTCTGTTATATTTTCCCGTTAGTATTTAATTGTTAATATTAGCATTTTTTTTTTAATTACTGTTAATTTATAAGTCATGCTGTGTACACTAATTGTGGATTATTGTCTAGCCTTATTTTTTCTTTTCTTTTAATTAGTCGTACTAAATTTTTAATGATAATAATCTGTCCGTGTACCTAAATAAAATAAATAAATAAATATATAAATAAATATCGGTCTATACCTAGTTGATAGGATCTGATTTCTCACCAGCTTTAAAAAGAGGAATTACTTTATTGTATTATTAAACTTGGAAATGAACCATCATCAATACATTGATTTAAAATAACGGCCAACTGAGGAGCAATAATATTAATTATTGATTTAATAATGTTGGTTGAGATTTCCCTTTAATCCTCAGTTGATTTTATATGTATTGTATTAAAAAAAATAAGTATTGTTGAGCCATCACTATGTCTAAAACTAAATAATTCAAGCTAAAACATCTTCCATTGCAGTTTCAACTGTTGATAATTGCCACTTAGCGGTCTATAAACACATAAAACTATGAAACTGAGTTAGTTATTGTAGTTGGGCCAGACCCGTGTAACTAATACAAATAAATAAATAAAATAGTCAAGCTCTGTACAAGACAATTCTAAACCACGTTCATCTGAAGATGTTTTAACATCCCTACGAGCCTAGTTCTTTAAACTTCTATGTACTAAAATCAGTGATCCACCCCTTATGGATTGTTCCCTATGAAATGTACTAGCTACTTAATAATTTTGTAGTCCCTGAAGAGACTCATTAACATTATTTAGCCAATGCTTAGTTATATACATTAGATGGATATCTAATGATTATAAGAACAAACTTAATTCTAGATCTTTGCCTAAAATGTCTTAAACATTCTAATGAACTAAATTTAAGAGCGGCTTTTCATTGGTTAATTTATTGCAAGAGAACTCCTCTATTGTCTTATCGTAGCAGTAAAATATCAATTTGACAAACATTTAATAAAGATCTCAGGTAACATACTATGAATCTCCCCAATACTCGACTGAAAATTGGCAGATAATTCACATTTATTTGCTTTGGTTGTCTAGAACATAATTGCGATACTCGACTACAGAATTGTCTTTGCACAAGAAAAAACTCAATTAATGATAACTCAATTATTATTTTATTGGGAAAAAGTATGTTTTTTCTTTGATTATTTATTATTATTCTATTATCTCTATAAGTCTGTTCTCTAAATATCAAATGTATTCGGGCGATAAAAGATTCCTCCGGAAACTCAATACTAAACGAAGCACTCCAACTCCCTTCAGGTGGTCCATTACCACGGCTACATAAGCTAAGCTAAGCTACGGCTCTCTCGGTAACATCAATTTACATTCTCACTATAAATTTTGAATTCGTTTTTCTATGAAAAATATACTTAACCATTACCATATCAACAAAGGGTAGACACCCTTTTGCAGTCCTAATGGAGTCCAAAGAGATCACAGATAATGTCTCCTCCATTGAGGCTGCCAACTTATCTCGGCGCTATTACAGAAAGCGTTATGTTATTTTGATGTAAAATTATAATATTATTCTTTTATGAATGAAAATAAAATACTGATTCCAGCGGATTACTTTCATAATGGCGACAATTTCTGTTATCCATAACATTTATGATATTTTTCGACATTATTTCTGATCGGCAATAAGTAAGCTGAACGTTGTACGAAAATTTAAAATACTAATAAATTGAGAGAGATTGGCCTTTTCGTTCTATTTAGACTAAGATAAGATTATTCAGAATGTGGTTCATTTCTGCAAAGTAAATAAAATAAATAATAAATAAATATTTCTGAAACTTACACCAATTATTTAGTTCCAAGATAAGTATCATTAAGAACTTGTGTTATGGATACTAAATAACGGATAAAAATATATACATACTTTTTTTTTGTAAATACATACTTAATATACATAGAAAAACACCAACAAAGTCGTGGTACCGTATGGACAGGTAGATGATTTACTACGTGGATTGCAGTTTATAAAATTACCACTAGGTGGTGAATCCTTAAGCAAACATTTTTTGTTTGTTGTTCATGACAATTTGTCTTATCCAGTTATGTTAAATTTCAGAGTTTTCTACTTTTATTTTTAAGGGTGGAAAATTGTCAAATGACTGTATATGGAGCGGAAGGGGTGTGTTAGACTATTACCGACTCAAAACCATTTATGTTCCTTCTTGAGACCGTTGTATTCTGGGGCCGCGGTAACTCTTTCGAACTATCCCGACACACCAGGCAGGCTTGGCCCCGTCCCCGGAGGCATTGCTGTTTTTTCTGCCCAAAGTGTCTGGTCTCTTATCTGAGGACACCATGAACAACGTTTGATGTTGCTGGGAGAGCTACTAGACTAAGGAGCCTATAGAAGCGAGATGATAGTACACTCTTTTGCGCTTATATTGCAAACGCTGGCCAAACCCTACGAGATTAGTCAAAATAATGTACCACAATATTGTACAACTTATAAAATTCTTCAAAAAAGTCCGCGATGGTATATGTCTATCTCTCAAGAATACCCCACAATAACCAATTTTATCTTTTACTTTTTACTAAAAATAATGGCTTATTAACGAAGCCATTTTAAATATGTATGACATTAATTCTTATCTAAATAAACATGTTAATAAGCTTGGACATTAAACATAGATTAAATTTGTCTTTGACATCATGTAATTTCGATCAGTACTTTACAAGATATCAAACGAATAAACTTACGCTAAATCGAAAAATTATGGTTGCGGCGGTGGTAGGTATTCGCGGCCTATTTAGAGACATTCTGTAATTATGTATTATACGTCACTATTCATATTAGCATACCACCCGTGCGAAGCTAGGGCGGGTCGCTAGTACATTATAATTTAACCATTTGAAACCTTGTCGGTAGTCAGTTTACATATATTTGGAGTTAAGAATCCCTCCACTCATCTTGTTACCGTTAATCAGGACAGGTACAAAGGATCTTTAATCCACATCTTATAGCCATTACTTATCATATCGGTTTCCACACCCAACTCAATCCTTATCTATCATACAACGAAACCCGTACTATTATTCGTCCAGCGGATAAGTCCACTTTGAAACAAGACACGATACAAAAGGGTGCCCATCAAAATTCGGAGCCCGTTACGTCCCTTATTTATCATTTTCCGCAAAATTTTCACTCAAAGAGACACATTAAGGTGACCGCAAGTGTTAGCCATAAGGCGTGTTATATATCGCGCCATTTTGGATAATGTTTTATGTGTGACGCAAAGAAATATTTACTTAGTTAATATAAAACCTAGCTGTTATGATTTTATATTTATACCAATGAAAACTTGCATACGTTGACTGCAAGTATTATGTATAATTAGATGCATTTAAAAATATCTAACCCAATGCTACAGAGTCGATCATGGTAATAGGTAAACATTTGTAAAGGTTTTGCATAGTAAACGACACTACATACATAAATGCATAAAGGCATAAAATACGCCTCCATTGAAGGCGAGCCTATTGCATTCAACTTAGTGTTTTACTTCATAATTGACATTTGGAGTTATTATGTTAATTTTATACTTGATTTTATATTATTTACTCAAGATATTTTTTAACTAGTAAGCATAGGGGTTAAAAATAAATTAGTAACACTATCTTTGGGGCTATTAAAGTACTCCTTCGAAAATATTGTTTTTAGAAGAAATTAATTTCAAATAATCAAAATCTTAGTCATTGAATTCAACATGTCAGCTTTATAAAGTCCACTGCTAAACATTGGCCTCCCCAGTAGATTACATTCTATTCGGGGTTTTTGCCCATAATCGCTGGGCAGGCGGGTTGGTGTTCGCAGTTTAAGGCCAGTAAGCCGAATGACGTTGCTGCTCATCATCCGGTAACATTTCTCTTCGTCTACTCTTACGACTCCTCGTCAGATAAAGGCGGGTAGCACTATTCTAGGCCGGTACCACACGGCACATATATTCCACATAGTCATTAAATTACAAAACAAGAAATTCTATAAATATATCGTATATGCCGTTGTTTTCAAATTGTCTAGTTTTAAATATGTTAATTAAAATAAAACGATCATATTTTATACGAACCAAGTGAATAATTCGCGAGTTACTCTTAACTTATGCCACAGCTAGGGCCGTCGTAAACATCTCCGGTACAAGGCTTCGTGACACTTTATGTTGTAAAAGATAGTATAACGATGGTTAGTTCCCCTTTCACTTTTATTTTAGACGAAATGTCATTATGTTTCCGCTCAAAAAGGTAAGCAAAAAGCGTAGCTTTAGTGATAATAATGTAATGTTTTTATGCGAGTGTGTGAATATATTTCGTTATCTTTTAAATTAAATTTGATGAAATTGTAGATAACTATTAAGCAATGATAATCCCAAATTTTACAATTCACTACTATACACTCGTATACTTAACCAATTTCCACACAGCGCTGCGGGCATATTCCAGTTTGTAAAAGATTTTTAACGAAGAAACTTTGAAATAACTTTAAAAAAAAACTATTAAAAAACTTTTTAACCATTTGAAACCAAAAATATTATTTTAACGGCTAGGTCCTAAGCAGGGGTGTTTAGGGATCCTACCAAGACCTAAGGAGCCCAACCCAACCTCACCTGCAAGTAGTGCACCTAGCGATCAACGAACGAGGCTCTGGCGAACATAACAGTGCCCGGTAAACGGCAATAGGCTCGCCACCTATTACGTGGGACCAACTATATAATTGGCGAAGTGTGGGCGTATAATATGCCTCTGTCTACCCCTTATGGGAAACAGGCGTAAATGTATGTATGTTTGTAGGTTATAGACATACGCTACTTTGATAAATATTTTCCAATCACAGTATCTACTTAAAAACACATCAGCCCAATTGTTATTCATTACTTTCAAGGAACCCTAGATTTCGTACTTTCCATAAAACAATACGTCTGGCCTACAAAAATCTTATCGTATCGGCATGCGCCACAGTTGGCCTCGAGCCAGTGTCATGTAGGCTATGGTAATCGCTTACCCACGGTACGTGAACTGTGGAAAAATGCTAGAAAAGTGACAACCTCCCTGGAAACAAACGGATAAGACCGGATTGGCTGTGTGTTGAGAAATAAACAAAAAAATATCTGAAAACCAATACAACAAACAGGGGTCCAGCTGTAAAATGCGAAACGACCCCAGGATTTGGTTATAAATCTTCGGAGATTGTGATGGTTATCACGCTGTAAATGACTGGCTTTTCTTATCATCCTTTTTACCCATTCTACCTCTGCAAGGGCTTCTACTATAATAATTATCTCTGCGGCTCCGTGCAGCACCTCATTCACATACTCTTTCCTTTCAAATACTCGTCGCAAGACACCGACTTATGTTTCTTTATTTCCTGTTTATGCAGTAAGACTTTGGAAAAGGTCTATCTTGGCTATCACTATCACTTCAACGCCTCAGCTCCAGCTCGATAGTAGACATCTCACCTACCACGCGTTGCGAGCAAGCGGTATGTTCGACACGGGGGTACGCCATTCTCGTATTATCTAAACTAAAGCGGTCAGCGCGTGGACCGCTGGGTGCCAGCTAGCTATATCCTGGTGGATTACGAGCCTTACCTTAAGTTTAGGGAGGTGTTGGAGTAGAAGCGTGTAAATAGGCTATGACTTAAAGATGTAAAAGCTCCCGGTAGGCTCGGAACCTATCACGTGAGATTAAAAATAAAATTGCGGTTGAGTGAGCGTATAATATGCATCTGCCTATCCCTTAGGGAAAACACGCGTGATACGCTTTGCATGTGTACCTTAAAATCGATATTTTATTGAGTTTTTTGCAAATTTTCTGTTTCCCACTTTTGTTTTCTGTATTTTAATTCTAGCAAACTAGACGAAATGTCGTCTACTTAGTAATATTTTGTCCATTTTCAGACTACTTTAAGAAATGTCGTAAGATACAAGCAGTTTTTCAGGACTAAGCTATTTGCCACCCGTCTTTACGTCCTTTTTAACACTATATTTTTTATGCAAATACTATAAAATAAATATAGGATCCAGAAATTGTATTCTATGATTACGCCGCAGTAAAAATGTCTATAGCTGCAGTCTTGGTCTATCAGGTCAGAGCAATGTGAAAGTTGGTTAAAATAAGTTTTTTGAAATAGATTCAGTTGTTTTCTATATGAAGGTTTTAGAGCGCTAGTTTTTACTTTCATAGAAGCTCTTTTGAGCCAAACTTGAATAAATGATTTTGATTTTGACTTATTTTCCGCCTGTCGTTCACCACCTCGCCGATTAAAATAGATTAAATGCAATTGGTTCGAATGTGTTATTCGTTATGAATTTCTATTCAATATATTTCATTGCGTAACTTTTCACTTATTGACTCATCATCCATGTTACTTGGGCAAATAATTTTACAGGTGTACATTTCTTGGAAAAAGACCACTTGACAATGTTGTCGAACTTATACAAACAAACGGGCAGCCCACAAAAGCGGGCCGGCTTTCTTCACATTACATTAATTAGTTAGAGACAAAAGAAAAACTCTGAAGCGCAAGCAAAAACCTAAAATCTATTACATCGCGTTGAAAGTTAATAGTGTACATTGTACTCGCAGGCTTTTGTTGTTTACTTAGAAGTTGTAACAAATGAATGATGGTTAACTAATTTCGTAATTGAAGTACAGTAGGATTGCTTAAATTGGACCTGAAGTAAACGGTCATAACATCAAAATTTTGTTGGTACCCGTCCGGTGTCAACTAAATCGATCTTCTTTAAAGGAACCCAAACTTGAAATGTGGCGCTACTCGACGACATAGAACCTACATTCTTGAAGTCTACGTTCCCGTCTTCCAGTTCATGTTCTGCCATGCCAACCGTTGATTGAAGGGACCATGGATGCTTGATGTGATGAGTGCCTAGTCTCGAGCATACTCGTTCTGGAACCCGGCCAATCATTGCATAGTGTCTATATACGCAGGGCTCTGGTGTTGCGGGCCGTATTTTCTTGACCTAAGTTGGTATTTGTTTTTGAAGATGCCCAATACAGTATGTAATATGGTTATTTTGGATATAAATGGGCACATGCATATTGCGCACAAACAAACCACACATTGCCCTTACAGCATATATTCTCATTCGCACCGTTATATCGGTACCAGTAAACAGGGAATCCCTTAAGTACAACGCACGTAAAGCAAATTCTTTACGTATCAATTTATAATTTGTATGCCCTAATAGCATGTATACTCGCATTTCTTTGGTCCGTTATACAGGATCGTTATATCGGTACCAGTAAACAGGGAATCCCTTAAGTACAACGTACGTAAAGCAAATTTTTTACGCATTAATTTATTATTTTTAAGTCTATAGAATATTGCTGCGAATTAGTAGCTCTGACTTTGCGGAAATCAGAGTCGTTAACATAGGGGCTAGCAATTAGCGATCGAACGCAGAGCCTAAATACAGCCAACCAGTGATAATATCTTTGTTAGCTGTTTGGACGCTGTTGATTGGACTGCATCGATTGCTGTTTTCGGATATAGAGCGAACTGTATTGTACTTTGTTACGCAATGCTGATTGGATAAAAACATGCAGAATTTTTATGTATAATTGTGTATACTTTAGATAATCTACATTTTAGGTGCTGCAAAATAAATACTCTCTATAATACCTCTGAAGAAAACTTTATTCCATCTCCCTTATATCAACCATCAAAAGAGCAAAATATCGAAGCCACATTTTTTTGGGTGACACCTAGAATATACTTATATACAATAAATTTAATTTCGACGTGAGTAGCCTATCTATTGAGCGTTTCCTTAGTTATAGTAAACCAATTAACACCCAGATCAAATATTTCTGATATACTATGTTAAAGCTTTATGCGCCTAATCAAAGTAACCAAAAGATCGACCTTATTTTGATGGATTCTGGTGCATTCGTACCATAGTAGCCTTATTATAATTTTGTATTCACCTGTATCTACTTATAACGACCAGGATCTCAGCTTAAAGATCTTTTGGATTTTCGAAATTTCACTATTTGGTTCCAAATCTGCATGGTACAAAAAGCACCTTTGACCTTAATTAATTAGGAAAGGGTGTGATTACAAGGTAATGGGCCAGCGGAAGCAGGGTTTACCACAGACGTTAGCTTCTAACATCCGCATAAGCCCGGTCTGCTCTGAGCTTAGAGATGTTACAATAGTAGGTATTCATTCCATTTTCAAAATTAAATACATTTTAGAGTTTGGTAACGGTGTACTTCAATTTAAATTACGATGGAGTTATTTTAAGAAGAGGTTTTTATTTATTATGTATTTTGTCACGAGAATAATTGACAGACAGGCAGTCATCTGAAAGAACTAATAACAATGTGGAAGTCACATATTTATGTAGGTTTTTGCGTCAAGTGTAAATTACTCGATACAAAATAGACATGAAATATTATTTTGACCCAAAATTAACATAATCCAAATCCGGGATGGAAAAGGTTACGTAACTCTCTTGCCTTTCATTGTAAATTTAAATCATGTAAAAGAGCTTTAAATATGTGTAGCGTTTTGTTTTAAATAACATATACGGTTTATATGTATGAATGTAATATTAGTAGGAATAAAGAATAATATTATATATAATAAATAGATATTATATTAGGGATTCCATACTAGAGTTAAAATCTAATAGATTTATTAACAGAACTTTTTAAAAGTATTTATTTGTTTATATATTACAACGATTAGGTATGGTTATGGTTATGTAGTGAATAGTGGTGTGCGGTGCAGTGAAAAGTGTGCCTAGGAGAGATTTAAGTGACGTACACACGTGCCTTTGGAGCCTACGTTATATGAATGAATTTATTTGTCCCACATCCTGCTCGATGGTAACAACAAGAAAAGAGCGCTACATACTGTAGCTAAATTAGTTGCCAAACTTAAGCTTAGGGCCCAGGGTCTGCTTACTGGGCTAACCAGATTTGGCTGAATGCAGTTGGTATATGAAGCGTCTGACCTGTGCAGCCCTAAGAGAAACATCATTATTTGGTTAAACCAGCTAAAAACGACTGTTATAGATGTTCATGACAGCCAGGACCAACGGCTTAACGTGCTTTCCGAGCCACGGAGCAAGTGAAAATTACGACATAACTTCGAAAAGTCACCAGGGTTTGACCCCCTTTGAATTTGAAGTCTACGGGTCGCCACTGGGCTATCGCCGCTTCATATATAAGCACACATAACACGAGATAACCCGATCAAGTAGAATTTACAATTTTTTCGATGAACTAGAGACATCTACGCTACAAAATAAGGTAGCACAATTGCTGCCATAGTTTGGGCTCGTATGATTTTTAATTAAAAGTTTACTGGTCGTCATACTTTTTATTGCCGGAATACGTTCAATTGGAGGAGATTGTAGCTTATTGGTCAAGCGTCCGGTACACATAATCAGTAATAGGCCAGCATAGTAACGTCCCATTACTAAAAGGTGAGAGGGAACCAGTAAGTAGGTACTAAGTTCGAACCCTAGCAAGATATTAAAGACATGAACCCACTCTTCATACCAGTGCTTATTTAGACACTCATTTAACTGTTGCCAGTAGCTGCCCCACGAGAACGTTGAGGATGTTGCTTTTCCTTTCCTTTTCCTTAATTATGGTACCACTCATATCTCTTTCATTGTTGTTAAAAAAAATATATCGAAATTCTATTTTATGTGTAAATATTAATTGACGAATCTAACTGAGCCAGTTGATCTTAAAGACAATAAAGTATATTTTATTTTTTACTACGTTTAATGTTGCTGGGTGAGCTACTAGACTGAGGATCCTATAGAAGCGAAATTATAGTGCGACATTTTAAAGTATGCTAAATAATAACTCATTTATTTTGTTAATATCATATTCATTCTTCTTGTTCATATATTTTTTTTATTTAGTGTAAGTCGGTAACAAAAAGCATTAACGCACTGCCTCCACCACCGGCAGACACGACCGCCAGCAGTAATACCCACTAAAAATCCAACGACGCCTGCCCCTTGTTGAGAAAGGGGCGGGGGCCATTACCTGGGTTGCAGCGTCTGACACCCCGCCCCCGGCCAACGTCCCCCGCGACAAAACCGGGAGGACCTCCACCTCTGTGGCCGATTTCTCGAAGGGTCTATGGTTAGACAGCAGAGGCCCCTGCCCCCGCTGCCTAAGACCCAAGTGACGCTGCTTGACGGGCCCTCCTGGCCCGCCCGCTGCGCCCTTCACAGTTCCGTCTTAGTTTCTTCCCCGGTAGTCAGCACGAAGGGCACCCAGAGTCGATGGTTTTTAAATGTAACGCAAGCAAATGGATGATAAAATCAAACGTGTGTATCTGTCTCTGGAACCGCAGTGTCCAAACAAGCTGATTTGATAATAAATTTCTTTGCAACGTTATTAGTAGTTAGTAATTTGAGACTGAACTAACACATACTGTACGTAGGTATATTAAGGAAAAAAAAGTATTTTTATTATCATTAGTGCTATTATTATACATTTACAATAAACAATAAATCACATGGCTTACGGTTTTTTTACTACGGTACCATAACAAAAAGGTCAAGTCAGGGCCAGCCTACTTGACGATGGGTCAACCTTCAATATTTACATTGCGAGAGGGCGATTCGTTTTGTTTCAACAACGATCGCCAGAGGTCGCTGGTTTGTGGCTATGTATGTACCACCTGTACCAAATTTGTTTGTCTTTCGTCGTATGACTTTCTTTGTTGATATTTAAAAAAATTAAGGTTCTTTATGAGGACCGATATATATATATTATAATATATTTTTTTGTTAAAAATAAATGGTAACCACATATTTTGTCCGTGTCTGTAATCAGATCTTCAATCAATATCTTCCCTATTCTGCTCTAGGATCGTGGTCACAAGACTATTTAAAAGATTATTTGTGTGTATGAAAACGAATTTTTTGTCATAATCTGGGTAGTTTCTACGTATAGAATAAAAGTGTTTTTGTGTTTGTACTAGCCATGGTGCAAACTCTGCTAGAAGCGCCGCTGTGTGAGATGTCTAAGATTGTTTAATACTTTATGCTAATTCATTTTGAAGAAGATATTTTTGTAAGTATTTGAGATGTCAAAAAATATTTACATCTTACTGATTATTTATATCGTTGTAAAAATACTGGCTTCATATACCATATAGATATGAAATAGTTTTTGTGACCATAAATATTAAAAGAAATAAGACATGTACGAATGCTTTATACATATAATCACATTCGTTTGTGTGGTCACCTCGAGTAACACCTTCAATATAGTAAACAAAGATCAAAACCCCAACACAAAAGGTTGCGTCACACTTTTTTCCTTCCAGGTCAACTAAATCAGTATGTTTAGTTTAGCCTCGTGTTTCTCGGTGTGTTAGCGTAACAATATTATTGTACTGGCAACATTATGTTATTGTTACGTTCTAATTTCAATGATCGCTTTCTTTCATCTTGCTCCGTCCGTGTTCTTTTAAGTTAACCTGGTTTTTTAACTTTTAATAAAAGTTAATATCTTTCTTTGTATTATAATTTACATATTTATGCAAAAGGCTTTCAATAAAGCAGATCTCACAAAAATCATGTTACGTAAAAATGTTTTGGTGGGATGTAGTATTTTTTTATTAATATCATATTGCTCCGCCATCCCCTGATTTAAGGAAAAGGGTGCTGTACTAAAAATCTTGAAATGTGTATTTTACTATGTGTACCACGATATACTGTCTTGTCCCAATAAATGTAAGTAGAAAATGAAGATTAATCAGTCCTGTAGCACCAAAATATAAACTTGAGGCTAAATACAAGGTTTAAAATTTATTATTTATTTTTACGCATCTCCAAATTTGTTTTATGTTCATCTAGATACTAAGTTTGAACTCAAATATGTCTTTCATATTAATTTATATGAGTGCAACGCTAAAAAAGGCAGCTTTTATATCTCACAAAAAATAAAACGCCTTCGCGCGCCTAAAGCGCGCCTAAAGAGTTCACCTATCATACAAAAATACACGGCTATACTTTTGCTTGAAATTTCATTTAATGGTTTAGTTGTGTAGTCTTTTATTATAATTACAACTGATATTGCTAATAAACCGTAAAAAAATAATGCAGAAAAGTAAATAGAAACATAAAATTATCGGATAATACCCACGTTAGCGCTCATTAAATATTCATAGCGAGTATTTATGGCTGTCATTTACATAATGAACAGGCGATTATTATGAACCTTTTATTAAGAAGTGGCTATGATGAAGCTTGCAGTAAAGCTCTGATTTAACACTTCAATTATCCTAATTCATTCACATGAGTTGAACTTTTGCACCTAATTTTGAGACTGTTTTGAACTATGTTTAGTATTTACGTGAATCTAAGTACAATTTTAAGATGTTTTCCATGTTTGTTAAATTAAGAACAGCATAAGTATGGATACACATACTTTAATTCTCTTTATAAAAGATTTACGCCAAGCATAACTTAATAAATAAAATAAAAAACTTACGTAGCATTTTATATTAACATACGCAATATCAAAATTCTTTAACTGTGACCATGGTTGCTCCATTAGATAATTGCCACTTAATTAATTTTATGCGACGATTATGCGACATCTCATATTTGACCTTTGTGATTTACTGATAAACATAGAGGTTATCTATTCGATAACATGTTAACAAATGTTGAATTCAATTATGTAAAAACTGACGCAACTAATATACCTGACGTAAATAGCTAGTCTAGCTACCTAAAAGTAAATTAAAACCATTATCCACCTGACTAATACTGATACATTTTTAAACCTAATCTTTGATATGCTTTCTTTTTAAAATGGAATGAAATGCACCTAAATATTTCTTAATAACGATCAAACGTTATTTTAGTAACTGAACAGTAGCAACTGAAGTTATTTGTATTTAATTAGCGAGAAAGATAAAAAAATAATTGTCGTAAAATGACACTCCAAAATAATTACTCTACTCAGCATACTTCACAATAGTACAGGAGCACTATAGCTCTAGTCTTCTGTGATTAAATAATGTAAATACATTGAATTACTCATGGCTTAATGATAGTCAAATAATGTTAAGAAAAATATTATAGGCGTACGTAGATTATACTTTTGTTATGTTCTTGAGATAGTGACAGGATGTGAGTACGTCAGTCAAACACGCTAGTTAATTGCACACTGCTTTATTGCGGTCAACCCGAGCGGGAACGCAGCCCGCACACATGCGTATATATAACAATCCCTCCCTTTAAGCTCACATACACTACACTATATTAATCTTAACATTTAACTACGTCTTAATTATCCTGATCATATGTTGGGGTCGAGAAAATTGGACTTATAGCTCGACGTCTTCGTGGCACATGTGTCATAGTGCGCGGTGGAGTGGGCGGTGAAGCGCTGACTGGTGGGCTGTGCGACGCGGTAGTCTCCTGGCTCAGATCTCTGGTCGGGTCTTCTCCCCCTCCAGCTTGCGAGACAGCCGCGGCGTCAGACGGAAGCACGTCGGAAACGGCGTCAGGGTTCCAATCATGCCCATAAGCAGGCGTTGGGCTACATCTCGGCCTAATCTGATCAATGTGTCTTTTAAATTCGCATTTTAGCTGTGGTACGTAAATGACGTACATTACTCGCCCGAGTTTTTTTATAACTATTCCTTCAATCCAGCAAAATTTATTAATGTTTACATGTTTCATTGTCCAAACTAAATCATTATTTTTGAAGGCTGCTCTCTCCGTTCCTTTATAATATTTAGCCTGTAAGGACTGATTCAATTCGACCGTTCGAGTGAGGTCCGTGGATGAAGGTGACGACACAACGGGGCCTATCAGATCAAGCCGTGAACGTAAAGAACGTCCGAATACTAGTTCCGAGGGGGATCGACCTGTAGTGCTATTTTTAGAGTTCCTATAGTCAAATAAAAATTTTGCGATTTTCTCCTGAATATTTTTTTTATTACAATTTTCCATAATAATAGCTTTGAGTCCCTTTTTTATAATTTTTACATAGCTTTCCGCCTGCCCGTTGCTAGCCGGATGATATGCGGGAGATAATAAATGTTTTATACCATTTAGATTACAAAATATCTCAAACTCTTGCGAAGTAAAAGATGTCCCATTATCACTCACCAACGTTTCTGGGATACCGAAACGCGAAATAAAATCACATAGTTTATTTAATACTGCTTTCGAACTATAAGTCGAAGATACGTCATAACATTCAACCCACTTACTGTAAGCGTCTACTATAATTAAAAACATAAAATTGTGAAACGGGCCCAAAAAATCTACGTGTATGCGGCAAAAAGGGCTGCGCGGCGGCGGCCAGGCAGCCAGCGGCGCGTGCGGCGGGGCGGGGCGCAGCGCGCTGCACACGACGCACGCGCGCGCCAGCCGCTCCAGCGCCGCGTCCACGCCCGGGAACCATAGCCTCCTGCGCGCGTCCGCTTTCATTTTGACCACCCCGAAATGAGAACTATGCAATTCCTTACATATGGTGAGTTGTAAGGTTGATGGAATTACGACCTTATGCCCTCTCATTAAAATACCATTTTCGTAAGATAGTTGCGTTCGGCAATTGAAGAAAGGTTTTAATTCTATGCTATTTACTTTTCTAGGCCATCCGTTTAATACATATCGCCTGACTATACTCAAGACGGGGTCGGCGGCCGTCTCTCGCCGCACGTGGGCTACCGTGGCCGGCAGAGCGCCTTCTAACACGAAGTTGACGTAGGCCGCTCGCTCCTCGCCCTCCGCGAGCTCCTCGCATGTCCCCTCCGCCCCCGCTTCTCCAATGTCTTCGCATGCCCGCGATAAATAGTCCGCGCTGTTTTGTTTACTGCTTATGTACTCGATTGTATAATTATATGCTGCAAGAAATATAGCATACCGCTGAAGGCGATTCGCGGAGACCTCGGGAATACCCTTATGTGGCCCGAATATAGATAACAGAGGCTTGTGGTCCGTTCGGAGCACGAAGGGCTCGGACCGACCGTACAGATATTGGTGAAATCGTCTAATCCCAAATATAATTGCCGTTGCCTCTTTTTGAATCTGTGCATAATTCTTTTCGGCCGAAGTCAGCGTCCGAGAAGCATATGCGATCGGCCTTTCTAATCTGTCGGCCCCTTTTTGAGACAGTACGGCGCCTAACCCTGTCGGTGACGCGTCTACAGTTAATATCAATTCGGCTTTTGGGTCGAAATGCGTTAATACCTTATCAGAAGCCAACATTCCTTTAATTCGATTAAACGCGTCATCATGTGCACATGTCCATTCCCACTTGACATTTTTATTTAATAAATTATATAACGGACTTAATATGGAGGATGCGTTCGGTACAAAATTTCGGTAATAGTTAATAAGACCTAGGAAAGATTGCAATTGTAAAACATTAATGGGTTTAGTTGCTTGTAAAATAGCCTTAACTTTATCGGTTGACTTTCGAACTCCGTGTTTGTCTATAACATGCCCGAGGTATGATATCGTATCTTTAAAAAACTCGCATTTACTCAACTGTACTGTCAAGCCGGCATCGTCTAAGCGTTGCAATACCGCGATCAGTCTTTGTCTGTGCAGTTCCTTAGTAGACCCAGTTACGAGGATATCATCCAATAGGAATATGATGCCCTCTATGCCCGAAAGTAAGCATTCCATCGACCGTTGAAAAATAGCCGGCGCGCTCGACAACCCGAACACTAAACGGGTAAACTTAAACAGGCCGCGATGTGTGTTGACGCAAGTTAAGCTTTGTGATTCCTCATTTAAATTAAATTGATTATACGCCATAGACAAATCTATTTTGCTGAATTGTACGCCTCCATGCAATTTACTTAACAGGTCATTAACCGTAGGTAAAGGATATTGATCAATAATCAACTGTTTATTTATAGATACTGAATAATCTGCACAAAGTCTAATGGTACCGTTCTTTTTCAAAACAGGCACGATGGGCGATGCGTATTCCGCATGCTCGACTGGTTTCAATATACCAAGCGACAATAATCGATCGAGTTCCTTTTCAATTTTTTCTTTAAGAGCGTACGGTACCGGTCTTGCTTTAAAAAAAATCGGTTTAGCGTCCGGCTTTAACCTTAAATTAATTTTATATTTGTTAAAAGATCCGAGATTTCCTGAGAAAACTTTAGGAAACATGATAATCAGTTGCTCATCTATAGGTCGGTTGCATTCGCTTAAGTGCGAAGCAACGCGCACCGCGTGCACGGGCACGGGCGCAGGCGCGGGCGCCAGCTCTAGCCCGAAGTGGTGAATGAAGTCGCGGCCGAGCAGCGGCGGCCCGTCGGCGCGCACCACGTACACGCTCAATGTGTGTGTGCGTCCGCTATAACATATAGGCAACTGAACAACACCGATCGTTTCGATATTTTCGCCGGTATAACTAAATAACTTTTTGTTGGTGGGTGATAATGGTAATCGTTTAAAATTTAAATTGTAAGTATTTTTAGAAATTACGCTTACTGCTGAACCACTATCTATTTCGAACTCTAAAATTAAACCACTAACAGTTACTCGCTCAGTCATCGGTTTCCCCTTTTGGCATCGAATATTATAAAAAGACTCACCGTCGTCACCATCGTCGACGGTACATTCATCACTTACGAATTTTACTTTGCCCTCGTTAGGACACATTTTTCGTAAATGACCTTTGATATTACACTTTTTGCACTTATACTGCTTGTAACGACACTGATGAGCTTTATGATTGGCAAACCCGCACACACTGCACTTTTCCCTTTTGGAGATATTGAACACGGAGTCCGGGCCAGCTGCGCCGAGGCCGCTCGCCCCCGGTGCTCCCAGCGACGAAGCCTGGCGCGCACAGCGCACGCTCTCTGCTAGATCGATGGCTTTCGCGAGGGTCAACTCACGTTGATCCTGCGCAAACAGCTTGTCCCGCTCGTGTCCTGCTGCCATGCCCATGATAAATTTATCCAACAAGGCCTCCTCCAAGTTCTTAAACGCACAGTGAGCTGCTAGTCCTCTGATCCTGGCCGCCCATTGAGTGTGACCTTCTCCTGGTCGTTGTGTTGCAGAATAAAATACCGATTTTTCTGCAAACCCGCACCTTTTAGGTGTGAAATGGTCATCGAGGAGTTTCACAATCTCCCCGTATCCCAATTCTTCAACCTTTGCGGGTAACGCCAAGTCACTTGCAAGTTTAAACGTTGACTCACTTAAAGAAGTTAATAAAATCGCCCTCCTTTTGATTGTCGATTTGTCCGTCTCTGAGTTGATTTCATTTGCTATAAACCATTGATTTATTCGGGATTTATAGCTGTTCCATTCATTTGAAAGGTGGTCGAAGGTGGATAGAACGCCAAAAGACACTCCAGTGGACATTTTAATATTTGTTTTAGGTCCGAACGTCGCCAATTGTTATGTTCTTGAGATAGTGACAGGATGTGAGTACGTCAGTCAAACACGCTAGTTAATTGCACACTGCTTTATTGCGGTCAACCCGAGCGGGAACGCAGCCCGCACACATGCGTATATATAACAACTTTCAAGAAGGAAATAACAGACAGCAGGACAACGTACCACCACTTAAGGTCGCCAATTGGTATGATAAATCTCCGGAGAAAGGGCTTTTGCTAATTGTATTTTTATTGGGTTCTCTCGTTGTAAAAGGACGAGGAATAAAATAATAAGGCTGATTTTATCGACTTTAAAAGTCAATTAAGGCCAGTATTTATTGATCTCACTCTACTTCAGTAACAGTTGCTTCATGATTGTTTGTGAAGCTTAAATGAGCCTTCACAGTTCAGAAAAGTGAATTAGAGCACTTACCTATTTCATTCCCAATATTGAGTGAAGTTTCTGACTTTTAGATCTAAAATTCGTATAAATAAACAAGTACAAAACTAATACAAAAAATATGTCCTCCTTTTTATAATTATAAAATTAGTATGATGTTATGTTAGAGCAAAAGGTAACTAATTAAATGGTACGAGATGAATACCAAAATCCGAAATAACATTCAACACTATGAAATTTCACATTTACATGGTTGACAGAATATCATTGATATGCAAAAAATAGTGTAAATATTGATTTTCAAGTGATAATATACGCATTCCATGCAGGACATGTTTGAATTCATCCTTTATGTTTATAAATAATTTACCTGTTTAGGTAGTAAATAAAATATCTTACATTGACTGACTGGCCTACCATCAACCAAGTACAAACGCAATCCAATCATAACCCGCGTAACATAACGCGATTGTAGCGTAGCCAATTATTATAATTTTTTGTACTAAAATCTCCCACGCTCTTAATCTATTTTTTACTGATTGACACAGCGTTTTCTGAAGGACGTTACTAAAAATAATCAAACCGCGATACATAAATTGATCGCCTGACTATTTTTTAGGGCTTTTGCCACTTTGGATAACACTCAAAACATTATGTGACTTTTTATTAATTATTCAATCATGTAAATGTATGAATTAATTACAAAAGTTTATTTGGAACATTTTCACATACAATAACTTGTATAAGATGTAATTGAAATAATTCATATCTTCTCTTATATAAATAATGCTGCTGTACGTGTGTATGTCGCTGAACTTCTCCTAAAAGGCTGGAACGATTTGATTATTTTTTTGTATGCATTTGGTTGTTGCCCTGTTCAGATTCACAAATCAGCCCGGCGGCGTTTAAATTTATGAAAACTCAACCGCCCTATAAAATTTACTGACCAAATATACTTTTTACTGTAACCATAGCGTTTGACATTGCTGTCAGTCGTTTGACAGTTAGTCATTAAGACTGGACAAGGACTTCTTGGCGGGAAATTGAAGCGTCATCTCTGCAGTTTTGTTTTATTTTCTAAAATTTGGGATATTTCTAACATTAATGTGTAATAACGGTGGATTATTAACCGTTAAGTGTTTGTGACTATACATAAGTGTTGGTAAATTAAACAAAGCAGTGCAACATCACTTTTCATATTCTCTCAAGGTGTGAGATCTCAGTATAGTTCCACATCTTTACTGAGAACTCAAGGGGTTTAGGGGAGGGTATTTCATCTTCGATTTATCATTTTGATCACCACTCATTCTCATTTACTATAAATTATATATAATTAACATATCACTTACTTGACACTGGCTAAATGTGCTAGACGCACGAAGCCATTATTTAAATGGAAGACTGAACAACGGTCCGTCAGGTTAGCTAGTATAACTCGTACGTGAAATTTAGTACGTACTTTACGTACAAACGGGATGATGACGCGATTATTGTGCTGTGCATACTAAAAAAACATATGTAAATTTTCTATAATGTTCATCGTAACCACCAATCATTGCAAAATATTTTTCACGGTAAAATAATGGAACATAAACCGCGGCTTAAATCCGCAAAATGCACCCCTCAGGACCGATATAATGTTCATTTGATTTCTGTAATTAAGTTTTATAGATATATCAATGACAGTGGGACCTTTAAAAATTTATTTAAATGAATTTGAATTTAGATGATAATTTAAAATTCCCTCTAATGTTAAAGAATTCATATTTTTTTAAAAGAAAATACAAAAAATAGATCCCATATGATGAAAAACAATGAAAAATACTAATATGAGCACGATTAGACTATCTATACGTCTTGGTTGTATCCAATTTCTAGTCTAGCTTCGTTATGAAAGTTAGTCTATGTTTTAAATGCAAAGTTTTTTTTAAGTCCGTCTTTCTGTTTTAGATTATCTCCGAGATTCCGGTTTTGACGGAATCTAAACTGCTAAATACACATCTATGGGACAAATAGTAATAAATAAAAAATCGGTAATTATTTACTCACAATTATAACACATATTATTATGGTCAAAATCCGGCTTAAATAATCTACCTAGCTAAATACAGATACACAGATAGCTGTATATCTGTAATTAGCTAGGTGGATTATTCATAAAATAATTTATTATCTTATATTCAATTTCCAAAAACATACCTATTTATCCAATAGATAAAATGAGCCACTCTGACGAAGTTCCGTAAGAACGTTGATATAAAATAGCAGTTGACGATACACTTAAAAACATGAAATTAATATAATTCCGTAAAATAATGTTAATAAATAATCTTGTATAAAGCTAACAAAAACTCAAAGCATAATAGTGTACAAAATTAATTTTATAATATAGCCTATCAATTTTACTCACTTGGGAATCCTCAAATAGCTGACACAGAAACTTTAAGTTGTTCACAGTAATCACTATTAGAATATATCAACATTCATCTATCAACCCAGCACTTATCAGTCGAACAGCACAAATTAAAATCACCTGAAACCGCGTTTTAATGTTTGTGTTAATTCCGTTAGGAATCAATAGTCGTATATATAACCGTATTTTTTTTACACAATCTAAAAGTTTATTTGTAAGGTATTTACACCAAAACCAAGAAAGTCGTAGTAGAGAATCGCAGAACAAAATGCGTCAAACCATTCGTAGTCTTTTACTCGGAATTTTACCGCGATTCGAATCGAGCTTGACACGTGCTCTACGCCCCGATGCCCGAATGGAACTGGCTACGTTTCAATACCTGCAGAGCTACACACACATCCACAATTTACGCGTACAAAAGCTCTGTTTGCGCTTTAAGCGCTGTCTCGAGATTTTTACGCATTTATTGTCTATTTTTTGCCTTTTTTATCGACAGTTCAACACATTGTCTGTAATTTATACGCAATGAAGTGGAAATATAGTCTTCTGATATTGGCAATATTTTTTACTATTCCTTGATTAACGTTTGCCACCGTTAACAAAATTGACTTTGAGGGGAAAAAAGAACGCTGTCGCCTTTTGTGCCGCGTTATGTTTCATTAAAGAAGTGTAAAGGTCACGGGGAATGTGAAATTGGTTTTTCGACATTTGTAGTTGAATTTATAAGTCTAAAACCATAATTATTGATTTCTAAACGCTGTTTTAGGTATTTAGAATCCATGTTACTAAATGTATTACTTTAATGCAATTTTAGTATGACTAAAGCTTTAGTTCGATAAAACATATGATCACGCGAGTCTACAATTCAACAAAAGTAAAAATTTATTTAACCTATAATTTTTATAAGTACTGTAGTATATGGTTTTATAAAATTTTATTAAACCAATGATACTACAGCACTTTTGAACCGTTATAATTATTTAGCATCATTTTAGGCTTTAAAAAATAAAGCGAATGCACAATGAAAGTTGTCATTGTGCATTTGGTTTATTATTATTTAATAAATTACTTAATAATATAACTGTGTCTATAATGAGGGTATATCTATTCTGTCTAAAGTGTAAGTGGGATGGTAGACTTTTGTTTTGTCTGCTCAGCACTGTTATGACTTGACCAATGAAGTTTCAATACAGTTATCCTCGAACAAATAGGAAAAAACAAAAACCTTATTCCTGATTAATATTGTACTTTTTGTGTATTTTAGACGAATATCTTTTAGCTACGTATTGAAGCAAATGTGAAAACCCCCATGTTAGGCGATCCAATAAGATAAAGATTAATTTTATAATTTTTACAGCAAATAATTTTATAATATAGTATAGGGTGTATAGGGTTCCGTGCTTCGTAAGGCGCTTTAAGCCGTTGGTCCCGGTTATCACTAAATGTAGTAGTCGTTAAGCCATTTCCCGCCGACTGGTCTCCACCATGTCGTGGTGGGGGGGCTGAGTACCTCCCGGAGGATGGGAAAAGGTAACACCCAGAGACCGACGACTCTGGGTGCCCTTAGTACTGACTACCGGGGGAGAAACTAAGAGGAACCTGTAGAGGGCGCAGCGGGCGGGCCAGGAGGGCCCGTCAAGCAGCGCCAGGAGGGTCTTAGGCAGTGGGGGCAGGGGGCCCCTGCTGTCTAACCACAGACCCTCCGAGAAGTCGGCCACACACGCTATGGTCGCACAAGGAGGTAGGAGGGGCGCGTCCACTGCGCCTCTCTGAGGAGGTCCTCCCGGTTTTGGCAATAGGCTCGCCACCTAATACGTGGGACCAACAATATAACTGGCGAAATGTAGGCGTATAATATGCCTCTGCCTACCCCTTCGGGGAAACAGGCGTGTATGTATGTTAATATTTCAAAATGACAATGTGCCTAACAAACTACAAAATCTTTAAATTTCTAGTGCCGTTAAGGGCTAATTAGCTGTAAAGTCGTAGTTCACATACAATAGTTTCAGTTTTACCTAAGTAATTCGCTTAATAGTCTGTGATTTATTGTGTATATTTTAAATTTAACTAACGCTAGGTAATTTGTTACTTTGTTTAAATTTTTGACATCAATGTAATTTAACATTTGTGTAAAACAATATTTGTGTTATTATTATTTTGTGGAGATTGTAATGATTAACGTTTATCCTATATTTAATTAAACTTCAGTGTTATGTATATGTTTGGTCCCCTAATGAACAAATACATCAATGAAATACTCAAGAAAAGATGACCACTTGTTAGATAATTGACTTTACTTTCATCTTTGCTTAAAATCTTGATGATCTCTACAGTTAATCCCCAAAGAATTTAACTTTCTTCTTTTATCGCAAATGTGAAGAACCCTTACGTTGTCCTTTTCGTGAAACGGTTCCAGCTGTTAGTAAGTGTTTCGCCAAGTTTGAATACATCTTTTGAAGGCATAAACATCTGCAGCGCTCGTTTCAATCTTATGCGTAAATACCAGCCAGTTTTCTTATGTCTTTAAAATTATAGTCTGCGCAAAAGTCATCTTACATCTCATCCGGCTATTCTACTTTTACTATCTACTATACTAATTGAAATAAACGTAGTAAACACTAAGAGCTTCTGCAAATATACACTTTTTATTCTAAGATTCTTCTATTGTGAGCTGTTAAAAAGCAGTTCTGTAAAAGCTTTTATGTAATTTTAGGAACAAAAATAGTAAACTGATATAAAAAAAATAATATGCCCGGTCATATCACATGGCATAATCTAGCACAAGCAAATAAAGAAAGAAAGAAAAAAATAATTCTGTGACAACATCAAAAGAAAACAGATATATTTAAGTAACTATTTGAAGAGTGTCACAGAAAAGGTATCCACTCAGCATAAAGCCGAGGTGTCACGAAAACGCCTCGACGCTGGTCTTCCGTAGATACCGTTTGTGAGAGCACTGCTATGACACATTCATTCTATACATTGTAAAACACAATACATACATACAGTTACAGTAAGACATAAGCATACAAATAAGACATAAGCTTGCAGGGAACCTGAATAGCACAAATAAGAGGACAGCACAACCGATGACGAGCACATACATATTCATAGACATTTCTGTTTGTTCAATAAATATTTCCTATAATTGCAACGGAAAGATCCAACAGTGAGACAGTTTGTAATAGGAGGCGGTATGTTGTTCAGCATTTAGTGGCAGAATAGCGGAAGCTGTCTCGAAACGCTGTCGCGTAGTGCCTAATATGCATTAAGCGAGAAGCAGACCTCGCCCTTCGCTGGGAAAAAGTAAGCTTCTCATACAAATAAGGCGGCGATTCCTTCTTTATTACTCCAAATAATAAGCAATTGACGACCGATATGGCGTGGTGGCGAGTATACCCGCACTCCACTCCTGAGGTCGTGGGTTCGATTCCCACATAGGACAAATATTTGTGTGTATAAATTTGAATATATGTTCTGGTCTGGGTGTTTTCCTATGTATATTAAGTATGTATTTACAAAATAAAAAAGTATTTATGTATGTTTATCCGTTATTTAGTATCAATAACACAAGTTCTTAATGATACTTATCTTGGAGCTAAATAATTGGTGTAAGTGTCAGAAATATTTATTTATTATTATTATTTATAGCATGCAAAATGAAGTGCACGCCTGGACTTCATATTCAGAAGATTTCCTTTGTTAAGAAAAGGAGTTATATGTGCCCTTCGAGGAACGGAGAAGCAGAATCGTGCACAAGAGTTTTGGACCCGCTGAATTAACCTTTTAGTGTATCCATACATATATACATTCACCAGTAACTGTGCTCGCGTAATTGAGTTTGGATAGTATCAGAGTTTCACAAAGCTTAACTCTTACATCTTCACTTATATGAGCACGCACCCTGTACAAAATTTAAGCCGATAGAAACAATTTTTGACTGTCATTAGTACATGATTATGAAACTTTAGCCGACCGTCCATGAGGACTCCCAGATTTCGAGCCTCCGCTACCTGCTTGATAACAGTCTCACCAATCTTAACTTTGGGGTCGAAAGTGTTAATTTTATATATCTGGTTCTTAGAGCCCAAAACAAGGAATTGTGATTTCTGTGAATTCATAACCAACGAATTCTTATTTGCCATCATTGATTCGTTCTTAATCCTCATTGATTACCGTAACAGTTTCTTCGGTTTCATTAGGATTAAAAGAAAAGTAAACTTGTAAATCATCCGCGTAAATGTGATATTCGTTTCATTCATTTTTTATACAAGTAGACAAATCGGCACTGTAAAGTATAAACAATATCGGTCCCAAAATAGAACCTTGTGGAACACCACGGGTAAGAAACCGATATTCCGAATATGATTTGGTTCCAGTTTGGCTGCAGATCTCAACTCGTTGAGAACGACCACTGAGGTAACTAGAAAACCACCTCAGTGTACCTGGTTCGAGCCCGTAATATGCCATCTTTGATAAAAGAAGAGAATGATTTATACAGTCAAACGCACGGGAAAAGTCTAAGAGAGCCAGAATTGTGCTTTTATCTGAATCCTGAGCAGCAAGAACATCATCGAACACATCCAACAAAGCAGTGGCTGTGCTACGGCCGACTCGAAATCCCGACTGCTTTTGTTACGTACAAAACAAAACAAGTAAGTAAGTAAGTACAAAACAAATAGATAAATACTTCAAATACAAAGTAAACACCAAGACCAAAACTAATATACGTGTTTATGCACCCAAATATTTTTTCTGATATAGGAACAGAATCAACGACCTTTTAAATCAGAGCAATAAACGCCATATTCACCGACAAAACAATCAATTTTCAAAGAAATATCCCGATTGCTTAAAATGGATTCTTGAAGTAAAATAACATATATGAGATATTTGTTTAAATTGTATAGATGCTTCCCACTATGTAATGTCAGGACGGTGGACAGTACTTTGCCGCGTTTCTTCCTAACTTCTTTTTCTTAGTGCAGTGCCGCTTTTAGCTTTAGGTAATGTAAACAAGTACTTCGGATCATTTGGAGGTGGAATGTGGGCGAATATGAAGTCTGAGACAGAATTCAGTCACGTGCTCATGGGTTGTTTGTCCCGGTGTATCAGTTCTGGCTGAAATAACCTAAGACGCAGCTACAAAAGATTTAAAAAAATCCAGAGGATATCACATATTTTTAAAATTTTGTGGTTATGATGGATATTAACTGTTTATTATTTTATTATTTAATTTTATAATAACATTTGTTATGATAGAATAAGTTCCATTTTATCACCTCTCAACCCTTCAGTTTGGGGCAATATTTTTTTTCATAATATGCAAAAAATATGCTCAATTTTTTTTTGCTTGGCCGCAGTAATGTGGAAGTAGTTCTAGTCGACCCGATTTCGCGTCTTGTTGTGACTTTGCATAACCTTTTTTGCCGGATCGGATATACTTTGAAGTTGATACTATTTTAATTCGAAAAAGAAATACCCACTGTAAATATAAAAATCAGATAGGGATTGATTTATCAATAGGAACATTTATTTGTAATCTTAATCCTGCCCATATTGTTAAGAATTAATTTTGATGATGGAATGAACTCTTCTTTGTATTTATATGCTATTGATTCGTCGTAATTAAAAAGGTTCGTCTAAGTTTTCAATAATAAACAACTTTCATGATGTGTATAAAGGTTTAAGTAAGTAGGTTGGGGTAATAAATATTTATTTGTGCTTAAGGCTGCTTTTTAGGGAATTTCCGCAAAAAATATAAAAATTTGCAAAAATTTGCACATTTCTCCGCAGCGGGCGGGCCAGGAGGAAGCGCCAGGGGAATTTTTCGTCGCGTCTAACTATAGACCCTCCGCTAAGTCGGCTTCTACCTCCTTACGCAATGGTCGCATAAGGAGATAGAAGGGCGCGACACACTGCGCCTATCTGAGAGGGTCCTACAGGTTCTGATATGCGGATACGTTGGCCTCCCGCCCCTTTTCAACAGTCGTCGTCGGAAGATTTGTAGTCGGTAGGACGGCTGGCGGTCGCGTCTGCCGCAGAAAGCCCCATACTCAGTCCCCCTTTGGCCGAAAGGCATTTTGTTACCGACGTAAATTTAAAAAAAACGGTCTGTTCACTATGCTAATCAGATTTGGCTGAGTTTCAGTTTTAGTACAAGTAGCGACTTGACCTCCGCAACCCAGAGGGACACATTATTCTATGGTGAAGCCTGCTGTCAGGATGTTAGAAGGCACTTCCCAATAACGACTGCCATAGATGTTCAAGACAGCCAGAACCAACGACTTAGCATGCTTTCCGAAGCATGGAGCAAGTGATAGCTACGCACATCAATATGTCTTAGGTACCAGGGTTTCGAACCCTTTAAATTTGAAGCACTGTGCTATCGCCACTCGGCGAGAATTCTTACCATGTAATTTTTAATAGTTGGAAGCGAAAGCTTCACCAGTTCCCTGACCAATATTTCTCTAGTTAGCTAGGTGCGTAGAATAGCATTGGTCATGAAACTCGTCAAGTTATGGCATCCAGCCAGTACAAAAATTACTTAATAACTAACACAGTACAGCTTTGATAAGCCTGTAAAAGGATTGGTTTCTCAGTTACATCGTTTAAAAAAAACAATAGGACGAGAATTACGGGGCTTTCGGTATTGTGGTCCATAACTTCAGGTCCTGGTTACGACTATATTGAATAGAAGTTGAGACACAATAAATCTCTATTTGTCTGACCGTCATAGACGCAGGTCTACCTACCTTAATCCTTTTCACTTTGCTTGATAATAGGATTCCCAGCAGTGGCTCATTAATGCACTGAGTTGAGAAGATAATGACATGCAAACATAAACCAATTTATAAATTTAATAGACTTGCAGAAATAACATAACTAATCTAGGCATCAAACACATTTTTTTATTTGCATATCTTAAAATCAACAGTGCGATATAAAAACCAACTTTGAGAGTCGTGATCTCGCAACGGCCTCAAGCAGACCGAAATGTCTGGCCAATAACAAACATCAGTAATAGAAAAGTTTCAGAGTAATGTTTACTTACTAAATGAAAGTAAGTATTACTTTGGTGTAAGTCACTGACGCAGCGAAAAATTAAGCACTTATTTTTAAATGTTTTTCGTTTGGCTTTAAATAAAATCTTGCATTCAAAAGAAACGTAAAATACACATATATCGGGGTCAAAAAAATCGCATCTTTTATAAATCTTATTTAGAGAATATTTTTGGGTATCATTTATAAGGTAATAAAAAGAAGTATCTAAAGCATCAGTCGGTCGGTGGTTGTACTAAAGAAGTACTCTGCAAACGTGGTCACGAGCAAACTGCAAGCGGGTTAGCTGTTGCGCCATTTTTGCCATTTTGCGCAATTTTGGACCCATAGCAGCTCTTTGAACCGCTATCTTTTTCTCTTTCAATCTTCTTCTTACCGTAGAGACGCTCACAGTGCGTCTGCGAACTGCCTGGAGCTGCTGTTGCAACTCAACAGCGTTGAAGAAGCGATTTTTTAAAGAGTTCGACCCCAGGAACCGGTCGTCTCTTTCCGAAGTGCAGCGACGTCGACCAGACGCATGTCTGCGTATGTACCCACCGGTCTCTATGCATTGCTGGTACACTCTTCAAACCGAAAAAAGGCTTAGCTTCAGTTGCCGTGCGACATTACACTGCCGCATTCTTGATTGCAGTAGTGCAACCACTTGGGCGGCTTCATCAGCTATGCTATCCATCTTCAAGGTGTTTTTTCTTCTGTAAAATCAGTGCGTGCGGTGTCTTCAACGGTTGAATAGCTAATGACCCACAATGAGGAAGCGCAAATTGCGAATCTTAAGGGTAACTAATTTGCATTGCATCTTATTAAGTTAATTTAATAATCTTTTGGTGGTTGTAATTGGTGCGGCTAGTTGTACACATCAACAGTTATTGACGTGAGAGGTGCGATTTTTTGACTCCGAGTGTATCAAGTACAGTTGTGGCAACCGGTTTTCTTTTTTTTTTTTATTTAAAAAGAATATCAAAGCGTAAGCTAAAAGGAACTTTACAGACTCGACTTCATCGCTTAAAATCATGTGTTTCCTTTAAGACTTGAGTCAGGAAAGCCAGTAGGCTAGATTTATTTTATG
The DNA here is from genome assembly GCA_949126915.1 of Musotima nitidalis. Taxonomy (NCBI): domain Eukaryota; kingdom Metazoa; phylum Arthropoda; class Insecta; order Lepidoptera; family Crambidae; genus Musotima; species Musotima nitidalis. The sequence continues at coordinate 1,546,264 of OX421431.1, forward strand.
AAGTCGTATTCTTAGAGAGCAGCGTCGACTCATCATATTTGAACAATACGAATTAATGTATATGTTTTAATCGTAGTGCTTTGCCAATTACATCAATAACGATTGTTTTATCTGCTGTCATAAAGCCTCAATGCGGCGATCTAAGAAATTATAACTCCAATCAACATACACTGCTCTCCTGCCTTGCTGAACTGTTGCTGTTCCATGCCTTTCAGAGTCTTCAGGCCTCCAGGATTATGTGCTTATAAACCAGACTGGCGCCAAGCAAGACGACTTGTTCTTATTTTAGTGGCGTTGACTGTAAGGTTACGGGTAGCCAGAAGCCTCATACAGCGCTTGAGCAGCAGTCAGAACAGTTAAGCGACCACTGCGCGGTCGAACAGCTAAGTTGCCCATATGGAGGCAATTGTTGCTTATAAATCTTCGGGTAATAAATACACCTCAAATATTTTCACTCAAAACTTTCTGACACACGTCTGATTTCTGATAACAAAATAAAAATACGTTTTTTTTTTATTACGTATGGCATATAATATGACTTCGTTATATAAAGTAACAAATCTCTTGCTGCCTTTTTACTCCTGCTATTTCAGGCTATTCCGATTTTTACATGACTTTTATTGAAATGGTTTCGTCATAATCTCACTTTTTTGTGAGTCTTACAAATCAATGAAATAACTTTTGATCATTTTGTCAATGCCAATAGGAATTTCGCTTATTACATGGATCACGTGGAAAATATCAGCTGTATAAGCAATACTGCGTTCCCGCGTCGATCCATCAACGTCTGCGAAAACTGCTAATCGATGACGATGCGACACCGGGACACCGGCTCGCTGATTGCTTATACACTCCCGTTTCAACTGATTTCCTTATGATTTCTACTAGTAGATAGTAAGTGTTGAGTGATAAATAGTATGAAATTCTAATTTATTGTTCTTTTTCCAATTTTGCTACATTTTCTATAGATTATTTTTATTTTATTATAACATAATATGTGGTAGTCTTCAAGCCATGTTAAAGGCTCTGGACCGCACCTGTCTCCTTCAATCCGCATTGGATACGCTTGCTTGCGTTAGTGACCTGTGTTTGTAAGAGGAGATCCGTGCTTAATAGTAGGACGTTAATGATGTGATTCCCGCAGAATACGTAATCTATAATTATATATAACAATATATGTATTTACAAATGCTACTGAATATTTAATAGCGAATTATATTATTATTATAATAATGTTATACAAATATACGTGGTCATCATTGGGTGTACGGGGATCCTACTATCATCTCAGGACCCCAAGCCAACTTCACCTGCAAGTGGTGCACCTGCCGAGCAACGGACGAGGCTCTGGCGAACATAGAAGTGCCCGGTAAGCGTTAATAGGCTCGCCACCTATTACGTGGGACCAACAACACGAATTGGCGAAGTGTCTGCGTATAATATGTCTCTGCCTACCCCTTGGGAAACAGGCGTGATTGTATGTATATATGTATTCGTGGTCATTCATATACAGAACAACATGAAAACCTTTCCACTTTGTTCATCACTTAAAATGCCGCGCTTTTGGCATTGCTTCGGAAACTCAGTTGTAAAAGAAATGTGTCTATAATGTATTGAGAGTCCTATTCAAGCTGTCAAGAATTTTTAATTTAAAAGAATACGACGTTGTATTATCTGATAAGGCTCTCTGGAATAAGATTTTTAAATTTATTAAAATGTCAACTCAAAATTACTAATAAAACTCGGATTAAAACTTGACAAGCTAATATTCAGGCTTTTATTAATCCCGACGCGATAAACTTGAGGATCGCACAAAACTACTTAGCTCTAGAAAGTTTCAAGGCTGTTAGCACCAGAAAATATTTTAATATCCGCAATTTCTCTTCTTTTATCAATAAGAAAAAAAGTAGATCAAAAAATTTCCTTCAACGAAATTTACTTTCTTCTTATTAAAGACATTTTTTTTGACAAACACCCCTCGGGTTGCGTTGAGTGAAATTTTAAATGTGTTTACAAAGGTCCCCCACTGATTATGAAATCAGCCGAGTAAGATTACTTTAGGAGACACTTAAAAACATGTTAAGCGATCGGTAGTTCGCTAGAGTAATGAAGAGATAGAATATCTCCATTTCCGAGTGGACTCGAAGATATAAAACCCGCATCATAATAAGATATTAAATCAAATAACATCCAGCTGCTATATTCTCCAAAAATCTTTGAATCGAGTATAATTATCCTTCAATGTATATGTGCCAAAGGTATATGTGCCCCACTGCGTGTATGCAACTATAACACTATTACAAGAAATGTATTAAGAGGAGCCCCTGCCAACCTTTCGACAGTTTTATTTGTAAGTACTAATGATATAGATAATATCATCATTATCAACATTGAAACAACCGACCGAAGTAACAATAATCATTTTACGACTTCTCTCCAAAGCTAACTGTCGCAGATTATCAACGTGACCTTTGTTGTTAAAGGAAAAAATATGTTTTACTTTCACAATACAATTGAATCGAAGTGTGTTGGAGAACTAGCATTAGCAAGTATACGTGATGTTTCAGAAAAACTGTAATCGGAGTATTTAGATCAACATTGATGTACATAATGATAATGTTTTATAATTTACGAAGCTTCATAAAATTCATAAAGAAATATGAGGCAAGCTCTTCCAATATAAATAGGTAATAAAACAAAGTTTTCGTCGACCTACTTCCGATCCGCGATCTTCAGCAAATAGAAATTCGGCACTTTTCCGATGGCAAAGACAAATCCTATCTAAAACTTGGTCTCCATAAGCTGTGATTGGCTTGAAAACATCGTTCTATGTTTCTTCGAACATTCTTTTTGCACAAACTAAAAGACTTTTAATGGATAGACCTTAAGTACCTACCAACGAACTATCACCAAAAAGTTTACTTTAACAAGAAAACATTTATATAAGTAGCTATTTGGTCTTATAAATAAATAGATTTTACCTAAAGTCCATATGGATGTAACCTAGTTTCAAATTATAAGTACACATAAAAATTTTCTAGCTTCTCTCAATCAACAAAAAAACATAATAGATTATACATAGCATACACATACATATTTAGGGCCGGTGTCATTGTCGATAAATAATGAAGGGGTTTTAACACTTTAAAACCATTTTAACTTCGATAGTCTCAAGCATTATTTAAATATACATACACACAATCACGCCTGTTTCCCCGAAAGGGTATGCAGAGGCAAAATATACACTCACACTTCGCCAATTATTTAATTTTTTTACATATTTTTATAGTTCATATTTTTACAATGTAACTTTAATGTTAACTAATTTATAACTTTAATGTTCGCCTGGGTCTCGTCCGTTGATTGGCACGTGCAGGTGAGGTTGGCTAGAGCTCCTCATCTAATATCCTTATCTAAAACAACCAAGTTTTCTGCAGGGACTAGAAAGAAAAAAAAGATGGGCTCGCCACAATAGTGGCGGTAAGTCCCCTCTTTGAGGAGTGGCTAGAGAGGCGCCACGGCGCGCTCACCTACCGCCTGACGCAGGTCCTTACCGGGCATGGCTGCTTCGGTAGGTTCCTGCACAGAATCAGGCGGGAGGAAACGTCCGGGTGTCACCACTGTGAGGATCGGCCGGAGGATACAGTGGAGCACACCATCGCGGTCTGCCCTGCTTGGGCAGAGCTCCGATGTGTCCTTGTAGCGGCGATCGGCGGCGGCGATCTCTCGCGTTCGGCCTTGGTGGAGGCCATGGTCCGGAGCGAGAGAGAATGGGGGGCCGTCGCCTCCTTTTGCGAAGCAGTCATGCTAGCAAAGGAGGCGGCAGAGCGAGAGAGGGAGAACATCACTCGTCTCGGTCCCAGCCGCCGCGGTGGACGCCCGAGACGTCGGGAGCCGCGAGACGACTCTCGGCCACCGTAGGCGCTGGCTTGTGGGCGGCGAATAATGGGTAACTCGCCGCCCGTCCGTCTTCCATAGACGACAAGCCGCGTCGATGGCGCGTTCGTGTTCCACGCGCGCCTCAAAGAGATGTCAGCACACCGAGGGGCCCCATAGGGGCCAAGCCTGCCGGGGTTGCGGGATTGTTCGAAAGGGTTACCGCGGCCCTGGTGTTACAGGCTCAAGAAGGAACACGGATGGTTTTTAGTCAGTAGAAGTCTGACACACCCTCCCGCTCCACCCACAGCGGGAGAAGGTCATATGATGATTTTCCATCCCAAAAAAAAAAAAAAAGGGACTAGAAAGATCCGAGTTGCACAGCGAGCAATGGAGAGAGCTATGTTTAGGAATTCACTACCAGATCAAATCAGGAATGACTGGATCCGTAGATAAACTAGGGCACCGATATAGCTCAAAGAATCAGCATGCTGCAGTGGCAGTGGGCAGGGCACATTTCACAAAGAACTGACAGACGTTGGGAAAAAAAGTTCTGGAATGGAGATAAGTTGATAGGAAACTTAGCATGTGACGTCTACCTGCAAGATAGACGGTCGACATATTAAGGTCGCAGGAGCACATTGGTAGCGGGCCGCCTGTAATCGTTCACATTGAAGGCTTATGGGGTAGGCCTATGCTCGGCATTGGACGTGCTTGGGCTGATGATGATAAAAATAATACATAGCTATGTTATTCGATCGTGCCCGTTAATCAATGTATCGTATTTAGCTTTAATAGTTTCCTTTTTTAACTGTTCTTATATTTTTTAGTTAACCGTAAACAAAAGTAGGTAGAAGAGTCGTTAGTTATTTTATGTTATGCCAAAACAACTTATTAGTTTTAAAAGGTTGCTGCGGCAGTTCATTTTATAATTGGTATAATTAAAACATTTTAAATAAAACAATCACGATAGGGTTTGTACGAGAAATTTTAATGAACAAGATATGAGGACGGACAGATGTATTCAAAAAGGTTTCGATTTTCACTTTGTTGCTATGTGTAGCAATAATTTATTCTCACAAAATTGCATTCTTTATGTCCAGAACCTATCTTCACTACAATAGTTATAAAGTTCGGAGTTCAGAAAACCAAAATTCCAGCTATATGTAATGACGCCATCGATATCGATGATGAGTCGTGACAACTGCACTGTGTTTGAACAGATAAACGAGTGTGTGGCGTATCACGCCAGGGGATCGGAGCCGGCTAGAGGCGTTCATCGTACAAACTCTTTTCTCCTAAACAAATATTTGAAACTACGTTTGGTGACTCGTTCCCGCCGTTCCCAAGTGCTTCGGTGTCAGATATCGGTTGTGGTGCCCGCTGAAATCGCAATGCAAAAGTTTGCTCCGCGACTTTTGATTGTGCGGCTATGCTTGACTATTTAATTTATAGCAATACTTTTTAGTAACACAAACCATTCTCTTCACTAAGGCTACTTAAAGCTTAAGGAATGAAATCATTTCGAACTTATTTTAGGTAAAATTTATAGATATCAAGTTTAAAAAAAAAAATAGCGCATATAGCTCCACACTATTCGTATTTCAGAAACACAAAGAAGTTAATACAACCTATTTTAGGAATATTCTCAAGAAATCCATTCTGAATATATAACTATTTGTATATTATAAATTTAGCAGCATGTTACAGTTTATTTAAAATTAGGTGAACGTTTAAAGTATTTACTGTTTTAACCCTAACCATATTCACAGGAACATCTGCTTAAGCGGGTAATGGTCATCGGACGTGCTATAGTAAAACTACTTGGCCTGACTCACATCTTCGTAGTTATATGCTACTAATCTGTCCAGGAGCAGCGTAGCGACCAAACAATTAAAATACGATTTGATCCCGCCATATTTGCGTGACGGCTTGAGTTGGAGCAAGTTGTTAGTTGGTCATGCGACGAAACGCGTACACATGTTACTACGTTAATACCTCTCGTTGTGGGTCAAGTTGGAAAAGAAAAGCGTTCATATAATAGTAACCTTCATATGTAATTTGGTTACATAAAATAATTAGTAATTTAGGAGTTGTTACCAAATTTCACTCAAATTAAGGTTTATTAAAGTTATAATCAGTGCATTCCTTAATTGTAGTATTTTGAACCGTAGATATGTTATAGGCAATGTGTATAATCCGGCATTGTATAGAATGCCCAGGCATTATAAACATTTCTAGGCCTAGCGCCTAGGTATTCTATACTCGTACATGTCCTAGGCAAAGTGTAGAATAGTTTAAACATTGAATATCATTTCATATATTGCCTGAACGACCCCGGCATTCTATAAATTTTATAGGTTTTGTATAGAATGCCTGCATTATACACATTGCCTATAATATAAATATTATTAGATTGGAACCCTACGTCCCGTTAGCATAGACATTACATTTTGTATGTTACGCTTTAGCCATCGACTGGTAGCAACTGTCACTAGCTGCTTACGATTTCAGTAATGCCTCAATCTAGTGGCTCCAACTACAGTCATTTTTATTACTCCTATGGCTTCGCGTTGTAGTTCTATCGTGGGCCTTGAGCGTGGAGACCGAATCCAGAAATTTCGTAACGAAAAAAACCTAGCTAGTGGGGGGGCCCACTCTAACCGGCACAGCGGTGATACTTTTTAGTTTTTCCATCTATCGATAAATAGCAGAACTTCTAATGACTTTTTTAAATATCACGCTTGTCTCTTTAGTTCAGCGACCCGCCTTTAGGTGGCATTGGTTATATCGGCGTTAAATTAAGTAATTGATATTAAATTTTAGATTTTAAATTAATAATTTTATTTAATCTCAATAAAAAACAAAGAAAAAAAGTACTGTTATTTTTTATCAACTTATGCAATTATAATTACATAAATTGATAAAAAATGCTATACAATAGCTTTACTGCGGCAGTCTCCGAGTGCCACACGTCTTTTTATTACACCTATGGCTTTATGCTAATATTTAATGTTACTAACTAAAGAACAGTTAAGTTATTAAGACGTAACTACTGACTTATGGCTCATAATCAGTTCAGCCATTAAGTAGACAAATTAGAAAAAAATACATAAATTTATTTCAATACAGTTTAGGTTGGATGGAAGACAGTTCTATGAGAACTAAGTCTACCTTTGCACTTGATCAATTGAACATAAGGCACTTTTTTGTATTTAGAACAATATCATTATCTTCCATTTACTAGCGGCCGCTCGCGACTTCGTCCGCATTACCATTAGGTAATTTTTAAAATCGAGTTCCTACGGTAAAATGAAAAGTAGCTTGTAACTTGTGAAAGTCCCGTTTGCGTTTATGTGATTTAATGTCAGTTGCGTTTTCTTATATCCCATCCCACGGGAACGGGATAAAATATTTTTTATGGTCCTCCTGGTTTCCTACCTCCCCACCAATTTTCAGCCGAAGAGGTTAAGCCGTTCTTGAGTCATAAATAGTGTACCTAACACAACTTTATTTTCTATGTATAGGTTTGTATTACAACTCCCAGGAAGCCTATCGTTCCATATAGTAAACGCATTCTCAGAAATGTTCATACTTAAAAAAAAATTTCTAAAGCTTTTAAATATAAGCATTATTTCCTCTTCTAGGGCTCATCAAGCTTTCTGTGTATTACAGTTTATTAAAATTAACTCAGGGGACTATGCGTGAAAGCGATTCGTTGATTGAATTATTAAATCCTGCCTTTGGAGATTATTCTGCGCAGCAGTCTTATTGAAAGTTTCTAATAATCGCTGTTTTTTGTGCATTGTACTTGTATGATACGAGTCCTAATTACGGGGTCCGGTAGTTCACTAATTGTTTGCCAGGGGTCGTCGTGTTGAAGGATATCAGTTTTGATAGCAGTCGAAAACTAATATAGATGTTCGTCGGCTAGGAGTTGACCGTACAAGGAAAGTCACACCGTTGCAGCTTCAATAATAATATCAGGCTAAAACCAACTGTCGTACATGACCTTATGATTCAAACTAGAATGCGATAAAAATTCACTTGTGTCATCAATTATGAAATACGCCTTTATACAAGTAAATTATTAATCCATATAAAGTTACGTTCTAATGTTACGTAAGTAGGCAGACAGACACTACTTGTGACCTACATCGGACCCTTTTACAAAGAACAAACAGAGATGGCACCACTGCTATAAAAAAAAATACATACTGTGATGATTTTTAAATTAAAAAATATATTAGGTCGGGGAAAAAGTCTTTTCGCATAACGTAGGTATAAACTTATTATAAAATTTTTTTGACTGTACTCTTTGTGTCTGGCTGGTTTTGGTAACATTAAAAAGGTTCCATTATAAAGAAAAGAAAAAAATAAAAAAAAGTTGTTTCCCGCTATTTTTCATTTGTTTTTCTCTCCGTTAAAATGAGTGAATCTAATGAAGAAATTCGATACATTTTAAAATTTTATTATAAAAAAGGCAAAAATGCAACTCAAGCAGTGAAAAAAATTTGTGATGTTTATGGACCTGATGCAGTGTCAGTAAGAGTAGCACAAATTTGGTTCAAACGTTTTCAGTCCGGAAATTTTCATGTTAAAGATGCACCTCGCTCTGGTCGCCCTGTTACGAATAAAATGGACGCCATTTTTGAAAGAGTGGAGCAAGATCGGCATATTAGTAGTTACGATGCAGCTGAAGAACTGGGAATTTACCACAAAACAGTTTTGACCCATTTGAAGAAAGCTGGTTATACAAAAAAGCTCGATATTTGGGTGCCACACGAGCTCACTCAAAGAAACTTAATGAACCGTGTACTCATTTGCGATTCATTATTGAGACGTAATGAAACCGAGCCGTTTTTGAAGAGATTGATAACTGGCGATGAAAAGTGGATCACGTACGACAAGAACGTGCGAAAAAGGTCGTGGTCGAAAGTTGGCCAGGCTTCACAGACTGTGACCAAACCTGGCCTAACACGAAATAAGGTGATGCTGTGTGTATGGTGGGATTGGAAGGGCATTGTTTATTATGAGCTTTTACCGCCCGGCAAAACCATCGATTCTGATCTTTACTGCCAGCAACTGATGAGATTAAAGGAAGCAGTCGAGAGAAAACGGCCGGAATTGATCAACAGGAAGGGTGTGGTCTTTCATCACGATAACGCTAGACCACACACATCCTTAGCCACTCAGCAAAAATTAAAAGAGTTCGACTGGGAGGTCCTAGTGCATCCACCATATAGCCCTGACCTTGCGCCTTCAGATTTTCACCTGTTTCGGTCTCTGCAGAATTCTTTAGGTTCTGTAAGGTTGACCTCAAGAGAGGACTGCCAAAACTATTTGTCCCGTTTTTTTGATCAGAAGTCCCAAAGTTTCTACAGTAACGGGATAATGTCTCTGCCCACAAAATGGCAGAAAGTTATTCAACAAAACGGTACATATATATTGTAAATAAATGTAGAAAAACTTTGAAAAAAATGTCTTGACTTTTCATACAAAAATACGAAAAGACTTTTTCCCCAACCTATTATATTGAAATCAGAAATATAATTAATCAGGTATAATATCGAAATTTTAGTTTAGATTTTTTTGTACAAATGTAGTAAAGAACACATGTATCAAGAACTTTTGGAATTGTTTTGACACCTGCGGAACAGAAGACTCCGTTAATACTCGTATACTCGTACCCTAAGTCCCACTAAATTCAAAAAAATAATTTGTCGGCTTTTGTTTTGGCAGCTCCATAACCAAAGCATCAATCGTATTATGGTATGGCCGAGTAGTATGGTAACTCATATTTTTGCTACAGCGCTTACAATAATCGAGATTTCAGCGTATCTAGCGTAAAACTAGCTCTATTATTATTGTTTTTATGAATACAACAATTTATGAAATATCCACGGGCACAAATAGAGCGGCTCGTTAGCTAGTTATTTAATTATTAAATCTTTATTACATATTCATAAAATAAATATTATTTATATAAATAAATTACTAAATCCTTTATGACGTCTAAAAATAATTTTTACATCATTCATGTGGCAGGGTATATACAATATGTTGACAAAATTCCACAAGTTATAAAAGTTTAAGCAAAATGTATACATATCACTGATATCACCTACTATGAAAGGGTATTTCACTGTCAATAATTAAATAAATGATTGAAACACTTAGTTGTAACATGTATAATGAAAGCAAATGTGTTTTGCGGCCCACTTCTCACAAATCTACCTTTTTAAAGGGGGTGCATGGGATCCATCAAAACCTTTGGCCCTAAGCCAACGTCACCTGCAAGATAGTGCTCCTGCTGGATGACGGACGAGGCTCTGGCGCAGGCTTTCCTTTTGGGGTTGAGAGGTCAGACAGCAGTCGCTCCCGTAAAGGCCAAACACAGCCACTTTCTTTCTTATCGACCTTCCAGCTTTGCCCGACTTCTGTGGCAAGTGGACGAGGGTTACCGTGCCATGGGCGAGCACGGCCAACGACGTAGCCCAAACTCACAAGAAAAAATCCGCTTCGCAACGTGGAACAATGGCACGCTGACTGGGCGCGCGAGGGAGCTGGCCGATGTACTCTCCAGGCGGATGGTGGCCGTGGCGTTCTTGCAGGAGACTCGGTGGATAGGCAGCAGATCCTTGTTCATTAGGAATTGCTACAAGCTGATCTACACGGGTGCACCTGGTGAGGAGAAGACCGGAGGTAAAACGTATAAGCGACTGACTAGTGGTCGTTAAGGTGCTTATCGAGGGGGTGCGCGCCGCAGGTCGGTTGTAGCGATGCCGATAAGACATCGTTCTGGAATAAACTCGGTGACGTGCTTTGTGGCAGCCCGTTTTAGGTGGTTATCTGAACGGTCATGTAGGTGAGATGGGGTGAATTTTTGCGTGATCACGGAGGCTTCGGGTACGGAAACCGGAATGCGGAAGGGAAAGAGATTCACGTACGTGTGCCGCGGCCGACCTGGCCGTCGTGAAAACGTATTTTAAAAACGAAACCGGACCACATAATCATCACTTCAGGAGCGAGAGGAACTCCACTCAAATCGACTTCCTACTCACTAGGAGAAACAACATCAGCAAAGTGGCCAACTGCAAGGTCATACTCGGCGGAGTTCTCACTGCGCAACACTGTCTTTAAACATTGTCATGTATCTCTGTGTGAAGCCCAAAGAAAAACGCCCGGAGTGCTATCAATGCCAAATCAGATGGGGGATGCTCTGCGAGGAGTGTTGAAACTATCGCGGTATTAAGGTCATGTCCCTCACCATGAAGCTCTTTGAGCGGATTATTGACTCTCGGATCTGACAGGAGTGCACTGTCTCGGAGTGTCAGTATAGCTTCCGCCCTGGTTATGGCACTATGGACCCTGCTTTCGCCCTAAGGATCGTCATGGAGAAATATGGAGCAAAGAATACGCCTTTGCATGTTCTGTTTTTGGACAGGAAGAAAGCCTTTGACTGTATCCCTCGCGTGATGATCTGGTGATCTGTATTGTCATTATTGCAAACATGTACCGAGATTCCTATTCAGTGGTTTGGACCGCTGTTGGTCTGTTAGCTGTTGCGTCCTTAGCCCGTTCCTGTTTAGCGTGATATTGGACGCACTGTCTGAAAGCATCCAAAATGCACATGAGCGGCCCCCGTGGCTACTCATGTACGCTGAAGAAATCGTGCTGGCAGATGCGGACAAGGGCTGGTTGGTGCGATGCGTCAACAAGTGGAAAAATTCATTTGAGAACGGTGGCCTGTAACTTAACGTGGCGATGACCGAATACCTGGCCTGCGTAACGACAAATCTCACACCCGTCTGCATTGACGAAAACATGGTCGAGCAGACGGAGAAGTTTAAGTACCTGGGATCTGAACTGCGTGCGTCCGGTGTAATTCACTGCGACATCAATTTCTGCGGCATGGGCAAACGTGAGATGTCTGGTCTCATTTGTGACCCCAAATGGCGGTAAGTAGAAAGGATAGGTCTATAAATCTATCACTAGGCCTGTCCTTTTGTATGGCAGTAAAGCGTGGCATGTGCTTGAGCGACACAAGCAAGAGCTGCGTGTGACTGAAATAAAAATATTGCGCTGAATGTGCGGAGTTCCGCGGAAGGACCGCGTCAAGAACTCGGGCATCCGCGGCAGCCTTCATGTTTGTGACATCTATCTGCGATATAATTACAAGAATGTCGCCTACGCTGATACGGCCCCATGGCACCGCTGTCCGGCCGAGGTAGATTGGGCCGGCCCAGGAAAGGCTGGCTTGACGTCGTAAGGGATGACATGCGTGCCAATAACGTATTGACCAAGGATACCGAAGAACGTGCGAAGTGGAGGAGAAGATGTGGTAAAGCGGACCCCGGGCCCGTAACCGCGCTAAGATGAAGAAGAAGACACTTTTGTCTAGAAGTGGCATTTTTATGTTATCTTAATTTGAAATAATACTGCTTGTAAACGATTAATATATTATTAATTTCATGACTGATACCTTATGGTATATTATTGTTACACTGTAAAAATATATGTGTGTTGCGACACATTAAATTCTTTTGTTTCAAGATGTTATTGTTTAATTCATTTTATTCTGTAGCTTGAGTATGCCATGCTCACTTAATTGTTTTTGCGGTGATGAAGTAAAAACTTAAATAAAAGATTTTAACTTTGACTACAGCTATTATATAACTTTAAAAAAAATATATATAATAAAAGTGAAATCACCCACGTGAGGCGATCCAATAACATCAAGATTAATTTTATAATTTTTAGCGCAAATATTTTTTCAAAGAAAATATAATTATTTTGTTAATATTTCCGTATAGTATAGAGTGTATAGGGCTCCTACCAAGATCTGAGGAGCCCAAGCCATCTGCAAGTGGTATACCTGCCGATCAACGGACGAGGCTCTGGCGAACATAAAAGTTCCCGGAAAGCGGCAATAGGAGCGTAAGACCAACAACATAAATGGCGAAGTGTGGGCGAATAGTATGCCTCCGCCTACCCCTTCGGGGAAAGCATGCCGGTGTGTTGGATGCACTGCTCTGTAAGACAACTTGTACAACTATATTAATTAAATAAATAAATAGCAATTTATGAATCATAAGCATTTATTTACAAAATAAGTAATTACATAGTTTTATTACTATCACACCAATTACTTAGTTCCAAGATAAGAATCATTGAAATTGTGTTATCGATACTAAATAACTAGGGCGGGCGAAGGTTTGTGTCACTTAGAATGCAGAACATAAGACGTTGTGACACAGACACTCGCCTATAGTACCAGACTGTCTCGTCTGGTGTCTTGGCTCTTGGCTTTGGGGAGTAGCGCCGGTCGCCGATCCCCCAAAGCAAGTCTGACTGTTATTTCCTTCACGTGGTTGCTGCCTGTTATAGGTCAGATTCCCTATGAAACTGACGTAACTGAAACGGTCAGGCGATCCCCCCCCCCCATCTATGTACCTCCCTACACTATGCACCTCCTACTATCCAATCCTCAACACTTTCCCAGCCATCCTATGTTCTCTTCCCCATCCCATCCTGTCCTACTAATGACTATGTCTTCGGTTCCAGCGGTGCTTTGGAGGGCGGCCCGTATGGACTATGCAGTCCTTCCTGCGCTAGGGCCTGCGCAGTTGAGCGCCGTAAGGGGGGATGAAGGAATCCTGGGAGGTTGAGCCGAGCAAGAGCGGTGGTTGTTCTCTTCGCAAGGCAACACGCCCCTTTGGTCTGGAGTTCTCTCACAAACGGTGGCCTCCCACAGTAGCCGAGTGGGGGGAAATGGTCAAGCGACCCATCAGAGGGCCGCGGCGAGGCGCGGGGAGGAGCTGGTTATTGGCCTCGGCTGATGGCCAGTTTGGGGTGATGGCCATGCTGAAGGGGTAAGTTTGCGTAGGTTTGAGTTAGCATGCGTATAACGAGCCCTGGATGTCGCGTCCTCTCATCCACTTCCTGTTGCCTATACCTGCCAGATAATCCTAGTGCACCGGGAATCGGGCACTCCCAAATGTGCGGGCTCCATGGAGGGTGGGAAATCTGGCAGGCGAATCAATTGATAAAAAAAGTATGGAGAAAAAATTAACTCCCCAACCATATACCAAGATGCCTACGGGCGTCGGGCCCGCTAGGGTAAAGGTCTCGAGAGAGACGAATGCGCATCATGCGCCTAATAGAGAAGCTGGGCTGCCAGGACCAACTGGGACTCCTCGGAGTACCAGCTCGGGCCAGGGAGACCGCTACATTGGAGCTCGTGGTGGAGTGGGCCAGCTGGGGCATACTGGTGCCCCTCGGGGGGCTGGTGGTTCCGGCATGGACCGTCTACCACGAGGGGGAGGCGAGCCTTCGGGCGTTCGGGGAATGATACCCCCCTTGACCGCTAGGACCGCAGCAACTCTGGCACCTAGTAGGGCAAGCGGGAGAGGACCTCCGGGGAGGGGTAGCATGCCTTTACCACGACCTGGCGGCACCCAGCGGCAGGGCGCACCGGAGCTTGGGCCCATGCGGACCGGCAATGGGGTGCCCGCTGCTGGACCATCGGGAAGGGGGAAGAAGTCTCGCCTAAGTGGTGCTCGCCGTAAGAAGGAATACCTCTTACGGCAGAATGCCGAGGAATCACTGGGCCCTACGGACAGTGCAAAGAGGTTGAGGGCCGACATCAGCGATGAGAGCCGGGGGGATGCCGATGCCAAACGCGTGAAGATGGGGGGATCTTACGCGGATGCCACGGTAGCCCAGAAACTGGCTATCATCGCTGATGAGTACCCAACCACAGTGATTAGTGACGGGCTAGCGGTGGCCATTCAAGGCATGGTGTGGGACCGTCTGGAGGAGACTCCTGACCCGGCTCCCGACATCAATATCGCAAACCTCGTCGGGGGGGTCATCCCAGTAACCTGCAGGGGGGATGACTCAGCTGACTGGCTCAGGGCCCTTGACGGTGCTACCGTTGAGGGTACTAAGATCAGGGTGGTTGATGCCAGGGATCTTCCTAGGCCCATCAAGATTGCCTGGAAATCCAGGAACGTCAGCCGCCTTGATATTGGCAGGGTCCTGCGTATGGTGGAGCGGCTTCATCCGGGCCTGAGGGCTACCCGCTGGAAGGTCCTCAATACCCTGCTGGAGCCGCTTCATGTTAGGCGCATAGTCCTCATGGACGAGGCCTCGGCTGCCTATATAAAGGAAAAGGGGTACATGCTCAACACCGGGATTGACAGGAGCACATTCAAGGTGCTGGAGGCGCAGGACAGACCTGAGGATGGGCCTGTCGATGCCGGGGTTGAGGCTACCGAGGAGGCTGAGGTTGTCGAGGACGACCTCGGTCTGCAAGACCAACCAGGCGGATCGGAGGAGACAGGGAGGATACCGTCTGGGTTGGTAGGGCCTCTTGGGGGAGAAACCACCTCCGAGTACATGGAGGATGTATCTTCTCCAAGAGGCGTTGATGACTGTCTGGGGGCCCTGGACGAACTGGTGTTGGGCCTGTCCTCGCCGTTGGACACGAGAGTGGACACGGACGGGGACATAGGAGACGAATAAGGCTTCCAGATGGATAACTTAAGGTGCGTGCAAATTAATTTACACCATTGTAAGGCAGCTACCGCCCTTCTGGCACGGGAGCTGAATAATGAGAAATTTGATGTTGCCCTGATTCAAGAACCCTATACTTACAAGGGTCAAATTCGAGGCTTCAATGGGCTCAACGGTAGCTTAATGTATTATTGTGATACTAATGACATGAGGACTTGTATCTATGTCAAAAGAGGCATAGATGCGTCTCCTCTTGCACAGTTTTGTTATAGGGATCTGACGGCAGTCATGGTCCGAAGGAGGAGGGATGGTGGAGGGCGGGGCATAATTATTGCCTCTGCCTACCTGCCCTTCGAAGAGGCGGAACCTGTATCAACCAAGCTACGGGAACTGGTAAATCACGGCAGACACAGCGATCTAGAACTCATTGTGGGCTGCGACGCCAATGCGCATCATGTTGACTGGGGCAGCTCAGACATCAACAACAGAGGAGAGAAACTCCTGGAATATCTGGTGAGTTCATCTTTACATGTTACTAACAAGGGATGTAAACCAACATTCTTCAATGCCCGAAGGGCGGAGGTAATTGACATTACAGTGGCTAATCAAAAAGCGGTAAGGTATATTACAGGATGGCATGTGTCGGATGAGGTAACGTTATCGGACCACAACTACATCTGCTTCAAGTATAGGGCTCAGGTCAGTAGGAGCACTTTACGTAGGAGGAATCCCAGAAACACCGACTGGTCAGGTTTCAGAGGAGACCTCGGGGCCGAGCTAGGCAAAGTTCAGGGCAGATTAAATTCAACAATAGACATTGAGTTTGAGGCTGACCGAATAACTAATGCCTTGCTCTCTTCATGGAAGGACAACTGTCCGGAAAGCAAGGTCACTGCATCAAAGCTACCTTGGTGGACGAAAGAGGTAGCAGAGATGAGAAGGGAAACGAGAAAGGCTTTCAATCGAGCAAAAGCTACCATGAACTTTGAGGAATACACCATCTCTCTAAAGCTATATAGCAAAATGGTACGCAAAGCCAAGCGTCAGGCATGGCGGGCACACTGCGAAGAGATAAGCTCACTTCCTGAGGGAATGAGATTATGTAAGGCTATGGCAACAACCAAGGCGATCCCACTCACGACTGTTAAGAAGTCAAATGGGGAGCGCACGGAGTCCATACATGAGACCCTAGACACACTTTTAAGGACCCACTTTCCGGGGTCAATAGCCCTAGGGGCGAATGATGATCCACTAAGCCTGGAAGACCAGATAAAACATACTTGCAGGGCAGACTGGACCATTGCAAAGAGAATTGTAGACGACAAAAGACTGAGATGGGCAACTGGTAGCTTCCAACCTTTTAAAGCTCCTGGCCCTGACGGAATCTACCCTGCAATTCTTCAAAAGGGAGCCTCAGAATTGAACACTCATCTCTGTAGGCTTTATAAGGCCTGCATATCGTTTGGATATATTCCGAAAGCCTGGAGAAAGGTTGAGGTTATATATATACCGAAGCCAGGCAAACCGGACTATGAAGAGCCACGTGCGTACAGGCCCATTAGTCTTCAATCGTTTCTTCTTAAGACCCTGGAGAAACTAATTGACCGTTACATTAGAGATGGTCCGCTCAGGAAACTTCCCCTACACAAGTTTCAATGTGCGTATCAATCCGGGAAATCAACGGAAACAGCACTACACCTAGTTGTTAAGAGGGCCGAGGCCGCGATCGAGAATAAGGAAGTGTGCCTGGGAGCCTTTGTTGATATAGAAGGCGCCTTCGACAGAACAACCTTTGAATCGATAAGAGCAGCAGCTAGGGACCACGGTATCCCTGACACGATCTGTAAATGGATAGACTGCATGCTTAAGGGTAGAATCATTACCTCAGGTAAGTTTGGTGAGACACTAATGGTTAAGACCACGAAAGGGTGTCCGCAGGGGGGAGTTTTGTCACCCCTCCTGTGGAGTCTTGTAGTGGATTCTATTCTAACCAAACTAAACCAAGGACCATATCAGACAATAGGCTATGCTGACGACCTTGTCATTATGGTCAATGGGAAGTTTCCCAATATCGTATCACAACTGATGCAAAGAGCCCTGGGTCAGCTTGAGGAATGGTGCGACGACAACCACCTCTCTGTAAACCCAGGAAAGACGACCGTGATTACATTCACTAAAATGAGAAACCTGTCAGCGTTGAAAACGCTGACTCTCTGTGGTACACAGCTGCCTTGGACTACAGAAGTTAAATATCTAGGTGTAATCCTAGATAAGGAACTAACTTGGAAGTCACATGTAGAACAGACCCTTAAAAAGGCTCTTAGGAGCTTTGGATTGTGTCGTTTTACTTACGGGAAAACTTGGGGGCTAAAACCAAGAATCCTAAGGTGGATTTACACAGTACTGGTGCGGCCTATAGTGACCTATGGGTGCATTGTATGGTGGCCTCGAGCGAGGCTATCTATTTGTAGAAATGAGCTCAGTAAGGTTCAAAGGGTGGCATGTATGGCCATTACTGGGGCATTCAGATCTACACCAACGGCAGCGATGGAGATCCTACTGGACCTACCGCCGCTGCATACTGTTATAGAGGCGGAGGCCTGGAAGGCAATCCACAGATTGAAAGTGGCTGGTCTGTGGGATCCGTCTAGTAACCAGGGTAAACATACAAGATGTGAGGCTAATTCCAGCCTCAAAAGGCTCATGAGTATGGGGACAGATAAACAATGTCCTGTATTCATGTTTAAAAATAAATTCAAAACAAAGGTCCCCACTAGGGATGAATGGGAGCAAGGGCCACCTACTCCTGATGTAAACAGCCTTGTCTGGTATACTGATGGTTCCAAAATGGAATCTGGTACGGGCGCGGGTGTTTATTCCAAAAACCATGAAATTAGCCAAAGCTTAGGCGAATATGCTACGGTTTTTCAGGCTGAAACATATGCAATAATCATATGTGCTATGAAGATCCTCGACCTGAACATCAGGGACCGAGTGATTTACATACTCAGCGACAGTCAAGCTGCACTCAAGGCTATCGCCTCAGTGCGAGTAGACTCAAGGCTGGTACTAGAAGCTGCTCAAACCCTTAACAGACTGGGCCGGACAAACAGGGTAACCCTCATGTGGATACCAGGCCACGCCGGATTTAAGGGGAATGAGCACGCTGACAGGCTTGCCAGACAGGGCTCGGAATCAATTTTCACTGGACCGGAGCCATGCATTGCACTCTCTATGAGTACAATAGCCACGACGCTAAAAAAGTATACGGTGGAGAAACATCTATCGGAATGGCAGCTGCTACCGGCGCTTAAGCATTCAAAGGCCTTCATCGGGGTGACAGGGAGCAGCTGGTGTAAGGCCCTCTGCGAAGGTAGCAGGAATCAAGCCAGAGTGATAATTGGGGCTCTAACAGCCACAAACAAAATGCTCCACAGGATGCGACTAGTGCAATCACCGCTATGTCGTAGATGTGGGGACGAAGAGGAGTCTATGGAACACCTGCTGTGTACCTGTGACTCGTTGGCTGCTTGCCGAATGAGTCTCCTGGGGGTGGCCTACCCACAACCAAGGGACTATGGGCTCCAATCTGCAAAAACTGTCATAAAGATGATGGTAACAATATTTGGAGATTTGGAGTGATAGGCAAGGGGATGCACAAAAGATCCGGCATAAGGGTCAAAGTGCGCCACGGTTAATCTGTGGCCCCCGCTATAAGATAAGATAAGAAATAACTAATAAACATAAATATATGTTTTAAAGTACTCATATGTTTACCTGTTGTCCAGTACCCATAGTATTGTGATACTAAATAATCTCTTCTCAGTTTGACCTAGATGACGCTGTGTGAAATGTCGAAAGATATTATTAATTTAATTAATATTTTAATAATAGAAAAAAGATGTATTTAAAATCCTGGTGACAGTAATAATCTCAACCGTTGCCGTCCACCAAATTAATTTATCCCGCACGTAGCGTGAAATATCTCGGGTCCGACCATTTGAAACGGGTACTGCCAGTGACGGCCCTGGATTTCACTAAAGAAAGTTTAAGTAAATAAAATGATATTTTCATTTCAAGTAATTTTGACACATAATTATAAATAAAAATTATTTCGAATTCATCATTCAACAAATCTGAAGTCACTAATCTTTATAGTAGATAGTAAAAACTCTCGATCTCGTGACAGGTAGGATAACAGGTCGGTTTAAAATTGTCCTGTAACGTATGGAATTAAGATGAGTCAAAACGTGAATGATTTGTGACTGACAGTACCAGTGCAATGCAAAAATTGTAGCAAGAAGTCGAAAGGATAGATAGCTTAAAATATCTGAGAAAACGAGATATAACTAAAAACTGATACCTATTAGGTAATGAGTGATGTGCACGGTAAACACGCCATAATGAACGTTCTCATAACTCTTTCAAATAAAAAGCGCTAATTTAGATTTTTTTTATAAACGAGAAGAAACAGACACGACGAAGAATCACGAAGTAGCTATTTAAGTGTTTCAATATTCACGTCGAGTCTCCATAATTACATATGCCGAATGGAGTGAAATTGTTCTATTGTCTTTAGGAAGTATTATTATCAAAGTTTCAAATGGATATGATAAGTACGCGTTGATAGACCTGATTACAGATAGCTTTAAGTGAATGGAAGAAAAAGATACATTAACAAATCTCAGTAATTACTTTCAGGCTATTGCTTTCCCAGGTATCTCAAGTAAACTTATATTTCTAATGCTGGGCAGAATAAGTAGCTCTTGGCATTGATGTGGGGCTTTATTAGTTTATTTTTCACATACTTTCCTTGACAATTAAAAGTATCTAAATAACGTGAATGGTTAAAATTGGTACATATATAACTGATTTGGTTGATATATAATTAGGGTTTAAATCCGGATTCAATAAAATCACGAAGGTGCAAATTGTGTTACATAGTTACATTACAGACTATTGTGTGAACTATGTACGTATCAAAATCGTCAAAGTCAATTATAATTGGAAAGCTTAAAAAATTATATGGTATCAACTAAGCATTAAAAACGTTACACATTTTAAATTCCAGCAATCTTCCGTTCCTGGGTGTCAGATCAGATAACTAGAGAAATTGACATTCTGGTATCAATCAGGCGGACAATAAAACAGCTTTCGAGTCAACGATCCCCGGAATCGTTCCGGATTGTCGCCTTTGAAGACGCTTCACGTACGCAGAATCGAAATGCTCCTGGGAATTCCCGTTCTAAAAGATGCAGTGCGACGGTAATCTTGGGCTTATTTTCAAACATCTCTAGAAATGCATTGCTGTGCGGTTGTAATATGGTTTGTATTTAAAAGAGTTTGTTTTTAATTTATTGTTTATTTACTGTTTCTCGCCTGTGGCTTTACTAGCCTGGCGTTTGGGACATTCTTTCATTTAAAGACGAGGCACGTCCTTATTGATATTAAACTCACTCTAAATCATTTATATATTAAAAATTAAGTTTGAAGCAAAATAAACTTACATACCATTTTATCACTACCATACCAAAAAGAGTGTAATGTGATAGTATGTTCCCGCGACATCATTCTTTGCAAATGCCTAAACATAAAAATAATCTTAGATAAAGTAGGACTTCCATTGTAGCCCACATTGTTTGTGTTAAATGCTTACTACTGATTTACAAACCTAATTAAGAAAGAATCAGGTTGTTCACAATGCGGACACAGTGAACCTTGAAGACGCATACGAGTTAGTGCAAAATAGTGGTACGGCGTGCAAGAAATCACGCTTCTGTATCATCAGCTTCGTGTGATTTAAGCCTTGGAGTGCGATTTGTTATTTCTGTTGCTTCTCATTCTAGCAAAGTTAATTTAGAAAATAACTTAAGGACATGTTATAAAAACTCCCCCTTGAGGCCATACCTATTGTGATCTAATTTCCATGCAGCATGCAATAAAGGTAAAATCGAGTAAGGTGATTGTAATTACGCTGCAGCTCTAAAATGGACATAAGTATTATACATTCCATAAGATCAAAGCGCACTGCTAGTTCACCATGAGATGTTAATTTCACATCTGAGCTGCAACGTAACAGGTTATCTGTCGACGACAAACGCCTAGAATTCAGCTTAAATTTGCTAAGCTAATAAGATTTCTGCTGTATACGGTGGTTTAATTTCAACTCCTTTATATTTCTCACAAGTTAGGTAAAGCGTTAAAAAAAATTATGTTTATTTGTGACACTTTAATGCACATTAATTTTTTGTGACACTTGTCATTGTTGGTACTAAGTGGGATATTAATTGATTTTATGTTATTTTTGTAATATACAAAACATGTACAGTTGATCGTTCCATTGAAGTTAACTACTTTTAAAGTTCTTGTTATTTATTTAAAACGAATCTTTCTAAAGTTACCACACGAAGTCGTTAGTCACATAATAGTAAGAGTAGACGAACAGAAAAATAACCGGATGATGGGCAGCAGCGTCATCATGCGTACTGGCTGGAACTGCGATCACCAACCTTTTTTTTCTATCGTCGGTAAAAAAATAGGAGGACCGGGAGGAGAGTGTGGGGCTCACTGCGGCAGACGCAACCACCGCAGTCTTACTCACTAAAAAACTTCCGACGACGCCCATCGCTGTTCAAAAAGGGGCGGGGGGTGGGGTTTGTAGCTTCTAGCACTAAATACTAACTAAATAATAGGTGTAACATTGTAAGGAAATATTTATTTATCAGTGGGCTTTATTAGGCTGAAATGATGAAAGTAAACATAAAATGTAGTAAAACGGCGATATTTTCTGGTTACTTCATTACTATAAATTTTTACTAAAGTTTTATGTTCAAAGCCAAACGTTGAATAAAACACTTGCGGTCAGGTTGCGTTGCAAATAAAAATAAATCATTCGAGAGAGGATAAAAAAAAATTTCCTCTCTAAAACAATTACCATTTCCTCGCAAAATTCCCTCGACTAAAGAGAATGCATTTTAGTAGCCACTATTAAAAATCCTATTAAAATTCAAACGGTTCGCCAACTACTTGAGCCGTTGTGAAAATTTAATTAGCCTTAAGTATTCTACGCGA
The DNA here is from genome assembly GCA_949126915.1 of Musotima nitidalis. Classification (NCBI taxonomy): domain Eukaryota; kingdom Metazoa; phylum Arthropoda; class Insecta; order Lepidoptera; family Crambidae; genus Musotima; species Musotima nitidalis. The sequence goes on from OX421431.1 coordinate 1,568,731, forward strand.
AACACTTTGTTTATTATTAAAGTGCGATTCAAGAAATGCTGGCGGCAAGCTTAAGGGATTAGACGGTCAGAGAATAAGCTGTCTAGGGCTTGATTTAAATGGAGTTGACTTCTGGTGGAGATTCTGATTCCGATATATATTAAGGTTGGTTGGCAACTTCTTTAAGCTCACTGCAATAAATATTAAATAAACACTAACTGATTCATTCCTTTTTAACACATAAGATAGTTTTGACGAACCCATCGGCGGCAAGTTTTATGTATAGATAATATACTTTTAAATGAAACATTCTCACGCCGATTCGACTATAAACTATGATTAAATAAATAATTTACATTAGGATTATGCTGCAAATTTCCAGCCGGGCTGAGTTTGTAAATAAAAAAAACAACACATACAAAATCAATCAAATTTGACAATCAATAAATTTTTTGATCAATTAAATTTAAAATATGTGAGATAATTTTAAAGTAGTCTAAATTAAGATAAAATTTTTAACAAATGTGTTTCAGTCATTTTTTTACTAGATATTTCGATCATATTTGAAGAATAGTTTTTAAGACGGTTTTCCATCTTTTCCGAATAGATAGTTTTATTCTTTTTAAAGTATAAAGTATTTTATTTGTTATTACAGTTAGCAAAGAGTCCTTTTTTAGAGAATAATTTTCAAGGACTATGATAAAGTAATCCCAACGCGCTACAAAGATGGTAAAGCGCTCCTTTCGGAAGCCATTTTGGTTACCGTCGAAGGAATTATATTTTTCAAAAAAGGAGTAAAGATTTTTGCACATTATGGAGGCAAATATATCTCTGACGATGTTAAATTAATAATAATAATTAATATTTCTGACACTTACACCAATTATTTAGTGCCAAGATAAGTATCATGAAAAACTTTTGTTATGGATACTAAAGAACGGATAAACATACATAAATATTAAATACTTCTTTTTTTTGTAAATGCATACTTAATATACATAGGAAAACACCCAGACTAGAACAAATATTCATATTTGTACACACAAATATTTGTCCTATGTGGGACTTGAACCCACGACCTCAGAAGTGAAGTTCGCAGCCACCACGCCACATCGGTCGTCAAATTGATAAAATACCGCGATTGAACGGTAATTGTTTGGGTTAGTTTTGAATCCTTTTTTATGTATTGGCCTAAAAATTTAAATTTTTATATAATTTTGGAAATGTGCCTTCAAGGAAGGATTGGTTTATAAGCATGGTATAAGGACGAGTTAATTTGTCGGCACAATTTTTTATGAAAATTGGTCTACATATATCAGAATTTCAAGAATATGTTAAAAAAGTTAGCTATGATTTTGGGGTTTTATAAGAATTTATAATGATTTTTATGCCAAATTGTGGTTTTAGATGGATTTGCATCCACGATCGCTTTCAATTCCTGATTGACAACTAGGGTCTAGGGCCGTCCACGAGATTTGTTCTGAAGGTCAACATTTCAATAACGAAAGCGTTGGAACCAAAACCGTACCGTATTTTATTTTACAGTGGCTTCTGAGTACACATCATTAATCCTTCGAGCGGTTTCTGCTGCGCTCGTGCCACGATGGAACTCGTATTCAAAATATGCAGTATTTTAAATTTTCCATATTGAGCATAGAACGATGTCATAACAAAATGAAACGGCGCGAAAACAAATGCGTTATCACATTCAGAACACGAATAGACAAGCTTTAAATTGAGATAAATTTGAATTTAGAATTCCTAGCCAAACGCCGAATAATTTAGATCAAAGTGGCCAGTTCGATAAAACGCCAATTTTATATGTACCTACTGTTTTTTTTATTTACCCTTGACTTATTATTTATTTACCCTTTACAGGAAAGAAAAAGATTAAAAGATTTTTATAGCATCAGTTTGCAATGAAACTCCAATATTTTATTTAAAGCCCCTCACGGTACACAATAGGGCGAATGTCGAAATTGTCTGCCTTCTGCTTTTAATGGTCCTAATTCCTAACTCAAGAAAAATCTTGTACGAAGTTCCCCTGTTAAGTGCGTCCTGAGATTTGAAGATGAGTGAAAAGTTGAACGCGTTGCTTAAAAACTTTCTTACGTTTAATCGTAAAATATAGTGGTTTTTGGTTTTTCAACTCCCATTTTTACAAACGTCACACAAGTAAAATAAATTTTAATTCTTGATAAAATTTAATTTATAAGCAAAAATTTTCATTATATTTTGACGTATTTCTGCCTCTCGGACAACTCTCCGAGGCTGCTTCGTTACCCTGCTGAGGTTGCTTTTTTGTCACTGCTTCAATTTTGAGAATTGGTTACATTTTAAAGAGTTTTCTCAATCTGTATTTAAAATAATTAACCACTGAAAATAAATTAAGTTTGTTAAGCTATTGCATAGCTTCTATCGCGGGCCTTGAGCGTGGAGACCAAATCCAGAATTTCCGTAACGAAAAAGAAACCTTACACCCCCACTCCGACCGGCATAGCGGTGATACTTTATAGTATTTCCATCTATTGATAAATAGCAAAACTTTTTGAAATATAACGTTTGTCTCTAAGTTCAGCAACCAGCCTTTAGATGGCATTGGTTGTATCAGCGTTATTGTTTTTTTTATGTATAGGTAATACACATTAATGCCGCGCAGAGAAAATATATATGATATTATATCTATATAAATGTACATAAAAATAAATAATTATAATTGCATAAGTTGATAAAAAATGCTATGCAATAGCTTTACCGCGGCAGTCTCCGAGTGCCACACGTCTTTTTTAACCTATTATTCTTATCTTTATATTCCTCTTACACTATAACATATTTTATGAAATGTACTGAAATTATATGAGAGATAAATAAAGAAAACAATCGTACTGTTGTCCGAATTTCACTTGGTCAATAACTGCTTTTCCGCCAACTGCTCGTCCACCTGACAATTCCGAGACGTTTCTCATCTATTCCATTTAATTACGCTCCTAATCGACCCAATTCCCAAATTGATTCCGCTCTAAAGAATACGAAACTATGTACACATAAATATAACACGCGTACGCGAATATAGCTTTTATTAGTCGAGGTGTAAGGGCGTAGTATATATTATGTGTATAGAACTGCGAAGATGTTTTCGCTGCTAATAGAATGACAAACACCGAACGATGTAGAGGGATTGCTTGTCATCCGTCAGAATCCCTTTTCAGAAGGTCTTTCCCAGAGGGGAGTTGCGGCGAATAACCTTGTAAGTGAAATATCAAATTGTCTTTTAATAAAAGCTGAAGGTCTTTAATAACTAGGAATCTGAACAGCACAACAATTATCTGTTGAAAAGTCAATATTTCTATATTCAAAAATAATATGCTTCTAATTAATATTATGAACGCTTAAGTCACTTAACTGTTTCTTCTCACATGTCAATCATTGTAGAATAGAAATAAAACTGTAAGTGTAAACTGTAAGACAGATGTCTTGGTTTCCTCGAGTATTCATAAAATATAAAATTAAAACCTTAGTAATGTAACCTAACGTAACCTTAGTGTACTTAATTCAGTAGACTTTGATCTACTTCTTAATAATGTTTCTCCCTTTTCCTTCTCTTGGTTCAGGGCCTACCTAGATGGTCGTTTGCAACGGGTCCGCAATGACGAGTCTTACTCTGATTGTTGTTGTCTTGTCGCTGGTGTACTTCGGTGTACTCAAATAATTTCTTTAAAATTACATTTCTATATAGACGATTTAATATCTATAGGCATTTTAAGCCTGCGGAGATGGGTTGTGCTATTGCTGCTCTCAATTGTGATTTGGGCCGCATAATGTCCTGGGCTCAATCGTTTGGGCCTCTAGTAAACCCTAGTCAGTCTCAAGCTATTGTTGTTGGTGGTAGACACTTGCGTAACATGTTTAACTTTTCTTTAGTGCCACCTGTGGTCTTTGATAGCATACCTATTAATTACAGTGATACAGTACAAAAACTAGGTGTATTATTTGATGATTATTCGTCATGCCAGGCGCATGTGGTTAATGTCAGTAGCAAATTTATTTCTTCATTTACTCACCCAAGTGCCTCCAGGATTTTGCCATTAGCTACGAAAGTGTCCTTAGCTCAATCCCTTCTTCTTCTATATTATCATTAACTGTGCAGACACTAGTTATTTGAATGTTTTTGAGGGGCTTTTAAACAAGCTCGAACGCTTGCAAAACAGTTGCATTCGATTCATCTTTGGTCTTCCGTAAGCAAGTACGTCGGCTCCTAATCAGGTTACGCAGTAATACTCAAATCCTCTGCCTCCTTTATAATGTTCTTTTCAAATCCTTCCTAGACTTCATATTTGCGTAAGCGGATTTTATTTTCTCCACACTCGCGATGTTCTTTTTAGGCCTCATCTTCGTTACCTTCTCTAATAATTATGTAGTTTTCGTTTAATTATAGGTCTAATTATTTTTTGGAACCAAGTTATTTTTTTTATATTTAAGTTCGACTTTAACGGATTCGGTTCGTAATTAACGAAATGCTCGTTTTTATTATAACAAGAGAAAGTATTTTTCGTACACTACAGTGTATTTGATTGCATAACATGTTATCGGGCACATTTGTTAATATTCCGTCAACATTCTATCGTCACAAAGCCTTTTATCATTTACAAATATAGGAGTTTTATGTGATAATAATGTACCAGTACAGTACAAAATCTGTGACAGACCTATCTCATTAATGTGGCACTCAATGCCTTGATACGTAATATTAATATGCAATAAGTGATATTTGTAAACGCTGGACAACTAATGGTAAGTAAAATCATTGTAAATAATTAGAAGAAAAATATTTATTTGACATAGAAAAACAAGCAAGTGTTTAATGTTTTCATTATATAAGAGTATAAGAGGTACTTAAGTTACTAACATTTGTGTTTATTATTTGGTTATGTTAACCTGAAGAACAACTTATAAGAAAAGAAAATAGATTTCCTTGAGTGTAAAGTATTTTTTTTTTAATGACAACAATCAGCTTTCTGTGGATGTAACATGGGAATGAGAAAATGATTGGAGAAAATGTGAATAAAATAATACCTTGTAAATAGTAAAAATAATAATATACTCTGACTTCGGGCTAAATCTCATTAAACGGAATAGGTAAAAAGTAAAAATTTAAGTAAAGTATTTTAGTAAACGCTTTATTTTTATTCGTCTGTGCAACTGAAATTCAGCCAAAACTGGTTAGACCAGTGAGCATATCCTGGACCCTAAGTCACGTCTAGGGCAACCGGGATAGTGATAGGATATGATGATGGCAACATTTTCTGCATGAGTTTGATTCTATTTATTTATATATTGTAATAAATATTAGGTGTATACGGGATCCTACTAAGATCTGAGGAGCAGAACTGCCCTGCTGAACTACGAACGAGGTACTGGCGAATGTGAAAGTTCCTGGTAAGCGACAATAGGCTTGCCACATATTACGTGGGACCAACAATATAATTGGCGGAATTGCGTACTTGGGGAAACAGGCGTCATTATATGTATGTTATAAATATTTTATGAAACGTATAAAATAAATATTTTTAGGAAACCTTTTCTTATTTTAGAGAACTTTGGAATTATGAGTAAGACAGACGTACTGCCTAATCAAGATCTTACAAAATCTGCGCAGTCTGATTCAAGTGATCTTAGTATAGTTACCCCAGGAGTTTACTATCCTCGACATAGTGAGTTATTGTAGTCATAAGTTTTATTTATAGTTGAAAAATAACCTTAAAGTATAAAGAAAATTGCATTTAGTTATTAACAATAAGAATATTTTAAATTAGAAAAAAATAAATTATATTCTTAAGTAATACCACATGTACTGTTTTATTCGATTCACCTACAAAATATTACTAGTTATTCGCAACAATATTTTTTAATTTTTTTATAATTATTATGTTCGTGGTATATTTTCAGAATTCTTTAACCATTTTCCTCGAGACTCAACAAGAAACAGAAACGGAAGAGCTGTGTTAAAAGATGGGGAGTTCAATACTGCCAAGTTTTCACACAAGAATTTTACGTTTTTTTCGAATTGTTTCGTGTCTATGGTAGAAGCTAGATGGAGATGGACACTCTTGAGCTTCTTCTTAGCATATATAGGAAACTGGCTTCTATTCGGATTGGCTTACTGGTGCATCGCACTCACTCATGGAGACTTGACTGAGGATCATCTCCCACCGAATCAAAATATGTCGTCCTGGACACCTTGCGTAGAAAACATATACGGCTTCACATCTACATTCCTATTCAGCATCGAAGTTCACACCACAGTGGCTTATGGAAAACGATCGATAACTCTGGACTGCCCAGATGCTATATTTGCTATGTGTATGCAATGCATAATTAGCTCAATATTCCAAGCTTTTATGGTTGGAATACTTTTTGCAAAATTGACTAGACCTAAAGCTAGAACACAAACGATATTATTCAGTAAGCATGCTATAATAAGCTTGAGAGACGAGGAAATGTGCATGATATTCAGAGTCGGCGATATGAGAAAATCTAGAATATTAAATATCAAAGCTCACATGTTTCTCATAAAACTACAAACTGAGTATCGTTATGTTGACGGTAATGAACAAATCGAACTTAAGTCAGTCATGGATAACTGTGAGTCAAGTTTCTTTTTATATCCATTATCAGTAGTTCATGTTATAGACAAAACTAGCCCTTTATATCAGATGTCAGCAGCAGATTTACTGTGTGATAAGATTGAAATTTTAGTAGTATTTGAAGGAATAATTGAATCAACTGGTCAACCTGTTCAAGCCCGATCAAGCTATTGTGAGAGCGATATAATATGGGGACATAGATTTGCCCCAATGATTACTTACGACGACAAAAACGACATTTACAATGTAGATTTTTCTAAGTTGAGTAATACTGAACAGGTTGATACTCCGCTGTGCTCAGCAAATGAGTACAAACGAGTTGTATCGGTGATAAGTTTGGAGAATAGTCCTGATTTACATGAAAACCACAATAATGTTCCCAGATGATCTTGCTTGTGATTATTGACTTATAAAATTAGGGAAATGATGTAAATCGCAATAATATGATGTAGTCTCAAAAAATATAAAAATAAATGCAATAAGCATCCAGTCACAGCGTATCGCAGCGGCGACAGTGCGGCGATCCATGCGGTTACGCATATACTATGGTCTTGCGTTATGATGAGAGAGATTTATATACATTGTCACGCCGCTTTCTGGAGAGATTTATCTTTGTACGCAAACGAAATGACAACAGTGACTCAACATCATATAGATGTAAGTTTTAAACGTCTATTAAAAAAATATAAAGTCCATCACTCATAAGAAAAGACGCACTGACACCCTTTGACTGAACTCCTTTTGCGTCGCTCCTGCGCCGCTTACTATCTACTACTAACTACCTTCTATTTTCGTTTTTCAAAAAAAATAAGATAAAATAATTTAAACAACGAGTAGTTGAACAATCATTTCCATCTTATAAAACCATAAATTTAGACTAAGTAATGAAACTGCCTTTGTGAATATTACTGTTTAAAAATATTTAATTACATATATTTTTTTACAATATACATGACTTTTTTTATCTTAGTTGGTTAGTTATAAAAATTAAAAATTATGAAGTAGTCAGTTAAGGCTGGGATTTTTTGTAGATTTGGGATAACAGACCCTAAAATCTAAAAATAATTTTTGACCTTAGGAATACGTAGAGGTAGCAAGCTAAAATGTACCTATACCAAAATCTCTGTCCTGCAATCAGTCACCACTGTACGAAACATGCTTCTTTATTACAAGCAACTATTATTTACAAGCAAAACTATGCCCATTAAAGGCATAAAATTAAATTAAAAATTAAATTAAAAATTCATTTATTCAAGTTTGGCTCAATAGAGCTCTTATGAATGTCATACTTATAAACTAACGCGCCCATTCACTGCGGGCGGGAGCTTGATCGTAAAAGAACGGGCAAGAAAATCGTCAAGGTTGGTTTTTTCTCCCGCCAGTTACAATTAAAATACATAATATTAAAACAATTGTGTTCTGCAGTCACAAGATTTGAAAAAAAAAAAGGGAGACAGAACTCTTTTTTTACCAATATTAACATAATTACGGATAAACATAGTAGACATGAGCAAACGCGTTACGCTCAACCATATTTTAGGGAGCGCAACGATCCGACGCATGACGCTACCACCGCGGAAACATATAAGTGAGCGTGATATACTCAAGCTGGATAAAAGGATTTAAGTAAAAATAACATTAATATTAGAAGACTGAATTATTTTAAATGTGCTGCAAACCACAATTTTGTTACTGTAAAGTGGTATACCATATGGTATCAGTTAAGCTATGCAGCCATCAAAACAATTTCCAAGAAATCGTATATAAGCAGTCTTAATTAAAAATTAAAATTATAAAATTACATAGACAATGTATGTAAGTAATCGTTATATTGTAAAGAGGGCCGCAGAACACAACTTTTATCATTGTAAATGTTACATCCAAGCGTTTTTGTCATTAACGTAATCATTAACCGTGTAATACCCTTTCTTGGTAAGTGATGTCTTAACGGTTTGCTTAAACTTTTCAAAAGGCAAATCTAAAATATCTTTTGGAATTTTGTTATAATATTGTATACCCTGCCCCATAAACGATTTGCGAATTTTATGCAGGCGTAAAAATGGATTTAATAATTTATTTCTATTTCTAGTATTAAAACTGTGATCATCACAGCGCCTGTTATAGGTTTCTATGTTTCGTTTTATAAATATTATACTATTATAAATGTATTGAGAGGCAACAGTCAATATACCTATTTCTTTAAACTTTTCTCTAAGAGTTGTCCGTGAGCTTAGTCCGTAAATAGATCTTACAGCCCGTTTCTGTAAAATAAAAATTGTGTCTATATCTGCTGCTAGTCCCCACATAAGAATACCGTAAGACATTAGGCTATGAAAGTAACTAAAGTATACCATTCTTGCCGTATCAACATCTGTTAATTGGCGAATTTTGCGAATAGCATAAGCTGCGGAACTAAGTTTGCCAGCAAGAGTATCAATATGTAGAGCCCACTGAAGTTTTTCATCTATAGTTATTCCCAAGAAAACAGTAGAATCTACTAAATCTAGTTTCTGACCGTCAATAATGATATTAGTTTCGAGTTTCCTTACGTTTGGAACAGTGAATTTAATACATTTCGTTTTTTTAGCATTTAGCTGTAAGTTGTTAACAGTAAACCAACGAAGCAGCTCTGCAAGGGCATCGTTTACATCGCTAAAGTCCTTTTTATGTCGATCAATATTAAATACTAAAGAAGTATCATCAGCAAATAATACCATCTCACAACGCCTACTCATAAAAAATGGCAAATCATTTATATAAACTAAAAAGAGAAATGGTCCTAAAATTGAACCCTGAGGGACCCCCATACGCACAGACGACCCGGGTGATCTAGTTCCGTTAATATCTACCGTCTGAATTCGTGAACAAAGATATGATGACAATAACTTTTGGGCTAAGCCTCCTATACCATAGTATTTTAACTTAAGAATTAGAGTCTGGTGGTCAACACAGTCAAAAGCCTTAGACAGATCACAAAAAACTCCTAGAGCATTCTGCGATAACTTCCAAGCTTCAAAAATATGCTGCATTAAAGCTGCACCAGCATCTGCCGTAGAACGGCTCTTTCTAAAACCGTACTGCTTTTTATGTAGAAGATCTTGTGAATTAAAGTAATATGTTAACTGATTAAGAATAATTTTTTCAAAGACCTTACTTAAAACTGGTAAGATTGAAATAGGTCTATAGTTACTTTTGTCCTCTTTGCAACCGGATTTATGTAAAGGAATAACCTTACTCAGTTTCATTAAGTCCGGAAAGGACCCTTGATTAATACATTCATTAAATATGAACGCAAGGTATGGGGCAATAGAATGTATTATTGATTGAATTACTTTAGTGGACATATCCCAAAAATCACCCGTATTTTTAATTTTTACTTCTTTAAAGGATTTTAAAATATCTACATATGTGATATATCTAAATTCAAAGATGGAATTGGAGACTGGTACATATTCCGAAAGAAGTGATACAGCAACTAAAGGAGACGAATTTAGACTTGAAGTTGTCTCTATTGGTATTTTCGCAAAGAAGTCGCCAAATATTTTAGCTACTTCTGCTTTACATTCTACAGTTATATCATTATCTTTAAGGACAAAGGTATCATCTTTGGGCGCACGCCTGCCAGATTCGCGGTTTATAATATTCCACGTTGTTTTGATCTTACTATCCGACGACTTTATTTTATTTTTTATGAAATCGGATTTTGCTGCAATACATACCCTTTTAAATGTCTTAGAATATCTTTTAACATATTCAATAAAACCTGGATTATGATTGCAATTCTTTAAGTTGTACAATTCATAAAGTCGCCGCCTACTCCTATATATACCTGTTGTAGCCCATTCACAAAATTGAAGCTTCTCAAAACGTTTAGTAGACTTAAGGGTAAAAACATTATTAAACTCATTTTTAATTAAACCAAAAATATTAGCATAAAGAACACCCGGATCGTTGTGCGAAAATGGGACTGAACCTATTTTTTTATCTATACTGTTTTGATAGTACTCCAAACGGTTATTTGTTATTGGTCTATATTTTATTAACTTAGGAACTTCCGGCTGATTATATTTAAATGACACTAATAACCCGCAATGGTCAGACGGTAGGCAACTCAATAGATCCTTAAAAGATGGGTTACATTCCGAAAATACGTTGTCTAGACAAGTTGCACTATGTGCTGTTATCCTAGTTGGCTCTAAAAACTGATTTCTTAAATTAAAGCTTTGAAATAATGAAATTAAGCGTGTGGTTGTCACTGTTTTTTCAAGAAGATTAACGTTAAAGTCGCCACAATATATTCTGACATCGTGTCATGTATGATATTGTCACTGGTATTGAAAATGTATGTATTCAAGATAGGCTTGACTTAGAAGTGTGAACGTCACTTAAATCTACTTTACTAGACTATCATCATTTGTTATTGTCATTTAACATTTTTTAGAGATCTAATCAAATTCTGATCTAAATTTTGTTTCTTAGTAGCTAACTTATAAAAAGAATAATTTAATAATTTAAATTTCTACATATATTCTAAAATAATTCATTCAAATTAAATAGTTGCGAGTTTATAAACACTCGAAGGTTTGACTCTCATTATTGCCAGGCTATTGACTTGAAGAACTTTACGAGTTTCTAAACTTTGCTGTGTTCAAATATAACGAGGATAAATTGCGTACCTACTCACAAATTTCAAGTGGTAGATAAAATCACGTTTAGTGTTTAATGTTGGTTAATTAACTGAGAACTAAGCTATGTGGTAATATGTAATAATCCTAGAAGTCAGAATATAGGTCAGAATATAGGTAGGAGTATTATTTAGTGTTTTATAGGTAATAATTATCAGACTTTTCCATTTTTAATAATACTTATCAGTTCAACTGTAGCATGTAGTTACTGTGTACATGCGGTGCTATTAACAAAGAGAAGGAGGAGACTCGCTAAAGCCGCAACAAATACATATATCAAACATTCCACAATCACCAGCTCTCCGCCAGAAGCGCTACTAAGGAGGAGATTAGTTATACTACATAGTTTTTATGTATGGATTTGAAGCGGCTTGTGTTTAAGGGTGCCGTACTAAATGTTGACCAACTGGACCTTATTACTAAATCTTCACCGTTCTTCATTTGTCAGTCTGTGGGTTAGCTATATTTAACTTATTTATAATTGTATAGACACTGTAAGACGGTTAATGCAGTATTTGAATTAAGAACTGCTAGTGGCAATTAAGCTTTTAATTCATTTCTTTATAGATTTGCAAGATGACATTTCAATTGTTACAAAATAAGAATAGACCCGGTTAACCTTTCCGGTTCGGATGAACCTTTCTTCGCCCGTTAGCTGGCTATTCCAATACGGTACGTGACTGCGGCTTCGGTACTATTTGATTTTCATTGATAAAAATTGGGCACCCTTTGTGCACCGTAATGTGGGAAATTATGGAAAATGTTTTATAGCTCAAGATGGAGGCTTTTTGTAACGAATGTTTGCGAGAGGCAGCGATTTATGGCTCGATTTCCATTTTTTTTGCCGAGATATGCGAGAAAATGCACACATAATAATTTTGTTATTTTGTATCTCATTTGGTTATATTTAGCCAGACTGGGATAACATATATGATGAGTAATACTAAGAGGTAAATTATCTTAAAAGTTAATAAACGTATTAACAGTCATTTGAATAACAAAAAAATATGTACTAGGTATTAGTTTTAAGCTATTGCATAGCTTCTATCGTGTATAATATTCTATAAATAGCAGAAGTTTTAATGACTTCAAATCTCACGCTCATCATCTCACTTATGCTTATTTTCATATAATTGAAATATTTTAGTTTTATACTTGTAACATGTCAAAGTTTATAGCTTCCCCGTCTTCATAATCGATACCAAACGAACCTAGCATATTATATAACTATATTATAGTTATATAATATAGCTATTTAGAGGAGTCACAGAATATGGCTAATCCAAAAACAACTCTTTGAAGTGCCAATTTTGTAAAAGTTACAATGACATTTCTCTCGTAGTGTCAAGATTAACGAATGGTTCCAAGATTCACGGTAGTAATATATACATTTCAAAGTAAAAACAAAAACTATCACAGCTGAGTCACTATTATACTTATCAAGATATACCTACCTACCAACTGAAAAAAATATTGACTTTATGGCATGCAATTATTTTGAACATAATAAATAATTGGTTATCATGGGGAACTCTGCTTATCAACCCGGCAGCTACAGAACTAGCGCGTGGCACTGACTTCGGCTGTATTGTGACTACCTAATACTGATTCTATTATTAAGCCCGTGAAAGAAACTCAAGGATGAGGATTTTAGCTCTTGAAAAAAAAACGATACCTATAACTGTAAAATAAAATAACTGCTCTTAGGCATAGTCCGAAAAATAAATCATTAGTTATAATATGTATTTTTTATATGAGTAGAGTTTTATAGTATGTAAAATTTTACAGAATGTATAGCATTTGTTGGTGCCCGTCGATAATTCTGTGGTCAAAAATAAACATTACAATATCTTTTTAACCCCTGACGCAAAACGACGGGATGTTGTAAGTTTGACATGTCTGTGTGTGTGTAAATGTGTATGTGTCTGGCTGTGGCATCGTAGCTCCCAAACGGATTATCCGATTTTAATGCGGGTTTTTTTTTTGAAAGGCATATCAGTCGAGAGTGTTCTTAGGTACATTTGGTGAACGAAAACGGTTCAGGGGTTCAAGGTCATCAGGTTGTTTGTTAGGTGTGATAGGAATGTTACACGCTCATTTTGCTTGCAAGCATATGTGGGCCCGACATTTGAAACACTAATGTCTTCTGGAACCACTGAGCTGGTCTGCTGTTAGGGCACGAAGATAGGAGACGTAACCCTGGACTGCCTTTTTGTAAACCCATAAGAGTTTGGGCTCGTTGGATTTGTCTCACCTAGTTCTCTTTATGTTTCTAACTGATGAGGACCTAATGCTGGAAATGGCGGATGAAACCCTGGAATGCCGGAATGAATCGGATAAACCAATTTATATTTTTACAGAAAAGGCTCCGCTATAAGGTCGTGGGTTCGATTCCCAGACAGGACAAATATTTGTGTGCAAGAACATGGATATTTGTTCTGGTCTGGGTGTTTCCCTATGTATATTAAGTATTTATTTACAGAAAAAAATAGTATTTATATATGTTTATCCGTTATTTAGTATTCATGAAACAAGTTCTTAATGATACTTATCTTGAAACTAAAGTAATTGGTGTAATTGTTAGAAAATATTTATTTATTATTTATTTTTACAGAAAATCATTTATGACCAAAGTTTAATCTTTATTGATTCTTAATCTCTGCAATTCTCCCAGAGCCAGTTTGTCATGAGGATTGTTAAACAGCTTTCTTCATCTAAACTTTTTACGCGGCTTAAAGCCACCTTTTGCAAAAAAAATTTAGCCCTTTTCAACTGTGGTACCTTGTAACTTATGTACAGTAACAGTCCAACTCAGAATTATTCGAAACATTGTTCTCTCGATGTTACCGTACCCTCTGAGAGTTTGAAAAAAGGTCGGGACTTTTTTAAAATTTAGAATTTCATTTTTTAGTTCATGCTTTTTGAAGGATCTCCTTAATTTTTCATTCTTTTATTTAATTTCTTTTATTTTTCTTGCTATTTAAGGGTACCTTTGGGTTTGATTTTAAAATTGTCTGTTATATCAAGTCATCAAAATGGTACTGGGTAGAAAAACAAAAACACCTCAAGTAAAAAATTTGATGCTGCGGACGTACATAATATAATCGTACTACAAAAGCGCGCCATAAGAGCTATCTATATTCTTAAGTCCAGAGATATGTTTAAGGAAATTAAAATATTAACGGTTGCATCACAGTATATATTTGATAATATAGATAATGTATGTTCACAAAAACATTAATAAAAATTCAAAAGTACATTATTTTAATACTAGGAATAGAAATAAGCTCTCTCTGCCAAATTATCGACTTCACAAAACAAAAAAACATTTTTGGGTAATGGTATCAGATTTTATAATAAAATTCCGCTCGAAATAATTGATCTACCATTGGCAACTTTTAAAAAGCAGTTTTTTCAAAAGGGGTTCAATTATGCTGATAATGATTACTTATCGGATAAACAAGCTTGGGCTTAACATTTTCAACTTGTATGTGTGTAAATTAGAATAAAAAGTCAGTCCTTGTCGTGACTATCCCCTATTGTACAGGCTCAGCTCAGTTTTACAATACATACTTACTTGACTGTGATTGAAGGTTCCCTTAGTGCTACTTTATTGGTTACGGCTTCGGGGGACCCGTTCAGTATCTTCAAATATTCACTGTGTGTGTGTGTTGTATTGTTATATTTGATTGATTATTTAAATGAGCATAACCTGTGAGTTTCTTGTCAGTTCTTATGACAGAGCGGGGGCTCGGAACTGGCACTAAGATTTACTAACACCTAATTTTTATTTTTTTGCATGTAAGTGAACGTTATTTCAGTGTAGTAATATGTAGATTTTTTTATTTTATATTGTTTTCAAGTGCTATGTAATAGTTTATGAAATAATTAATGCAAAATATCATCGCTCTGGTCTTTTAGACAGAGCAATCATAGCCATAGCGATCAAAAAAAGATCATAATATAATAAATATAGCCTAAAATAAAAACTATAGAAAGCTGTGTCATGCCCGGTCATGACTTTTAATTCAAATTGTGCCAAAAATATTGTTAAAACAATTAAAAATATTTTATTACTATGAAGATTAACTATTTGTTATGTAGTATAAATAAGTTGACGGCGAAAGTTGAAGTTGAGGGCGGCCCCCAACGCGATGGACCGATGATCTGGTCAGGGCGGCGGGGAGCCGGTGGATGCAGGCGGCAAAGAATCGATCTACGTGGAAAGCAATTGGGGAGGCCTATGTTCAGCAGTGGACTTCAGATGGCTGAAATGATGATGATGATAAATAAGTTGGGACATATGAACCTTCTCATTAAAAAGTTAAGCAATTTTTTTTTCATTCAAACGGGAGTTGGGTCAACCCAGGGCGATCAGAATTTTAGGGTTTAAGATTTTTTTTCAAATATTTATAATAAACTTATTCATAATATTAGCCGTGTACCACGTAGATTAGACACCAAACTGTATATAAAAAATATTATAAAAACATTCGATTTCAAAATGGATTTATCCAGCCCGACACGATAAAAAATGCCTCTGGAGATCGACCCATCGTATTTACGGCCCATTTCTGATAATTTATTACAGAGTTCTATTGTTAATTCTTAAAAGTATTTATCAGATGAAAAAAACTTGTGGGCAATTTTTCAAACAAAAAATCTTGATCCACTACTGACAAAAATATAGGTGAAAATAATATGAAAAAATACACATACAAACAAACATTACCTAGACCCCCTCCTTTTGTGAAAACACTTAAATAAATTTTGTAAATATTAACATAATAGCATCATTAGAATGTAGCATTCTGATTTGACGCCATTCCACGATTCCTTTCAATGTATTCCTCGAGCAAGTTGAAAATTAAATTTACAACAAATGTGCTCTGAAGCACTTCACAAACGAAGCCGTAGAAATCGCAAAGTAATATTAAAGTCACAATGTTGCCCAGAATGTGTCGTATTTAGATACGGTTTTGTCATCGCGATGTAGAACGATATGCGGAGCTCATGAGATGTAGTCCTAGAATGCTCGATTTTATTCGAGACTACCGAGACTCATGTGATGAATGAAAAACGTAATATCCAATACAATATTATATATAAGTTTTTACCCGACTTCCCAAAAAGGAGGAGGTTCTCAATTCAGCCGGTATTTTTAGAATGTAGGTACATCGATTACGCTGAGGTTTATAGACCTATTTACGTTATTCTTTTTTTTTCGACACGGAATAGCTGCAAGTTGGTCCCATAATAATTTCTTTCACTTTGTTCAAGTAGTTTAATTTTATAAGCATTATAGTTATTTGGACGATGTCGTTTTGATACTTAATATCTTTGAACGTAGATAACTTTAACATTTCTGATTTGATTTGTATGATTATTTTTTTGTTCCATACAATATACTTTTAAGTTGGTACCCTGTTCATATAGTTGGCATGTGATGATGAGATCTGAAGGAAATTCAGAGCAACCCTAAATTTATAAGCATATATTACGTTTCACATAATGTCATAAAGTATGTTCAACTATGTGCGTCTGATGGTCATTTTCTATAGATCAGTTGATAATGGAAGGGTGCAACTCCTCAACGGTTAAGAGTCGAAACAAATTCTTGCAAATTTATACATTCATAAGGGTAGCGAATAGTTCTCTTTGAGGCTATTAGATTGACCTGATTATAGAAGGTAAATTTCATTAAAGTTTAGATTTAATAGTGTAAATTGATGTTCTATGGTTGGTAAATAAATAATAAGTGAACACTTCATATCACAGAAAACAGCCCTTTTGCCTTGAGTAACATGGTTGTTCGTTCTCCGCCTGGTACACCTGAACCAACAGCTCATATAACGGTTTACAAACCTGAGGGTAATAGCTGTACATTATATGTACAATGTGAAGAAAAAAAAAATGGATAAAACGATAAGTTCTATTATCCATCGAAAAACATCACGTAAATCAGTACAAACAAAAGTAAACATACCACCCAAATTGAGAACCTCAACGTCAATTATATCGGAGTGGAGAAATCAAATATTTATTCTTGATTTAGCTGCCTTAACCTTTGCATTTCCTAAATTTGCACTAAATAGCAAAAATAAAAATAAACACAACGTTTAAAAAAACCGACTGCCAAAAATACAATAAATCTAAAAAAAAACTTCTTTAACATACCTACTAAAAAGCGCAAAAAAGGTTAAATATAATAAAAAAATACTAAAATAAATAAAATAAGCTAATTAAATTCCACCATCGTTTTTATTTGTGTCTCATTGTCGTTAATCGTTATTTTTGATATTTCTGTAAGCAGTTTTTATTCATATAGGGCTTGGCACCGACTTCAAACCAAGCAATAGTTAGCACAGATAATATGTAATAGTTTTGTATTATTATTAGTAAATAGTTAGTAAGGAGAGATTTATACGTAGTTAGTAGGTAAGTAGAGAAAAGTGTTATAAATTGCGTATTTTGTAATTTATTTTTTGCTATTTAGTGGTTAAGTTAATAGCTTTTAGCTTATTTTATTTATTTTAGTATTTTTTATTATATTTAACCTTTTTGCACTTTTAAGTTTGTTAAAGTAGTTTTTTTTTAGATTTATTATATTTTTGGAAGTCGGTTTTTTACATGTGAACATAAGAAAAAATATGTCTCGACTTACGTCGTTTCGATTTACGTCGCGTATTTCGAGATCCTAACATGCCGTAAGTACGAGGACTGCCTGTACTTAAAAAAATAGTTATATTAAATATAATTGTTTTTATAATATAATTGTAATTAAGAAAAAAATATTTTTTGTTCACGGGAAATAAAATTTAGAGTATCACATAACCTACAGCAAATTAGTGTTTATTTCACTTAATAATTACAATTAAATGTCACTATTCGAGTAAGGTGCACGGTTAAAGAAACAGATTTTTCAAAAGAATTAAATATCTTTACAAACCATTGCCAACCATATATTTAGCAATTTATCCAATCAAATAATAAATTAACTCTTTCGAACTTACTTAAAATGAAATTATTTTTCTCATTTTCATGACAAATATAAATAAATGTTGTCTAATTAAATTTTTTCACTCTCACAGATCGTATTTTCTATGGAATGTATAATGTAGGAATCAGTCCTTTACGTGGGGAGTGGACATACCAGAGACGATACAGGGTAGGCCATAGGTTGTGCTGAAGTGTCGCACTTACAATGATTGAATGTGTATTTAGAAAAGCACTTTAAGTTCTGGTACCTAGGTAAGATACTGTCTCTGCCATTGAGATATTTTTCCCGAAAAAAACAGAGTGTTGTGTGCTTTAAAAAAAATTACACTTGAAAGAGGTGGTGCTCACTCTTGACTTTTTCCATAACGCTTGTCACTTCTCTACATAAATCTCGTAGCGTAACGTCAGTAAGATCGAATTTGGCTTCAACCAGTAATTGACAGTCATTGTCCAGTTTTGCGTGCACAGAGCAACTTCATGCGGGCCAGGCAAACTCGTCCATAGAATCGTACTTCTAAATTATTTTTTTGTATCCAATATGCTACCCGAAACAGGCAAAACCACGGATTGGAACCACGAATACAGGCAAATAAGTCTTAACTTTTTATTTATCTATCTATAGGTTCTAAAAAACATTTAAAACTATTATGAAAACTCAAGTCTTCAAATTATAACTTGCAATATAAATCATGTTAAGGAGTAATTAAATTATCAGTTAAGTAGAGGTTGCTTTTCTCGAGGCTCTTACCTCTTTGAACAATTCGAGAACCTCGAGAATATTAGATAAAAATAAATATCTTTGGATATTTATATTAATTCACACGTGGCCGTATCCTCTCCACAGCATATCGGTCGTCTTGATTAAGATAGAAAACTAGATAGCTAAAACGATTTCGCCAAAAGCGAATGTTTTGTAACGACAGCTGTCTATTATAAATAAATAATAAATAGTCTCTTACAATCACACCAATTGTTTAGTTCCAAGATAAGTATCATAGTACGAAGAGAAGAAGAACTTGTGTTATAAATACTAAAGAACGTATAAACATGCTTAAACACTTTTTTTTTTGTAAATACATACTTAATATACATAAAAAACACCCAGACCAGAACAAATATTCATGTTCATGCACACAAAGATTTGTCCTGTGTGGGAATCGAACCCACGACCTCTGGAGTGAAGTGCAGGTAAATTGACCTCCACGCCATATCAGCCTCCTGGCCCGCCCGCTGCGCCAGCGGCGTAGCCAGAGAGATAGCGGATCCCGCTCCCTCTCTCGCTCCGCGGCCTCCTTCTGCGACATCACCACTTCGCAGAAGAAGGCCATCGCCTCCCATGCCGTCTCGCTGTCGACCATCTTTCGCATGATGGTCGGCAGCTTACACTGCGCCGCCAGCCTTGCAGGCCTGCCACCCACCGCCGCCTGAATGGAAGTCTGGCAACTCCACACGGGGCAAGTGGTGCACCTGCTGATCAACAGACGAGGCTCTGATGACCGTAACAGATCCCGGTTAGCAGTAAAAATTATGTAATAAATAAATAAATAATATGTCGCTGCCTACCCCTTCGAGGAAACAGGCGTGAAAGTATGAATGTATGTATTATTTTAAGAGTAGTTCGTGACAATTTAAGTGTTTTGGTATAATTATTTAAATAGCAGTAGTAGTAGTAGCTTCCTTCTCGGTAGAGCCGTTCACACGCTTCCATCTCATCAACCAATACGCTTCGCCGCGTCTCACCTACGAGCTGACAGCGAGTCAGCGTGACGTCGACGACTCAGCGCAAACTTTAAATTAGGGCGAGCACCGGCAATATTGTACGTGACTGTACGCGCGAGATTCGAGTAGGGCTACCATGGGACCCAAAGTACGAAGAAAGTGTTTTAAATAAATGTATACACTAACAAGTTTCTCAAAGCCAGGATATCTGCGCATTCCGCGTCACATTGTAACACAATGTCAGAGACAGTATCGAAATGAATCCATAAGTCTGCCGTCTGTATGTTCACAGGATAACAGTATTTTATAATAATTAGAAAGCGCATTGCGTCTTTTGTAAATAAACGTTATATTCGCAGCACCAATGGCTTTCTGAAAACAGTTGCAGCGAGACTGGATGTGAACAGTGCTATTATGCTGCGTTCGACACGTTTCCAACTCGCAAAAAATATTTAAATATCTATTTTTTAATCATAGTTATCACCTGAATCAAGCAATTCTTATTAAGGATATAATGATATAATTGTTACCAGTTATCTGTGAGGCAATAAAAATGTGTATGAGCACATTTATAATATAATTATTTTTATCCTACGTTTTTCAACACAATATGGACCCAACTCAGCGGAATAACATTTGGTGCCCGCATTAAAAAGCCCATTGTGCGTTAAGGTTCAAGGAAACATTTCATTGTTTGCTAAAATACATTCTTTGGATTAGGAAAAATAACATTGACATAACACCGGAACGTACGAGGGAAATTATTCTTTCTGAGGGCACGTGAGCGGTAATCGTATTGTGTTTGATGTTACAGAAATGTGTATATAAAAAATACACCTACATTATGTTGAAGAAGAATTAAAATTAATTATTATTTATTCGATGCTAGTTTGATTAATTATGCTAAATGCTATGCTAAACTTTAACAGCAAACAAGCGCACAGAAATGTGTAAATAAAAAATACATCAACATTATGTTGAAAAAGAATAAAATTAATTATTATGAATACGACAGTAATTTGATTAATTATAACCTCAAAAATGCTTCTCTCACCTATTTTTTCCGACTTTAACAGCATACAAGTGCGCACCACTGTATTTTGCCAAAATCTTGAGTTTAATCGAATTGAACAAGAAACTCGTCATTCTTTGCACCTTTTATGTTAGATTATCTTCCTCATCGACCCGATGATGAACCTACATTGTATAAGAAATAAAGGAACGGTCTAATAAATATGTCTACTTAACAGAATTTAAGCTCATAGCAAACAGCCAAAGTCTAAATCATTTATTCAAGTTTGGCTCAATCCAGCTCTTATGACGGTCAAAATTTATAAACAGGGCCCTGCTCACTGCGGGCGAGAGCTTGACTGTAAAAGAACGGGCAAGAAAATCGAAAAGGTTAGTTTTCTCACCCGCCATTTACAAGAAAATGTACACTCGGCCAAAGAGTGGTATGCAGGCCACACTACCATACAAAAACCTAACTGTCCCCACTTCGACCGGCACAGCGGTGATACTTTTTAGTTTATCCATCTATCGATAAATAGCAGAACTTTAAATGACTTTTTGAAATATCAAGCTTGTCTCTTTAGTTCAGCAACCCGCCTTTAGGTGGAATTGGTTGTATCGGGTGGCTTAAATTTGTTTTCTAATCGGTCACCACGCTCAAAGTTTAACTTGAATTTATATTAAAGAAAAAAAAACAAAGAAAAAAGACGTGTGGCACTCGGAGACTCCCACTGTAAAGCTATTGCATAGCAATTTTTATCAACTTATGCAATTACAATTATTTATTTTATTTTATTTTATTTATGCAATTTTTTTTTCTTTACACGAATACAAAAATGTGGCATTATAAACATTCCGTAGTTCTCGTACTGGATCGAACTCCCGACATCATCACGCCTAGTGTTTGAACTGTCTCTTGAAACATTCAGCCTCGATAACTGATTACTATAATGCTAAAATATGCTTACTTGTTCAAGAATAGCATACCTATGTGTGAGTAGAAATGAGAAATGGATAGACTATGATTGTGTGTCGTAACTACTAATCAAGTCTACAAAAACCTGTGTTTTGCAGTCACAAGATTTAAAAAAAAGAATAAAATTACTCTTTTTTTAGTTATATGAGTATAATTACGAATAAACATAGTAGACATGAGCAGACCAGTCCCCACTGGCGGCATCCGTTCACGAGTTTGACGTATGAACCAGCCATCGTTTCCCTCAACCATATTCTCTCTATCAAACTTTTAACCGGTGGGGAACAGTTAAGGTACGGGCCTCGAGCTTAAGCTCTCGCCCTGGCGTCATCTCTGCTGATGATTCAGCAGGGTCATGATTTACCTCATGTGAGGTTAGCCTTTTAAAGGCTTCTTATTTTTTTTTTAACTTTAAGCATGCTGCCCTTCTTTCGGTGACACCGACTCGGACGGACTCCTTGAGCTTGGTAAGCCCAGTGGTCGCTAGCGGGATCAGCGTCCACGTGGGAGGGGTGGTATAGGATTAGGTGCCCGATAAAATTTTTTTTTAAATTTAGCTGAAGATTATTGACAGCAAACCAGTGAAGCAACTCCAAAAGTGTGCTATGTACATCATCATAATTATTTTTGTTTTTGTTATGTGTCATCCGCAAATAACACCATTTCACACTGTCTACTAATAATAAAATGATATTATATATACACCAAAAACAAAAAAGGACCTAGGATTGAGCCTTGAGAAACTCCCATCTGTATACAAGAACCAGTTGATTTAGCGTCATGAATATCTACTTTTTGAAATCTAGATGTAAGTATGAAACTAGCAACTACTGAGCTAAGCCACATACGGCATAGAAAGTAAGCTTAAGAATAAGAGTACTGTGGTCAACGCAGTCAAAAGCCTTCGATAAGTCACAAAACACTCCTATGGCGTTTTGCGACCCCCCCCCCCCTACAGGCATAAATATGCTGCAGTAACGCAGCACCAGCATTCGCTGTAAAACGTCCCCTTATAAAATCGCTTTGTTGACTGTGCAAAAGTTCATTTCCCCAAGAAAATCCTTGTATCGACGCACTTGTTAAATAATTCTGCTAGATAAGGAGCAATAGAACCCAAAATAGTCTTAATAACTTTTACACAAATATCCTATAGATTGCCAGTATTCTTTAACTTCATAGATCCAAAAGTTTTAATTATGTCTAATTGGTGAATATGATAGAACTTAAATATGGAACAATAATCATATAAATCTTAAGCATAGCTAAAGCAGTAGACGGTGAAGATTTTTAGCTCAGAAGTGGTCAGTGTAGGAATCTTTGCAAAGTTGTCATCACATATGTTTGCAATTGCTGTATTATCATTAACGACTCTCTGATCCTCCTTAAGAGCTTACTTATTATCACGTGGATTACACTTTCCAGATTCTCGACTTATAGCGTTCCAAGTTGCTTCAATTTTGTTACTGGATGGCAATATCTTAGTGGTTTCTCATCTATAACTGGCGACGAGTTTCACGAGGCGCTACAGAAGATAACATCTTAGAAAACCACACCAGGCCCAGACGGCGTTCCCGGACTCATCTTAGCAAATAGCCTCCGAGCCTCTGGAGAGCCGTTTGTGGAACCTCTACAATACCTGTGAAGAAGAACGTATATTCCCCTATACATGGAGAGTTGGTCGTCTAGTTCAAACCTGCTAAAACCCGGGAAACCAGCAAACTGTCCATTGGCCTACAGGCCCATCGTACTGCTAGACGAGGTTGGTAAACTTCGAGGTTGGTAGACGCTATCCAATGTGTCCACAACCTCACGGAAAAAGAAGTAGCTAGGGGAAAGGGGTTACTTGCGGTGTCATTAGACATTACTAACGCCTTTAATACCCTGACCTTTTCCTGCAATGTGGAGGCTCTCTAATACCACCGAGTGCCCCAGTACCTAAGCTGATTTTTGACTTTATATCCGCGTGGGCGCATCGCCCGGTGTGTAGACCGTGATGGCAGAATAGTAGAGAGCCCTATAACATGTGGCGTTCCACAGAGTACAGTTCTGGGCCAGATCCTTTGGAACATTGGTTATAACTGGGTGTAAAGTGGGCCCCTCCTAAGAGGACTGAGTCTAGTCTTCTATTCGGACGATACTCTCTTACTAGCCCAGGGAGATAGTTATAATACTGCGGCGTGTATTGCTACTGTTGGGGGAAGGTGATAGTCGGGCGCATTGAAACTTTAGTTTAAACTTAAACCTTACTATTTCATGGTCCTCGATAGAAGCCTCCTAGTGGTGGGTATTCGGGTGCCTATCGGCGCTCCAATGAGGTACTTAGGATTGCTGCTCGATTCACGTTGGTATTTACAGAACACTTTATTAGCTTGGGTTCGAAGTTGGTTAAAACCGTGAGAGCCCTCGGTAGGTTTTTGCGTAATGTTGAAAGACCAAGTGGGGACGTGCCGCAGTTTTTACACAGACGTAGTGAGGTCCATGGCTTTATATGGCTCACCTTTGTGGGCGGAGACCATGTCATCACAAGCTTAAGCCCTGCTACGTAGACCTATGGCCATTAGGGTCATATGCGGCTACCACACAGTGTCTTACGAGGCCTCGTGTGTTATAGTAGGGACCCCACCTTGCGACCTTGACGCGATCTCGAGACATATTAAGCCCATTTTGTTTGACTCCAAAAGTGTGTGAAATTTGTATTATACTGACAGTAGTTTTAAACTTGTCACTTTATCTATAAATACACTTGTCATCTCTGTATCCCCGTGATCACAAACCACTGTTAAGTATTCGGAAGTTTATTATGCCGCGATTTATATACGATAAAGTGTGTTTTATTTACCTGTAAAGGGGCTCGATTAAGGTCATCACATCACAAGAAAACTATTTTTTAATGTTACATATTAAATCATTTATTCGTTAACAGATTTTTCAACACATGTCACCATATCACCTAGATACTAGTTAATAAGGCAATTAATAAGTAGAATAAAGTACAATAGATTATAACCTGTTTTTAGTCAGCACCCCCTTGAACTAGACACACTTTTACCCATAATTTATTAATTATGCACTAACTCATTAACACTTCCACAATTTTATGATACATTCTCAAACTTAAGGATGGACTGCTTCAAATCAGAGCCCAGACGCGACTGACTACCAAATGTAGTGTCAACGATTAAATCTATGCTAGTGAAAATGGAATAATTTCTTAACCGAAAATGATAATTTGACATCCTAATAATGAAGTCGTTTCACAACTTAATAATGCAATTTCATACAGTAAAGTACTAACATGAAATGTGTTATCGATATCCTTACACCTGTCAGTGCTATAATAGCAAAATGTTTGCAATGTAACAGCTTACAATTCAATTTTAGTAGGGGAAGAGATTGACATTACAACACATCGAAAAGTAATGTCCTTCTAATTTTAAGGTAAATATTTTTACGCTGTTAACAAATGTGAGGCTGATTTTATATGTTTATCTACTAATAATTTTAGCAATTATAAAACAAATACAACAATTATAAAACGATGACGTGCGCCGGAGACGACACAGGAGATAGCTTTGTGCTCATGGACATGAATGGGTTTATGGTGCTGGTATGAGTGTTTTCTATGTATGTTAAGTATATATTTACGAATAAAAAGATTTTTTTTATGTTTGCCCGTTATTCACTAACCGTATGATAATTTCTTTATGATATTTTTTTTTGAACTAAATAGTTTGTGTGATTCTAAGGGAATTATTTTTAATAATTTAAAATACTTCTTTCCCGAAACTTTGCACTGCTGTAGAGGATGATTTCAATTTATTTTACTGGGGAATATGTCTTCAACATCAATGACGTGTATATGATTTAGACGACTATATGATGGCTTAAGACGAGTCGCTTTTGGATCTGGGCATAAGAATTATAATAATAATAATCGCAGGGTGGAAGTGAAAGATGCATAAGTCGTGAGTTGGCGCACTGTCCTCTTGGGCAGTGAGTAAAAAACGGTGTACACCTCTCGACACTCTGAAGCCGAGGATATCTATGTTGCGCTTCTGCCGTTGCACTACGGCTATTTCGGAGTGCCCATTTAATCCTCTGGCTAGTCACCGCCTGCCATTTACAATCATTTGAGACTGATGATGACGGCAGGTGTCCGGTAGTCTCCTCTATCCATAGTCCAATTTACCCAGTCCTTCAGCTTTCCAACCCAATATCCCGGCCATAGTAGATTCCATCTTATCCTAATAGTACTGCACCAACCGGGGATTAACCTTAGGTGTATTTCTATAATGAACATAGGGATAATCGCCGGTTGGTGTCACATAACCATTAGATTAAAATTGTCTAAGGGGCCTCTACGTGTTGGCATCGACCCCACGCATGCCTTCCAAATGTCCGGGTCACCATTGGCCCGAGATCGGAAAAAGACAAACATAATAATAATAATAAAAATCTTTATTTTGGATTAACATCCATAAAATGCCAAATCCATAATGCTCAATGTTCTAGACCAAGCTTGTCAAAAGGACCGGACCACCCATGTAAATAATGAGAATGTTTTTAAATTTGAATTAACACTAATCTTTGTATCGCCATAACATTTATACTAATATAATCTATACGTATACCAGTATATGCGTCAAATTATGACCTGGTATTGATAAAACGTGGTAATTTTCTGAGTGAATGAAAAGGATTTTGTTTGATCGACACTAATATTATAAAGAGGAAAACTTTGTTTGTTTGGTTGTAACGAATGGGCTCAAAAACTACTAGACCGTTTTTAAAAATTCTTTCACCATTCGAAAGCTACACTATCCACGAGAAACATAGGCTAAATTTTATTTTGGAAAAAATAGGGTTTCATAAGATATTTGGGTTTAACGGACACAAGGTGTAAAAAATCAACCAGAAAACTTACTTATTTTGCGTACGCTACCTAATGCCTATGCCTAAACTATAAAAGATAGAACCATACAATGTCCTAATTAATTGTAGATCTCATAAATATCTACAAAAAATTCCGCGACACACTATACCTATCTATCTCGAGTGAGGCACAACAACCATTTTTTTATTTAAAAATCTTAAACTTTTTTTGAACTACATTTAAACGCATTTATTTTACTCATGCTGTTAATCTATATCAAAATAAATTATTTCATCACTAAGTATAGTTTATTTTTATAATATTTGGGCTTTAAATGATTCAAATTGGACGATTTCTGCTGCACGGCTCGTTGCGAGTTGAGCGTCACCAAGACGGGGCGCGTGCGGGAAGGGATTTTACATCTATGAGTAAGGTACCCGCGCGGCTCAATCGCGTGGTCGGCCCCAGGAGCTAAAAGATAATTTAATAGTAGCGAAGATTATCATCGGCCCTGCAGCTGGTGAATTAGCTCATATACCAAGAATACCCATGATTCCTACTGATTTGCCTATACCCTTCAAAAGGCTCCAATTCCCAGTAAAAAAATCTTTTGCACTTACAATAAACAAATCCCAGGGCCACCATTCAAATAAGTAGGAATTGATTTACGAAAATAATATTTTACGTTGCATTATCACGGGCTCCCGACCATCAGTATATTTTGTTACCTGAAAATAATTTAACGTCCAATGTTGTTTATAGAGAAGCTCTACAATAATGCCTTTAGTTATCGATCATAAAACAATGGATTGCACTCCGGGACTGCCAGCAGAAGTGAAAACTTACTATTAATCACATTTAATCATCAATTTCATCATTTACAACTTAAGCATCCTCATAATAATTTATATGGCCAAACAACGTTTACCGGGTCAGCTATGATAAATAAATATAAAATATGTAGACTAAAAAAAATGATGGTTGCGGCGGCCTCTTTAGAGACATTCTGTAATATAGGTAACTATTCATATTAGCATGCCACCCGTGCGAAGCTGTGGCGGGTCGCTAGTAAAATATAAAATAATTGTCAAATCAAAACACCAAATTTTTATTCTACTTGCATTCTCTTATATAAAAATACATACACTTGATAACTGAAAGCATGAAGTAGTGCCCATTCTGGGCGTTATCCCTAATGGACTATCCTCTAAGCGCTATAAATTCCGCAAGGAACCGAGACTAAGTCCGGAATTTATTTTGTATTATTACCTACACCAAAAGATCTAGAGTTGAGATTCTACCATGCAGTCACAAAAATGCGCCCTCTAGGTAGTGATTTAAAACAATGAACATTGTGCATTTGCCAATTATATTATAACTGGTTTCTCTTGTATTTAAAATGAAGAGTAACTTATTTAAATATTATAACTTTTTTTCCTGTGAAAATTAATCTACATTTGGCACCGGTCATGGAAGTTCATTAATATCTTAAACTTCTCTACATCAAATTTCTATAGTTTGTTGTTAAGTCGAATACTTTTGCTAATAATAATAACTATCATGTGTCTGTTGTTGTTCCGAGACTACAATATTTTCATTGGTCTTTACGCTCCTTTAGTGCTATTAGAGTCAATGTTATTGCAGTCATAGTTGGAAAGTTCTCACACGTTTCAACCGGATCGATCCGGTAACAACCGGATAACAGTTCTTTATTGCATTTTTAACGGTTGCACCCACATGCTGCAATTTTAGTTATAGATCGCATATGAAATAAGTAATATTTACTACTTTATCTTTATAAATTTGTGTAGCAGTTACCATATAAATTTAGGACAAAATACACCTTTTTTTTTCGATTTACGTCGGTAACAAAATGCATTTTCACACTGTCTCCCGGCCAAAGGGGGACCGAGAGAGGTGTGTGGGACTCACCACCGGCAGACACGACCGCCAGCAGTAATACCCACTAAAAATCTTCCGACGACGCCCGCAGACACGCAGTGGACGCGCCCCTTCTACCTCCTTGTGCGACCATAGCGTGTGTGGCCGACTTCACCCTACTGGCGCTGCTTGACGGGCCCTCCTGGCCCTCCCGCTGCGCCCTCCACAGGTCCCTCTTAGTTTCCCCCCCGGCAGTCAGTACTAAGGGCACCCAGAGTCGCCAATCTCTGGGTGTTACCTTTACCCTAGCGCCCTCTGCGCCCTATCGGGAGGTACTCAGCCCCCCCACCACGACAAGGCCTGTTCGGGGGGGAGAACAAAATACACCTTATTCTACCCCATCACAATCCTAGTGTCTTAAAAGATAATATACATTTTACTTCTATGCATAAAATTATAAACATTTCTTGATGAAGACATAACATTAAAATTATATAACTGTAATGTTGCGTTTCGTTTAGGTAAAAAGTTACAGTAAATTTAAATAGTCTAACATGTTTCGACAAGAACCAGACTGCAACCAAAAGAGAATTATTGTGAACCACTTGTCTTGTATGCTTTCCTTTAATAACGAAATCATAAATTTCTCAAGTTTATATTTAAGACGCTACTATAGCGTGGGCTTCTGTTAGATTTATTTATTTCTAATCAAAGGCGTCAATAAAGTGTAATAAATGTATTAATAAAATACGCGGCCTATTAATATTTTTAAAATATTTGTTTTTTTAGTACTTATTTCACACACAAGTATTCAAAATAATTGATTTTATTGAATACTAGCGGTCGCCCGCGGCTCCGCCCGCGTGGATGTCGGTTACCGCTGCAAAATGCCTACCCAGAGAAGACACGGTCATAAAAATTATTCCCAGGTGAATTCACAGACACCGACACTAACATCGAAGACGCAGACATTATCCGCAGGCTGCATAGATTTAGTAGTTATTTAGTCATTATGTGGATGTTAAAGTTGTGAATGATGAAAAATTTTTAATATATCTAATTAAGACTAAGTTTTCACTCCTACCGGCAGTCCCGGAGTGCAACCCGTTGTTTTGGGATAGATAACTAAAGTGATAATTGTAGAGCTTCTATATAAACAACAATTATTTTCAGGGAACAAAATAAAATGATGGTCGGGAGCCCCGACCCGTGATAGGGCGCCGTGCAGCAGAAATCGTAATAATTTAATTTCGCCATATCATCAAAACCAAACGTCCAATTTTGATCATTCAAGGACCAAATATTATCTACATAAACTGCACTTAGTGATGAAATATTTTTTTCATAAGGATTAATACCATAAGTAAAATAAATGCGTTTATAAGTAAAAAAAAACAAGATTTTTAAATAAAAATGGTTGTTGTGGCTCACTCGACATAGATATGTGATATGTGTATCGCGGACTTTTTAGTAGATATTTATAAGATCTACGATTAATAAGCACATTTTGTGGTTCTATCTTTTATAGTTTAGGCAGCGTACGCAAAATGAGTACTTATTCTGGTTGATGAGTCCGAAAAACCCAAATATCTAATCTATAACCCTAACCCTAATATGGAACCTTATTTCTTTCCAAATTAAAATTTAGCCTACATTAATCAGTGATAATGTAGCTTTCTAATGAAAAAAGAATTGTTAAATCGGTCCAGTACTTTTTGAGTTTATTCGTTACATACAAAAATACAAATCTTTCCTCTTTATAATATTGGTGTAGATTTAAACTGACATTTGACTTAAAAGCCAATTAATGCCAGGTTAAGATTTAAAATTGTTACAATGCATTCGTAATATTTTTACGAGTATTATTAGGCGCTATTAAACAATTTAATTTTCTTTAACTCATAATGTTTTTGTATGCCACACAGTGGCGCACACAAGCATACGGTCTGATTAGAAGTGGTTAGACGCTTGCAGTGCCTACAAGGGGCACAACTAACGCATTGCCCAACCTTTAAGGCAATAGTTCTAAATCTTTTTAGTTCCGTTAACCCTATGATTTTTACAGGGTTTTACTCAAACTATTACGAAGGCGGTTTACTAGGAGTCTAATAATAATGTATCTTTATTGCTTCTTGGTTTGTGATTGATATTATTAAGTGTATCGATGTTCTTAGAGCCCCAGCACTATGACGAAAGTTGGGATCCAAAACTATTATAATAGTCTGCTGTGAATCACCCGACAACTGGCACAATACGCGAACGACGATCTATCCCCACTTCGGACTTCGGAACAATGTCCAACTGTGTGTATTGAAATCGAAACTACACGGACCAACCCGAACTCTAATGCCGAGATGACATTTTTGATTCGCTTCATGATTTAAGGAATCAGAGTGATTCAGTTTGCAGCAAGCATTGTGCGTTGTTTCATTGATAACATATTAATAAAATTTCGTGAAATATAATTTATACCTACTTTGAAGAAATTGTATTTATAGATTATTGTTACAAATAAAGTTTAATGATTCTAAATTCGTTGTACACAGTAACATTCGTTTATTTGATTTAAACTATAAAATAATATTGTTCATAATTAAATACCACGAAAACATCATTTCATCAGCCCCATATAGTAGAACTTGTACTCGGAGTACAAGTCGTCGATAAACATATTTTAATACGTGTTTTGTTTGTAAAAGCCTCCTCTCGATCGATTTATAGATGAGACACATTTTTAATTATATTTCCATGAAACACTATAGTCAAGTAAAATCAAGTTTGACAACAAATTATGAACTTATCCGATATTTATGCTAGTTAATTATAATTATACTCGTATAAGTTCTAGGCCAGGTGTAGAGGTATGACAACGTTGGTATAATGTAGCGATTGTAGTGAGAAATAGAACAATGATATAACTGATATCCTACATGGCGATCACATTAGTAAGTCAACTGGAAGTACTTAAAACTTCACGTAGTACCTCGTAACAGTTACGGCACATTTAGCCACGCTTCCTAGCACTAAGGTGGGTCTTGTTAGGAAAATCGCTGACATAGTTGCTGGTTCTGAATAACTTAGTTGTTTGAAGTACAGAATCCTTGTCTAAGGTAATTAAACTATAATTATATTTGTTGATCATAGGCATACTCTTCATACAATATAAAGATAGCCGCTTAAAGAAACATACATTTCATGTTTAGTGTTTTGAATATAAAGTGAAAGCAGGTGGTCCTAATTAAATTTATGCCCATAAAAAAATTACCGTCCTAATTAATAATTTTGGTTTCATGGTCTGAATGAGTATTGTTACGCTCCTCTTTTTTAATTAAAAGTTTTAAATAAAAAATATTTTTAAGAGAAACTGTAAAAATATTAATATTTATGCCCACATTCGGCTTGATAAGCAATAACGTGGAAGAGGCCTGGTAATAATCCTGATGACAACCTATTCATGACAGTCTGCATGAATGAAACTTCACGTCCCACCTAACCTAGGAATAGAGACGCAGTAAAATTGCGAGTTATGTGAATTCAACTTACTGTCAATACTCTAGAAAGTAGTAGCGAAAATTGAGACATCGTGGAAAAAGAAGAACAAATTGCGGAGCACGTTTCTTTTCTAATTCTAACAATAATCCAAACCCGATCGATCCCCTTTAATGAATTTGATACTGCAAACGTCTTTTTGCACAGTATAGACATTTCGAAAAACAATAAAGACAAAATAATAAAGGTAGGTCTGTGTTATAAATATGATTATCTGTATGGGTGTGCGTTCGGATAGAGGTGATATGATACTTGAAAATGAGATGACGTGGGATGAGAGTTACACAGTCGAAAAAAAAGAGAAGTTGCAATGTCCTTTAAGAAAATAGTGGAGACAGTTGAGAAAAGTTATAGAATTCTCAGTAGTCTTGGTAAACATACATACATTCACGCCCGTTTCCCCGAAGGGGTAAAGAGACAGTTGAGAAAAGTTATAGATTTCTCAGTAGTCTTGGTAAACATACATACATTCACGCCCGTTTCCCCGAAAGGGTAAAGAGACGGTTGAGAAAAGTTATAGAATTCTCAGTAGTCTTGGTAAACATACATACATTCACGCCCGTTTCCCCGAAGGGGTAAAGAGACAGTTGAGAAAAGTTGTAGAATTCTCAGTAGTCTTGGTAAACATACATACATTCACATCCGTTTCCCCGAAGGTGTAGGCAGAGGCTTATTATACGCCCACACTTCGCCAATTATATAGTCCCACGTAATGTAAATGGCGAGCCTATTGCCGCTTACCGGGCACTGTTGTGTTCGCCAGAGACTCGTCCGTTGATCGGCAGGTGCAAAACTTGCAGGTGAGGTTGGCTTGGGCTCCTTAGGTCTTGGAAGGATCTCTATGCGACCTTAGTGTGAATGAATAAATATTAGGGACCGTATGAAGTGGTCAAGCTATTTGACTACAATTGCATTAGAACTCCCATCCAAACAAGGTAACAGGAACTTACAGGAACATTTAAATCGTAAACTTAGTGCAACAATATAAGCACAACTTAAGTGCATTCGCAATAAAACCGTCTGTTTGCTCTGAGCCGTGTAGGTTATGTTTTATATGCACTCGGGGGCTTACACAAAGTAAAGGTAGTTCAGTAATTAAATAGAATTTACAAGCCGGATCGTTGAAGTTGTTGCATTTTATAGATATGTCTTTTCATTATTGTTACTTACATGTCAGTTGACATAAATTTATCTAACCGATGTAAATTTTCATAACAAAATTGTCCTGAAATTTGAATGTTGGTGTGTTACATAAATAAATTGATAATTTTGACAATGGACATTCGTACAACCCTATTCATCTATGTTATTACATTCTTATTCTACCTCAAATAGTTTAATGAAATAAATTTAAACAATTATAATAGAAGATTATTAAATTATAACAGTATAATTTTAGTAAAAATTGAATTCATGATATGTCAAACACATAGCGTACAAGATGTACATAGAAAACGGTTACACAACTAAAGAGGCTTACAAGGATAGCTCTCCAAAGTTATTAACTTTAGATCGCAATAAACTAAAGTGCGCCATACTTTTATAGCAGAATTAGAAGAAGTTACGCTGTGCACGACTGAAATATTCACTTAATCGTCACTGTAAGCAAAAATGAGTCTTGATGTGTTACAAATAGGAACAAAGTATATGGCAAAATAAAAGCTTGGCGTATTGTGTTTATGGTATGCTTTAGAAGGGAAATATCCCTTTTTTATGGGGTAAGAATGGTAGGGATTATGTATGGAGTCGAATATTAGGATTGTTTATTCAGTCGTAAGTCAGCTTTGAAATAGGTATGCGTCTCTTAGAAGGAGGTCGTTTGTATATCACAATGAAGTTTTGTGCTGTTATTTTTAACCTAGGTGATAAGTGAAAGTAATCTGAAGCGATTTCTGATGTTAAGCAGAGGTTACTGGGGTCCGTCTGGTCTCTTGTATAAATTCTAAGCTGCACTAATAACTGCTGTTTTTAACTACATACTAGTCGCAGGAGGTTCCGGATGAGCCGCTCCTCTGAAGTCTTAGGTACGTGAGTTTCTCTGTTACTCAAGATTCCTGAGTACTTGAACTGAAATTACCCCAAAAAGTTTTTTCGAGTAGTTGGAGTAATAGTGGTTTCTTTTGGACTAGGCATCCAGTTTGTCTTGTGTCAGTCAGCTTGTAGCGTGTCTTGAAGCCATATTACGCACACCTGCCTGCTAACACGTTCTAAGACAAGGTTCCGAGACTTAATTTTGGGTACTCTTACCATAGTTTAGAAGAGGAGACCTGAGCTCAGTAGTTGGACGTAAATTTTCTGAGTTATGATTGGCATTTGGCTTACTTTTAAAGTTAGTAAGATTCTTACAATTTGAAATAATGAATAGACTCGATATTGTAGGTACAATCGTTTCTAGCTTAGGGTATTTTAATAATCATGAAAGTTTAGCCCCTTATTAAACGTCGTATACCTTAAAGTTGTTCAAGTAAGATTAGGTACCTTGTTCTGGCTCATATCGATGTACTGTCAATACCTTCAAATTATAGTAAAAAAATATTTCCAATTTCAACATGTCACAAAAATAATGTGGATTTTTTTTCAACTCAGTAGGTACTATTATTATACATCTGAGATATATTTTGTAGGATAAGACTAATAAATTGCTTTGTTGTGTTTTAGAATTCTCCAAACCAATTTAGATGCAGTAAATCATTTTTGTCAGGACTGCGCTGACGCTATACGTTTTAAAATGTCACCGTTGAAAATTTACGATCGTGTTGCAAAGAACAACAATAACTAGTGCTTAAGTAGAAACATGGGTTTGCCAAGTTATGAGCCTTGGCTCACTGCCAGACTGGGTCTTACACCCCTAAGTCGCACTGGACTTTTGGTGGGTTGCTTTAGCTAGCCGGTACTACAATACTTAGACAATTCTATAATAATGGTTTGTCAAGAACTCTCCTTGAATTTGGTACTTACTACAGCTGCATAAAACTAACCTAGTGCCTATGTGCACTGGAATAAGAAAATACTTTAAGAAAAGGTCGGGGGAAGTAATTTTACACACTTGATTTTAAATAATTATTTTTTAATTAAAGCGCAAAATTATTGACGATGTCCGTACTACTTCAGCTCAAAATATACATTTTTATTTCCCCTCTCTCTGTACTGTCTTATTATTATGCCCAAGTTAATTATAGTAAAAATTTATGTAAAATTGAATTTGACACCGAGACGGATTGAACTGGTTGTTTGTCATAAAACTGCTTGTCAATGAATTTGATACTATCCGGGTTAAACCATGATAGCTTTCATAAGCAGACTAGGCTGCATAAGCATAGTTCGAGTGAACAGAGTATAAGCCCTTACAGTTATATGTGATATTTTTTAAGCATTGTTAGATTGGCTGTTGTGCACATCCATATTATTAGAAAGCTAAATATGCCTGGCCAACCCACCCGGGTCCGCGTGGAGTATGTTCTGCATGTAGTATATTTAATGTAGTTAGACGTCAATACACTGACTTGATGATGACTTATTTTTTTTTAAATAAAAAGTAAGTACGACAATTAGTTTGAAAAATGCCATTTTTAATCATAAGGGTGTGGGGGGTGATCACAGGTGTAGCAAGCAAAATCTCATCTAATAT
This sequence comes from Musotima nitidalis, assembly GCA_949126915.1. Lineage (NCBI taxonomy): Eukaryota > Metazoa > Arthropoda > Insecta > Lepidoptera > Crambidae > Musotima > Musotima nitidalis. The sequence continues at coordinate 1,604,675 of OX421431.1, forward strand.
CACGCTGCATTCATTGAATATGCTCTGACTGCTTACTGCAAACCGGGTTCCAAGAGACATAATATGCGTGGATCATATTATTACACTTAATATTTTTCGTCTTAGTAGTTTAAATAATTTGCTTCACTATAAGATTATCAATAATGTTACCACAACATGCCAAGTTTGTTTTGTAAAACTTGTTTTTTTTATTGGAAAAAGTAAAAATCTTTTCCCATCAAATAAAACAACATAAGTCCAAAAGAGGTCGAATATAGCCAAATGGATATTAATATAGCATGCCGAGTCCCATCCCTTAATATCGAAGAGACGAGAGATCTTCACAAATAAACATGACGTTGGGACCGGACCCGAAGCTCAAAGTCAACAAAAAATAATGTTGCCACATCAAAAAAACACAAGTCCACGAACCGGGAAATTAAACGTATGATTAAGTTCAGTAAAGTCATGCCACAGGCTCCATCAAAAGATTTCTAAAGAGCTTTGGAAATAATACTTATCAACTTTATTACATTAGTTGCGAACGTAGTTGATGGACCCACTGCCTCCACAACTTAGGGTATTAAGAAAAAACATGTTTGATTTTAAATATAACTACCTACCTACATCTCATGAACACAAATAATTAGTTAATAAAAAAAGAAAGACAAGTTACTGAATAATAATAAAAAATGCTGTTATGTATTCAATTTGTCATATTATACTATCATATATTGTCATATTATATATACTATTGAATGGCATTCATTCATATTCGAAAATGTACATCAATCCATTTGAACACTTAGGATAACTTGTATTACGTTTCCTTGTTTTCCGTTTTTTTATTCATCCGAGACCTTTAATGAAAAAGTACCGTTTAGTTTAATGAAATAATACTAACAATTAATCCTCATAGCAAAAGTGTCTTATAATGGGAAGAATTCCGTAGTCGGAGTTAGTGTCCCTCTTGTGAATCAGTCTGTTTGGAGTAGTCTTCAAACCGTCTTCCAATTTGTTGAAATAATAACTGGATCCCCGCTTCAGGTTTTGAGTTTCACTAAGCGCGACGTTTTTTAAAAAGAAATATAAAAAATTACTGTAACCCAGTATAATTCGCACAAATAATAATCACTAATAAATATGGTATATTATATAATTGTGAGATAATTATACGTTTATATAGACAATTACATTGTATCTAAACCAGGGCTTGATGACATTATTCATATAAATTATTTAGGCATATGCTAGTTTTTATCCATTAATTTAACAAATGTTCTCGTACATCTTTCACCCCTTTTGCTCACCGCTATTAAGTCGGAACTTACTACAAGTAAGTAAAAAATAGGTAACAAACATTATATTGTATATTGGTCTGGAGTACGTATAAAGAACAAGACAAATAACTACGTTCACATACACAAATACGATTGTGTAAATGAAAACTAAGAACTGTAATAGCAGCGTGCAGAAATGTCGACTTCCAATGGGTTTTCGATCGTCTAACACGAACTGATATTTCTGGCTAATGATTGGCGACCAATTTAATTGCTTCTATGGGATTTTAGCTAATTTTGAGCTGAAAATATGGAGCGACTAATATGAATATGATTAAAAATTAATAGGTTATAGGTATTATGATGAGTGCTATTTTCTGAGGGGTCGGATTTTTTTGTGTATACGCGTGTTTATTTAAACCTTTAAATCTGTGCTACTATTCGAATCTCATGTAAATATCACGTTTACATTGTAAGAAAAAAAATTAAACGAAGACTAATGGAAAAAATATCAACAGTAAAGTAAAAAAATACAGTAGGAATGAGCTAATAAAAGTCTTATCGTACCAAAACAAAGCTCATATCCGAACAAAACAGCTATGGAAGCTTTTGAACGTGAAGCGGCCGCAGGCGCGCCGGCCGTACGAACAACTTCCAGTCGCAGGGTAGTTTATACTTGGCACAGGATCCCGAGGGCTCACCAATATTAACGGGGCTTTGTCAAACTTCACCCTTCCTGCAACTAAAGCCGTTTACTAGCACCTTCAATGAAAAGGTGATTATTATATTTTTTATAAGTAGAAAACATCGAAAGTGTGTTTTTCGTGTCGATGGAAATAATGGAATAAAATATTTTATTTCCATTCCGTCCGTCGCGCTTTGTCACATGTTGCAGTGTGATAATCCACCAATAAACTGTTGACTGCCAGTTTTTGGAATAACTTGAACCGCAATATATTCATTAATTATATTATAGAATTATTTATTTACAATAAATAAATAAAACAAACCAACAACCTTAAAACTTGCCTAAAACATAAAATTCCTTGTTCTTAGTCAAGTTATATTTTTGAAGTGAAAATAATTTCTTACTAGGAACGGATTGCGCTCAGAAATGTTCGATTTGCCGCTTTTTCTCCCTAAGTTCTAGTATCAGAGAGCCGCAATGGAGCAGAAATGGTTGAGTAATGTTTTGCAATATTTTACGTTAGGCAACCATTTACCTCTGGATGGTCGAAAGCTTTCACCGGCGCGTACCATCCTCGATATTCGACTAATAATTCACAATCGCATCTTCCTTACACAACAATTCCATTTATTGAGAGCACATAAATGTCGTAGAATGTTTTGAAAACTGTGTTCGAAAATAATGTCCATAATTTGCCAAATTTAGAACCATTTTTGAATTACTATGAATATAAAGCAAATGATGTTCAAAATTGTATGTTATGTAAAATTACAACACTAATTTACTTATATAAATCAATCTTATTAGACGATTCAAGAAACAAAGCCCATAATTTTTTTTTTAAGAGTTGTGGTGTCATAGGAAATTACTTACTTAAATTCAGATAAGAAATTTCATATACATATCGAAATTTTTCGTAATTTCGTATACAGAAGTTGAGAAACTTAAAAATTTACAGAAACGACCTGCTGGCAGGTGATATCCACCTTAAATTTTCGGATATTACCTTTAACAAAATCCTGTCAATTTTATCGTAAACCTAATCGGTCCTAATGTCTACAACATATAAATAGTATCATACAAACTCAGAGAGCAATCTTTATTGCGTCTATATTTCAATCGATTCACGGTACGTAGCATCTCTCGGTATTATTTATGTGAGAGCTCCATAGAACCTCAGCCTAGCCTGGCTACGTCTTGCACTGCTCGAGCATTGATAGATGAAACGGTGTTCTGTGAAAATCGATATTACTGTAAGGAGAAAGAAAGAAAGAGATAAGCTACTAGATAAAATATAAAAAAAAATTATTATTAAAAAAACAAAATACCCGACTGCACACTAAAAAAAGAGTAAAACAAGCCCCACAATAATATTGATCAATCAAATGCTAAAAACTAATTATGTAATACCGTTTAAACAATACCTATATTAAAATACACTACAATATGTGTTCGTAATCGATAGTTAAATAAACAGAAACTTATTTTGAATACAAATTTACTGAATATAATTTATAAATGTTGATGGAAAGCATCGCAGGCGGGGACCAACAGAGGCTTAATTATAGTCATTTCGGTTGTGCACCATTTAGCAGAATTTTCGTTGGTGGCGGTCAAGGTGGTCCCCGCCTGCGATGCTTTCCATCAACATTTATAAATTATATTCAGTAAATTTGTATTCAAAATAAGTTTCTGTTTATTTAACTATCGATTACGAACACATATTGTAGTGTATTTTAATATAGGTATTGTTTAAACGGTATTACATAATTAGTTTTTAGCATTTGATTGATCAATATTATTGTGGGGCTTGTTTTACTCTTTTTTTAGTGTGCAGTCGGGTATTTTGTTTTTTTAATAATAATTTTTTTATTTATAACTTTTTAGCTGTTTTTATTTAACGAAAATGTTGTAGATGTAGAAGACTATGTATATGTAAGTACCATTTTAAAGTATTTCGACGACATTTGGCTTTAGATTACGAGTGATGTTACTCCGCAACATAAATTTACCGCCAATCTGGACTGTTGGTAGTGAAGAAGAAAAAGAATTAGGTGAGTCATTACTGCTGAAGATCCCGCAAACGTTTAAGTTCAGTTAAAGAACATTCGTCGTGGGGCCGGTCCAACAGCTTTTTTGGGTCAAGTGTTTTTATTGCTAACCCAGCAAGTGTTTTAACACGGCTTAGGGCTACATAAGCCTGGCCCTTTGCAAACACGTTTGATAGGTCCACGACAGCCCGATCCAAGGTGGTACCTTGCAGTTTGTGTACCGTTACAGCCCAACAAAGTATCAAAGGCAGCATCCGACGTACAATCTTCCCTTGTCCGCGAAGCGCATCAAAGTCGACAGTGGAGGGCTCTATGCGAACCCCCACACCCAATTCATTGCCCTTAACAGAACGATCGTCGAACTCTACGAATACTGCCTGCGGTAACTCACCTGGTTCTAACTGCTCTCTGCGAAGAGAAGGCCACTCAATTCTTCTTATGATACCCATAGCACCGTTCACCAGACCGTGGTTTACATTGATGTTGCGGCGTAACATCACGCGAGATCCAATTCCAATAGTTAGTGTGCCGAGAATGCCCCCTGTTTTGTTCGGGTCGTCAGAAATGTATTGTTTGCGAGGGCACTGACCGTAGGTTTTAGCTTCTAGGGAGATGTCAACAGCGTTTATTTGGTAGAGCTTTAACGATTTGCCCAACTTTTTAGTCATGGCTGAATTATAAGCATCGACTTGTTTCGTAGTAGGGAAAATTCGAACTGCCTCTCCATCGGCAAATGGACCCTCTAGTGGAATTCTGCGGCTGTCCAGGATCTCAAGTTGGTCCATCGTTAACTCACCAACACGAATATTATTGAGAATGTCCACAAAGGTATTGTCTCCTGCCTGTCTCATATTCTGTGGCAATTCACAAAAGCTGAACAATTGCCACAGATTTGTTTCACCAGTTAAGTTCGACGGCTGTCGGAAGCAGTAAGAACCACCGGTGATTCTGGAAACTGGTGGTAACTGCATGAGATCGCGCCGCGCGCCGCATGCCAGGCCACGCCCTATCTTTTTGCTTGCTAACGCATGAGTTGCTTTGCGTTGACGCAGAATTAACATGTTCCCGTGGGAATTTTGAGAAAAAACGTATCCTATATTAATTACTCCCGTGATTGAAATGAATCTAATGATACCGCATACATATTTTTTTAAAGGGAAATTTAGAAAAAATATTATTATGTCTTTATCCCGTGGGACTTTTAGGATAAAATGTATCCTATGACACTCCCGTAATCAAGACAAATCTAACGATACCTCATACATCAAAATCCATCAAGCCGTTTAGGCTACAGGAGGTCACAAAGGAAAAGACATACATACATACTTACATACACTCGAAAAACATCACCTCCTTCTTTGGCAGTCGGGTAAAAAAAATTGGTCACTCATCATTATGTGATACCTAGTGTCAGAAATATAATGTTACGAACGGAAAACTATCAAAAAATTTAATTTAAGGGTGTAGACTAAATTCACGCAAATGAATACGTGAGATTTTACCAACTTTTCTGATATGAATTATAGTACTTCACAATATTTAATTAAACTGGACAATCCGTCTTTACTTTTAAGGAATTGAAGGTTCCGCCGACCATAGTAAAGAGGATTGGAAATATTAGTTTGATGAAAAATTATGTAATTTAATGTACGCTTCTTTTTTAGTAATTGTTGTTTTAATTTTATTTACTAATGTGGGCCATGAAGACTAAAAAAGATAATTATGTAATATAACAACAAATGTAAAAACCAATAGAAGACAGGCCTCTTACAATCTTTATTGAACTGATTTAATTTCTGTGTAAGTATGTAATGAAACAAGTGAATGGAATATATAAAGTATTTATTATTGCAAAATAGTCTGGCTACCTTTAATTTCATACTAAAACGCATTACATTTTAATTTGATTTCTTAATTTATACTTTATGATTATGCATACAGTGTCAATAATATAAAATATAATTAAATTTTTATCGTATGGACGACGATATAGCATTCAGGCTATCAAGAAATAATAGTAAGAAGGATAAATTCGGTACAAAACAAAAAAACCAGATGTATGAGGTCTATTGTAACAAAAAAATGGAAGCCTCATTTAGGTCTTCTACTTAACATGCCTTCTGATAATTATATATTTAAAAAGTCTGCGCCGTTTTCGCACTCTAGCGTTACGCTTAATACCTTTTTAACTAAATAAATAGTTGTATAAAGTATAATTTAATTATATTCAACATAAAATTATGACGTAACATAAATCGGACAGTAGAAGTTATAATTAGACCAAGGGCGAAATTTATACACTAGCTATGCATGCAGTTTCACGTGGTGCTTGCGTGGAGAGAACAATAACTTACTTTAATAAAGTGTCAACCTTAAAAGGTAGACGTATGTTATAGCGTACATATTTTGCGTGACTGCAACTATTTACGCAGCGCACTCAACGAAAGCTATCAATAGCAATATTTTTTCCCAGCAATAGATATGTTATGTACATGATCGAACATTCTTCTGGAACAAAAAATAACAAAGCACATTCCAAAATACTTCCTATTTACTAAAATATCTAATAAATCACATTTTAAAACAACTGTATGTAACCAATGTAACTCCGTTGAGTTCTATAGTTAGAATAAGGGTTCTAAGAGTTTTATTTAATATTGTAGAAGTGTAAAAAAATAATTTAAAGAAATAAACTATTCTGCATTTTTTGCCTAAATACAACTTCTCAGTTACTTACAAGAAATAACTTTAATCATAATCATGTAGGTGATCCTACCAACATCTTTGGAGCCGACGTCACCTGCAAGTGGTGCACCTGCCGATGGACAAACGAGACTCTGGCGAACATATAGGTTCCCGTTAAGGGGTAATGGGCTCGCCTTGGGACCACAAAAACAATTGACAAAATGATAACTATAGGCAAATACTTATTGTGACTCATACTTCTGTCTAATGATTCCTTTCCTTCCTGGCTGATGGTGAGCAGATAATGCAGTAACTAAATTGCAAATCAAAAAATTACAGCGCTCCATATTGTGTTATCTGTAAGGATCACTATCACATAAGCGATTTTCTGACCGATACACTTTATGATTAATTGTAATAGGTGTTTACTGACCCCGTTTTTTCTTGTAATTTAATTTAGTTGACATCATTTTCTTATAATATATTTTAATTTTATTGTTATTGTGTAGTTTTAGATAATTAATTTTTGATCATAAATAATTATACTGACATTTAATGGGGAATCATAAAACTGACATTTGCATACCACAAAATGGTAAACATGTTGAGACTTGGTCGAAAGACTTTATTGTAATACCATATTTTGTTAAGTACACATGTTTGAGCAAATAAATTATTTTGTATTTGTATTTGTATTTGTATTTGAACCATGCGCACTTATGACAGCCTGCATAAATGCCGTCTCACGCCCGCTTAAAATACCCGGGACTATAATAATATTATGAGTTAGGAAACACATGCGCCAGTAGAAAACTCCAAAGGAAATTCCATAGATTTATATCTAAGCAAACAATAATTAACTTATTTAGAGTTCTTATAAATAACGAATGACACATGTGCAGCTAAATGAACAATCCTGAAAATATGTCAATATTTATACAATTTAGAATGTAAATGACTACGTTATTAATATTCTGTTATAAAATTCACATTTCATTTACATACAATGACATTAAAACTTATTAAAAGATCGGTGGATTAAAATATTTTTAAAGTTATTCTAAAATAGTACCCGTAAAATCTTCTATGTACAAATAATATGGCAAATTATATTAAAGTAAAGAAGACAAAAAGGGGAACTAACTAGGTATATATGTAAGTTTTTAACCAAAACAAGTAATGTACTATTTATTTATTCATAAACCTTAAACGATCACGTCCTAAAAATAATACTGCACGCTTTAATTATCCCTCTACACTTAAAATTATCATTCAATGTAAAATCATTATTCTTGTGTTCATTTCTGCATCATAAAATGAATAACGTATATCCCCAAAGGTCATTAACCAGCTAATAACTAAATGATTCATAAAAATATAATTAGTTAAGCTGAACATTATAACATGACAGTTATTTATGTCATCAGTAGAGTCATATACGTATTTAAATTTTTTCGACACGATTTGCTTATAAAATGACTAAAATATTTTCTCTCAAAATAGTCACTTTATTTATATGACAACAGTTTACTCTCGAATCATCAAATATGAATGAATCTTAATATAATGCACTTAGTACTTCAAATTTCAGCTAACCTTTTTCATTATAAAATATCCGCTGTTATTCCTTACATGTACAGTTATTAAAATTACTTTACACTTTATTGGCTCTAAAGTATTAAGACATTTATACATATTACAGGTGTAAAAAATAATATTATTGATTTTAAACATTGTTCTGTAAAAATTCTCCCACACATACGCCATAGTAAGAGCGATAGTAGACATTTTTGGGTAGGTTAGTCTTGTCCCTTGTCCCATGACCCTCCGGGGTCATGAGTCCTGGGGGTCGGCTTCCCTCAAAACCCAAAATGTATACCATATCTCCAACTACCAAGTTCTGTTATAAAAAATAAATTAAAATCAAGAAACATAATAATCGACCACACAAATAATTATTAATCCAGATCGTCCATGCAAATTCTCTATTACTACATCTCTTTAGTTTATTTACATTTGTAGTAATATTAAACAATATATTTTAACACAAGCAGCCTAACATAAATTAACGGAATCTGTATGGATCTCCCCGTCGTCCACGTGTCTTGATAAATCAGTTTCTTGATCTATCTCACTATTGCTCGAGTCCAATTCTGAAATCGTCCAAAAATCATCCAATTATTGCTATTATTATTATTATTATATATTTTGACTATGATATTAGAAACGCATAAATGAGTTAAACCACTGTGCAGCGGGATGTAAAATTGAAATAAATTATCCTATTACATATTGGACCTTAGATCCGTCTTCTAGTCCGCATGCTTGATTGCCAGGTACCATTGAAAGAAAATATTTTTGATTTGATATGTTTGCATTGTTTGCTTAGGATTGTAACTTTATTTTAGACAATCAATGGTGAGCTTCCACTCGCAGCACCCCATTCCCCGGCACGGAGATGAAGTTCGTCGTTGACAGAGGAGAGAGCCGTCTGTGTGTGGTTTGGTGTCTGTTGCAGCTATATAGTGATATGTTGTATGAGTTCAAGATGTTGGTATATTTCCTTATTTGGCAGACTGAGTTCATCGCTGATTCGGTCATGCGGATTAGATTCGCAAGGGTTACCGCGGCCTTTGTATGAAGCAGGCTCGAAAAAGGGAACATGGATGGTTTTCAGTCAGTAGAAGTCTGACACACCCTCCCACTCCACCTACGGAGGAAGGTCATTTGATGATTTTCCATCCAAATAAAAAGAAAAGGGTATATCCATACCTTGACGTTTCAACTACTTAAATTAAGAAATTATAAAAATAATAAGTAAATTACCATGAGGTCTAGAGTCCAATGCTAGTACAGCAAGCGGTGCGTCATCTATAACGCCTGACCACCTCGCAGCCAGGACTCTGGATCCCCTATGGCCTCTCACGACCACAGTCGGCATAACGCTTTGTGTTAATGATGAACCACCATACATCGATACGCCTACATTTCTTCTCAGTATTGCACTAAAACAAATATAAACACTTAAGTTGACCTATTTTTAGTAGGCACCTCCATAACTAATAGGCTATGCCCGAATGATACAATTTGACATACTTTAACTATGCCCAGACATAAATTTGTGGTCATCTAAAAACATATAAATCGCTTGATCCTCTAATCGAGGTAATTAACTTAAGTTGCAAGAAGAAGCAGAATGATGTTTAATTATTAGATATAATTAACACTTAGTGGTTTACGTAATCGTTAGGCGACCGATATGTGATGGCGAGTATACCCGCGTTTCGCGGTTCGATTCCCACACAGGACAAATCATTATGTGCATCAATTTGAATATTTGTTCTGGTCTGGGTGTAATCCTATGTACATTAATTAGGTACTTTCAAAAAATATTCATGTTTGTATGTTTTTGTATCCTCTAAATAGCGATACCATAACACCCTCACACACACTTTGGTGTAATTCAGAAAATACTTATTTATTTGTCATGTTTTTATTTCATTTAGGTTCGATGGATCACTGAAAGGTACTTACCCTAACGTGCCTACGTTACACTATCGACTAGAGTGGAGAAGAATTGATGAATGAATTGAAGTACCTTGTCTGTTTGTTCTCCCTTCATTACACATTTGTTGGTTAACTTTAAATAACAAGGCCCTTATTATAAGATATATATATTCATAGAGAGCAAAGTAGTATATAAGAAGTATATACCTATTCGTAGAGTTAGTTCCAGAGATTTTTATACTTCTGGGGAAGAAATTGCTTTTGTTTTTGAAAAGCAAAATACTATTGAGAAATTTTGTCACACTTTTAACGTGAAATTTAGAAATGTACAATCTCGAATAATAACAACTGAGTAAAGTGTTATTTGTTAGCACTGATTACAGTTGTGTCCTCTACATGATGTGTACAAGTTCGTTAAATTTAAGTGTATTGTTATTTTGTTTATCTACGCAGTTATCGTTATCGCGTTGACAAATATAAATTATACGTAAATTTATCATGGAAATTAAAATTTATTCTGTAGCAAACACATTTAGTGTTTGGTTTTATCTCGTAGTTAGTTGGTTGATGGAGACACAATTGATGAAGTTCAGGAAGTTAATAATTTACCTGTAGCACAATGACGCAGGTTCCATCATTAGTGATACTATAAATGTGCAAGTTTGTTAAAGTAGTTCGCTAAATGCGATGTAACTGCAAAACAAAATTCGACTTTGATAAAACTTCAGTAAGATCATTCGAGTACGAGCAGTTATTACGTTATAAATAGCTACCATAAGAATAGCTTAGAGCAATACTTATAAAATAACATTTCCTTGACAAATGCATAATTTTTTTCGTATATATTACTGTGGTACTTACTTTTGTTCTCTGTCCCGTGGAGGTTGACTTTTTTTCTTGCACATGACTACCAAAGTAACGCATAGAGTGGTGAGTATAGTCAACAAAACCAGCGACAAAGCTGCACCAGTCAGTAGGGCCACACTGTTGTCTGTAACTATCGAAGGAGGCGGAGGAGTCGGAGTCATTGTTTGCAGAGAACCTGTATGTTGATAAATTATAAATACTAGACGTTCGCTGAAATTTTAAGTTAAGTAACGTTACTTGGTTTTGATCAAGATCAGCAAATTCAACGTTTTTAATTACTTTAATTTGTTCCCTAAATACCTCCTACATACTTCATGCTGCTGTTAATGACGAGGTTTGGTAATATAACATGACACAAAAATCTGTGAAAAAACTAGGACTTTTTAAATGATTTAATAAAAACACAGTTAAAATAGTGCCTTTGTTTAAAAACGTTTGTAATCATTAATAACAGAATATTTTTAAAGTAATAAATATTTCGTAGTGTGTAAAGCTTTAGTTAAAAAAACAAAAAACACTTAGCATGTAGTGTGACTTCATCAATCATAAACCATTATTCCTAATTATGTTATGTAGTATTATATCATTTTAGAATATTACGAAACAGATTCCATACAACGTTTGTTGTACAGTACAACAAACATGCCGGAGCCTGCATAAGGAGCTATCGGTAGCTTCAAAGACTCGGCATGCGCTGTACAGTCTCAGTACACGTTGATGAGTCAAACATTAAATCGTTTCAACACAAAAGTTTTAGAATCTATAACTGCAAAAATAGTTCAAGACGCTAATTTGATAATACTCGAATATTTACCCAATCGGGTATTTTCCCGCGTATTTACCCGAATTTGGGTATTTACCGGGTAAAATCCCATCTCTAGTTGTAATTAACACGTTGAATGCCATCGGTCCCAGACACAATCGAAAACATGCCTATTGTTGTCGGTCATTTGCCGTGAAAAGGACTTAATATAATAAAATAATTCTTACCAGGCACATCTAAGTTGTCAGCGGTCCGTATGGCAACGCTGTGCAAGGCTGCAGGCCGGAGCGACCTGCCTCGCGGCGTCTCGGAGTACACCAGCAGCGTATACTTGCCGGGGGACAGCGCGTCCAGAGAGAACTGCGGCCGGTCGTTGCTCACCCGGTACACGGCTTCACTTAGACCCCTTCCGGATATGCCCTAACATGCAATAAATATCGACTATAGTCATTGCTATGAATATAACTTTTAATATTTCTTCTTTAGAGAACACTTTATATGTCATTGAAATGATAACTGTTTTTCTAATAAAGTATTTCAAATTGAATAAAACTTATTTGTGACTGTAAATTAGATTATATTATTCTCGGCATAAAAAAGGTAAAGTCTGCTACTCTACACAATAAACTTAATACTTTCATATTATTTGGTTATAAGACTTAACAATTTAATTTTAAATTATTACGTCACAAAAAATAAGTAAGGAAATGGCCAAAAAAAAAAAACCATGCCTACTACTACAGTATTAACCATTAGTTTACGAAAATTAGTGTGACACTTTTTATTTAATGCAAGCAGGGCTTAGCTAAATAAAACTTCTTTTTATTTACTTTTCTATCCTCCAACTTAAAAAGAGGGGTGTTATACGTTTTTAACGTGTCTGCATACCTAGGAGTAGTATCATAGCTTCCGATTTACAAAAGGACAGATTTTGATTGCCACACTTTATAAAGATTAGTTCGGGTTTTTCAAAGTAATGAGCTCTTTTGGCATGGATTTTAAACGCTTTCTAAACGTGTGTTGTTGCTTCACCAAATTTCCTCCGTGCTATAGCTAAAGCCGCTAACTGTCAGTGAATAATGTCTGAAATATAAATTCTATTGTATTACAGCAGCGTTTAAATTCCACAAATTACCCACTGACAGTTAGAGACTTTTTAGCTATAGGACGACAGAATTATGACCAGCAAGCAAAAATAATTAAAATAAAATTTAAATTTCAAGTAACACCCGATTCATGAAAGACTTAAAAAAGTAATTATAACTTCAGATAAGGTCTCTATTTATTTAAAGGCATGTATTTATTTATTTCTTTGTCTAGGTCTCGCGACAGACCGTTTTTCACGTAATATATGCCAATTTAATGCTCTTTTGGATATGATCAATATAGGTAGTACTTACGCACGCATTATGTCAAAAAAAGCTTTTCGCTTACACAGCGATTGTCTCCACTTCTACAGATTTATTATCCAAAGGACGTTTACTTTACTATTCATTCACTGCAATTTATAAAGAAGACCTAACGTTTCTGTTGATGACGATAACCACGCACCACAAATGCAAACGTCGCATTCGCCATAAACTGCTCTCTTTGATCATGTATACATTAAGGATTCACTCTCAGTCCATGCCAAATCATGCAATGTGTGATAATAAACAGCTTATCGCGGTACATTTGCAAGCACAGAGGACGTGAGTTTGTGGTCACCTGGTCGTTGAGCGTAGCCACGTCGTTGTCGTGGGGCGCGGGCTGCGGCCGGCGTACCTCGAGCGCCTCCAGCAGGAACCGCTGCGTCAGCCCGCCGTCGTGGCCCGCCTCGCACCGCACCACCTCATTCTCTATTTCGCAGTTGTTTGGAGGCTCTGGGAAAGCTACGACAAAAAAGTTCATGTGAATTTTTGCACTATTTAGGAAAACTTATTATTTTCAATTAGAAAACCTAGACCTATAAGAAAAATAACTGGTTGAAAAAAGTGTTACTAAACAGCACGTTTGAGGATGCTCTTGGATTGGTGACCATTGTTCTGGCATTTAATGTCTTACAGTTCAAAAGGTACGTGAAGCCGTTATTCTTGGTTATTCATAGAACGTAGTCATTAGTTAAGACGCCCATCCTTCGGAAAACCAAATAATAAGTGCGGGAAAAATAAGTAAACTACAACAAGTCTTCCATAGTAAAGAAACATTCACACAAGTGATGCTACGATCCATAGTCAATGTCCATTCATAATAGATTCATAATAAAGTCCACTGCTAAACATTTGCCGATAATCACCACGCTGCCTGGGCGCCTGCCCGTCTGGGCTGGAGGCACGCAGAATGACGCTGCTGCCCATCTCTTATGACTCTCCGTGAGACAAAAAGGGGTGCCACTATTCTAGACCGGTACCACTCAGCCTTGTTAATTAAAAGCCTACTGAGTAATGATCAAAGGATCTTAAAGCATTTCTATTTGACTAGTGTTGGTTCTGTCTCGCCGTATTTGATTTGATTTTTTTGACAATTACTCATAAATTCTTAATAAGGTTTAAGGTAGTTGTAATCGCATATACCAGCTGTCATAATCCTAAACAAGCATGGTTCCCTCTGGTTCCCGATGTCGTTGCTTGCCCAGCAAGCGAGCCATCCCAAGTCCTCGTCGGTACTGTCCTGCGGCAGGCCGTGTATTACTGTACTACTCGATCCTGTCACTGTGACGTTCGATGCTGGAACCTACATAAAATAAAACTGTACGTTAGTTAAAAGAGTCATTGTCTATAAACTTTTTATTTTTACTTACAATTTCTTTTCGTACAGTTTTTATGAAAGTTAAAAAAAAATTATTAGACATAATGATATCAAACTTTAATATTGTGCTTAACTTAACTTTAATACTCTTTTAACATTTATCAAAGCTTTTCTTTTGTTTCTATATTTTTATTCACATGTGAAGTCATCATACGAGTCTGACTGAATTGTCGTCACTACCCTTGATGACATAGTGCCATTAATTTAAATATGAAGAAGAAGAAGAAAAGTGTACATTGTAAGCTTGTCATGGTGATGTGACATTAAAATCTTTACTTCTTTAATTAGAGAATGACATAAAATCCAGTAAGAAAGTACTTGGTCTGATAGTTTAAGGATCGATACATAGATTTTATACTTTGTTAGACATTGGTATACACTATCCGTATATTATTTTTACATACACGAGTATAATATATATTTTAGGTGTACAGTATTAAGACAGTGTAGTGCAAGTTTTATCCAAATTATGTTTGCCCATAGAACTAGACTTTAATTGCATAAACCTTCACACGCATTCGAAGTCGCGGGCACTGTTCGGATAAAATCAGACCTTAATTAAATACGCTTTAAAATATCGACTTTAATAGAAGTTAGTTACTATAAATAAGGCATCTATTTCTAATTAAGAAGACACCAAATACTTAGTCTCAATTTATTGTTTATTGTAGCCTCAAAAATACGCTTATTAATAAAACTTTCAAGCTTTGCTTTTGCGTAAAAGAATTTAATGTTTTATTTCTGTTAAAATATACCTAGATCAAATTGCTTTTTAGGACTTGAATTAATTGGATCAGATATAAGAACTTACTTTTTAATTTTTCCTTCGTTGAATAATACTTTTTAATACGTGTAAATCCTGTAAGTAAAGAGCAGCGATAGCCTAGTGGTAAGAATCATAGACTGCAAATTCGGAAGGCATCGAGTTCAAATCCTGGTCATAACTTCAAAAAGTTATGTTACAACCCTGAGGTATTGAACCAGCCGCGCACTTATGGCTTTTTGAAGTTATGTGCGTAATTAACGCATTCTCCGTGCCTCGGAGAGCACGATAAGCAGTTGGTCCCGGCTGTCATGAACATCTATGGCAGTAGTTATTAGGAATCCAGAGCCTTCTAATATCCTGACAGCTAGTTTAACCATAGAATGACGTTTTCACATAGTAGTCGCTCTGTGTAATAACTAAAACTGCCGGTGAGCAGATCCTGGGCACTAAGTTTAAGTCTAGGACAATCAGGAAAATATTATAATAATTATGAATACATTTAGTTCCTTACAGGTAACACGTCCTTGGTTCCGTTGTAAGTCCAGTAAAACCTCAGAGGCCCCGCGTTTCTGGAAGAGGGCGCGGTGACCGAGCACCTCGCTCGGACCTCCCCTCCCGGTGCTCCAGCCAGTTGCTGTACAACACTTCCAGCTGCACATTCGGGGCGGGCTGAAAATATACTCTATTAACATAATTAAAGGTTACTTCACATTCTTCAATCAAACGCAACAGACCCACTTTTAGGGCTACATTCATTGTAATAAAACTAATTAATGGTTTTTAATATAGCCCGACTCGTATCTGTCTTGTGATTATAATATCAATGAACCATGTAGGCAAAAGCGTATGTTCAATACTATCGCACTTATTAACAGGTCGGAAAGCTAATAGCGGCACTGATAATTTATTACCCATATAATACGACCAAGTTCAAATAAACACCACTCTCATCTATTCTTTACCTTCATACGTAGTAATGAGGCGCCACAAGCGGTTAACATGATACTTACACAGCACATTTATGGACAGAGGTTCGCTCAGCGCACTGCCTTCAGAGTTCCTCGCTCGACATCGGTACAAGGTAGAATGGTGCCGTCTCAGATTGCGCAATAACAATTTGTTCCCATCCACTGCTATTCCTCCGATGGGGTCGTCTCGGATGAGGTGGACCTAGAGACGAGTTTGCTTAGTTAGTTGATTATAAACATTAACTATTTCATTTATTGACAGTTCAGGTGGCTTGCACTACAAGAAAACGCAATTTAGAATTATATGAAATCAAACAAAACTGAAAAAAACCTAATTTTTATTAGAATTAAAAAAATTTAAAAGCTTTAAAACGACTTTTGCTCGCCTACTTTATTATAATTTATTTCTTATACTTTAGATTCTAATCTTCTCGAAACCATCCGGTCTCATGCCAATAAATGTATGCCGATGTTGCAAGTTTATTTCTAAAAATTCATCCTCATACTACATCCTACAGTTCTTGCAGGTCTACCTTTTTGCATCTAGTTCTTGCAGGTTTCCCAGTGAAAATAAGCTTTTTAGAGGGATTCGATAAAATTCTATTGAACACACGTCTCTAGCTTATAGAACTTACAGAAAACGTCGCTTTAGTATCTTGGACTTAGCTTCAAAGCATGACACCGAAATCGCCAAAATATACTTTTGTCAGATATTTCCCATACGTAAACCAGATTTAAAAATTTACTGATTTCTTTGAAAACAAAAATATAATGAAGTTAGTTTTGTGTCGCTTCTTTTGCTATTATGAATTGCTATTATAAACATATTTACTGTAAAAAGGTGACTTTTCTACAAGTTGTAATTAAAATCACATTACTCCCTGTGACACGCTACAGCGCAGTTTTTTTTAAATAATGAACTCTGTTGCGTGATTAAGTTTGAGGAACAAGACACACTTTGTTGTAATCAGTGCGATCGATCATGTTTTTACAAAGTTTATAAATTATTTTAAAAGCACTGTTAGGTTCGCGGTACTAGGTAGTCAGAAACGATCATAGTTCATGAGCAGAGTGCATAGAATTCTTTGATTGGTGACCGTTTGTGAGCCTTTCGTTATAGAGAGCTATGTGCTTTAGAAGACACGTTAAGATGTTATTCCCGGTATCACATATTTCGTTAGCCGTTAAGCCATATTTGAGGCCCTACAAAGTGTTTTGAAAAATTCTAAGTATAGTAATCCATGTGGCCGTGCCGTGCCGTGTGGCGCCGGCCTAGAATAGCGTCACCCCTTCTCATCTCATGGGGAGTCGTAAAAATCGACGAAGAGAAATGCTACCGGATGATGGGCAGCAGCGTCATCCTGCGTACTGGCTGGAACTGCGATCACCAACCCGTCTGCCCAGCGTGGTGATTATGGGCAAATACCCCCAAATGGAAAATGGCACACACGCGTAAACGGCCCCCAGTCCCCGGCGGCCCCGCTATTCCAGATTACGGTAGCGGTCTTGGTAACGGCGGGGCAGGGGGTGCTAAGAATCACCGGCAGAGATCCGGCTACCACCCAAAACGACGACTTCTGCACCTGGCAACTTATAACACGCGCACACTGAGGACCGACGAGAAGATTGACGAGCTGGAGGAGGAAATAGAGCGGTTGCACTGGGACATTATCGGGTTATCCGAAGTCCGTAGACAGGGAGAGGATACGGTAATCCTTAAGTCCGGCAACTTGCTCTACCACCGGGAGGGCGATCGCCTGTCCCAAGGTGGTGTCGGTTTTAACGTCCGGAAGTCTATCCGTAACAACGTCGTGTCTATTCGGAGTGTGTCGACCAGGGTAGCGTACCTAATACTCAGAATCACCAAACGGTATTCGTTGAAGGTAATTCAGGTTTACGCACCGACCTCGGCACACCCTGACGAGGACGTGGAGATATTGTATGATGACATTTCTGCCGCCATTCATACTTCACCGACTCACTACACGGTTGTTATGGGAGACTTTAACGCAAGGCTAGGCCAACGAAGCGGTGACGAGCAGAAAGTGGGGCAATTTGGAATAGGGCGAAGGAACCATAGGGGACAGCGGTTGGCTGACTTCATGGAGAAGGAGGGCCTCTTTATGATGAACTCCTTCTTCAAGAAGCCACCACACAGGAAATGGACCTGGCTGAGCCCCGATGGTTTCACAAGGAATGAGATAGACTTCATTATGACCACTAAGCGACAAATATTCAATGATGTCTCTGTGATCGCCAGGGTGAAAACCGGTAGCGATCACCGAATGGTAAGGGGCACATTGAATATTAATATAAAGCTTGAAAGGTCCCGTTTGATGAGGTCTACGCTCCGACCCTCAGCTGCCCATATTCAAAACCCCGAGAACTTTCAGCTCGAGCTTCAAAATCGCTTCGCAGGTCTGGAGAACTGCGTAACCGTTGACGATATAAGCGGCGGGCTGGTTAAGACTGCCCACGTTGTCGGGTCCAAACATTATAAGACCCGACAAACTAAAACCAATAAACTGTCGACTCAAACTCTTAATCTAATGGAAGCGCGACGAGACTTGCGATTGCAGTCTTCAGCGGAAGCGTCTTCTTACCGGCTCATCAATAGACAGATCTCGAAATCCGTGCGACTCGATATTCGCAAATTCAATACAAATTGTATTGAAGATGCAATAGAGAGGAACAGGGGTTCAAAAGTGTTCGCACGGGATCTGTCTATTGGTCAGAGTCAGTTGACACAGCTGAAGACCAACGAAGGCAGTCTAGTCACGTCGAGACCTGAGATTATGAGGGAGATCGAAAGGTTTTATGGACAGTTGTATACCAGTACGCAAGATCCCGCTACTTGTTTGGCTAAAGACCCTAGAGCCAAACTAACTCGACATACCACCGAAGACATCCCGGACGTCAGCCTGTACGAGATTAGGATGGCCCTGAAACAACTAAAAAACAACAAGGCACCGGGGGAAGACGGGATGACAGCAGAGCTTCTGAGAGCGGGTGGTACACCAGTACTTAAGGTACTCCAGAAGCTCTTTAATACCGTCATTCTCGAGGGACGTACGCCACAGGCGTGGTCCAGTGGTGTGGTTGTCCTTTTTTTCAAGAAAGGTGACAAATCCCTTTTGAAGAATTATAGGCCAATCACGCTACTGAGCCACGTCTATAATTTGTTTTCACGGGTCATCACGAACCGTCTCGGTCAAAGGTTTGACGACTTCCAGCCTCCCGAACAAGCCGGTTTCCGAAAAGGCTTTTCAACCATAGACCACATTCACACGCTGCGGCAGGTTATACAGAAGACCGAGGAGTATAACCAGCCACTTTGCTTAGCGTTTGTGGACTATGAGAAAGCCTTTGATTCGATCGAGAGCTGGGCAGTGTTTCAGTCCCTGCAGCGATGCCGCATTGATCATCGGTATATCGAAGTTTTGAGGAGTTTATACAGAAACGCCACCATGTCCGTACGAGTACTGGACCAGTGCACGAATCCTATCCTCTTGCAGAAAGGCGTGAGACAGGGTGATGTCATTTCACCGAAACTGTTCACTGCTGCTCTGGAGGATGTTTTCAAGCTACTGGACTGGGAAAACTACGGCATCAACATTAATGGCGAGTATATGACTCACCTTCGATTTGCCGACGACATAGTGGTCATAGCGGAGTCGCTTGTGGATCTGGGCACAATGCTCGGAGACCTCGACAGAGCTTCCCGAAGGGTAGGTCTTAAAATGAACATGGATAAGACCAAAATCATGTCAAATATCCATGTTGTGCCTACCCCAGTAATAGTGGGAAGCTCGGCCCTCGAAGTTGTCGACGAGTACGTATACCTGGGACAAAAAGTCCAATTAGGTAAGTCCAACTTCGAGAAAGAGGTCAATCGTCGAATTCAGCTCGGTTAGGCTGCGTTCGGGAAACTACGCAAAATCTTCTCGTCCAAAGTACCTCAGTGTCTCAAGACGAAAGTCTTCGACCAGTGTGTGTTGCCAGCGATGACGTATGGGACTGAGACGTGGTGCCTGACTATGGGCCTCATAAGGAAGCTCAAAGTCGCTCAGCGTGCAATGGAGAGAGCTATGCTCGGAGTGTCCCTACGTGATAGAATCAGAAATGAGGAAATCCGTAGGAGAACCAGAGTGACCGACATAGCGAAGCGCGTATGCAGGCTGAAGTGGCAATGGGCGGGGCACATAGCTCGAAGAACCGACGACCGATGGGGCGTTAAGGTTCTTGAATGGCGACCACGAATCAGCAAACGTAGTAGAGGGCGGCCCCCAACGCGATGGACCGACGATCTGGTCAGGGCGGCGGGGAGCAGGCGGCAAAGAATCGATCTACGTGGAAAGCAATTGGGGAGGCCTATGTTCAGCAGTGGACTTCAAATGGCTGAAATGATGATGATGATAGTAATCCATACAATTGCCTCGCAAGTGGTACGCACGTCATAACCTGAAACCCTTTATCATTGGTTCTTGTGGGAAGGTCGTTGCTCGTTCCCATACCTTAATAGGTTGATAATAATAATGATAATAATGATTACCGAAATATTTCCTTGTTGTTCTGTCATTAAACAACATACAATATGTAAAGGAACTTAAAAAAATACTGATATATTTAAAAAATTATAACATATTCTATTTAATTTTCTCTTGACTAATAATTTATATGTTATTCAAGTGCGATACATAAGATACACAAAACGACTGGGCCGCTTTACATGAACGCTACAAGGTACAGGAAAAAGCCGACAACAATTTTGCATAACTCAATTGGCAGGGACAAAAGTAATAGACGAAATTTGTTGCCAGGATCGGTTTTTATAGTGGGAGCTAGTTATTGCAACGGTCGTGAAACTGGATAAAAGTGACGTGGTCGATTTCATATTACGAGTATTATCCCAATTAGTGTATTACAGTCTGATGTTACAACCATATCTAATAGTATATTGGCTCTCATAGTTTTGTTATAGACTTATAATTATATTAATAATAATACATATAAGTAATAATAAAATTTTTTAGGATTCCGTATCGGACATGGAAATATGTAACACTTATAGGATCGCTTTGATGTCTGCCAGGACTATTTTTCTTGGTGGGTATCAATTTAAAATTACTATCTAATCATTATTATCTATCGTCTGCGGCCCTTTAAAGATATACAAACACCTAGCTTCTAAATTGACCCAATCTTTAGACATACGATTACATTCGACCGTTCAAAGACCATTTCACAGGGCATATTTTTTTGTGATTGAACAAACTTATTTGCTGTTTGTAATCCAATCACGACCTGGGTTTATGCATGAAGTAAATTTGTACGGACCCCTCGGAGGTATAATGTAAAGTAAGTTATAATTGTTTAGATTGAAATTGTATTGTCTTATATATCAATTTATCATTATTAATCTCATTCTTCCAACCTCTGGTGTAATGATTCGAGCATCAACTATGAAGTCAGGGAGCAGCGAGCTTAAATCCCACTCGCAGTTAGTTGGTGCTAAGATTATTGAATGGGTATATGTGGCAACTTAATATACAAGTCAGATGATACGAGAATTAGAGCCAGTTTACTTTTAAATGTGCCTGTGAAATCACATGAGCTGTATTGCCGCACATAAAACGCAGTTCACGTAGAGACTCCAAGTGGAACATACCTTAGTTTCCACATACCATTTTGTGAGCTATGCGTCAGGCCTGTCAAAATATATAGAAGAATACAGAACACACTGCGCTAGTTCCGTACGTGTCCTTCGTGCTGCTAGTATATCCCACAAGAAATAAAAGAGGTAAAATATTCTCTATTTGATACTGCTATAAATTTTATGAGAGCCATTTTAAACGGGTAAGCAAAGTCATTTTTAAATACTATTCGGTTCATATGTCTTGTTAATTGGATATTATGTTACTGTTTCCAGTATATATGGTATAACTTTTCATAAAATAAAAAAAGATTGCCAAGTCACTATAATTATAATATAAAGAAAACTATGGATACAATTACTAATTGTTGATTTACAACTTCAAAATAATTTGAATAGAACTTGACTTCCATGAGATCTCAGAACTTTTTACGATTGAAAGACTGCATCGAGAGACTTGACATTTTTTTACATTTAATGTCTTTGGTGGGATAGCAAACCTACAATAAACAATATACAAAAAGTAATTAGCGC
This sequence comes from Musotima nitidalis, assembly GCA_949126915.1. NCBI lineage: Eukaryota > Metazoa > Arthropoda > Insecta > Lepidoptera > Crambidae > Musotima > Musotima nitidalis. The sequence goes on from OX421431.1 coordinate 1,627,203, forward strand.
CATCTATTATGCCAAAGAGTTATCACGTATTGTGCTATTCAACGCCAGATGGCGTTGTAATATGACGTCATTTTTCTGAATCGCGGAGTTAAAATTCTCCATGATTAGACGCATGCTTTTGGTTTATAATACGATATATTTCTTCATTTTAGTCAAAAAACAGTAAAAAAATATAATTTTGTCTAAAAAAATTATCACTGAAAAATAAATAGAAGCCGATTCGCAGACTAAAAATGCATAATATTTATTTATTTATTTTAAATCCTAATTACATTACTATTACAGAAACTTAATCCTAAGGCAATAATGTAAATAATAAAAATAAAATACCAAATTAACTTTAAATATGAACTTTCATAAAAATCGATTATCCCGTTTGATTTTTAAATGCTTTTGATATTTCGAAGGAGTAATGTAACTAACATTGTGACACGAGAAGATTTAAAATGTTATTATTTTGATATGTCATAAACTGAATTGTTTTAACTTCGGTCACTGTACGGGCCATCGAATATTACTCATTGTTTATACTGGGAAATCTAAATCCATCCACTTTTATTATAAAAACGGCTTCAAACTTAGCTAGGATTTTTGGAGTTATATTATAATTTTTTTTTAAATAAAATACTTTAATTAGGTATTTTTAATAATTCAGATAGACTACTTTTGCTTTGGATATTTTTTACATTTGTGAACTAAAAATTAAGTCCTACGACAAGACAACACTAAGTCCCACCATCTAACTAAACCATAAGACCAATAATAATTGATCAATCTACTGATTATTGTAGGTACCTAGGTGTACATAGTTGTTATAACAAGTAAAAACATAACAAAGTGCAAATCTTCCTTACCTCTGTACCCTTGTAAAACGTGAAGTTGTTTGCCGGCGGGGAGGCATCTGCAGAACACAGGAGTTCAGCATTCTCGTCTTCTCGCAGGAGTTTGGGCTCTTTTGGTTCTATTAGGGCCAGTTGCGCTACTGGAGCATCTATATACAACACAGATTATTCCAATAATATTAGTATCAATCTTTAAAAATATTACAAACTCACAAGTTAGTATGTCTACGTTAAATTTTCATGCATAAACCGCTTAATAAATTTAACGAATTTTGATATAAACGTCAGAGAATAACTAAGCATATTTTTTATTTAGTTCCTTATTATTTCGTAGGGAAATTACAGTCGAACGCAAGCTCTCAATAGCTCGGCAATATAGCCCGATGTTGTACTTTGTAGTAGACCTTAATATTTATTTCTAAATATAATTATCGTAAACACCTTTCCTTGATAAAGTTATACATTATAAATATAACTTTGAAATATATATTACAGCTTTAGCTCTTGATTGAAGCGTTATTACTGTAGCCTCTTACATAACTGAAAAACCTGGACCTCTGAATACTGGTATAACCATTAGAGAAGAATTTATCCTTAGCGCCTCGTTTGGCAGGATTCAATGCGTGTCAAGTTGTATTGCAGCAGCAGTCTTATAAGCTGCTATTGCTGATTACCTTATGGCTTCGCCTTTAACGACACTGACGGGATTAAAGGAGTTGGGCACTACTTGGTTATTCATTGCCGGCACCAAAGTAACATAAAATATACAAAAAATGTAAATGATTGTACTAAAATAATACAATTTTATACAGACTACTTCTAGTTTATTGTGTTACCGGGAGTAGTAAAACGAAGTTTGAAAAAGTACAGCACGTCCGGGACTTCGGAAATTATTATCAGTGCAAGAGCCTCGCAAATAACTAAAGTTACAATAGTTATGGCAACAATTGTTTGCTTCTAAGTGCATAGATACATTTCATATCAGCTTATATTTTAAAATAAAATTTAACTTACTTTTACAATAATTTCTTACATTTGTAGTGTATTCAGTAGATACCAATCCACCTATCACTATTTATATTTAGCATATTATGTTATTATCAAACTATCCAATATAATTGGATATTAGACTGTGCTTCATTATTTTATATGTATCAAAAAAACATTAAAATCATACAGATTTGAGAAATTATAATAAAAATGTTTGAATAATGTGACTACAATAGGTACAATACATTTGATAGGCAAGTCTATTTCAATTTGTAGCAACTTTTGTTAAGTTACCATTTTTATAAACGCAACATTTTATAAAGCTTAGAATAAAGTTTCCGCGGGATACATGTCGAGAAATGTGACGTCACAATTGAAGAGTCGTGTGATTTAAGCGTTTTTAGGCCAGTAAAAATGTGATTTCAAACTTTTCATATACATATACACACACACATGCATATACTCATCTAAATTTTTATATCATTGTTTGTTCAATTAAGAAAAGTGAAATTTATTATTATTATCCTTATTTTTGTTTCTATTCTGTGGTTTGTTTTTGTTTTTATTTGCAGTTTAATTTTTGCTTGTTTACTTTTCGTTTTTGCAGAAGTGTTAACTTGTAATTTCTGTTTTTCTACATGGTCACTTCTATGTTGCAAACCTAATGAAACGGGGGGGCTGAAAACCAGCGCTGCGTAGAGTAGCCTAGTCTGTGCAGCATAAGCTGAGCTTACTCTAGTTGCTTTTAGGATTATGACTATTTTTAATTTTATATTTTGTCATGTTAATGTATTCCTTAAAAGCAATAAATGATTTTTTATTTATTTTTATTTTATATAGACGAGGAATCAATACAGGACTGTGATAGATATGATAGTGAACTTTGATAATGCATAAAAAAACCTGGCAAGTGCCTCATTGAAATTACTAAAGATTGAGAACTGCTGCTAGAATTATTATACCATATTCATCATTATTTATAATTTTAGTCATAATATAAAGTCCACTGCTGAACATTGGCCTCCTCCATTGGGTCCCCGTGAGATGAAAGGGTTTATTGTTTATTTGTATGCCATGAGGCATACAAATAGTCCAAATTTTATGTATGTTGTGAACAGCCCTATGTGACCTGTATTTGCAAATAAATAATATTATTTATGGTTTTTACAGGTTATTTAAGTTTTATGTAGTATTTATATATGACTCGTGAAGTGCGTTTTGGAATTATTATTGACTATAGAATGCAGTATTTTCTACAGAGATGTTTACATAGAATACATAATTCTGTGCCATCACTCATCCGCCCGGAGCAAGATTTCTCTTTGATAAGTCTACGCTCTATAGGTAAACAATCAAAGCACGGCAATACGACTGTCTTATGGACAAAGACCTTTAGAGCGTTGTAGCTAAGTTATGTTAAAGATAAATAATGACCAAATCTTACATAAAATATTAAGCATCAAAGAGTCTTCCAGCGTGTAGGCCGGGAACCATGGGTTGGAGATGCGGCATACGAGCTGCCTCCCGCTGTCCTCTCTTCTTACGTGCCATGTTAAAATACTTTTTGTCACATCTCCGTCAACCTCAACCTGAAAGAAAAACAAAAAAACGATAATACTTCAAGTAGGTAGCCTCTGAAACAAACCAACCAAACATGAAAACAAAAAAAACCTAATAAATGAAGCTCGTAGCTTCGCGGTGTTAGGTGGTTGGAACAGATCACCGTTGTAAAGCAAAATTCACAGAGGTCAGCCCTTCGATGGGTGACCGTTTATTTTAAAAATCGAGAGCTTCTATACTTCGGGATGCATGTAAAGCCATAATAGAGGCCTAATGGAGGCTTAAAAAATCGAAAAGCAGGACGCCACACGACTCCGCCATTCCGCACTAGGACCGCGTGGTCTCGTATAGCCTTTGGCTCGTAAGCGCAGGTTAGTGCTCAGGAGTGGGACGTTTATGGGCTGAGATAAAGATGACAACAAATGTATAAAATTATAGCTGACTTTAAGTAGTTTTGTAGGCATTAGTAATATTAATAGTCCCACCTATTATTAATACTATTAGATTGTAATAAATCAATTTTGCACTAAAAAACAATACCATTCTTTCTTTCCAGCTTTCTTATTTCACCTAAATTAAAACCCTATTCTTGAGCGCATTGCGAATGCATGCAATAGAGGATTCATTAAAAACAAGCCGTCTGCAGCTCACCTGGGTCAGAGTAGAGTCGACGAGCTGAGAATTGATGAACCAATCAATGTTGGGCGCGGGCCGGGAGCCGCGCGTGGTGCATACGAACGAGCGCGTCTGGCCCGCGCGCGCCACGCCTTTACCCGACACTCGCACGAACTGGGGTTTCACTGCGCCGGATATAGTAAAATATAGGCACAATATAGACCAAAACTAGAAAAATTATACCTTAGTTTTACTTTTAAAGAACACTAATTATCTAAAATTATTTAAAAAAAAGCAGCTATATCCTTACTTAAAAACGAATTGCTGAATTCATAAATGCGAAAGTGAGTTTACCATTTACCATTGTCCTAAAAAACCCAGTGTCTGTGCGATGCTACAAACCGTAGGACGTACAGGCTATAGCTACTAATTATGATTACTGGGAATGTGCGTTAATTTGTATCGCTTTCACAGCTAAGAGACTAGGTCGATTTTAGTCATGTTTGCTATAAAGATAAATAGAAACATGACCCAAATGAACCATGGAATGGAAAGTCACCAGCACCTAGAGACCCATTTCAACAATCCTTGCATTCTTTAAATATCGTTTCTATGTTTGCAAAAAGACAAGTTTTGTAGCTAATGTATTCAAGAATGATATGATGAGTGAATGAGAAAGTGATCATGTAATAAAACACATGATAATTCATATTTTTCCAATTTAATTTGTTTATCATAATCATTTTAAAAGTATACAAACATATTAAAAATACGTACGGAACAATTTCAGCGAAACCTCTCTGATGATAGGCTGCAGTAAAGGAGGCTCTACTTTGCAATGTAATCTGGTACCAGCCATTTCTCTAGATAGATTTTGCAGAAGTAGTTGGCTGACGGAGCCATCTTTGGTGAAAGCTAATCGATCTTCTCCTCGCCACCACGACACGTCGGGTAAAGGTTTTCCTACAGACAAGTTAAATTGCTTCGATATTTGATTGCATTACTAAATTATAATATTCATAAATTGCATAATAATAGTATTACCTCCAGCAGACTGGCAAGAGAGAAGTATGTCTTGTCCCTCTCTAAAGGGTCCAGCTACTGACCCTAAAATTTCCCTGCCCTCGAAGTCGTATATTCGAGGAGATTCAGGTGGCACTAGAACGGAAAATAAAATAAATGAGTATTATTATTATAAAATATATTTGTTTTTTATAAATATAATTATATATCTATACCTATAACCGTAAGATTCACTTTGTAGTTTCTTGTCGGAGAGTCAACATAGTCTATCCTGCACCTATACATTCCTTCGTCTTGATGCACCACCTTGGCCACAGCTAGGTGAGCTGACGAGGGATCAGATTCGTTCAGCACAAAGTGTGTCCTCGCCCCAAACTCTCCTGCCACAGCCCAGTGGACAGGAGGGCCATTTCTGAAGTCAACTCTGCAAGCAAAGTTTAAAGTTTTAGTGAATTGAAGAAAATACACATACGTGTTTGGCCACGAACAGTGTAGGAGATGCTTGACACTATACGCAGAATTTAAAGAACCCTTTTGGTGAGAACAATTACACGGTTTAACGGCTAACTTCATTATATTCACAAATGTTTCCATTGAACATAAAAAATGAATAAATAACTATCTTACTATCTCACCAATTGTTTAGTTCCAAGTTAAGTATTATGAAGAACTTGTGTTTAAGATGCTAAATAAGGGATGAACTCAAATAAATACACCCAGACCGTAGCAAATAATCATGTTCATGCACACAAAGATTTGTCCAGTTTGGAAGTCAAACCTACGACCCTAAGAGAGGAGCGCAGGTATATACAGGATGTCCCAAAAAATAGTGTCAAGCGAAAGAACAGAGCTAGAGCACCTATTGGAGTATCCGAATCACCCCCATGTATGTTCTGCGATTATACGTAGTTTTCGAGTTATATTTTTTTAATTTTTTTTAAAGATATCGGTCTAAATATCTCAAAAATTAAATAATAAATAAAATAAATAATAAATAAATGTTCTCTTACAATTACACCAATTATTTAGTTCCAAGATAAGTATCATTAAGAACTTGTGTTATGGATACTAAATAACGGATAAACATACATACAACTTTTTTTTTTGTAAATAAATACTTAATATACATAGAAACACACCCAGACCAGAACAAATATCCATGTTCATGCACACAAAGATTTGTCCTGCGTGGGAATCGAACCCACGACCTTAGGAGCAGAGAGCGGGTATACTCGCCACCACGCCATATCGGTCGTCAAAAATTCAAATAAAAAAAAGTAGAACACATTTTAGTGTTTTTCTTTTTGCTACTGAATCATCGTAAAAGGTACTTTGATGTCCATAATAATCAGCTTCGAAACTTTAGTAAAACTAACGGTAAAATTTTGACTTTACACTACTATTTTCTGAACTGCCACAAAAGTTTCGAAGCTGATTTCGGTCCAAATCGGTTTTCTTTTTCTAGACTTTTTTAAACAATTAATTGTTTTTATATTTTTTTACTTATTTGCACAATAAAATATATCAGGCCCACATATGACAATTCACTTTAAAATGGGTGAAATAGCGATCGTGAACCGGGCGGTTCAGATTTCGGAATTGGACAAAGTAATTTAAAAAAAAAACAATTATTATCACGAAATATACGAATACCTTATTGCAGTTAACAGTGTGACCCATTGTGCAATCATTACTGTTTGTTCTGCATAATAAATCTTAGATATATAAATACTAGTAGATACTGGTGCAACTATTAGGTTTATTATTTTTAATGACCCTAAACATGATTACTCGTATATTGTAATATTATTATTGCTACTTCTTTGCTTTCAGTGTAAAAGTTTGTGCGGGTCAGTCATACCCGTCGTGAGAGAGAAAATCTTAACACTTAAGATCGACATGTGACATATCGCTAAATTCAGACAACTTAAGACATTGGCGTAAGTCAAATACAAATAATCTTGCATGAACAATTCGGTGTAAAAAAATTGTTTTCCCGATGGATATCGCATTCGCTCTGTGTAGAGCAAAAAGCGGCTCGCGTTACTTGGTGCATCAGAAGTCTCGAAAGATTTCACGCAGGATCCTCAAATGCTATATACAACATCGTATCAGGGGACGAATCCTGAATATACGCGTACGAACCCGAAACAAAAAATCAGTCACGATTTTGGGTGTTCCAAAATGAGTTAAAGCCAACAAAAATTGTTCGTTCACGGAGTGTGGCAAAAAATGGTGGCCACGTTTGTCTTCAAAACCGGCCATGTTGCGACTATTCCTCTTGAGGGACAAAGAACGGTTAATGGTATGCTAGCATTTGTTTGCCACAGGTCGTTTCTAAACGCCGTAAAGAGAACTGCAATCGCCGCATCATCCTCCATCACGACAATGCGAGTTCTCACACCGCGCACAGAACAAATGAGTTTTTAGAGCAAGAAAACATAGAATTATTAGACCATCCGCCGTACAGCCCCGACCTAAGCCCTAATGATTTCTATACATTCCTTTGAATAAAGAATAAATTGCGTGGTCCAAAATTTTCTGTGAAAGCTGTGGACGCCTACATAACGGCCATTTTGGAGCCCCCTACTTCCAAATGTAATGGTTTCTCAACGATTGGTTCCATCGTATGGCAAATATTTCAAATTTCGCGGAGAATACTTCGAAAAGCAATAAACACATTTTTAAATAGTAATGTTGTGTCACTTCTTTGATTCCTGAAATTTTCAGTGCCACCCTCGTATGCGCAAATATCACTAGACTCTTGTATCATTTTATTGCTACATTATCTCTGAGTAACACAAGATATTTATATTTTCTATAAAACAAAATAGGAATCCTTTCGAAAACTGTAACCCAATGTGTAAAACATTTTAAAAATATCTATCGAAGCGAAGCGAGGGCGTGCTCCTATTCATCAAAATTTTAGGTTTAATTTTCTTAATCAAATACAACGTAACGCAACGGAATAGAGGTGTATATAATGTTAATCGCAACTTAAGTGTGTAGTTCTCAAAAACATTGGATAAGGTGTTGTTACATACTTTTCTTAGAATAAGCCCAAGGAAGGAAGCAATATACTCTATTCTTTAGAACCTTGGAAAGAGTCCAAATAGTTGACTCACAAGCATTTGTTTTCATCTAAATCTTATTCTTCCCCAAAATCAATATGCTGAAACAAACAAAGACGAATGGCATTTATTTGCTTTGGTAGGTATTTAGGGTTTTTGTGTTTGTTGGTTTTCGATTTCGTTTGTTTATAGTTCTGGATAATTTAGTCCCTAGAGATATCGCCTTTATGTATAATATCTAACAATTTTATTATACATCAATGAATTAGTATTTATTTCTTATCACAATCTCGTTGACTGGAAATGGCCGATGTTCAATACTTTTTTAGAGTATGTGGAAGTATCTACTATAATTGAGAATTAGATAGGTATTTAGCTGATAAAAATAAAAATTATCTATAAATGTACTTAAATGCGCCAGTACCCACATAGCTATGTTCTCGAAACGACGGATTCGGCACATGATTGTTAAAAATATTATTTCTCCTGATATATTTTCGAAAGAAAGAAAATAAATTTATTCAGTACAAATAAACATAGAAATTATAGATAAAATTAAATTAAACATAAAAATATATTAAAACATATTAATTATTAGATACATATTTTACACCTGCTACTTCCTGTAACATGTACTAAATAATAATGCATATTAAAAAAAGATTATGTGTAGAAATAAAATAGAACATCAAAACGAATTATGATTTACATAACTTTATTAATGGGGAAAACAATTATAAATGTGGTGGACGCGTCACGACTCAGGTAGTCGCGTTTCATAAACCATGATTTCTTAATTAAATGCTGGTGTTGATGGCTGGTGGTCAGTCACATTCGTGAGTGCAGTGAGTTACAATTTGGTTCTGAGGTAAACATAAAAATGTTTACAATATTGGAGGTGTAATTTATAGGGGAGGCCAATGATCAGCAGTGGACTTAATAAGGTTGATATGATGATGATTCCGCTTTAAAACTCATATTAAAAGTTATATATACAAAGAAAATCAAACATAATCTGTGTGCATGTCCGCCTTTAATCAGTGAAAGTAACAAGACCTTGCTCAGATAACTCGATTCTGCGATTTTCAATTACTCGTAGCATCACTCTGGCTTCGCGGGTAAGGCGGCAAATTAAATTTTGACACAGAGAACGCGGTGCCACTTAATTGCAATTAGCTTGACTTCATAAGGCGCTGGGATGTTCCAACAAAGTTAATAATTGACGGGTTTTAGAAAGAACGAACGTCAGCGTGATGGTTGGTTACTGTTTTGTTCGCAGCTTTTTAAATGAAGAACCCGAGAATTTCAAACTAAAGTAAAGCAGGTTTATAATAGAAACCCCATATTAGAAAACGACGGAATAACTTACAGAGGAATTTAATGCTCTTAGTAAATAAGGATAAGTTACGTAACATTTTAAGAAATATTATTCTTAATTTTCGACCAATGGGAAAAATTACCACTTTCATTATAAAACCATTTTAATTAATATCGTTTATAAAGAAAGATATGTACATACTTCTGAGATACATATTTGCTACTGATGAAAATTATCGGCATCGTATCAAATACAAAATTACCACAGTCGGTGCCGTCATAGACAATGCGTCTGTTGATGGCATGTTAGAATCTGAAAAAGTCACTGTCACAGTTACGAACACCTTGAAGAGGGCATCGCGTGAAACTTATTAAATTTATAAGCCTTAATAAAGAACAACCAAGTTTTAACGGTAATGTTCCGAGTTATTCTGTAGTTCCAGCTGGACTGTGACATTCATAAATAGTATAGGTGTGTCAAACCAAAATAAGTATAGGGCAAAATAACACCTAATTGACATAAAGCAAAGATGACAAACAAACATATATTTAGTATCTGAAATAGCCCTAAATAATCCAAACTATTTGATAAACCTCAAATTATATCGCGAAAATTACCAACAATACAGTAACCAAGACTTATTCATTAAGAATATAAAAAAAACATCTGAAACATGTTCTATTTATTTTGACGTGACAACGTCTTAAATTAGGTTGCGGCTGGGAGTCACTTATGAAAAAGTGTAACGCTCGGTAACGTTACGATGAGTCACCGAACGAGAGAGAGGCCCGGCGAATGCCTTGCGTCTCTCTCCCACTCAACTATGATCGGTCTGCCGCGCGCGCAGCACTAGTGTACAATGTTTTAGTAAACAAAATATATTTCTATAGTTAAAATTTGTGCAATTCTTATTTTCATTCAATTCCTTGTTCCTATTGTGCAATTTAATTATATTCATATCAATAAATATTCTACCGAGAAAAAGACGTTGTCACGTAAAATCTTCGCCCGTAAAAACGACTTTACAGGCAACCATTTTTTTTTAGAATATTTTTAAGTAGCCCGGCAACTAAATTGTAATAGATTTGCCTGAAATACATAAGTTTTTATTTTAATTTTAGTCATTGTTGTCTTAATAACATACTTTAAGAAATAAGTTATTGATAATAAAACTTTTTGTTAGGACTGATAACGGCAGATGACTATTGTGTGGTTTTGAAATTGCGTTATCAAAGAAACTTTGGCTGCTTGCAATTATCAAATCACATAAACAAAGCGTAACCAGATCAATCCCGACCGCGATCATCCAATACAAATCCTCCTAAGCCGCACGCTCTGCACAAATAAGGAACCTTCTTGGTCCAAACACAACAGCCATTTCAGTTTAAATGTAGCAGGAAATAGTACAGCTAGTGGACGACTAGGTATTGTCACATTTTTTTTAGTCCTGGTAAAAAATGGTAGTCTATGGACGTGCTTGATATACCAGTTCCGTCCGGGGGCGCTTTTTCTTACATAACTTTTTAACTCCTAACATCGAAAGTCCGAAAATATGTTTCATACAATTTTATTTCATAATGATCACTCTTCATAATTTTTATTTCAATAAATATTAAAACGTCAAATGAATCGACTTCATAATTTTATTGTTCATACATTTATTTGTACTCATTTTTTCTTTCATATATTTCTTAATCAGAAGTGCTATTTATCCTATACATCAAAAATCATATAAATTATATTATTATTATTTATTTATTTACTTACTTACTTACTTACTTACTTCCCTTTTTGGGTTAGGTTGAGGTTATTTTTTTTTTCTTAACTACCATTAAAAAGTATTTTATTACAACAGTAGCCCACTTAACTAAACTAATTATTATTGATAATTATAATAAATAATAATTATAAGTGTAAATCAGTAGATACATACCTGTACACAAATAATATGAACATTGTCTCTTATGAAGAAAACTATTCTGAATAAAAAAAATATTAATTAAACACCTTCTTAATGAAAACATTATGAAATAAAAAAATATGATGACGGGGTGTTATGAGTTCCGATTATAGGAATATTAATGTATGAACATAAAGTTTATGAAGAAAAAAATTATGAAGAGTGATTATTATGAACTCCAATTCGTAGTAAAATCGTAAATATGAATACAAATTTTATGAGAGCCGATATGGACCCGTTCCGTCCCGTATTAGCGTCACTAGCGCGTTTTCAAACCTGTTTTACGCCCTTTTTGACGCGCCTCACCATAACTCACTATGCTGAAGCGGGTGGTGGCCCAAATTAGAAGTTATTAGAGGAAGGTCGCTAGTCAGTGCTGACGGACACGGTGCACGCTGACAGTCATTCACAACAACTTTGCCCAGGTTTTACGTGATATATCGAAAATAAAGTTAAACGTAAACAGCTTATTGGTATCGTACATAGGTACAGATATTGTACTAACATGAGAAAATTATTTTATTTCATAACACACGCACAACGCACATCACATACACATATAAAGAAGTATCTGATAGCACTCGAACCAAAATCATTTAGTATGTGATTTCTGCAGCCGGACCATTCGGCTTTAGAATTTTCTACCGGCACATGTGTTTCCTAACTTCCACAGTCTCGAGTTTTTTCAGCGGGGCGTAAAATGTAATTTTTGCTGGCATTCATAAGTGAGTTATGTTATCATGTCATTTCCACGGTATTAAGGGCTCTTGCTTTTCTGGACTGCATTGTGTGCTTACCGTTAGGCATAATGTGGTCATTATAAGGTGTCACATTGAAACAAATATATATTAAATTTTAAAACTTAATGAGGTTTGTTAGAAAAAATATTTTGTTCAGCAACACCCTGTTGTGTACATGTCTCTCCGCTTTTGTGGTGGATGCTGTGATTAGCTACAGATTGAGTGTAGGAAACACATTTCAAGCTTAATTAGAATTTTTTAAATTTACAAATCAGATCTTTAGTATACCCCGTGGACGTGTTATCTATTATGTCAAAAATGTTACAAATTACTATCAGTGCATAAAGAGGTTACTACATGTTGGCTGAAGGACAATTAAAATCTGATAAATATAAAAATAAACAAAATATCTAAGTAATAAAGATATCATACAAAATACCTATAAACCAATAGCTAGTAATCGTGTTTATACACTTTATTGTACACACTATCTGTGCAATACAGTCAAGATCTGTTTAATTCCTAGGCTAACAGTTATTTTTTGTAACAGGTTAAAGTTAAAAAAATACTTGTAATTTTGTTTCATATAACAAAAAGCTGTACAGGAAAAGCTAGAATGGGGTGTTCTGTTATAATTGCTTTGTAATTACGTTTTTATGCAGTTTCATGATATTATAAATTAAGTTGACATATCAGTACTTGAGAATTAAGTAATGTGCAAATTGTCAGGCGAAATCACTGGCACAAGCTAAAATAAACTCTCAAAATATATTTGTCTATGATACACGTTAATTAATTAATAAAACTGACTACGCCAGCTGGTGTTGACTGGCTTTGTTGTGACGGAGCCGCGGGGAGATGGCTCGTAAAACGGCTCCGTACGGATCTTCGCTTTTATGCCGTTCTGCAATAAACCCCGCTTCATTACGCTGCATGGGAAAGGTGGAAACTCTTTGATTTTGAACTTTATCTATATTTTTTGTTTATACATTACTGAAGTAACATTTAAGTTTTAAAGATGTATTTTTATTTAGTTTTATAAACGTAAAGATGGAAAATCTATGTTTAATAAATGTTTAAGTTGTTTTCTCTGAGATGTTGAGCATCATCATCCTTGCATTTAACTCGTTGTGCCACTTAACGCCAAGGGTCCAGGATCTGCTCACTGGTGCTACCAAATATGGCTGAATTCCAGTTATTACACGAAGCGACTGACTCTTTAAATGTCTATTATTCTCGCCACTGGGCTATCTGCTGCTTAATTTGCTAAACGACAACAAATAATTTTTTTTTATAACGCAAGGTAGCATTCAATCATGCAGCCCACCTGATGGAAAGTAGTCCGCAGCATGCACTGCTATACTAAGAGTAGATTTTAAAAACGCAAATAAAAATAAGTTAACAATTATAATAACAATTCGGATATATTTCTTTTATGTTCTAATGTTTGCGATATATTGAACGTTAATGTATAATAACGGTGGATTATTAACCGTTAAGTGTTTGTAAACGTAGTACATGAGTGTTGGAATGTGCGAAACAGAGCAACATAACTTTTCAAATTCTCAAATGAAGTCCATGTGAGATCTCAGTGTAGTCCCACAGCTTGTCAGCTCATCCTGCCGTCTATTACGTTATCGGAACGCGGTTGCTTGATGCGGTTATTCACGATTTTTATTTATCGGTGTTGAAATTAACCGCTGACGGGCACGATTTCTCGGAACAGTTTGGGATAGTGCAAGCGCTTAAGACGTCGTATTTGTAAACTTATTGGGCAAAAATGGAGAAACAAAATAAAAGTTATTAGAACTGTTTCCGTGGTTTATCGTTTTTTTAAAATACCAGTTGTATCAGAGAGTTACAAATAGGCATTTGTTTTGGTGCTATTATAGCTCGTTTTTAATATAACACAGAAATTTTAGGTACACACATTCCGGCCGTCCGAGAATATGTTGTGGATTGCTCACTACTGAGCACGGTCCTCCAGTCCTCCTCTCATATACCAAGGTGCGAGGGTATTGGGTCATACTCCACCACGATGACCTAGTGCGGATTGGCGGAGGCAGATGTGTGGCGTCCTGTTGTTAGAATTCTTCAAATCACCCAATTAGGCCTCTAACATAAAGGCTTAACGAACTATCACATTTAATGATAACCGGGACTAACGGCTTAACGTGCCTTGCGAAGCACGGTCGCGCTCGATATAAAATGCCACACAAACGGTTACCCATCCAAGGATTGAACTCTGTAAACTCTTCTTTACTTCGGTGATCGTTTCCGACCTGGAAAGGATAGGGGTTTCCAACACTCTGTGTATCAACTGACTAAAAATGTTGTATACAACATACTATATGGAAATAAAACAAGCCGTCATAAAATTTCACCAATATGTAAAAATATCACATTTTTTTACATAATAATAATCACTCATTTGCCATAATGCCTACATACATAAAACTTATGTATAGCGAGCTCTGCACTAAGCTTAGCTTGTATCGTAGAGTACAGACCACAGTTACCGATTGTAAGAATAAAGCTCGAGCAAACAAAAATAAATAATAATTTTGATATAACTACTAAAAACTTAAAGTAAAATGAGTAAAAAAATTCAGAAGCTCAAACTAAGCCTAAAGCATTTCTTGGGTCTTTTACGAAAAAGTGATTAAGACAGGCGTCTCCTCTAGTTTGTTTGGGCATAGCTGGTAGTATTGATGTTCTATTAGTAATGAAATGTAGTTACTGCACTGGTCACTAAGTGGCTGAGCACATAAGTCGAGCTGAATGTCACCGGTAATAATAATGTCTATTCTGTTGCGAATCTTAGCTAAGGTACAGTAAAATGACACAAAAAAGTTATTTGGGTTAAGGAATGAAGGAGAACGATATATTGTAAGAGCAATAACATCAATGTTAAAGTGAATTTCTAAACAATTGCGGACCTCACAAGTTGACTCGTTTACTTGGACCTTCCACGATAAGAGACCACTACGCCACTCTTATTTATATATTTACTTGTATGAAAAGCATTGAAATCTGGTATTTGAGGAACTATTGTGTTTATATTCAGTAAACACTCCGTTTAAACAATAGGGTCAAACTCGATTTTGAACCGTTTTAGTGTAACCAGTATGGCGTTGAAGTTGTGCTGTATGCTGCGAATATTAAGAGTGAGTGACCTAAAGTTGTGATTATCAAGCACATATTCGGCGCTATCAAATGTTTGCCGTGTGGCGCCGGCCTAGAATAGCGTCACCCCTTCTCATCTCATGGGGAGTCGTAAAAATCGACGAAGAGAAATGCTACCGGATGATGGGCAGCAGCGTCATCCTGCGTACTGGCTGGAACTGCGATCACCAACCCGTCTGCCCAGCGTGGTGATTATGGGCAAATACCCCCAAATGAAAAATGGCACACACGCGTATACGGCCCCCAGTCCCCGGCGGCCCCGCTATTCCAGATTACGGTAGCGGTCTTGGTAACGGCGGGGCAGGGGGTGCTAAGAATCACCGGCAGAGATCCGGCTACCACCCAAAACGACGACTTCTGCACCTGGCAACTTATAACACGCGCACACTGAGGACCGACGAGAAGATTGACGAGCTGGAGGAGGAAATAGAGCGGTTGCACTGGGACATTATCGGGTTATCCGAAGTCCGTAGACAGGGAGAGGATACGGTAATCCTTAAGTCCGGCAACTTGCTCTACCACCGGGAGGGCGATCGCCTGTCCCAAGGTGGTGTCGGTTTTATCGTCCGGAAGTCTATCCGTAACAACGTCGTGTCTATTCGGAGTGTGTCGACCAGGGTAGCGTACCTAATACTCAGAATCACCAAACGGTATTCGTTGAAGATAATTCAGGTTTACGCACCGACCTCGGCACACCCTGACGAAGACGTGGAGATATTGTATGATGACATTTCTGCCGCCATTCATACTTCACCGACTCACTACACGGTTGTTATGGGAGACTTTAACGCAAGGCTAGGCCAACGAAGCGGTGACGAGCAGAAAGTGGGGCAATTTGGAATAGGGCGAAGGAACCATAGGGGACAGCGGTTGGCTGACTTCATGGAGAAGGAGGGCCTCTTTATGATGAACTCCTTCTTCAAGAAGCCACCACACAGGAAATGGACCTGGCTGAGCCCCGATGGTTTCACGAGGAATGAGATAGACTTCATCATGACCACTAAGCGACAAATATTCAATGATGTCTCTGTGATCGCCAGGGTGAAAACCGGTAGCGATCACCGAATGGTAAGGGGCACATTGAATATTAATATAAAGCTTGAAAGGTCCCGTTTGATGAGGTCTACGCTCCGACCCTCAGCTGCCCATATTCAAAACCCCGAGAACTTTCAGCTCGAGCTTCAAAATCGCTTCGCAAGTCTGGAGAACTGCGTAACCGTTGACGATATAAGCGGCGGGCTGGTTGAGACTGTCCACGTTGTCGGGTCCAAACATTATAGGACCCGACAAACTAAAACCAATAAACTGTCGACTCAAACTCTTAATCTCATGGAAGCGCGACGAGACATGCGATTGCAGTCTTCAGCGGAAGCGTCTTCTTACCGGCTCATCAATAGACAGATCTCGAAATCCTTGCGACTCGATATTCGCAAATTCAATACAAATTGTATTGAAGATGCAATAGAGAGGAACAGGGGTTCAAAAGTGTTCGCACGGGATCTGTCTATTGGTCAGAGTCAGTTGACACAGCTGAAGACCAACGAAGGCAGTCTAGTCACGTCGAGACCTGAGATTATGAGGGAGATCGAAAGGTTTTATGGACAGTTGTATACCAGTACGCAAGATCCCGCTACTTGTTTGGCTAAAGACCCTAGAGCCAAACTAACTCGACATACCACCGAAGACATTCCGGACGTCAGCCTGTACGAGATTAGGATGGCCCTGAAACAACTAAAAAACAACAAGGCACCGGGGGAAGACGGGATGACAGCAGAGCTTCTGAGAGCGGGTGGTACACCAGTACTTAAGGTACTCCAGAAGCTCTTTAATACCGTCATTCTCGAGGGACGTACGCCACAGGCGTGGTCCAGTGGTGTGGTTGTCCTTTTCTTCAAGAAAGGTGACAAATCCCTTTTGAAGAATTATAGGCCAATCACGCTACTGAGCCACGTCTATAAGTTGTTTTCACGGGTCATCACGAACCGTCTCGGTCAAAGGTTTGACGACTTCCAGCCTCCCGAACAAGCCGGTTTCCGAAAAGGCTTTTCAACCATAGACCACATTCACACGCTGCGGCAGGTTATACAGAAGACCGAGGAGTATAACCAGCCACTTTGCTTAGCGTTTGTGGACTATGAGAAAGCCTTTGATTCGATCGAGAGCTGGGCAGTGTTTCAGTCCCTGCAGCGATGCCGCATTGATCATCGGTATATCGAAGTTCTGAGGAGTTTATACAGAAACGCCACCATGTCCGTACGAGTACTGGACCAGTGCACGAATCCTATCCTCTTGCAGAAAGGCGTGAGACAGGGTGATGTCATTTCACCGAAACTGTTCACTGCTGCTCTGGAGGATGTTTTCAAGCTACTGGACTGGGAAAACTACGGCATCAACATTAATGGCGAGTATATGACTCACCTTCGATTTGCCGACGACATAGTGGTCATAGCGGAGTCGCTTGTGGATCTGGGCACAATGCTCGGAGACCTCGACAGAGCTTCCCGAAGGGTAGGTCTTAAAATGAACATGGATAAGACCAAAATCATGTCAAATATCCATGTTGTGCCTACCCCAGTAATAGTGGGAAGCTCGGCCCTCGAAGTTGTCGACGAGTACGTATACCTGGGACAAAAAGTCCAATTAGGTAAGTCCAACTTCGAGAAAGAGGTCAATCGTCGAATCCAGCTCGGTTGGGCTGCGTTCGGGAAACTACGCAAAATCTTCTCGTCCAAAGTACCTCAGTGTCTCAAGACGAAAGTCTTTGACCAGTGTGTGTTGCCAGCGATGACGTATGGGACTGAGACGTGGTGCCTGACTATGGGCCTCATAAGGAAGCTCAAAGTCGCTCAGCGTGCAATGGAGAGAGCTATGCTCGGAGTGTCCCTACGTGATAGAATCAGAAATGAGGAAATCCGTAGGAGAACCAGAGTGACCGACATAGCGAAGCGCGTTTGCAGGCTGAAGTGGCAATGGGCGGGGCACATAGCTCGAAGAACCGACGACCGATGGGGCGTTAAGGTTCTTGAATGGCGACCACGAATCAGCAAACGTAGTAGAGGGCGGCCCCCAACGCGATGGACCGACGATCTGGTCAGGGCGGCGGGGAGCCGGTGGATGCAGGCGGCAAAGAATCGATCTACGTGGAAAGCAATTGGGGAGGCCTATGTTCAGCAGTGGACTTCGAATGGCTGAAATGATGATGATGATGAAATGTAGCTCTCAAGACAGCATTACACGTATCATTCAAATATTTGCAGTGATCAGTTGATTTTGACCTCGGTGTCAGACAAATCGTCATTCATTCAGACTTACATTTAACTGACACCCATAGAAAAAAATGTATAGATTAAAAAAAAATTTTAGTGATTTTTTATAACTTGAAATACCTCTATTACTTGGTTCCTACTTTCCACTGAAAATCCTATTTATTTAAATTAAAAACATATTCCCTAAATCCTAACCGTTACAGAGTTGACCTTCTATCATCAGCTCAGGCACACAAGCTGTAAGTGTAAGAAAAAAGAATTAAAACCCGTTCCATTTATCATTATTTCCATTTCGAATCAACATCTGTAATCGTGGTCGTGGTGGACATTTATCAGATATCAATTTTGATTTACAATAGATTTTTTTTTTATTCAACACAAATATTGAAAATTATCTAAATTCATTGTTATATTTTGATTTACAGAACAAAGTTCTTATTGGAAAACCAGCCTGTCAAACTTGCTAGTGCAAGTACGGAGATTTAAGTAACATGTTCGTCACGACTTACTGACTGACGACGTGACTTACTTCTTAAGAAAATCGGCAGGGTTTGAACTCTCAATCCTACTTCATCCAATAAGCTAAAACCGCCTATTGTTATTAAGTTCAGACAATTATCACATTTATTTTCTTTTATATACTGCTAATGAAATTGTGAGATGCTTCGTGTCGTACACACAAAACATTTACGTCCAACTATCCCCGATGCCACTGTACGCGATTCTCCTAGGAGTTAATACAAAACCTGGCATAATTCCAGGGAATTCAGACGCCACTCACAACAGTGCCGGCTCGTGCTCAGTTACAGGAATCAACAAACTAAGGCAGGCTATTCAAGAGAAATGATAACATATTTAACCTTAAAAGATGCTGATACGATGTTTTGTGTCAATAGTCTTGTCTCGTTTAACGTACATTTATTTAACATCAGTAAAGAATTGGAAGTGTTGGGAGGGGAAGATCACGTAAGATCTTCCATGACCCAAGTCAGAAAATTTTGGGGAAAGGGCAGGTCAAAAATACCCTAAGCCGACGAGCGTGTCTGAGCAGGTTAATTAGTGTGAATCAAGCTAAAAGTGTGTGCCAAGATCGTAGGAAGTGGATGTGATCTCTGCCTACCCCTACGGGAAAGGGGCGTGACATTATGTATCTATGTAAAGAACGAATCTAGCATTCTCTAAAAAAAATATTATAAAGTTCAAGTTTGCGAGTTCATGCTAATCGTAGCTACTCACGTCTTAGACGACCTCGTGCCCAACGACGCATGCATAGAAAAAGTTTTAAAAATAAGGAACTATAAGAAAAATTTTAGTTACATTATTTTATTTTTAAATACAACAACTTTTAATTTT
Source organism: Musotima nitidalis (assembly GCA_949126915.1). NCBI lineage: Eukaryota > Metazoa > Arthropoda > Insecta > Lepidoptera > Crambidae > Musotima > Musotima nitidalis. The sequence continues at coordinate 1,647,127 of OX421431.1, forward strand.
AATAAATTGTTTACACATCGATATTATTGGAATATATAAAAAAAAATTACAACGAACTACTAATCCGATTTGCGTTGGAAACTTTTAACCTAGCTAACAGCCAGAGTTAGCATCCTCTAAGTAGACAGGGGATCCTTCAAAAGTTAATCCGGGAGGCTGGCAGCCCTCCAGGAAACTTGGGACACTAATCAGCCCAACTTGCCTAAATGGAGACGAAGTCATTTATGTTTGTAATATTAACCACTGCATGTGTCTCTATTTATTTTATGGTATTTTATTTACCTAAGGCTGCACTCGAAAAACCGATTAGAATGCCGAAGCCTAACGGTTCCAACAAGATCCGTTGCCCGTACGTCCGGTTGTCTTCCAGTTGAAGAGCTGTAAGTATTTCATATATCAATAAAGGCATCATCATGATTATCTCAGCCCCCGTAAATGAGCAAAACATACGCCTTCCCAATTATTTATTTATATTGGCTCGATCACTTCATGACTTCATGTCGTATTTTCGGAGAGCAGCATTGACGCGATGAGTTGGGATAGATAATTAACAATATTATGACATTTTTAATAGTCCCTTTTTCCTTCGTGGTGATCTTAAAGTGTATTAGGAGTCGGTTCCTTTACCGGAACTGGCTCTTTTACCCGGACGCTCAACTTATATAACCGTTTCTCTTATTTTATCATCATTTTAGCCATTTAATATCTACGTTCTTCTACGTATATCCACGTTTATCGATCTTGTGCCTTTTGCATCCACCGGCTTTCCGGCCGCCTTGACCAGATCATTGGTCTATCGTGCCAAAATATAGGAGGCCGCCCTCTACTACGTTTGCTGGTTCGTTGTCACCATTGGAGAATCTTGCCGCCCCGTCACTTGTCGGTTCTTTTAGCTTTGTGGCCCGCCAACTGCCAATTCAGCTTGCAAATCCGCCTTCCTGTATCGGTTACTCAAGTTTGCCTATGGATATTCCCAATTTAGATTACATTTTTCTCTTATTTAAATGGGTTAAAATGATTCAAAGCTTTAATATTCTCTTCTCAATAAATAAGCAATATGCTACATTACAGTTATAATACGATGTTGCGTTAAAAAGTTTCAGTGCCTACCAATTGGCTTCTCGTCTTGATAGATTCGACCAAATGGTTTGAGTGTAAACTGTGCCGGATACAAAATGACATATTATTTTAAATATTTAAAAAGTAAGAAAAAGCGTTATACCATCAGTAGGTATCTTCGTACTTTATAAATATATAAAGTCAATACTTTCGATAAATGAAAAAATATTACCGAACCGCACGTAGCCTAGCTTGATCTGGCTTCAGTCCAAGCTTTCGACCGACCAATCGTGTCGATAGCGAAGCCTTTGCCGAAATGAATCCGGATGGCAAGTAATTACTGTAATAAACGGCGGACAACTAGACCACTTAGAAATTCTTTTTGCAGATAGCGGAGGGTTTCTTCTTTCTGAAAACACCTTGTTTGTCTAGGCACATTGTTTAAATTTGTAGAGACACAGCCAGAATTTTAATTCGCAGCATATAATTTCTCGGTTATCGTATTATATATAAAGCGCTACTATAGTAAGTAAATATTGGCTTTACATGGTTAATACAATTCTAATAAAGTTGGTATATAATCATATTTGCCTGCTGTTGTACAGGCATTCACTTACATAATGTGCACGTTCTTACATGTTATGAGTTTCTAGAATTCACAAGCCATTAATATAGCTAATAAAATTATTGAAATTTCCATCTCAGGACTCATAAAGTTTACGCCATCCCATTATATTTATTCCGGTATCGTCAACAAAAACCTCTGCCTAAAGGTTGTTAGTTAATCAGCTAAGTGCATGCGATCACTTTGTAAGTTGTTTCCTGAAACAACGTATCGGTAGACTAGATGGATCATGTCAAAGATTCTTACACATAAAACGCTCTCTTGAGTTACCTATTTCTACAAAATTTAAATTGTTTTACAATAATGACTTATAAAATCTCATCTCAAATTTAGACATAAGGGTTATCACAGCAGTTTTTATTAAAATTTTGTTTCTAACTTAAACTGGATTAACAATTTCAATTTCATTAGCTTGGCTTAGCCATAGGTTCGTGAAACCGTATCGTAGGAAATTTAACTGAGAGTGATATGCAGCCTGTACAACAGTTATTATCTTACAACAGTTTTAACCTTTGGAGCTGGTTATAGAACGCCTTTCAACGCGGGTACACAATAAGCTTGAGCTCCTAAGAAGAGCATGAGACGTGGCTCTCACCCACAACAAGCGCCTCGGTCCTAAGAGACTTGATGATTGATCTAACAGAGACAGTTGCAGGCGCTCTTGACTAAAATACATTTTTTTTCTATTTATTTTACTTTTTATTTATGTATTCCATATATATTTATTTATTTATTTAGCATAATGATTATTCAGAACTATTATTCATGATTTGTTTTATTACTAACTAACTAAGTATTATTTATTTATTTTTATAACATTTATATTATGGCAGACAACAAGATATAAGTAGTTAGTTCGTACATTCTAATTTCAACTAAATTATTGTTTGTCGAGTGTTGCAACACTTAGACCGTTGATACCCTAGCCTATTCCATCAGAATCTCGTATGAAAATTTCATGCGTAGTGTACTGTTTTCTATTTTTTAAGCAATCTTCAAAAATATGTACCTACCTACTAGCTTAGCTCAAAGCATTATTCAATTAGGTTACTTAAATCATAAGTATTTTAAATAAATATTATTATTTTCAAAGGTGTTGACGAAAAGTTATTGAAACGTATTTTGCTACTAAATCTTCAAAGTAGTTCCTTCGTAATTAAAATTATCAACACCGTAATCACTAACATATATGTTCTGCAATTTTTTTAAATTTTATCTATACCATACGGTGCCTAACAAGGTATTCGGCACCGTATTACGAACTACTACCACACAAACACAAAATAAGTTCACATTTACTTGAGTGGTCTGGATAATAAAGTGTACAATTCAATTACTAAAGCGGAATAGTTCATACTGTTTGCTTTTTATAGATAATATACTTCTCGTAGCACTAAGGCTGTGTCATAAAGATTGCAACGTAAACGTGTTTTGAATAGTAAAGCCTTTGTTACCGTTCTATATAATGTAGAGGAACAAACTTATTTTAATGATTTCCTTATTGCTCTCATTATAGTTTAGTTCGGGTTAGTGCAAAGTGAAATTCAAGTTTGTGAGATTGCAACCCTTCTTTTTTTTTACATCGGTAACAAAATGCGTTTACGCACTACCTTCCGGCCAAAGGGGGACCGAAAGGGGGTGTGGGACTCACCACCGGCAAACGCGTTTGCCAGCAGTAATACCCACTAAAAACCTTCCGACGACGCCCGCCGCTTGTTGAGAAAGAGGCGGGGGCCAGTACCTGGGTTGCAGCGTCTCACACCCCGCCTGCGGCAAACTTCCGCCGGACCAAAACCGGGAGGACTTCCTCAGAGAGGCGCAGTGGACGCACCCCTCCTACCTCCTTGTGCGACCATAGCGTGTGTGGCCGACTTCTCGGAGGGTCTATGGTTAGACAGCAGGGGCCCCCTGCTCAAACTGCCTAAGACCCTCCTGGCGCTGCTTGACAGGCCCTCTCGGCCCGCCCGCTGCGCCCTCCACAGGTCCCTCTTAGTTTCTCCCCCGGTAGTCAGTACTAAGGGCACCAGCTAGAGTCGTCGGTCTCTGGGTGTTACCTTTTCCTGGCCTCCGGGAGGTACTCAGCCCCCCCACCACGACAAGGTGGAGACCAGTCGAAGGGGGGGGGGGGATTGCAACCCTTGTCCTACGGCCGCCATCTTGAAAAAGGGTTCAAAATGGTTTTTACGATTTATATCCCTAACTATACATCTCGCCCAAAGAAATATGCAATCTTTTTGATGCACATACAATTATCTAAAATTTTTTTGAGTAATTTTTAATCGCAAACTATAAATAAAAAAGTTATAAGCGAGAATTCATAAAAAAACTCTATTTGCGTCGTAATATTTTAGTGAATATAATTGTATAAAAAAATATTAATTTTTAGTTTTTTTTATAATGTTTTTGCTTTGCTTTGTTATTTTTACAGCGCTGCGAAATGATTTCTATTCTTCAGTTTTTATAACTTTACATAAATAAGCACAAAAGCCTAAATTTGGGGTTGCCTCTGTAAGAGGATTATAAACGCAACCCCAAAATTTGGGATTGTCATAATTATGACGACGCTGAGCTTATTCTCACGACCGTTACATATATGCTGGCCATTATAACCACTCAACTCAAACCCACTCACATTACATATTAATATTTAGATCGCAATGCAGACAACATAAAATGTATTTAATTTCCCCATCTCATCTTACTACCCTCATCATTAAAATAATATAAGTTAATTCAGTGGGAATATTTATTATGAAACTTGTAGCAGTAGAATCATGTTCTTAATAAAATATCAACTGTTATTTTATTGTAAAAGGGCTTTAACAAGGAACAAACCTTGAGCTTAGTGCTAAAGCCCATGCTAAGTGAAACTGATAAAAAAAAAAAACTTAATATATACAAAAAGAAAATTTTACTTCAATTGACTATATAACTATTATTTTATTGGAAAATCATTATTATCTAAAATATTACAGCACTAAAAAATCATCATATCCTAGCATTAGGCTGCCTGGGTTGCCGTAGACTTAAGCTTAGGGGAATGGGGTCTGCTCACTGGTTCAACCTGATTTGACTGATTTTCAGTTATTGCCTGAAGCGAATGTCTGACCTTCGCAACACAGAGGGAAACATCATTATATGGTTAAACCCGTTGATTCTTCATAATTAAACTTAAGTTTAACGTTGGTTATTTGTAACGGAGTTCCTGAATAGTCGAAGAGCTTTTCAAGAGGTATAAAACCTAAAGCGAGTTCCGTAAATCGTCACCAACTGGAGTTATTAAAGAAAATAAAAGTATAGGTTTATATATTAAATTTAATATTTTAACTCGTGTAAATCCATACCTTGATATTAATACTATAAATGCTAAAGTAGTTCTGTCTGTCTGTCTCGCTTTCACACCATAACTACTGAACACTAAAACTTTGATTACTGAAATTTGGTACACAGATAGTCTAGGTAAAAATGGTTGTGAGGGTTAGACATAGGGGATCAAAGTTTATATGGAAAGTCTTCATTTTTGAAGCCAGAAGCGTGAAATTATTTTATTATTATCGCAATAATGCGCGGACGAAGGCACTGGAAACCACTAGTAAACTATAAATTTAAGTGAAAAAGTGTTACATAAATTTCAATTATTAAACGTTTCTTGAACAACAGTGGCTAGCTTTATTTCTCTCACCTCCTATTTCCGCTTACACATATAATTCTTAGCTAGCGTTGCCTCATCTATAAACCCATCTTTTATCAACAATAATTACTTTCAACATTAGAAAAGTTCCTGCGGCGTAAAGTACTACTAAGGCGGCAAAATTCTGTTTCAACACCGACAATCAAATGTATATTTGCAAAGCGTATTAGGCACTAGAGCAGGGGTAATGAAATAATTTAGTTAATAAATCATCATGAAAATGATATCTCATTTAAATTTAAGACATTAGAGAAATCTTAAGAATATTTCTCCAATGTCTTAAATTCTGATGAGCTGCTTGTCTTTATATAAAGTTTTCCATTACAATTTAAACAAACTACCACTCATAAATACTAAATATATTTTTAAAATTTGAAACTATACAAACTATTATTTACAACGTTGAACGTTGTATACAAAATGATAATGATGAAAATAGATAAGTTAACCTTGGTTCAAACGGAGTCTAATTTACACTTGGTTATTCGAAAACGTATCTTTAAAACTTTTCGGTTCAATAGTGCTATCGAAAGACCTAATGCGTCAGCAGTGTCTCTAAAACCTATGATTATATTTGATAGTCGTCATTGTTTCCTGCTCTGAAACATAAGTGGCCATGATATATTCAGAAAAACTGGCGTGAAGATTAATGACATAATCATGGCTTAAAATATAGTCCGCATTGAGTGACACGCGCTCCCATGCGGTCCCAGACAGATCTTCGTTACTGACAGTTACTAATTAAATGTGTGAGATCAAACCGCAGATCCCGATGACAAGCTAAAGTGGCTGATTGATTATTTTAAAGGATATAAGCTCCATATAATACTGAAATGTATGAGCCGCGAAAACTGTACTATATTTACTTTAGTAATAATTTGTAGAAATATCCGAAAACAAAAAAAAAGGTTTCATGGTAATTTCGGTCTTATTGGGTATTTATATCGTACTCTCTTTAGCCCGCTGATTCGTATAAATTTTTAAGATTCGCTTCTATTGCGGGCTTTGAGCGTGGAGACCGAATCCAGAAAATCCGTAACGAAAAAAACCTAACACCCTCCACTCCGGCCGGCACAGCGGTGATACTTTTTGGATTTTCCATCTATCGATAAATAGCAGAATTCTTAATGACTTTTTGAAATATCACGCTTGTCTCTTTAGTTCAGCAACCCGCCTTTAGGTGGCATTAGTTGTACCGTCGTTACTGCGCATGCGTAATCCCCTTTTTCGCCACGCATTCTGGTGACAAATTTCTGCTTAGAGTTTCAAGTTTTGCTTAGAAAAAATACTGCATAAATAAATAATTATAATTGCATAAGTTGATAAAAAATGCTATGCAATAGCTTAACCGCGGTCTTTTTTCATTTTATGCGGGAGTATAATTAAGATTTCTTCGTACTGTCATACGCAAAATTAATACAAGAATACACTACTCCCTTGTTGAGTTTAGCTATTCACTAACGTAAAAATTAAATGGGCCATCTGTTCACCTAATATACTGATTACACCAAACATTGTGACTAACTCGCTTTGAAATTTGTCGCCAGCAAGTCACAAACACATAGTTTTATAAAAACTATATGCAAATCTGCTCCACTATATTACGTTAACTAAATATACTTTTCACCAGTTGGCTTACATCTTAACAAGAAAATTGGGGTTTCATTAACGGTATTGTTTTATTACATTTACATTATAATTTTCACCTTTAGTGTTAAAACTCAATTGACAAACAATATTAAAGCAGAAGGCTTCCAAATAACTCAGAATCAAAAAAATAATCTAAACATCTGACGGATCTGCCTGTGACAGGACTTTGAAGACTTTTTTCCTGTAATAGCTCAGATTGAATTTAGAATTGTTAGTGTTCTTGTATATTAATATTTATGCTTTTTACTTTATTTGTACACTGCTCATATTTATTGCTGGAACACGGTGGCGAAACCATTTCCGCACTCTCGAAACCGCAAAACTTGTATTAGTAAATAATAACCCATTTGATTAGCAGTTAAAGATTATGTAGTCAGGCTATGTCACGTTATGATGCCTAATATTTGTGAGAGAAATGCATTTATCCACATATTTTATGAGACACTGATAATTATTGTTTCTGTTTGAAGAGACCTCTAATCAGTGGAATGTTCTTCCATTAAACAAATGAAGCTCGAAGAAAAGAAAATGGAGGTTTCGAGAACATGGCTCATTCACGGTATGGACTGCAATTTGTTTAGGTGAGTTGTGTTGTTTGAGCAAATATTTTAGGGTTCTGTTGGCAACTGATAGAAACAGAAAACTTACACGGTCACTTACGTCTGCCAGTTTTTAGCGCCTTAGAGCCAACAGACGAGGAAACAATGATCAGCATTTTTTTGTACGTAATAGGCCTTCTAAATTTTTTATTTGAATTTTTTTAGATTTAATAAATTTATATTTTAATATTTATTTATAATTTAGCCGCCCCAAATAGACTTCGTCCTGTAGTTATATAAAAAAAACAATAAATAAAACGTATTCCAGAAAGATCATATTAGTAATAGGTACCTTAATTCTAAACAACGATTATTTACAAAAAATACTTTTAATTTTCGTCGTTAACGCCATATATTTTTCATGTTTTGTTGTCTCCATTAAAACATATGGTTAAGGAAAAAATTATAAAAAAAAAACCATCTCCAATCCTGCGCTTAGCAACATTTATTGTTATGTTTATAGAAGAAGATATAGACAATTTGGCCTTCCATAGAATGTAATATTTATTATTACTAAAAACATATGACAATGCGAGTAGTATGAAAAATTAACACATGGAACGCCATCGATCTCAGACAACACAATACCCAATACAATATTGGTTGTCAGTAATTTGGCGTTCAAAGGCACTTTACTTAATAAGTTTGAAAGAATTAATTATAATTATATGTTACAACAAATCAAAATCACATTTACTGGTATAAAACAAATTGGAATGAATATTTTTTGATGTAGGCGTTACTTTGTGGTAGTCCATAGTAAGCAAGTAATGATTGAAAATAACTTTGCGTCAATTCCCGCGCAACATTAATTTCTCGAAAACTTGAGAAACAACTCAACACGACTCGAGTCGCCCTTACACAGGACAACTTCAAAAAGGATATTAGACCGCCTTAGAACAACGAATTATATAGTGATAGTATCATAATATCATCATTTTAATATTTTATCCCACCACATTACTCCTACCTTAGTTAGCTTTTCTGCAATATTTTTTGGTTGATTAATAAGCGATTCACATTATCAAGTTAAAAAAAAAATTAAAATTTATATGTCGAATTTTTTGAAATTTTCACCTCTCTGTCTTTGATCGCCGATTTATGGCAAAGTAGCCCCATTAAGTACTTCTTGTTTTAAATTATTATGAATTCTTAACTGCCACTAAAGTTTCGAAGCTGATTATTATGAACATTAAAGTAACTTTTACGATGATTCAGTAGCAAAAAGAAAAACATTAAAACAACTTTTAAACTTTTTTTTATTTGAATTTTTGAGATATTTAGACCGAAATCTTTTCAAAAATCAGAAAAAAAATTATAACTTGAAAACTACGCATAATCGCAGAACATACATGGGGGTGATTCGGATACTCCAATAGGTGTACTAGCTCTGGACTTTCGCTTGACACTATTTTTGGGACACCCTGTATATATATATATATATATATAAGTAAGCGTATTGATTGAAAACTTACAAATACTTATGTGAGTACTAAGCATAATTTTGAAATTGGTACCAATAAGAGAGCTATAAATTTCAAATCACAGCTCCATAAAGGAATACCCCTATACAGGAATGTGTAATTTTAATTGGTTGTCTAACGTTTGGGAGAAGCCTGGCCTTGGATTGACACCTTGTGCGATGTGACGTCATTAATATCCATTGTTTCAGACCAGAATAGCTTAGTCAATGTGACAAAAGCAGACAAATACGTAGAGACTCACAATCCCACATTGCGATGTGACTAGATTGACAAATCGCTTATTGGATTCCGGCGATTATTTGATCCATCCAACAGATATCTGCTAATTTCTTTGTAGCATTTGCCTTTTGCTTAAAAGTAAAGACGTGTGACACTCTGAGACTGCCGCGGTAAAGCTATTGCATAGCATTTTTTATTAAGTTCTGCAATTATAATTATTTATTTATTTTATTTATGCTGTATTTTTCTTTATTTTACGAATGCATATGAAAGTATGTATAGTGAAGTGGGAAGTAGCTTTACATACGATTTTGAGGTCATTAAGGTCCTTAGACAAGCAGGGTAGCATGCAGAGAAGGTGAAGAACATGGGCGAGGTACTGGAAAAGTAAGCAGGAAAGGCGGCCTCATGATTATTTGGATTAAAATGGAATTAGACACATGAAGCGGTACCGATATACAAGGGAAAGGAGAAAAGATTTAGAAGTAAATAACACGAATTATACTCGTACGGTGGTCAATAAATTTCGGTACCTGGGGTGTACAGTTATAGATACCAACCAGCGAGAACACGAGATAGATATCCATATTCAATATGCTTTACAGTGCACAGCAGCTCTGTATAAAGTACTTTTGTCCAGGCTAATAAGCGGTAAACCAAGATCGTGTTTATAAAACAGTCATAAGACTGATTTTGATGTACGGCTCACGAAACTTAAACACTAACACTCAAGGAGGAGGAGAAGTTATTAGTGACAGAAAAAAAAACTGAATAACCCGTAGCCGGTGAAACGCGAGAACGGGACATAGAGACAGCAGGAAATGGCCGAAATTGAAGAGTGCAGACTATCAGCACTCGAACCAAGAAAATTGGTAAGTCGTTCCTGTGGAAGACCATTAAGCTCTGGAATTTCGTTGCCAGCTCATGTTTTTCCTCGTTCCTATAATACCGGATCTTTTAAGCTGGGCGTGAACAACAAATAAAATTATAGCAGGCCGTCATGAGAGGGTGCGCTTTGTACCGTGCTTATTCCACGGTATGAAGCACCTTAATTTTTTTGGACTGAAACGACTTTTTTTCGTCAGGCAGGACGTAGATGATGATGATGTATCACATTAAAAAAAATCTTTGTCTACCCACCAGGTAGGGAAACAATGACTAGGCAGGGGAACAACAACATACCCAAGAGCATATCCCAACAACATATCCTCCCGGTTCTGGCCCGGGGAACGGTGGCCGTGGGCGGGGTATCGCTGGCCCCCCTTTCTGTCAAGAAGCGTGTCGTCGGAAAACTTTTAGCGGGTCTGACTGCTGGTGGTCGTGTCTGCCGGTGATGAGGCTCACAAACCCGTCTCCGTACCACTTTGGCCGGGAGGCATTCCGTAAATGCAATTTGTTACCGAAGTAAAAAAAAGTTCGATAAAGATCTCAGTCACCTGCAATGGCGTATTGGCGACAGATGGCAGAGAAGAGTGGCGAGATCTCGTGGCGGACGTCAAGATCCACTTTGGGTCGCTGATTGATTTGATTATTATGACTATTTGTTCCCGCGGGAAAATGAAAAGTAGCTTCAGTTAAACCTAATGCCATTTCAGAGAAGTGTTCCCTGGGAAAGTCCCGCTCCTGTGGCCCCGCGGAGAAATCAAAAGTAGGCTAAATGACTCCTTATAATATCAGTAGTCAGCTTTGCAAATAAATTTTCTATACAAACTTACACTCCCTATTTCAACTTATTAAGGGTTTTTTATAAAAGTATTTACCTACGTTTTAAATTCCTTAAATGATGAGTATTTTCAAGTAATTTGGAATCGCTACCATCAAAACTGTCGAAGTTTCGAACAAACTGTAACCCCCTTTACCATTTGGAGAGATTCAATTTTGCAAAATCCCGCCTTAGTAAGCACATTAAGGATCATTTGGGAAAGCGAGTACTTAATTTGTAAAATTATTAATAGTCAAATGATCAAGTGGTATCTATACAAGTGGATAATTTTGCCAAATGAGTTTTGGTCAAACTGCAGCACCCCAAATTATAAATGTAAAAGTTTGTATCTATCTCCGGAAAACGACTGAACAAATTTTGATTATATTTTGCAGTTTTATTATGTGGATTTAAATAAATATAAAATAATTTGGAACACATTTCTTTCTACATAAATAGGATAAAAACCTTTTAAAGAGGACTGAAACGGTTTTTGTAGGGTTCGTAAACACAGTAGTAATGCCCATGAGCTCCGTTACTGCAACAAGGAATACTGTGTGAAGTTCACTAATTAATCAGTAAGTGACGATGATGCGTGAGTTGTATCCAGAGATATCTCAATGTGTATAATGACTAGTTGACCCACAAACCCTAATAAACAGTATTTTACTTCATTATATGCCGGTACGCTAAACGAATGCACACGAATCCACATTAAAGCATACAGGACACAATAAAAGAGATTTTTGTGCCTATTCATACATTAAAACTATCCTATAAAATATTGTATGTAAATTATAATTTATAGCCGACTTGAAAAAAAAAAGAGATTAATCTGAAAATTTTTTTTTTCAATGTTCCTTGTTTGTTAACCAAGAGGAATATACCCTTGTTATTACATACATAATAATGATGGGCTGATATTGCTTTCCTTGTATTATATAAACTGCCGTTTCTTACAGGCTATTCTAATATGAATGACTTAGAACACGAATATTGTTAATGTGACATTTTATTGCATTGTATAGAGTCACAGACAAATGGAGATTGTAATCTAAATACCTAACCGATTGATAATTTAAAAGAGCCTGTGAGTTTCTTGTCAGTTCTTCTCACAGAGCGGTGGCTCGGAACCGTGCACTCGGCACCGTCCTCAGTAAAGATACTGAGATCTCACATAGACTTTTGGAGAGAATTTGAAAAGTCTTGTTGCACTGTTTTGTTTCATTTACCATCACTTATGTTCGTTCACAAACACTTAACGATTAATAATCCATAGTTATTACACATTAATTTGAAATATCACAAATTTACTAGATTCACAACTTACTTACACAACTTTTGTTTGTTATCGTACGTAAGTGAATAATTTTAAGCTTCGTCATTTTAGTGTAATCATAATTCGACTGTTTTTTATTGAGCTTTCAGTATCAGTCCTCCCCACTCACACATAGATAAGAGGAATTTTGATCATATTCCACCACAAAGACCCGATGCGGATATTGGCTAAGGGAGGTGGCGTCCTGCTATTAGAATAATTCGTGCCACTGAGTGGTGTATCTATGAGCGGCTATAACCCAATGGCGAGACCCGTAGACTTCAAATTCAGATGGCCTCGGGTTCAAATTCTGATGTATTGCTTGCTCCGTCTCTCAGAAAGGACGTTAAACCATTGACCTGGCTGTCATGAAAATATATGGTAGTCGTTAGTAGCAAGTTGGGGCCTTCTAATATCCTGACAGCTAGTTTAACCATATAATGATGTTTCCCTTTGGGATGCGGAGGTCAGATGGCAGTCGCTTCATGTTATAACTGAATTCAGCCAAATCAGGTTAGACAAGTGAGCAGACCCTGGGCCCTAAACTTAAGTCTAGGGCAACCGGGATAACGCTAGTCTACGATGATTAGGGTATCTGTTCTGACGTTACGACTACCATCATCGGCCTAGCATTATCATTATCCCGGTTGTGTGACAAGACTTCCGCTTAGGGCCTAGGGTCTGCTCATTAGTCTACTGAGATTTTGGCTGAAAAATCGTAACGATTTAATATTTGCAACACTCAGCTTAAGTATAGCAATAGAATCGTTAATAAAGTCAAAAGACAGAGAGGAAAATATTTACCATACATTTTTTTGTTTTGGGAATTAACTGCTAAAATTGTTTCATCATCTCAGCCATCTGACGTCCACTGCTGAACATAGGCCTCCCCAATAGATTTCCACATTGAGCGATCTTGAGTCGCCTGCATCCATCGGCTTCCCGCCGCCCTGGCCAGATCATCGGTTCATCGCGTGAAAGGCCGTCCTCTACTACGTTTGCCGGTTCGCGGTCGCCATTGAAGAACCTTAACGCCCCATCGGTCGTCGGTTCTTTGCGCTATGTGTCCCGCCCATTGACACTTCAGCCTGCAAACTCGCCTTGCTATGTCGGTCAGTTCAGTCCTCCTACGGATTTCCTTTTTTCTGATTCGATCACTTAGGGACACTCCGAGCATAGCTCTCTCCATTGCACGCTGAGCGACTTTGAGCTTTCTAATGAGGCCCATAGTCTGGCACCACGTCTCAGTCCCATACGTCATCACTGGCAACACACACTGGTCAAAGACTTTCGTCTTAAGACACTGAGGTATTTTTGACGAGAAGATATAGCGCAGTTTCCCGGACGCAGCCCAACCGAGCTGGATTCGACGATTGACCTCTTTCTCGAAGTTGGACCTACTCATTTGGGCTTTTTGTCCCAGATATACATACTCGTTGACAACTTCGAGAGCCGAGCCTTCAACAATTATTGGGGTAGGCTTAACACAGACATTCGACATATTTTCGTCTTGTCCATGTTTATTTTGAGATCTACCCTTTGGGAAGCTCTGTCTAGGTCTTCGAGCATTTATTTATTTAATCCTTATTGCACACTTAAAAGTATTACAAAAGGCGAACTTAATGCCATAAGGCATTCTCTGCCAGTTAACCATAGGGTTAGCAGAAAACTTTAAAGGCTATGCGGTAGTTAATAAACATACATAAATTAAAATAACAAAATATAAACTACACTTATCAACTACATAAAAATATGACAGCAAGGAGAATCAAACCAACGATGAGTCTTCGAAATAAAGCTTAAAAATCAATTGTTTGAACACTGGCGTGCTTTGCGAAAGTATTATTCTAGCTGGGAGTTCCAAAGTTAAGCAGCCCTTATGTGATCTCTTAAAAGAATGGACAGGTACCCAGAGTGATGCTGAAGGATGGCGAGAAGAAGGTTCTGAGAATAACGAAGATGTCTTGTGTGTATTGAGCTTAAAAAATGGAAATTAGATTTTAAATAAGAAGGAGAATGAGGATCATGTAGGATGGAAAAAAATGCAGCGAAGATTCTAGCTTCACGACGCTGAGGAATGGGAAGCCACTTTAAACGGAGACGACAGGATGGAATGTGCTCGAATTTCTTCAATCCAAAAATGAATCGAATGGAATTGTTAAGAAGGCGATCTTATTTCATAAGAAGATGTTTATTCAGATCAAGATAGCACACATTGGCATAGTCAATAGCAGGCAAAACGAGGGCCTGAACAAGCATTACTTTAGTATTACAGTGTAATACTAAAGTAATGCTTTAAAGGGTTAAGACGGTAAAGAGCACGAACTGTAACCCTCTGGCTTATCTCTATTATATGTGTAGACCAGCTGAGAGTGAAATCAATATGGAGACAAAGATCTTTCACATCAGAACAAAAAGGAATAGATGCTCCACCAAAAGTAATAGGAGAGACTACAGAAAGATCCATTTTGCATAGTTGACGTGAACTATCAAGGACGATAGCTTGGCACTTAGCTGGGTTAACAGCTACACCAAACCGATTTGACCAATGTGCAACTTTACAAAGATCCTCGTTTAACTGACTAATTGCGCCATTCATATCAGTCGCAGCGCACTTTATAGAGATAAAGTTGCAAATCGTCGGCATAAAGATGGTGAAAGCAGCGAAGTTAAGGGTATTAATGAATAGGGAAAAGAGAAGAGGGGAAAGAATGCCACCTTGAGGGACACCAGGTACCAAATTACACCACCCAGAAAGTAGCTAACTATGTCTAATAGCTTGTGTCCGAAGGCTCAGGTATGCTTTGAACCAGTCTAGTGCTATGGATGATAAATTAAGCCTAGAAAAGATGGCAATAAGCAGATCATGATCAACCGAGTTAAAAGCATTGGAAAAATCTATAAGTATAAACACGGTGACCTTCCTATGTTCCATAGCCAATCTAACATCATCAGTCACCTTAAAGAGCGCTGTACTAGTACTGTGTCCCGGGCGAAAACCAGACTGAAAAGGGGACAAGATTGAATTTCCATTGAGCATTGTTCCCGGATCCACAAGCGACTCCGCTATGACCACTATATCGTCGGCCAATCAAAGGTGAGACATATACTCGCCATTTATGTTGATGCCGTAGTTTCCCCAGTCCTTGAAAACATCCTCCAGGGCAGCGATGAACAGTTTCGGAGATATGACATCTACCTGTCTCACGCCCTTCCGCAGGAAGATAGCATTCGTGTGCTGGTCTAGTACGCGTACGGACATGGTGGCGCATTTGTATAAACTTCTTAACACTTCAATATACCGATGGTCAATGCGGCATCGCTCCAGGGACTGAAACACTGCCCGAATATCGATCGAACCAAAGGCCTTTTCGTAGACCACGCTAAGCAAAGTGGCTGGTTATACTCCTCGGTCTTCTGTATTACCTGCCGCAGCGTATGTATGTGGTCTATGGTTGAAAAGCCATTTCGGAAACCGGCTTGTTCGGGAGGCTGGAAGTCGTCAAACCTATGACCGAGACGATTCGTGATGACCCGTGAAAACAACTTATAGACGTGGCTCAGCAGCGTGATTGGCATATAATTCTTCAAAATAGATTTGTCACCTTTTTTAAAGAAAAAATTCAACCACAAAGTACAACCACGCCACTGGCCCACACCTGTGGCGTACGTCCCTCTAGGATGACGGTGTAAAAAAGCCTCTGGAGGACCTTTACCCCGGTGCCTTGTTGTTCTTCAGCTGTTACGAGGGCCCTCGTAATCTCGTATAGGCTGACGTCCGGGATGTCTTCGGTATAGTGCCTGGTTAGTTTGGCTATAGGGTCTTTAGCAAATAAGTAGCGGGATCCTGCGTACTAGTATATAACTGCGCATAAACCCCTTCGATCTCCCTCATGATCTCAGGTTTTGACGTGACTAGAAGCTTTTTTTTTTTTGTTTTAAGTCGGTAACAAAATGCATTTACGCACTGCCTTCCGGCCAAAGGGGGTGTGGGGCTCACCACCGGCAGACGCGACTGCCAGCAGTAATATCCACTAAAAATCTTCCGACGACGCCCTCCGCTTGTTGAGAAAAAGGCGAGGGCCAGTACCTGGAAACGTACCCCGGACCAAAACCGGGAGGACCTCCTCAGAGAGGCGCAGTGGACGCGCTCCTCCTATCTCCCTGTGCGACCATAGCGTGTGTGGCCGACTTCTCGGAGGGTCCATGGTTAGACAACAAGGGCCCCCTGCCCCCGCTGCTTAAGACCCTCTTGGCGCTGCTTGACGGGCCCTCCTGGCCCGCCCGCTGCGCCCTCCACAGGTCCCTCTTAGTTTCCCCCCCGGTAATCAGTAGTAAGGGCACTCAGAGTCGTCGGTCTCTGGGTGTTACCTTTTCCCGGCTTCCGGGAGGTACTCAGCCCCCCCACCACGCCAAGGTGGAGACCAGTCGGGGGGTGTAGGTCTTCAGCTTTTTTTGTTTGTGTTACGTCGGTAACAAAATGCATTTACGCACTGCCTTCCGGCTAAAGGGAGACCAAAAGAGGGTGTGGGACTCACCTTCGGCAGACACGACTGCCAGCGGTAATACCCACTAAAAAACTTTAGACGACGCCCACCGCTGTTGAAAAGGGGCGAGGTACCAGTGCCTGGGTTTGTAGCTTCTGGTACCACGCCCGCGGCCAACGTCCCCCGGATCAGAATCAGGGAGACCTTCTCAGGGAGGCGCAATGTGCAGCGCCCCCCCACCTCTATGTGCGGCCATGGCGTAACTAGCCGACTTCGGGGGGGGTCTATGGCGAGACGGAAGGGGCCCCCTGCCTCCGCCACCTAAGACCTCCCGGGCGCTGCCTGACGGGCCCTCCTGGCCCGCCCGCTGCGCCAACGGCGTAGCCGGAGAGAGAGCGGATCCCGCTCCCTCTCCCGCTCCGCGGCCTCCTTCTGCGACATCACCACTTCGCAGAAGGAGGCCATCGCCTCCCGCGCCTCGAACCTTCGGCACGAAATACACTCAGAGAGGCGCAGTGGACGCGCTCCTCCTACCTCCCCGTGCGACCATAGCGTGTGTGGCCGACTTCCCGGAGGGTCCATGGTTAGACAGCAGGGGCCCCCTGCCCCCACTGCCTAGACCCTCCTGGCGCTGCTGAGCGGGCCCTCCTGGCCCGCCCACTGCGCCCTCCACAGGTCCCTCTTAGTTTCCCCCCGGTAGTCAGTACTAAGGGCACCCAGAGTCGTCGGTCTCTGGGTGTTGCCTTTTCCCTAGCGCCTCCTGCGCCCTGCACCGGGAGGTACTCAGCCCCCCCACCACGACAAGGTGGAGACCAGTCGGGGGGGAGGGTAGGTCTTCAGCTGCGTTAACTGACTCTAACCAATAGACAGATCTCGTGCGAACACTTTCGAACCCTTATTCCTTTCTATAAACTACTACGGCGAGTGTTCTGAGGAGCTTTTCGATCTCATCCCGCCCTCTCCTTTCCTCTCCCGAACAACACGTGCTGGTCTTCGAAACCATCCTCATACTGTGCAGAATATCAGCACTCGAACCAAGAAATTTGGGAGGTCGTTTCTGAGCAAGACCACTAAGCTCTGGAATTCGCTGCCGGCTCATGTGTTTCCTATTTCCTATGATCCCGGGTATTTTAAGCGGGGCGTGAAACGGCAATTTAGCAGGCCGTCATGAGTGGATGCGCTTTATAGCGTGCTTATTTCACGTTATAAAGCGCTTTCATTTTCTATTTGTACTGCATCGACTGCTTATCATCAGGCAAGATGTAGTAATTATGACGTGTCACATTAAAAAAAAATTGCATTTTCAATACACTTAGTACTGAATCAGCGAATATCAAGTGGCAAGGATTTTGTGATCCGTCTATTGATACGCCGGTAAGAGAACGCATCTGCTGAAGACTGCAATCGCATGTCAAGATCTCATGGAAGCACGACGAGGGTCCAAAAGTACCGAGAGTCTCAGTCGATAATTTGGGTTTTATTTCGGGGTCTGGTCTTGTAAAATTTGGACCCCACCGCGGGGTAAGTCTTAACTAGCCCGCCACTTAAGTCGTCGACGGACACGCAGTCCTCTAGACCTGCGAAGCGATTTTGAAGCTCGAGCTGAAAGTGCTCGGGGTTTTGAGTATGGGCAACTAAGCGTCGGACCGTAGACTTCATCAGGCAGGAACTTTCAAGCTTGACATTTATATTCAATGTGCCTCTTACATTTCGGTGATCGCTGCCGGTTTTCACCCTAGCGATCACAGAGACAGCATTGAATATTTGTCGCTTAGTGGTCATGATAAAGTCTATCTCGTTCCTCGTGAAACCATCAGAGCTCATCCAGGTCCATTTCTTCTGCGGAGGTTTCTTGAAGAGGGAGTTCATCATAAAGATCTCCTTCTTCATGAAATCCTGTAACCGCTGGCCTCTTTGGTTCCTTCGCCCTACTCCAAATTGCCCCTTTTTCTGCTTGTCACCACTTCGCTGGCCTAGCCTTGCGTTGAAATCCCCCATAACAACCGTGTAGTGAGTTGGTGAAATATGTATGGCGGCAGAAATGTCGTCATACAATAAGTAACTCTACGTCCTCATCAGGGTGTGTCGAGGTCGGTGCATAAACCTGAATTACCTTCAGCGAATACCGTTTGGTGATTCTGAGTATTAGGTACGCTACCCTAGTCGACACTCTTTATAGACACAATGTTGTTACGGATGGACTTCCGGACTATAAAACCGACACCACCTTGGGACAGGTGGTCGCCCTCCCGGTGGTAGAGCAAATTGCCGGACTTCAGGATTACCGTATCTTCCCTCTGTTTTTTACTACTACTACAGGATGGTAGCCGGATCTCTGCCAGTGATTCTTTGCACCCCCTGCCCCGCCGTTACCAAGACCGCTACCGTAATTTGGAATAGCGGGGCCGCCGGGGACTGGGACTGGGGGTGTATATGTGCCAGTCTATTAGGGGTATTTGCCGCTGGGCAGGCGGGTTGGTGATCGCAGTTCCAGCCAGTACGCAGGATGGCGCTGCTGCCCATCATCCGGTTCTATTTCTCTTTGTCGACTCTTATGACTCCCCATGAGATGAGAGGGGGTGACGCTATTCTAGGCCGACTCCACACAGCACACTAAAATTGTTTAATATGAGTAATATGTTATGATTTTTTTCTCTAGCTCTAATTTGTTAACAAGTGCCACAAAAAAAGCAGCCAAAAGAAGAAACTGATAGTATGATGCCAATAATATTTTACTTAAATAACTACAATTATAATCACTCTCCATCCTAAGGTTGCCTGGAAGAAATCGCTGTAAGCGATAAGGCCGCCAATTGTATCACTTTTCTTTTGCAACTGTTTTTTTGTTTTATTTTTAATTTGGTGTACAATAAAGAATTTTCTATCTTTCTATCTATCTATCTACAACAATTGATTCGATTTCCAAAAAGGACAAATCTTTTTGTGCATGAATATGAATATTTGTCTGTTCTGGGTGTTTTAGAATAATAGAATAGATCTTTATCTTTATATTTATCCGTTATTTAGTATCCCTACCACAAGTTCTATTGTCAGAAAATATTATTTTTTTCTATATTTCATTTTTTTTTAATATTTCATGTTTTGATTGATATGGAAAAGGATAGCGCTAACAAAAATTACGACAATTGTCTTAATTTCGCCGCTTCAGGTTCCAAGGGATAATGCGACATCTACCTCTTTCAGTTATAATATCATTGATTGGAGCTAAGAACCGTCAAACAGATACGTCATAACACCTCTCTTTTTGGTCCGGGCTTACAAACAATAATGTTTGAGCCTTCCTCAAACATTATCGTTTGTAATAAAAACTTATCACAAAGTTATAAGTTATGATTTCTATACTTACGTATAAATTGGCATTCTATCGCCATCTTTAAACCACAGCATCATGGCGACGTCTCGAGCAGGCGCGGCGAGGTCGCATGGAAGGTGCGTCAAGCTTCCCGGCGCGGACCATACTTGAATGACATCTACAAATATAAAAAGAACTATAAGTTGACCATACTATAAAATAAAATGAATATAAACAAATCCAAATGTTTTTCAATAAAAAGCTACCGAAACGACGACGGCGTGCTACTACTATTAAATAAAACAGGTTTCTAGAGTTATGTTTTTAAAGCTTCATCAAGAAAAAACCCGGCAGTTAATACAATTTGAAAAACTATGTATCAAATTATGGGCGATTCCCGTGTTGCTCCAGTTGTTGACATCGCCGAGTGAGGTATTTTATGTAGTGCTTTTTTTTGTTGTTTTACGTCGGTAACAAAATGCATCTACGCACTGCCTGCCGGCCAGAGGGGGACCGAAAGGGGGTGTGGGACTCACCACCGGAGGACGCGACTGCCAGCAGCAATACCTACTAAAAATCTTCCGACGACGCCCGCCACTTGTTAAGAAAGAGGCGGGGGCCATGACCTGGGTTGCAGCGTCTGACACTATGCCTGGGGCCAACGTCCCCCGGATCAAAACTGGGAGGACCTCCTCAGAGAGGCGCAGTGGACGCTCCCGTCCTACCTCCTTGTGCGATCATAGCGTGTGTGGCTGATTTCTCGGAGGGTCTATGATTAGACAGTAGGGGCCCCCTGCCACCGCTGCCTAAGATCCTCCTGGCGCTGCTGGACGTGGCCTCCTGGCACGCCCGCTGCGCCCTTCACAGGTCCTTAATAGTTTCTCCCCCGTGTAGACAGTACTAAGGGCACCCAGAGTCGCCAATCTCTGGGTGTTACCTTTTCCCTAGCGCTCTCTGCGCCCTACCGGGAGGTACTCAGCCCCCCCCCCCCCCAGGCGAGGTGGAGACCAGTTGGGGAGGATTTTATGCGACTGCAACGAAGCTTGAACGTCTGTGAAGAGTGAGCGGGTATATCACACCCGGCCACAACGTCGGCGTTACATTTTTGTGACGAATGTATTTTTGTTCTTCGTGTTACGAAGGCGGCACTGAAAATTTCGGGAATCAAGGAACTGACACAACATTACTATTTAAAAAGGTATTTATTGCTTTTCGAAGTGTTCTCCGCGAAATTTGACACATTTTTCCATACGATGGAACCAATAGTTGAAGCAACCATTCCAATCGGAAGTAGGGGGCTCCAAAATGGCCGTTTTGTAGGCGTCTACTGCTTCTTCAGGTGATGAAAATCTCTGACCACGCAATTTACTCTTTATTTTAGGGAATGTATAGAAATCATTAGGGCTTAGATCGGGGCTGTACGGCGGAAGGTCTAATTTATTCTATGTTTTCTTGCCCTAAAAACTATTTTGTTCTTCTCTTAACGGAGTTCAGAAACGACCTGTGGCAAACAAATGCTAGCATACCATTCTGCATTAACCTTTATTTGTCCCTCAAAAGTAATAGTTGCAACAAGGCCGGTTTTGGAGACAAATGTGGCTACTATTTGTTTTGCCACACTCCGTGATCTACCAATTTTTTTGGCTTTAACTCATTTTCGAACACCCAAACTCGTGAGAGATTTTTTATTTCGGGTTCGTACGCGTCATATTCAGGATTCGTCGCCTGATACGATGTCGTATATAGCATTTGAAGATCCTGCGTGGAATCTTTCGAGAGTTCTGACGCACCAAGTAATTCGAGCCGCTTTTTGCTCTTCATAGAGCGAATGCGGTATCCATTGGAAAAACATTTTTTTTACACCTAATTGTTCATGCAAGATTATTTGTATTTGACTCATGCAAATGTCTAAAGTAGGCTGAATTTCGCGGTATGTCACAATCAGCTTACGCACAGCATTAACGTATTCTTGGGTGACTGCAGTTTTTGGACGACCTTGACGGGGATCATCACTGAGCTTGACACGTTCACGGTGAAATGCAGCAAACCAGCGATAAATTGTGGTTTTGGATGGGGCTTCATCACCAAATGCAGAAATCATCCGGTCAGTACACTGTTTTTGTTTCAAACCACTTCGAAAGTCATAATAAATCATCGCTTTTAAATTTTCTCGAGTCAATTGCATTTTCTCAACGACTATACAAGATTGACAAGACCTTGAGATTCTTTTTTTAAATAAATAAATGATATTTGTTGTGTAAAACCAAGTAGTTTTTAATTAAACAGATTTTAATATGACAGGAACAGTGGAAATATTTCATCCCCATTACTTTTAGTGCAGTCCTCGTATTTATTATTGTGCTGTATATTATTTTTTTAATATTAACATCATATCTTACGAAAACGTACAAGCAAGACTTCTAGCTTCAAAGCTTTCATTGTAAGATTTGCATGGGTTCCCGTTCAGGCTGAGCTCTCTACTGAGTGAGTAGAGTGAAGTGGATGGCTACTGGCAGTGTCAGAAAAAGTAGGTACACGATTCTCCCCTTGACCAGGAGCGCCAGCCCGCGATAAGCTCTATTCGAGGACGTCACCTGGGCCTGCCAGTACGTTATGTAATGGTCAATTATCCTGAGGATGTCGATAGACGTAACGGGGGGGCTGAATACCTCCCAGTAAGCGGGAGCTCCTGGGCGAAGGAGCCGAACTAACATGTCAGAGAGGATATGGATCTGGGCGTCCCTTGCAGTGGGGGTATCTGTGCGTTCACCATGGTAGTGGCTGTGGCAGCAGAGGGGGCCTCACTCGACTTCCTCTTCTTCTTGTTCTTCCCCTTCTTCCTGCAGGAGGGAGGCGGCTTTTCATAGGCTGGGGCCATTAGGTAAGGCAGTCCAGCATCCGCCGGCACATAACTTTACAACATAAGAAACGTTATCTGTCAAAATAGTTATAATGGCAGCGTAACAATAATACAGTTGCTCTGGTGTTCCTGAACCGCCCTATTGAGGTAGAGTTGCATAAAAGAACAAAAATAAATATTACTATAAATTAAACAAAAAAGCTAACATTACAGTTAATGCCAAAATCATTTATTCAAGTGTGGCTCAATAGAGCGCCTATGCAGGTCAAAACTTAAAAACTCTAAAAGAACGGGTAAGAAAATCGCCAAGGTAAATTTTTCCCTCGCCAGTTTCAAGAAAATGTAAAACAATTTGACAAGCCTACAAAAATCTGTGTTCTGCAGTCACACGATTTCAAATAAAAGAAGAAAATAACTCTATTTTAAGTGTTGACTTAATTTGATTTTAGTATAATCATGAGAAGACCAGTCCCTACTGACGGCCCCGTTCACGAGTATGACGCATGAACCAGCCATCGTTTCGCTCAAACATATCTTAGGGAACGTAACGACCCGACGCATTACGCCACCACCGCAAATACATTGAAGTGGGCATGACATACTCAAGCTACAGGACAAAAATTTTTTTATCAAAATAATGTTATATTGATGAAATGTGATGCAAACCACAAATATTTTTAGTCTTATGAAATATATAAATTACTAGCGGTCGCCCGCGGCTCCGCCCGCGTGGATGTCGGTTACCGCTACAAAATGCCTGCCCAGAAAAGACACGGTCAGCAAAATGATTCCCAGGTCAATGCACAGACACCGACACTACGACGACGCAGTCATTATCCGCAGGCTGCATAGATTGTCTTAATGTGGATGTTAAAGTTGTTAATGATGAAAATATTTAAATGTAATTAATACTAATTTTTCACTCCTACCGGCCCGGAGTGCAACCCGTTGTTTTGGGATAGATAACTAAAGCGATTATTGTAAAGCTTCTCTATAAACAACATTTGACGTAAAATTATTTTCAGGTAGCAAAATAAACTGATGGCCGGGAGCCTCGACCCGTGATAGGGCGCCGTGCAGCAGAAATCGTAATAATTTAATTTCGCCATAACTTCAAAACCAAACGTCAAATTTTGATAATTCAAAGACTAAATATTATCTACATAAACTGCACTTAGTGATGAAATAGATTATTTTGATAAGGATTAATATCATAAGTAAATTAAATGCGTTTAAATGTAGTAGGTACAATAAAAAAATGGTTGTTATGCCTTACTCGACATAGATAGGTATAGTGTGTCGCGGACTTTTTAGTAGATATTTATAAGATCTACAATTAATTAGCACATTTTGTGGTTTTATCTAATGTAAAAGAATATTTATTTATTTATTTTATAGTTTAGGCTGCGTACGCAATATGAGTAACTGTCCTGGTGGATTATTTACACTTTGTGTCCGAAAAACCCATATATCTTACGAAACCCCGTTTTTTTACAAATTAAAATTTTGCCTAAGTTACTCACTAATAATGTAGCTTTCTAATGAAAATGAAAAAATATTTAAATCGGTCCAGTACTTTTTGAGTTTATTTGTTACATACAAAAATACAAATCTTTCCTCTTTATAATATTATTACATTGACTCCCCCCCCCCCGTACCCCAGTGAGCCTACATCGCATGCTGGCTAGCTGAGCGCGGTGAGCGACAACCACGCGACTTTTTTCTAATATTTGCATTTTTAAACTCGTGATATCTTCCAAATGAAATGTCCGAATTGAATAATTCAAAAAGTTATAAAAAGGTATTGAAGCCGTCTTGAATATAAAGTAATTTTTTTTGATAAGGATTAATACCAAGGTACAAATATAGAGCCTTTTCAAGCGGCGGCATATAAATTAAATTTTTAGAATAAAAAACCGCTTACTGTGACGTAACTATAATATTTAGACATATGCTGTCGCGACACTTTTTGTAGATAATGATGAGTTCTGCAAAGTCGTAGTACATGATTTTGTTCTATCATCAATAGTTTTCGCTGCGCACGCTACGTAAGGAATTTTTTAGGTCATTTTTTTACACCTTGGGTTACATTATTGGATTTTTAGTAAGGATCCCTAATTTTTTTAAAAATATAATATAGCCTTTGTTACTCGGGGATAATGTAGCTTTCCAAAGGTGAAAGAATTTTTGAAATCGGTCCTGTAGTTTCGGAGCCTATTCATTACAAACAAACAAACAAACAAACAAACAAACAAACAAACAAATCTTTCCTCTTTATAATATTAGTATAGACAACAATTTCATCTTAACATCTATATAATTATTCGGACAATACTATGCATTCATAATATAATCAATACAAATCCCACCACTACAAAATTTACTTTATGTTACACACGGTAATGATTTGGAATCATAGGACTACAAAAGATATGTTGTGCAGTTATTAGATTTTAAAAAATATATACACAAAAATATTTGTATTAAATGAAAACAAAAATTAAAAATACTATAAAGTACAAACCAAAATTCTATAACTAATATAACAAACGCACTAGGTACGCACTAGGCACTACGTACTAAGCAAAGGACGAGCAAACTATAATAATAATGAATTCTGTTAATCTGATTTCTTTCAATATATTGTCATTGTCAGACCAGATATGGCAGATAATTTTGTTGCAATTCACAATTCGTGACTAACCTAACCTGTAAACAAACAAGATGTTTCTTAAAAACGTGTCTCTACCTAAGGTAACAGTGATAACAAAAACCAAGGTGAGCCATTACTTAAAAATCGCTTTCGTTGAAGTACTCTGTTGTTCCATGAAATATCTTTTTACGTTATCCCTAATCGAACCAATTGTTTTCAGTTACCCATATAGACGGCGGGAGGTCGTTTCAACACCGTGAAACCGCAAATCTATAAGGCCCCCTTATATCCACTGAGCGGTGGTTGGGTATGGAAGAAATGCTCGTACACGAGCGTCTCGGATATCTCCTATCAGTCCTGGACCACGCCAGTCGCACATATAAATATCGAGGCCTCTTCAGCACCACGCCGATCATCCGAACAGCCAGGTGAAGCCTCCTACTCGCCTTCATTTTCATAATGTTCGCATCATCAAAAAATGGTAACATGCGATCTAGGTGGGATATGAAAACAGAAGCGTGCACAAGCATTTTGGACTCTTTGCGTCAATCTTGCAGTGCTCGCTACCCAGACATGGCCCAGACACTGTGTCACAAAAGTTCAAGCGGGACAGCACCAGTGACTTACACAACCGTATTCTTAGCTACTCAGACAGCCACAATTACGAGTCACATTAAAACAATTCTTTCTTGTATATAATTTTAGTATAATGATAAAACAGCAATTGAAACGAAGCTGTTTAATTTCTAGCACTTGTAAATAAATTTAAAGCTTTAGTAAAATTATACCATAAAGCCCATCGCGATTTCAGCTTAAATTTGAAAACGTCTGATGAAAAGTTGACGACATTTATACCAGAGAAAAAAAATATTCCATCGAATATTAAGGAAAAGGCTGGGCGTCGAATACAAAAAATAATCACGGTGCCAGCAAAGATTCGACGTGAAAACTTAACATGGAGCAAACGCTTTGTCAACTGAACCCGCACGACCAACGGCTGACCTCATTATTTTTGAAATCTCATACAAAAGATAAAAGCCGAAGAATCATCAAAATATAAGGAGTCCTGTTGCTTGAAAATCACTTTGTTATTGTTGTTCTGCAGGTTTTTTTTAGTATGGTATAAGCGACGGAACGTCAATGGATTATGCGTCACTGACATCAAAAGTTAAAAAAAATAACGTGAAGGAACCTGACCCTAAATAGAAATTGTTATAAGCAGGGATAAAAAGAAAATCGTTTGTTGTGCTTACTTATCACCAAATTATCTACTAGATGTAAATAAAAAAAACACCAAAACAACCAGTATTTAAACCTGAGACTCTATGAATTACAGTGTACTGGTGTCACCTCCGGGCTATCACTGCTATAAAAGCAGTGTTAGCCCTAGGTACTTATGAATTATAGGGCTTTATGGCTTTGTAAGTTCTGTAAATAAAAAACATATTTAAAACTTAATGTTCTATGAAATTTTAGAAATGTCAGTGAACTTTAAAAATTGCCGTTTGGAAACTACGTCGCATTCTATCATTTTTATTGTCTGTTTCGCACAGGTTTTTTTAATTTATTCAAGACCAGAATTAACTAATGCTGGTAAGCCAAAACTACGTTTTATTTTATTAAATGTAACTCCCGTACTTCATGTTTTAGCAGATTTTTTTTTACCAATTTAAGAAAAATAGCATAGTTCACATTTTGCGTGCTGCGATCAATTTTCAGTGCTAGTTTGGGTGTAATCCCATTCGATGTCCATGGAGCATTTGTTTTATAAACGAGTGTAATTCTAAATAATTGTATGGTTCTTGGTCACGAACAGACCACCCTTGCAGCGCTCGCGTTACGCAGAAACGACATTCCGTCTATTACTAGTATGATCCCCATTAAGATCCCTGTGATAACGTTCCTATTTATTACAAATGTAATGGTTCCAGTGGTTCATGTGAATGTTTATTTTCTTATTGTACTACTTATTTGTAATTTTATAGATATTAATAGATAATTTTAGAGTGACAAAAAATTTACTATAATAATGATACTAGTTCTTAATTTATTATTTCACGTGATTGAAAACATAACATCACTTAAATTAGTGTCACATTTTCAAATTGGCGGCAAGCGTTTAGAGCTGTTTAGAGTCAAAGATTATAAAGTTTTAAAAAAAATATTTTTGTAAGCGACTTAACGCACACGTGCGTCACTTTGTCGCTGGTAGGGCTTCCAATTCCGCAGCCTTAATTCCATCTCGATAGTTGCGGGATTACGAATTTCCAACCCCGAGAGCTCTCGGTATTTGCAGGATGCCGCATTTTCAAAATATTAACATTTGTATGAAGGCAAATAAAACAATCATAGCTCAACATTTAGTGATGTTACATTACTATAAGCATGAGATTAATCAAATTACTCCGTTTTTTATACAAACGATTAATATTTGTAAGTCATGTCTTTATAATCTAAATTTTTTATGAGTAATTCTGTAACTATAAGTAATAGTGGCCGCCATCGCCCGCGAACTCGTCCGCGTGACTTATGGGTACTTTTTGAATATTACGTTCCCGCGTCAGTATATACATTTGTTAGCTGATATTAACGAGAGTTCGTCATAATCAGTCCAGCTGTTTAGTCACAAAGACTTCGGAGTCTGCGAAAGGGGTTGATATCTATCGATCGATATTATTAGTACACCTTCTCAAAATCTCTTAAAGACGAAATTACGCGAACTCTTGATAAAACAAAGCTATTATATTGTCAAAGAGCATTTAAACGACTTATCAATATAAACTTTTGACGAAGTCCGACTTGTTAGTATTACTTTTAAAGTCCATTAAGTTTAGTTTAGGCATATATTTGCTTAAAAGGTGACTTCATCAACTTTTGTTTGTTAAAATACTTCTGTGTTTATGAAATAAATAAATTTATTATTATTTATTATTATTCACATATATTTATTTAATTTACACATAATTTATATTTTTTACAATTATTATATAACAAAAAAGAAAAAATACAATACTGTAAAAAATATAAAAAACGGAGACCGCCGGTCGCGAGGTAACACCCAAACGACTGGCGGCTAGGGCTGCAGAGAGAGAAACCTCCTGACAATGCGCGCCGTATCGAGAAGCACTGCCTTTTGTATCTGACCCTTAACACAGCTACCTAGCTTGAGCTTCTTAAGATATTGGTCGAAGCTCTTCGCTATCAACCCGTTGACCGTAACCACTATCGGAACAATCGTCGCTGAGTCCACATCCCACATGGCAGAAATCTCGTGGGCCAAGTCCAGATATTTACTTAATTTTTCCTTTTCTGCCTTCACGAGATTTTCGTCATGTGGAACTGTGATGTCAACAACAATTGCCCGGCGCTCTGATCGATCCACCAAAACAATATCAGGCTTATTGGCGAGAATAGTTCTGTCAGTGATGATGGATCGATCCCAGTAGAGCAATGCATGACCATTTTCAAAAACTGGCACCGGTTCATATCTATAGTATGGCACTTCAGGTCCGACAAGGCCATATCGAAGAGCAAGTTGCTGATGGATGATCCTGGCTACAAGGTATATACAACGCCCATTAGGCAGATCACAGCTAGATTTAAGCATCTAATAGAACACCTAACCTGTAACCTGTGTTCGCAATAAAGGATTTTGATTGATCTATAGAGAATACTTTTTAAATTTGATGTCTCCACAACATAGGACTTTCATACAAACTAACAACCTCAGATTAACCCCCTTTTGGGTGGAGTTTCCTAAAATCGATAGCGGATGTCTACATCCTATAAGGAACCTACCTGCCAAATTTAAAGCTTGTAAGTGTTCTAGTTTTTGAGATTTCGTAATTAATTAGTGGTGGTGGTTACGCTTTTATATAATATATAGATTAGCTTTTATCGTTAATTCAATCGAGCAACATTTTAAGTTTATATAAAATATATAAATATAACAAAACACATAACCGCTATTTACGAAGACTATAGTTAGGGAAGTAGTTCTCCATTTGAGTGGAGTTTATGATCGCATAGTTATCCAGCTATCGTAAAAGACCTCTAAATCCGACTATAAAACTGTGGACGACACATAAATAGGACTTGGTACCGAAGAAGAAAGAATAAGTATGGCTCGAAGTTTAATAACAAAATGCTTGCTTGTATGTTATGAATTAAAAGTTTTGTTTCAAAAAACAGTTTTAGTCTACCGGGTGTGTTAAATTTTATTACGCCTGAGACGAACTATAAAATAATTATTACGAAATGTACAAACGAATTTCTTTTCGTCACATAATATAATAAACATTCATCATTTGTCATTAAAATCTGAACTGTATCTCCCGTCCCGTCTCTTCTGGTGTGTTTGCTGTGGCACACTTCGCTAATTGATGCGCATGTCACACACGACCACATTGAAACACCGACCAATTAAATGATAATCGACTCGTTAGCAATGGTACGGCGTGTCAGAGCCATCTGCCGGTGACAATGCTGAATTAATGACCTTTTTACTAGTGGACTTGACGGTTAATTGTTTATTCTTTATATAAAAAAAATTCATATGAAATTTTGAAGGAGGAAGGAGGAACATGAAGGAGACCCCAACTATTTATTGCCATGGCAATGAAAAACCTATAAATTAGGTGTATAGGGTTGCTACTAAGATCTAAGGAGCCCAAGCCAACCTCACCTGCAAGTGGTGCACCAACCAGCCGATCAACGGACGAGGCTCTGGCTTCCTGGTAAGCGGCAATACATATTACACGGGACCAACAATGTACCTGGCGAAATGTGGGCGTATAATACGCATCTGCCTACTCCTTCGGGGAACAGGCGTGATATTATGTATGTGTGCATTTATGAATTATCAATATCGTAAATTGGAAAAGAAGTTGGAAATGTGTTCATCATCATCATCATCATCTCAGCCATCTGACGTCCACTGCTGAACATAGGCCTCCCCAATAGATTTCCACATTGAGCGATCCTGAGTCGCCTGCATCCATCGGCTTCCCGCCGCCTTGACCAGATCATCGGTCCATCGCGTGGGAGGCCGTCCTCTACTACGTTTACCGGTTCGCGGTCGCCATTGCAGAACCTTGACGCCCCATCGGTCGTCGGTTCTTCGAGCTATGTGCCCCGCCCATTGCCACTTCAGCCTGCAAACTCGCCTCGCTATGTCGGCCACTCCAGTCCTCCTACGGATTTCCTCATTTCTGATTCGATCACGTAGGGACACTCCGAGCATAGCTCTCTCCATTGCACGCTGAGCGACTTTGAGCTTTCTAATGAGGCCCATAGTCAGGCACCAAGTCTCAGTACCGTACGTCATCACTGGCAACACACACTGGTTAAAGACTTTTGTCTTAAGACACTGAGGTATTTTTGACGAGAAGATATAGCGCAGTTTCCCGAACGCAGCCCAACCGAGCTGGATTCGACGATTGACCTCTTTCTCGAAGTTGGACCTACCCATTTGGACTTTTTGTCCCAGGTATACATATTCGTCGACAACTTCGAGAGCCGAGCCTCCAATAATTATTGGGGTAGGCTTAACATGGACATTCGACATAATTTTCGTCTTGTCCATGTTCATTTTGAGACCTACCCTTTGGGAAGCTCTGTCGAGGTCTTCGAGCATTGTGCCCAGATCCACAAGTGACTCCGCTATGACCACTATATCGTCGGCAAATCGAAGGTGAGACATATACTCGCCATTTATGTTGATGCCGTAGTTTCCCCAGTCCAGCATTTTGAAAACATCCTCCAGGGCAGCAGTGAACAGTTTCGGAGATATGACATCTCCCTGTCTCACGCCCTTCCGCAGGAGGATAGGATTCGTGTGCTGGTCTAGTACGCGTACGGACATGGTGGCGTTTTTGTATAAACTTCTCAACACTTCAATATACCGATGGTCAATGCGGCATCGCTGCAGGGACTGAAACACTGCCCAAGTCTCGATCGAATCGAAGGCCTTTTCATAGTCCACAAACGCTAAGCAAAGTGGCTGGTTATACTCCTCGGTTTTCTGTATAACCTGCCGCAGCGTATGTATGTGGTCCATGGTTGAAAAGCCTTTTCGGAAACCGGCTTGTTCGGGGGGCTGGAAGTCGTCAAACCTATGACCGAGACGGTTCGTGATGACCCGTGAAAACAACTTATAGACGTGGCTCAGTAGCGTGATTGGCCTATAATACTTCAAAAGAGATTTGTCACCTTTTTTGAAGAAAAGTACAACCACGCCACTGGCCCACGCCTGTGGCGTACGTCCCTCGAGGATGACGGTGTTAAAGAGCCTCTGAAGTACCTTTAGTACCGGTGTACCACCCGCTCTCAGAAGCTCTGCTGTCATCCCGTCTTCACCCGGTGCCTTGTTGTTCTTCAGCTGTTTCAGGGCCATCCTAATCTCGTATAGGCTGACGTCCGGGATGTCTTCGGTGTAGTGCCTGGTTAGTTTGGCTCTAGGATCTTTAGCCAAACAAGTAGCGGGATCCTGCGTACTAGTATATAACTGCCCATAAAACCCTTCGATTTCCCTCATGATCTCAGGTTTCGACGTGACTAGATTGCCCTTGTTGGTCTTCAGCTGCGTTAACTGACTCTGGCCAATAGACAGATCTCGTGCGAACACTTTCGAACCCTTGTTCCTCTCTACTGCATTTTCAATACACGTAGTACTGAATCTGCGAATATCAAGTCGCAAGGATTTCGTGATCTGTCTATTGATACGCCGGTAAGAGAATGCATCTGCTGAAGACTGCAATCGCATATGTCGTCGTGCTTCCATGAGATCAAGAGTCTCAGTCGATAATTTTTGGGTTTTATTTCGGGGTCTGGTCTTGTAAAATTTGGACCCCACCGCGTGGACAGTCTCAACTAGCCCGCTACTTAAGTCGTCGACGGACACGCAGTCCTCTAGACCTGCGAAGCGATTTTGAAGCTCGATCTGAAAGTACTCGGGGTTTTGAATATGGGCGACTGAGGGTCGGAGCGTAGACTTCATCAGGCGGGACCTTTCAAGCTTGACATTTATATTCAATGTGCCTCTTACAATTCGGTGATCGCTGCCGGTTTTCACCCTAGCGATTACAGAGACATCATTGAATATTTGCCGCTTAGTGGTCATGATAAAGTCTATCTCATTCCTCGTGAAACCATCAGGGCTCATCCAGGTCCATTTCCTCTGCGGAGGTTTCTTGAAGAAGGAGTTCATCATAAAAAGTCCCTCCTTCTCCATGAAATCCGCTAGCCGCTGGCCCCTTTGGTTCCTTCGCCCTACTCCAAATTGCCCCACTTTCTGCTCGTCACCACTTCGCTGGCCTAGCCTTGCGTTGAAATCCCCCATAACAACCGTGTAGTGAGTTGGTGAAGTATGTATGGCGGCAGAAATGTCGTCATACAATAACTCTACGTCCTCATCAGGGTGTGTCGAGGTCGGTGCGTAGACCTGAATTACCTTCAGCGAATACCGTTTGGTGATTCTGAGTATTAGGTACGCTACCCTAGTCGACACACTCTTTATAGACACGATGTTGTTACGGATGGACTTCCGGACTATAAAACCGACACCACCTTGGGACAGGTGGTCGCCCTCCCGGTGGTAGAGCAAGTTGCCGGACTTGAGGATTACCGTATCCTCCCCCTGTCTTCGGACTTCAGATAACCCGATAATGTCCCAGTGCAACTGCTCTATTTCCTCTTCCAGCTCGTCAATCTTCTCATCAGTCCTCAGTGTGCGTGTGTTGTAGGTTGCCAGGTGCAGAAGTCGTTTAGGGTGGTAGCCGGATCTCTGCCGGTGATTCTTTGCACCCCCTACCCCGCCGTTACCAAGACCGCTACCGTAATCTGGAATAGCGGGGCCGCCGGGGACTGGGGGCCGTTTGTGTGTATGTGCCATTCTATTAGGGGTATTTGCCCGTAATCACCACGCTGGGCAGGCGGGTTGGTGATCGCAGTTCCAGCCAGTACGCAGGATGGCGCTGCTGCCCATCATCCGGTCCTATTTCTCTTCGTCGACTCTTACGACTCCCCATGAGATGAGAGGGGGTGACGCTATTCTAGGCCGGCGCCACACGGCCAGTGATATCAGAGTTTCCCTCCGACGTAGTATCTCTACGCGCCACTCATAGAGGCGCGCGAGAACTATCGCCTCCAGATCCCATGGCGGCAATCCGGCAAGGAGGTTTGCAGCCTCGCCAGAGATCGTGCGGTAGCCCCGGATCAGCCTAATGGCTACCACCCTTTGAGGCGCGTTCAAGTAGTGAGCGGCTCGTCGCCGCAAAGAACACGCCCACACCGGGGCCCCGTAAAGAGCCATAGACCTCACGATCCCCGCGTAGAGCTTCCGGCAGGAGGCGTTTGGACCTCTCAGGTTGGGCAGGAGCCGCTTGAGGGCAGCACCAGTCCTTTCCAACCTAGGAGCCAAACTTCGGAAATGCTCAACAAAGTTCCACCGGCTGTCGAGGACAAGCCCCAGGTACTTCATCGTCGACTCGACGCCGATGTGAACCCCTCCTACCGTGAGGCGGGAGCCCGACGGTGGCGCGTTCCGAAGGCCATGAAAAGGCATGGCCTCGGACTTATGCAAAGCCACCTCGAGACCCAGTTGCCGGATTCTCTCCACGACTATCGCAACCCCGCGTGTCATTAATTCAGCCGCCACCTGGTGCGACCCCCCCTGTGCCAGGGTAAGCGTGTCGTCAGCATAACACACTAAGCTGACGCCACTAGGGAGGTCGGCGCGCAGCACCCAGTCGTGTCCGATGTTCCACAGAAGCGGCCCCAGGACCGAACCCTGTGGAACACCGCACGACATTTCTCGCCGGTTCCACTCTCCGCTGCGACCGGGGTAGATAACGGCCCTATCCGTCAGATATGCCCCGACTATACGACGAAGGTAGGTCGGCATCCGGTGATACCGAAGTGCCTCCCTAATGCAACTCCAGGGCAGGGTGTTAAAGGCGTTGGCGATGTCAAGAGACACTGCCAAGACGACCCTGCCCCGGGACACCGCGTCCCCCGTCGTGAGGGCTCTCACGCGCATGATGGCATCCATGGTCGAGCGGCCTTTGCGAAAACCAAACTGGTTATCCGCAAGATCCGGCCCAATTCCCACCAAGTGCCCGACGAGGCGGTCTGCAATAACTCTCTCAAAGAGTTTGCCCACCTCGTCAAGCAGCACAATGGGCCGGTATGCGGACGGAGTGTCCGCAGGGCGCCCGACCTTCCGTATGAGAACCAGCTTCCCAGTCTTCCAATGTACTGGGAACTGGCCCCTCTCCAAACACGCGCTTAGGAGCCCCTCTAGTCGGGGCCCGAGAGCCTTTAAGGCCAGGACCCAGGCCTTACCAGGCAAGCCATCGGGCCCTGGGGCGGTATTTCTGGCCTTCATCCTTACTACCGCCGCCCTCAGTTCTACCCCAGTCACTTCTGGGATGACGTCGTCGTCCATGTGGTCCGCTTCCAGCATCGCCAGTGGCGGAGCCATGAGCGGGGGAAAATGTTCCTCCCGCGAAGGGAACAGAGCGCTCACCACGCTCTCCACGAGCTGGGGCCGGAGACTCTGTGTCAACGGGGGAGCCCAAGGACGGCACTTATCCCGAACAGCCTTATAAGGGCGTCCCCACGGGTCCCTGTTCAGAGACTCCAGCATCTCTTCGCGGCCCAGTCGCTTGGAACGCTGGACACCCTTTTTAAGGGTGGTCTTCGCTGCTCTATATCCCTCATACAGCTCCGCCTCAATAGCTGCCGCATCCGGAGGGCGGATGCGGCGCCTGCGATACCTGGTGTACTGATGTCGCGCGTCAACGCAAGCTTTCCTAAGAAATTTTAGCTCCTCCGACCACCAGTACACCTGACGTTGGGCGCTTCCTGGTTGAGCCCGGGGCATTGCCACGTCGCACATCTCCGACATGGTCTCCTGAAACCACTTCGCCTCAACATTAACATCGTCAGGCCTATCCGGTGATGACACCCAGGCCTGGACGATGGAGGCTTCCAGGAGAAGCTCCCGGTCCAGCTGCTTTAGCGCCCAACGCGGACCATTCGGGGCCTGTAAAACCGGCGCGCTGGAGGACTGTGCGGAGACGTCAAACCGGATATACCGGTGGTCGGAAAAAGTCTCCACCCCCTCCATAACACGCCAGCCAACGGCACGTGGCGAAAGTGCAGGGCTTGCGAACGAGATGTCCACTACGGACTCGCCCTGCATACGCACACACGTGGAAACAGAACCCCGATTTAGGACGACCAGGCCTGCCTCTAGGGCCCAGTCCTCCACCATCCTACCCCGTGTATTCATGTACCGGGAACCCCAGGCCACGTTCCTGGCGTTGAAGTCCCCGAGAACAAGCACGGGAAAGGGATTGCTTCCGACGACGACGACTTTTAACTCCATGAGGGAGTTGTGGAACTCGGCGAGAGTTCGGTTCGGAGAGAAGTACACGCCCACTATGACAATCTCCCCAAACTGTGCTGCAACGCACCCCTGTCCTTTTCTGACACCCTCAATGGAAGGGGTACCGGCGGCGGCTGACGAAATGATGGCCACCGAGCCGCTATGGTCCTCGACCCAGTCATCCCTGCGCGGGACAAAATACGGCTCGGCTACCACGGCAATGTGAATCGACCACTGCGCCATGCTCTGGAGCAACAGATCCTGAGCGCAAGCGCAGTGATTGATATTCGCCTGGAGGAGGTGTAACAGGGCCGCTATTGGCAATCCATATCAGCCTCCACCCGAGCCCCCTCTGAGGGCCTCACTGCAGCAGCGGTGGCGGCAGCGGTAGTGACAGCGGCGGTGACATTACTGGCGGCGGCGGCGACGTTGGGGCCTGTGGTGGCGGAGCGCCTTCCCTTGTCGCTGGCTCTGGGGGGAGCACAGGCCTTGCTCCCCGCCCGGTGGTCAGCCGGCTTACCAGCAGCCGCACATACGACGCAGTGCGGCATGGCGCTACAAACTGCGGCCTTGTGACCAGGTTGACCACAGCGGAAACATAGGTCGCTTCGGTCCACCTCCGAGGTGCATTGGGCTCCCACATGTTGCCCCACGTGGCATCGGAAGCACCTCAAAGGCCTAGGGTCCAGCAGCTTGACCTGCGCCGACACCCAGCCCACCAAGAGCCTTCGGCTCTCAGCAATTACTTTTGCCGCTGTGACGGGGCAGCTCACCATTATGGTTTGCATGCCCGTTACGTCAGGACGTATGGTTCCTGCCTTCACCTGCTCAGCATAGCAACCACCAGTCTTGACAATGGCAGCCACCACCTCTTCCTGGGTAACAGAGTCGTCGAGGCCCATAATGCGAAGTTCCGCGCACTTGACGGGTCTTGATACTCGAGCCTCGTCCGCAAGAGACGCCCTGAGCTTTTCAGCTAGTG
Source organism: Musotima nitidalis (assembly GCA_949126915.1). Classification (NCBI taxonomy): domain Eukaryota; kingdom Metazoa; phylum Arthropoda; class Insecta; order Lepidoptera; family Crambidae; genus Musotima; species Musotima nitidalis. The sequence goes on from OX421431.1 coordinate 1,684,159, forward strand.
CGTCGGCGGTAGGTCCACTAGCCGCTCCGGCGACCTCTAGAATCCGGGCTCCGGTGGCCGTTACCCTCAGCCGGAGGCCCTCGGTGATGCCAAGTTCTTTAAGGTCCACCGTCCGCTTCGCCGTGGAAATCACGTCGCGGTACGACACGCCCCGTTTGACTGCCTCCGGCTGTAGTGTTAGCACTATAGCTGCACTCTTAGGGGTACGGAGCCTGTCCGCAACGGCTCGTTCCTTGCGACGCCGCCTCTGCGCCTTCTTCCTTGCCGCCTTTCTACTCTTTTTCTTATCCCCGACTATCTCCCATACGGCTTCGGCTGATGAAGGCTTCGGGGACAAGAGCGGTTGACGCACCTCTGTGGCCGAAACATTTGACACATTTGGCTTAGCCTTCTTAGAAATCACAGGCTTGGTGGGAGACTGACTGGATGGACCCGGTCTAAAGTTAGACGTCACAGCTGCCGCAAATGTGGCCGTCCTTGAGCCTGGGGGCGGTCCACTCGATGCGGTAGTGCGCAGTGCCGCTTTTTCTAGAGCGGCGAACCGCCCATCGAACCGCTTTTCCATTGCAGCCAGCTGCTTCTGAATTAAAGCCACCACCTGGTTTACCTCAGGTGCAGGCTGGCCTGGGCGCTGCGGCTGGTTGATCAGTGGCAGCTCCTTCTGAGATGTTTCTCGGGGGTTTGAGTCGCGTAGACCGGCTAGGTCCGTTTGAAGCCTCCTGTTCTCCTCTTGGAGGAGCTTCATTGCGGCCGTCATTCGGGCGACCTCCACCCGCAGTTCTGCAACTTCGCCTGCCGCAGGCCCCCCGAAGTTGACCTCTGCCGCAGCCATTATGGAAGCTGAGGCCGTGCCAATAGCCCTAAACTTGGACGACTTAAGCTTCTTCATTGCTACACTGGTGACGGCACCCTTTACCACTTCCTCGAACCTTAACTTGGCCTTACGCTCCCGATCGGAGTCCCCAGCTGCACTCGCCTCGCCCGAGGATCCCGAATGCGCCATCTCGCAACTCACTTCAGCGAGATTCGTGGTCTCCTCCTGGGCAACGAGTCCTCTACCCTTGCCTCGCTCTCGAACTCCACCCCGGGAGCTGGTAGAGATTTTACGAACTGAGGCCCGCTCGTGGTCAGAGGACGATCCCTGGTCGCCCTTCGATAGGGGCCGCTTGCGGAAAAGCATGTTACTTCCCACGCTAGGCTCCACCGTCATGGAAGCAGAGGTATCGGACATACTTTCTTCCAAGACTACAACTGCGCCACCCATTTGCGGACAGGGCGCTTTGTCCAATACTGTTTGGCTCCCGCCGGAGCGATTCTCCTTCCCGACACAGCCATGCGGCAGGATGCGATCTTTGCCCCCCCCCAGATACGATGGGGCTGACGCCCTCCGAAGAGGACGCGAAGGATTCTCCTGCGTCGCAGGTACCTTCCTGGGGAATCTTTGTTTTGAGATTCGCCATCATAAATTGTTCCTTTTTGACAGGGTGAGGTCCCTGTTCCGGCGCTCTAGACTGGACACCCTCCAGCCATTCATCCCATCGCCACGCCGGCAAGCTTAGGATTAGGGCTTTCAACGCAGAATCTCCTGTTGTCTCCCGGCACCTCTTCTGAAGAGGAGGTAGGGAAACAACGAACATACTCCAGCAACGCAGCCAAGCTCCTTCTGGGCCGCTTTCCAGCCGCGAAGTGCGACCGGGGTGCGCGGATCAATGAACACTGATAAACGTTATGTTCCCGGTAAGCGGCAATAAGCTTGCCACCTGTTATGCAGGACAAAACAGGTGTAATATTTTTATAGTGGCACTGAGGCGCGGGTTCTCCTTGAAACTTCGCCCTTCCCGGTAGTGGTGTAACTTACCTTTCAAGAAGATCTAGAAGATAATATCCAGTATAAGGCTAGCAGCTCATAGGAGCGGCAGATTCCCCATATGTATATAACATTGCCTTAGGCTCCTAAGATATCCCCCCCGGCTAGTCTCCTGCTGAAAAGGTTATACCCTGAGCGGCGACTCTAGGTTCCCAAAGTACTTACTACCGGGGGAGAAATATTAGCATATCTAAGTTGAACTCTGCGAGCCTTAGTCTATATGTCCTGCATGCATGACGGCTATATTATTTGACGGGAGTTCAGATTAGGCCGACCCATACTCGCCGGCCGAGTTACCGGGAGTGGATTCTTGTTTCCTTGGCTTTCTCTGTTTATTGGGTGTTCGCTGGCGCATGTCATAACAACGCATCTTACTTAAATGCCTCTTTGTTGTGTGATAATAGGTCCGTGCCTAGAAGTGGAACGGTAATAACGTCGTCTAACCTGAATAATGTCTGTTTGTTGTCAAATGGATTAGAAGATGATCTTTCCCTACGCATTCAGTATCTATTTAAAAATAATTTGTCGGACGAATAAAAGATGCACAGGGAAGCCTCCATAAGAGTTCTTCGCATTTTCCGAGCAAAAGATAATAGTACATCAAAAGGCTTGAGTGTTGAAAATTGAGTTAGAGTGCTTGTTTCCATTGCATACACGATTCTCTCCTTATGTTATTGTTGACAGTGCCTGGTGACTACATCTCTGATATTTAAAATAGATATTTAAGAAAATAGAAATACCGAATAGTGTCTTGTGACACCGGCCTAGAATAGTGCTATCCCTTCTCATCTCACGGGGAGTCGTAAGAGAAGACGATGAGAAATCCTACCAAATGATGGGCAGCATCGTAATCCTGCGTACTGGCTTGAACTGCGGTCACCAACCCGCCTGCCCAGTGTGGTGATTATGGGCCGATACCCCCAATAGAATGTAATCTACTGAGAAGGCGTATATTCAGTAGTGGACTTTATATGGCTGATACGATGATAGACCGAATGTGACAGACATTTCTTAAATAGACCTATCCAACAAATTTGTAGTTAAAAACGTGTTTTCACACATTTCAACTGCAATTGTAAGTTGGTATGTACAATATTGAGTTGACATTAATACTTAAAGGCCTTCTTATCAGTGTTCCTATAATCTATACGACCTTTCTGTTAATCTATAAAATAAATCAATTAATTTCTTTATCCTTTTTAAAACTATCATTTGTTTCGTACGTAAGGGCGAATTGTATTTGCTAGTCTATTTTTCTAAATAATTTGAAAACTATTTGGTTTAAAATTATCATTATATATCATTAGTATTGTATTTGAAATTCTCACAATAGTCCCCCTTCCTTAATTTGTCTAAAGTTAATATGTACATATAAACATACACAGACCCCTTACAAGTCCAAAAGTAATGTGATGGGTAACGTAACACTAAGCAGCCTACACACACATAACCGGATGGTTGCATGCAATAAAATTACTAATAGGGGCTATAAAATTATTCGAGAGGGTAGCAATTCCACTCTGTGTTCTAGAGTTTGTTTCGTTACAAGAAAATCTTAATTTTCAAAACCTTTTTTTTATGTTGTTTTAATGGTAGAATATTTTTTAGATGACCGATATTATTAGAAGTTTGACACAACGACCGTCCAGCAATAGAATGGATACAGCGCTCTCGCTACGCAACATGTTATTGGATCATAGCTGACACGGTGCGGTATAGGGCGCCATGTTTTATGTATGGGACGTTCGGCGCACGTCGTAACAAGGTACGTGATGTTAAAGCCAACATTTTGCTTCTATTGTTCTAATTGGACACTCCTATTCACTCAGCGACGTAGACTTTTATATAATTCTTAGTCTTGCCAAAAAATTACTTAGGGAAAATAATATTTAAATAACTTTAATCTTTTCAGTAGAATCGATGTGATCTGTAATTAGTTCTATAATTTCTATAAAACATTAAGTTACGACATGAATATGTTTTTTTTTGTTATAATTAAATACATGAAACATTATATCTGAAACATTGTACATTTAGAGATGTACCTTAGGTTACTTTTTACACTATATCGCAGAAAGTAAAAATGTGTTAAAGGCGAGGCATAGTGTCTTCAGGATTTTTTTTAATCCCTTTAAGGTATTTTTGTTTTCCGTCAACCTTATAGTAATGGGAGTGGAGAGTCATAGCTAGACTACATAGCTTTCATGCAGACAAAAAAATTAACATAAACCTGAACTATGTTGTGGAGTGGCGAGGAAGCGATTTATCTTTGGATGAGAGAAGCTGCTTAAATAGAGTGGAAAAGAGAGTTCTGGTTTTGAAGCGTAAATATATAAGTGACTCAGGGTTACGTCATTTGGAAAAAAGACTATTAAAAAATAATATGATTCAATTACGTCTTTAGTAGTTAGACGTAACATATGATAAAAAATAATAAAAATTTATCACACATTTAATAATCAAATGTAGAAATTTGCAAAATTACGTAGGTATGCTAATTTCTACGTAATTTTCCGTCAGTCAGTTATTATGCCACTCTTGAAGTTAACAGACAATTCTAGTCGAGTTGAACTGCAAAGCAAACTCACCTATGCGAGCACTGCCTTGCCGTTAGCACATATCTGGCGAATGTGGAGTAAGTAGCCTCTTTTCTAATATGCAAACTCAAAACAGTATTATTTTATTACGAATATTGGGGTTCATATTTAGACAACAAAAATTTAATTCTTTCTAAGGAAGTATTTCATTTATTTACGAGCTATTTGTTGGTTCAATTTAATTGAAGTACCTTTTATTCAGCCTATTTTTTAGATTTTGAGTATGCAACCAAAACAAAGATGCTTGGTCATAGAAACATACTGTGTCTTGCTGGCACTTAAACAAAATTAAATAAAACCAATAGATTTTACTAAAGCTCACTGTTCCATTGAATTGACCATGCAAGTGGCCATCAGAATCCTTTTTTAAATTCATCAAATGGTTAAATACATTTAAGGACTAACAATAAACATAAAATAAGTGTCACCTATAAAGTGATAAATCTGCTTAAATAAATAACAGTTAATTGCTGCTAATACGAATTAGTACAAATTATTGTCTAATCATAAAAATAACTTACTCAGTGCCAAATACCGTTTAGTTGCAGTTTACAATTAATAAAACATATTCGTTCAGAAGGCACGGAGAGAGTAACACTGACAACAATAGTAGGTACTTCTTAAAAGTAAAATGTCACTGCAAAGGTATCATTTAAAATATGGAAAAGTGTTTCTTTATGAAAACTATCACACCTATTATTTAGTTTCAAACTCACGACCTTAGGAGCGAAGAGCAGATATACTGACCTTCACGCAATATCCAGATCGCAAGGTGGTCGTAAAATAACAAACGCATTTAGTACGTAGAATTTAACGTCGATTTTGAACATTTTCATTTGTATATAAAAAAAAATAGCTATACTGCACTATAGAAACTGCAATTTATAGTATCATGCAAAATAATTATATCAGAAATTTCGAAATAACACAATGTTATTTAGATTTCGAATTATTTTAAAATATTTGTTTACATTTATTGTAATTAAAAATGCCGTGGGATTTTTTTTGGCTGGGTCATGTCGTTAAATGCTGTAATTTATCTTAGTTCGTGTCTCTGTTGGGATTCAACCATAATTAATGGTGTTTTGACCGAGACAAGTTGTTGTGTAATAAGGACTATCAATAGTAATCATTTATATTCTACTGCGAACTGACTTCAAGCTAGTTAATTTGAGAAATTAGATAGGATAATTATAAACACTATATTTAAAGTTATTGAGTGGCTCGATAAAAATAATTTCAAAGTAAACATAGATAAAACGTAATACATACAATTTGGTACCTATAAAAGGAAACATCATAAATTAGACATGCACTATATGGGGCAAGTTATAAACGATGTTTCCAATACAAATTCTCTGGCATAAATTTAGATACCTAGTGGTTGTGATTGGAAGACACATATATGAGGTATGCACAAAACCTAAAAAAATTGTTTTTGCGCTTTCGCGAATTAGTCAAAATGTGTCGCACGAGGCGGCTATTACTGCTTACAATGGCTACGTAAATTCTTCTCTACGTTATGGAGCTTTAATCTGGGGAAATTCTGTACATAGAGTTAGGCCATGTATTGTCCAAAGAAAATGTGTGCGAGCCATATTTGACCTGAAACAAATAGACTCATGTCGTCCCTTTTTTAGAAAATATTATATTCTTGCATTTATATTTTAGATTGCTGTTTATTTGTTCACCTCACAACACGAAAATTTATTTGTTCATAATGGTCAAATATCAAATAGAAATCTACGCTCCAAATATAAAAATAAACTGGTTAGACCTATGACAAAATTAAATCTTGTATCCAGGAACACTTTTATTATGTGTATAAATATATATAACAAACTACCAGACCAATTTTAGGATTATTTTTTAAAAATTATAAAACAAAATACAAATGTGTTTATGCCTGAAAGGGTAGGATCAAGTGATATTGTATATAATTTTGTATTACTTTACTTTGTATTTAATTTAAAGATCTTTTGTTTTCCATGCACAATAAAGAACTTTACTTTAATATAATTCCGGTTAATATATTTTTGGAAAATTTATAATGCGTCTGAACCCTTATTTAAAAGCACTCTGATGAAATCCTGACACATGACGTAATTTTAATCAGAAACTGGATTCGAGCTGCAAACTGTTTCATGGAAGATTGCAAAAATACTAATTTTGCAATCTTACTCCAGTCACCTATACCCTATTTTACCACTCTCCATCCAAAGATGGAAGTGGAAGAAATCGATGAAAGCGATAAGGCCGCCTTTTGTATCGCTTTTTTTGTTATTGTTTTCTCGTGTTATTTTCATTGGTATATCTGCAAGTAGTGCACCTGCCGATCAACGGACGAGGCTCTGGCGAATATAACAGTGTCCGGTAAGCGGCAATAGGCTCGCCACCTATTACGTGCGACCAACTATATAATTGGCGAAGTGTGGGCATATAATATGCCTCTGCCTACCCCTTAAGGGAAACGGGCGTGAATGTGTGTATGTGTGTATGCATGTGTGTGTACAATAAAGAATATTCTATTTATCTAATATTCCTTTAATAATCATATATATGTTTCCAAGTGGCTCGCCACCTAATGCGTGGGGCTAACAATATAATGGGCGAATTGTGGGCGTGTAAATTATTCTCTGCCTTCCCCTTGGTTCCCCCAACACGCGTGATAATATGTAAGTATGTGTGTATGTATATTTCCAAGTCGGCGGCGTAGCGTGTAAATTGCAATTAATGAGATTGAGATCTCTGCATACTCAATTTTTTATTGCTATCCACAAACATAGAATGCTTTAAAATGACTATTGCTGACGTACTTGAAAAAGTATCCGAAAAGGTCTAAAAATAAATCCCCTGAAATGTATAAAACTTATTCTACCCATAAATTATAGATATTCTATAATTTTTAATTTTAAAGACATATTTTAGTATAATAGGTTGGGGAAAAAGTCTTTTCGTATTTTTGTATGAAAAGTCAAGACATTTTTTTCAAAGTTTATTTACATTTATTTACAATATATATGTACCGTTTTGATGTATAACTTTCTGCCATTTTGTGGGCAGAGACATTATCCCGTTACTATAGAAACTTTGGGACTTCTGATCAAAAAAACGGGACAAATAGTTTTGGCAGTCCTCTCTTGAGGTCAACCTTACAGAACCTAAAGAATTCTGCAGAGACCGAAACAGGTGAAAATCTGAAGGCGCAAGGTCAGGGCTATGTGGTGGATGCACTAGGACCTCCCAGTCGAACTCTCTTAATTTTTGCTGAGTGGCTAAAGATGTGTGCGGTCTAGCGTTATCGTGATGAAAGACCACACCCTTCCTGTTGATCAATTCCGGCCGTTTTCTCTCGACTGCTTCCTTTAATCTCATCAGTTGCTGGCAGTAAAGATCAGAATCGATGGTTTTGCCGGGCGGTAAAAGCTCATAATAAACAATGCCCTTCCAATCCCACCATACACACAGCATCACCTTATTTCGTGTTAGGCCAGGTTTGGCCACAGTCTGTGAAGCCTGGCCAACTTTCGACCACGACCTTTTTCGCACGTTCTTGTCGTACGTGATCCACTTTTCATCGCCAGTTATCAATCTCTTCAAAAACGGCTCGGTTTCATTACGTCTCAATAATGAATCGCAAATGAGTACACGGTTCATTAAGTTTCTTTGAGTGAGCTCGTGTGGCACCCAAATATCGAGCTTTTTTGTATAACCAGCTTTCTTCAAATGGGTCAAAACTGTTTAGTGGTCAATTCCCAGTTCTTCAGCTACATCGTAACTACTAATATGCCGATCTTGCTCCACTCTTTCAAAAATGGCGTCCATTTTATTCGTAACAGGGCGACCAGAGCGAGGTGCATCTTTAACATCAAAATTTCCGGACTGAAAACGTTTGAACCAAATTTGTGCTACTCTTACTGACACTGCATCAGGTCCATAAACATCACAAATTTTTTTCACTGCTTGAGTTTCATTTTTGCCTTTTTTATAATAAAATTTTAAAATGTATCGAATTTCTTCATTAGATTCACTCATTTTTACGGAGAGAAAAACAAATGAAAAATAGCGGGATACAACTTTTTTTTATTTTTTTCTTTTCTTTATAATGGAACCTTTTTAATGTTACCAAAACCAGCCAGACACAAATAGTACAGTCAAAAAAATTTTATAATAAGTTTATACCTACGTTATGCGAAAAGACTTTTTCCCCGACCTAATATTTTCCAATTATACACCAGTATTTGCGTGTGGGGTAGCCTGATAATGAAAGGTCAACTCCTTAACTGTTGGAAGTTAGGAATTTTATTTTATTTTAATAACACATCAATGGCGAGGGGGATTTTCAGTGACAAGTAGAATCCAAGTAATTAAGTTATTTCCATTTCATTCAAACGTAAAAAATAAGTACTTATAAAGTTTTAAAAACTAAAAAGCGCCTTAAAAATTTTACACCCATAAAACGATATTTAAAAGTAAAATAGAGCAAATTTTTAATCTTTTATATTAAACATAACATTTTATATTTAAAATTCTTACTTTTAATAAGGATTTCGGACATGGTATGATATATACAAATACTAATCTTTCTTTCATAAATTAATTTTACTAGATTTTTTTTTTATATGTTGATATTTCAAATTAATTTTTAAAAAAATAATATACTGTAGTAATCTCGCTAATAGAAAAAAAAATAGTCCACAGAAGTTTACATCAAATATAAAAGTGATCATCAAGACATCTAGCGTTCATAACCGCTATTATATACCCTGAAATCATGAGATTGGAATAGAAAATGGGCTCGCAGCATGGCGGGCGGTGCTCATCCTCACATACTGGCAATTTCCTCGCTAGCATTTACGCGACGGGCTGTGTCGAACGTCTTATTTTATGAACTCGCTGCGACGTATGGCACCGTTTGCATTTGCGTTAAATGTCGGGAGATTGGTTACACATGTGCTGAGATACAGTTATTGGTAAAAGCAAGACGAATTATGTTATTTTACAAATTATATATCTTCTTTCTTTCTCTTCTTAGCCAATCTGGTGCAGGTCTCCTTCAAATTCCGCCATCTCACTCGATCTTGCGCCACTTGCATTCATTTCGCAGTCTTTTAGAACCAACGATAGTACACATAATCCTTTTCAACAGGATATCTAGGTTATTTTTTTTATTGTAAATAAGACCGCTTGTAAATGATTTATCTATATTTCTTAAATTGCTGCATAACATAACTAAGTAATTACAGATCGACTAGCATTCAGAAAACATTGCGAATACTCATGGGGTTTCGATGCAGCTTTAATGCAGTTATTTGGTAATATCCGTCGGGACGACGGATCAATGTTCTCTCTCAATCTGCTTATGCTCATTATCTATACCTTTACATTTATGTGACATTCAAAACCCATACCCGGTGAATCTGCAGTTATAAAAGAAGTTTCAACCTAGTTTCAACAGCATCATCATCACCATCATCTCATTTATAGGACATCCACTGCTGAACATAGGACTCCCAAATATACTTCCATATTGAGCAATCCTGAGTCGCCTGCATCCATCAGCTTCCCGCCGCTTGGTCCAGATCATCGGTCTACCGGGTGGAGTGAAGAAACTGTAATATCATGAAATGCTTTGGCGTGCAGTTCAGAGATAAGTATCATAAAACCTATTTTTATTCGTAAAATTAAATTATTAATTTAATTAGATAGCCCACTACTAAGCACGAGCCTCTTCTCACATAGCAAGGTGCGAGGGTGTTGGGTCATACTCCACCACGCTGACCCGGTGCGGATTGGCGGAGGCAATTCCTACTGTTAGAATTTTTCAAGCCGCCCAATTAGGCTTCTAACATGGCTTAACGACTACCACATTTGGTGAGCACGGAAGCGCTCGTTATCAAATGCCACACAAACGGTCTCCCATCCGAGGACTGTCCTCGGTAACCTCTGCTGTACATCGGTGATTGTAACCGACCACCGATCACCGAGCACCGCGGAGCTACGAGCGCTTCATTTAGATTAGATGCGTTAGAAAGAACTAAATCTAGGATTTGATTTTGATTAGGATGAAACCATTTCTGGTAGATCGTAAGAAGTATCAGTATCTGCTTGCATTTCACATATCTCGGCGATGTGGATGTAGTTAAAAGGATAAGTGTGAAAACAAATGCTTGTGTGAAGAATTCGGAATAAGATGTTGTTTTAAGCATCGCATAGATATTGATTGTAAAGAGCCTACTTTTATAGCCGTTACACATCTCGTCACATGACTTTAAAACACCTATTACAAGATATTATATCGCCATTTTTTTCGTAAACTATTTATTAGGTTTAAGTGAATGAGTTATAAATAATCTAAATATTATATTAAGTTACAATAATAGTAGTAATAAGTAATGGAAAATAGTAGTTATCTATTGGACTGCATGTTATATACAGTATTCTTCTTTTTTATGTGACCCGTCGTTAAGACCACATCCTGCCTGATGGTAAGAAGTCGATTTTGTACAGAAAAGTATGAACGCTTCATACTATAGGAAAAGTACGGTAGCAAGCGCACTCACTAATGCCGATCTGCATAAACGCCATTTCAAGGCCTGGTGAAAATACCCGGGACTATAGAAGTTGAGAAACACATGCGCATGCAGAGAATTCCAAAGCCAATTAATTGGTCTTACACAGGAACCACTTACCAAATTTCTTAGTTTGAGTTTTTATAGACTGCACAGCAGTAGGGTGGTTCTGTAGCACGTGTAGTTCAGAAGAGGAAAGGAGAGCGCGGATTTAGGTCGAAAAGTTCTTCAGAACATTCAGCGTAGTAAATCCGGTAGAAGATACTGAAATAAGCAAAGTCCCTACGCAGGTGGAGGTCCTCAAGAGAGGCTGTAACGTCATCGTCTCCGATGCAGCTTACAGTTTATTAAGTGTGGCGATGAGAAATTCAGTGGGCCCAATCTAAAGATGGAAGCTGTACACCACTCTCGATCGCACCTGAGTCTTATACAGCAAACAGCACTGTTTGAAAGGCAGTTAAAATGACACTCTCGCTATAGCATTTTGGTCCTAGCCAATGTCCATGCCGAGAATGATGAGGTCAACAGAAAGAGGCAACGGAGAGTTCTAAAGAGAGGTAAAGGAAGGGAATAACCTTGGACGAGAATTTTGGGTTTTGGTGGCATTAAACTCGATCAGGTTTTCAGATCCCCCCCTGAGAGACACCACAATTGAGAGTCCGGTTCATTTGGAAATGGAATGGAATGTTTCTGCGACTGTTAGGGTAGTCTTTATCTTCACAGTGACGTAATAACGAACTTAGAACGTAAATCACAAAATACTGGAAAATTTCTGCGTGTCCTTCAGAGCACAGAACACTTCGATAGCACAGTTGTTAGACCAGAGGACCGGTTATCCAAAGATCGTAAGTTGAATTCTCATCTGGCCAGTTGGTCAGTCCGGACGGTTGATTTCGTCTAGGAAAAATATCATGATAATAAAGTACTGAAAATTTATAGTCCATTTTTTTCTTATATCCTAAAAACAAACAAAACAAACTTACTACGTTATGACGACATTACCAGAGAGTCGCTTATATATTTTTGGGAATTTTGTGGTTTATGTGGTAGTTAGCGGCTGAAGTTTTTAGGTCAATGCAAGTTTGTAAAAAGTCTGAGAAAATTGTACTGCCTATTAAATATTTTTTTACTAAATACACTATAAAGTGTTTTTCTAGACTACATCGACTGCCAGATGGGAAACTGGCAGGGTGTGAGCACTAAGACGTGTCAATTAAATAATAAAGACCTGTATTTTTACTATTTATGCTAGATGCTAGATACTTTTAAGCTAAGGAACGTGATGTCGCTTGTACTCTCATTTCCACCGCCTCACAGAAAGGAAATTGTCTTTTGCCTTTTGCTTTTAAAAAGGTTTTATAATCCTTTTTAAGAATAAGTTGTAAGCTACCATTTTTGCTAGTTTTACGTTATCTCTATCAATATTAAATATAAATAAATAAATAATAACTATTCTCCTATAATCGCAGGTAGTAGTTAGGTATCTCTATTTGTTTGTGTTTACATACATACATATATTCACGCCTGTTTTCCCGAAGGGGTAGGCAGAGGCATATAATATGCCCACACTTCGCCAATTATATGGTTGGTCCCACGTAATAGGTGGCGAACCTATTGCCGCTTACCGAGAAATGTTCTGTTCGACAGAGCCTCGTCCGTTAATCGGCAGGTGCACCACTTGCAGGTGAGGTTGGCTTGGACTCCTCAGATCTTGTTAGGATTGTTTGTGTTCAGTATTCTTATAAGCCCAACCGGTTTAAAAAAAGTATCAATGAAAAGGTGTTTAGGTCGGTAGTAGGTCGAAGTCACGAGCAAAACTGTAAACCCGATAGTTTTTAATGAAACATACGAATTCGTAGCTCTTATCTCACATAAAAGCTGCGATAGCCCAGTGGTGAGACATTACACTACAATTCAGAGGATCTTTGACTTGTAGCGTAATGTGATTCACTTATGTCTTTTCGATATTATGTGCGTAATTCTCGTAACTATCGCCCGGCTGTCATGAATATCTATGGCAGTTGTTATAAGGAAGTCAATGCCTTCTAACATCCTGATAGCTGGTTTAACCAGCCTAGTTTAAATAGACTTTCTGGGTTGCGGAGGTCAGATAACTGTCACTCCGCGTACATCATTTCAGCTATATAAACTTCACTGGTGACCAAATCTGGTTAGACCAGTGAGCAGAATCTGGGCCCTAAGCTTAAGTCTAGAGCGAACGGAATAAAGCTTATATGATGATAATACGTATCCATAGCGCTTAGCTTCGCGTTACTGGGAAACGATTAATGACGCAAATCTGAGTTAACACAGGTCAGTCCTGGATGGGTGACCCATCTGTGGCATTTCATATTAAGCCCACACGTGCCTCGTGAGTAAAGTTAAGCTGTTCTTGGTTATATATACATGTAGCAGTCATGAAGCCAAGTCTGAGCCCTTATTAGACCGCTTGAAAATCTAATAGCAGACCTGCCTCCGCTTAGCTACATTAGGTCCGCGTGGTACAGTATGACCTGAATCTCACTCAACTTGGTTCCTGAGAGGAAGCCTGTGCTCAGTTTGGCAAATAATAAAGCCTTTTATTCGGACAAAAAAATATACAACATTACGTTTCCTTACACTACTACACTGTTTCATAATATTATTTACTTTTACTTATTCGAGTATCTGGTGCTTCTTTATTGTTTGTAGGTCCATTTGCCAGTTGGCAAAGGCCTCCTCCAACCTACTTACTCCATTCTGATCTTAGATTTTCGTGTTGTTTGTTTGTCTGTGCTCAGTAGTAGGACATTATAGGATTTAACCATATTAGGTGTTGGCCATGAAAAGTCTAGCGCGGTCGACCTGTCCCTAATTTGCTCTTGACATATTGCACGATTCGCTTTCGTTTACATCCTTTCATAATTTTAACATAAACAAACCCTTTAACATTTCTTTTTTTTTAATGTGACAAGCAGTCGAAGCAGCCCAAAAAAAAATTAAAGCGCTTCATACCGCGAAACAAGCCCGGTACAAATCGCATCCACTCATGACGGCCTGCTAAAATGCCCTTTCACGCCCCGCTTAAAAGACCCGGGATCATAGGAAATAGGAAACGCAGCGAATTCCAGAGCTTAGTGTTCTTTCTCAATTGTTGTCACACCACAATCTGCCCTCACCACTTTATTCGAATCCTTATCACTCAATTTCACTCCTATCATAATACTCTAAGCACTTTCATCTTCACCGTATTAATCTAACCTGCATGGTTTTTTTCGATGACGCTATCGTGTTCTCTCGATATAAAAAAAGAAAAACAATTTCGTCATTGTGGATATATGGGTAAAATTAAATAGTTACTGTTCTTAGTCAATTACCAAACGGCGCTGCGCCAGGTATGCGAGGCGACAACGAATCCACAAAACTGAATTCGTTTCGTGTAGCGGCAATTTTTTTCCAAACGTATATTTCGTTTGTGCTGGGCTCAGCTCTCGATTAAATTGCACTTCAATCGATACTCGATGCAATAGCTGGCTTGATATGTCAAAAATATCGGCAGACTTGGAATCACCAATACTTTTTGTTCGCCTTTTTGTCTCATGTGAAAATACATAGGAAATCAGAGTTTTCAACTATTTTGATGAGCCTTGACGTTAGGTCACAAATGAAGGTTACCATATCTTGGAAATACCATAGAATTAACATATATTTTTGTTCATATCGCTTTTTGCAAAGCGGTCGAGGTTGCTACTTAGCAGTGGCTGGCTTCACCAGGCGCCTCCCAACATTCTGAGAAGTTAATCACCTTAGACTCATCCCTACACAAATGCACCCTTTAGTCTAGGGATGATTCTAAGGAAGTTTTGATCAGATCTGTCCATCTCATTGGAGACCTCCCTCTGGGTCTAGTACACTCAACTGTGCCTTAAATAAATAGGCGTTTCAGAAACTCATCATTACACCGTGACATGTGGCTAAAGAATCTTAGTATTGCTTGATGCTGACTTTCTTAAGTACAGACTTTTTATCAGAACTCCGTTCATGATATGCCTAATATTATCCGCCAACAAAAGCAATCTCGAAAGTTCCTATACTCATCTCTTCACTTTTCCGCAGGGTCTACATTTTAGAACAGTGTAGAATATGGTATGGGGACCACAGGCGCACGGACGAGTATATTTTGATAGCTTTTGTTATATTCCTGTTACTCCTTGTTACAATAACAGTATACGCAATAAAAAATTTATCGAATTTGTGGAAGTTGTTGAACTTGTGAAACTAAGTATAGTCTGAAAATTAAAGATATTCATATAATAAGGATTACCTTTGAAAGCAGTCAGTTTTCAACAAAAAGTCGTCCACATCCCAATAAGTTTAGTGATTACAACTATCACGTCAAGTAATCGCGGCGAGATGAAATAATAGAACTTAATAGTTATTGCCCGTAACCCATCTTCTAAGACAAAACTAAAAAAAATCTAATTCACTGGTTAAAACATAAGGAGGACAAATCGATTGTCATGAAGAAACATGAACTCATAACAAAATCGCACGCAAGCCGTCATAACTATGTAACCCTCGATATTCGTTAGCTACCGCTCGATATTGTTCATGCATATTCAACGCGCGGACACAATTAGAACCCTCCATAGTTTTGAGCCGGTCCGCCAATTATGGCCGCAATCGCTTTTTGCGAGGAGATTGGTAATTTCTATAGTAGAGTACCCAACAAGCTTATACGAGTACTTGTAGGGCACCGATTATAAAGTTCGTCTCGTTTAAATTATTTTAATGTCGTAACTTCAACGAAAATTTATTATATGCCAGGTGGCTTGCCTGCCTTTTTTGTTAATTAGTATCGTAAAGTTATATGTCACCAATACTTGAAGTGACGGTTTCGTTTGTCTTTAACGTTATTTTCTATAGATAATTACGAAGCATGCTCAATAAGTCATTTTACTTTAAGCTACACTGATGTTCTGACTTGAAACAGAACATCATGGGTTTTTCAGATACCATAATATGCGTTGACTACCTTTTTTTTTGGATTGAAAATCATCTATTGACCTTCTACCGCTGTAGGTGGAGCGGGAGGGTATGTTTCTTCTTGTGCCTGCTACGTCCAGAGGCCACGGTAACCCTTTCGGACAGTCCCGCAGAATTTTACTATAATACCTACTTCAAAATAAAGATTTGTAAAAAGTTGGCGATAAATTTTACAAGTCAAGTTATAGGTTACTGGGCTGTACCCTGTTCTTCATATATGTTAATGACTTGCCGCAACCATTTTTGTTCGATATTGTACCCTTTGCAGATGACATCTCAACTATTTTGTCTTCCACAAATGTTAACTCGATAACAAAAGATTTAAACTCTCTACTAGACACAAATATCGACTGGCTTAATCAAAATAACTTACAATGAAACCTAAATAAAACTAAAATAATTTAATTTAAACCGTACCAAAAAACAGCTCTAGAAATTAATTATACGTATAAAATTAATGAAATTGAAACTGTATCAGCAACCACCATGCTGAGCATATCACCTGGAAACCCCACATTGAGAAATTATCTAGCAGACTGTCTTCTTTTATAAAAAAGCCATGATGAGTTTCTTGAGGCCTTCTTCTCAATCTCGTTGCCTTTTGGAAGCCTCGTTAGAGTCACCGACAGACTGTCTGTCTGACGAACAATCCCCTCCCTCCTTTAGAATCACGACAGGCTGACTGACAGATACAGACTGACAAATCTTGAGATAACCACAACAGGCAGATAAACTGACAAATTCTGATAAAGAACCCATTTGCTTTTACTCCTTTATTATGGTACCGCTCATATTACTTTCATTGTATATTGAAAAACTAACTAGTTTTGAAAATCAGCTAAAACAGTTTTTAATTAAAAATAGTTATTACAGCATTAAAAAAGTTTTTGAAGACTCTAATATGTAATTTACATTACGTTTGGTGTATAAAATAACAATTGAAGAAATATTTATTCTGGATCTTGATGTTAGATATAATATATACAGATAAGTAACAAATGTGCAATCATTATATGTTGATTTATAAATATTTATAATAAAAAGATAAATAAATAGGAAATATGTAGTAATGAACAATTAATTGAGATGTCCTTACAGGGCGCTACATTGCCATTAACATCTCTATGTACACTTACATTACATTATGTAACTACCCAATGTAGCATACAATTAAGAATTGAATTGAAGAATTAAAAGGCTAACTGTTATAATTGATCATATTCGTAGGCAATTTGATAGAACCTTAGTGGTCGACCCTGCGAATCGTTCTGTTTCGAGTTGAAGAGCTTCGTGTCAGTGGATAGGAGCAATCATAGCCTAAATATGATGACTCGATATATCACGTCGTCGTCCCATAATTTCCGTTGCCGGCGTGTAACAGATGAGTTTTTCGTGAATGTATGAGTGTATAGGGGCACCAATTCCAATAAGAAAAATTCATAAACTTTATTAATTTATCACTTTCATATAAGCCATTTGTAAGCATAATTGCTAATTAAAGTTATTTTATGAATACAATCCGGGCAGACTATTTTAAAAATACAAAATGAAACTCGGAAAGAAAGAGTTTCCATTTAGCCGGAAAAGAAGGGTATTTTCTATGAACTACGTATGATGGCTGAAATAAGACCGCTGATCATGCATCTCTATAAAAGAAATCTCAAAGAATTTGAAGGCAGGAATCTCAGACACTGACTTTATAATTATGAATTATGTGGGCATACTAATTTAACACCGTGAAATGGGTTTGGCTCTCATCTATCTCATCTTTATTCACGTTCGGGAGTAGCTCAGAAGACTATCAACTGAATGGTGCAGGGGTCGTGGTCCAACTATGGAACCATGAACAGACCCGTTGTTCAACTAGTTTATAAGTATTATTATTATATATAATTCAATGAAGACCAACAAATATAAGCTGTTTTTTAAGAACCTTTTTGGAACGAAGTTCCTTATTTTTTTACCGCTATGTGCGTGCGTACATGCGTGTGCAGATGAATGCGTGCCTGATGTACGTATGTATGTTATTATTATGAAAAGGTTGTGGTCAAGGCGGTGGGAAGACAATGAATGCAAGCAAAAGATCAGTCAACGTGGAAAACAATTGGGTAGGCATTTGTCCTATGAGGAATTGACTTTGGTAAGTCACCGTTTGCTTGTAAGTTTTTGGTCACAACGTATAGAAGTATAATCTATATATATAAAAGAAAGTCGTGTTAGTTACTGCACTTATAACTCAAGAACAGCAGAACAGATTTGGATGAAAATTGGTTGGGAGGTAGCTTAGAGCCAGGAGACGGACATAGGATACTTTTTATCCCGTTCGACAGCGTTCCCGTGTGACTTGACATGAAACGTCAGTCACTATAAAACGTGATATAACAAAAAAGAATCAGATTTGGAATAACAAAACGCAAATGACAGCTATGTAATGACGTATGGATGACAATTTGATATTTGTAAGAAATCAATATTCAAACTATTTCTAACTTCTTGGCGGGAATGTGAATATGAGTTTTGAAATATTTTTTTAGGTGAATTGAAGTGAAGTGAAGTTTAATTAATAATGCCGCGAACAAGACTATCGAATCTTTACCGATAAAGCCGTAATGCAAGAAGAATACGAAGTACTGGAAATGAAAGAACTGAAGAAGAACAAGAAATTGCACGTGAACATCGCCGCAATAGTATGGCTCGACTTCGTGCTTCTTAATAAATAATAATAAAACAAAAAATGTCGTGTATCACAAAGTACTTAAGTGAAGAGCAACTTTGTACTAAAATACAGAAATAATAATGAATGATTAATGTAGGTATTTAATTTTTTTGTCATTTTTCCAATAAAACAAAAACACAATCTGCTTATTTATTGCCATTAAGGCGGAACAAAGTTCGCCGGGTCAGCTCGTGTATAATATAGTAGAGAAACACTGATAAATTTATTTATTATATTTATAAACAAACAGTCATAATTATATAAAAAGAGATTAGTACTAAAATTAAACATAGTTTTAGACCTATAGTTTCATATCTAAGGCACTTAAATGGAAAAATAAATAATTTTTTTCGAAATTATATAAAACAAAATAATTATTACATTACATACAGGTGCATACACATACATACATATACGCACACAGCTATAAATACGCCCGTATACATACATACACACACATACCAATGCAATATTTAAACAATGTAATATACACATGCGCATACCTACTCATATCCATATGTATATTAACTGTGAACAGTATCTGTAATACTAACATACAATAATAAGATACAACCATTAAAATATAAACACCAAAAATTTAGAGGTTTCTTATGTGATGTCGTAAATAAGCACGTTTTTGCGCTTTATATTGCAAATACGCTGGATGAACCCTACGAGATAGACCAAAATAATGTACTACAGTAATGTCCACCTTAAAAAGTTCAACAATAGAGTCCTTGATGGTATATAAATGTCTATCTCTTAGGGATAACCCACCATACCCATTTTTTATCTTTTGCTTTTTACTAGAAATAATGGTCTATTTACGAAGCCATTTTGAGTTTGTATAACATTAATTCTTATCAAAATAAACATGTTAGTAAGCTTGAACATTAAACATAGATTAAATTTGTCTTCTACATCATGTAATTTCGATCAGTACTTTACAAGATATCAAACGTATAAACATACGCTAAATCAAAAAATTATAGTTCCGGCGGCCTTTATAGAGACATTATATTATTATAATATAGGTAACTATTCATACTAGCATGCCACCCGTGCGAAGCTGGGGCGGGTCGCTAGTTATATATATAAATAAATAGCGGCAATAGGCTCGCCACAGATTACTTGGGACCAACACTATAAATGGCGAAGTGTGGGCGTATAATATGCCTCTGCTTACCCCTTCGGGGAAAAAGGCGTAATTGTATGTATGTAAATAAATATTTTATATCTTTTGACTGTTCTATCTAATTTGGCCGCAAAGGCTGCCCAAGCTTGCGCTACTGCCCGTTCAACTTCCGCTATTTTTCCTTAAGCTCAAGGGTTATTTTATGGCCAAGATAAACGTAGTGGTCAACTACTTCGATAGGAAATGTGTATTTTTGCGCTCTTGGGATAATGGTCATTATTTTGGTCTTTGGCCTGTTCATTTGCAGTCCCACTTTAGCTGATTCACTTTGAAGTTCGTAAATGTCATCGATGTCATCCGAGATCAGAGCTATGTCATCCGCAAATCGCAGATTGGTCAGCATCTGTCCGTCAATTCGAAGACCTTTGTCACCCCAATCGAGTTAAAAGATGCTTTCAAGAGTGGCATTAAAAAGACTCGCCGATATTGTGTCGCTCTGTTGTACTCCAAAAATATTTTGTCAATTTGTGGAGGTTGACGGTAGATGTTCCGATCAGGTGAAGATGCTTTATGAGTTGGATATATCTTTCGTCCACCCTGCAGTAAACCAAAGCTGTTCCAACAGCCCATGCCTCTACAGGATCAAAAGCTTTTTCGTAGTCTACGAAGGTGACAATTATTGGCTTCCGATGATCATGGCATTTCTCAATTGTGGTTTTCAGAGTCTACAGATGATCGTTCGTACTGTAACCGGAACGGAAACCAGTTTCTCGATTGATAGGCTTCGAGATTGTTTCTAAGTCTGTTCAGGATAACTCGTGTAAATAATTTGTAGATGTGATTAGGGTGCCCGAGGACTGGCATAAAGGATCATCTTTAATAAAATGCTAATGGGGTGGTAGTTATCCAATTTCCGGATATCTCCTTTTTTGAGGAGCAGAACAATCACTACATTATGCCAGTCCTCGAGCACCCTACATTCCAAAATGCAGATGTAAAAAGGTATTGCAAGGGATCTCCACAGTGCTTCTGAGCTCAACTTTAACATTTCGGATATAATATCATCTTGACCTGGAGATCTTCTGTTCTTCACCTGACTTAGAGTCTGGAAATACTCCATTATGTTGATATAGTGGGATTCAGACTTCTATACGGCCATAGAAACACTCTCATAGATGTTGGGGCATATACTTGAATTATTGCAAGAGTCTATTTGGATGAACATTTTATTTTAGTATATGCCACTCTATTTGACAAGCAACCAATATCCAAGAGATGATCTTTTAATCTGTGGCTGATTAGGAACCCGACTCCTCCGATACCTCTGTTTTCACCTCCTTTGTAGTAGAGCAGGTTTCCTGATGGCAAACTGGCTGATGCTTCACTATTACGCACCGACAATAATATTACAAGCTCTGCTTGATTAGAGGTGGCAGGCGCTGTGTGAAACGATAGCTAATATTATTATTATGATGTAAGTATATTATTCTTTTACCTACATACCTAAGCTGAACATAATTTTAAACGTATTTGTGAATTAATAATGAAATGCTTTCCAAAAAATATTTAAAGAAAGAAACAATCATACTAAAATAACAGTATTTGAAGCTTCATTTGATTTTCATACTATTGTTTTGTGTTTGAATAAATAAATAAAAAATAAATATTGAGAGAGAGTTACATTCAGAACGGAACATGGAATTTACCAAGACACAAGCAAATCTTAATTAAGTCGCATGTGGAGCACGGAGGCCCTTGTAATTTTCTAGTTGGTGGGTCAACTGGCACAACCTAACAAGATAACGCAAGTCGACGCGACGGTCCAACGTATGGTATGGTATTCAGTGGTAATTTAATGATTTAGTTCCCCTCCAGGCGGCGAAGGGTAGGAATTCTGCGGCGTGTTCCCAATTTCAAGCTCTAATAAAGTTCTCTCAAACAAAGAAATAAATTGTATTGGTTAAATTAACCGACCGGAAATGTTGCTCGATAAATATACAATAAGTCATATATCAATAAGTCAATAAGGCAATTATTATGTTAAGCGCCATCAGGTCATCAGGCCATCGGGTGGGAGGCTGTACTATATATATATTCCGTTTTTATTTAGGGTGCCCTCTTGAGGTACCCCCATATACTCGCGATTTTTTATACTTTTTGACAGACGCATTTTTGAGAATTTTGAACTACTTAAAAAATAAAATTTAAAAAGTACTACACAATTTAGGTTTTATCATAAAACAACAAAATCTTCATTCTCTTCTTTTATATTTTCTTTTATAATTACAATTTTCAGATTCGTAACTTTAACTAAAATCACGAAATTTTGGTATAAAGTGAATAAATTACTTTAGTTGAATTATAACTAAAATAATGATCTTTGATTAAAAATTAACACAGGTACCATTATGATTATAAAGTACATGTAAAAAAAAATTCGGACTTAAAATTTTAGTAATAAGTGAAAGAAAGAAGTAATTGACTGGCCAAATTTTGCTAAAATCTGCCTTAAAGACAGCATAGTAGATTTTTTTTATATGCCCTTTTGATAATACACTTTTTTTTAGCCGCATCGTCATTTCAAGTGTTATTTTTTTATGTTTTACTTCGATAATAAGACGCATTTACGCACTGCACTGCCTTCCGGCCAAAGGAGCGCCAAGGGAAAGGAGGTGTTCTAACTCTGAACTTCCGCTTAACACTCGTTTCTGGGACACCATGTATTTTTTTTAACGTAACATTGAAGAATTCATACAATTTTCAAGTAAAATTATTTAACTTTGTGTTCATACTCAAAAGTACGTACTTTGGTTGACCGTGACGATGTTTTATAGTATTACGGAACACCCTTGTGTCCCAGATGAATTTATGGGTCTCAGGTGTAATTTCTAGTTCAAATGTTTGTAGTAGTTTCAACCGCTAGACTGAAATGGAATCACCTGCCAGTTTTCATAAAGCGAAATGTTCTCGAAACAATTTTAGCTTGGCATCTTTCGCCTGATAAACATCACTTGTGAGAAAACGCTCAGATATGATCAATATATTTTTCTGAATAAATATATGTACATACCCATATATACTTTGAAAAAAGCGTGAAAAGCCTTTAATGAGTCAGCAACATTATCTTTTAACAGTAACTATTTTATGTAATTCCCCTATCAACAAACTTTATGTATTTGCCCAGCTCATGACAAATTTTTTTACTATGAGTAGCTTTTGAAGACCAAGTTATTTATTATGTCTTGCACAACGGTCACTTGACTAGACTTAAGGTTAGAGCCCAGGGACTGCTAACCGGTTTTAGCCAGATTTAGCTGAACTTCAGTTATTACAAGGAGTGACTGCCATCTGACCACCACAACCCAAAGGGTGACAAGGATTTTATGATAAAACCAGTTGTCAGTATTTTAGAAGGCACTGACGTCCTAAATAACGACTGCCATATATTTACATGATATCCGGGATTAACGACTTAACGTGCTCTCCTAAGCACAGATCAAACGATAATTACGCACATAACTTCGAAAAATCTTAGGCGCCAACAGGGTTTGAACTCTAGACCCTCTGAATTAGAAATCTATGGGCAGTGGCCCAGAATCATCAGAATTGAGCGACGATAGCCTAGTTCTTTGCTTCAATAATGTGTTATCTTAAAAAACTAAATTTTACAGGAGACCGTTTTTAAAGTTTAGATAATTATTGATATCGAAACAGTTGTGTTTTCTTTAAAAATTTGAAGTATTGATTTCTAAGCTTTCTGAAAATATAATAAAGGACTGATTATTATGAGAATTTAGTGAAAATTTTACAGTTTAAAAATGAGGGTGCTATAATGTCACATTTTTCGTGAAAATATGTCCTAACACGTGTGTTACAATTTGACATATCACGATTTTAATGATATTATTTTTGTTAAGGTACTGGGTTAATTTAATATTATTTTTTTGTCGAAAAAAATACACTAGTTTTTTAGTGGTTTTATTATCGACATAAAGTTGTTTGTTGTAAATGCACGTTACAAATAATAATCGTAATCAGTCATACTTAACAATGTACATATAAAAAGAAAAAATAAGGATATAATATTATCACTTATCACAAACCTTATCTATGCTTTATTTCTTATCAAATTATGTAAAAAAAACAATCAACTTAAAAGAGAAATAAAAAAAACAAAACATTTTTTTCAAAATTAATCAGTCTCATCAGTATGCAAACAACAACAATTAAATTACTTCTAACCGCAGAAACAATATATAAAAAAATTGAACACTTATTACGATCTATAATTTCCATAACAAGTAAGTATTAAAGGCAAAATAGGAACAATAAAGATATTTATTATGGCACTTGGTGAGGATCTTATTTAAGAAAAATCACAGTTCAAATCATATTATTACGTTAATATCACTTTATCTTAACTTAGTTTGTCTTGACTTAGGAACATCAGTAAATTTCTAAAAAGTCTAAAAAACCAGCTATTAATAAAAATAAACTCGTCTCTTCAGCTACAAAGATTCATAAAAGGGCCTAGGGTATCTTGGGATGAGATTTTTGTTCACCAAATCCATTTAAACAGCCTTTCACACAACATTTTATCAGATAAACCAGGTTTTTCGTTGTATGCATTTTTCAATTCTAAAATATTGTTCTATTTCTTTTTGATTACAACAGCCTTTGTGTATTGTTCTTCAGTATATGCATAATTAAAAAATATAGCATCAGGATCGTTTTTTTGAACTCTAACCACCTTAATCAAACCTTATTAATCTAAGGTAGCATTGACTGGTTTGTTATTTTCATCTTTTAACTAAGAAAAGTTTATCTGATTGCATAATTTTTTTAAATCATAGAAATCGGCGAAACACATTTCATTGACATGGAAGGGCTCACTTTTCTTCTTCGCAGCCTTAATAGCGCCAGTAAATGCATCAGGGGTATACATAGGGCCAGATTTTAACTGCCGTTTTATTTCTCGCTCTATTTAGGAATGAGCAGAATCTCCCTCATTTTGAGTGTGACTGTTCGTTACAGTTTGAATGTCTGTTGACACAACCTTGTCAATAGATGACGCTGTACTATTGTGATCAGTTTTGATTCGCGCTATTATTATTTGTTTTTATAATATATATATTAATGTAGTAATTTTAGCATTAGTTGAGTTTGGTTTGTAATATAATATACATTCGTTTAGTTATCCAGTATTTTGTGGTTTTATTACTTGGCCTGGTGTCGTAATTTTCATGGCCTTCGATCCGGAAAGTGGTACAGTCGCGAAGTGAAATGTGTCAGTGGTGATTAAGTGAGCAAGTGTAGTAAGTACCCGGGACAACTGTAAGTTATTCAATTTATTATCTGTCAGGGTCTTAAAAAAATTCAGTGATTAACTACGGACTTAGAAACATTTTGAGTGCTTAGTGGACTTAGAAAAATTCGCAAAAATTGTGATAGACGAGGATCAATTCAAGGAGTTTTTAGAAAACAGATATACCTAGAGTTTTTGAATCCCAACGAGAAGAAAGAAAACAAGGTTGACAAACCTAAGGTATTTAACGTCATTACTGATTACTGCCAATTTTGCACAGAAAGTCATTTGCTACATCAATGTAAGAAGTTTTGCAATGAAAATTATGAAAAACGTCATGAATTTATTACGAACAACAGATTATGTTTTAACTGTTTTGGTAATAATCATCCAGTGACTCGATGTAAGAGACGTACCACTTGCAGACGTTCTGGACGGCGTCACCATTCATTACTGCACCCTGAACGCAACGCGAGTTCTTCGTCAAATATGGAGACAAATCAAACGAAGCTTCTCGAGCCTAAAGAGGCGAGCATGGAGCATAATGTTGAGGCTCAAGTAGGAACAAACCAAATTTCATCACATTTTGCAAATGGTTCTATATCACCTGCTCAAGTAATGTTAGCTACGGCATTAGTTAAGGTAGAAACTAAAAGAGATTGTTATACACTGCGAGCATTACTGGATCAGGGTTATCAAGCCTCATTCATTACAGAGCATGCTGTTCAATTATTGGGGCTCTGTAAAATTCCTATCAAAGGAAAGGTTTCTGGCTTGGGAGGGAATCAGTTTAAATTATCCATAAAGCATAAGGTCATTTTTAAGGTACAGTCCATTCATACCTCGTTTAGTTACGAAATCCAGGCCTATGTTTTAAGTTCTTTGACTTCCACATTGCCAGTCCAAAAGATTATTATCCACCAGTGGCCAGAGCTGTCTAACATTAAACTTGCGGACCCTGGTTATGGTTCTCCTAGTAAAATTGATTTGTTACTAGGAGCTGAATTTTATGGCATGATCCTAACTAGTAACATAATAAGGAAAGGTGCTGTAACTGCACAGAATACACAGTTAGGGTGGATTTTATTAGGCAGAGTTAATGACAATGAAGTATGCAATTTTTCTAATATAATTAGCATGCATGTGTGGGACGATTCGGACGAATTGATTCGGAAGTTTTGGGAGTTAGAAGCTGGCCAAAAGCAAAATCTTCTTTCGGAAGAGGATAGGCGATGCGAGGAGTTTTAAGACGAAGACACTAAATATCAAGGTATTTTCTGGAGGAATAGTTCAGAGTAGCCGTTGGAAGAATACCGTATATTGCGGGTTACTTTTGGCGTCTCGTCAGCTCCTTATCTCGCTATTAAGTTGCTTCAACTAGTGGCTAAAGACGAAGGGAAAGATTTCTCCGTGTGGCGCCGGCCTGCCGTGTGGCGCCGGCCTAGAATAGCGTCACCCCTTCTCATCTCATGGGGAGTCGTAAAAATCGACGAAGAGAAATGCTACCGGATGATGGGCAGCAGCGTCATCCTGCGTACTGGCTGGAACTGCGATCACCAACCCGTCTGCCCAGCGTGGTGATTATGGGCAAATACCCCCAAATGAAAAATGGCACACACGCGTAAACGGCCCCCAGTCCCCGGCGGCCCCGCTATTCCAGATTACGGTAGCGGTCTTGGTAACGGCGGGGCAGGGGGTGCTAAGAATCACCGGCAGAGATCCGGCTACCACCCAAAACGACGACTTCTGCACCTGGCAACTTATAACACGCGCACACTGAGGACCGACGAGAAGATTGACGAGCTGGAGGAGGAAATAGAGCGGTTGCACTGGGACATTATCGGGTTATCCGAAGTCCGTAGACAGGGAGAGGATACGGTAATCCTTAAGTCCGGCAACTTGCTCTACCACCGGGAGGGCGATCGCCTGTCCCAAGGTGGTGTCGGTTTTATCGTCCGGAAGTCTATCCGTAACAACGTCGTGTCTATTCGGAGTGTGTCGACCAGGGTAGCGTACCTAATACTCAGAATCACCAAACGGTATTCGTTGAAGGTAATTCAGGTTTACGCACCGACCTCGGCACACCCTGACGAGGACGTGGAGATATTGTATGATGACATTTCTGCCGCCATTCATACTTCACCGACTCACTACACGGTTGTTATGGGAGACTTTAACGCAAGGCTAGGCCAACGAAGCGGTGACGAGCAGAAAGTGGGGCAATTTGGAATAGGGCGAAGGAACCATAGGGGACAGCGGTTGGCTGACTTCATGGAGAAGGAGGGCCTCTTTATGATGAACTCCTTCTTCAAGAAGCCACCACACAGGAAATGGACCTGGCTGAGCCCCGATGGTTTCACGAGTAATGAGATAGACTTCATCATGACCACTAAGCGACAAATATTCAATGATGTCTCTGTGATCGCCAGGGTGAAAACCGGTAGCGATCACCGAATGGTAAGGGGCACATTGAATATTAATATAAAGCTTGAAAGGTCCCGTTTGATGAGGTCTACGCTCCGACCCTCAGCTGCCCATATTCAAAACCCCGAGAACTTTCAGCTCGAGCTTCAAAATCGCTTCGCAGGTCTGGAGAACTGCGTAACCGTTGACGATATAAGCGGCGGGCTGGTGAGACTGTCCACGTTGTCGGGTCCAAACATTATAAGACCCGACAAACTAAAACCAATAAACTGTCGACTCAAACTCTTAGTCTCATGGAAGCGCGACGAGACATGCGATTGCAGTCTTCAGCGGAAGCGTCTACTTACCGGCTCATCAATAGACAGATCTCGAAATCCTTGCGACTCGATATTCGCAAATTCAATACAAATTGTATTGAAGATGCAATAGAGAGGAACAGGGGTTCAAAAGTGTTCGCACGGGATCTGTCTATTGGTCAGAGTCAGTTGACACAGCTGAAGACCAACGAAGGCACTCTAGTCACGTCGAGACCTGAGATTATGAGGGAGATCGAAAGGTTTTATGGACAGTTGTATACCAGTACGCAAGATCCCGCTACTTGTTTGGCTAAAGACCCTAGAGCCAAACTAACCCGACATACCACCGAAGACATCCCGGACGTCAGCCTGTACGAGATTAGGATGGCCCTGAAACAACTAAAAAACAACAAGGCACCGGGGGAAGACGGGATGACAGCAGAGCTTCTGAGAGCGGGTGGTACACCAGTACTTAAGGTACTCCAGAAGCTCTTTAATACCGTCATTCTCGAGGGACGTACGCCACAGGCGTGGTCCAGTGGTGTGGTTGTCCTTTTCTTCAAGAAAGGTGACAAATCCCTTTTGAAGAATTATAGGCCAATCACGCTACTGAGCCACGTCTATAAGTTGTTTTCACGGGTCATCACGAACCGTCTCGGGCAAAGGTTTGACGACTTCCAGCCTCCCGAACAAGCCGGTTTCCGAAAAGGCTTTTCAACCATAGACCACATTCACACGCTGCGGCAGGTTATACAGAAGACCGAGGAGTATAACCAGCCACTTTGCTTAGCGTTTGTGGACTATGAGAAAGCCTTTGATTCGATCGAGAGCTGGGCAGTGTTTCAGTCCCTGCAGCGATGCCGCATTGATCATCGGTATATCGAAGTTTTGAGGAGTTTATACAGAAACGCCACCATGTCCGTACGAGTACTGGACCAGTGCACGAATCCTATCCTCTTGCAGAAAGGCGTGAGACAGGGTGATGTCATTTCACCGAAACTGTTCACTGCTGCTCTGGAGGATGTTTTCAAGCTACTGGACTGGGAAAACTACGGCATCAACATTAATGGCGAGTATATGACTCACCTTCGATTTGCCGACGACATAGTGGTCATAGCGGAGTCGCTTGTGGATCTGGGCACAATGCTCGGAGACCTCGACAGAGCTTCCCGAAGGGTAGGTCTTAAAATGAACATGGATAAGACCAAAATCATGTCAAATATCCATGTTGTGCCTACCCCAGTAATAGTGGGAAGCTCGGCCCTCGAAGTTGTCGACGAGTACGTATACCTGGGACAAAAAGTCCAATTAGGTAAGTCCAACTTCGAGAAAGAGGTCAATCGTCGAATCCAGCTCGGTTGGGCTGCGTTCGGGAAACTACGCAAAATCTTCTCGTCCAAAGTACCTCAGTGTCTCAAGACGAAAGTCTTCGACCAGTGTGTGTTGCCAGCGATGACGTATGGGACTGAGACGTGGTGCCTGACTATGGGCCTCATAAGGAAGCTCAAAGTCGCTCAGCGTGCAATGGAGAGAGCTATGCTCGGAGTGTCCCTACGTGATAGAATCAGAAATGAGGAAATCCGTAGGAGAACCAGAGTGACCGACATAGCGAAGCGCGTTTGCAGGCTGAAGTGGCAATGGGCGGGGCACATAGCTCGAAGAACCGACGACCGATGGGGCGTTAAGGTTCTTGAATGGCGACCACGAATCAGCAAACGTAGTAGAGGGCGGCCCCCAACGCGATGGACCGATGATCTGGTCAGGGCGGCGGGGAGCCGGTGGATGCAGGCGGCAAAGAATCGATCTACGTGGAAAGCAATTGGGGAGGCCTATGTTCAGCAGTGGACTTCGAATGGCTGAAATGATGATGATGATGATGACAGTTCCAGAAAGGAACTACATGAACAGTAAGATTAATATGTTACGCAGATGGCAGCTTATACAAAAGCTTACACAATTGTTTTGGAAGAAATGGTCTGAGGAATATCTCACAACACTCTATAACAGGTATAAATGGACGAAAATAACACCGGAACCTCAAATTGGGGACGTTGTATTGATTAAAGAGGATGATCGCCCTCCCAAGTGGTTATATGGTAAGATTGAGGATAAGCACCCTGGTTTCAGATTGCATAACTAGAGTTGTTACATTGCGATGTAAAAATAGTCTTATTAAAAGACCTGCGTCAAAAATCTGTATGTTACCTGTTGTCAATTAGATTAAATTTTTAATTCTGTAAGTATTAGTTAAGATGTTAAGTTACTTTTGTTCAGATTTGTATTTTATTGTGTTGAGTTTAAACCATTGTTTGTAAACCTTTAGATGGAAGATTGTTTCAAAGAAGTTTTTCTATACTAATTTTATTATGTTAAAGTTATTTGTTGCCATGGTGGGCGGTCCTACAGAAGAACGTCCGTTCTTGGTGGGCGGAATGTTCGTTACAGCTTGAATGTCTGTTGACACAACCTTGTCAATAGATGACGCTGTACTATTGTGATCAGTTCCTGATTTTTAAATTATAAAAAGTTTAATCATATACAACGTTGCATCCCGAGATAACACAACATTAAATTGTTATTTTTTGGCAACAATGTGACATGAGAATTTGTACCAATTCACACTTCAAATAATATTTCTACAACATTGTGTCAAATACATGTATCATAGTATAGAATAAAAATAATTTAATTGCATAAATACATACCTTTGCAATCAAACAGTGATATTATCGTGATATCACGTTCTCGCCGAAAACCAAGAGCACTATCCTCTTCCCGTCACAACTGATTTGCTGCGTTGTTGAAACAAAACACTTGGAGAGAGAGGGTCAACGTAATATCGCGATGTAACACGGGTGCTAGGTCATTTTCGCGCGTAGATTCTCGGTTATTGACGTAAAAAATATCGCGTTTTTTGAGAAAATAAAACCGAACACGGCGGTTTCATTTATCAAATAAAAAAACCATTTTTGACTTATCACGTTATTGAAGCCAAGAAGCAAAATGCGTAATAAGAAAAAAAATTCAAATTGTAGGCTGTATAAAGTTTGAGTGCATTTAAAAGTATAGGACTTATATCTTTATTTATTTACTGACGTTGCGACTTCTTGGCGGGAAAGTGATGAGTGATGTCTGCAGTTTTGTTTTATTTTCTAAAATTTGTGATATTTCGAACATTAATGTGTGATATCGGTGGATTATTAAGCGTTAAGTGTTTGTGAACATACATGAGTGTTGGTAAATCAAACAAAACAGTGCAACATTACTTTTCAAATTTTCTCTCAAGGAGTCCATGTGAGATCTCAGTATAGTCCCACATCTTTACTGAGAACTCAAGGGGCTTAGGGGAGGGTATTTCATCTTCGATTTATCATCTTTATCACCACTCATTCTCATTTACTATAAATTATATATAATTAATATATCACTTACTTGACACTGGCTAAATGTGCTAGACGCACGAAGCCATTATTTAAAAGAAAGAAAGAAGATTTACTGACGTTTTGATACGACGTTTTTAGGTCACTTCTCTTTACAGTGTATTTACTAATCAGCTGTTATTAATATCGCGAAAAGATACAAAATATCAATAATTCAATGATTACCATAGCCCTACCCACTGTGTCTGCGTAAAAACTCAAACTTGGAGAATTAACTGTATCAAATTTTTGTACTTTTAACAAAATCTTCTTGACACCCCCAGAGAGAGATATTTAGAGTTTTTATGACAATTTAAGCTACATTTAACGTAAGTCTAATACCTTTTTTAATTAAAATTTACAAAAATCGAGTAGAACTTCTTAACGTGTACTATAAGAACGCCCCTTTAAGTAAGATTTACCACCATTGTCCTTTCACTATATGTGCACCATTATCGGGCTATAGTCTGGAAAAGTCCTTTTCTATCAGATCGACCTAAACTAAAGTTAACTCAGATGGTCAAAAATAAATAAATTAAAACATTTAATCAATAAAAATAATGACCAGTGAAACAAAACATGATATTTTTCTCCTATCCTATATAATATTTAACCTATATCATGGAAGACTATTTAATTACAACAATTAACAGTACGATAACAGTACGTTCTACGCCGAGGCCCAGATACTATTGTTCAAACTACCTTCAAGTAGCGCATTCAGTTTGCATTCACCGGCGCAACAATCATTTTTACTTGAAGTAGGGCAGAGAAGTTGACGTCAAACCGGACAGTATCGACTCGCACTAGAACTACTGACCTTTTACTCTACATTAGGTTACAATAAAGCATGAAAACAATAAAAAGGTGACCTAAATGCGAACTCCCAAGCCAGGGAAGGAATCTTATTTTAACTTGTAATTAGAAATCAAACCAAAATATTGATTACATTAAATATTTTACAATTCTGTATATTATAAATATTAACTGAATTCCTCGACCAGGGTCTGTTGCCAGGAATGGAATACGACACAGAGACGAGCTGTACCTATGTGATTAAATTAGGATTGAGGAAGAACTTGAGTACCCAACATAGCAAGACGTATTTGCTGACTGATGTGGTGGCGGCGCATAGCTCGATGAACCGACGACTGATAGGGCGTTAAGGCGGCGGCGGCCTCTAGAAGAGAACAGGTAGGCCGACCGATGATCTGGTCAAGTCGGCGAGTAGACGATGGATCTTTGCTCTGCATCGGCTGCTTACCATCATACAAGGTGGTAAGCAGCCGGATGCATTAAGACGTGTCGAATAAAAGAGGGTTCCAGACATAAGTTAAATTCTGTTGATTTTTATCTCTCGGATTAAGAAGGATTCTAACGAATGGACCGATTATTATATTATAATTGTAGATTATAATTATAACTAATTTAAGTAGTTCACTATCCGCGAATAATATAAAAACAAAACAGACCCTAGAACGCGGCGTTGTTTACCTTAAATATATAATTAGGAAATATGATTTATATATTTTAATAGCTAAAAAATTTGCTTTCCTACAAAATAAAATAAAATACATTTTAATAAGTTCAAAAAAGTAAAGGTAAACTTAAAGTTAAGAGGCCGAGATTTTTTTATATTGTTAATTTTTTTTCGTGAAGAGGGTTAGGTACTTTTTTTTCTGATAAGCTTTAGAATTGTACGTATCTACCATGAATTTGTTGATATCATACCCATTTGCTGATGCTTCGACTCGAATCAAGATTTACTAATAAATTAGTCCCTCTATTATGGCTATTTCCGTTCCATATCCCTCACAAAACTGTGCTATATACAGAATTGCACTCTGTGACATTATATATTTTAAGACGATGTTTGGAGTCGAGCCAAAGATCATCGTGACTAAATTAAACTCTGACTTATATTCTCGAAAAAAACCGCCTCGAATAAAGCACTAAACATCAGTCATGCATGTCACATCAAACATTACTTTTTCATATGTACATTACGATGTCCTACGTTTATAATCAAGTTTTACCTTTATCACTGAGTTGTTACTGACTACGGCTTCGCCCACGTCCTACTTTTTACTTAATTGTATCAGGAGGTCGAAATTTCAATCGATTACTTTTTCTGAAGATTAGGGATTGCCAGCGTAAACGACAAGTACAATTATAAATCAAATTTAAAAAAAACTAAAAATTTTATTTACAGAACAGGTCACAGTTTGTGGAAGTAGGTTATACGGAAGAGGAGGAGTTGTGTTCTTGTAGGTCTGGTTTGGTCAATATTAGGAGGTCAGCTTAACTATAAAATTGTTTTTTAAAAAGCTTTTCCTGACCCAGCCCGTTACAGTACACCATCAGAAGTGCTCGTAGCTCTGCGTTGCTCGGTGGTCGGAAGCGATCATCAAAGTACAGCAGAGTTTATAAAGGTCAGTCCTTGGATGGGTGACCGTTTGTGTGGCATTTGGTATCGAGCGCTTCCGTGCTTCGGAAGGCACGTTAAGCCGTTGGTCCCGGTTATAACTAAATGTGTGTAGTCGTTAAGTCATGTTAGGGGCCTAATGGGCTGCTTGAAAAATTCTAACAGCAGGACGCCATACACCTACCTCCGCCAATCCGCACCGGGTCAGCGTGGTGGAGTATGACCCAATACCCCCAAACATTGATATGTGAGAGGAGGCTCGTGCTCAGTAGTGGGACGTCAATGGGCTGTGGCCTGTGATGATGACACCCTCAGTGATCAATTTTGGGGCCTATTTTGTGTGTTCTTGTAGCTCTGGTTTGGTGCATATTAGGACGGTACACCCTCATTGATCAATTTTGGGGCCTATTTTGTTTATTTTAGCTGTGAATGATATGGAATATTATATTTCTAATAATATTGATGACATAAAAAATTTACTATTTTCGCAGATGGATACTAATGCTATGTGATTTTGCAGATGAATTATTAATTTATCTCTTGAATTATTAAATGAGAAAAGTCATATCAGCTTTTGACTTTTGGTTCAATGATCTTAGCTTGAGTCGCGCTAATCTCAAGAACTACTGGTCCGATTTGAAAAATTCTTTCTGTGTTAGATAGCCCATTTATTGAGAAAGGCTATACGCTATATATTATTACGTTAAGATCAAATAGAGCGAATCACCAATGATGTTTCAAAATCGGGGAATATTTTCCTATTGAGAGAGCTTACGCTGCGTGCGCTGCGTAAACAGTATAAGTTTCGCAAAAATCATATATGGCAGAATAGTTCCACTTTAAAAGTTCTAAAAAAAGTTCGCAACAGCATATGTCTGTCTTTGAAGGTTAGCTCACTATAACCTTTTTTATGCTTAAAAAAATTGTTCTAAAATAATGCATTATTTGCGAAGGTGTTTTTATAAATATGATATTAATCCATATCCAAATAAATACATTATGCATAACAAGTATTCAATTTAAAACAAAATTGCCCTTTCCATCATTTAATTTAAATGAGTATCTTAGGAAATGTTGTAATTTAAAAATAACATCTCAGCAAAATAATGATCGAGTACTGCACGCACAATGTGCAAAGTATATGGGGGGGAAGGGCGGTGGCTCCAGTTAGCTCTGCAAGATACCATGCCGCGCGGCGCAGACGCGTGGTCGGCTCCCTACGGAACGGTTGTGCGCACCGAACTACTTTTTAAATTTGTTCTTTTCAGAATATCATCTTCTTAATACTTTTTAGATTAGGTAAATATAATATTTAAGTTTCTTTTTATAGTATTTAATTTATAGGGTATTGTTGTTTTAGGGTATTGGTTATGATTACTGTGAATTGGCAATATTTTATGGTATTATTTTAGCGTTTATACTTTTAATTCAAAATATCATCTTCTTAATACTTTTTAGATTAGGTAAATATAATATTTAAGTTTATTTTTGTAGTATTTAATTTATAGGGTATTGTTTATGATTTCGTAATATTTTAGGGTAGTTCTTTTACTGTGGTTACACTGTCACTTACACTTGAATATTATTTGTTTTTTTAATTTTTTGGTTGCATGTAAGTGAATCTAAGCTTCGTGATTTCAGTATAATTATACTTTGATTGTTTTTTTACATTTGTAATAAATTTTGACGTTTTCAAGTACTATGTAATAGTTTATGGAATAAAAAGGTTTTTGAAGTTTGAAGTTACATGTCTATCTTTTGAGATTAACTCACTAGCTGTGCCAGTACAATACGGCCAACTGTATGTCGCGTTGTCAAGATCAGGTTGTGGAGAAAACCAATATGTTCTTCTGCCACAAGATAATAAAACTAAAAATATAATTTACGCAGAAGTACTTTAAACTAATTATGTTCTTTTAAAAACTTAAAAACTTAATTGTCTAAAATAATATCAGAAAATGACGCGTATAAAGTCGTGGGTAACAGCTATAATTTATAATAAAGCTGAGGAGCTTGTTCGCAAAAATAAATGATGCCCAAAATAACTATTCCACGCGGACGAAGTCGCGGGCACAGGTAGTATAGAAATAAAGAATGTTCATACATTACCCTCAGTAATACAAACATACCCCTTGTGGAATCAGTAAAATTTTTAGGAATCTTTATTGACTAGAGCTAGAATTGAGAGATAGAGATAGAATTGATAAAATTGAGGGCAAAATCAGATCCGCCTGCTATGCAAAATCAGTTATGACCGTCCCATGACTATATATTTTTGTGTTATTGTCAAACTTGATTACAGCATCTGAAAACTTTGAAATGCCTCTTGATAGGATAAGGCGTATACAGACACGCAGAAAAGATCTCCCAAATGTAATCACACCAAGGCTTCAAATTTTTTCGCACAGTGCTAGGTTTCAAGCTTTCCAAATGGTAACCTTATAGTTTTAAACCCATTATTAATCCGAATTTATTTAGACGACACTTTAAAACCTTGTTGTTGGAGAAATGTTTCTATAATATTTATGAAGTTATTTGAGATATAGTATTTAGGTTTTAAATGAAATATGACATCAATTTTATATGTATTCATTTTGACAGCTGCTAATAATTGATGACTTTTGATTGACTTGACTATTTTTTTTACTGTTTAATTTTCTGCAATACTATGTACTGTTTTAGTTATTAATATTATTTTAATGTTTTCAACACAATGTTAATTGTCATAAAATAAATAAAAAGAAAATTAAAAAAAACATATGCTAGTACTAAAAAGTGACTAAACACAAAATTCTTAAGTTAAAACAACGTATATTTGAATTTGGATGGTAATATCCGATATCTTATTACATATACCAATATTACATTCAACGGCAAGCTTAGTGCCAATAAACTATTTTAATGTCCCAGATAAAGGTTCTCTGGGTGAACCAAACCGGGCTGTATTGAGGACAGTCATTTATTCAAAGAGTATGTTAATTTATAATGTAACTTATGCCCATGACTTGTACCGGCTCAGAGGCGACTACGGCGTTGTAGTATTGTGAACTACTTATCTTCGTCTTATACTTTATTAATAATTTAGGCTTAAGGTTGTACCAAATTATGGCTTCACTTGTGATGGATTATAAAGTTCATCATCACAGCCCATTAACGTCCCACTACTGAGCACGAGCCTCCTCACACAAATCAAAGTGTGAGGGTATTGGGTCATACTCCACCACGCTGACCCAGTGCGGATTGGCGGAGGCAGGTGTATGGCGTCCTGCTGTTAGAATTTTTCAAGCTGCCCATGAGGCCTCTAACATGGCTTAACGACTACCACATTTAGTGATAACCGGGACCAACGGCTTAACGTGCCTTCCGAAGCACGGAAGCGCTCGATATCAAATGCCACACAAACGGTCACCCATCCAAGGACTGACCTCTGTAAACTTTGCTGTACTTTGGTGATCGTTTCCAACCACCGAACACCGCAGAGCTACGAGCGCTTCTTATAAAGTTCACAGCTACATAAAGTAGAAATAACCTAACACATTGGTTCCGCTGTACCAGGTGGTCGGAAACGAAAGCAGAATTCACTGAAGTTGGTTCAAACAATTTAAACTGCATTCATAGATTTTAAATAATTACACGGTTGAAACAGGAATCAAACCCGCTACACGGAAAAGAATACCCTGCAAATTTATCATACCTATCGAAAGATAATAACAAAATATTTTTTTGCTAAATAACAGAGAGTCAGTAATAAAAGAAAACAAATAATCTTAACATTTTTATTATAATATTAATCAATTAATCTGTTGTATGTCCTTACGGAGATGTTCTCTCTCTGGAGATGTGATCTGAACGAAATTTCACATCAAATGCTTACACTAATTATTTAAAAATCTATAAATGCAGATATATTTTTTTATTATTAAAATAATGTCTTCTTTTGGTCAAATGTTCCATCTACAATATTCAAGATACTTTCCTCCATGTGGCATATCCGTGGGACGCCCTGTATATCTTTAACGTAGTCGACAAGCGTAGCTTGTGATCAAACTTATCGAGAGGTACAGTCTCAAGATTATCCAAGTGTACGCACCAACTTCGACACACTCTGATGAGGAAGTGGTAGAAATGTACGAGGACATTTCCAGAGCCTTACACACCATCCAAAAGGCTCACTTTAACGTTGTCATCGGGGACTTCAACGCTAAAGTTTCAGCGGAGAATCGATAGTAGGTATCACGAATTTAGTAGCAGAAATCATAGGGGGCAGATGCTCCCCAACTTCCTGGAGAAAGAGGGGCTGTTTCAAATTAATTCTTTCATTTAGAAACAGTCTCAAAGAAAATGGAGGTGGCAAAGCCCCGACGCCTGGTCCTAAAATAAATGACTGCGATCTACCTGTCATGACGTACGGAGCCGAGATGTGGACATTAACTCTACGGCTGTTTCACCAGTTTAAAGTCGCTCAGCGAGCTATAAAGAGGGCTCGGAGGATCGGATTAGAAATGAAGTGACCCGACAAAGAACAAAAGTTACCGACATAGCTCAAAGGATTAGCAAATTGAAGTGGCAGTGGGCCGGTTATATATGCCGTAGGACCGATAACCGATGGGGTAAACGTGTTATGTAGTGGAGATCCGTATCGCTAAGCGCAGTATAGGACGCCCTCCGGCTAGGTGGAGCGACGACATACGCAAAACAGCTGGCAGCGGTTAGATACCAAGAGCTGAAGATCGAGTTCAGTGGCGTGCTATTGGAGAGGCCTATGTCCAGCAGTGAACAAATGTAGGCTGATAATGTAGATAATTCGCAATATTATGATCGATCATTTTAGTTGCACCTTAAGTAACTCAGTTATAAATACCCGAATTAGACATATTTAGTGATGGGTTGTATCGAGTCAATAAGGCTATAGCGAACGAAATCAAAACATCAATAAGTTTGATTTTTTAATTTTACTTAAGACGCCAGGGCTCTAGTTTAGCGATACTGATAGACTTTATACTTAGATTATAAAGTTCTATAATATTTATGAAAATTTACGATTCATGTTTTTGCCTAAATACAGCCCTGTGAAAAAGAGTCCTGTCGTATAATCTACCCAAATAAAGTGTCACCATTTAGCTTACATTCTGGTCATGCAAATGTATTGTTCTTTCTTAGATTATGAGATAAAGATCGAATAATAATGACCACCAGTTATGTCTGTGTTTTAAATGGTACTACAGGGGTATTACTCGATGGAATTTACTGTGGATTATGTGTTTGTTTCGTGCCGGAGCATTACTGGACATTGCTGCTAAATTACAATGCATAAATCTCTTCACTAGATAGTCCCAGCCCTCCTACTACTCTTGCAAAACTTTTTACGTTAGTAACCTAACCTAACCTAACTTTGCCAATTCTTAAACGAATTTCATTTATAAATTTTGTCTAAACCTTTTTTCCAATTTTAGATAATACCTTTTTGCCAATTTCTTGTTTTGTTCTAACTAAATCTAAGCTAATTAGGATTGTCAGGATTAAATATATAGTCAACTAATATATATAAACTGAAATACCTTAATTGTTAAACCGTAACTTGAAATTTATGCCCAAATAATGTTATGGTTTTTTAAATTTATAATAATCGTTTCGAGAGTTTCGAAGTTATGGATCTTCAAAACAAGTGCTGCTGCACAATTAGGATACGTAAGTAACTTTAAAAAAGTAAGAAAGCAAAAATAAAAATAAATATACCTAAGCCAAGATTTACAAAATTAAATGCTCAGAAAAAATAAACCAGAAAGTAATCATTGTTTATTTGAGAAAAACTGCATTATTATTAATAGACAAGTTCTGACCACCCACCCTAGGCTCAGCCTGTCCTATGGAGGTACACTAAAATAAAATAACTTAATCATTATTATTGTTACAAAATACAATTTAAAATTTATGTTACACTCCACTGTAACACAGTGTAAAATATAAATAAATAAATGATAATTCAATTATTATATTTTAAAGTAAATAGGATAAATATATCGGAAAATAATAATAGAGGTATTAATATATAAATAATATAATATAAGATTAATTAAATAGTATGTAAGCAATTTTATATTAAAATTGTGTTGCTGCGCCCTAACAGGATATCATGTATGTACCTTTACCTTTTATAACATCCTATGTATCTACTCATGATCGCAATAAATATTTGAAGTTTGAAGTTTGTGCGTAAATGTCTGAGCTATAAACAGTCTGACGTTAGGTTCAGAACAGATAAGGACTGAATTGTCTGAAGAAAGCAGCCTTTACAGTAAGAACCTGAGCTTCTTTATATGAGCCGAATAAAAAATTTGCGTTTTTTAAATGGCTAACTTTAGTACTGACTTCTGTGTTCTCTCTAAAACCGAAGCATGAGTAGTGAAGGTACCTCCTCAACACATAATGCAAAAAGCTATGACTGATTGGCATAAAGCGATATTTGCCTATTATTTTTAGTAGATTCCGAATGGAGAATTTTAGCCTCGCGAAGATTTTTTAAGACTCCCATAATCCTTCTTATGCGGGTAGCTGTTTGCAAAATATAGCCCCGAAATATCAGTTTCTCATCCAATATTACATCTAGATATAATATTATTCCCGCCTTCTCAATGAGATACAAAAGCCTACCATTGTATTGATCTGATAGACTAATCGGTAATATTTGGAGCCACTGACACTGCTATGTTGTAAAACTTTTTATTAAGACATTAGTCACAGCCAATTTACTAAAAAAATACTTCAGTTCTCACAAACTGTAAGCGATATCTCAAAGAGGATCTTGAGAACCAACTTGCTTTTATTGCACAATTTAGTTTATAATTTGCAAAGCTTATTTACAATATTTTGTATGGCCTGATATTTCAGGCCACAGGGTGAGTTGATACGATAAAATACGAGGTTTTTATTGGGGTCCCTCTATTCCCATAAAACAAAAAGAGTTAGTAAAGCTGGTTCCTCAATCCACACCTCGACTTTAATATATACATGTGGTAACTACTATACGAAAGTAATACTAGAAACTCTAATGTGTTTACTATTCAGAAGAAAATTTCTACTAAATAAACGAATACTTTAAACATATACTAATTGCATAATTAGCGATAAAATCATATTAATACGATGTCACGTTATTACGATGAAAATACAACATGAAGGGTGACCACACAATCATACAAAATAAGTACCATTTTACCTAAACTCCGCATGTAGTGTTAATCACAGAATAGGTGGCGAGCCTATCGCCTCTTACTGGGAACTATTATCATGTTTGCCAGAGTGTCGTGAGTTGATTGGCAGGTGCACCATTTGCAGGTGAGGTTGGTTTGGGTTTGACGTATAATAAATATTTAGTGCTCATCAAGTGGTCAGGTTTCTTTTTGAAATACGTGTTCACGACGGCTAGGATAGCCGCGGCACACGTACGTAGGATCTCCTCTTCTTCCGCATTCCTGTTTTCGTATCCAAAGCCTACGTGAAAACGCCCAAAATCCACCCCATCTCACCCACATGACCGTTCAGATGTCCATTCAAAAAGACAAATTGCGACCACGGAATGCCACGAAGCACTCCGCCGAGTTTATTCCAGAACGATGTCGTAGCACTTGCCCCCCGCCCCTTAGTAGGCATCGTCGTAAGATTTTTAGTGGGTAGGACTGCGGTGGTCGCGTCTGCCGTAGTTAGCCCCACACTCCCCGCTCGGTCCCCCCATTGGCTGGGAGACAGTGCGTAATTAGCATTTTTTTAACGACGATAAAAAAAAATGTCTCAGAGATCTTAGTGGACCCTAACACAAGTTTTTAATCATACTAATCTTGGTAAAAAATCATTGGCGTCAGAAAATATTTATTATTATCATTATTAAAAAAAAAATAAAATAAATAAAAAAAAAAAAAAAAAAAAAATAAATAAAAAAAAAAAAAAAATTATAAATGTTTGTTTTTTGTTAGTTTTTGACGCCTGATTTATTTGATTTAGATACTAATATTACTGCTATATGATGGCTGGTATGTATGAGTGTAATTATAGACTGTTGTAAATGCAGTATATGTTTATGTTTAGTATTTGTTTTGTTGATGTTTTTTGACGTGACAACGTCTTATAAATTGGTTTGCCGGGTGACACTTCAAGAAACTGCGTTACGCTCCGCTCACGTTATGCGATCACAATGAGAGCGAGTGAGAGGCACGCGTCCCTTCCACTCGGGCATGGTTAGCCCGCCTAAGAGCGAGAGAGACAGACATAAAAACGCTGTTTCATTGTACGCAAATGTATTGCAAGTTATTGTATGTATATTTGTATATAAATACGTATGTATGTGTAAAGGTAAAAATAAAATTTTGTTAATATGAAATTCCGTGCGAGATTCTTTGTATAAATTAATGTTTTAAATATAATTCTTTGTATAATTCTTCTCAAATTTCAAATTTCTTAAATTTCTTTGTATTGTTACTATTATTTCATCCTTCTTCCTACTATACGAATGAATATTCACATTAAAATTATTTTACCACTCGAAGTCGTTGTCACGTAAAACTTTTGCCCGTTTACCGACTTTACAGGCAACCAATTTTTTTATACGCATATAACTAACTGCGCGATTGAGTATTTTTGAACCATTATTCTCATATTTTATTTTTATCAAATGTATAATCCACAGTGAACGTAGAATGTGCTACGATTAGCTAACGATAAATTATCGCCACGTAAACCAGGCTCAGTTAAAATTTACTGCTCGTATTGACAGTACTCGTATGACAAAATCGCTCGTACGCTGCTACACAGCGCATTAGGTAATGAAGTACCGACGTTTAGCAAAACTCATATGTCTATATTTGGCCACCATGAATGTATAAAACTTTATGATGTTATTAATAAAACATGAAACGTGTTTTTTACAATGACTTAATTTCTGTTATTTTAGGAAATTGTGAATTACAACTTGAATTTAATAATTGTTATAAATAATTACAATTAGAACTATCGAGTGCGGTTCAGTTTTTCTTAATAAAAAATACTTTTTTACATTAAGACCAGCAAAGCCAAAGATTCAAAACGAATATGAAAGTTGTTATTGCAAACACTTTAAAAAAGGATAAAGTTATAGACTTTTTATAAGATCTATGTAAGAATCCCAATTTAAATATATATAAATGAACCAACCCGTACGGAAGCCTGCATAGACCATATTCTTAGTAACATCAGAAAGCGGATGCCATCGTGTTACCTTTGTTTTTATCGGACCGTGACACTGCGCAGCTGCTTAGTTTCAAAGTTAGACGGAAACCTTTTAAACCAAAAAGCTATTTCATATATAAAAAAGTTTATTACCTGAGAACATAAAGAAGTTTAAGAAATATGTGCGTAGTCTTTTATGGGATGACGTCCATAAAGAAAGTGATTTTAATAGGGCCTTTTCTGGGTTTTACGAAATGTATTGTATATTGAAAGGGACTATATTTAAATCGAAAAGTAATTGTTATATAAAATTCATACATGATAGTAAAAATAAGTGTAAAGCGACATGGACTATAATA
The DNA here is from genome assembly GCA_949126915.1 of Musotima nitidalis. NCBI lineage: Eukaryota > Metazoa > Arthropoda > Insecta > Lepidoptera > Crambidae > Musotima > Musotima nitidalis. Next base: position 1,727,497 of record OX421431.1, read on the forward strand.
AAGAATGAAGTAGATAATATAAAAAAATACAGTGATATTTCTAAATTAAAAAAAAATAATAGAATTATAATTAATTCTACAGATATAGCAAATGCCTTTAATAACCATTTTACCATTGACAAATCTTATTTGTCTACAGTTAAAAGAAAACTACAGCATGTTTCAACATAATCTAATACGATGTTTTAAATGCCCTTGATAAAGAATGAATACAAATCTGAGGTATTGAAACAAAACAACACAAATGCTAAAGGTTGCGATGGAATAAGCACTAAAATAATAAAAGCCTCTATTGACGAAATACTAGCAGTTTTAACCCATCTTATAAACAAATCGGGACTTTACTTTCTATAATATAATTTGTGTTTTCCCACTATAAAAATCAAGTCACGAAACAATGATATTAATCATAGGTGAATAAGCAAAGGACTAAAAAAGCTGTAAAACAAAAAGAACACTACGATATCATTATTAATAATCATTGTTTCGGACAAGGGGAGGGAACTGTATCGATTCTTTCCGGACGTGTCGGCTCGTCTCAAGGCAACATGTGTAGAGCCTGACTATGAAACCTCTAAGGCACTGTCGGGACACGGCTGCTTTAGGGCTAAGCTTCACCGGATCCACCAATGTGACTGAGCAGGCGACACTGCGCAGTACACGTTGATGGGGTGCCCGGCGTGGGCGGGGCCGCAGGCGATGCTTACCGCGGCCCTGGGTGGAGTCGCTCTCTCGCTGTTGACCATCATGCGAAAAATTGCCGACAGTGAGACGGCGTGGGAGGCGATGGCTTCCTTCTGCGAAGTGGTGATGTCGCAGAAGGAGGCCGCCGAGCGGGGGAGGGAGCGGGATCCACTCTCTCTCCGGCTACGCCGATGGCGCAGCGGGCGGGCAAGGAGGGTTCGTCCAGCTGCGCCTGGGGGGTATTAGGCGGCAGGGGCAGGTTGGTGTTGGTCGTTGGTGCTAGAAGCTACAAACCCAGGCCCTGGCCCCCCGCCCCTTTTTCAACAGCGGTGAAAAAAAAAACTTCACCATATGAAGCTCGCGGACGTGGGGTCCTGCTACTATGGAGCGAAAGTAGAGGACGTACACCATGCGCTGTGGGAGTGTGAGCTCTACGGCGAGGCTCGTAGGGACCTTTTGGACGGGGTGAAAACGCCCGGCCCGATTTCCTATCACGACTTCGTAAGATCGGAGATAAACTTCATACTTTTACAGACATACGCCCGAAGATGGCACAAGATTCGGAGTGGGCTAGAAAGAGGTGAAGAAATGCCAAATGAAGGCGAAGAGACGACAGAATAAGGGAGCCAGCGGTACCGCCAAGGAGCGGCGCACGGAACGACCAGAAGGCACCGAAGGCGTACGTGTGGTTGTCCGCCCCAGAAAGGGGAGAAGGACAGATAGGGACATAGATAAAGAATTTTAAACAACTTATAGAGAGTCAAGAAGTACGCGCGGTAGAGTGCTAACACCATCGTTGTGTACGCAGGTTCCGAAGAGCTGAAAAGTCATATTTGAAACATCTCACCTAAAAATTTTTTTTATTGGTAATACCTATCGGTAAAAATTTTAGCGATACCGGTAACCAATACGGCCGGTAATTGCAACCCCTAATCCCCACTGCGTTTAAGGTCGAATTTCAAGTTTCTCAGTTTAACTCACACCCGCGATCTTCGTTCGGCTAACAATTTGCTTCTCGCCACTCCAAAGCACCATACAGGGTTTCTTGCATTTTCTTATCATATTAAGGCTGCTCAATTATGGAACGCTCTGCCTATTGATTTAAGACTTGCACAAAGTAAAAATATCTTTAAAACTATGTTGCATGATTGCTATTTAAGTGAGTCCTCGTCGGTTTAAGTCGCCCTACTATCATCTTGCCTGTATTATGTATATTAAATATATGTAGTGTACTTTATTAGTAATTTCTTAAGTGTCTTGAATTATGTAAGTTTATTAATATATCTTTTTTTTTTACTTTGTAGCACCGCCTTAAACTCTCTCGGCTAACCCTATGGTTAACTGGTAGAGAATGTCTTCGGCATTAAGTTTGTCCTTGTGTTACTTTTTTGTGTGCAATAAATATCAAATAAATAAAATTAATAAATTAAACAGTTTCATACTTTATGACACACAGCACAATATAGCAAAATGTAATAAGTACGCATAAGCAGCGTTTCTTATCTTATATTATAATATCTATGTAATATATATCATAGTTTCTATATATATTAAGTATGGATTTACAAAAAAAAAAGTATTTATGTATGTTTATTCATTATTTAGTATCCATAACACAAGCTCTTAATGATACTTATCTTGGAACTAAATAATTGGTGTAAGTGTCAGAAATATTTATTATTATTATTATTATTTATTATCTATGGATTTTCCTCAGTAAAACCCTGGTTCCCAGCTTTTTAGTAAGATGTAATTCTAGCAACACGATGGAAGAGCTCATTTCCAAATACATTCTACAGTATAGTAAAATAAAAAATATATTTTTGTACTTGCAGCAGACATTCTGTGTAATATTATCAACTCTGTGTATATTTCAGCTCAATTTGGACATTAGCCAGAATTACAGAAAGCAGGCCACACGACACTTTCTGCTATCGAAATAAACTAAAAGTTCACGGTGTGTTTACTAGTTGGATATGAGTGGAGGTGAGCCACTGAGTAGCCTGTTCACTATTTCGTTAATTTCAATACAATACGAGTCAGATGTACGAGTATGTTCCAACCTAAGTTACCTTAGTGTAAATATTTTTTGAGACGTTGATGATTTCTGACTTCAAATATGAGTTTTTTTATTAAACAGTTTAATCTAGGAAGCATAAATTTGTGCAAGGCAAATGAGAATAAAATTAAAAAACTTACGTGAATCTACTATTTCGACACTTGTTTTCACCAACGTTAATGTCACAGTAAGTACCAGTAATGGTGAACGATTCATATCGGTTAACATTATCACTATGACATCTGAACGTCCGCACACTGATATAGATTTCACTTAAGTTCAAATTCGGACACATTTGTGAGGATTCAACGAATGATTTTCATTTGAATCTTCGATGTCGTATGAAAATTGTGTGTTGACGCATTTCAGGCATAATAATTGGAGACAGTCCAAGTTTAAGATTATTTTTCATTTTAGTAAAAATCTCTTGGGTATCAGGAACCACCGATCTGTAAAGAAATAAAACAAAAAATTACAAAAAAAAGGCAAACATCAAACATTTTTACTTAAAGAACGTTCCGTATTCTTTTGAACGTAGAAATAAGAAGATTTACGAACAAACAACTAAACATACGAACTTTCACTATTACCTAATGCTGCCATAACTTAAGTAAAAGTAATTATATTACTCACTAATTAAAATCAGTACATTCATTACGAAAGTTCATGTGGATATAAAAAAGAACCCAAATAAGTTCTAAGTAACTTCATTCATTCTGAATTGTAAAAACAGGCTGAGAATTTGAGAAACTGACTATATATTTTAAACTTTTGATTGCTTGTAGACAATAAACACTGTAAGAAGAATCAAAAGACCAGCGCATAAAGCGAAACATACCCAGAGCTAGTTACGGATGATGATAAAAGATTTGATCACCTATTGAGTTTCGTGCTCGATAGCGAGCGGTGCCATCAGAAAAAGAGCGGTCTCGAGGAATAAATTACAAATATTATTTTCTATGAAGTCTGTTGTAGTTGTGTGTGAACATTATTCAGTAATCTCACTATCTCCAAACTCAATTATGTCAATTCCATATTCAAATCTAAAGAGGTATCCGTTAGCGATAGCCCTACTTTCAGTGGTTGGGCCACTGAGAGTATACACATAAGTAGACTAAAACTATATGAACTACACTTGGAAAGAAAAAAAATGAGTTTCTAAACTTTGTTAAAACGTACTCTAAAACTGTTCAGGCGGAATGTGTAAAAGATAAATCTAAGTACAAAAATTTAAATTTATAATAGTGTAGATAAAGTTAGGTCTACTTGAAAAATTAATAACGCAGAAGGCGGCAAAGTAAAATCGAATAACAATAATTTAAAACTTAACATTAACGGTCAAATAATCACAGCAAACGCTGAAATCGATAATGAATTTAAAATCCTTTTTCTATCGAATTCCCGTAGATTCAACCAGAACCCTGGACCCCCATTGCAGAATCTTTATTAAAAGCCAACGTTCCTTGTTGTGATGTTTAACTTACATTTAGTAAAGTTAATGTACACCTTTATAAAAGTTTTTAAATCTTAAAATATTAAGAAAACGTCTGATATTTGGGGCATTTCTGTACACTTAGGTAACTCTTTAATCGCAATAGTAGCTCCTAAATTCGTAATTATTTATAATAAGTATATTGATAGTGGCGTGTTTCCGGATCTAATGTAATTTAAGTAAGTTAAATCCTCTGCTTAAATCTTGTAGCACCTCGGTTCCGTCAAACTTCCGTCCTTTTTCTTTATTATCTATATTTAGTAAAATTTAAAAAAAAATTATGCTCATCCAAATGCAATTCCACTTTATCAAATATAATCTATAGCATACTTAACAGTTCGCTTTTAATCAGGGTCGGTCTTCTATTGATGCTAGATTAAAATATTTGCTGGTTATTTACGAAGCCTGGGATGTGCTATATGATGCTTACGGTGTGTTATGTGACTTACCACTTCTTACCTAAGTGATAGGGTCCAGAAAGTAGTAATTAATGATAAATAGTCACCCAAATCTGCAGTATTAATGGGTGTGCCGCAAGGTTAAATCCTAGGACTATTTCTATTTCTAGTATATGTTAATGATCTCCCCCACCTCATAAAAGACGATAAGGAGATTGTTTTGTTTGCTGATGATACGTCTTTAATATTGAAAGTTAAACGTGTATTACGTGAACTTGACGACATACACAATGCGCTCTCTAATAATGTATTATTAAATCAAAAATTCACCTAACCTAATGTAAGGCTTGCTCAAACCAGTGTTTACAATGCAATAAAATTAGTAAATTTGATGGTTTTTCTGGGCTTGACACTATCCTCTAGATTGCAATGGGGTCTCACATCGGGAAAGTTTCGGGCAGACTGAGTTCTGCAGCCTATGACGTGAAGAAGATTCGTTAACTAACGAACATTAATACAGCACGTCTGGTCTACTTCAGCTACTTCCACAGTGTTATGAAATATGGGATTGAATTGCCTAATATTGAATTCCTCCTGAATTGCTCATGAGATTTATGTTTCGTGTTCCAACAAGATACCCTCGAACCCGTTCAGTTCTAGGCAGTTGGCAAACTCCCTCGTACCGAGGCTTTGTAAACTTCTATATTTTTGTATGTATGATATGATTGCATGTTTCATCCCTTGAGGTTAAGTTTTTTTGTACATGTATTTTATTTTAGTTTTGTTATAAGTTTTTTACTGTTTTCTCTTTTTTATAAGTTATTTTAAAAATTAAATAAATCTTTGTGCTGAAGAAAAAGGCTGTTCGTACTATCTATAGTATGAGATTTCGCGACTCATTAAGAGATAAGTTTAAGTATGTATATTCACAGTTCATTTATGAACTTATTGTTATTATTGTTTACTCATAAAATAAAAGTAAGTTATGTCAAAATAGTGATAGACATAATATAAATATAAGAAATAGGAATAAACTGTATAAGCAAGTGTAGGCTCCATAAATTTACGAATTCTTTTGCAGGGAATAATATTCGCATGTACAACACACTGCCAGATAATGTGGCAAATAATCTTAGAATAAATTTAAAAACTACATAACATGTAAATCGTGCCAGAAGGCTTATTGTAGCGTTAAAATTTTTATCAATGACAAGGATGCTTGGAAGTGACATAAGTAGCTCCTTTCTTTTTTGAGGTATTCTTCTCAGTCTCGTTGCCCTTTGAAAGTCTCGTTAGAGTCACCGACAGACTGACTGACTGACTGACGGACAATCCCCTTCCCCTTTAGAATCACGACAAGCTGACTGACAAATCCCCCCAATAAGAGTCACCGACAGACCGACAAATCTTGAGAAAAAAAACACCACAGATAGATTAACTGACAAACCTTGACAAATTCTGACAAAGAATCCATTTTGCTTTTATTTCTAGATCATGGTACCGCTTATATCTATTTTAATGTTATTTAAAAAATATATTGTGTTTCTATTCTGTTTACACAAATTTGACGAATCTAAATACGTCTCTTCTCTCCAAGGTTCTGAAGCGTGTTTTTAATGCACTTCGTTTTGCACACGTTCATTGATATCTATCTGCTAAAATTTGCTTTTGTACCGTCTCATTTATTTATTTTATTTAGGTACACGGACAGATTATTATCATTAAAAATTTAGTACGACTAATTAAAAGAAAAGAAAAAATAAGGCTAGACAATAATCCACAATTAGTGTACACAGCATGACTTATAAATTAACAGTAATTAAAAAAAAAATGCTAATATTAACAATTAAATACTAACGGGAAAATATAACAGACAATATAATATAAACAATAACTACACACGGGAAAAAAAAAACAATATTAGGAAAAGTATGGAATTATCATTAGTATGGAACAGCTGATTTTTTCCACGTATTTGAAATTTGTCTTAATGGTAAAGTTGTTCATATTGGGTTTGGTTTTATGGACAATATAATTATACAAGACTCACTCTGTAGACATTTGCAATCTCAAAAACATTATAATTCCTTTCATTCCGGCAAATATCAATTAGTTTAGGACTTACAATTTTATTGTAAAAAATTACGTTTACGAGAGGCAGTGTAGCAGTGAGTTAAAACCAATGTATACGTAATAACTGATGGTCAACAATTATTTCTGTAGTTAGTACCTTCACTGATTTAAAGACTACTTTAATTAATTGCCAATAACTGTGTATATATGTCATGTGTGAATGACAATGGCAGTCTCGAACACAGTACCTACACAGATTTTTTGCAGTGCTACCGCAGTAATGTTATGATTAATGCTTTAAAAAGTAAATAAGGCAAATTTACCACGATTTGTTTATCATTTTTTTAAGTGAATAAATATTTCTAAGATTATGCTGCTTTATTTAATTGTTATTATTATGTGTAAATGGTTTTGTTTTACTTCGTCGTCCCAGTACTGGGCTGTTTTTTATAATATTTGTTAAGGGACTAGATGGTATGGGGCCTCAGGAACTGGTCTGGTTACTTTTACTTACATAAAAATTGGTGGTTCCTGAAAGATGCCTGTAACGCCGCGTGTGAAAACTTGTAATATTATGAATGCGTACATGAGTTTTTATTCACAGCTAGATTTATTTTGGCTTATGAATATATAAACTAGCACGATGAACAATTTTAAGGGGTTTTAACCTAAATAGGACAAAAAACTACTTATCGTACATTTGGTTTGGTTTCTGCTGGTGGTTGGAAACTGAAACTCACGCGAGTCAAACCAGAAACTTACATAACTGTTTGGTCAAAACAATCCTGATGACCTACATTAATGTTAAAAATACAAAAGTACGTTTCTATATTGAATTGTGATTCTTTCAGGCTATTCCACTGCCCCCATTGATGATATTTGGCATAAAAACAAAGGAGACATTGGAAAGGTCATAAACTCAATTTCTTCTTTTGTAATATTTTGGCCACTTTTGGTGTGTAACCGAATTTTATGTGACGCACTTCAGAAATATTTTAAGTAACTTATATCTATGTATAATTATCACTACTTGATATATTTGTATAAAGACACTTAGTTTTTAACAGCATATCTACGGCTGATGAAAATTTTACTAACACTGTATGTTGTTCATATTAATACTTGTCTATTACTCCGCCCACTTTCAGTGATTATAAAAAAGTACCTATTTACCGTGTTTCGTCGTATTTTAAATTAAATTTACTTTATTACCGATATGACTACTTGCTTATATGATTGAATTGCCTTCTGAAACTAGTAAATTAACAATTATTTTGAAATTATTAAAATGCTATAGTGATTGTCGTTTATACTTAAATTCAAACACTAAATTGTTTTAAAGGGTTTTTTAGTGTTATTTACATACATTCAAATATTAGTTTAAAAGCAGTTGGTATTTACGTGCGTGTATGATAATTTGAATACTAGTTGTATAAGTGTTCTTTGTTATTATATAAGCAAAGTGTACAATCATAATGGTATGCCCAATAAACGTTTATTGATTTACTTCTGGCACTATAACCTAAAATTTGCCTGCCTTTAACACTGGTGTATTTTCACTGCTACTTTGCACTTTTTCATTGTCGCACTGATTTGCAATTAATACTGCCTTAAAATGGAGTCTCGTCTTGCTGATAATTTGGCTGAGCTGCAGAAGTCGTTGGTGACGAAGTTTGCAGAATTTGATGAGAGGATGGTGAAAATGGTTGCAAAATTTGCTTCGGCTCTCCCGGATGTAGCTTTGAAGTCACGTGAGTTATCTAGTTTTCAAGACTTTGTTGTGAAGGCGCTCAGTAAAATTGGAGAACAGCTGGAGTTGTTTACTGTCACTGAAGATAAAATGGAAACTCATATGAGGCGCAAGGTTCTGCTCATTTATGGATTGCCCGAGAACGACAATGAATCTTGTAGATGTTGTTTATTAATTGATAGCTGAGAAACTTAAAGTTGCTATTGTCCCTAAGGGAAAATTGCAAGTGTGTCATCGTCTTGGTGCTTCAAAGTCAAAGGTGCGGCCAGTCTTAGTGCGGTTTTGTGAGTTCGAGCACAGGCAGCTGGTTTGGGATGGCAAGACGGCTCTTAAGGGCTCTGGTGTTACGATTTTGGAGTTCCTAACTAGATTCCGTCATAGATCTTTATCGCGGCTCGTCACCACTTTGGCATTAAAAAGAATTCATATAAGTCTTCCAGATAAATCTAGGCGAAAGATTCAGTGTCGGCCCTTCAATCTATCATTGCTGAGTTTCCATCTGGAGACGGTGTGGCTGGAACTTCTGCAACTCGCGTTACTCAAACAGTACCCGCTGTGAAGGTTGGGAACACAAAATCCCGGCGGCGTAATGTGTAACTCAGCAAACATTATTAACTTTCATTTTGTTTTGTTGTTATGTATAATAGTGTGAAATATTCTTAATACATATTTCTCTATTGTAACGGCACTTTTTTGTTGTTTGTTTTATTCTAAATTAAGTATATTTAATTATTTCTTGTTTTGTAAATTGGAATCTTAGAATAGTTCTTCTTCTTCTTCTTTTTTAAATTAATGGCACTACCAAGGGTAGTGACGACAATTCAGCCAGACTCGTATGATGACTTCACATGTGAATAGAAATAAAGAAACAAAAGAAAAGCTTTGCTTAATATAAAAAGAGAATTAAAGTTAAGTTAAAATAAAAATTTAATTTTAATATCATTATATCATTATAATTTTGTAACTTCCAATAAAACCTTTACTGGCTGGTGAGGATGGCTTGTGCTCGAAAATGATTACGTTGAATCCCCTATAAATCCTTTAAATTCTTATTCATATTGAATATAGAAAATGGCTCATGTTATTCCAAAATTTCGTCTTCTTTTTTGCCTAGCCATTTCCGTCCATTTTGCCTTTCCTATCTTAAGTTATCGAGCACTTGGTACACCGACAACTTTTGGCTTTTGCGTCTTTGCATAATCTCATTAGCCCTCACGACATTCGCTGGGCTATGGATAATAAACTTCTTACTGATTTTTTCTTTCATTTATTTTGGCAACAAACAGTCATATAAACAGAACATAAATTTATAACTTCAGAAATAGACCAACAGTGCCCAATCATACTTATGATTAACAAAGTCGTATTCTAATGTGGACAATGCGATGCGATGGAGAAACATGGCGGATTTTATTGTAAAAAAAAAATTAAAATGACTGTTTGAGATTCGAATAAATGAAAATTATAAAATAATTTTCCTCAAGACTTAACTAAAGAGAACCATGTGATAAGTTAAATAATTTCATATTGTGAAGTTGTTTGTCATATATGATGGTGGAACGAAAAAAGAATGAGTGTAATTTTTAAAAAATAATAGGGGTACAAAAATAGGTAATGTGCGAACTGGAAGACGAGCTCGACATAATAGCTTCTATAAGTTCTAGAAGTTCAGATGAGTCAATAAAGGAGTTCAGAATTTTAAAAAGAAAAATTATATTAGAAATTTTGTTACGATTGTGTAAGGTATGAAAATAATACTTTTTAGTGATTCATTATAATATGTGTCATTGGCTGAGTGACTATGAAAGTTAAGCGACTTGCAAACTTTTTTTGAATTCTCTCGAGTCTACCGATATGTACATTGTAACAGGGATTCCAAACAGGACTTCCAAATTCGAGAATGGAGCGAACAAATCAAAAGTATAAGGTCTTAAGTGTGTTTATGTTTCTGAAAGGTTTACTTATTCTAATAATGAATCCTAGTTGATAAAAAGCGGTCTTTACTATATGATTTATGTGATATACATAAGAGAGCTCTGATTCCATACTGATTCATAAATCTCTTATTTGATTTACTCTGTTAAGAAAGGTGCCACTAATACAATAGTCGAAGCTAATTTTGTTTTTCTTGCGAGTATAAGTTATAGCATGACACTTTTTAATTATAGTCTTGTGGTTTTGGAGGGCTCCTCTATTGCATATTCCGGTGCCGTTAAAAACCTTGGTATTCGAATAGATAGCACTTTATCTTAGGGGACGCATGTAAGCGAGTTAAGACGCAAGATGTTTTTAACTTTACATTCGCTGAAATGCCTTCAGGATTATGTACCTGTTACCTCAAGAGTACTTCTTGTGCAGGCCCTGGTCTTTCCTGTACTGAATTACATGGACGTCTGTTACTTTGATGTCACGGAGAAGCTCCTATATAAGCTTGAGAGACTGCAAAATGCGTGAATGCGTTTTGTATTTGGCTTGAGAAAGTTTGATCACGTGTCGAGTTATCGCAAGGCTCTGAATTGGCTTCCTATTCGAGGGCGCTGATTTTGTTAAATAAAATATCACAACGGTAAAATATCGCAATTACTGTACTGCACCGTAAAATAATTTATACATCCTCGTAAGAGTCACATCGAATGTACTATGAAAAATAACTCTATTAAATGTCCCGCATTGGTTGTTGACTACTGTGTAAGTTAATATTAATTTAAATTTCGGGAAAGGAAGCCGGCATCCGCTAGGTTAATATCCACAAAGGAGGAAATATTTCATGCGTTGACGTTTGTTTAACAACGTATAGTTTTGTTTTCTATTTAATTTATTATGGAATATAATAAACTAAACCTCTAAAAAAAGCTTTTTTGATCATCAAAAATACTGAGTGAGCATCTAATAGGTGATTAGGTGCTCAATCAGTATTTTTGATGTACAAAAAGGTTAGTTTAGGTTGGCAATTTATTAATTTTGAAGACACGTTAAATAACACCCATTTATTATTAGTTTCAACACTGAGAGGCGACTTAATAAATTATTGAAACATACATTTTATTTAAACTTCTGATCCTTTAAACAATAAAACATAAATGATACTGTGCAAACCGTTACTACAAGACTTTTAATTAATCTTGACTGCAAAGGGTGGGCTCTTTCATGTTCTATATATATACATGTTCATAGTTCGTATTGCAAGAGTGATGCTTTACATGGTGGTCCATTAATTATAGAAAATCAGCATTTTAGATTCAAGGAGCGCCATGATATAGTCAACCTCTCTGTTGAACGGATTATTGAAATAGCCTATAAAAATGCAGCTGTTTATTGTATTGCGTGTATACAGACCTCCTTCAGACTCTTATGATTTATTTGAATGTATTATGGATAAAGTATTATTAATACAAATGATATTGTGTGGGGAGTTTAGTCTTTTTTAAACAAATGTTAATTTCTTAGAGTGTTGCAGATCATGTATAAGACTAAAGACACTTTTTAAAACTCAAAATTTGGTTAATTTTTTCCTGGAGCCAACAAAAATTACTGCCACTTCTGCCACTTGCTTAGATAACATATTGACAGATATCGTAGTAAGTAATAGCAATAAAAAAAATTATCACTTAGATTCAGATCATTGTGGTCTAAAAATATCTTTTCTTAGTAGAAATTAAACTGTGGCTAAAAGAACTAGTACATTTATACCGAAAACCATTTTTCGTTTTGAGAGGTTTAACAATAAATTATTATCTTATAGTTTACCCTTTTTAGTTGAAAGAAGTGACCCAATTTTTTGATACAAAGATTTTTTCAGTAGTTTTTGTTACACAATTAAATCAATATTTACTCCCAGAGCGATTAATTTAAATAACAAAGCTACCTTTAGTGAATGGGCTACTCCTGGGCTACATTAAAGTAAAGGACTACATGCACTATGAAAAACATGTACCTACACAACAGTGATCAATTTCATATTTATGTAAGGAAATATTCCAAAATATTTAGAAAAGCATGTCATGCGGAAAAGTATTATTATTTAAGCTCTAAAATATAAAATTGTGATATTAAAATTAAAATGAGCTGGAACATTATTAAAAATGGAACGGGGAAAAATAAGAATTATAAAACTGAATTTAAACTCAAAATTAATAGCAAAACTCTTACATCTGACTTAGATATAGCCAATGCTTCTAAAAACATTTTTACTAATATCTATCACAATAGCTTTAAGTGCTTGAATGGCGACCACGAATCAGCAAGCATAGTAGAGGGCGGCCCCCCACGCGACGGACTGATGACCTGGTCAGGGCGGCGGGGGGCCGGTGGATGCAGGCGGCAAAGGATCGATCTACGTGGAAAGGAATTGGGGAGGCCTATGTTCAGCAGTGGACTTCAGATGGCTGATATGATGATGATCACAATAGCTTTAAATTGCTTGCCCACTGTAGCGGAGTCTGTTTTAAATGATAACGTGAATATATGTACAATAGATTTTACGTTTAATCATGTAACACCTATGGATATAATTAAGGGGTGCCCTTTGGTTCGCCTAAAATTGTTTGTCCTAATATGGTTTGGCCAAACCGTTTTGGCCTAAACTTAAAACGTACAATTATTGTTTCGCCTAAAAATTGTTTTGCCACCATTATAGTTTGGCCTAAGAATTTATAGGCCTAATTTTAGAATGTCTAATGTAAAATAGCCTAAACTATATTGGCATAACAAATTATTTCGCAAATTTATAAAAGTTCTAATTTTAGTATGTTTAAAATGAAATGTGCCAATAATGTATTGGAATAAAAGCATAGAATTTTATTGAGAGAATAAGTTGACAGAAGCGAACCGCTGCAAACCCGACCCCACGTAGTCTTGTCTGCCCTACCCTAGAGTGCAATATAAGCCCGCATAGGCGCGGAGGGGCGAGGCGGCCCGCGAGCTAAGGAGCAGGTGGGTTGAGCTCGCCGCCGGGGCTGAGACTGGCCAGCAAGCCGAAGGCTCGGTGGTGAGCGAAAACCATCTGCGACGAAAAGCTCGCGTGGGACCGCCGGAGCCCCGCAGCGCTGAAGCCTTGACGGAAACTATGCATGCTGCATGCCTGCTTGTACGCTTACATGCTGCATGACTGCACGCATGCTGCATGTTTGCATGCACGCTGCATGCCTGCACGCATTCTGTGTTTCTGCTTGCATGCTGCATGTCTGCATGCATGACATGTTAAGATTAATAAATATTAATACATAAACGAAAAAAGACACAATATCATGTATCAAGTTTTTTATTTTTACTACAAAAACAAAATTGAACATGCATAATCAATCAAAAAAAATTAAAAATAATTTTGCCTTATAAAAATGAGAAGGCGTTTTGTACTTTATGATTTTTAATTTTGTGCGAATTAATATTTAGGAATTGTAAACTTTAGGGATTATGAATTGTTCTGCCAAATGACGCATTTGGTAAATGACAATGTGGTGATAAAAAGTTAGGCGAAGTGAAAACACAATTCTGAAGAGTGAAATTAGGCGAAAAAATTTTAGGCGTTTCGTTTGGGTGCCATTACAAACTAGGCGAACAAAAAATTTGGCGATAAGACCCATAATTAAGAAATTTAATACTCTTAGGGATAAGAAAACTCCGTTGTAGTTACCAAGCCTATCATTGAATTGGTCGCGCACAGTTTGGCTCTAATATTTAATAATTGTGTTGATTGCGGCACATTTCCAGACTTAATGAATAATAGTAAAAACAATTTAAAAAAGGAATATAATAAACTGAACCTCTAAAAAATACTTTTTTGATCATCAAAATTACTGAGTGAGCATCTAATCACCTCATTAGATGCTCACTCAGTAATTTTGATGCACAAAAAGGTTAGGTTAGGTTGGCAATTTATTAATTTTGAAGACACGTTAAATAACACCCTTTAAAAAATTAGAATATTACGAAATACGAATTTGATCTTCTTAATTCATATTTAAGTAAAAGTATTCAAAGAATTGAGGTTAATGGAAAGCGATCTCAGGGTTCTGTTTTTTAAATGGGGGTACCGCAGGGCTCGGTTCTCGGTCCGTTTTTGGTTTATATTAATGATTTGCCACATGTTGTAAAAGAAAACCACGAGATAGTATTGTTTGCTGATGATACATCATTAAGTTAAATCGAAATCAGGTTAAAACGTAAAACATCAGGTAAAACCTGGTATATGTACCTACATAAGAATACTGATCAATTTAGTAAAAAAAGCAATAATACATAACTTAAAAACAAGGAATAGGCATAAAGTAGTTGTACCTTTTTTTTTTTTCGTCGGTAAATATTGCTGTTTACGCACTGTCTCCCGGCCAATGGGGGGACCGAGATGGGAGTGTGGGGCTCACTGCGGCAGGCGCGACCACCGCAGACCTACCCACTAAAAAACTTCCGACGACGCCCACCGCTGTTGAAAAAGGGGCAGGGGGCCAGTGCCTGGGTTTGTAGCTTCTGGCACCACGCCCGCGGCCAACGTCCCCCGGATCAGAACCGGGAGGACCTCCTCAGAGAAGCGCAGTGTGTCGCGCCCCCCCTACCTCCTTGTGCGGCCATGGCCCTGCCCCAGCCGCCTAAGACCCCCCCAGGCGCAGCTGGACGGGCCCTCCTTGCCCGCCCGCTGCGCCAACGGCATAGCCGGAGAGAGAGCGGATCACCACGTCGCAGAAGGAGGCCATCGCCTCCCACGCCGTCTCGCTTTCGACTATCGTTCGCATGATGGTCGGCAGCGAGAGAGCGACTCCACCCAGGGCCGCGGTAAGCGTCGCCCGCGGCCCCGCCCACGCTGGGCACTCCACCAACGTGTGCTGCGCAGTGTCGACTGCGCAGTCACAGTGGTGGCAGCGCCGGGTCGATTCCCCCCCGGCGACGTCACACAGATACTTCCCGAAACCGGAAAGCACCTGCGTGAGCCGGAAGGACATCGACCCCCACCGACGGCCGACCCATCGCTCCAAGAACACCGCCGAGCGAACCTCGGCGTCGAGATCCCACGGAAGAGACCCAACGAGCGCGCATGCCACCTCATGGGAGATGGTGCGATACCCCCTAACAACACGAGTCGCCATGACTCTCTGCGGCCGTCGCAGGATCCGTCGGTGGCGACCCGATATGGAGTTCGCCCAAATTGGGGCCCCGTACAAGGCTTTGGATCGCACCATCCCCATGTAAAGGCGGCGGCAACTGCCGCCACCTCCCCCGAGATTGGAGAGCAGACGATATAGAGCTCCCGCCAAGGTGAGCTTCGAAGTCCCATCTGCTGTCGATAAGAACGCCGAGATACTTCAGCGTGTTCCCGACAGGGATGTGAGTTCCGCCAATCACAATACTGGAGCCCGAAGGCGGCCGCCTCCGAGAACCATGAAAAACGATAGCCCCGGATTTGTGCAGTGCCACCACGAGCCCCAGCCGCCGTATCCTCTGGACCAACGTCGCGACGCCGACGGTGGCCAAAAACTCTCGCATTCCGGAGGTCAGAACCCCGGGATGTTACGAGAGTGTCGTCGGCGTAACAGACCACGTCCACGCCGTGCAGGTTCACACAGCGCAGAACGTAATCATATCCGATGTTCCACAGGAGTGGTCCTAGGACAGACCCCTGTGGAACACCGCACACCATACGCCGACGACAGCCTCCTCCGCCCATCGTTGGGAAGTGGAATCGGAGCGCCTCCATTATTGTTGGCCAGGGTCACCGCAATCAACACCCCACCCCGGGAAACCGCCCTCTCAGACAGGTCCCGTAAGCGGCCGATTGCGTCAATCGTCGATCGGCCGCGGCGGAATCCGAACTGGAGGTCGGACAAATCCGGTCCGACCTCCTCTAGGTGCTCGACGAAGCGGTTGGCGATGACACGCTCCAGGAGCTTACCCACCTCGTCAAGCAGCACGATGGGCCGATAACCAGAAGGGTCATCGGCCGGACGTCCCTCTTTGGGAAGGAGTACCAAGCGGCCCTCCTTCCAGCGCCGCGGAAAAACCCCATCCCACAGACACTTAGCAAAGAGGGAGGTCACGCGGGGCAGAAAAGGCGCTTCCTCCCCGCACAACACCAGGTCCCAGGCCCTCGTCGGAATGCCGTCGGGACCCGGGGCCGTGCTCTTGCCCGTTAGGCGTAGCACGGCCCTTCCTACTTCCTCCATAAATTAGTTGTACCTGCCACTAGGCTCCAAATAAAATAATTAATATTTTCTAACAATTACACCAATTATTTTGTTCCAAGATAAGTATCATTAGGAACTTGTGTTATAGATACTAAACCACGGATAAGATACTTAAATACTTTTTTTTGTAAACACATACTTAATATACATAGAAAAACACTCGGACCAGAAAAAAATTATGTTCATGCACACAAAGATTTATCCTGTGTGGGAATCGAACCTATATACTGACCTCCACGACAAATCATTTAAAAGTCATTGTGTGCGATTCTACTATAAAATCCCAAGCAATGTACAGAAATTAAGCTTACATAAATTTAAATTTACAATAAAACGCAATCTGTCTTCAAAAAATATTATGGATTAAATACTATATTGCAGATTAAAATGCTTGGGATTAAACTGTCGTTTCATACAGGCTATGAATGACTTAAAACATAATACTATATTGCAGATTAAAATGCTTGGGATTAAACTGTCGTTTCATACAGGCTATGAATGACTTAAAACATAAATACTGTTAATGTTATGTTATATTGCATTGTATAGCTTTACAGACAAATCATCATCATTATCATATCCTAGCATTATCCCGGTTGGTCTATACTTAAGCTTAAGTCCCAGGGTCTGCTCACTCACGGGTTTAACCAGATTTGGCTGAATTTCAGTTATTACATGAAGCGACTGCCGTCTGACCTCCGCAACCCAGCAGGAAACATCATTCTATGGTTAAACCAGCTGTCAGGATGTTAGAAGGCACTGATTTCCTGATAACGACTGCCATTGATGTTCATGACAGCCGAGACCAACGGCTTAATGTGGCAACGGCTTTCCGAGGCACGGAGCAGGCGATAAATTGTTTTACAAATAAAGAAAGTAATTGAATTACCATACCAATTGATAAATTTAAAAGAGCACAGCCTGTTTCTTCCTAGTTCTTCTTACAGAGCGGTTGTTTAGAACTGACACTAAGATTCACTTTTGTAGCATGTAAGTGAATCTAAGCTTCGTGATTACAGTGTAATAATATTTCGATTGTTTTTTGTATTTAATTTTGATATTTTCAAGTACTGTGTAATAGTTTATGAAATAAATGATTTTTGATTGATACGTTCTAATTGCATCCATCCTCTTGTGTAGTAATATTAATTTATAATTGACAACGTGGGCGCAGAAGATGAATATAATGTATTTTGTTATATTTTCTCACTTGAGATATTCACATTGTACAAAATTTTGATTATGTTTGGATATGCAGAATTTTTTAACAAAGTTTGATAAAACTCGGGCAACCGCAAACGAATTGTTTTTTTTTCGCAAAATATTTCGTCTCATAACTATATATAGCATTATGATTGCAAAAATAATCAGACAGAAGAAGTGGCGGAAATAACTAAATAAATCGGATTATATGGAATTCGATCAACGTGGTGTGAGTTTTAGCAACAATGTATTCATTCAAGTGATAATTTTGGTTTAAAAAAACTAATTAATTTCAGTTAATTATCAAATTATTTCTAGTAAAAAATCCACGCTGAGCATCAGTCGACAATTGACCTCATGTCTACGTTATCAATGTCATCGGTGGCTAAACGCTCCTGTCACGCAACAATCTATCACCCAACCAAAGATAACCATCATGGGGGCCTACTGTCATAAGCTCGCGCAAGGAATTCTCTTTGTGATTTATTTGATTCATTTGTATTTTTAGAATAATGAGGACTTCAATGTGTATGTTTATTTTACGGAGGTTTGTAATGATGGATTCTCACACAGCCTGGCCGCCTGACCGGTTTTGTGTGCGGCAGTCGCAGTAAAGCCGGCGAAAGGTATTGGGACAAAAGAGAAATCTTAAAGTACATTACTTTGTTTGCGCCTGATTCATCAAAATATTAGAGAAGTATTGGTCAAAGAAATTGAATTGTTTATGAACGGTAATCATATCGATATTTTTTGTATTACTGAACATTGCCGTATTGTATCGGCCTAGGATATTGCCACCCTCTCTCATCTCATCTCGTAAGAGAAATCCCACCGGATGATGGGCAGCGGCGTCATTCTGCGTACTGGCCCAAGCTGCGATCATCGACCCGCCTGCCTAGCGGGTTCTGCTTTTGTAGCAGGTAAAGTTATTCATTGTGGTATTCGTCGCGCAACTATAGTGCTTCAAGTTGGTCAAGCGTTAATACTAAAAAAATATGTATGAAGCTTAAAAAGTCTCGATAGACAGATAAAGGCGATACACGAAACGAGGCCTTAACATTTTCGGACATACAACGCGGTTCAGTCTGGAGAGACATTATAATTAGGCTAATTAATAGCAGACGTGCTTAAGACAGGGCCTACAAAATGGTATGGCTCAATTAAGAAGGCGATAGGCGACAGATTGCACTGTGCCCTCCACGCAGCTTATGACTGCACTGAGAAGAGGAGCGTTTGTGGTTGCGATCTTCAGCATTAAGGGATCTACGTAGAAGAAGAGAGATCTATTTACGGCATAAACATCAACTCAACAATCTGGGCACAATAAGCTCGACATAGCTTCTCAAAGGGTAAGTTAAAATAATATAGGACAGACGAAAAATGCCCATTGTGTATATACCCCATACATTTTGGAGTGTTCAACCCTTTAAGATATTGACATCCTTGTTCACGAACCTAGTACAAAAGTTTTAGCTGGTAGCGATAATATCTAGTAGGTAGGTGGTACCTAACTATAGATCTGATAAATAGATTAGTGTCCCTCAACATGAAATGCCCCTCCGTGATAGAAACACAAAATTTGAGGAAATACGTAGTGAAATAGAAGTGTCCAACATAGCAAGACGGATTTGAAGGGCTCTTTAGTGCCTATTGGGTTTTAGAAATAAAAAAGCTTTTTTACTTTCAGCTGATATTCTGGTACAAGAAATAAATGATTAGAGATTTAACATAAAAGGAGCTCAGAGTTACTTTGTAAGCGCATTGCAAGTATACTTCGTTTAGCTACGTGGCACATCAGCCGTTACATATATTAATATTGAAAAATGCAGAAGACAGTGATAATATTGTTAAAATTGGTGTTTTAATAAAACTTCTTGGTAGACATAAAGTTAAGCTTATTGCGTTGGCGCCACAGAACCAAAATGCCATGAAAATTTCCACACAAAGCATAGATTACTACTACTAAGAAGAGTAATGAAAAACAAGTCATAAAAAAATATTGTTACATTTTATATTATTATTCACTTTACATTTACCGCAATTATTGAAATATAGTTTAATTATATTCTTTTATATTATTATTCTAAGAGAAATATGAAATACGTGTAAACATATGAATATTCAGAATAAGTATCTTCTATAGAAGCGCTCGTAGCTCTGCGGTGCTGGGTGGTTGAAAACGATCACCGAAGTACAGCAAAGTTTACAGAGGTGGTCCTTGGATGGGTGACCGTTTGTGTGGCATTTGATATCGAGCGTTTCCGTGCTTCGGAACGCTAATCCGTTGGTCCCGGTTATCACTAAATGTGGTATACGTTAAACCATGTTAGAGGCCTAATGGGCGACTTGATAAATTCTAACTGCAGGACGCCATACACTTGCCTCCGCCAGTCAGCGTGGTGGAGTATGACCCAATACCCTCACACCTTGATATGTGAGAGGAGGCTCGTGCTTAGTAGTGGGACGTTAATGGGCTGAGATGATGATCTTGAAACTCCTTACGTATTTGGGAAACCCTAATTTAAAAAAATATACTTTAGCTTTTTCATAATCTAATAAAGCGTATATAGCATACAGTGTCATCAAACAGCCATCTTACTAAATATAAATTCTATTTAATAGGAAGCAATGTTTTAAGAAAATAAACTTATTCCTTTCAGGTAACTATATAGATTTTAAAAAAAATTAGAAAACAAGCCTATTTTATTTAATTATATACCCGTACTTTTCTAAATAAAACAGAACATAGTAGCTTTAAATACTTGCGTCGGAAATATCAGATACCAGAGGGCTGACGCTGAGAGAGGATACCAAAATAGATGCGACTGTCACTAATTGGATATAAACGCCTCACTTCAAGATAATATTTAAAACTTGTGCTACAGATTTTAGAAATATATTATATTACACACCTGCAACAGAAACTAACCTTTTCTGACATGTCATTAAAGTTAATTATTTACGTGGCGTAATATGGACCAGGTTTACGTGGACTAATTATATTTATAAGCAATTTTTTTACAAAACTACGTTAAATAAATTTACATTCATCTACGATGAGTTTCGTCTAAGTTACAGTCTAGTCTTTAAATTTCGTAAAATCTATAAGAACAGAATATCGATCACATACTTTTTCACTTCACTCAGCTTAAATAAGCCGACTAAAATATGCATAACCCTTGTCATTCCTCAAGCCATTAATCACGTCGGCCCCTAAAAATATTTTTAAAATTAGATCAACAAATAACTCTCACAATGTGCGTAACGTCATCTTCGACCACGGAAAGTAATACCAATTCATGTTTACTTAATGTAATTTCCATCAAATAGAACAACATCAGAGATAGTATTTCTACAATCGTTGTTTTGGTTGCCTTCTACTAGTAACTTTTCGCTTTCTTTTAAATTGTACATTTTTAAAATTGGGTTCTTATTTTAGATTACTCGACTACTTAATAAATTTAGCGTTGTATATGAATTCTTATTAGATCTCATGAATATCTATATGATTTTTATTTGTATTATTAACTAGCGGCCGCGCGTACTATAGGTCCTTTTTTGAATATTTTTTGGTAAATATTCAGCGATGTTGTAAGTTTTTTTAACCCTCTTGTCCCTAATTTCCACCCTTTTGTTCAATTTTTCAATCATTATTTTAGTATTTTCATATTGCCCCAGACACACACACCACAGACAGGTACACGGTCCAAGGCCTACTGGTTAGACCTAGCTGAATTTCAGTTATTACATGGGGAAACATCTGACCTCCATAAACTAAATGGAAACATCATTCTATGATTAAAACAGTTGTCAGAATATTAGAGTAGATAAGGCAATGACTTTCCCCCCGACTGGTCTCCACCTTGTCGTGGTGAGGGGGCTGAGTACCTCCCGGCAGGGCGGAGAAGCCGCTAGGGAAAAGGTCACCCAGAGATTGACGACTCTGGGTGACCTTGGTACTGACTACCGGGGGGAAACTAAGAGAGACCTGTGGAGGGCGCAGCGGGCGTGCCAGGAGGGCCTGTCAAGCAGCGCCAGGAGGGTCTTAGACGGCGGGGGCAGGGGGCTGTTCAACCATGGACTCTCCGTGAAGTCGGCCACGCACGCTATGGTCACACGAACAGGTAGAAGGGGCGCGTCCTCTGCGCCTCTTTGAGGAGGTCCTCCCGGTTTTGGTCCGGGGGACGTTGGCCGCAGGCGGGGTGTCACAAGCTGCAACCCAGGTACTGGCCCCCATCTTTTTCTCAACAAGCGGCGGGTGCGTCCGAAGATTTTTAGTAGATATAGCTGCTGACAGTCGCGTCTGCCGGTGATGAGTCCCACACCCCCTTTCCCCTTGTCCCCCTTTGGCCGGAAGGCAGTGCGTAAATGCATTTTGTTACCGACGTAAAACAAAAAAAAAATAATTAGGTACTGACTTCCTGATAACGACTGCGATATGTTCATGACTGCCGGGACCAACAGAGCAAGCGATAGGGTATCATTTCGAAAAGTCATGTGCGCCACTAAGGTTTGAAACCTAGACCCTGACTTAGAAGTCTATTGGTCTCGCCACCGGCCTATCGCCGCTTACATGAACATATGTATTTTTATATGAACAACATAGACGGTTGCCAGGTCAAATAGGCATGACTTAAAACAAATTAAAGATTATCCAAAAATATGCTAAAAAGACACGGGCTGTTACGACATTGTGAAAAAATGGCGAAATATATCCATTTTTGAGGACTTCTTTGCGGCAAAATAAAGCGTCTTTTCTTTTATTTGTCTATACTAATATTATAAAGAGGAAAGATTTGTTTGTTTGTTTGTTTGTTTGTAATGAATAGGCTCCGAAACTACTGGACCGATTTCAAAAATTCTTTCACCTTTGGAAAGCTACATTATCCCCGAGTAACATAGGCTATATTACATTTTTAAAAAAATTAGGGATCCTTACTAAAAATCCAATAATGTATACCAAGGTGTAAAAAAATGACCTGAAAAATTCCTTACATAGCGTGCGCAGCGAAAACTATTGATGATAGAACAAAATTATGTACTACGACTTTGCAGTACTCATCATTATCTACAAAAAGTGTCGCGACAGCATATGTCTAAATATTATAGTTACGTCACAGTAAGCGGTTTTTTATTCTAAAAATTTAATTTATATGCCGCCGCTTGAAAAGGCTCTATATTTGTACCTTGGTATTAATCCTTATCAAAAAAAACTTTATATTCAAGACGGCTTCAATACCTTTTAATAACTTTTTGAATTATTAAATTCGGACATTTCATTCGGAAGATATCACGAGTTTAAAAATGCAAGTATTAGAAAAAAGTCGCGTGGTTGCCGCTCACCGCGCTCAGCTAGCCAGCATGCGATGTAGGCTCCATGTAAGCGTCAGTGGGGTACGGGGGGGGGGGAGTCAATGTAATCTATATTATAAAGAGGAAGGATTTGTATTTTTGTATGTAACGAATAAACTCAAAAATTACTGGACCGATATTAATAATTCTTTTTTCATTAGAAAGCTACATTATTACGATTTCCGGGCTCCCGACCATCAGTTTATTTTGTCACCTAAAAATAATTTAATCTCAAATGTTGTTTATGGGGAAGATTTACAATAATCGC
This sequence comes from Musotima nitidalis, assembly GCA_949126915.1. Lineage (NCBI taxonomy): Eukaryota > Metazoa > Arthropoda > Insecta > Lepidoptera > Crambidae > Musotima > Musotima nitidalis. The sequence continues at coordinate 1,750,950 of OX421431.1, forward strand.
TTTAGTTATCTATCCCAAAACAACAGGTTGCTCTCCGGGACTGCCGGTAAGAGTAAAAACTAAGTATTAATTAGATTTAAATATTTTCATCATTAACAACTTCAACATCCACATAAAGACAATCTATGCAGCCTGCGGATAATGACTGCGTCGTCGATGTTAGTGTCCGTGTATGTGATTTGATCTGGAAATCATTTTGCTGACCGTGTCTTTTCTGGGTAGGCATTTTACAGCGGTAGCCGACATCCACGCGGGCGGAGCCGCGGGCGACTGCTAGTATAATATATTTCGGACAGTAAGGTGTAATAACGATGGACTATTAACCGTTACGTATTTGTGAACGTAAATTAGTGTTGGTAAATGAAACAAAACAGTGCAATATCACTTTTTAAATTGTATCAAGAATTCCATGTGAGATCTCAGTATAGTCCCACATCTAAAGATGATGAAAGTAAATTGAGGAATCAAGGGTTTTAGGGGGAGGACATCTCATTTACCACTCATCTTTTTCACCACTCATTCCCATTTACTATGAATGTTATATAACAAATTTATCTTTGCCTTGACACTGGCTAAATGTGCTAACCGTACGAAGCCAATATTTAAAAAAAGTCCTATATGTCTTTTGACATAACTGAAATGGACAATGGACTAACAGATAATTTCTTCCGTCGCCTTAAACAATTATCGTTATTTTTCAACCAAATCACACAAAACCTTCACAAAGTTCTATACTAAATCCTTCCTCGAGAATCACTCTTCATATTGCTGAAAATTTGTTGAGTAGTTTGAAAGTTTAACGAGAACAGACAGACAGACGCGACAGGGGACTTGGTTTAATGATATGTATAGACAAACAACTTTCTGAAAACACAACCGTTTGCAGAAGGGGACATTTGGGTCACTTGAATGTAACCAAAATAGGTAGGTACTTGACTTTTGAACAACAATTTTAACATTTATGCAACTTAATAGTAACCAGATGTGACAGTACTGATAGCATCAACAGAAATGCCCGCAAATACAGCGACCTCGGGCGTCGCATGCGCAGCGGCAATTACTTCCAATAGAGAGCCACATAGCTGAGGATTATCTTACTGACGATTCACAAGCTCCACAATCATTATTTCCAATTTCGTTCTAGATATATACTAATTTGATAGCATCTCATCCTTTCGTAAAACATTAGGTTCATTTTAGATACAAAACGACAATGAACCTTGATAAAGCAGAAGCTCAATGTTCACTATATGGGCAATTAATATTTGTAGTGGATAGACTTCTTGGCGGGAAAGTGAAGCATCATGTCTGCAGTTTTGTTTAATTTTCTAAAATTTGTGATATTTCTAACATTAATGTGTAATAACGATGGATTATTAACCGTTAAGTGTTTGTGAACATACATGAGTGTTGGTAAATCAAACAAAGCAGTGCAACATCACTTTTCAAATTCTCTCAGTCCATGTGAGATCTCAGTAGAGTCCCACATCTTTACTGAGGACTCAAGGGGCTTAGGGGAGGATATTTCATTTACCATTTATCATCATTATCACCACTCATTCTCATTTACTATGATTTATATATTATTAATATATCACTTACTTGACACTGGCTAAATGTGCTAAACATAAGAAGACATTATTTAAAAGAAAAAAAAATATTTGTAGTAAAATCAAAATAATTAATTTATAATGTGACACGTCATACATTGCATTAAATTATATGTCTTTAAAAAAAGGGACTTTTGGTAAAAAAATAATAAAACATCTAAAATAACAAACTAAAAATAATCAATGAATTATAAAACCTGTAAAAATAAATATACAGATCGAGATTGTTTCAATGACTTTTGATCATTATTACTCGTGTGATACAAAACAACAAGAATATTGCAGCTCAATATCCAGAGTCAATGTATAAATTTGTAGTGAAATATATTTTATTATTAAATAAACCGTATTATTATTAACGATATCAAATATGTCCCTTATAAATACTGATTAAGCATCTAATGGGGGATTGACGGCTGAGTTGGTATTTCTGATGTGCAACCTAACCTAGATTGCAATTGATGACACGTTACATACAGCGATCATAAAGTAACTCGAAAACATTTCGCAATAATTGTAACTTTGTAACTTACTCTCTCAGACCTGCCTCCAAGTATAAATATATAAGGTCTATTAGTCACAAAACATTTGTACAACATGAATAAAGTCAGAATTCACATCAAATTATCATTAAAAATGAATATTAAGACTTATCTTACCAGAAATGTGGCTATGCCTATTTAATAAGGTGTTTTCAAATGGAAAATAACAGATGCCCAAGATTTAATTTAAGTGCTTCAAATCCGGATTTTCGTCAAACAGAAATTTGTTTTCTATTTCTTCATCTGTCTGACTCGAGTACTAAACATTCTTTACGATTTCAATTTTAGCTGAAAAAGTTATATTATGGTGAGAGTACAATACTGCAATTTGAGAGACCTAATAACACTTTAGTTAGACAAAAGAAAAGATATTTCCATGTATAATTATAAACAATAAAATATAAAATCATAACCTATTTAGCGATTTAGGAACTAGGGTGCTACAGACAGATATACACGATAAAATATACCTTATGTACTATTAATACTAATGAGTGCTTTACTTGCTTGATAAAATTCAAGAGGTATTTATTTATTTAATCCCACCTTTAAAGTTTTCTGCTCAGTAGTTATTAAACATACATAAACAAAAATTTAAAAAAAACAGAATCTACTATTATAAAAGAAAGTCGTTTTCATTCGACAAATTTTAACTCTAGAACGGATGCATCGATTTTTGTTCTTCGATTTCTTAGATTTGTCTCCGCCTAGAGTAACAGAATCACTATTAAACATAGGAACAATTTGCAAAGAAAACTTTACACATTTTGCATGGAAATTGGAATTTGTATTGAACGCCATTTTTGATACATGACAGAAATGGATCACTGGTTCTTGGCGAGAAAGTGACGCGTCATGTATGTCGATTTGTATAAATTTCTAAAATTTGTGATATTTTAAACATTATTGTGTAATAACGGTGTATTTTGAACCGTTAAATGTTTGTGAAATTATTATTTTATTGTACATCATTTTTCTAAATCATTATAATATTTAATTAAAAAAAAATATATTTGTATTTTAAAATAAAAACAATTTGTATAATTTTATCTATTTGTTTTCTCAATAATGTTACTGTTTAATTTTAATAAATATTATTATTTTGTTCATTGTTTTTTTTAAGTAGATAATTTTGTCCACAAATTTTTTTTTCGCGGTTATTTTTGGCAGTTGGCAGTTAGAATCTATAACGCAACTTGACAGATTATCACATTGTGATGTACGTGCCGTGCTGCGGTCGCTCGGCATGCGAAAGGCTAGCGGTCCGGATGGTGTTCCGGCAATTGTGCTGCACAAATGCGCGGTTGAGTTGTCTCCTGTGTTGAAACGATTGCTTAGAGAGTCTTAAGATACCGGTGTTGTGCCGGTGTCTCGGAAGTAAGCGAACATACAACCCATCCCCAAAATCCATCTAGGTAACTATCGACTCATCGCTGTCACTTCTGTGCTGTGCTAGGTGTTTGAGCGTGTGATAAATGCCCAGCTCATCTGTTACCTGGAAGATCACTCTCTATTTCACGATCGCCAGTATGAGTTTAGACCGAAACGATCAATGGGTGATCTTCTAGCGTTGGTTACTCACGCATAGGGTGAAGCGATGGACAAGCGTGGCGAATCTTTGGCCGTAAGCCTGGGTGTCGTCCCTTCTTTTCGAATTGCCGGCCTTCGGTGTGCCGCCCAGTTTGTGCGCCTGGATATCTGGCTTTCTAGAAAATCGTAGGATTCGTGACTTGTGTGAGGGCAATTTCTCCAACTTCTACAAAGTCAATTTCGGAGTGCCGCAGGGAACGGTGCTTTCGCTACCCTATTTCTTCTGCATATCTATTCATGACATGTTGTCCTTGGGCAATATTTCTTGTTATGCAGACGACAGGAGCGGTATATGGGACATCCTGCGGCAAAGCAAGCCGATATTCTGGAGCAAAGGCAAGAATTGCTTGCATTGTTTAACCGGATTGTGTCAACATTTAATACACAGTTTAATGCAATAGACATGATGGCAGTGAGCCCAGGTACTTTCAAAACAATGGTACTTGAAGAGTTGGTGAGGCGCAGTGAGTAGACCGATAGGTGCTCAGTGTGTTGCATTGATTCATAGAAGGTAGTCAAGTGCGTAATGAAGTAAGATCAGGTGTCCTGTAATATTGTATAACTGTGCTGTGTGTTTGTATCATCTATATTTAATTGTATTTGTGTGATTTTATGTATAAAAATGAATATGTATCTATAGGTATGTGTATGTTTGCATGTGTTACAATGATAGTGTATGTGTTGTCAACATTGTGTTCAGTGAAATGTTGCTTGTATAGTAACTATAATTTGTTAACTTGGTGCTTTGCAAGATATGCAGAGGCACTACTTCGCCAACACGTCTTTTGTTAATTACTATGTGGTAAACGGTGTTGGTGGCAATTCTACCAATTGTATTAGTTAGGCTGCTATATATAATACTAGCTGTTACCCGCGACTTCGTCCGCGTGGAATAGTATCTTTGGGTAGCATTTTTATTATTTAATAAGAATCATTAGTAGGTATAGTAGATATCAGCGGCGGCGATGCAGAGAATTCGTTAAAAGGAACTTTAACTTCAAAAGCCAAAATATTTTTTAAACTTGATACACCCAAAATTTTTAAATATCATGTTATTAGAATAGTTTGGCGTCGTAGTTCCCGTGCCGAATCCGTTCCGTTCCGTTCGAATTTCAAGAATTCCGTTTGTAGAAAAACTCTGCACATCCTAAGAGACCTACGTACCAAGTTTCATGGTTTTATCTTCAAAAATGAAGAACACCCATAAAAACATTCAACCCCTATTTCATCTCTCACAGGACGAAATTTCAAAAACGCTAGAACAAATGTTTAATTACTTCTTATCAAGTGCTTAAATATTAAGTTTCATGGTTTTATCTTTTAAAATTAAGAAATCCCATACAACTTTTCACTCCCTCCCCTTTTTAACCCTTTACAACCCCCTTTTCGAAATAAAAAGTAGCCTATGTTCTTTCTCAGGGTCTAGACCACCTGTATACCAAATATCATTCAAATCCGTTCAGTAGTTTTGGCGTGAAAGAGTAACAGACAGACAGACAGACAGACAGACAGACAGACAGAGTTACTTTCGCATTTATAATATTAGTAAGGATATTGTATTGTCACTGTTTGTTTACCCAAATAAATGGAAAAAAAAAAAAAAAAAAAAAGTGACCCGGAATCTCGATCGTGTATCTCACTGTGGATCTGAAAACCTGGTCGAGTTTAATGCCACCAAAACCCAGGTTTGTACATGCTCCTCCAAGGTTATTTATCGAACAAATTACAAAATTGGACAAAAGGCGAACTTAAGGCAAGGCAAGGCATTCTCCAGTTTACCTTAGGGTTACCAGAAAAGTATGAGGCAGTACGAAGAAGAAAACATATAAACTTACATAGAATTAATTATGTGTTAGTAATAAACTACCTTCCTACCTATACACAAAACTAATAGTAATTATGATATGTAGACTAAATCAGATTTGACAAGGTTAGGTTTGCTTTCTGCCAACCTAATATCGATAGGGAGGGTGTTCAAAAGTAACTTACTTAGTTAGTTACTTAATTAGATGGTTACTCCCTTTCTTACTCCTCCCTCTTTTCAGAACGCTCTGTTGCACATTTCAGCAGATCTTGGCATTCTTGGCATGGACATCAACCAGGACCTAAATCCGAAATGCTACATCGAGGGTGTTATTTTAACTGCCTCCCGTAAGTTGGGTATACTTAGTAGGGTGAGTCGGTTTTTCTCTCCCGAGCAGCGCTGTTTGTTGTACAACACTCAAGTGCGATTGTGGAATATTGTTACCATCTTTGGGATGGTTTTGCTAAGTACTTCAGCGGCGCACTTGACAGACCGCAACGGCGAGTGATTCGCAGTATAAGGGACGCTGAGATTATGGGTCTCTCGAGGATCTACAGCTACGTAGGTCCCTACACCCTATTGCCTCCCTTTAGTGTCTTCTACCGGAACTACTATGGCGAATGTTCTGAGAAGCTTTTCGTTTTCATCCCGCCCTCTCCTTTCCGCTCCCGAACAACATGTGCTGATCTTAGAAACCATCTATACTGTAGTCTCTATCAGCACTCGGATCAAGAAATTTGGTAAGTCGTTTCTGAGTCCGGTCCTTATGTGTTTCCTATTTCCTATAAACCCGGGTCTTTCAAGAGGGGCGTGAAACGGCCGTCATGAGTGGGTGCGCATTGTACCGTGCTTACTCTACGGTATGAAGCGCCTTAATTTATTTTGGACTGCATCGACTGCTTTACATCAGGCAGGATGTAGCTGGAAAAACGCCTGGATTGTGCTTTCGCTTCCATTTCGATTTTCGTACATTTAGTAAACTTAATAAACATAAATTATTTTGAGTATTCTGTTATCTTAATAAAAACCTGAATTTGATTCAGCGAATAGGTTAACACAACATTTTTTATTTCTGAGACAGTAAGAAATTCGCCGGCTCAGCTAGCTAATAGGTACATATTCCTTACTAGGTGGCACTGACAGAAGACGCTTAAGTATGACGGCATAGCCAGATATAGTTATTATATTTTATTAATTACAGTCAAAAACTTCTTTTGTTGTTGTCTGCCAGTGCGAAGTCATTAAATTAATAGGTACTAATATTATGTACAAAATTAAACTAATAATAAATACATTAAAACTACTGAATAAATGAATACTATGTCATGAATTTTAGCATAAGGATTTTTTAGGGAAAGACATTTTAAGACTGAACGGTTTTTATTTTTTTTCTGTCCCTATGTGTTTTTTTTTAGAAAATTCTATATTCAGGTTTAAAAAGAGTTTTTGCTTCTTTGAATAAAACGTGATAAAGTGGAATGTTACTAAGGTTAGGCTGTTAAAAGGCTAAATTATTCATATCGTAAAGCGTTCCGGATCAAGGGAGTGGAGTACTGCTCGTCTCGATATCAATTAGTACTTGACCTGTCTGTACGTAAATGGTGAGGGTTTTCACCACAAACACTATATAAAACAGTATTTCTTAAACAAGTTTTTCTTAAACAAGTTTAGTAAACGAGAAAATTTTATTTTAACGAACTTAAAATAAGCAATATACAATTATAGATCTATTTGAGGGAACTCCATTCGATTGGCATACATAATAGTGATTTTGGTGTTTCCATGAACAAGCCAAGCGTTTAAAAAGTATTATTAGATTAGACGTGAATCTGTAGAAAAGATCACACATTTTTTCATGATTTTTCACGCATTTTTCATGATTGATAAGTGTTTCACAGGTGTCTGTCTTTTACGGGTTAAATTATTTTGATAAAAATGGTACCAAGGTAAAGTGGATTTTACTTTATTACAGTTCTATTTGTTATATAAGAATTAATGTTTATTTTTATAAATGTGATAAAATTTATTCTCATTTAGCAGTTCCGCTAAGTACTTTTTTGATACTCTTTTATAAACTGCAAAGGCGACACATAACTAACAACGCATTATTGAGGGGTGCTGTAGCCTATGTTGAGGAACTTCCGTTATACCTAGTTATTTCTATTTTAGAATTATCGTGAATAAAAGGTAAGGTAGTGATTAGTTAATAATAAAACGTCGAGGTCGAAAACTAGTAGATTAAGTTGTAAATAATAAAGTGGTTGAGAAAAGAAAAGTTTTGAAGGAGTCTACAAGTAAGTAAATCACCAAATTTCTTGATTGAATGTTTCAGACACATAATTTTAATCGAATTATGAATAAGTACCATTTTATTACTTTTGATGCTTAGCTATAATAGAAAATGTTTAGTTATTCACTGTCATAGTATTTTTTGTACGTAAAACGCAGAACATAGCCATTGTGTTAATTGTTTATTGTGCCTTATTCGGCGGAATCGAAAAAAATCAAAAGAAATGAAAAAGAAGGAGCCGCAACGAGTTTCGTGTCCTTATTCTCCGTGCAAACAATTAATATGCCCTTATTTAAGTAGTTTTTAAGTGGTATTATAAATTAGTTCTATTTTACCTAGTAAATAAAAAAACGAAGTCATGATAGATTTTGATGTAATTTAATTAAAAAAATGTAGTATTATTTAAACAGTATAAGCTCTTAGGTCAGTAAAGGCTTTTTTCTTTTGGGGAAATCTAACAATTTTTTAAAGATTTCACGACAGACTAATTACTTTATACTAATTTATAAATTTTCTTTAAACACCTTTTAATTGTATGGTCAATAGAAATCATTTACTAGCATTTTCGGAAATTAGAAGTGGCTTAAAGGACATCGTGCATTTTAGGATAGAAATTGGTCGCTTTCTAGTGTTGAACACAACGGAGAATAAGGAATTAAGGGACATAACTATTTCAAATAATATGTTTATGTTTATCATGTTTATTAATAAACACAAAAAAGCTTCTCCTGAGAAGTTACTCTTTTGCAACAACGCCCCTTTTCGTGGGATATGACGATATGTACACAAGAATATCCATCAATTCAGTAAGAAATACAATACATAACCTAAACACTAGAAATAAGCATAAACTAGTTGTACCTGCTACTAGGCTCCAAAAGATATTCAAATAAATTTGTGGTCAATGTGGGCGATTCTACGACAGAATCCTAAGCAATATACAGCAATTAGGCCTTACTATATTTAAATTAACAATAAAACGAAAGCTGTCTTCAAAGGGATATTAAAGGATCAAATATTATATGGCAGTTAAAAATGCTTGGGATTAAACTGCCGTTTCTTGCAAACATAAACGACATAAAACATGAATAATGTTTATGTTATATTCTATTGCATTATACAGCGTCAAAGACAAATGAAGATTGTAATTTCAGTACCTAACCATAATAATATGATACTTTAAAATAGCATAGCCTTTGAGGTATGGTAGGTAACTAACCAATTGATAATTTAAAAGAGCTTAGCCTGTGAGTTTCTAGCTCTTCTTACAGAGCGGTGGCTCGGAACTGGCACTTAGATTCACTTACACTTAAATATTTTTTGTTTTTTTAATTGTTTGGTTGCATGTAGGTAAGTGAATCTAAGCTTCGTGATTTCAGTATAACTATATTTTGATTGTTTTTTTATATTTATAATAAATTTTGACATTTGTGGCTCGGAACTGGCACTTAGTTTTACTAACATAACTTTTTGTTTAATTAATTTATTAAATAAATATATTTGAAGTGGTGTCGAGTGTGCACCCGACCTCCACTCCTAAGGTCGTGGGCTCGATTCCCACACAGGACAGGAGGTCTGGGCGTTTTCCTATGTATAACTACGTACGCATGTACAATAAAAAAATTTAACAGTTATTTTGTATTTTAATTATACTTTATGATGAACTAAATAATTGGTGTAATTGTCGGAAAAAAATGATTAATTCTGTATTGTGTCAGGCAAATTCGGCCGCTTTTTCGTGCCAGTTTCAAACACCCAAGACTGCAAAAGCCAGCGCCGGCTGAGAATTCCTTAGGCCAATTCCTAATTCCAAAGGTATGATTAACCCATTTCTTTTGGTTTGAGTGCTGATAGACCGCAAAGTATGAGGATGGTCCCTAAGACCAGCCCATCTAGTTCGGAACAGAAAGGGAAAGGGGTGGGATTAGATCGGAAAGCTCTTTTGAACACTTGCCGTTGTAATGTCCGCTAGAAGACACTGAGAAGATATAAAGTCCCTATACAGCTGAAGGTACCCAAGAGAAGCTTGCAGTCTTTGCCTTTGCAGTCTATCAAGTGCGTGGAGGTGGTATTTAATGGAACCGTACCAAAGATTGGAACAAGGCTTCAAACTCGATCGCACTACGGTCTTGTACAACAAAGAGCGCTGCTCGGGTGTAAAAAACCGCCTTTTCTATTGAGAATCCTTCATGGAAAATTTCCATGTTATGAATGCAGAGTTCCACCTAATTAGGCAATGAAGAGTTCTGAAAAGAGGGAGGAGTAAGGCAGTTTTACGAGTATTCACAGACCTTCGATTTAAACTCGACCAAATTTTAGATCCCCACAGAAAGACAGATCTTGGTTTTGCACCAGAATATCGGCTTGTTTTGCCGCAATACGTACTGTACATTTGTACCGTCCTGTTTTAGAAAGTATCTGTCACACTCACAGTAAACAGAATATTCTTTAAATCTTCGACCGGTTTAATAAAAATCTTCCGGTAAATCAGTTTACCTTTATAGAACGATCGGGCTGTGGAATTTCTTTAGATTCATATGTGTGATTCATTATGCAAGAGCGCAGATTTACTTTGGTGGATCTCTTTCTATTCGTAAACCGGATATTCGCAATACTAGGAAAGGCGTGGTTATATTAATGAGTTATATCAAAAAATACAAATTACTGCATTGAACTGAGAATAGCCAAGTTTCTTATATTTTGTAACTTATTATAGTAAAGATATTAGAGGATAAACATTGATAGAATTTGGTTCGCAAGCCTTACACAATTACCAGAGCTCCCTATCCGATGTAGTCGCACGCGCAGGGGGACTATTACCTGCTCAATTCGATACTTCCTCCTGCCTTTCAACCTACCGACGACGACGTGATTCAAAACTATTTATTAACTTCACCTTGATAGACTTAAAATATGGTTTAATCTAGTTTTTGAATCAATGAGAGGGTATGAATAATTCGTATAATAATATACAATCAACCACATAGGTTGATTGTAATTTTGCACTGATATTCAAAAATTACCTTTCATTGACCCAGAGGCAAAAATCAATGATTATCATAATCTCAACCCCTAACATCCTACTACTGAGCACGGGCCTTTCCTCACAAACCAAGGTGAGGGGGTATCTGGTCATACTCCACCACGAGGACCCATACGAACTTGCGGAGACAGGTGTGTGACTTCCTGCTGTGAGAATTTAAGAAGTAAATTTGTCAGTTTTTCAATCCAATTCAATATTTCATATTTTATTTTTCTATTTATTTCTCTCTTCTGTGATTAACTAGTTATTTAGCTCTAAAATAAGTCAGAACTTGTTAAAATTATACAAAATATTGCTTCATATTGAAATTGAAAACAACAGAACAGACATGACCGTCATACCTGAAACAGCTTAATGTAAAAGATATAAAATTTTAAAATATATGATTATAAATATATTCACTTAAAACATGTTAACCCAATATCGAGAACTAAATTTCATTCAACAGACAGATATACTCAATCTTAACCATGGATAAGAAGATAGTTCTGTAAAACTTATTACAACATTTATTTTCATATTCTTAAAAGACTAATTTACACTCTTTTTCTTTTTACCAGGGCCAATCACTTATTCACTTAGTATGAAACTAACAAAGTAGTTGCAAAAAATTAAGTCATAATATTTTAAAAAAAATATTAAATTAGCCGTTTGGGTTTTATGATGCCATCGACTACACAAAAAACTACATGTAAAATTTGCACTGGGGCTTAGATACATGAACAAGTTAAATGCACATTATTGAAACTAAAGAGTTTGTAGCTTCCTATATTTTTATAATAAATAAAACCTTCTTTGAGTCTTTATTATAATTATTATAAAAAAGAAAATTTAAGTGCGGTTCATTCGAACGAAAACAATTGACGATCGGACTTCTTGGCGGGAAAGTGAAGCGTCATGTCTGCAGTTTTGTTTTATTTTCTAAAATTTGTGATATTTCTAACATTACTGTGTAATAACGGTGGATTATTAACCGTTAAGTGTTTGTGAATATACATGAGTGTTGGTAAATCAAACGAAGCAGTGCAACATCACTTTTCAAATTCTCCTCAAGGAGTCCATGTGAGATCTCAGTATAGTCCCACATCTTTACTGAGGACTCAAAGGGCTTAGGGGAGGGTATCTCATTTACCATTTATTATCTGTATCATCACTCATTTTCATTTACTATAAATTATATATAATTAATATATCACTTACTTGACACTGGCTAGATGTGCTAAACGCACGAAGCCATTATTTAAAAGAAAAGAAAAAAATTGACGATCGGAAGAAATGGATTCGCTTTGACTGCGTTAGTATAGTCGCGCTTATGAATTAATTTACAAATGGTGATTATATTTAACAAAATAGTTAATTAAACTATAAACAGAAAGGAAAAACCATAATAAGAAGGTAAAATCCTGTTACATTTTATATACGTAATATTTTTTTGTATAACACCTTGATTCTTTTATTCTTTACATGTTTTAAATATATATTTTTTTAAATTTTTTGTTAATTTTTTTTCTAATATTATTCCAAAGGACGTGTTGATTGAGACGAACGAGACGTTCGCCTGATAGTAATTATACGCTTGCCTTTATCAAGTACACCCTATTCTAGAATGAAACCGGATTGGTTGTATTGTGCTTTTATGTTGTAATTTTGGCCCTCAAATATGCAAGGTTTATAAATGAAATATCTAATTCAACATTATTTTACAGATAAAAGTTATACAGCAGTGGCACAGACGACGTGGGAGAGAGGTCTTAAAGGCAGACAGGTATTTAATTCCTTATAATTTTCGTCTAGCTCAGTAACTTCCCTGCTGAAGCCTATGTGATAAAAAGAAGCCTGTATGATAACTGTTGATACCAGTTTTCGCTTCGAATTAGTCGCTAAGCCCTATTGGGCTCCTTGAGACGTTTCGAAAAGAAATGCGACTCACTGCGAGAGCTTATTACCGCATGCATCACATATTCGCGTATGAGGCGATCAGCTGAAGTTTAAACCACTATATTCGTGCCCACATATTATTATATAGTTGTCTACATCCGTTAAAAAATCGTCACTTATAATTAATAGTGTTTCAATTCGAAAATCCTAGTCAATTTCTTGTGTCATGTCTCTCTCAAGGGCAACAGGCGAAGACACCAAGCACGAACATTTTTAATCTATTTATGCAGGTCTCTATCTACATCAATAGTTCCTTTCTTTGTGGACTTATTTTTCTTCAAACTATATTTTCCATATCGTTAATCTGGTATACCGTTGTACGTTATATTCAGCAGCTAACTATATAGTATTTTGGTTATAGGTAAGTGCAAGATAATATTGACATAAGGTATAAAAGAAGATCGCATAGTGGAGCACCAGAGTAATGTCAGCACTGCAGCCGTGGGATGGAACAGGTTAGTCAAAAAAATTATCCTATAATTGACTAATATACAACCTCAAGTACCGGTAGATTTAATCTAAAGCTATAAATTACTAGAAACGTACCTAATAATTTCCGTAAATTACTACTACAAAGTTTCCTACTAACCAGTTGCAACTAGGATATTAGTTTTAATCTACATGCGTATGTTATAAACTTGCAGAATTAGTTTGTTACATTAAATAAAATGATTATGTACATTGGTTGTATGTTAAAAGGGATTAAAGATATTTTTGGTAATTTTTTCCCTTGTTTGTTTTTGGAATTTAGCAAGCTCTATGCAATGAGTTTAGTCTGAATAAGAGGAATACTGTGTAACTTACTATTTATGTATTATCGGGATATCCCAATCCAATCTTTTGGCACTGCACTAATAATACTTTTTTTTTCTTAGAAGATTATCACATTAATATATATTATTTACACACGCCTTTTATTACACATTTTGTAACACATTTCGATTGTTTTGTGAGAAATTTACACGTAAAAAACAGAAGAGTGTCGCGCGGTGCAAGCGCGCGCGCCGTCTCACTGCTGACTACAGTTTCCATCTAATTCATGATTTCAAGCGCGTGAGACGTACAGTACGCGGCAGAAGTTTCTGCATCTAATTTTAAGTAGATTAATTATCTTAGTCCATACTGGCTCAATAGCTTAAACGGAAAAGGAGGTGGTCATGAACTTAAAAGGAAATATCAATTAACTTTCCCTCGACAGAGGAGATAATAGAATGTTTTTAAGTTAAGCAATACTAAATAAAAGACATTAACACTACACACAATAATTATGATATAGTTATCAACAATATATTTTGTATTTGTTTGATATCCACTTACATTTATTTTAAGTTCAATAATAGATTGTTGGTCAAATACAACAATGTGATTTTGTGGAAAAATACCTAGAAATCAGTTTTTTGGTTTTAATTTTATTCACACAGTTGCTTGTAGTTGACTGTACGTCGGCTATAAATAAATTGCGTCCGACTACCAGCTGTGTCGCCATTAGGGATAGATCAATGTTTATTATGGAGTTAATTCTTAACTCAGTTATGGTATTTGTCGATGGTGGGTGAGATAAATGATATTGTTAATAGATATTGATTACTTGATGTAGGCTGATCCCCTGACGAGGAAGTTCGTAGCAATATATGATATAAATATATTGATATGAATCTGACAGCCAGTATTAATGTAATTGATATTTCTAAATTATTAAAAAACTAAATATATATTCTACCTGGGTGAGTACTAGTTAAAGGCATAACAGGATATATGTATCTTTTAAAAATAGCTAGTAGGTAAGTGTTATTTACTTATTATTTGTTTATAAAAAATATCATAACTCATAACATTTTTGTCGCCTATTCTTTCGCAAATTGTTAAACTTGTCTATTACTAAACTAATTTCTGTTGGCACATCATATTATGTGACACTGAATTCATAATCAGCTCATTCTGAAACAATTGTTACAAATAAGAACTAACCTCAAGTCTTCACGTTAAAGTTGTTATTTGAACGATGTATGTTCAGTAGAACTCAATTCTGTTAGTCTACACAAAGCTAGTAGAATGTGTATTGACATGCAAATTGTGGTCTGAAGAAATCTGTACTTGGTTTTGAAGTGTTTTGTAAAGTACAATAACTGTTTTTAGGTCTGTATCCTACTACAACATGTACTATCAAATCGATATTTAACGGGAAAAATTTAAAATGGTGGTGAAACAATCATATTGGCTTGGCGTTTTTGACATTTATAATAGTAGTTTTATTAGGGATGAAAGTATAGATATGGATCATGTGGTGCGCAGAAAATAAATTAATATAAAAAATATTTCTGACTACTCTTTCAATGATTATTTATAAAGGTTTTAACTTCGCACCCAAACCATGAATGAATGAATGAACACTTTATTGTACGCCAAAATAAAGAAAATTACAGCAACAGAAAAATTACATTAAAATGAATTGTACAATGGTTGGTCTTATTGCTTCGTGGGGTAGCGCAATATAGTGCTCTAATTTACCATGCACTGACGTTGTCTTTTTGAAATGTGAGTTGTTTTACGAAGTCATTTTAAGCATTTTTATTTAAAGTTGTTAATTAATACGTTTTTTTAAATAATGATTGAGTAAAGAATGATTAAATGTGAAGCGAAGATTTTGTCTATTATTATACCTGCACGTATGCGTGAAGCTTAACGAATAACAAAGATGTCACTTCCGTTTGTTTGAATATAAGCACTGCTAAAGTACGACAAATAAGGTCATGAGGTTAACAGTCTAAAGTCGGTGGTTATTGTCAATATGTTAGTTCTGCCGTCACAACTTATGAAAGATCAATACCTCTTTTAGTGAGGTTTAAAGTCTGAAAAATCGTTGTCTATATTTATTATTCCCAAAATAATTTAATTATAGTTTTAAGTTTTATTCAAGTTTGGCTCAGTAAAGCTCATATAAACGTGAACTTAAAACTAACGCGCCTATTTACTGCAGGCAGGGGCTAATATTAAACTCTTTATTAAGTATTCGATTTAAGGAGAACCCCAGCGAATATAATAACTTCCTTAAGCATTGTATGTTATCTAAATAGCAGTAAAACAAAAATCTTCCTTAAGATTCTGTATCACCAGCTACACCAGTTATAGCCGTGAAGACACTGTAACGGCTAAATTAGCCGCAGTTTGAGGGGACTATATAAAATTACGAGGGTCATCTCTCAACTTTTTAGGGATCGTTTGGGTCGGTGATGAAACATTCTAATTGTTCTGCTGGTTTAACGTTTGTATTATGTCGCTGTTTTATGTTGAGTATCTTCTTTAAGAAACAATGCAACTAAAAATATTAATAAAATTATAATGTTAGATACAATTATGGGTATTAATTTTATCGACATCCGAACATCGTGCGTAAATAAAATAATTTCGTGCAAGATTTCGATCGATATAATATAAATTGTTCATCTAATTATATCGAACGAGCCCAAAAACTACGAGTTTATTGTCTTTTTCGATTCTATCGGATTACTTATCCGGTCTATCGCATCTCTTGTTTGGATCTAACATAAAGTTGCTATGTTTACTTTCCGCTACCTTCTTCCGAACCTAGATATCATAAAGGGCCAAGGATATCATAAAAAGGTTCCTTGTGTCAAGTTTAAGAGTTTCTAAGGGCTCCTCTTGGCTCCTTTTTTAGATCATTACCGTGGCAACATCATTGAATTGTCACGCAGCATTAAGCAGTATGTAACTGCAAATGTAACCGTTTAGGATTGCTTTACGTTGACCTGTCTATTAAATTTTACGACTTTCATCATCATCATCATTTCAGCCATTTGAAGTCCACTGCTGAACATAGGCCTCCCCAATTGCTTTCCACGTAGATCGATTCTTTGCCGCCTGCATCCACCGGCTCCCCACCGCCCTGACCAGATCATCTGTCCATCGCGTTGGGGGCCGCCCTCTACTACGTTTGCTGATTCTTGGTCGGTCCCATCGGTCGTCGGTTCCTTGAGCTATGTGCCCCGCCCACTGCCACTTCAGCTTGCAAACGCGCTTCGCAAGCTTTTATGATTTTATGAATTGTGTATATAGGCTATAAGTAGACAGTTAAAAATCGTAAGTAAAAATTTTTTTCTTCTTTTTAGGGCATTTAAATAAAAGCTTTCTTAAAAATGTTTTTTGTTTAATTTATTTATTAATCTTTAGTCATCGCTAGCAAGGTTTTTGAGTCTGTTCATCCCATTCAAAGCATCATTGTCGCAAGGTTCTACAAGTCCTTTCATTTGATACCCATATTGTAGAAATTCATTAACAATGACTGTTCCGTCATCTTGGATGGCGAACTAATCGTGTATTGTCATCCAATCTAAACGTGCATACGAAATTTCAGCTTAATCTGCTTCAAAATCTGGTCGCAAGATTCCATATTTAATGCAAACAGCACTCAATATTTTAGGTACCCTCCTAAATTCAATTCTATATTGTGACGACCTATATTGCCTGGAGGTCATTTTACCTGCACCCCTGAGGTCATGGGTTCGAATCCCGCACAGGACAAATATGAGGTGTGTATGGTGTACCCCCCCGACTGGGTCTCCACCTTGTCGTGGTGGGGGGGCTGAGTACCTCCCGGTAGGGCGCAGGAGGCGCTAGGGAAAAGGCAACACCCAGAGACCGACGACTCTGGGTGCCCTTAGTACTGACTACCGGGGGGGAAACTAAGAGGGACCTGTGGAGGGCGCAGTGGGCGGGCCAGGAGGGCCCGCTCAGCAGCGCCAGGAGGGTCTAGGCAGTGGGGGCAGGAGGCCCCTGCTGTCTAACCATGGACCCTCCGGGAAGTCGGCCACACACGCTATGGTCGCAAGGGGAGGTAGGAGGGGCGCGTCCACCGCGCCTCTCTGAGGAGGTCCTCCCGGTTTTGGTCCGGGGGACGTTGGCCGCAGGCGGGGTGTCAGAAGCTGCAACCCAGGTACTGGCCCTCGCCTCTTTCTCAACAAGCGGCGGGCGTCGTCGGAAGATTTTTAGTGGGTATTACTTGGCGGTCGTGTCTGCCGGTGGTGAGTCCCACACCCCCTTTCGGTCCCCCTTTGGCCGGAAGGCAGTGCGTAAATGCATTTTGTTACCGACGTAAAAAAAAAAAAAAAAAGGTGTGTATGGTGTATATGAACATAGACATGTCGTAGTGTTCTGATCCAAATGTTTTACCAATATAGAGTATGTATTTACAAAATAAAAGTACCTAAGTATGTTTATTTGTTATTTTGTATCCACACGAATTCTTGATGATACTGTTATAACTAATTATTTAGTGTAATTGTGAAAGAATTAATATTATTATGTTGTGTGTGTCTTCTGTCTGTTTGCCCACTGCCACTTCAACTTGCAAATCCGCCTCTGTCCGTCAATTCTCTAACGGATTTCCTCATTTCTGATTCTACACATAGAAACACTCCGAGCACTTTATTATCCATAGTCAGGCACCAAGTCCCTATATCGTACGTCATCAATGGCAAAACACACTGATTGAAGACTTTAGTCTCGAATTAAATTAGGGACTTTTTACAGCCTGTATATATATTACACAAATGTAAAACTGATTAAGCCAATATTCATTGCGGGCGGGTGTACAGGGATCCTTCCATCATCTTTGGAGCCCAAGCCAACCTCAACTGCAAGTGGTGCACCTGCCTATCAACAGACGAGGCTCTGGCGAACATAGAAGTGCCCGGTAAGCGGCAATAGGCTCGCCATCACTTACGTGGGACCCAACAACACTATTGGCAAAGTGTGGTATATTATGCCTCTGCCTACCCCTTCGGGGAAACAGGCGTGATTGTATGTATGTATGTGTTTTATGTTACCTTTCAAACTTTAAATCACTCGTATTATTTCTAGCCTAATCCCGGTTGCCCCAGACTAAAGGACAGGGTCGGCTCACTGATCTAACCAGATATTGCTGAACTTCAGTTATTATAAAGAGCGATTGCCATCTGACCTCCACAACCCAAAGGAAAACAAACTTTAAATCACAGATTTTAACAAAAACTAGTTTATGTGTGACTTACCATTCAACTTGCAGAAACTACCCATTTATTCGGTCTTTGAAACAAATTTTACTAACTTATCGACAAAAAATAAAGACTAAGTTCGAACTCAATTTTCATTTTGAATTATATCGCTGGGCTATGAATAACAAACTTCTTACGGTTGTAGTATTGCTTGATTTCAGCAATGCTTTTAATTCAGTCGATGCTGATATCTTTCTTGCCATATTGGAATCCGTTCGCGTGTCTGATCTAGCTCTTGGGTGGTTTAAATACAATCTTTCAGATTGCACGCAGTGTGTTCGCCATAATGATACAGTCTCTGCTTGGTGTAATATTTCTTCAGAGTGCTGCAGGGTGGAGTCCTTTCCCCGTTGCTTGTCGAGTTATCGCAAGGCTCTGAATTGGCTTCCTATTCGAAGACGCAGAGACTCTCGTATTCTATGTTTACTGTACAATTCTCTTTTTAAGGTTTTCTTTTATTCATGCGCCTGATTCCTCATATAGGTCGAGTCTCCTTTTACCTTTGAAATTCCCCTCTTATAACTCCGATTTTTTTTTCTATTCGTTTTATGTGCATGCGGTTGGTTGTGGAATGCGCTGCCAGTCGTTATTCGCACTTCCAAAAGTGTTTTAATTTTTAAAAAGGCAATAAAGGAACATTTGCTGCCTGCTAGTTGTACCTTTTATCTAATTGTTTAATTTTAGTATGTTATTGTTTGTTTTTAGTCTCTAATAATATTTTATTTTGTGCACGTGTCTACTTTGTAATTTTTTTTCCCTTTTTCGGTCTGCTGGAAGAAATTCCTTTTAAGGATAAGCAGTGCCGTTATATGTGCATAAATTGTTAAATAAATAAAAAAATAAGTGAAATATCAAATTTTCTATAAGTAAATGAGAACGCGAGAACTTATTAATATTTTACTTCCTGTTAGAACCTTTCGCTATTTTCTTCGTCATCATCATGAAAGAGGCCGTATCTTTGTTGTGGAGTACTTAGACCTCATGAATATCTCCCCCATTGCGTTATCTGAGCAGTGAACCAAAAGCGTTATTGTTTCATTATAAATCGTGGTCCATTAGCGGAATTACTAAGATTTTGCAAACAGTTGTTATGATAGAGCGCTCGATGGATTTGAACAGTATGTGATTGCATGATTATTACAATAGGTTGATAACTTGATCTAAATTGTGGCAAGTCGAAAATCTGGGATAGAAGATATACCTACTTTACTACGAAAATAAAGTATGAAGACATTAAAGAATCAGAAATAAACTGGGAAGATTTTCTTAAGCTTCAGAGCTGAAGAAATGACTATAATTAATAGATTTTTATTAATTTATCAGTCTAGATATGTCTTTGAAGTAAACTTTACTGCATTTGAGGTACTTTCATCTTCTTATCTCAACATTCGAATAAGGGTTTTGTTCTGATCATATATTTACCGCACTGTCACACGCTGACGTGGCTATTGCGGGAACCCTAATAAATCGTGAATACACCCTCATGTTGGTCCAGTGATTCGTAGGGATTTTTTGTAGAAGGCAGTATTTGAAGCGTCCTTCAAAAAACAAACATTTAAATAATGCAAGCAGAATGGAAACTCTTTTTAATTACTTCGCTGTAATATTAGTTAATGACAGCCCTTATAAATATTTTAAGACTTTCCATTTTCTTATTACAACGCATCATACAGTTAGTAACAAAGGCATAACAAAAAGCAAACAAACCTAAGAAATGAAAGAAAAGAAACCTGATATTTTGTCACACGCTTAGATATCAATTACTAGCTATTACTCTACCGCCTCTGACGTAGTTTACCTTCAACTAAGTGCTATTTAAAAACCGTCATCTTGTTGCAATTAAGTAATCTCAGAGATTCTTGTGCTCTAGGAAATTTCTCACAAGTGGTACTTTAATTAGTTTCAGGTTGTTGCAAAATAATGAGAAATCTCTTAAGATATTCCTATAAGACTTCTTTAAAATTACTATTAACAAATAGTAATGAAAGGATTGGTGGATTTTTTATTATTATATATACAAATTTGCGTAGATAATATTCTTTTTTTTTAAATGTGTTTAATAATACACTCCTTGTCTTATTTTTAATTGAGCCCTTATATTCAACGGGTTACATGATATAAATGATACTAATACATTATACAGATAAGAAGGAAAAATTTGACCAAATTTAAATCTTGCCGATATGTACAAATTGTACAACTATGACAAATTACCTTTTGGCTTTTTTTTACATTTCGGATAAAACCGTTTTACTTGCATTGGAAACAGAAACATTTGCACTTTGAAGATTAATATTTCTCTCTCAGATGCCGTTTTTGAATGCTCGAGAGGTACTCTAAAAAAATTATTTTTACTGATTTTATTTTCCCACTTCGTCAGTATAATTAATTTTATTAATTATTTCATTTTATCCTTAAATAACATATATTGACTCGCTGGCTATATTGCTTTTGTTTATTTGCCCGAAAATGCCGAGAGCTATCCAAAACAAAGATTTTCCCTAAAGTGTTTTTGCTTCTATAGAATAAATATAATTTTAATTGTTTTAAATATTATCAATCATAATGAAAAAAAATATTTCTAATTCTTACGACTAGAGCCTAAACCAGCAGATGAGTTAGTTAAATTAACGATTTTTTAATTCATTTTAGCTTCTCTTTTTAGCCATTCTCGACTAATCTGTTGCAGGTCTCCTAAAAATTCCGCCATCTCACTTGATATTTCGCCACTTGCATCCAGTTCACCCCTGCAGTCTTCTTGACGTCTTTCTTCCTCTACTTTCTGGTCTTCCTCTGGGTCATTTCTCGCCCGAGGTTTTCTACACCCATATCCTTTAATGTGTATAGGGATTCTATCAAGACCTAAGGAGCCCAAGCCAACCTCACCTGCAAGAAGTTTTTTTTATTTTATTTACGCCGGTAACAAAATGCATTTACGCACTGTCTCCCGGCCAAGGGGGGACCGTGAGAGGTGTGTGGGACTCACCACCGGCAAACGCTACCGCCAGCAGTAATACCCACTAAAAATCTTCCGACGACACCTGCCGCTTGTTGAGAAAGAGACGGGGGGCCAGTACCTGGGTTGCAGCTCTGACAGCTCGCCCGCGGCCAACGTCCCCCGGACCAAAACCGGGAGGACCTCCTTAAGAGAGGCGCAGTGGACGCGCCCCTCCTACCTCCTTGTGCGACCATAGCGTGTGTGGCCGACTTCACGGAGGGTCTATGGTTAGACAGCAGGGACCCCCTGCCCCCACTGCCTAAGAGCCCGCTGCGCCCTCCACAGGTCTCTCTTAGATTCCTCCACGGTAGTCAATACTAAGGGCACCCAGAGTCGCCCATCTCTGGGTGTTACCCTTTCCCTAGCGCCCTCTGCGCCCTACCGGGAGGTACTCCTACCACGACAAGGTGGAGACCAGTCGGGGAGGAATGAATGAATGAATGAATGAATGAACACTTTATTGTACACCAAAAAAAAGAGAAATATAGCAATTGAAAAATTACATTAAAATTAATTGTACAATGGGCGGCCTTATTGCTCACAGCAATTTCTTCCAGGCAACCTTGGGATGGACAGGACATGATAAGAAGTATACACGTAGGGTAGCGCAATAGAGTGCTCTAATTAACTATAATTATGATGGTATATATAGCCTTATAAATAACACTTAAAGAGAACCACGAATTCAAATTAATCAAACCGTAACAGCAATAAATATTCACATAAATATTGCACAAATTTGCATTTAGGTACTAGTATATCACGAAATTACAAAGAGAAATTACAAATTATATGGAAAGACCTTAGCTACTGGACAAATAATGCGTCCAAATCCGACTTTTAAAAACATCTAAGGACTTAGCCTTTCGAATATACACTGGGAGTTCATTCCAAAGTCGCACAGCTTGTACAGTGAAAGAAGCATCATAAAAGTGAGTGACGTGCATCGGCATATTTAGTATTAAGTTATCCGCTGACCTTAGGTGCTTACAATGATTAAGATGCAAAAAACTAAATTTATCTTTGAGATAGTTAGGTGCCGAAGGGTGAAATAGAGTAAAGTATAAAAGAGAAAGAATGTGAGCATTACGGCGAAGTCGAATAGGCAGCCACTCAAGCCTGGAACGAAATTCAGAGACGTGGTCATACTTTTTTATGCCAAACACGAATCTGATACAGAAATTCTGAAGCCGCTCAAGCATACTCAACTGGTCCTGTGTGATATCCAGATAGCTAACGTCTGCATAATCAAGAATGGGGAGAAGCAATGACAGGGCAGTGGTGCACCTGCCTTAACGGATATCTTAAAAAAATAATTGTAACTAAACAAGTGAAACTATCACGCCTAAGTATGCAGCTAGTTTGAAAAATACTAAATATACTAACAAGGCGCTAAGCCTTGTATTATTGCAGCTTATTTTAATACTTCCTTCCTTTTAATGAGTCCTTTACCCTTTAGGCTATCCGTCTCTGGAATTCCTTACCTGTTTCCATTAGACAGGCTCAGACATTAAACTCTTTTAAGGAGCGGGTGAAGTCTTACTTTTTGAATATATCTGATTAGTTGTTTGTATCAGTTTTTTTAAAAATATTATATGTATATAGATATTTGTATATAGATATATATATATATTTTATGTATTTGTGTATTTTATTCATATTTAACAAATAGTTTTAGTGTTTATTATTTTTTAAAGTTAATGTGCTCTGCCTACTGCTATCCTGTTCTCTCCTTTGCGTCGGGTTGTCTGGAAGAGATCGCTTTTAGCGATAAGACCGCCTAGATTGGCTTTAAATTTAATTTTTCTCTTAATATTGTAATCTGTAGTTTTTAAGTTTCTTGGCCAATAAAGAGTATATCTATCTATCTATCTACTCCTATATGAATATCGGAGACAGGCGTGAATGTATGTATATCCTTTTACCTCACGAGATATATTTGCGGGCTATAGTCTATGCAGGACACAGCCCAACTAGTAACTATAACACGGGGTTATTTTAAATGAAATAGTAAGACGCTTTTTCTTTAGTGGATTACTTTAATATTCAGGAAGCTCTTCCCAGTGCAAAAATAAATTCATCATTA
Organism: Musotima nitidalis; assembly: GCA_949126915.1. Classification (NCBI taxonomy): domain Eukaryota; kingdom Metazoa; phylum Arthropoda; class Insecta; order Lepidoptera; family Crambidae; genus Musotima; species Musotima nitidalis. Next base: position 1,774,901 of record OX421431.1, read on the forward strand.
TCATATATGAATTGAATATTTTTTATTCACATTTAAATTTTTGGCGTTTCTTGAATGTTTGAAGAACATTACAATGCAATCAATCACGCTAAATGCTGACATCATTCTGTTGATTCTACTTCAGCGCAGTTCATAATCTAATAATATTGGTCTATGTGACAATGTTTTTTTTGAATGTTCTGACAACCAAATTTTATAAAACTCTTTGCGACTTCTAAGGGTATTCCCAGTTTGAAAAAAATGGATAAAAATAATAATGAATAGATGCTAAACAGACGTATTGTAGAAATCATACATTCCGTAAATTTAAGAATTTACTTGACTAAATATTAGCACGTTTTCTTTGAATTAATTATGTATGTATCTAATCGTAGCTCTAATATGTGTATATGATAATTACTTACTTAGTCTGCACCAGCAAGGTTCGAATGGATTCGGGGTTTTCGCTCATTCTGCTCATTATCTTGAGTAGGTGCGTGATTGTGTTTTGTTAATAAAGGAAGCGAGCAGTGCTGTTATAGGATGATAAAACGATAACTTAGTGTAGGAACTGAAAATAAATCTCCTCATACACACGACTTAAAAAACTTCGCTAATATTATACATCTGAAATTTTGGCCATATAATTTATCTAAATTATTTGATTTAAATAAGATAAACACAAGAGCACAGAACCAGGTGCTCCGTGACAATATTATACCAATCTGTCGCCAGAACCGCTACCCATTGACGATGAAAAATTGCCAATTGTACAACGTTGATTGAATAAGAAGTGAAAATTAAGGCTTGATACTGATTTTGTACCCTTGAGTACCCTTCAACGGCCAAGTCACACAAAACTAACGAACTAACTTGGCAGGATTTTGTCTAGATTTCATTACTTTTTAAAGATGAACAAGCAGCTCCATCGAGATTTGGCTAGTTTTTTTACAGAATGTTTTTGGTGGGATTTCACTTCTTTTTGTAGAAACCTTATCTTTTTTGACATCAAATGAAGCAGCTAATCAAACAAAATATTTTTTGTAAAGGCGGTATGTCAATTTTTTTAATAGTTTGGTTGGGCTGTTGTGTTTTCTAATCAGGGTCACCAGGGGACTCCAGATCTTCGATTACCGTAGTTTTTATAATTTTCCCTTTATGTGGCTATTAAACACTAACTCTGTACCAAATTTCAGCGCTCTGAGTTTATGGGAATGGGAATGGGTTCTTATTTGATGATCATGAGTAGGTGAGTGAGTGAGTGTGTGTCATAAATGCGAAACTTTGCTTTCGCTTAACTTCGGAACTATAAGTCCCACAGACTTGAACTTTTGGATTTGAAGTATGTTATCATAGCTTACTGAATGATGAAATTTAAAGATTTCTGCGTTCTGGTCTTATCCAAAGGATCTCAAATGGGGGCCTGAAAATGCGGCGAAATGGTACAAGTAAAGGATGGTTAATTAATTTTAATTAAAATTTTGACGAACGATATGGCGTGTGTGCTTACTGTACAATCAAAAACCAAAAAAGAATTGCTCTTCACACCCTATTCTGCATTAGAGGCTCTTTTGTTTCAGATTATGTCGTCATGACTTTGGAGCCAGTTTTTCAGTGTTTCTGACTTGATTGTGATCAAGTTGTAACCAGAAACTAAGTAATGTATGCAGGATGTCATCAGCCTTATCGTATAATCGTGAACTCAATATGTGGTATTGGCTATGTGCTTCAGCAGTCTTGTGGGCTTCAATTAAGCATGCCCTCGTCTGAAACGAAGTCAATCAATTAAAACTTATTTATTTTTCTTTTTTTTTTACTATATGAAGGCTGAAGGCGCGGTGCTATGTCTATAACATGTCTAAGAGACACACACAGTACAAGAGCACAGTTAGTTCGCAATATCAAAATGAGCATACACCGAAAAATAAGAGTATCAAAACTGTCTTCTTGTAAATCTAATATTAGATGTTTTACATACATGCTTAGATTATATTTGCACTCGAACCGAATCAAATCAATTCGAGTTGCAACTCAAGTCAGACGCCATATCAACTAGAGTTACTCGAGTTAAAAAATAACCGACTCGTCCTATCGCATACTGTGCAGTGTGAGTCATCACAATTAGCAATTCACAATTCAGTTGTATGAAAGCGTTTGCTAATGCAATCTTGATCAGTTTTTCAGAAATAACGTATCCTTGTTTTCGACATTTTATTGCATCGACTAAAATCTATCTTTTTGTAGCATCACATGACAATACTGTAGACTCTAGTCTACACTAATATTATAAAGAGAAAAGATTTGTATTTTTGTATGTAACGAATAAACTTAAAAAGTGCTTGACCGATTTTAATGATTCTTTTTCATTAGAAAGCTACATTATTAGCCTCAGTGATAATATAGGCTAAAATAGGCTAAATTTTAATTTGGAAAAAAATAGGGTTCCGTAAAATATTTGGGTTTTTCGGACACAAAGTGTAAAAAATCAACTAGAACAGTTACTCATTTTGCATACGCTGCCTAAACTGTAAAAGATAGAACTACAACATGTGCTAATTAATTGTAGCTATTAATATGCTATTAATCCTTATCAAAATAAATTATTTCATCACTAAGTGCAGTTTATGTAGATAATATTTGGTCTTGGAATGATCAAAATTGGACGTTTGGTTTTCAAGTTTAATTATTTCGTTTAATTATTTCGCCCTATCACGGGTCGGGGCTCCCAACCATCAGTTTATTTTGTTACCTGAAAATAATTTAACGTCAAATGTTGTTTATGGAAAAGCTCTACAATAATCGCTTTAGTTATCTATCGCAAAACAACAGGTTGCACTCCGGGACTGCTGGTAGGAGTGAAAACATTAAATATTTTCATCATACATCATACATTCAAATATTTTCATCATTAACCACTTTAACATCCACATAAAGACAATCTATGCAGATGCATTCTCTAAACGGCGTATCATATCAGTTTTTTATTTTGACGCTTTCAAGTGCTATGTAATAGTTTATGAAATATAGAACTTTTTACTTTATTTTTTACTTTTACTTCATAGTAAATACACAGAAGTCCCACTATCTAACAAAACCGTAGTAGACGGGGTTTGAACTATCAGCTTTCTAATTTCAAAGCAAGCAGTCTAATTGCTATAATATAAGGCCGTGAAAATCTTAATCGGTACAGCGAACATTCTGCAAACTAAATCAACATGGCACTGATAAACTCAATTTAATATTATTTTTACAATATAATTATGTATATTTTGTAATATCAAAAAAATTATAGTGATTTAAAACACATTGCCTAGTGGCAAGGAGCATATTCTCCAAGTCCTACTAAATCAAATACTGTAAACAGTAACATTTGTAAATGTTTTTTTCTTGGAACGTCCGCTGTTGTGTAATGAGAGTTATTCTAAGTATTGCAATAAGGCGTGATGTTTCTGTTAACACGCATTTTTACATTTCCTACTGGCCACAGTGAAGTTAATGATGGTATGGACGAAGCTTCTATGTTCGTCCCTATGTTTCCTTATCTATTTAACGAATTCTGTGTAAATTGTAGACCGATTTCGGAAATTTATAAGAGTAATATATACTTTAATATTTTTTATCCTTTCTAATAAATAATAAAATCTTTTTTTGACATGAAAGATGATTTAGCTTTTTTTAATTATACTAAAATTATTAATACTAAAGTTACTGAAATCAACATTAAAACTAATTATTCCTTTTTTATTTCTAGCGTAAGTACATTTTTTAAGATTTCATATTGTTACTATTTCCTGAAGATACTACGAGTCTTATTGATTCTGGATCTAGTTTTAAGGGTTACAAGACGTAGAGCGGAGTCCGTCAGAGTCAGAGGTCAGACTATCTCAGAAAGTTGAAATATTCACAGATTATATATTTCTGTTGCCGCTATAACAACACATTTAAAATATAGTATGTAATGGGTAATGTTTTTGCTCGTTTTTGCTTGCTATTATTTTATTATTTATATACATACATAAAATCACAATTAGTCAAGGCTACAGATATAAATATTTAGTTATATACTCACTTCAAAAATAATCAATTTCAATAAAATAAAACAATTCTTTATGCTTCAATGGATTTTTTTTACGTATTTACAGGTGATGGGCACGAAACCCATCGTGTGCGAGTCGGACTCGCACTATGCTGGATTTTTTTGGATACGCAAATTTATTTTGTTCCATATGGAAATCAGTTCCGTTTACGACGGAATTTGTACAAAGTGATAATTAACCCTAAATTTGTGTTAAAAAAACCGCGATTTAAATCCCTAAATTATGTTTTATTTGTACTGGTGTGTCTGTCTGTATTATTAAAATTTAACCACTTTTTACTAAATGCATTATAGATGTATAAATTGTCTGTTTGTTTGTTCTGTGTCGCGCATTGACGTTAGTTTTAACTTTAAATAATTATTAATAAGAAAGATATAGATATAATAATAAGAGAAATAATAATAAAAGAAATATTAATAAAAGTAATAATATTAAAAGAAAAAAATGGTTGCCTGTAAAGTCGTTTTTACGGGCGAAGATTTTACGTGACAACGTCTTTTTCTCGGTAGAATATTTATTGATATGAATATAATTAAATTGCACAATAGGAACAAGGAATTGAATGAAAATAAGAATTGCACAAATTTTAACTATAGAAATATATTTTGTTTACTAAAACATTGTACACTAGTGCTGCGCGCGCGGCAGACCGATCATAGTTGAGTGGGAGAGAGACGCAAGGCATTCGCCGGGCCTCTCTCTCGTTCGGTGACTCATCGTAACGTTACCGAGCGTTACACTTTTTCATAAGTGACTCCCAGCCGCAACCTAATTTAAGACGTTGTCACGTCAAAAATTATAGTGATTTAAAACACATTGCCTAGTGGCAAGGAGCATATTCTCCAAGTCCTACTAAATCAAATACTGTAAACAGTAACATTTGTAAATGTTTTTTTCTTGGAACGTCCGCTGTTGTGTAATGAGAGTTATTCTAAGTATTGCAATAAGGCGTGATGTTTCTGTTAACACGCATTTTTACATTTCCTACTGGCCACAGTGAAGTTAATGATGGTATGGACGAAGCTTCTATGTTCGTCCCTATGTTTCCTTATCTATTTAACGAATTCTGTGTAAATTGTAGACCGATTTCGGAAATTTATAAGAGTAATATATACTTTAATATTTTTTATCCTTTCTAATAAATAATAAAATCTTTTTTTGACATGAAAGATGATTTAGCTTTTTTTAATTATACTAAAATTATTAATACTAAAGTTACTGAAATCAACATTAAAACTAATTATTCCTTTTTTATTTCTAGCGTAAGTACATTTTTTAAGATTTCATATTGTTACTATTTCCTGAAGATACTACGAGTCTTATTGATTCTGGATCTAGTTTTAAGGGTTACAAGACGTAGAGCGGAGTCCGTCAGAGTCAGAGGTCAGACTATCTCAGAAAGTTGAAATATTCACAGATTATATATTTCTGTTGCCGCTATAACAACACATTTAAAATATAGTATGTAATGGGTAATGTTTTTGCTCGTTTTTGCTTGCTATTATTTTATTATTTATATACATACATAAAATCACAATTAGTCAAGGCTACAGATATAAATATTTAGTTATATACTCACTTCAAAAATAATCAATTTCAATAAAATAAAACAATTCTTTATGCTTCAATGGATTTTTTTTACGTATTTACAGGTGATGGGCACGAAACCCATCGTGTGCGAGTCGGACTCGCACTATGCTGGATTTTTTTGGATACGCAAATTTATTTTGTTCCATATGGAAATCAGTTCCGTTTACGACGGAATTTGTACAAAGTGATAATTAACCCTAAATTTGTGTTAAAAAAACCGCGATTTAAATCCCTAAATTATGTTTTATTTGTACTGGTGTGTCTGTCTGTATTATTAAAATTTAACCACTTTTTACTAAATGCATTATAGATGTATAAATTGTCTGTTTGTTTGTTCTGTGTCGCGCATTGACGTTAGTTTTAACTTTAAATAATTATTAATAAGAAAGATATAGATATAATAATAAGAGAAATAATAATAAAAGAAATATTAATAAAAGTAATAATATTAAAAGAAAAAAATGGTTGCCTGTAAAGTCGTTTTTACGGGCGAAGATTTTACGTGACAACGTCTTTTTCTCGGTAGAATATTTATTGATATGAATATAATTAAATTGCACAATAGGAACAAGGAATTGAATGAAAATAAGAATTGCACAAATTTTAACTATAGAAATATATTTTGTTTACTAAAACATTGTACACTAGTGCTGCGCGCGCGGCAGACCGATCATAGTTGAGTGGGAGAGAGACGCAAGGCATTCGCCGGGCCTCTCTCTCGTTCGGTGACTCATCGTAACGTTACCGAGCGTTACACTTTTTCATAAGTGACTCCCAGCCGCAACCTAATTTAAGACGTTGTCACGTCAAAACTGTTCTGTAATTATGATGTTGATTGGCCAGATCTGAACAAAATAATGCACCTTATTTGTGGCCGGTATAGTTAAATGGTGTGTAAAAAAATAAGGCTCTTAAGTTAATAACATAAAAGTACAGAACAGTATGTTACGCGCTTTTGAGTACACTTTGTCGCTCCGAACGTTAACCTACTTCATTGTATGGTGCACTAAAATACAAAATGTCGAAAACGACGCTATGTGGGATGTCGAAATCCTCACTATTATGTACTCTAAATACATTTAGAGAACACCATAAAACACAACACCACAACGATATTCTATCGCTTTAAACGGGTTATTACAGTGATGATAACAACAAAACTAAAATAACTGAATAAAAGCATAACAAGTTTGTTTGACAAACTTAATTTTGCAGTTGGTAGTTACTGCACAAAGTTTGTGTACAAAGTGCAGGCCAAACGCCTGTAGTCACTTCAAAGTTGGCCAGATATGAGTCGGAGTACAGGCAATTAACTAGGCTGTTTATCTTCTGCGCTGAACGAGTTGAGTTATGTTGGAGTTGCTAATCTTTTGAGCGCATTCCTTAAGAACAAAATCTAAACGTTGTTGTTATTACCATCTCTGCTTCTGTTTTATATTTAAGACTTTTTTACAAACAGAATAATATTTTAGAACTATGTATTTAGTTTTTGGCATAATTATTTCAGAAACAAACTTTTTTTATAAAAATAATACTTTGTTTCGTTCGTTTGTGTCGTCACTCCTATTGTTTATTTATCAGTAGGTTCTATAATTTCACCAAAGGTCATAAATAATTTATTATTTTTCATGTACATCTATATTCGTGTAACAGGCAGTGCAATACCATTTAAGTTTTACCTTTAATTATTATAGGCACATATGTCACGGAACTATCATCAAAGGGCGCCTTGACAGTTTCTTACCATTTTTTTCGTTTTGTTCACAGCGCGCTGACAAAACGATCACGTAATTGAACAGTGCTTATCCACCAGATCAGTCCTAGGGTCAACCGCTAATATGTCATTATAAGATCCTTTATGTTCTGACTTTTTGACTTTTCTTGACTTTTTTACTTTTGACTTGACTTTTAACCCTAATGGGTGACTAGATTTTTTACAGCAGGACGTCACACAGCTGCCTCCGCCAATCTGCACCGAGTTAACGTTATAGTAAAATTACCTGAATAACTCGCAAAAGTGGTCTGTGATGGTCCGTGCCAAATAGTGGACGTAAAATTGGCATATTGATGAATATGAATTTATCACTATTGCCATTATTTTAAATAACCTACTTATTTGTTAATTCGAACAGTAGAGCTTTAACGATCGTGCCAAATGATCGGCGCGAGTCAGAGACCTATAATTTCATAAAGCCCGCATCAAACGATGGTATAAATCAGAAGCCAGCAAAAAGCCCAGTGTTATCTCAATGCAACGAACACGGCCTCAATTTCACGCCCGCCCTGTGCGAAATGCATGTAAAGAAACTAGTTCCAGAGCTATACTTAGCTTTTATTTTGTTTATATAGGCGATATTTTTCTTTCCGGTTTTCGTATTTATTAGTAAAAAATAACATTTATAAAATAAACATGCTGAAAACGTTTAAAGTAAATTTTAACATCGTTTCTAAAGACACATAGGATATTAATGATACAAAAATGGGCAGCCGGGTCATCAAGTAAGTTTTTTTTTTCAATTTTTTAGTGTGTTGTGGTGGTTTATGTAAAATTAAGTTCACATAACTAAATTAGTGAAAAATCGGTAATTGATATATCGGTAATCGGTCTTAGTGTTGATTCATTTCGTTTGATTCTCATTTTATTGACTTAAAGGACCCCCGACGCGGCAACGCTTATTTCAAAAATGTTTATAAATCATTTAAATCTAGTTATATAAGAATATTTTACTAATCTACAGAGGAAACAATTTTTTTTTTAAATGTATATTGACTTCGGATTTACTTAATTTTTTCACATGTATGTCTTTTTATATGATTTGCGGACCCCAGTGCAACAACACACGTGTTGTTTATAAAAGCGTCTAAAGTCTATACCGCAGATATTATAAAATGAAGATAGCTTTTAAACGCCTCAACAGATTATATTGTAGCTACGAAACCGCAACAAAATCAGTCCATTCGTTTAAAAGATATGATACGGTGCCACGTGCAGACACACAGACACATTAAACTCATAACACCACCTTTTTTGGTCTGCGGTTAAAAAAGGGGTATTAAAATCTATTTATTTTGGCATATATTTTTTACACTTTACGGCGCAGTCTAGTAGACTACCGATTTGTTTAATTTTAAGCCAAATCAAATCAAATACTTTTTATTTCATAAACTATTACATAGTACTTGAAAACGTCAAAATTATAAAAAAATAACAATAACAAATAAAATATAATTATACTAAAATCACGAAGCTTAGATTCACTTGCAACCTAACAATTTAAAAAAAAAAAAAAAATATTTATGTGTAAGTGAATCTAAGAGCCAGTTCCGAGCCACCGCTCTGTAAGAAGAACTGACAAGAAACTCACAGGCTATGCTCTTTTATATTTATTGCCATTGGCATAAACATCTTCCTTTCATATCATAAACTTCTGGCGAAAACACTTGGTTCCCTAGCCATTAGGCTAGGTGAAAAACGGCAAAAAGGCTGGACAGGCCAATAAGTCGCACTGAAAGGCTAGTTGAATCTGTCCGGGAGACATGAAGATACGGCCTTTGACGGCCACGCAGCTCGTTTACCCTGCAAATGGATCGAAATTGTCATTTGACAGCCTTACATTTGCTGCTATATAACTTGGGGCCGATAATTATAGCCGTCAGTCTATATAAAATATGTATCATGCGGATGCCATACTCATTTGCAAGTAGTATTTTCGGAGGTGTTGTGTCCCCTTACACATTAGTATTAGTTTGTATGCAAATAAATTTTGTAATGGGTTTGTTTGAATACTTTAAAATAAATATTTCTATGCCAATTTTCGGAGTAATAAGTTAAGAGATATCTGAAAACTTTTTTGTTAAGAACACCAAAAGAAAAATTGAATAACAATTAAAAAGGTTAGTGTAACACACTTGTTATATCTTCCTTCCCTATCGCTTACATCAATTTCTTCTCGAAAATCTTGGGATGGAGAGAGTTTGAATTAATAAGAGAGACGAGAGTATAAAAAAGCGATAAACCATTATTATTGTTTTAATAAGCTGTTCTCCCTTGAGATCAGACATCAGGCGTGTCGACGATTTGTGATAGTCCAGGACAGAAAGCAGCAGATATTGCGCTAGCGCTACTTTGGTGGTATGTAAGTTAAAACTTATTATCATGTTTTTATACGTACATACATACCCATACATATATTCACGCCTGTTTGCCCGAAAGGTCCGTAGAGGTATAATTACACTTCGCCAATTATATTTTTGCTACCACATTATAGGTGGCGAGCCTATTACCGCTTACTGGGCTCCTTTATGTTCGCCAGAGCCTCGTCCGTTATCGGCAGGTGCACCACTTGCAGGTGAGGCTGGCTTGGGCTCTTTAGGTCTTTGTAGGATCCCTATACACCCATACGAGGGCGGCACTGAAAATTTCGGGAATCAAGGAAGTGACACAACATTACTATTTAAAAATGTATTTATTGCTTTTCGAAGTATTCTCCACGAAATTTGACACATTTTTCCGTACGATGGAACCAATCGTTGAAGCAACCATTCCATTCGGAAGTAGGGGATTCCAAAATGGCCGTTTTGTAGGCGTCCACAGCTTCTTCAGGTGATGAAAATCTCTGAACACGCAATTTATTCTTTATTTTAGGAAATGTATAGAAATCATTAGGGCTTAGGTCAGGGCTGCACGGCGGTGCGCGGCCCTGGGTGGAGTGGCTCTCTCGCTGCCGACCATCATGCAAAAGATGGTCGACAGCGAGACGGCGTGGGAGGCGATGGCCTCCTTCTGCGAAGTGGTGATGTCGCAGAAGGAGGCCGCGGAGCGGGAGAGGGAGCGGGATCCGCTCTCTCTCCGGCTACGCCGTTGGCGCAGCGGGCGGGCCAGGAGGGCCCGTCAGGCAGCGCCCGGGGGGTCTTAGGCGGCGGGGGCAGGGGGCCCCTTCCGTCTCGCCATAGACCCCCCCCGAAGTCGGCCAGTTACGCCATGGCCGCACATAGTAGGGGGGGGGGTAGGGGGGGGGGTAGGGGGGGCGCTGCAAATTGCGCCTTCCTGAGGAGGTCTCCCCGGTTCTGATCCGGGGGACGTTGGCCGCGGGCGGGGTACCAGAAGCTACAAACCCGGGCACTGGTGCCTCGCCCCTTTTCAACAGCGGTGGGCGTCGTCTGAAGTTTTTTAGTGGGTAGGACTGCGGTGGTCGCGTCGGCCGCAGTGAGCCCCACACCCCCTCCCGGTCTCCCCCTTTTGGCCGGGAGACAGTGCGTAAGCAGCATTTTTTTACAGACGATAATAAAAAAATAAAAATAATAAAAAAATAAAAAAAAATAGGGCTGCACAGCGGATGGTCTAATAATTCTATGTTTTCTTGCTCTAAAAGGTTTTTTGTTTTGCGCGGTGTGAGAACTCGCATTGTCGTGATGGAGGATGATGCGGCGATTGCAGTTCTCTTTACGGCGTTTAGAAACGACCTGTGGCAAACAAATGCTAGCATACCATTCTGCATTAACTGTTCTTTGTCCCTCAAGAGGAATAGTCGCAACATGACCGGTTTTAAGACAAACGTGGCCACCATTTATTTGCCAAACTCTGTGAACGAACAATTTTTGTTGGCTTTAACTCATTTTCAACTCCCAAACTCGTGACTGATTTTTTGTTTCGGGTTCATACGCGTATATTCAGGATTAGTCACCTGATACGATGTTGTATACAGCATTTGAGGATCCTGCGTTGAATCTTTCGAGACTTCTGACGCACCAAGTAACACGAGCCGCTTTTTGCTCTTCACAGAGCGAATGCGGTATCCATAGGGAAAACAATTTTTTTACACCGAATTGTTCATGCAAGATTATTTGTATTTGACTCATGCCAATGTCTAAACTTGTCTGAATTTAGCGATATGTCACATGTCGATCTTCCTCAGTCAGCTTACGCACAGCATCAACGTTTTCTTGGGTGACTGCAGTTTTTGGCCGACCCTGACGGGGATCATCACTGAGCTTGACACGTCCACGTTGAAATTCAGCAAACCAGCGATAAATTGTGGTTTTGAATGGGGCTTCATCACCAAAAGCAGAAATCATCCGGTCAATACACAGTTTTTGTGTTAAACCACTTCGAAAGTCATAATAAATCATCTCTCTTGAATTTTCTCGAGTCGATTTCTCAACGAATAAACAAGTTTGACTCTTGTCAAGACCGAGATTTTTTTTTTAGTATATAAATGGTATTCGATATTTAAAACCAAGTAGTTATCAATTATACAGATTTTAGTATGATAGGAACAGTGAAAATATTCCATTTCCGATACTTTTAGTGCAGCCATCGTTTATGTTTTATAGCTCATGTTAGAACCTACGATTAGATAAGCATTATAATCTTGGACATATATACCTAAGACATGTTGGACCGTTCCTACATTTATACATATTTTGTGTGCAACTTATGCAAATTGCAATTTAATTGTGGTGTCGGGTTAATATTGAGATGAAATTTTAACACATACTACTTCTAGCCCCAAACTAAATCGAGCGTATACTATGGCTGTTAAAACCATATTAATACAATTTTAAGGTGGTGTGGAAAGAAAAATAATCTTAGTGTTACAGATCAAGAAGTTACTTTGCCTTGTTCTTGAAATGATGACCTATTTATTTTTACCAGTTTACTTAAAGTGCTCTTTTGTCGCATTTTTCAAACACCAGCAAATGAACGTTAACTATTTCTATAACATTATCAATTAGCGATTATAAAGCTTTAAGGTATGGCATAAAACCATGGCTATCCTATAAAGATAATTGCGAATGTCTATTAAATGCCTACATGACATTAATACGTATAAGATACATACATATTGTATATTTTGTACTCAACCAGTTCTGAAAAGAATTGGGTGTAATTTAAAAATGTGCTAAATGAGCTTTTTAATTCGATATAATATTTAGCATTCTTGCGTTTTGAAATAAATTTAAGTTGGTATGTACACTGTATACTAAATATGAATAATAGAATCTGATCAACACCACATACAAATTTGAAAATTCCCTCTTGCCAAGGTCCTCTTACGATCCCTATGGTCGATACTGGAACGCTAAGAGCGTGCAGTCAAATTTAGGCAAGTCAAAATCTACGCGAGGCGATAGTCGATTGCACGCTACACAATGAATTTGCATCTTTGTGCGTAAGCGCTTTTCGGAGCATCGACTAGTAGGGCAAAATAAATTTGATACATTGATGTGCGCTATTGTAAAGTGCCACCAAGAGATGTAACAAACGCATTCTCTCGGCGGCCGCACCTAACATAGTGAAATTTTGGTTGTAAAAGTTTACACACATGTTTTAGACACTATACCACTAAGATCGATTATCAACATGGCTCATTAGGTACCTGATGTGAAGCTAACCCTGAATTTGGTAATACCAATCGTAGTTGGTATTAACGGTGCCGTTCAATTCCTATAAAATATTTTATGTTTACGCTATCGCTTTATATGCATATGCATATTGGGCGCAGAATATGAACCTTTTTTTTCAACTATTCCCGCACAGTACAGAACTACAGACCATCAGAAGATGCGCCCAAAAAATAGTGTTCTTTGTTTATGAAAATCCAAACCTTTCCACAACGATGCCTTGTGACATCTGATCAGATCTGACAGTTGATGACAAACCTTTACAAATTCTGACAAAAAACCCATTTGCTTTTATTTCTTTATTATTGTACAGCTCATATCTCTTTCAATGTTGCTAAAAAAATTATCGAATTTCAATTTTGTGTCTGAACGTTTGACGAATCTAAATGATCATGTTGATCTTAAAGACAAAAAAGTATATTTTATTTTTCTGCTGCAGTTGCTCTATAGCTGACCGATCATTTCGTATGTAGAGTAGAGATACATTTGACACATTAGTACAAAGCTAAATGAGTTGATGCTAACATGACTCTTGATAATTCAATAGCCACAGGGCTGACAGGGCTGGGCGTCTGTCACAGGACAGACGGTCAGTAATTAAAAAGCTGAATTGTAGTACCCGTGGGTTATAGAAACCAAGAAAAGTCAAAAAGACCACTCGATTACATATGAATAACTGGAACATATTAAAAACTTAATTTTGGACCTTTTCGCTTGCCGGGCCTTCGCTGCAGACCTTGCATTTTTACAACAACTATATTTTTTGCGTTTGTTACCCATGACTAAAATTATATCAGTGTTATTTCAAAAAATACCTTAAACACTACCTAAATCATGCGTTTATTTAAACAGTGTCCACAAATTTAAACGATGTTTAAGGTATATTGAACTTTCTATATTACAAAACAGTGTTTAGCAAATGATTAGTTAAAACTGCTTCTAAGCGATACGTTCATTCAACGGGCTTTCATTCATCCTTTCACACTCCGTGTTAAGCAATTCATGTTTGACTTAACGGAGTTCATTATTATAATATATGAATAGTCCATATATTTGAAAATGTGTGATTTCAATAAAATAATCTTTTTATGTATTTAAACAACTTTTAATTCTACAAACAGTCATGTTAGGAATGTAAAATACCTACTTCCAAACAATAAACGTAATGGAGCATGAAACGGAACGTCACAGTTGTCAGCTGTCATCCTTCAAAATAAAGATAAATAAAAATCTGTAATTTAATTGAATATATTCAAAAATAATGGAAACAATTTATTATTATGGAGTATGGATGTTAATAAACGTTAAAATTTAAATGCAATTCAATTTAAATAGTCCCTACATCGAGGGTTACTTGGATTAATTCGTGTGCATTTTGATTGAGTGTCACGACAGGTATTCATGTATTCATATAATCTTCTATATCGATAAGACTTAAATCCGTGGTTAAAGATGATTATTTTGACTAAAAACCAGCAGCGATACACAAAAATGTCAATGGTTTGTGGTTTAAATATAAATGATGTCTAAGAAGTGTTTAACTTTAGGCAAACAATAGACAAATAGAATAGGGTGTATAGGGTTCTTACCAAGACCTAAAAAGCCCAAGCCAACCTCACCTGCAAGTGGTGCACCTGCCGACCAACGGACGAGGCTTTAGCGAACATATCAACGTACGTAGCGAAGTGTGGGCGTATAATATGCCTCTGCCTACCCCTTCGAAGAAACAGGCTTGAATGTATGTATGTAATCAATAGACAAAGTTTTGTAATAGCGTTTTTTTTAAACTCGTGTTCTACATCTGTTTAACTTGTTTTGTGATAACCAGAGGTCGGAATTAGGTAGAGTTATTCATGTACTTACACTGATTTCACACAGCGAAAGAATATAGTGGATATGCCTCAAATCCCGGGATTAATTTTAAAGAATAGAAAAAATCCCGTTACTTTTTAATAAAAAGTTATTTACTTTTACTTTTTTAATTTAGACTACTGCACGCGCGACGTTGCCAAACTTACATCAATGATATTGGATGACCGAAGTTGCAAAATTCCAATACGCAATTTGTTGTATGGTATGTGTATCTTTGTTTTATTTGTCTATCTATGATGTTTTTATTATTATTTATTTGTAATATTGTTGGCCACACGGGATTGTCCATTTGAAATCCCGGGAAGGTCCACATTAATATCAACATTTCGATGCAAGTACATAAATAACTCTACCTAATTCCGACCTCTGGTGATAACACTGTATAAGTTTATAGTAAAGGAGCATTATTAGAAAAAAAAACATTATCTGGAAATTACATATATCTCATCAAGTATCAAATCTAAAGAAGCACTGGTCGCGCTATATGTTTACTGAATCTCGAGCGTATCACACCGTCGTCGACGACTGCATAGCGGGAAAATGAAGCGCATGTCGGCAGTTTTGTTGTTTTGACGATGAGCGATGCGGCCTCACGTTGGGATGACCCGGCGCGTACTGATTTCACGCGGTCGAACATCGCGCGCGCGGTTATATGGTTCATCTTTAAAACATCTTAAAAAATAATCAATACTATAAACTATTACAATTTTTTTTTTTTATTTAATTAATTTACCGTTTTTAACTCCTTGTCAACATAATAGGTTGGGGAAAAAGTCTTTTCGTATTTTTGTATGAAAAGTCAAGACATTTTTTTCAAAGTTTATTTACATTTATTTACAACGAGCTGACCCGGCGAACTTTGTTCCGCCTTAATGGCAATAAATAAGCAGATTGTGTTTTTATTTTATTGGAAAATTACAAAAAAATTAAATACCTACATTAATCATTCATTATTATTTCTTTATTTTATTACAAAGTTGCTCTTCACTTAAGTACTTTGTGATACACGACATTTTTTTTTTATTATTATTTATTGAGAAGCACGAAGTCGAGCCATACTATTGCGGCGATGTTCACGTGCAATTTCTTGTTCTTCTTCAGTCCTTTCATTTCCAGTATTTCGTATTCTTCTTGCATTACGGCTTTGTCGGTAAAGATTCGATAGTCTTGTTCGCGGCATTATTAATTAAACTTCACTTCAATTCACCTAAAAAATTATTTCAAAACTCATATTCACATTCCCGCCAAGAAGTCAGAAATAGTTTGAATATTAATTTCTTACAAATATGAAATTGTCATCCATACGTCACTACATAGCCGTCATGTGCGTTTTGTTATTCCAAGTCTGATTCTTTTTTGTTATATCACGTTTTATAGTGACTGACGTTTAATGTCAAGTCACACGGGAACGCTGTCGAACGGGATAAAAAGTATCCTATGTCCGTCTCCTGGCTCTAAGCTACCTCCCTACCAATTTTCGCCCAAATCTGTTCTGCCGTTCTTGAGTTATAAGTGCAGTAACTAACACGACTTTCTTTTATATATATAGATATATATGTACCGTTTTGTTGAATAACTTTCTGCCATTTTGTGGGCAGAGACATTATCCCGTTACTGTAGAAACTTTGGGACTTCTGATCAAAAAAACGGGACAAATAGTTTTGGCAGTCCTCTCTTGAGGTCAACCTTACAGAACCTAAAGAATTCTGCAGAGACCGAAACAGGTGAAAATCTGAAGGCGCAAGGTCAGGGCTATATGGTGGATGCACTAGGACCTCCCAGTCGAACTCTCTTAATTTTTGCTGAGTGGCTAAAGATGTGTGTGGTCTAGCGTTATCGTGATGAAAGACCACACCCTTCCTGTTGATCAATTCGGGCCGTTTTCTCTCGACTGCTTCCTTTAATCTCATCAGTTGCTGGCAGTAAAGATCAGAATCGATGGTTTTGCCGGGCGGTAAAAGCTCATAATAAACAATGCCCTTCCAATCCCACCATACACACAGCATCACCTTATTTCGTGTTAGGCCAGGTTTGGCCACAGTCTGTGAAGCCTGGCCAACTTTCGACCACGACCTTTTTCGCACGTTCTTGTCGTACGTGATCCACTTTTCATCGCCAGTTATCAATCTCTTCAAAAACGGCTCGGTTTCATTACGTCTCAATAATGAATCGCAAATGAGTACACGGTTCATTAAGTTTCTTTGAGTGAGCTCGTGTGGCACCCAAATATCGAGCTTTTTTGTATAACCAGCTTTCTTCAAATGGGTCAAAACTGTTTTGTGGTCAATTCCCAGTTCTTTAGCTACATCGTAACTACTAATATGCCGATCTTGCTCCACTCTTTCAAAAATGGCGTCCATTTTATTCGTAACAGGGCGACCAG
This sequence comes from Musotima nitidalis, assembly GCA_949126915.1. Taxonomy (NCBI): domain Eukaryota; kingdom Metazoa; phylum Arthropoda; class Insecta; order Lepidoptera; family Crambidae; genus Musotima; species Musotima nitidalis. The sequence goes on from OX421431.1 coordinate 1,792,226, forward strand.
AGCGAGGTGCATCTTTAACATCAAAATTTCCGGACTGAAAACGTTTGAACCAAATTTGTGCTACTCTTACTGACACTGCATCAGGTCCATAAACATCACAAATTTTTTTCACTGCTTGAGTTGCATTTTTGCCTTTTTTATAATAAAATTTTAAAATGTATCGAATTTCTTCATTAGATTCACTCATTTTTACGGAGAGAAAAACAAATGAAAAATAGCGGGAAACAACTTTTTTTAATTTTTTTCTTTTCTTTATAATGGAACTTTTTTAATGTTACCAAAACCAGCCAGACACAAATAGTACAGTCAAAAAAAATTTATAATAAGTTTATACCTACGTTATGCGAAAAGACTTTTTCCCCGACCTAATATAATGATTAAAGTTTTGACGAATAAAACCAACTATTTCTAATGGGAACAGTGTTTATAAAAGCGGAAATTAAGATTCTTGATATCAGTTTAAATTATTAAATTATAAAAAAAATCTCGTTAAGTTTCACTAGTTAACCATCTGTCTGTTGTATAAAAATGTAATATAAAATATATTTTCATATCATAATGGTAATATTGCCTATATCTTAAAGTAAGCTCTGAGTAGCATGACCTAGTTTGTAAAATATTGTAAATAGTTTCGAAGTTATGAGGAAATAAATGAACATATTAGGTCGGGGAAAAAGTCTTTTCGCATAACGTAGGTATAAACTTATTATAAAATTTTTTTGACTTTACTATATGTGTCTGGCTGGTTTTGGTAACATTAAAAAGGTTCCATTATAAAGAAAAGAAAAAAATTAAAAAAAGTTGTTTTCCGCTATTTTTCATTTGTTTTTCTCTCCGTAAAAATGAGTGAATCTAATGAAGAAATTCGATACATTTTAAAATTTTATTATAAAAAAGGCAAAAATGCAACTCAAGCAGTGAAAAAAATTTTTGATGTTTATGGACCTGATGCAGTGTCAGTAAGAGTAGCACAAATTTGGTTCAAACGTTTTCAGTCCGGAAATTTTGATGTTAAAGATGCACCTCGCTCTGGTCGCCCTGTTACGAATAAAATGGACGCCATTTTTGAAAGAGTGGAGCAAGATCGGCATATTAGTAGTTACGATGTAGCTGAAGAACTGGGAATTGACCACAAAACAGTTTTGACCCATTTGAAGAAAGCTGGTTATACAAAAAAGCTCGATATTTGGGTGCCACACGAGCTCACTTAAAGACACTTAATGAACCGTGTACTCATTTGCGATTCATTATTGAGACGTAATGAAACCGAGCCGTTTTTGAAGAGATTGATAACTGGCGATGAAAAGTGGATCACGTACGACAAGAACGTGCGAAAAAGGTCGTGGTCGAAAGTTGGCCAGGCTTCACAGACTGTGGCCAAACCTGGCCTAACACGAAATAAGGTGATGCTGTGTGTATGGTGGGATTGGAAGGGCATTGTTTATTATGAGCTTTTACCGCCTGGCAAAACCATCGATTCTGATCTTTACTGCCAGCAACTGATGAGATTAAAGGAAGCAGTCGAGAGAAAACGGCCGGAATTGATCAACAGGAAGGGTGTGGTCTTTCATCACGATAACGCTAGACCACACACATCTTTAGCCACTCAGCAAAAATTAAGAGAGTTCGACTGGGAGGTCCTAGTGCATCCACCATATAGCCCTGACCTTGTGCCTTCAGATTTTCACCTGTTTCGGTCTCTGCAGAATTCTTTAGGTTCTGTAAGGTTGACCTCAAGAGAGGACTGCCAAAACTATTTGTCCCGTTTTTTTTGATCAGAAGTCCCAAAGTTTCTACAGTAACGGGATAATGTCTCTGCCCACAAAATGGCAGAAAGTTATTCAACAAAACGGTACATATATATTGTAAATAAATGTAAATAAACTTTGAAAAAAATGTCTTGACTTTTCATACAAAAATACGAAAAGACTTCTTCCCCAACCTATTACATACTTACCTTATGATATGACATATTATGAAACCTACAACTAAAATTATAGAATTAAAAAAGTTTTGAGTATTCTCTGCAGGCCATTTAGTAGTCTTCATTTCTGGATTGCAAGAATTCTAAATAAACACAGCGAGCAAATAAGACACATGGCCGGTATAAAACTCGGGTATACATCAGTGGAAGCCGTTAACAGGCGTTAGGAAAGGGTATCTGTATAAACACGGGATGGCAGTCTCACGATACACGTGGGACTCAATGCTTGTAGGTAGTCATGGGTCGAGGAAACTGAAATCGCGAACTTGAATTTTGTGATTAGTATAATATTTTGTATTCCCGAGCATATTATTGTAGTGAACTATTGTGTGACTTGATCGCTTCAACAGCAAAGACGTTATAATATATTTAGAAAAACGCTACAATATGTTTTATAAATGGACTAAGTAATACTTTTGTGTCTGCAGACTGCAGGGAAGATGCTTTCTCTTTTATCTCAGGCCTCGACTGCATTCAAATCACACGCTGTTTGTACTTCCTTACACATTCTTTTCGACTTCAATGCTTGTCATTGATTGTTGGCGCTGTTCTTTTCGTGATTGACCTGTTTATAGTATGTGATTATTCCACATCGATTTTTTTTAAGGTGTTGTGTCTTCGTTGAGGTGCCTCTTTGTTGCTCTTTCTATTTGTCTTATAATGTTACTTCTTGTGTTTCGGAAGAAGGATTTTCGATTTCTCTAAACTCTGACATCTTAGTATCTATTTTTTGTTTGATCGATATTAATATCATGCAAGAATAAAATTATTAGTAATTCATCGGCTGTAAGGTGATGTTCCTGAATGTATTTATGTACCACAAATGCATGTAAATGTAAATCAAAAATGCAATAACTTTCAGTGATTCAATCTAATCTAATTTCATGAATTATAAATTTCAATAACACTGGCCAATTATTTAAAATAGTTTAATATTCGTAAAACCATTAATCCAATTAATCATTTATCTCTTTACACATATAATTCTAATGCACGTGTGTATGTCACTGAACTTCTCCTGAACGGCTGGACCGATTTAAATGTTTTTTTTTGCGTTAGGGTGGCGCCCCGGATGGTTTAGATTCACAAATCAGCCCGGCGTTAAAATTAGGAATGAGGAAAACAATTTGAAATTTATGAAAACTTAATCAACCTATACAATTTTCTGACAATTAAATTTGTTTATTGTTACCATGGCGGATGGCATTGCTGTCAGTTGTTCGAAAATTAGCGCTATGACCAGAAAGAATCTTATTAAGACAGAAGGACGCACGGTCTGTCGAGTCAGGTAAGAATTGATTATAGGTTTATTCTATTAGACTAGGGCAACTACAAAAAATAATTATATACGTACATAATAAACATTTTCTGACAATTACACCAATTACTTAGTTCCAAGATCAGTATTATTAAGAACTTAAGTTATGGATAATAAATAACGCATACCCTTTTTTTTTGTAAATACATACTCAAAATGCGCTCGTAGCTCCGCAGTGCTCGGTGGTCGGAAACGATCACCAAAGTATAGCAGAGCTTACAAAGGTCAGTCCTTGGATGGGTGATCGTTTGTGTGGCATTTGATATCGAGCGCTTCCGTGCTTCGGAAGGCACGCTAAGCCGTTGGTCCCGGTTATCTCTAAACGTGGTAGACTTTAAGCCATGTTAGAGGGTAAAAATTCTAACAGCAGGACGCCATACACCTGCCTCCGCCAATCCGCACTGGTTCAGCGCAGTGGAATATGACCGAATACCCTCACACCTTGGTATGTGAGAGGAGGCTTGTGCTCAGAGATGCTGATGATGATGATCATGATAAGATACTCAATATACATAGAAATAACCCAGATTAGAACAAATATTCATTTTCATGCACACAAATAATTGTTCTGTAAATTGCCCTTAAGTAAACGGTTATTTTTTGCTAAAACATTTAAAAGTATTTTATTTGTATATTTTATAGAAAGACAAACTTATATTATTCAATCAATGCATCAACGATCGCATGACTCTAACATTTAAATGTCTTAATTTACACTTTTGAGCATAAAAGTGCTTTAACTTATTTCACACGAAAACACTAATGGCTATAATGATTCCTTCACGAATTTAAATCAAGCACAAAAACACTAGATATTTATAGTTCGTTTCGCAAAGCATGCGATCGGCTCATTTAGAGTAACCTGTTTCAATTTGCTAGTGGTATAATTTGAAGTGCTTATTTAAGACTACAAGGCAAAAATCTATAAATTCTTGTAAATATCTTCTATTCATTTTCAAAAGTAATAAACTTCCATATATGCGTAGGGTGTCTATTCTATTCTATTCAATAAGAATCTTTAAATAATACGCATAATTATTATAACGTAAATCAAGGTTTTATGCTGACAATACTACCTGTCATAGCCATTTAAAATTATTTGTGGATTCCGAATAAAAGTTTACAAATCAATCCTTTGTTCATCGGCATAGACATTGTTATTTATTTAAGTATTTGAAAGATGCAGCATGTGTTTCTGTGTTTACTGAAATAACTACTGATCCAAAATTAGACGGAATCTGAAACTTGTAAGAAGACAGTTTATTTTAGATAATACTATTTCAGACAAATCTTACCCCACCAAAATATTTTTATGTAGAAAGTAATCAGATCTGATATCAGTTTCTACCTCCTCCGCCGTTCTCTAAAATTAATAAATTTAAACTAATAAAATTTTGTTACCGACATACGAGCATAAGGTAAAAAACATCACATATCATATACTAGCAGTCGCCCGCGGCTCAGCCCGCGTGGATGTCGGTTACCGCTGCAAAATGCCTACCCAGAAAAGACACGGTCAGCAAAATGATTTCCAGGTCAATTCACAGACACCGACACTAACTTCGACAATGCAGTCATTATCCGCAGGCTGCATAGATTTTCTTGATGTGGATGTTAAAGTTGTTAATGATGAAAATATTTAAATCTAATTAATACTAAGTTTTTACTCCTACCGGCAGTCTCGGAGAGCAACCTGTTGTTTTGGGATAGATAACTGAAGCGATTATTGTAAATCTTTCCTATAAACAACATTTGTAACAAAATAAACTGATTGAACGCCCCGACCCGTGATAGGGCGCCGTGGAGCAGAAATCGTATATATCGTTCGCCATAACTTCAAAACTAAATTTCGATCATTCCGAGACCAAATATTATCTACATGAACCGCACTTAGTGATCAGATAATTTATTCTTATAAGGATTAATAGCATAAATAAAATAAATGCGGTTTCAATGTAGTCCAAAAAAAATTCAAGATTTTTAAATACTCAATACTCAATGTCTTTATTGCACTCCATATGTTACAAAGATGTTATTTAAGATGGTATGGCAACTTAGAAGAGAGGAGGATGCTAGCTTTTTATATAAAGATTAGTTTAAATTTAGATTATTGTTTTCGGTTTTTTATACAGTAATAATTATATTGAATATTAAATTAATTCTATACCTATTAAATTAAATGTATATTATATTGTATTATAAATGGTAAATATGTTATAATGTATATAATGCTATGCTTGTATTAAATATGTGATTATTATATAATAATTTGTGTTATGTTCATTTCAATATATATTATTTTTAGGCTTTTGGAATGAAGGGTCAAATTAGAAGTAGGTAGTATTAGTCGGTCTTTGTGCCTTAGTGATCTATTTGTATGTCTGTCTCCACGTTTAGTAAATAAGGTAGTATTATTTCTCACAAATTTAGATAATTTTAGAATGTAGATGCATGGTAAGTATTTTGTGTTTCTTAAAGTAGGGTTGGCAACTATCTTCTTGATCTATGTTAATTAGGATACGTATTAGTTTCTTTTGAAGAATAAAGAGGGATGGTGATTCAGTACTATTACCCCACATGATAATTCCGTAGCTAAACCAGGCATATGCATATGCATAGTAAGAACTTAATGCTGTTTGAAAGTCAGTTCTTAGTGTTTTTTATTTCCCTGAGAGCACAGGCAAATCTAGATATTTTTGAGCGGATGTTTTTTACGTGAGTCTTCCAGTTTAGATTTGTATCTATTGTTATTCCTAGCAATGTAAAGTCCTTAGCATTTTCTATTTTTGTACTGTTAGTTGTAAAATCTATTTGTAAAGGGGATTTTTGATATAGATAGAAGGTCATTAACTTAGTTTTCTCGTAATTGATTTGAAGATTATGTATTGTCATCCATTCTGCAATCCTATCAAAAATGTTTTCGAGCCGCTCGTTTAATCCGTTTACGTTTTTGCACGAGGTAAGCAGTGATATATCATCCGCGAATAAAACACATGGTTCTTTTGTAATCTTCGGGAGATCGTTAATATAAATTAAAAAGAGTAAACAACCGATCACACTCTCTTGTGGTATTGAAACATTTATAGTTTTTTTGTCGGATCTAATGTTAATTATTTCTTTAAGGTTAAGGTTATAATTTTCTAATTCTACATACTGTTCTCTATTTTTTAAATATGATTCAAACCATGTGTGCGAATTCCCGCGAATCCCTATTTTGTATAGCTTATCTAGTAAGATGTTAAATTGGACTCTGTCATATGCTTTAGTCATATCTAACAGTATTCCGACTGCATATTGTTTCTTATTTATTATATTAATTGTTTCCTGTATATATTTATAGACAGCAAGAGTTGTGGATCGCTGTTTACGGAATCCATTTTGGCTGTCATCAAAAATTTCATATTTTTCGCAGTAACAGTATACGCGGGGTCACACATGGCCTTTTCAAATTTTTTTGAAGCAGTTGGTAGTAGCGCTATGGGACGGTAATTGCTGGGGTCTGTTTTGCAGTTTTTTTATGTACTGGCTCAGATCAAGTAAAAAAGGTAGATACCTTACGACTAATAACAAAGTGAAGCCATATTTTTAACTATGTGTGAGTTACTGAAGTGTTGCCACTTTTTGAAAATCTTCCCAGATATTACAAGTATAATTAATTAATAATAAATATAAGCGATTTACGTTAGTAAATTTACAAGAATCAATTTACCCGGTGATTCAAATTTTCTAACGATTTTTGCAAATTTCAGCTCTGTACGAAGTAGAATTTTAATTCAATTAAAACACTTATTGTAAATATTATTACATTTATAGTATAATTTGACATAATGACAAACAGACGCAAGGCAATAAGAAAATTAGAATTTTATCGCAAAATTCTAATTTTCTAATCTAATCAGGCATATTTTAATTATTTTTTTAAACTTTATAGTAATGTGTAAAAAAAACAGACAGCTTTTGTAAAGTATTTTTATTCCACAAAGTAATATATTTGGGAGGGGCAAAAACTAAACAATAATCTAAAACACGTTATGCTGTATAAGTTTTTTAAAATGTTTGGGGCTTAGAGCTCAGTGTCATCGTCAGTGTATTTATTTTAGAAATATGATGCAGTCTTATGTCCAAATATTTTTTTATTACCAATCGGATTAAATTTACTTTATGCCCATGACCAGCACTGTAATGGTCATTTTCTAGGTTCTTAAAAGTTTTATTATTACCTGTAAAATAACCTAAAATTTTAGTGACCTTATATGTGTGCTGGTTAATTGTCTCTTTCATCATTGCATCTCTCAGTAATTTCTACCGGAACTACTATGATAGTGTTCTGAGGAGCTTTTCGATCTCATCCCGCCCTCTCCTTTCCTCTCCCGAACAACACGTGCTGGTCTTAGAAACCATCCTCATACTGTGCAGACTATCAGCACTCGAACCAAGAAATTTGGGAAATCGTTTCTAAGCAAGTGGAATTCACTGCCGGCTCATGTGTTTCCTATTTCCTATAATCCCGGATCTTGTAAGCGGGGCGTGAATCGGCATTTTAGCAGGCCGTCATGAGTGGATGCGCTTTGTACCATGCTTACTTCACGGTATGAAGCGCTTTCATTTTTTATTGGACTGCATCGACTGCTTACCATCAGGCAAGATGTAGTCATTATGACGTGTATAATATTACTTGGATGCGGCAGACAAGTATTAAAAGTTTGCCTCACGTATTCATATGCCTTTGGTGAATAATAGTCAAGTGTTAGATAAAATATTAAATAAATTTATAATTGTAATATTTTCACTTAATGAATTAAATAAATCTGGGTCTATTAAATTTAGTTTTTTTATATTAGTAAAAATATCTTTCCTCCGGACCTCGGGACAAAAACAAACAAAATTAAAAATGATTATGGCGAATTTATTTATTCGTGCCAAAGCACCCGATTTTAGTACCCACATTTTTGTTGAGTATTAGAAATACCAACTACTGGCAACACTGTCTGGTTGCGTCAACTCGGGTTATTTTGTCAATATTTTTTCCGAATAACCTACAAATTATTTTGAAACATAAAAAAAGATACTTTTGTGTTAACTTATGTGTGAAACGATATTTCTTCAGACTTTTTGTTCGCTTTAGTGTTGTTTTAGCACCATTTAATCACACAGGGACGGCATTTTATTGACAAAGTTACTACTCGGTGTCTCGGGAGATACATAGAGCTCATTTTACGTATGTGTGTGCGTGAGCGCGTGTATTTACACAAATGAGCTTACTTTTGTGACTTCAGTGCTATCAATGGCCATGCGCTATCTACCTTTTTTTACTTGATCTGAGTGTACTGGTTTGATTATTGCTTTCTTTAGTAATTCAGGAAATTCACCTTGTTCAAAGGATTGATTTATTAGCGCACAAAAGGGCAATGTGAGTTCGTCTGCACATTGTCTGATAAGGGAAGGTGGAAGTTCGTCTATACTAAAACTCTGTTTGTTTTTAAGATTTTTTATAATATTATAAGTTTCGTGGTAGTTTATTGGGGTAAGAAGAAAAGTGTTTACGGTGGATTGTAGAACAGGCAAATCAAGCGCTTTTTAACCTAATATTTGGTTATTTTTTTCACCGACTGATGCAAAAAATGTGTTAAATTCATTAGCTATTTGATATGGAGCTGAGATTATAGTATTATTTATTTTAAGTTTAATGTTATGATGCTCTCTGGAGATGTTTTTATTGGTACGTTCTTTTATTATATTCCACATAGTTTTAGTTTTATTTTGTGACGTTTTTAATTTTTGTATGTTATATAGTTTTTTGGATTTGTTTACTATATGTTTTAACATTTTTGTATATTTCTTATAATATTGCTTTATAAAAGGATTGTTTGATTTTATAGTTAGAATTTTCAAAAGTCTTTTATTTTAACATGACAGTTTCATTCCTTTAGTGAGCCAGTACTTTTTACACCTTTTTTTAATTTTAATTTTTCTCTTTGGAATAGTTTTATTAAGTATATTCAACAATGTATCATTTAAGGCTTTATAGTTTTGGTTTATATCTTTATTTATACTTATTATAATACTCCAATTTACTATAGCTAGCTCTTGTTTAAATTTATCTATGTTATTTATATTATATATCCGCTTTTTCACATGCCAGGTTGTCTGATTTTGTTGCTGTGGTATGGTAAAGCTTATTATAGTACTACAATGATCTGAGAAGCCTATTTCTTGTATTTGTGTGTTTAGGTTTTTAGTGTTAATGTTGGTGAACATTAAATCTAAGCAAGTGGATGTAGTCTGTGTTATGTGGGTAGGATCCTTTACATGTTGTGTAAATTTATATTCTGACATAAGGTCAAGAAAGGTATTAGTTTTTAAGTTATTTCTTAATATATTTATATTTAAGTCTCCTCCAAGTATTATTTTAGATTTAGAATATTTTTTATTTATAAAAGTTATTATTTTTGTGAGTTGATGGTAAAAAAAATTTCCTCTCTCCTATTCCAATATAATGTTACTATTAATATATTTTCTTTTGGTAGTTCAGTCGCACAGGCTTCTAGTACGTATAGTATTCTAATAAATAAAAAAGTGGTGGTTGTGCCTCACTCGACTTAGATAAGTATAATGTGTCGCGGACTTTTTAGTAGATATTTATAAGATCTACAATTCATTGATATATTTTATGGTTCTATCTTCTATAGTTTAGGCAGCGTACGCAAAATGAGTAACTGTGATTTTTTACACTTTATGTCTGAAAAACTCAACTCACTTACGGAACCCTTTTTTTTCGAAACTAAAATAAAGCCTATGTTACTCAGTGATAATGTAGCTTTCTAATGAAAAAAGAATTATTAAAATCGGTCCTGTACTTTTTGAGTTTATTCGTTACATAACAAAATACAAATCTTTCCTCTTTATAATATTAGTATAGATAAAATTCAACTATCATTATTTTTCTTTTATATATGTTCTTGTAAGTAAGAATTCAATTTTCATTCTTTTATAGTTTAAAAAGTGTGAGTGGTATAATTGATAACGATTTATTATAAATAATAACACAATTTGACTGAGAATAAGTTGTGTGGATGAAAATAAATCCTAATCAAAGTTATTCAAGAAAAAAGATACGACATGACGTTTCCATTTTACCTACCTCCGAAACGACTCAACCAACGTGTCTTTGAACAATCGTTGGTGCAATCAATACTTTTGTATTAAGATTTTGGCATAAAAACATATTTAGTTGAATCAATCCCAAGCTCTCAAAATAAAATATGCAGCATGAAATAGACAATTCGCTAAATTCGACGAATGTGCTAAGAAATGTCCTTGGGGAGTGTTTATAAATATCCTGGTATGCCGGAGGGGAACTCACAAAAGTATCTCTTTGAAGTCTGGTCAATCTGAACATCTGGCGATAACTTAAAATGACTTTCGTTTTCGATTAGATTATCTTATTTCCGAATTCTTTTGTGGGGAATCTATACTAATATTATAACGAGGAAAGAAAAGAAAGATTCGGGTTTTTCGGACACAAAGTGTAAAAAAACAACCAGAACAGTTACTCATTTTGCGTACGCTGCCTTAACTATAAAAGATAGAACCACAAAATGTATGAATTAATTGCAGATCTTATAAATATCCACTAAAAAGTCCGCGACACACTATACCTATCTATGTCGAGTGAGGCACAACAACCATTTTTTTATTTAAAAATCTTGTTTTTTTTTGTACTACATTTAATTTAAACGTATTTATTTTACTTATGATATTAATCCTTATCACAATAAATTATTTCATCACTAAGTGCAGTTCATGTGGTAATATTTGGTTTCGGAATGAACAAAATTTTACGTTTGATTTTGAAGTTATGGCGAAATTAAATTATTACGATTTCTGTTGCACGGCGCCCTATCACGGGTCGGGGCTCCCGAACCCGATAACAAATCAGTTTATTTTATTACCTGAAAATAATTTAACGTCAAATGTTGTTTAGAGAAGCTCTACAATAATCGCTTTAGTTATACCGTTAGACCGCTAGTGTATGGTATAAGTATACTTGATCTAACACTCAAATAGTATAATTTTATTTGATCTAATCTTGTATGATATAACAATTCATTTAATGTAATAAACGTTTAATATAAAATCATATGGTCTAATTTCATTTGATATAATAATTAATTGCTCTAAAGTTCATTTTATATAATGTTCAATATCATTACATTTAAAAACGATTCATATACATTTCGTATCGTATAACGTCTACTCTGCATTAAACAGCAAAAACGTCAAGAATACACGGAATGTCAATTTTTGAAAAGTTTAGCTTCAAATCTTTTCTTTAAAAGAAATTGTTAATAAGTAAGAAAAATAAAGAAACCATTGATTATATAGACTTAAATGTTTTATTTAAATGCTTAATTTATGTAACAAGGAATATGTCCTAAAAACATTTTTTCTGGGGCTTTGCCGGCCGCTGCTCGCTTCGCTTCGCTGCTTCGCTTCGCTCGCTCGGCTCGCGCGGCTTTTGGTCGCATTTCTAACCTAATCTAACCGATTTGTGAGAAACCTTACCGAACCTAACCTAATTCGCCCTACAATAGAAACAAAAGCCAAGTTTTTATAACAAATGATTATTATATCTCATAGCCGTTATATCATTTAAGCATTATACAAAATGTTTTTTATATCTCATGAGTGATAAATAAAATAAATAAATAAATATTCTCTTACAATCACACCAATTATTTAGTTCCGAATTAAGTATAATTAAGAACTTCTGTTATGGATACTAAATAACGGATAAACATACTTAAATACTTTTTTTTTTGTACATACATACTTTGGATACATAGGAGAACACCCAGACCAGAACAAATATTCATGTTCATGCACACAAAGATTGGTCCTGTGTGGGAATCGAACCCACGAGCTCTCGAGTGAAGTGCCGATATAGTGACCTCCACGCCATATCAAATGTTATTATAGCATCTGTATTTTATATTAAACAATAATTATACGAAATGAAATTATGGGAATTGTATATATGAAAGGAAAAATTATATCAAATGAGTTATATACCAATTAAAATTAGTTCATTTGATATTCGATCAAATGAAGCGCACCCCTTTTTGTGATTTAACTGCCGCATGTAAACTTTTTTGACTGGACGGTAAGTGTTTTTTCTTTTGTCAAATAAACGTATTTCCTTGTCATCATATTAGCTCACTATCGTCTATCATATTAGATTTAAACCATATTCCACCAAGCGAACCCGGAGCTTTTTGGGAGAGGCTTAGTTGCGTGCTTTGGGTAGCAACTGTTAGAATTTTTCAAAACGCCCAATATAGCCCCTAATTTTAACGACTGCCACATAAAGTAATGATTTAACCGAACCAACCAACTTTCGGCTTAACGTGCCCCTCCCAAGCACGGAAGCGCTCGATAAATACCACCACACAAATAGTAACAATCCATGGCATGACCCCTGTGTGCTGTGCTTTACTTTGATGATCGTTTTCTCCCACCTAGTACGGTACCACGGAGCTAGGAGGTGCTACAATTATAAAATTTCATTTCAAAAACTATTTACTAAGGCAGTAAATAAATCTTAAAGTCTATCTGACGTAAAGACAATTTCATATCAACCATTCAGAGCACTTTTGTCCTATATCACGTCTATTGCAGCTCACGGCTCGAAAGTTTGGGTTGTAAAGTTGGTCCTGAATTGGCACCTGGCCAGCCGTGTGGGGCCTCAACTAATGCTATAAATCCAATTATTCAATTCAAAATGCACGGAGACTGTCGGCCATCAAACTTTCCCAATCGACAGCAATAGACAGTTTAATCTGCTGAAGATTTATGCCACACCTTCATTTTCAAATATGCTACTCTTCCGGTTTTAAGGTCCTGTAGGGCGATACCTATATGTGATCATAGAAAACATATATTGTGTAATAAATGCTTATGAAGAAACGTTTAACAAATACTTGCTAAGTCGGTATTAATTAGGCGGGATATTGGCACCCATCACAAACCAAGTTGAGAGAGATTTGTCGAATGATGACCGAAATGATCTGCCATTGCCGGTATCAAGCCTGGACTAGAAAATAGAAAAGCTGTCACACCATCAAAAACAGAACTCACCTATACTACACCTAAGAAGAATGAAATCTAATCCGAAAAGAGCCCTGAACATTAGTAAATAAGTTGATATTAGGGATATCCTTTGTGTCTGTATTGGTGTACTAAAAACCGGTACGGTTTTCAATTAAATTTGGTTAGATTTGAGTCAACTAAATTATTATTATTGTTACTATTTTGTAAGTTTAGTACATACTTCTAATGTCCTTTAGCTACATGAAATATACTCTATGTCACCATTTTTATCCTTATCGGTTCTTGATACAGCTTAGAATAATTGAAACAAAGCTATTGTAATATTAAATAATTTCGGGGTTGTTCTCGACTGCACCCATGCAGAAGCGTATGCTCCTGTGTGGGGGTGGCCCAGACTGCCAGGCACTTCTTCTCCTACAACCAAACGACTTTTACGACTGGACAGAAAAGCCTGCGCCTGGTGGCGGGGACCATCACCGGGCACTGCTCACTGAACAAACATTTACACACTATAGAAGTCACAGACAGCCCCTTGTGCAGAGCGTGTATGGTGGCTGAGGAAACGGTCGCACACGTGCTCCTGGAATGCACAGGCGTGGCTGACATACGGAAGGTAACCCTAGGATCGCCTAGTTTCATTGGGGAAGTTTTGCACGGATTTGGAAACCTGATCTGCTTCTGGAGAGAGGTGGGCTGGCTGGAGTGAGCAAATGTGGCCGCAAAGGCTTACGCACAATGGTCCATAACAAGGACTAAGTGCGGAAACCACCACCACTAACATAGAAAATAGAATATCAAATAATAATAAATGTCTACGGTTTTTTAATAAAAAAGCTTTTAATTGGGTAAAAACGAACAAGTCATTTTCTATGTTTTAATTTTTTTGACTATATTCAATTTTTTTACCCAATCAATTGCTTCATTTTCATCTCACTTTATTGAAATTGCGGATTGTTGCACAGACTTGGTTTAAAAAACTGCCTGCATATTGCAAGTTTTATTTTAATCCGCTCAGCGCTATTTCCATTCCGTAAACGAGAGAGCTATCATTATGGCATGATAGACAACAATTTTGCGGTGGCGATCCATTAATAGTGCAAAAAATAAATTCAATAGGCTTACAATAACTGTGGGAAACCAAAGTTGCTGCTGTACATTAAATACTTCACAATAAATTCCTACTTAAACGAACAAGACGTACCTAATCAATCACTTAGAATATATTATCCTCTATAACCAAAATATTTAAAGCACTTCTTACGTAATTTTATAGTTCCGGAGTCCATAACAAGCCTTTAGAATTTTTCCATACATGTCAGTCGGTCGGTCAACTTAAATTAAATTAAATTAAATTAAAAATTCATTTATTCAGGTTTGGCTCAATAGAGCTCTTATGAATGTCATACTTATAAACTAACGCGCCCATTCACTGCGGGCGGGAGCTTGATCGTAAAAGAACGGGCAAGAAAATCGTCAAGGTTGGTTTTTTCTCCCGCCAGTTACAATTAAAATACATAATATTAAAACAATTGTGTTCTGCAGTCACAAGATTTGAAAAAAAAAAAGGGAGACAGAACTCTTATTTTACCAATATTAACATAATTACGGATAAACTTAGTAGACATGAGCAAACGCGTTACGCTCAACCATATTTTAGGGAGCGCAACGATCCGACGCATGACGCTACCACCGCGGAAACATATAAGTGAGCGTGATATACTCAAGCTGGATAAAAGGATTTAAGTAAAAATAACATTAATATTAGAAGACTGAATTATTTTAAATGTGCTGCAAACCACAATTTTGTTACTGTAAAGTGGTATACCATATGGTATCAGTTAAGCTATGCAGCCATCAAAACAATTTCCAAGAAATCGTATATAAGCAGTCTTAATTAACCTTCAAGCGGGCGCGCGTAGTCGAATCGACCGCGCTTAGTATATTTTCGTTCATATTATTATTGCTACCCATCACATTTATTTCTCTTTTCTAGTAGCCTGTCGTTATGTCATTGAGAGTATAATAATGAATAAACCGTCGCGCGGGGCGCTTCCCCCACTTCACAAATTGCAATTGTTTTAGTCCCGGCGCAGTCGTCTAAAAGACTACACGCGCCTGTCGTCGAAAAGGTTACGCGCGACTCACAACGCGACATACACTCGTTCACGCTCGTAATAATTCTTCGGCCATTATTCAATATTATCAAGTAAAGTTTGAATTTTTTTAAAATAACATGAGCCATGGACGGTTACCACAAAGTGCAATCGAGGATTTACTAAGAGCAGAGCTCAGCGACCATGGCTCTGAAACTTCCGACCACATCATTGCAAAGGGACCTCGATCTGCTGAGAAATAATTATTTTTATTCATAACTTGTAATTTTTATTATTAGATTAGGTATAAAAACTAGTTTTAGATATGTAAAAGGGGTTTGTGTTTCTAATTTTTGTTTTGATTTCTATAATGTTTAAGTTATATTAATTAATCTAATAATAGTTACTTTTTCATGATTTCATTATATGTTTTTGAAAAATTATGCTTTAAAGACAATGATAATAAATATGAGTACAAATAAATAAATAAATATTGGATAATTAGTGCCTTATTTCCCTTATCAATCCCAAAGGTCTTTTCGGTTACGCGCGCCCGCTCCCGTTACAAATGACCACGCGCCCGCTTGAAGGTTAAAAATTAAAATTATAAAATTACATAGACAATGTATGTAAGTAATCGTTATATTGTAAAGAGGGCCGCAGAACACAACTTTTATCATTGTAAATGTTACATCCAAGCGTTTTTGTCATTAACGTAATCATTAACCGTGTAATACCCTTTCTTGGTAAGTGATGTCTTAACGGTTTGCTTAAACTTTTCAAAAGGCAAATCTAAAATAGCTTTTGGAATTTTGTTACAATATTGTATACCCTGCCCCATAAACGATTTGCGAATTTTATGCAGGCGTAAAAATGGATTTAATAATTTATTTCTATTTCTAGTATTAAAACTGTGATCATCACAGCGCCTGTTATAGGTTTCTATGTTTCGTTTTATAAATATTATACTATTATAAATGTATTGCGAGGCAACAGTCAAGATACCTATTTCTTTAAACTTTTCTCTAAGAGTTGTCCGTGAGCTTAGTCCGTAAATAGATCTTACAGCCCGTTTCTGTAAAATATAAAAATTGTTTCTATATCTGCTGCTAGTCCCCACATAAGAATACCGTAAGACATTAGGCTATGAAAGTAACTAAAGTATACCATTCTTGCCGTATCAACATCTGTTAATTGGCGAATTTTGCGAATAGCATAAGCTGCGGAACTAAGTTTGCCAGCAAGAGTATCAATATGTAGACCCCACTGAAGTTTTTCATCTATAGTTATTCCCAAGAAAACAGTAGAATCTACTAAATCTAGTTTCTGACCGTCAATAATGATATTTGTTTCGAGTTTCCTTACGTTTGGAACAGTGAATTTAATACATTTCGTTTTTTTAGCATTTAGCTGTAAGTTGTTAACAGTAAACCAACGAAGCAGCTCTGCAAGGGCATCGTTTACATCGCTAAAGTCCTTTTTATGTCGATCAATATTAAATACTAAAGAAGTATCATCAGCAAATAATACCATCTCACAACGCCTACTCATAAAAAATGGCAAATCATTTATATAAACTAAAAAGAGAAATGGTCCTAAAATTGAACCCTGAGGGACCCCCATACGCACAGACGACCCGGGTGATCTAGTTCCGTTAATATCTACCGTCTGAATTCGTGAACAAAGATATGATGACAATAACTTTTGGGCTAAGCCTCCTATACCATAGTATTTTAGTTTAAGAATTAGAGTCTGGTGGTCAACACAGTCAAAAGCCTTAGACAGATCACAAAAAACTCCTAGAGCATTCTGCGATAACTTCCAAGCTTCAAAAATATGCTGCATTAAAGCTGCACCAGCATCTGCCGTAGAACGGCTCTTTCTAAAACCGTACTGCTTTTTATGTAGAAGATCTTGTGAATTAAAGTAATATGTTAACTGATTAAGAATAATTTTTTCAAAGACCTTACTTAAAACTGGTAAGATTGAAATAGGTCTATAGTTACTTTTGTCCTCTTTGCAACCGGATTTATGTAAAGGAATAACCTTACTCAGTTTCATTAAGTCCGGAAAGGACCCTTGATTAATACATTCATTAAATATGAACGCAAGGTATGGGGCAATAGAATGTATTATTGATTGAATTACTTTAGTGGACAGATCCCAAAAATCACCCGTATTTTTAATTTTTACTTCTTTAAAGGATTTTAAAATATCTACATTATGTGATATATCTAAATTCAAAGATGGAATTGCAGACTGGTACATATTCCGAAAGAAGTGATACAGCAACTAAAGGAGACGAATTTAGACTTGAAGTTGTCTCTATTGGTATTTTCGCAAAGAAGTCGCCAAATATTTTAGCTACTTCTGCTTTACATTCTATAGTTATATCATTATCTTTAAGGACAAAGGTATCATCTTTGGGCGCACGCCTGCCAGATTCGCGGTTTATAATATTCCACGTTGTTTTGATCTTACTATCCGACGACTTTATTTTATTTTTTATGAAATCGGATTTTGCTGCAATACATACCCTTTTAAATGTCTTAGAATATCTTTTAACATATTCAATAAAACCTGGATTATGATTGCAATTCTTTAAGTTGTACAATTCATAAAGTCGCCGCCTACTCCTATATATACCTGTTGTAGCCCATTCACAAAATTGAAGCTTCTCAAAACGTTTAGTAGACTTAAGGGTAAAAACATTATTAAACTCATTTTTAATTAAACCAAAAATATTAGCATAAAGAACACCCGGATCGTTGTGCGAAAATGGGACTGAACCTATTTTTTTATCTATACTGTTTTGATAGTACTCCAAACGATTATTTGTTATTGGTCTATATTTTATTAACTTAGGAACTTCCGGCTGATTATATTTAAATGACACTAATAACCCGCAATGGTCAGACGGTAGGCAACTCAATAGATCCTTAAAAGATGGGTTACATTCCGAAAATACGTTGTCTACACAAGTTGCACTATGTGCTGTTATCCTAGTTGGCTCTAAAAACTGATTTCTTAAATTAAAGCTTTGAAATAATGAAATTAAGTGTGTGGTTGTCACTGTTTTTTCAAGAAGATTAACGTTAAAGTCGCCACAAACTATAATGTGTTTACTTTTGGATTTTAATTTTTTTAATACATCTTCCATAGCCAATTCAAAGGTAGAAAAGTTGCCAGATGGTGGCCGGTACACGCATACTATAACAAATTTATCCAATTCCACACATGACAATTCAATATTACGCTCTATAGAAAGATTTACAATGTCTAATCGATCTTTACATTTTAAACTGTTCTTGACAAATATCATGGATCCTCCATGAATAGCGGTTTTTCGTACAAAAAAGCTTATTAATTTAAAATTATTTATGTTACAATTTAATTCACTGCTTTTAAGCCAGTGCTCAGTAATACAAATGACAGATGTATCCTGACATTCCAAAAACAGTTCAAAATCAAGGTCTTTGCCAGTCAGGCCCTGGATGTTTTGGTGTATTATGTTTAGGTCCAAGGGCCTGGCCTTTGTCTTGCCTCTCAGTTTAAAATGGGAGAAGTCAAAAAATTATTATTAGATAGATAGATAGATAGATATACTCTTTATTGGCCAAGAAACTTAAAAACTACAGATTACAATATTAAGAGAAAAATTAAATTTAAAGCCAATCTAGGCGGTCTTATCGCTAAAAGCGATCTCTTCCAGACAACCCGACGCAAAGGAGAGAACAGGATAGCAGTAGGCAGAGCACATTAACTTTAAAAAATAATAAACACTAAAACTATTTGTTAAATATGAATAAAATACACAAATACATAAAATATATATATATCTATATACATATATCTATATACATATAATATTTTAAAAAAACTGATACAAACAACTAATCAGATATATTCAAAAAGTAAGACTTCACCCGCTCCTTAAAAGAATTTAATGTCTGAGCCTGTCTAATGGAAACAGGTAAGGAATTCCAGAGACGGATAGCCTGAAGGGTAAAGGACTCATGATATTTTTTGGACACATGTGCAGGGACATTAAGGCATAGGTTTTCAGAAGAACGCAGATTACAGGAATGAGTAGAGGATACATATGTAAAACGAGATTTAAGATATGAAGGAGTGCACGGATGGAAAAGAACGGAGTACAACATGGAAAGGATATGAAGGTCTCTACGCCGACGTACTGGTAACCATTTAAGCTTATTGCGATACTCAGACACATGATCAAACTTACGCAAGCCAAAAATAAAGCGAATCGCAAAGTTTTGCAAGCGATTAAGTTTATCCAGCTGATCACTTCTGAGATCTGGGTAACAGCAGTCAGCGTAATCCAAAATGGAAAGAAGGAGGGATTGAGCCAACATAATTTTAGTAGATGTAGGTAGAAAGTTTCTAATGCGTCTAAGAGATTTACCTGCAGCAAAAATCCTCCGGCTTACCTCAGTCAATTGATTATTCCACGATAGAGTCCTATCAAAAATAATTCCTAAATTTCTCACCGTATCACAAAACGGGATATCCGCACCATCCAGTATTAAGGAAGGAGTATTACTATAATTAATTTTTTGTACAGACTTATGGCCACCGATGATAATAGCTTGAGACTTGGAAGGGTTAATCTTGAGACCATATGACTTACTCCAGTCTGAAAGAACTGACAAGTCATTATTGACAACATTAATTACCTCTGGCAAACTGTTTATTGTTCCATGGCTATATATTTGTAAGTCGTCGGCAAACATGTGGTAGGCTGAATTTAATTTATTAGAGATGGAGCTAATAAAAAGAGAAAACAGAAGTGGTGAAAGCACACCACCCTGGGGAACACCAGATAAAATATTGCGCCACAAAGAATAAGACTCATCCACATGAATACGCTGCCTACGATTATATAAGTAATTGTAAAACCATTCCAATACTGCAGGAGATATGTTAAGAGAGCCAAGCTGAGCAAGCAGGATGTCAAAATCAACAGTATTAAAAGCATTACTAAAATCTAATAGCGTTAATACAGTAATTTGACGGTCGTCAATGGCACAACGGATATCATCCGAAATTTTAATAAGTGCAGTAGTCGTGCTATGACTGGAGCGGAAACCGGATTGGTAAGGATTCAGAAGATTATTTTTAGACAAAAACTCATTGAGCTGCCTATAAACAAGACGTTCAAGAACTTTGGAAAGAAAGGGGAGAATGGATATAGGGCGATAATCAGAAATGGAAGGATTTTTTATTTTTGGAAGGGGCACTATATGTGCTTCTTTCCAAATAGAGGGCACAGAAGAAGAAGAAAGGGAAAAATTCAGGATATGGGTAATAATAGGAGCAAGGATGTCTAAAAGGGGGATGATCATTGCACGACTAACACCATCAGACCCAACAGCACTAGAAGAAATAGCAGTAATGGTTCTCTTAACATCACAATCAGTAAAAGAAGAAAACGAAAAAGAAGGAGACTGTGGGAGTGGCAAAGACGAAATATAATTTAAAGTAGAATTTTTAATCTGGCTATCAATAACAGGGAAAGAAGTAAAGAAGGTATTTAAGGAATTTAAATCAAGACTAGTGGGTATAGGATTAGTATTAGATTTGCCAACTCCCAATGTTTTAAGAAATCGCCAAACTTTTGTTGGGTTGCCGTCTTCAACAGCACTGTGAATATGACGCCTCTGAGCATCCCGACAGACAGTATTACAATAGTTGCGGATGATGTGGTATTTATCCCTATTTTTGTCATTGGATACTCTTTTGTATCTGGCTTTAGCCTTATTGACGTGACAACGTCTTAAATTAGGTTGCGGCTGGGAGTCACTTATGAAAAAGTGTAACGCTCGGTAACGTTACGATGAGTCACCGAACGAGAGAGAGGCCCGGCGAATGCCTTGCGTCTCTCTCCCACTCAACTATGATCGGTCTGCCGCGCGCGCAGCACTAGTGTACAATGTTTTAGTAAACAAAATATATTTCTATAGTTAAAATTTGTGCAATTCTTATTTTCATTCAATTCCTTGTTCCTATTGTGCAATTTAATTATATTCATATCAATAAATATTCTACCGAGAAAAAGACGTTGTCACGTAAAATCTTCGCCCGTAAAAACGACTTTACAGGCAACCATTTTTTTCTTATTAATGATCGCCCTGATATCATCGTTCAACCAAGGAGCCGGAAGATGCTTTACTTTAACAGGCCTGATTGGAGCATGCGTATCGTACAGCTGTGTTATCCGCTCATTAAAAATCTGTACTTTCCGATCTATATTATCGATGCTATCAATCACAGACCAGTCAATCATAAGAGCATCATTTCGTAAATCGTCTATATTTAAACTACCGAAATTACGTTGGAGAAGGACACGAGGTTTATTTTTAGGAGGTCTTATTTTATAGGATAAATAAACTAAGTCATGATAGGAAAAGGAGTCCGCTGAGAACTGGCCATGCTTTGACACATGGGGCAAGGAAGATACGATCACAAGGTCAAGAAGAGATGGAGTACAATTAGGAAAGTAATGAGTTGCATTAGAAGGAAGAATGTGCATGTTATTAGCGTTAATAATAGATTTAAGCTGTTCCGCTCGGTAATCACATTTAAGAAGGCATGTGTTGAAGTCACCCATGATAATGACATGCTGAAATGAGGGAGCAAGGTCTTCTACAAGTTTTTCAAAAGAGGAAAAGTAATTAACGCGCAAAGAAGGACTATAGAATACCCCTAAGAGGATTTTAGTATGACAAAGAGAAACTTCAAGAAAAAGATGTTCAGCAGTATTTATAGGAGGGGGCTGTGGCGACCTGCTAACCACGGAATAGGGTATATGACTACGGAGATAAATGGCCACACCGCCGTGACTACTGGAGATGCGATCATCATCACAGCCCATTAACGTCCCACTACTGAGCACGAGCCTCCTCTCACATATCAAGGTGTGAGGGTATGGGTCATACTCCACCACGCTGACCCAGTGCGGATTGGCGGAGGCAGGTGTGTGGCGTCCTGCTGTTAGAATTTTTCAAACCGCCCATTAGGCCTCTAACATGGCTTAACGACTACCACATTTAGTGATAACCGGGACCAACGGCTTAACGTGCCTTCCGAAGCACGGAAGCGCTCGATATCAAATGCCACACAAACGGTCACCCATCCAAGGACTGACCTCTGTAAACTCTGCTGTACTTCGGCGATCGTTTCCGACCACCGAGCAAAGCAGAGCTACGAGCGCTTCTACGGAGATGCGATCATTACGAACTAACTGAAAACCAGGCAAGGAATAGGACGAAGAGGGAAGTGACGGATGAAGAAACGACTCAGAAACCAAGAGAGCATGAATGTTTTTATTGTCGAAAGAGGAAACAAGGTCAGGATAGTGGGCTGGGATACTTTGTGCATTAATATGTAGGACATTAAAGTTTTTAGGAACATCAGAAAGGGAAGACTCAATATACTCCTCCAAAGAAGGTGAATTCACACTTTGAAAACTATCATCACATGAGACAAATGATAAATCAGAATCATTGTCACTATTTGAATTAATCATTTGAAAATAAATTAGTTAAATAATAAATAGATAATAAAAAAATATATATATATATACAAAAAAATATACAAAATTAAAAACTAAAACGTATAAATTGACTAATTAAAAAAAAAAGTTAATTGAATGCCAAAAAACGTGCTCATCTCCATTAGCAGCGTTGTTTAGAAGATGCAACAAATGACTGAATAAAATAATGGCTAAACATTATTAAAAAACAAAAAGAAATTCAATAAACAATCAAAAGGAAAAATCAAATTACACAAAAAGCAGGCCAAAATCGGGGCCTAAACAAAAATAGTGAAAAAAAAAACGTAACTAAAAACAGCGACTTGACAGTGACAGACAGTTGACAAATAACTTACTAAAGTAACAAGAGAGTAGAAACATTCGAAAATAATAACTAAAACTAAAATACCTTCAGTAAAGCACAATTTGAAAATAGTAAAAACAATGTATATAACTACAACACACAGTCAAGCATTGCAAAGTGAAAAACAATAAAACAACAAGTGTCACTTATATAGGACTACAAGTTAGGCAAATTTATACAAGCCCTAACGTTAACACTCAGCTTAATATGCAAATAAAAACTACTTCTTCGTAGCAACCCTTCGGCTCTTGGTTCTGTCCTTAACAATTTCGCCCGGCTTATTAGCAGCTACAGATGCACTAGGTGGTAACTGTGTTGTTTCAAATGCATTCAACTTAGTAAGATCTGCAGTTGATGCTATATGGTGACGGACTCCCTTATTGTCCAGCGCATATATATGGCCATCTCGGGTCCAGCACCTGTTTATACCAAGCCTTTGACGACATGCTAGAAACAGACTATGCAGTGGCTTGGTGAGAAACTCTGAGCAAGTAACCCCAGAGCCTTTAAGCTTCGTTTTGGCATACCAAATTTTGTCACGCATACCAACATCTTTAAATTTGACGAGAAGTGGCCGTGACTTTCCTGCATCACCAGAAGACTTTCCCAAGCGTTGACTGCGACTGATGGATGTCTTGTCAAATTCAACATTAAGCCGCGCAACAGCACTGATAGCTGATTGGCTAGGGTCCTCACCTTGAGACTCTGGCACACCATGGAGCAGCAAAATCTTCCTCCTGCTTCGCATCTCAATTCTGTGAACATCTTGCGATATCACTTGCACCTGATTATGTAATATGTTGAGTGACTCAACCACGAAGGTCTGGAATGAGGAAATCTGAGCTGCCACAGTTGAGATGGAGACTTCAGAAGCTGGAGAAATCTTCAATATGTGTTCCCGTATAAGTGCCATCTTAGTTTGAAACATAGTTTCAAGATCCTCCACAGATTGCTTTACAGTTTCCATAGTGAGTGAAAGTGATTGAAGTTTTGAAGAAATTAAGTGAGTTTAGGTAAGAAACTTTGTTTAAACAACAACTGCTATACTGACATGAACACTAAAAACACATATTATATTACAATAACATGTTATAATTAATTTAAATAAAATAAATTTAGCAGAGCTAAGTTTTCAGCTGTTACTTATTTTATGCCTACCCACCAAAAAAAAAAGTAACAGTACTAACATTTTGTATAAGATTAATATTAGAACTAGTCATCTGTATAACAGAATCTTCTAAAGTATAAGCTAACAGAGTAGCTGTCTGATTTTTATACCTCCATGGTAGGTACATAGTATCTGTGGTCAATTGAAAATTCTTAATAAAATTATTCATTTCAAGAAATGAAATGTTAGAATTATAACAAGTCAAATTATAAATTAATAAATTTAAATTAAATATTTTCTGGTTTTGTTCCCAGGTTAAGTTTTGTGCATAAGGAAATGCACTTATAATAAATTTACAATTAGTATCCATTTGTAACTGAGTCAGATCACTAATACTTTGGACAATATCTCTCTTTTTTACCAACTGACTGTCACCACACAATATAATAACATTTTTTGCATCAATAATGTCTTGAATTTTTATATTACTTATGATTTCATTAATTTTTTTGCCTGGTGTGCAATAGTTTTTAAATTTTTTATTTAATTTACCACTAACAAGGGAACCTAAACCTTTTCCCAAACCATCACAAAACATTATTGATCCATATATTTCAGCACTACTTTTTACATTCTGTGAGGTATTTAATAATAGTTCCTGCGAGGGTGAGGCCAATGTATGGTCGGTGAGTTTAACATTGCATTTTGGTCTCAAAGTGACAGGGTCACAAAGGCAATTTGAACATGTCTTATTTACTAATGAGTCAAACCTTTCTTCATTATAATTGCATAGGTCAATCAATTCATTTGCTGACAATATATTAGGTCGGGGAAAAAGTCTTTTCGCATAACGTAAGTATAAACTTATTATTAATTTTTTTTGACTGTACTATTTGTGTCTGGCTGGTTTTGGTAACATTAAAAAGGTTCCATTATAAAGAAAAGAAAAAAATAAAAAAAAGTTGTTTCCCGCTATTTTTCATTTGTTTTTCTCTCCGTTAAAATGAGTGAATCTAATGAAGAAATTCGATACATTTTAAAATTTTATTATAAAAATGGGAAAAATGCAACTCAAGCAGTGAAAAAAATTTGTGATGTTTATGGACCTGATGCAGTGTCAGTAAGAGTAGCACAAATTTGGTTCAAACGTTTTCAGTCCGGAAATTTTGATGTTAAAGATGCACCTCGCTCTGGTCGCCCTGTTACGAATAAAATGGACGCCATTTTTGAAAGAGTGGAGCAAGATCGGCATATTAGTAGTTACGATGTAGCTCAAGAACTGGGAATTGACCACAAAACAGTTTTGACCCATTTGAAGAAAGCTGGTTATACAAAAAAGCTCGATATTTGGGTGCCACACGAGCTCACTCAAAGAAACTTAATGAACCGTGTACTCATTTGCGATTCATTATGGAGACGTAATGAAACCGAGCCGTTTTTGAAGAGATTGATAACTGGCGATGAAAAGTGGATCACGTACGACAAGAACGTGCGAAAAAGGTCGTGGTCGAAAGTTGGCCAGGCTTCACAGACTGTGGCCAAACCTGGCCTAACACGAAATAAGGTGATGCTGTGTGTATGGTGGGATTGGAAGGGCATTGTTTATTATGAGCTTTTACCGCCCGGCAAAACCATCGATTCTGATCTTTACTGCCAGCAACTGATGAGATTAAAGGAAGCAGTCGAGAGAAAACGGCCGGAATTGATCAACAGGAAGGGTGTGTGTGGTCTTTCATCACGATAACGCTAGACCACACACATCTTTAGCCACTCAGCAAAAATTAAGAGAGTTCGACTGGGAGGTCCTAGTGCATCCACCATATAGCCCTGACCTTGCGCCTTCAGATTTTCACCTGTTTCGGTCTCTGCAGAATTCTTTAGGTTCTGTAAGGTTGACCTCAAGAGAGGACTGCCAAAACTATTTGTCCCGCTTTTTTGATCAGAAGTCCCAAAGTTTCTACAGTAACGGGATAATGTCTCTGCCCACAAAATGGCAGAAAGTTATTCAACAAAACGGTACATATATATTGTAAATAAATGTAAATAAACTTTGAAAAAAATGTCTTGACTTTTCGTACAAAAATACGAAAAGACTTTTTCCCCGACCTATTATGTTCAGCAATTTGTTTCTGTGCCAATAAATATTTTTTATTAATTAACTTATTTTCGGAATTTGTTGTCGGTTTTACCTACTTAGTATAAAACACTATAATTATTTCTTGAAAACTAATACATATGAAAGCTATAACAATAATTTGAGTAGCGGCAAAAATGTTATATATAAAATTTCAAAGAATAAAATAAAATATATTGATTATTTGATTTATGATAGATTGATTGAAATAGAAGTGAATGACCATATTTCGGACCATATGAAAGACTATAACATACATACATAAAATCACGCCTGTTTGCCCGAAGGTCTAGGCGGTGGCATATTATTCGCCCACATTTCGCCAGTTATATTGTTTGTCCCACGTAATAGGTGGCGAGCCTATTGCCGCTTACCGGGAACTTTTATGTACCCTACATTTAAAGTTCAAATCATTTTATTCCATAAACTATTACATAGTAGATTTATTTATAATTTTCTTACTAAATTGATTAATATTCTTATCTACGTATACCAGGTTTTCATACACAAATTGACCCGCCACTGTCAAAATATCAAATTCTTCAAATGTTTCCCTTAGTGAATGACTACATGGAAGATTATAACTTGCTCGAATAGCCCTCTTCTGCAGTACAAAAGTTTAAAGATCTGCGGCAGAACCCCACAAAAGAATACCATACGACATAACACTCTGGAAATAGCTATGATAAACAAGCCTAGCTGTTGCAAAGTCTGTTAATTTTCTCCGCAAATGCTGCCAGCTACAAATTTGACAATTCACCAATATGTGGGCCCTACTGCAACTTAGAATCTAATGTAACACCTTAAAATTTGGTGGTATCCACAAGGGTCAACTCATCTTCCTTTATTTTAATAGTGGTGTTTACTTGTCTGACATTAGACGTCACGAATTTTATGGATTTTGTTTTAGCTCCATTTAATAACAGATTGTTGACGTCAAACCAGTGCACCACCTTGTTGTTGTGCGACATGTTCTGATATCGCTTTAATTTAAATAATAATCTCTCTCCATTGCACGCTGAGCGACTTTGAGCTTTCTTATGAGGTCCATAGTCAGGCACCACATCTCAGTCCCATGAAAATCTTAACATTTGGTTGTAAATAAGTTTTTCAAAAATTTTACTGAAAGTAGGCACCGCTGAGATAGGTCTAAAATTAGTTAAGTCCGCTGTACTGCCCGATGTAAATAATGGAATGATTTAACTATCTTTCATTTAATCGAGTAAGAAAAGCGATATACATAACCTAAACACAAGGAATAAGCATAAACTAGTTGAACCTGCCACTAGGCTCCAAAAAATTAACAAATATTTTAAAGGTCAATGTGTGCGATTCTATAATAAAATCCCAAGCAATATACAGCAATTAAGCCTAAATAAATTTAAATAAACAATAAAACGCAAGCTGTCTTTAAAGGGATACTATTCTATTAAAGACTATATATAAAGATAAAAATGCTTGGGATTAAACTGCCGTTTCATACAGGCTATTCTAATATTAATGACTTAAAGCATGAATATTGTTATATTATGTTGCATTGTATAGCGTCACAGACAAATGAAGATTGTAATTAACCAATCGATAATTTAAAAGAGCATAGCCTGTGAGTTTCTTGCCAGTTCTTCTTACAGAGCGGTGGCTCGGAACTGGCACTTAGATTCACTTGCACTTAAATATTGACTTTGAATCTGGAAATATGCCGCAATCTAAACATTTATTAAATATTAGAGCTAAATTGTGCACCACCGAAACAATGTAAGGCTTGATAACTAAGATAAAATTGCCCTAGAGGTCTAATCTTCTTAATATTAAGAGTATGACATTTGACTACCGATATGGCGTGGTGGCGAGTATACCCGCACTCCGGTCCTAAGGTCTTGGGTTCGATTCCCACACAGGACAAATCTTTGTGTGCATAAACGTGAATATTTGTTCTGGTCTGGGTGTTTTCCTATGTATTTACAAAAAAAAGTATTCATGTTTGTTTATCCGTTATTTAGTATCCATAACACAAGTTCTTAATTATACTTATCTTGGAACTAAATGATTGGTGTAATTGTTAGAAAATATTGTTATATTATTATTATTATAAAGTGGCATATTACAGTATTAAATGTCTTAATTATATCCATAGGTGTTACATGACCAAACGTAAAATCTTGCGTACACAAATATTTACACTATCTTTTAAAATAGGCTCCGTTAAAGTAGGCGAGGAATTTAAAACTTCACTGCGGGCGGGAGCTTGATCGTAAAAGAAAGGGCAAGAAAATCGTCTATTTTGGTTTTTTCTCCCGCCGGTTACAATAAAAATATCTAATATTGAAACAATCGTATTCTGCAGTCACAAGAT
This sequence comes from Musotima nitidalis, assembly GCA_949126915.1. NCBI lineage: Eukaryota > Metazoa > Arthropoda > Insecta > Lepidoptera > Crambidae > Musotima > Musotima nitidalis. The sequence goes on from OX421431.1 coordinate 1,821,245, forward strand.
CCTAAAGAGCAGAAGACAAAACTCTCTCTAGCAATATTAACATAATTACGTACAAACAGCAGACATGAGAAGACGCGTTTCGCTCAACGCCATTCGGCTGTATTCGATATTTAAAACGAAATAGTTTTCAATTAAACAGATTTTAATATGACAGGAACAGTGAAAATATTCCATTCCCGATAATTTTAGTGCAGCCCTCGTGTAATATGAATTGCAATACTCTTGCCGGGTTCATGTTTCAAAACCATTATGTATAACATTTAGATCTTTATGTAGAACATGAGGTCAAAATAGACCTATTAACTATTCAGTACAAATAAAATGTTATGTAGGATAGTTGCAAGGTCTGATGTGGTTTAAGCAACATTTTTCATTAAGGGATGCGACGTGAAGTCGATTTACGACGTAACTTCAATCTTTTAGTGGATTTGACCAACTGTTTTATACACAATTATAACTTATGGAATAAAACAATTGAACACTATCAAAGAATATGTCTTATAAAAGTGGACTGCAAAGAAAATTATAGATTTGATCAATAGATTTTTGTTAATTAGACTTTACCGGGCAGGATTTTGAAAATACTAGTCAGAGCTCACTTTAAGATAATATGATATTACTGTTATTATATTTAAACATATTTTATATCATATATTTATACGGCAGGTTCTATGGTTAACTAGTGCACCTCGTCGAGAAATTATTAATTTTATGTAATTTAATAACTTTAATCTGATATCAAAAAATGTCTAAATTTACGCTTTTAAATACACTGTTTCCATTAGAAATTGACGATTTTATTCGCCATAACTATTATTAATATATAAAAAAGGAGTGAACAATGGTAAAATTATTTATTTCGAAAAAAATTACGATATTAGTTATTTTATGCGATTTTTTAAAGATGACCTGTATTAACCGCGCGTGCTGTGTGCGATAAATCAGTACGCGCCGGGTAATCCCAACGTGAGGGGTTGCATCGCTCGTTCACCGCGCCTACGACATCAAAACAACAGAACTGCCGTCATGGCGCTTCACTTTCCCGCCAAGAAAGTCGTCGACAACGATGGTACGCTCGAGATTCAGTAAACATATAGTGCGACCAGTGCGTCTTTAGATTTGATACTTGGTGAGTAATATTAATTTAATTTCTATATAATGTTTATTTTTTTCTAATAACGCTACTTTAAATTTAATCGAAAAGTGTGCAAGTGAGCGGACTTTTCTGAGATTCCGTCTTAAAATTACGTTACTAAATTACGTAAAATGTATCTTTTTATATACTGACTGTCTTTTCGAAAATTCAAACCTACTTAATAATGTACGCGAGACAATTTGTTGGCTTATCTCGGGTTGGAACTCCTGATAGAAACTCTGCATGCTGCATGCCTGCTTGCATGCTGCACGCATGCTGCACGCCTGCTTGCACGCTTACATGCTGCATGACTTATAAAAATGAGTAGGCGTTTTGTACTTTATGATTTTTAATTTGTGCGAGTTAATATTTAGGGTTTGTAAACTTTAGGGATTACGAATTGTTCTGCGACGAATTTGGTAAATGACAATGTGGCGATAAAAAGTTAGGCGAAGTGAAATTAGGGCAAACACGATTCTGAAGAGTGAAATTAGGCGAAAAAATTTTAGGCTTTTCGTTTCGATGCCATTACAAATTAGGCGTACAAAAAATTTGGCGATCCGATAGGGACCCCCCTATGCTCATCTAGGAAGTCGAGAAGTGCTTCTATTTGAGCAGAAGTAGCCGAACGTGCTGAAGCCATCATATACCTAGAAAAAGAAGTATTTTTGGCAATACCTATTACAATTTCTGATAAAAATGCAAAAGTTCGTGCAAAATTTATACTTACAAAGTTTTTACAACTTTTAAAAATCTCGTTTGTATTGAAACGAACTGTCACTTGTTAACAACAACAAGTCATTATGCGAATGTTTTCAGTAGTCGTAGGTTTCTTAATCTTCCTTTGTCACAAAAGGTGCTCGCAAATTAGTCGGATAATGGTGTCAAAATTGGGTTCTTTAAATGTCGACACTAAATGTCAAAAAATATTGATAACTTGCTTTAATCTTTTTATTAGCTTCATGTTAATTTAAGCTCATAGTTATTTATAAATCAAATATACTTATGATAATAAAAACGAAAATGCGTTAGTTAAGAAGTTTATATAAAAACCGGTATTTCTGCCAATGACATAAAAAGAACTTTTTTTTTTTTTCCGATCTGATCTGCCAATCATTCGTTCACAAAGTTTCGTATGCCGATACGAACATCGCATTCAAAAAAGAAAGTGAATTAGAGTAGGGTCAGAAGCGAAACTTCGTTTTTTGTTCGTTCGTCCCCGAAGTTTCGTGACGGAGAATTAGAGTAGGCCCCCAGGTCGTAGACGATAATATAGAACACGAAGATTTTTTTTTTAACTTGTTCATTAGACTCAACATAAGTATTGTAAAATGGTGACCATACTGGAAAACCGTATTCTAGTACACTTCTCACAATGCAGTTATACAGTGTTGTGATTCTTAAAATGTTTGGTCGACCTTAATACAAAACCCAGGAGTCGGTTTGCTTTGGCGGTGATATAAACATAATGTGGCTTAAAGGACAACCCATTATCGAAGAGAATACCTAAATCTTTAGCAACAGTAGACCTGCTTAGAATCACAACGTTAATGTCGTAACTATAAAGGATCTAGGTAATTTATTTTGTTTGTGAGCGATATTAAAAAACACTTTAAATATTATAAATATAATAAATTTGTGTTACAACATTCTAATATGAGATTTAAGTCACGTTGTAGAGAGAGACAGTCTTCCGGGCTTGTAATAATGTTAAATACTTTAAGATCGTCAGCGTATAAGAGATAACTACATGACAAATATTAAACAAGACCGTCGATAAATATTAAAAATAGCAAAGGTCCCAAATTGGACCCCTGGGGTCAAATATAAGGAAGCAAGATGCAACTGCCTACGTGTTAGAGTTAAGGTGTGTAGAGTATGGCGTACATGCGATCTGATAACGTTTTGATAGTGTGGGTCAGTTGTGGTCTCGTCTTAGCAACATTTTATATAAAAATGGTTTTGGAGGGAATTTTCTTCTACTTGTAACAGATTAAAAATCAATACATATCCGTAACGAATCGTATCTCTATTCCAGCCAAATCCCTCGCACAAAAAGTTCATCGCTTTAAAGTAAATTGGAAACCAAACAAAACAAACGGTTTTATAGGTATAGTCTATCTATACGGATTAGTCGCGAGCGCTTTCTAAAAAACGCTTTTCGTATCTATGTTTCACGAACTCTTTCATATATGTAGATAAATCTATAAAATCACAAAAGTTTTTGTCTTTTTTAAAGTTGCTTAAGTTGGGCGCACACTTTTTTTTTTAATTTCATTGACAGCATACTTTATTTATTTCTCTATCAGTCTTTCTAAACGCATTAGGACAGGTAATTTCTTTAAATTTAAAAGAGTCGTTACTTATAAAAGGAGATAGAAAAAATCTTATCAGTACATGTACAGTAATGGTTAACACCACACACGTGCAAACAACATGTGCTTGCTTTGATTTAAAGTATTTAAAACAAATGCCGCGCTCCGTCATAAAAACTTTATCATGCGTATGCGCATTGAAAAAGGACAACTTTATTTCCCACAAAATGTAATATACGACATCATTCAGCTACGTAATATGAAAAGTTTTTTGATCTTTTTGTTATATCTTATCAAAAACAAAGATTTGGTTAAATGTGGACATTGTGGTGAAGAAACTGAGTCAAGGGCCTGTTTTTCAATGTCTGTGGGCCCGCTAAGCAGCGCTAGCAGAGTCTTCGGCGACGGGAGGCACCTGCTTTCTAACTATAGACTCTCCGAAAAGTCCGTCGGTCGCACGAGAAGGTAGGAGGGGCGCTTCCACTGCGTCTCTCTGATGTATTTCTCCTGCTTCTGGCCCGGGGCACGTTGGCCGCGAGCAGGGTGTCAGATCCTGCCCCCGGCTGCTTAAGACCCTCCTGGCGCTGCTTGATGGGCCCTCCTGGTACGCACGCTACGCCCTCCATAGGTCCAGAGTCGCCAATTTCTGGGTGTTACCTTTTCCCTGACGGCTTCTCCGCTCTACCGGGAGATACTCAGCCCCCACCACCACGAGGTAAAGACCAGTTGGGGGAGATTCCACCAAGACCTAATAGGCTCGCCACCTATTACGTGGGACTACATAATTGGCGAAGTGTGGGCGTATTATATGCCTCCGCTTATCCCATCGGGTAAACAGGCGTGAATGTATTTATGTAGGTTTTTTTTTTTATTGTGATATGAACATGTTTTTTGAGAGTGAATGGCAGCACAACGTTTGCATCCAGCTAGTAATGTAAAAATAAGTGAAACATACTAAATTAAATTGTAAGATTTGTGTCATCAAAATGAAGTACGCATTTAACTATGATATTTCTTGCTTATTAACAATACTTCCAGTTGTCCTATCAGGTCAATACTAGCATGATATCTATAGACCTATATTCCATAGCCATGAACTATACGGGTTTGATTACATAGATTTATGCATAATTCGGAGCATTTTTACCAAGTAGACAGAGTTTACGACATTTCATTCCTATAAAGTTCGCAGTTCAATTCATAATGTAGGTAAGATAATGGGATATGTGATTTTGTATATAAATCCTTATAATTGACTATAATGTTAACCTAATCGTGTATATCTTTTTTTTTTTTTTGTGGGTATTTTGAAGTGACAACACCTAAGAAATTTGCTCTTCTATTTATTTTAAATTTTAATATTATTTTTATACTTACGATTTTAATTTGTGCATAAATGTGTTAGTAATGCACCAGTGAATGTTGGTTAGCAAAAATTTCCACTAATTGATCAACTGTAACACATCAACTTCCTCAAACACCTACAAACACTACCTACGTCATGGAACCTGCCCAAGTGAATCAAAATCTTCAGGACTTGTCCAGCCTTTTTCAAGCCAGGATGGAAGACTTTGAAAAACCTCTTCAACAGAATGTCGCATCTTCTACTTCAGGTACTCAACAGCAGACAGTTAAGGCCTTATCTACAGAGTACTATCACTTCAAAACTTTTGTGATAGGTACAGGCAGTTAAAATGATGAAAAAGCAGCTGGATCTATTGAGTGATCGGCTTGATAGCATGGAGACCCATATAAGACGGAAGGTACTACTTATGCATGGTGTTCCAGAGGCGTCTAAGGAGAACATACAGGACAGGGTTCTAGAAGTAGTAAAGGGTCAAATGAAGCAGTCACAAATAACAACAGACTGTATAGATGCTTGCCACAGGCTAGGTGCTTCTGGAAGGGATCGATCCCGTCCTGTCCTGGTTAGGTTTGTTACTTTGAGGGCCCGTAATGCTGTGTGGAACTCAAAGACCATGCTCAAAGGCAGCAAAATATCTGTATCAGAGTTTTTGACGAAATCACGGCAAATAGTGTTCGCTGCAGCTCGGAAACATTTCGGTATCAAAAGCTGTTGGTCATCAGATGGCAATATTATGGTGGTTCTTCCTGACAAAAGCAGGAGGAAGTTGACTTCACTGACTGAATTAAATAAGCTCCAAGAAGAATTTCCCACTCCTACAATAACTAAGTGAATCTTTTCTGCTGTCTGGTTGCGTGTCATTGTAATACTTAGAATAATAACACCTAGAAAGATAGTTCCCTCCAAAGCGGTCTTTCAAAAGCGAGGCAAGAAAAAAATCTATGTGTGCGTAAGATACTTGTATTACGCTCGACGAAACGCACACAGTGAAAAAAATTATGTTGTCATTTCATTCAATTTTCCCTAAAAGTAGGGAAGTTGAAACTTTTACACTTTAGCTTAGCTATTTATTGCATTTCGTTTATGCGAAAAACCACTTATACATTATAATTTCTTTGAAAATGTATATATATATTTATCCTGCCTGGGGTGAACAATTTTTCACTAATTATTTATTTCATATATTTAGAGCTATGAAACTCTTAAATTGTTATATAGTATATAGTTATATATATTGTTATATAGTTAGTCAACTGTTTTATGTAGATAGACCAGAATAGAATAAAACTATTTAACCTTTTTAAAATGTGATTTATGCCATATCAATTGAAATCAATCAATCAATGAAAAAATAAAAAAAAATTGTGTTATCGTATATTAAAGAAGTTATTCCACGCGAACAAAGTCGCGGGCGGAAGGTAGCAGAAGGTAGGAAGTATCAGATAATTATCAAATAACATTTTGTGAAATTTAATTATTGTCTAATTGAGACGTGTAAGTGAATTACAACAAAATATAGGAGATTTTTTCCCCTTAATGGCAACATTTTCATTAACTGTCACGTGACAAATATTGAAATTATTTTTTTCATTTTAATGACTTTTTTACCTAATAATTTAATTTCAAACGCATAATTTACCCGTGTAATGTTATGTCAATATGTTTCTTGTGCTTTTCCGATGTATTGTGATATCCATTCATTGCGCAAACCGTCATTTTTATTAAAAATATCAGGAGTAGTTTTCAATACGACACGACCTTGAGCACTGACGGGCCGCGTCACAAACTTTGCCAATATGGCTAGGTTTTAGTTGCCTCACTTTGACGACGCGCACTGGGCTTCTAGGTGTTATTATTCTTAGTTATAATACTATTAAGTTTTATTGTATTTCGTTGATTCACGACGTATATGCACTTAATACATCTATATTATTGTTGGTATATAGTTTCTAATAGGATGTTTGCAGGTATGACATTATATTTGGTGGCCGGGATTGTAGGTAATATATAAAAACTATCAATCACAATTGAAAGCTGATTGTATTTAAACATTAAATTTTTAGTTCTGTCACAGTCACCGCAGTCTGACACTTAGTTTTTTTTCAATTCGCACTGTCAACTGAATATTTTGTCAGCCTAAAGTATAAACTTTTTTAATCTTAGAAAACGACATTCGTTTGGTTATACGGCAATGTACTGTTTTTTTTATATGTCTATCGTTCCGGTTTGAAGTGTTTCTGTGTTTATTTTTTTTTTATATACACGTTGTTTCATTGTTGCATTTTCGATATCATTTTTTTTTTTAGTGTGTTGTGTGCATAGCGTATGTGTGTTATTGTTATTATTTTAATTATTAGTTTGCAGCCAATCTTCACTGGTAGTATCGTAATTATCTTTTTAGTTTTTATTTTTATTTTTAATTCATATTTTTTTTTTTTTATAATAATAATTTAATTTAGTATGTCTATAATAAACTCTGAATATTTTTCTTCTGACTCTTCTGATGAATTTGAAAGCGCTTTAAGTGACCTCTCTTCCTCATCTGACTCTGACGGGGACCTGTTGGATGCTAAGCTACAATCTGTGTTCCGTGGTAAATCCGCGCTTCTTAATCTGGTACATATCAATGCGCAAAGCATTCCGTCACATATTTCTGACATGATCGCATCTTTCAACAGTGGCATTGTTGATGGTATTTTGGTGTCTGAATCGTGGCTGAAACCTTCGCTGTCATCATCCCTTTATTCTCTGTGTGGTTATAAACTTTATAGAAATGACCGAATAGGGGCTGGTGGAGGTGGAGTATGTATTTATATGAAAGATCATATTTCGTGCTCAATTGTTGGTCAGTCCCCTATTGGAAGCAATGGCTCCCTGGAGTTTCTATTTCTTAAAGTCACTTTACATCACACGAACATTTTGGTTGGTGTGGCTTACAGTCCTAACAATACAGTAAATTTTTTTGATTCCTTTGAAACTTCTCTTGAGACTCTTAGTTCTTCTTTTAACCACGTTATACTGATGGGTGACTTCAATACATGTTTATTAAAAGCCAATTACAGGTCCTCTCGTCTTTCTTCAATTGTTGATTCAGTTAACTTTAAATTGTTTCCACTTTCTCCCACCCATCATTCTCCCCATTGTCAACCTTCACTATTAGACCTTCTCATAGTATCTAACCCGGATTCTGTTCTTTTACATGGACAACTAACAGCTCCTTTTTCATATCATGACCTTATATATCTTTCTTATCGTGTTCGTACTCCCAAACGAAAAAGTAAGGTAATTCTTAGGCGGAACTTTGTGGGGTGTAATGTTGAACGCTTGAGAGAGGATTTTAATAAGATCAATTTCACATTTCTGTATACTGTTGATTGTATTAACGAGAAAGTTGCAATACTTAATAAGCTGTTACTTGATCTCTATGATGTCCATTCTCCGCTCAGACCGGTACGTGTAAAGCATCTTCCTGCGCCTTGGCTTACACAAGATATTAAAAAAGCTATGTTACGCAGGGATAGGGTTAAATCAAGACTTAAAAATAATCCCACTGAAGAGACTTTAATTGAGTACAAAAAGCGGCGGAACTTGTGCAACAGACTATGTAGGGATGCTAAGCGTCAATACTTTCATGCCTCTTTGGAAGACACTTCTCCTGCTCAAGCATGGAAGTTTCTCAACTCCCATGGCATTGGTAAAAGCTATACTTACAGCGCTGATACCCCGCAGCTTGATGATCTTAACAAACATTTTGCGAATGCCCCTGTCAATTTACTGGATGGCGTGAAGTCTGCTACAATTTCTTTTCTATCTGGCATGTCGCTTCCTAATTGTAAACCTTTCGCGTTTCGTACTGTTGCTGAGGTGGAAATAAAAAAGAGTATCCTTTCCATTTCTTCTAGAGCTGTGGGTTATGACGGAGTGTGTCGGGAAATGCTTACACTGTTGCTGGATGATATTGTGCCTATTCTCTCACATGTAATTAATTTTTCACTATCGTCCAATATCTTTCCTAGTGGGTGGAAGCTTGCCCATGTCATGCCCATTCCGAAAATTTCAAATCCTACATCCTGTGCCCACTACCGACCCATCTCCATTTTACCTTTCCTATCTAAAATCCTTGAAGGCGCTGTCCACAGTCAGTTTTTTGCTTATCTGTCATGTAACGATCTCATAAGCCCATTTCAGTCCGGGTTTCGGCCCGGTCATAGTACTGTCACGGCCCTATTAAATGTCACAGAAGAGATTCGCCATGCTATGGATAACAAAATGCTGACAGTTGTTGTTCTTTTGGATTTCAATTTGTGCTTTCAATTCCGTTGATTTTGATGTTCTCCTTGCTATCCTTTCCTCTCTTAATATTTCCCCCTCAGTGGTAGCGTGGTTCTCTAGTTACTTACGAGGTCGGGAACAGCGAATTCGGAGCGATAATGCATATTCGGAATGGTCTCTTCTATCTGCTGGTGTTCCACAAGGAGGAGTTTTGTCTCCTCTTCTTTTTTCAGTTTTTATAAACGAACTAACTAAGGTAATTACATCTTCTTTCCACTTATACGCAGACGACCTACAAATTTACCAACATTTCAATGTTGCGGACTTTCGTACATCCATTGAGTCTATTAATGCTGACTTAAGAGCTATCAAGTTGTGGGCGGACTCGTTTGGGCTTCTTGTTAATCCTTTGAAGTCCCAAGCGATTATTATTGGTAGCAGTGGAATGCTCGGTAGGCTTTCCCCTTCATCTCTCCCTGAGGTCATGTATGATGGATCTGTAATTGAATACGCAGCTAAAACGAAAAACCTTGGTCTTATTTTTGACAGCACTTTATCATGGAGAGCGCATATTAATGATATTAGTCGTCGTGTGCACTTTTCGTATCACTCTCTCAAGCGGCTTCAATTTTTCCTTCCTCACAAAACTAAAATTATGTTAGCTCATACTTTGCTGCTTCCTATTATCGACTATGCTGATGTCTGTTACCTGGATGCGACTGAGGACCTGCTGAACAAGTTAGAGCGTTTGCAAAACCTTGCAATACGGTTTATTTTCGGCCTTAGGAAATACGACCACGTTTCTGAGTATCGTCAACTCAATTGGCTTCCCATAAGGCTACGTAGAGATATGCACATCCTTTACAAGATTCTCCATTATCCCCAGCTTCCTCACTACATGCGTTCCCGCTTCGACCAGCTTCCTTCATTATCCCGTCCTAAACGATCCTGTATAACTAAATCATTAGTATACCCTTTCTCGAAGACCAAATTCTTTCACAGGTCTTATTCCGCCCGTGCGGCGCAGTTGTGGAATAAGCTGCCGGCTGATATCCGTGAGAGTCTGTCAGTGATGTCTTTTAAGAAGAAGATAAAGGAGAACTTCCTTAAGAGTTTATCACAGAGTTAAGAGTTGTATATATGTACTTTATTTATTTATATATATATGTATGTGTATAATATTATAGTTTATTTGTATATTAATTTTTTTTTTTTTAATTTGTTTGTATTTAGTGTCACTGTTATGTTTTTGTCCTATTGTAATATTTTTTTTTATCCCACATACAAAATTCTCACTCCTGTTAAGGTTGGCTGGAAGAGATCTCTCTTAGAGATAAGCCCACCTTTGTACTTGCTTAACTTGTATATGTGTTTCTTTGTTTTGTTGAATGTGCAATTCACGTCCAAGGGAAACAAATGATTTGAAATCTTTTTTAAACGAGACACGAGGAACTGAATTACCGAGAAATTCAATTAAAGAACAAAGAGGACAGAATGATAGTCCAGCAAAGCTGGTAACCTTATGAGGGTATCTTCGCACATGTGGCCGATTTACGGCCCGGACTTGCCCCGGTTACTTTATTGTGAACCGTTAAATTTTACAGCCATGCATAAGCTGAGCGCAGTGTGCGGCTAAGGTTAGCTAAGCTGAAGTCAGCTTTAACAGATTTTGAAATAAAAGACTTCAATTGTAAACATAATCGTCGTTCATTGTTATAAATAAGAATGTAATAATATATCTTGTTTTCAAAGCATCATAACCAAATTGATTGTAGCATTTTTCGCCAACATTAATCGCAGCCTGTTAACGAGGCCCACCGAGGACGGGTCTCGTCTCAGAAACCTTGGTATGACCACAACGCAGTGTGTTATTTTTACCCTTGTGACAGAAGATCACGGGTTTAAACACTGAGCGCCTATGACTTTATTTATTTTTTTGCGTTATTTTCGTTAAACCGTTGGTCCCGTCCGTCATGATTTTTTTTGGCAGGAATTATTATTATATCCTGACAGCTAATTTAACCAAGTAATGATGTTTCCCTGTGGTTGCAGAGGGAAACCGTCTCCATGTAATAAGTAAAGTTTGTTAGACAAGAGAGCACCCTGAGTCCTAAGTTTAAATCTAGAGCAAACGAGATAATGCCAAGATGATTATAAAAGTATGTTGACTTAATTCATTACCAGCTCAGATCAAGTAAAAAATGGTAGATACCTTTTTACTAATAACAAAGTGAAGCCATATTTTTAACTATGTGTGAGTGACTGAAGTGTTGCCACTTTTTGAAAATCTCCCCAGACATTACAAGTATAATAAAACACTAGAACTCGTTAATCTGCGAATATAAAAATATAACTATTTATGTAAATAAATTTACTAGAATTAATTGGTTAAACTCCATTATAAACCATTTGAAAGTGGAGTTTTCCCTGTATATCGCGAAATTCAAATTTTCTAACGATTTTTGCAAATTTCAGCTCTGTATGAAGTAGAGTTTTAATTAAATTAATACAATTATTGCAATATAGTATTACAAAACTTATAGTATAATATGACATAAGCAATGCGATCGGCAATAACCCAGTGGCGAGAGCCTTTAAATTTAGAGGGTCTCGGGTTCAAACCCAGGTGACTTTTCGAAGTTATCGCTTGCTCCGTGCCTCGAAAAGCACGTTAAACCGTTGGTCCCGGCTGTCATCAAATCTATGGGAGTCGTTATTGGGAAGTCAGTGCCTTCTAACAAACTGACAGCTGGTTTAACCAAAGTATGATGTTTCCCTCTGGTTTGCGGAGGTCAGACGGTAGTCGCTCCTCGTAATAACTGTCATTCAGTCAAATCTGGTTGAACCAGTGAGCAGACCCTGGGCCCTTAGCTTAACTCTAGGGCAACCGGGATAACGGTGAGATGTGATGAAAACATAAGCAACGCAATAAGAAAATTAAAATTTTGCGATATACCGGGCATACTTTAACTATTTTTTTAAACTGTAAAGTAGTGTGTGAAAAAAAATACAGACAGCTTTTGAAAAGTATTTTTAGTATAAAAAGTAATATATGTTCCCACATAAATCAAAATTCTGCAATAAAAGTAATAACAAATAGAAGTTACAAACAAAACAATATCTAAAACCCGTTATGCTGATCTGAGCATACCACGCTAGATGAGGATGGCTGCCACGCCACTGAGGATACCATTTTTTTGTAAATGTTCCTGAGAATAATTCTATAACTTATTTACTATTAGATACATGTATTGAAATAAATAAAAATAGTCTCGCAAAATTTTTTATAGGATTGTCTGCAAATACGATATCACACTAAACACATATATTAATTATTTATTATATTATATTTTATTATTCTGGGTGGTTTCCTATGTATATCAAGCATACTTAAACCGTTTTTTTAGTAAATGCACTAAAAAAACGGTTTAAGTATGTTTACAAGTTCTCAGTGATATTTATCTTGGAACTAAATAATAGGTGTTATTATAAGATAATATTTTATTTATTTATTATTGTTATTTATTATTAATTGTCCCAGGTCTTGTAAGCAGGGAGTGATAACAGCATTTAAGCAGGCCGTTATGAGTACCCCCCCGACTCTTCTCCACCTTGTCGTGGTGGGGGGGCTGAGTACCTCCCGGTAGGGCGCAGGAGGCGCTAGGGAAAAGGCAACACCCAGAGACCGACGACTCTGGGTGCCCTTAGTACTGACTACCGGGGGGGAAACTAAGAGGGACCTGTGGAGGGCGCAGTGGGCGGGCCAGGAGGGCCCGCTCAGCAGCGCCAGGAGGGTCTAGGCAGTGGGGGCAGAGGGCCCCTGCTGTCTAACCATGGACCCTCCGGGAAGTCGGCCACACACGCTATGGTCGCACGGGGAGGTAGGAGGGGCGCGTCCACTGCGCCTCTCTAAGGAGGTCCTCCCGGTTTTGGTCCGGGGGACGTTGGCCGCAGGCGGGGTGTCAGAAGCTGCAACCCAGGTACTGGCCCTCGCCTTTTTCTCAACAGGCGGCGGGCGTCGTCGGAAGATTTTTAGTGGGTATTACTTGGCGGTCGTGTCTGCCGGTGGTGAGTCCCACACCCCCTTTCGGTCCCCCTTTGGCCGGAAGGCAGTGCGTAAATGAATTATGTTACCGACGTAAAAAAAAAAAAAAAGGCCGTTATGAGTGGACCACGATATGCAGCGCACCCAATTTTGTTACTACACCGACTGCTTGTCTAAATCAGACAGGATTTATATTTTTACTTTTATGAAAGAAAAAAGTCGATAATGAAATGCGGGTTAGAACAAAAATTGTGTTTGATTAAAAGTGATTACCCCTTATAGTCCGGTCAATTGCGACATTCGAAGTTACATAAAGTCCCAACAACCTGAATTTCTGTAAAGTTGTTCAAAACACAATTATAAACAATGTCTAGAAGTTCCCCATCATACCCCTGTAAAACCCCCTGTGTACCCCAGACAAAAAATATCAATATTTTTTTTCTTACGAGCCACCGTTTCTGAGATATAACGATTTAAAAAGTTATAAAAGTTGTTATCATCATAATATGCACACGTTTCCACGCCACCTATGAGGTAGTGTACTTAGCGCGTTTTAATACATACATTAGATACATTTTTTATAGATAATTTTATGATCTACAATTTTTGTCTGAGGTACTTTTATGATAAAGCTTACCGTTTTGCTGAAAATCGCGAAAAACTAATTTTTTTGACCTTTGACCTTGAATTACATTTTTTCCTTACAGGGGAATGATGGGGAACTTCTAGACTTTGTTTATAATTATATTTTGAACAATTTCACTGAAATTCAGCTTGTTGGGACTTTATGTAACTTCAATCTCCTTTTTTGGTCTAAATTGACCGGACTATTAATTGTTTAAATTAAATTTAACCAGGATACCTCTTTTCATATGACTATAAATTCTACTTGCTTCTAAGTTTTTGCTAAAACTCTATCTCTCTCTAAACTCTCAAAAAGTTATTCCCAACGAGATTTTGAAACTAGCTTTTAATTTAAACTTTATACGTGGAACTATCGGTGCGACGCGAAGCGACACATGACGCAGGGGCAGTGTTACTAACTTCGCAGACAAAATATGAAAAAAAATTAAACACTGTGGCCAGAGCAAAATTTTCTCCACTCTTTTGAACAGTTAAATATCAGGAACACGAATGACGCCTCGGATTAAAGAAACACGGTTTGGTGTACAAGAATTATGTCGAATTTACAAACGAAAACACAGTAAGGAGGATTGCCAGACTAAATACCAAAACATTTAAAATTCATGGAAGGGTAAGGCGCACAGTATTTTCCTGCGATTCATATAAGCGTGATTTGATTTGATTAAAAACAGCATTGTTTGGAGCTCTTGTGATAAGCCACTTAGAAATCAATGCAGTCTGTTAAGAACAATGCCATCAATCTGGTCTCCGAATGCAGTCAAAATTAATTTAATGTATGGTTAAGCGTATCCAGAACAAATTTATTATGTTCTTGTATCTGGGATCATTCTGCTACAGACACAACGTTATCTATTGCTACATCCTACTTTATTTGTTCTGAGTAGGCTTGAAGTAAGACCCCCCCGACTGGTCTCCACCTTGTCGTGGTGGGGGGGCTGAGTACCTCCCGGAGGCCAGGAAAAGGTAACACCCAGAGACCGACGACTCTGGGTGCCCTTAGTACTGACTACCGGAGGGGAAACTAAGAGGGACCTGTGGAGGGCTCAGCGGGCGGGCCAAGAGGGCCCGTCAAGCAGCGCCAGGAGGGTCTTAGGCAGGGGGGGCAGGGGGCCCCTGCTGTCTAACCATAGACCCTCCGAGAAATCGGCCACACACGCTATGGTCGCACAAGGAGGTAGGAGGAGCGCGTCCACTGCGCCTCTCTGAGGAGGTCCTCCCGGTTTTGGTCCGGGGCAAGCGGGGTGTCAGAAGCTGCAACTCAGGTACTGGCCCCCGCCTTTTTCTTAACAAGCGGCGGGCGTCGTCGGAAGATTTTTAGTGGGTATTACTGCTAGCAGTCGCGTCTGCCGGTGGTGAGTCCCACACCCCCCTTTCGTTCCCCCTTTGGCCGGAAGGTAGTGCATAAACGCATTTTGTTACCGACGTAAAACAAAACAAAAATAAAAAGGCTTGAAGTAAGAAGGGGAAGTAGATCTGGTGGTCATATACAGGTGTTAGTTCTTCGGGGAACTATACACAACCAGGTTGTCCCAAAATCGCTTAGTCCGTCGGAGGTGGCTGCCACCAGTAATGGCCTAATATATATATAAATACTGGTAGTGCCGTCCGCGCGGACCAACCTTCTCCGGCTTGCGCCACTGATGCGTGCGCTGCGTGTGCTCAATACGGTGTCTATTAGAATAGATATATTTACGTGTTCACTAAGTGAATTTACACGGGCCACATATTTTACATGGTTTTTTACTTTAATTTTGTAGGTTAATTTGAGTTATATGATAAGTTTAAGTAATTTACCTGTAATTATGTTTGTTTTAACCCTTAATCAGGCCCCATGTGCACTGGCATTATAACATATTTTTAAATATGTTGTGGTCTTAATTTTTACCTGTAGGTACAATATTTTATTTATTTATTCATTTATTTCGAGTTCTACACTCATATTGTGTTAGTAAATACATATATCTTAATCCTAGGTGTTAGTAATTACATGTAGCGCACAACATTTATTTAAATAATTTAAATTAATTTATTTAAAAAATAATTAATTTAAATATTTTAATATTATTTAAATATACCTAAGATCTGTTTCTTATTAATTTATTTATTTAAACTTCATCGCACAAATTTAAAAAAAAAATTGTACAAAAGGCGAACTTAATGCTACAAAGCATTCTCTACCAGTTAACCTTTGGGTTAGCAGAAAAGTATGAGGTAGTACGAACAAGAAAATATATAAACTTACATAGAATTTAAAACGACGAAATTAATATACTACATATACACAAACATAATGATAATTATGAATGTAGACTCAATCAAATGATGACTCCCCAAGAATGCATTTTTAAGCAACCCTTTAAAAGTAGGTTTGCTTTCTACCAATCTGATATTAATAGGGTGGGAGTTCCAATATTGAATAGCTTTTATGCGGAAAGAGTTTGACATAAATCCTGAACTGTGTTGGGGAGTAGCAAGGAGAAAGTTGTCACACGAGCGAAGCTGCCTCGAATGAGTAGAAGAGAGAGTTCTAAATTTTGATCGTCATGTGATTCAGGATTGCGTAAAAGTAAAAAAAAAGGGTAGTTAGGAGTCTCATTTGGCGACGCTGAGGAATAGATAACCATTTAAGTTTAAAACGATATGGAGAAATGTAAAAAATAATAAAATTAAGACAAAAACAAAGTGGTCGTATTATGCACTATGCCTGTTAAGGAGCTCTCTGTCGTTTTATCATTTGTTTCCATTATCCTTATTTTTTAGAACGGCATAGATTATTATGATTATGATATCCCACCGGGATGGCTGTGGAAATATTTATCGGCGCTTTGTCTCAAATGGATATATCATTATCGGACGAAAACATTACACAAATTGACATATGTTTAAAATGCGATCCTGCAACGGAATTTTTTTATTGTCGACATTGTATTGCGACAATAAATGAACTTTTTTGTCGAAACTCCGTGATCCATGTTTTTAATCGTACCTAGATTAATTTTTTTTTTCTGGACGCTACTAGCATAATGTTATTTTCGTTATTTAAAAAAATCGTAGAATGTTATTTTTGTTAAAAAACAAAGAAATATAACTATATTTTAATTTCAAAATCATCTCTTAAATAATGGAAACAGTGTCCATATCATACTACCGCCAGACGGGCATAGGGCATATAATGACCACTTTCTTTGACTAATGATTTTTTCCAAAATGAATTGTTTAGTAAAAAATGTTTGGCTTAATATTGGTAATCAATTAAAAGTTTTTTTCTGAATTAAAAAAAAGACAAAGATCACTAAAAAACTCCAATTACCTAGGTGGTCGATAAATCGTTACTATGCCTGATTAAGGGTTAATAGAAATGAATAAAAAAATGGCTAGCTCTTTTTTCCATAACTATAAGGATCATAGAAAGTTTTATGTGGTGTTTCCTTTCCAACATTTCTAATGACTCGTCCGTCGTAAATGTTTTTTGTTAATTTATTTCTAGTCATCGCTTCCACGTGACAAAAGGTTTCTATGCATACCTTTTTAATACCCGTCACTGCATCTTTTTCAGACCACAATATTCCCGTAGCATTTTATTTGTAATCCTATCGCTCGGCTTTACTCATCGCATACTTCTGAGCACTCTCATCTCCACTCTATTAATCTTGCTTCCTATTCTTCTGCTATACCCAACATTCACAGTCATACCTTAGCATGCGGACCAACACTGTACATCTAGTATACTACTACGATTTAGATAAATTATTTTAGTAATTAAACCGAACAAAACATAATAATATATCAGTTAAAAGAAACATATAAGGAAATGGGAAATATATAAAGAATAGTTAGAATGCTGTCTTGTATACTTTTTCAGTAAGATAAAACCCAGTACAATTGTTGATACTTTGTGCATTACAAGAAATATAAAATATATAAAAAAACTAATTGCTCTCTTAAACCCGAGAACGGCGGGTCTGATTTGGCTAATTAGAGTTTAGAATTATAAGTGGAAGGCCAGGAAAGGTTTAAATGATTAGGATATATGAAAAAAAATGCGTGCAATATAGTAAAAATAACACTTTCAGTTTCCCATAGAAACTAATCTCGCCTGTCATGTTCGTCCCATCGTAGAAATCAATTAAACTTTAAAGTCGTTCTGAAATCATATCAAATTAAAGTGGACTGTACTAGGTATTCGTAACATTTTCCTCTAGCACCACATTTCAATCGCTTCAATCAGCAGTCAGTGTGGTCAGCATTCTTAAGGTCCAAGTTTTAGCGCCAAAAAGAAAAGTTGCTAATTGCTTATAAAAGAGTGATATTTTTGATATTTCCTTCTTTATGAAAAACAATGAAGCAATCGCTATTTTATATGTAAATACTTTGCACTTTTCGCACAATAATTATGCTGCTCTAAAGCTTGTAGTCTTGCCGGATCGCATATCTGTAAATGACCACATCTGTAAATGACCACATCATCCTCAAATTCAGCTAGCAGACGTTCACGAGTTAAATAATATTCCAATGAAAAATCTGAATTTTCCAAAAATCTGAAGTTTCCTAAACCTTTCCATCATCTAATGTAGTAAGCAACTTAAAAACATATTATAATGCTATAGTTTATTTCAGGCATTTTACCCATATTTGACAAAAATCGCATAAAATAAATAAAATATATATATATATATATAATATATATATATATATATATATATATATATATAATACATAAAGAGGAAAGATTTGTTTGTTTGTTTGTTTGTTTGTAATGAATAGGCTCCGAAACTACTGGACCAATTTCAAAAATTCTTTCACCTTTGGAAAGCTACATTATCCCCGAGTAACATAGGCTATATTATATTTTTTTAAAAATTAGGGATCCTTACTAAATATCCAATAATGTAACCCAAGGTGTAAAAAAATTACCTGAAAAATTTCTTACATAGCGTGCGCAGCGAAAACTATTGATGATAGAACTAAATTATGTACTACGACTTTGCAGTACTCATTATTATCTACAAAAAGTGTCGCGACAGCATATGTCTAAATATTATAGTTACGTCACAGTAAGCGGTTTTTTATTCTAAAAATTTAATTTATATGCCGCCGCTTGAAAAGGCTCTATATTTGTACCTTGGAATTAATCCTTATCAAAAAAAATTACTTTGTATTCAAGACGGCTTCAATACCTTTTTATAACTTTTTGAATTATTCAATTCGGACATTTCATTAGGAAGATATCACGAGTTTAAAAATGCAAGTATTAGAAAAAAGTCGCGTGGTGCCGCTCAGCTAGCCAGCATGCGATGTAGGCTCCATGTAAGCGTCACTGGGGTGGTACGGGGGCCCCCGTACCGTCAATGTAATCTATACTAATATTATAAAGAGGAAAGATTTGTATTTTTGTATGTAACGAATAAACTGAAAAATTACTGGACCGATATTAATAATTCTTTTTTCAATAGAAAGCTACATTATCACTGAGTAACATAGGCTATATTATAATTTCGAAAAAAATAGGGTTCCGTAAAATATTTGGGTTTTTCGGACACAAAGTGTAAAAATCAACCAGAACAGTTGCGTACGCTGCCTAAACTATAAAAGATAGAACCACAAAATGTATGAAATGAATTAAAGATCTTATACCACCTACTAAAAAGTCCGCGACACACTATACCTATATATGGCGAGTGACGCACAACAACCCTTTTTTTTATTTAAAAATCTTGATTTTTTTTTGTACTATATTTATACGAATTTATTTTACTTATGCTATTAATCCCTATCAAAATTAATTATTTCATCACTAAGTGCAGTTTATGTAGATAATATTTGGTCTTGGAATGATCAAAATTGGACGTTTGTTTTTGAAGTTATGGCGAACTTAAATTATTACGATTTCTGCTGCACAGCGCCCTATCACGGGTCGGGGCTCCCGACCATCAGTTTATTTTGTCACCTAAAAATAATTAATGTCAAATGTTGTTTATGGGGAAGATTTACAATAATCGCTTTAGTTATCTATCCCAAAACAACAGGTTGCTCTCCGGGACTGCCGGTAAGAGTAAAAACTAAGTATTAATTAGATTTAAATATTTTCATCATTAACAACTTCAACATCCACATAAAGACAATCTATGCAGCCTGCGGATAATGACTGCGTCGTCGATGTTAGTGTCCGTGTCTGTGAATTGATCTGGAAATCATTTTGCTGACCGTGTCTTTTCTGGGTAGGCATTTTACAGCGGTAGTCGACATCCACGCGGGCGGAGCCGCGGGCGACTGCTATATATATATATAAAGCAATAATAACAAAAAAATAGACGTTTAACTTACCGATTGAAATAAGTGGTGACAAAATATTACGTGCATTAATGTGATATCACACAAACTTAATCGCGTCAGAAAGGAAGCTCTGAGCCTCCGCATGAGGCCGTAGAAATCAGTGACTCTGTTCTGCAAGCGTAAAAGAGCCCTAAATGCGTAATTATTTCGTACTCGAAGAGTGTTATAGGCACTCTTGGTGTACCGATACCACAGTTAGTGTAGAACGATTGACAGTAAACCTTGAACAGAGTCGGTTTCACTTCATCTGAGCAGTGTGTAATTCGCCTGGCCAGCATATTACCCCTACATGCAATACTGCGTCCTTGCCTTTCTAAGTTTTCATCATCAACCAAGTTGTCAGTAATGATGTGAAAAAGAATGTCATGTGCCTGGAGTTTCATTTTCAATACCCTTAAAAGACTAACAATACTTTTTGACTAATATACAAAATCAGGCCAAAGCATGGTAAATTCATGGATATGAATAATGATTGATTGAGAAAAATGAAAAGACGTAAATAACAAAAAAAGGTTATTATAATTGATGAAATAAAAGCAAAGGCAATTAGAACTATAAAACTATTTAATTTAATAAAAGTAATATAACAATACAAATCGCACATCCTCTAAAATTGTGTCATAACACAAAAAAGTCGATAACGAAATAATAATAAAGAAACGTTTAATTTTTTCTTCGGTATATTGTGAAAAACGCCATAACATTTATTCCAAATTTAACGGTCAAAGGGCGCTAGTGTCTCTTTTGTTCGGAGCTACTTTGACGCGTGTTTAATCTAGAACAGTGCCATAACAGTGCTTGCAGCAGATGAACGAGTGTCGGTGCTGGTGTAAGCCGCCATAACCTATAATACGACTGTATTGAAGGTAAATTTCCTTAATTCATATATTTTGTCTGTAAAAAATAGTCCTAAGATGTAATAGGACTGGTTTTACCAATAATTTTCATGTACAAAAGAGTCACATTATAGATTATGACTGCTTTATACAAAAAATTACACCATTTGTATATGACTTTCCTCTAATAAACGGTCCTAACACATATTGCGACAGTTTTTTACAATTTTCGGTTCTGAGTTCAGTGTCTTAAACACGATGTGACTGTATTTTACATTCCAATGTATTAAGTTCATCATATTTTACTGTTATAATAGGTTGGGGAAAAAGTCTTTTCGTATTTTTGTATGAAAAGTCAAGACATTTTTTTTAAAGTTTATTTACATTTATTTACAATATATATGTACCGTTTTGTTGAATAACTTTCTGCCATTTTGTGGGCAGAGACATTATCCCGTTACTGTAGAAACTTTGGGACTTCTGATCAAAAAAACGGGACAAATAGTTTTGGCAGTCCTCTCTTGAGGGGTCAACCTTACAGAACCTAAAGAATTCTGCAGATACCGAAACAGGTGAAAATCTGAAGGCGCAAGGTCAGGGCTATATGGTGGATGCACTAGGACCTCCCAGTCGAACTCTCTTAATTTTTGCTGAGTGGCTAAAGATGTGTGTGGTCTAGCGTTATCGTGATGAAAGACCACACCCTTCCTGTTGATCAATTCCGGCCGTTTTCTCTCGACTGCTTCCTTTAATCTCATCAGTTGCTGGCAGTAAAGATCAGAATCGATGGTTTTGCCGGGCGGTAAAAGCTCATAATAAACAATGCCCTGCCAATCCCACCATACACACAGCATCACCTTATTTCGTGTTAGGCCAGGTTTGGCCACAGTCTGTGAAGCATGGCCAACTTTCGACCACGACCTTTTTCGCACGTTCTTGTCGTACGTGATCCACTTTTCATCGCCAGTTATCAATCTCTTCAAAAACGGCTCGGTTTCATTACGTCTCAATAATGAATCGCAAATGAGTACACGGTTCATTAAGTTTCTTTGAGTGAACTCGTGTGGCACCCAAATATCGAGCTTTTTTGTATAACCAGCTTTCTTCAAATGGGTCAAAACTGTTTTGTGGTCAATTCCCAGTTCTTCAGCTACATCGTAACTACTAATATGCCGATCTTGCTCCACTCTTTCAAAAATGGCGTCCATTTTATTCGTAACAGGGCGACCAGAGCGAGGTGCATCTTTAACATCAAAATTTCCGGACTGAAAACGTTTGAACCAAATTTGTGCTACTCTTACTGACACTGCATCAGGTCCATAAACATCACAATTTTTTTTCACTGCTTGAGTTGCATTTTTGCCTTTTTTATAATAAAATTTTAAAATGTATCTATTTATATAATATAATCTAATGTATATATTTATATGTATGTAATGTAATTTCTTCATTAGATTCACTCATTTTAACGGAGAGAAAAACAAATGAAAAATAGCGGGAAACAATTTTTTTTTATTTTTTTCTTTTCTTTATAATGGAACCTTTTTAATGTTACCAAAACCAGCCAGACACAAATAGTACAGTCAAAAAAAATTTATAATAAGTTTATACCTACGTTATGCGAAAAGACTTTTTCCCCGACCTAATATTATAACTTATGACATTTTTTTCCCTTATATTTCGCCCATTAATGTATTTTATTTTTATGAGTAATAATGAATTTAATTTCAGCCTTCAGGATACAACGATGAGTGAAACTATAACAATATTTACTATTTTACTATTGACAATGTGGATATAAGAGTATATAAAAACTTTTTTATGGCTACATTGGATGTCAACTACCGGGTTATTAGAACAGTGTTTTCCAAAAAAGACAATGGTTTTGTGGATTTGGATAAAAGAGGTAAACATGGACACCACCTGAAAGTTGATGAATCTATTAAACAATCAGTTAGAGATCACATTAACCCATTAGAGGTCACTGTGCTCGTGCGAGTACAGTGATATAAAGTGATGTATTATTTTATTGAATAGCAAATTTGAGGGTAATACCAATAAATAAGATATACGCTAATAACAATTTCTAAAAAAATTAGGGTAGTTGAATAATTTGCCTAAATAAACGGCTTTTAAGATTACACTACTGTCGCCCGTGTCGAGTGACGAGTGTTTGTCTTTGAATAGTTAATTTTTAACATGTAAAAAGTAACAATTTGTGTATTTTACGTGTGGTAAACATAACAAGGTAAGAAATAAATAACAATTCAGTAACAAAATATTAGCCTGCTTCAAAATATTTTGTTCAGAACTCAGGTGTACTCGTACGAGTACAATGACCACCTAGGTGTATAAAAAATCCGGTTTTTTACAGATTGCTTACAATGAAACGCTGACATTTTAACATTGGAAATATATATTATGGGTTAGAAGACGCGATCGGAGCTATTTCAGCAGAAAGTGATGATGCTGAATATGATTTGGCTATTATACCACCTGATCTGAGTGCTGTAACTGATAAAGAAGATGTTGCTGATGAAGATATAGCGACAAGTTCCTTACCGCAAGACATACCCGGTAACGTAGAAATTTTTTCTACTTATCGAAACAATCATAATGTTGAAAGCAGTGACGACATAGACGATGAACCCCTGATTGCTAAAAGAGCTCGTCAAGAATCTGCTTCCCATTAGAACACTCCTGTCTGGCGCAAGCGTTCACCATCGTATTCAAGTTAGTCTAGTTCAACGGGCTATTGCTACAGCTTCGATTTGTCCTGCAGAGTATCACTTGATGCTACGTTCGAGCCCTTAGGATCTAAAGTTGTATAAGGCTTACTGGAAAAACTGGGAACTAATCCATTAGACCATAAAGTATATTTTGACAACTTCTTTTCTAGCTATAATCTTTTAAAAGATTTGCGACAACTTGGCTATAGTGCTACAGGCTTAGAATAATTACACCTAGAAGCCTAGTACGCGTCGTCAAAGTGAGGCAACTCAAACCTAGCCATATTGGCTAAGTTTGTTACGCGGCCCGTCAGTGCTCAAGGTCGTGTGGTATTGAAAACTACTCCTGATATTATTATTAAAAATGACGGTTTGCGCTATGAACGGATATCACAATACGTCGAAAAAGCACAAGAAACATATTAACATAACATTACACGAGTAAATTATGCGTTTGAACTTAAATTATTAAGTAAAATATTCATTAAAATGAAAAAATTAATTTCAATATTTGTTACGTGACAGTTGATGAAAATGTTGCCATTAAGGGGAAAAAATCTCCTACATTTTGTTGTAAGTGATACACGTCTCAATTAGACAATAATTAAATTGCACAAAATGTTATTTGACAATTATCTGCTACTACCTTCCGCCCGCGACTTTGTTCGCGTGGAATAATTTGTTTAATATACGATAACACAAATATCTTTATTTTTTCATTGATTGATTGATTTCAATTGATATGGCATAAATCACATATTAAAACAGTAACTATAACACCTTTCGATTATTCGATTCTGGTCTATCTACATAAAACAGTTGACTAACTATAACAATTTAAGAGTTTCATAGCTCTAAATATATTAAATAAATAATTAGTGAAAAATTATTAACCCCAGGCAGAATAAATATACATACATTTTTAATGAAATTATAAAGAAAGTGGTTTTTAATTAAATAGCTAAGCTAAAGTGTAAAAGTTTCAACTTCCCTACTTTTAGGGAAAATTGAATGAAATGACAACATGATTTTTTTGACTGTGTGCGTTTCGTCGAGCGTAAATACAAGTATCTTACGCACACATAGATTTTTTTCTTGCCTCGCTTTTGAAAGACCGCTTTGAAGGGAACTATCGTTCTAGGTGTTATTATTCTAAGGCTACAGGAACCATACGAGAGAATGGAACAAAAAAATGACCATTGATAAGCATGAAGAAGAAAAATCGAGCTTCCTATTACTATAGATTTGAAACCGAAAATGAACTGTTGTTTGTCAGATGGAAAGATAATAGTGTATATCCAACTTTGACACAATTGAGCTGCTTGGTGTAGTAAAACGATGGTGTCCAATAAGACGCGAGAAAGCAGATGTAGACATACCCCGACTATTTCAAAATTATAATAAATATATGGGTGGGCTCGATGAACTTGACCAGTCCATATCGCTATATAGAATTGCTATTTGCGGAAAAAAATGGTGGTGGGTATTATTTACCTATATGATCAATATGACCATTGCTAATGCTTGGCGTTTGCATGTATTGTGCAATGATGACCCCATGGATCAACTAATGTTTCGTCGCTACATTACACGATTCTATTTGAGCAAAGCTGTGGCAAGAAAGGCGCGCCCTTCTTCATCTGCAATTGAAAATTTGTCTCACGATGGAATAGGACATTATCCTCAGCGAATCGAAACCAATTGACTGCGTTGTTTGCCACGCCAGGATTCGCTGACAATGTAAAAAGTTCATAAAAGCACTTTGCATAGAAAAAAAAATGTTTCGAAAATTTGCATACAAAGGTGGTGATTGTACTCAATCGAGTACACCCCTGAAATTTCATGAAAACATATTTTTTTCATAATTTTTCTTTTTTATTTGCTTTTGAGTTGCTTTTATAAAACAACAATAAAAGCTTCACTATGAAAATCCTTGTAGTTTTTGTTTGACCTCTAAAGGGTATTTGGTTCCGCGCATTTAAAGCCACTACAACAGAAAAACTTTAGTAGGTAATAGGTATATTGACGGCGGTAAATGTTTTACTGATCTACACTTTGACTACAAGAAAAAGTGTTTCGATGAAGGGAAACAAGCGGCACACTATGAAATGTATTCTAAAATATTTAATGAAGAATGTAATGTAATGTTTTTTTGTTCCAAAGAAAGATAAATAAAAAAAAAGGTAAGGAAAAAATACATAAAAAGTATATGGAGCACTTAAAAGTAAAAAAGGAAATAGAAACTGACAAAATGAAGGCAGGTCCTGACTATATTGTGGCTGTTTACGATTTGCAGGCGGTTCTACAATGTCCAAAAGGTGATGTTTCCGTATGTTACTATAAATCAAAGTTAAATAATATGAACTTTACTGTAAGCGAACTTGGATCGGATCATACTGAATGTTACTTGTGGCATGAGGGCGAAGCTGCACGCGGAGCTGATGAAATTGGCACTAGTGTTCTTGCATTTATTGACAAAATAATGTCTGGTTATAATGGGTCTGGAGTTTGTTTTTTATTCCGATAACTGCTGCGGGCAGCAAAAAAATCAGTTTATCTTCAGCATGCACATTTTCAGTTTAAAAAAACATCCGCTAATTAAATCAATTACCCATAAATACCTGATAACTGGTCACACTCAAAACGAGGGAGACTCACTCAACAATTGAAAAAGCTATAACGAAAAATCTGAAATCTGAACCTATTTATGTACCAAGCCAGTATGCACAAATAATTCGTACAGCTAAAAAGAAAGGCAAACCATACATTGTCAATGAAATGAGTTTTTCTGATTTTTATTCATTAAAAACATTATTTATAGATATAGGATTTACTGCCAAAGCCATAAAGACATCTGAAATCAAAGTTTTTAAAGTAGTTCAGAACGAGCAAACTAAAGCCTATATTAGGTATTCTCACAGCGATGAAGAATTTACAGAAACAAAGGTGTCACGGAAAAGTAATTTGGACAATATTAGCATCAAACATGCATACAAGTCTAAACCAAAAATAAAAGAAAACAAAAAGAAAGATCTTATGAGTCTGATTGAAAAACATCACATACCAAATTATATTAATTTCGAAAATTTGTAATTTATATTAAGTCTAATAAATGTGATAAATAGTTTTGATAATTTATAGAAGTAAGGTAAGAAGAATAGAAGTGAGATTATACGTAATTAACTACTACAAAGTATTCAATGACAAAGGCTGATCTAAGCAATTTTTTTAGTGTTTTATATTTTTATTCTTAAGTAGGTATACATTTACTATTTTATATTACTTACTATGTCTAATGTCTTAGTTATATCCATAGGTGTTATATGACTAAACGTAAAATCTATTGTACATAATTATATTCACGTTATCTTTTAAAATAGACTCCGCTAAAGTGGGCGAACAATTAAAAGCTTTTGTGATAGACACTGTAATATTAGTAAAAAAGTTTTCGAAAGCATTGGCTATATTTAAGTCAGATGTAAGAGTTTTTTTTATCAATTTTGAGTTTAAACTTAGTATTATAATTTTTACTTTTTCGCGTTTCACTATTAACAATATTCCAGATCATTTTAATCTTATCATCACAATTTTTTATTTAAGAGCTTTAATAACAAGACTTTGCCGTATGACATGCTTTTCTGAATATTTTCTTAAATAATTATAAAATTGTTCGCTCTTGTTTTATTTTTTTTCATCATACAGTTCATATAGCCTCTTTCTACTTTTATGTAGCCCAGGAGTAGCCCATTCACTAAAGGTAGCTTTATTATTTACCTACCTTAATTCTTCTGGGAGTAAATATTGATTTTAATGTGTTAAAAAAGCTACTGAAAAAATTTAAAATAAAAAATTTGGTTCACAGCTTTCATCTATAAAAGGTAAACTATAACTTAATAATTTACTGTTAAACCTCTCAAAACGATTATTGATTTTTGGTTATAAATGTAATAGTTTTTTTAGCTACAGTTTCATTTCTACAAAGAAAAGATATTTGTTGTCCACAATGATCTGAATCTAACTGATTAATAATTTTTTTTGTTATCACTTAGTATAATATTGGTAAATATGTTATCTAAGCAAGTGGCAGAAGTGGCAGTAATGCTTGGTGGCTCCAGGAACAAATTAACCGAATAATGAGATTTAAAAAGTGTCTTTAATCTTGTACATGCACTGGAATACTCTAACAAATTAACATTAAAATCTCCACACAATAACATTTTTATTACTTTTACAAAATTTTCGTAATACTTCATCCATTATGCTTTCAAATAAATCATATAATATGAAACTGAAGGAGGTCTGTATACACTGAATACAATAAACTGTTGCATTTCTATAATACGTTAAACAGAGAGATTGACTATATCATAGCGCTTCTTGAATCTAAACTGTTTATTTACTATAATTAATAATCCGAAATGTATAACACCACTCCTGCAAAACGAACTACCTAACAGGTGACTGCTGAAATTGAACATGAGCTGGTTACACTTTAGCCAATGTTCAGTAATACATAAAATATCAATATGATTATCGCTCATGAACAATTAAATTTCCAGTTCCTTACCCAATATTCCTCTAATGTTTTGGTGAATCAGGTTGAATACATTCTTTTGTTTGTGCATTGTGTACTTTTTATTGCCAGGAGGAGAGTTCTCTTTTGTCTTAACACCTAGTTTAAATTGTCACATAATGAATTATATTATGTCGGAGTGCTCAATAGAAGCAGATTGTACCAAATTCTTGGGAGTAATATATAATAGTGACTAAACTATTTGTCGTTTAAAATAATTGGAAAGGTAAAACTTACCTTTAGTCAAAAAGTAATCATTTTTACCAATAACTGTTATTGTCAATTATTCTAAAGTTATTAATAAAAGTACATAGGTTTTACAAAGATAAATTTAGTATGTATCTTAGGTAATTTTCGGACTTTGACAAATGCTGAGAATAGGGGAAAGTGAACATAATAATTTCATTCACTTTAAGTGAGTTCAAAGCTTCATAAAATTGTATTAAACTATTTTTGTTCACTGTACCCCTATTTCCAATAAGAATCAGCAGTGCCGCCTGTGAATAAATATTACTGTCAAATTAATTAAAAAATAATTAATTAAAATTTGTTTAGAATTTTTTTAAGTTCAGGTTTAGGTGTGCTTGGTGTGGTTTGGAAGGAACTGTCTTTTGATTTATTTGGGTTACTAACACACACACTTGGTTCCAGTACACTAGTAGACAAACCACCATTCAATTGATTACATAAGCAGGACTGATTATTTTTCAGTGACTTGAATCGCTCTGAGTTATATTTAATTTGTGATATTAAATCATCCATTGCTAGCGTATATTCATGTATGATACTTTTAGAACTTTTATTATTTTTTTGTAATGAATTAAATGAATCGTTCGTAGCTCTGCGGTGCTCGGTGGTCGGAAACGATCACCGAAGTACAGCAGAGTTTACAGAGGTCAGTCCTTGGATGGGTGACCGTTTGTGTGGCATTTGATATCGAGCGCTTCCGTGCTTCGGAAAGCACGTTAAGCCGTTGGTCCCGGTTATCACTAAATGTGGTAGTCGTTAAGCCATGTTAGAGGCCTAATGGGCGGCTTGATAAATTCTAACAGCAGGACGCCATACACCTGCCTCCGCCAATCCGCACTGGGTCCGCGTGGTGGAGTATGACCCAATACCCTCTCACCTTGATATGTGAGAGGAGGCTCGTGCTCAGTAGTGGGACGTTTATGGGCTGAGATGATGAAATGAATCCACTAAAGTTTCAATTCTTTGCTGTAATATCTGTGTGTCAATTTCATATTTTAATCTACTATTTTCTAACTGAGCAGAATACAAATCTAATTCATTCACCAGATTTACATTTGGTTGGCATGATCTCAATCTTTTAATGTATATTCTGTTCTGTTTTGCTGCACTTGTTTTATACATTTAGTAAGTTTTTTTTTTTTTAGTATGTTTACGTACTACTCATACGCCTACTTGTAGTTGGAATATGGTATAATCCTATGGGGGAAAAGCGTTATTTCGTATGAACCATTCCTATTGCAAAAGAAATGTATAAAAACCGCAATCATATTTACTTTTTCATAACTAAGCCAGGGGCGCTATACACTGATTTACCTAATTAAGTCGTAGAACGCCAAATATCCGACAAACACATAATACTCATCATTTACTTATTTGTTAAATATTTTTTTAAATGAAGTTTATTATATTTAAATATTTTAAGTCCACTCCCATCACTGTTATTTATTTTTTAATAAAGTAATTGCAATTATAATTATTATATCGATACCGCATGCATCCTATGCATAGTTCAAAAATGAACACTACTACACTAGTGGCGTACATAAATCCTATGAACATAAAAGCACCTAATAAATGCTGTATACTCATAGATTCTATAGAACTAGCCCCTTCAACACTAGCTCTATGAATCAACAACTCATCATTCCATTTGTCAATTAAGCCATTTTCAGAAACACTTCGAATTATGTTATTAAACCTTTCTAACATAGGAAACCATTTTCTAGCCAAAAGAACGACGCCGTATTTATATAAGTTATTACTCTCAGGGAAGCAATAGATCAGTGGTTTGCCTTTTCCTAATTTTTGGTCCTCATACGCAGCTTGTCTTCGCGATGAAACAATTGCAAAATTCCTGTTTTTAGCCGCTTGCCTTATCCCCTCCGAGAACGTTGTGGAGTTATATTTGCGGTACAAATAAAAGGAGCTTGCGTTATTAGTTTCAAAGTAGGATCGGTAAATCTCCCTTCCTCCCAAAGGTATACCAGATTGTATAAGATCAGGTTCCGTACTTATCTGCTTTTCGAAACGCGGATGCATTAAGAAGCTCCTTAGAAATGATTCGTACGAAATCCCCATGTTTACACTAAAGCAGAGCCAACCGAAAAGTAAAATACGGAAAGTAGCACTTTTCGGCTCAAAGTTAGCACCCCAACCTAACAACATGCTAAAAGCCATCAGTAGGGAATTTGTTGGCCATTTAGTCACTTTGCCTTTACTCTCTTTATAGTATAAAAAATGAAAAAGTAGTCCCATAATAATGAGACTTCCAAAAGTTGCCACCCACGTAGACCACTGAAATATGATTACCAAATTGTTCCAAGTTGAAGCTTGACCTGCTTTAGGCACGCACCATGTCATCTCATCTTGTGTGTAACTGACAGTAGGGTTAAACCACTTTCTAATAGTTCTGGTGACCTCAATATTACCAATGACCAAATCGACAGAGTTGTTTCGTAACTCACCATATGCCCCCGTTGCAGAGCCATTCCATAAAACAACGCCCCAATTTTCAGATATTTCTGATGTTCTCGTTATAAGTGTCATATTTGTAAATTGAGTAATGATTTTAACAAGATTTATTTCTCCGCCCTTTCTAAATATGTATGAGTCATCATATGGTGCGTTAAGATTTCTTTCTTCCGGTGGTAGAACATATGGCTCTGATACAACAGCATAAGTCACCAATGGGCAGCCTTTTAAATCCAAAGGAAACATTTCTTTTTGTTTAGACAATTGGTAAATAAAATTATCTTTACACTTATCTAAAATGTACACAGACTTACATTCACCCCCGCAGTTTGTGTTGCTATATGGAGTCCAAGTATAAGACATTACTTCCTTATTTTCTGGGGAATATATGAAGATAATACTTTTAAGAAGTTTATAATATCGAAGCTCGTTTATAAATTCTATAGCAGTCTCCTTATCGTCCTCTGTTTTATTCACTTGATAAAACACGATGGCTTTTGCTAATGGATTCCAAGTGGGCAATTTGTTCAACTGCAATATGTTCCTTGTTAGTTCTGATTTTTCTTCTAAAATCAGCATGTAATTTTTTGCTTTCTCAGGAAAATGAGATGCGTTTGCGTGAGGATAGAAAGAATCTTTTACCATCACGGAATACTTTATACCACTATGAATAGTTTGCAACAACAATACTTGTGTAGTGGATACATATGAGTTTATATTTATTATAACAATACTGCCGCTTAGAGCCTTCTTTTCTACAAAATATTTCGCTGAGAGTTTTAAAACGCATTCTGCTGTTTTAGCTATTTGATCAGAATTTCCAATTGTATCCAGCAGTAAATTTTCGGTAAACGCTGTTGTAATACAAAATGCGAAAAGTATTAACAAACATTTTCCGCAACGCATTATAACTTCAAGTTTATTTATACGATTGGCTACTAAACTAAGCTCTGTTATATAAATGAGAATTGAAACGTAAATCCAGAGACTGTAAACATTTATTTATAAAAAAATACTACAGTAAATTTTCTTTTCTTTCCAGTTGTGTCTTATGCCCGTAAAATTGCCATCGTCAAAGTATTGTTTAGTCTAAAACCAAGACTTGCGGTTCTGATTTTACACACAATGTAAATGTGTCAGACTTTTTTTAAAAAACGTTCTCATTTATCACAGAACTGAATAAAATCACGTGGCTTGAGCTAAACAATCTTGAGTGTTCTTATCCGGCACAAAATTAAATCATTAACTGACTGGGGTGGAGGGGAAATAATAATTTACAACCTATCATAAGAAAAAACAAAAACACAATAAAAAAAACAATTTTACGATATTGTGTTTTTAATGATTTAATTAAAACTTTTTCAAACTTAAAATAGAAATGACCTCACTTTTTTTCTCTTTTTTAACTTTTCGATATGGAAAATCTGATCAGCATTAATTAGTCGCAATGTAGTATAACGAAGTACAATGTAAATTCTGTCTTGTTAACGAATAACAATAAATTATAAATATTTCGTACGAAGTTCCTGAAAAATATGCTTCAAGTTGCCGCGTGCCGTCAAGCTGAATATTCCGCCATCACCCTAACTATTGATAAAAACCTCAAGAAAATCATTTTAATAGTGCGTGAGTTTATCTTTGAAATTATTGGAATATTGGAAAACTGTGGTCTTGTGTTATTATTGTGGCGAAGAAAGCTGTAGGTATTACCTACTTATTATGTTCTATAATTATCACAATCAGCACAAACGAGCGTCGCCTTTTTATATGAATGATGGAAAATAGACTTACATATGTCACGACAGTACAATAAAAAAAATACTTTGAAAATATTTTTTAGCGAATACCTATATTGAGATATGAGGAAACTCGTAAAACCAATGTTGCTGTTTATGATGTTAGCGATTACTATGAGGTTGTCGGTGTTTTAAAAATAACCGTAGTATGAAAAATAAGATACTGTGAAATAATGTGAAGTAGTTTTAGGTAAAGCACTTAAGTAAGTTAAGAAGAAAGTAAACCACAATTTAAGTAACATTCCAAAGGTTATTTAAATGTACCTTTAAAAAAATAAAAAATTATACTTTAAAAAAATATTCTGAAACACATGTCGCAAAAGTATTCACCTACCATTTGCTTTCACGCAAAATAGTTCGTCTACCACTTAGTTGTGTCGCTTATGCTTTAAATTACAGCTTTAATGCGAAAAGGCATGGTCGCAAACAAAGCTGCACACTCGTCAGTCGTAATTGACTCCCACACAGCAAAGAGTTTATCCTTCAAGTCGCTCTTCGATCTTGATGCATTTTTGCGGAAGTATTTTTTCATTTTCCACAACAGGGTCTCAATTGGGGATAAGTCCGGGCTGTTAGATGGCCATTCTATGATTGAGATGCTCTTTGACAGCAGCCATGACTTTGTTATCCTTGCAGTATGGCAGGAAGCACCGTCTTGTTGAAAAATTAAAGAATCTTGAAGTTTGAGTGACGGAATCGAGGGCAGTGGACTTTCTTCCAAAATAGTTTGATATCTTGTTGCATTGATGGAACTATCCACAAACTGCATTCCACCTGTTAGTTTAATTTAAGTGATCACGCGTAAACTTTAATCTCTTTTTCTTTTGTAAGGCAGTCAATAGTAGTTTCTCCTTAGCTGTGTAAAATCCGTATCCCATTCTTTTCAAGACTCTTTTGCAGGTATCAACTGAAAAAGTAAAAGTGCAAAAGTAACCGACCATGAGATGGTAGAATAGTTTTTCTGTTTAAAAAAATCTTTCTCTACGTTTTTCGTTCTAGACGAACTATTTTGCATCGGGGCTCGTTATATATTTATATGTAGGGTTGGGGCAGCGAAGAAAACCTGTTAATTTTATAATTTTTTCTTACTTTATTTACTACAATAATCTCGTCTTAAACACACCAACCCCTCTTATTGCCAAAATCGTTTCCCTATCTTAATCTTAATCATCCTACACTGGACCTTCCTGCCGAACTGTCTGCCTTCAGTCAGACACAACATAATACAACGTAATACCACAACATACCACAAAAACTTACAATATAATGGAATCAACTTTACATCACAGATAAACCTTAAATTACTAAACTTACATAAACTGAGCCCACAGCTATAATAAAAGTTTTTTTTTTATTTATTTTCTTATCATTCATTATCAATTTGTCTTTCATACTCACCCTTACTCTGGTTCAGGACATCTTTTCATCATATCAGCTGAGCATAAGGTTTTATTAGGCCCTTCAGTTGCAGAGTTAATCTTCTCTACATAATAGCGGTCATTGCCCTTGATTGTCATCACCTTATAAAGCCCCAAATCCTTAAGCTTCAGCTTGAGTCCTGTACCAAATTGTGTCCCTTTCATAGCCACCAAATATCCTACTTTATATCTGAAACTAGATTTAATTTTTTTATTAAAAGTCTTCTGATTCTCTTCTTGTATTTTTAGTATTTATTGTTTTGCTTCTATTTACAATACTTCACTATTTGATTCATATTCTTGTATTTCTTCTTGTTTCAAGAATCTCAATATTTGTAGGTCTTTCTTGGACCGCATAGGTGTACCAACCAGAAATTAAAATGGAGTAGTGTTGATACTTCTCTGGTAGGTACTGTGTAGTGCTCTTTATACACAACTAACATGTCGGTACCATAATGTTGGATTTTCAACACATAGTTTTGTCAATATAGCAAAAATAGTCCTATATAGCCTATCGAATACCATTACCCCGGGGATCTCCTGTGGTGATGATGTTGTGGCTATTCTCTTCTTGACAGTACTGCTGAAACTCTTTGCTGGTAAACGCAATCCTTCGATCACTTATGATCACTGGATTACGAAAATGATGTTGGCGTATTTTTAACTTTTCTATTGTTTCTTTATTAGTAGTGCTAGGGAAGATCCAGGTTATCTTAGTAAATGCATCCGATATCGTCAAAATGTGATTATATTGTTTTTCTTATTTGTCAATATACTCACATGGTCTAAGTGAAGAGTGTATAATGGAGTATTTCATTTCTCTATTGGGTTAAGACATCCCTCTTGCTTCCCAGCCTTATTAGTGGTTAATAAACATGGATTGCAAGTTAAAATAAACTCTTGAAGCTTCTTTTCTAAGTCTTTAATGTCGTAGTCTTTAGAAATAACATCTTTCATCTTCTTTATAGAGAAATGTCCTTTACTGTGTACCTGTTTGAGTATATCAGTTAATGTTCTCCCTTATAGAGGAGATCATTATCCATCCAATAACTTGAAAAAGTAAATTTCTTTAGAAATTCTACGATCGCTTCAATGCCTTCATCATTTTGCTGAGCCAGTCTCACTTGGTCGTGTAGGTATGTATTACACACAATTCTTATACAAGAATTTCGACTTAAAGCATCTGCGTGTTACATCTTTGACCCATTTGATCTATGTTCAACTTCATAGTAAAATTTATCCAGATATAAAACCCAACAGGCAACTTTAGGTGTCAAATCCTTTTTCTTGTCAAATGTCAATTCGAAGGACAATGTTATAATAAATGAATACCGTATAAATATACTCTAAACTTTTTCACTCCATGAATAATTGCAAGTGCTTCCAGTTCATAGCTTGAGTATTTTTTATCTTCTTCACTCGTCTTTTTGCTCAGAAAGTATACAGGATGCCAGCTATCTGTATGATGCTGTAACAAGATTGCAGAATATAAACAGAAGACGCATCCGTGTACATTTCAGTGAGTAAGCTCGAATCTACAAGTGAACTACCTAAACACTTTTTCAAAAGATTAAATGCATTATGCTCAGCCTAATTGAATTTAAATATCGACTGTTTTTTTAAAAGATCAAAAAGCGGTCTTGCTAGCACACACACTCTTTTATATATTTCATAAAATATGAGGTTAAGCCAAGAAAATTGCTTACTTGCCTTACTGTTGTTGTTCGCGGATTCCTGACTGCAACTATCTTTTCAGCTATTGATAACTGGTATTGGATCTCATGCTTCATAATCAAGTGGCCCAAATATTTTGTCCCTACATAATTATGAAATTTGTTTTTTACATTAAAAAAAAACTGTGTTTTTTATATTTTTTTTTAAATTTAATCAACAAAGTTTGTACCGTTTTTCTCTATGATGTTATTATGTAGTGTGCAAATAAAAATACATATTTTAAGCATGTTTATTAGATTTATTTTGGAGAATAATATTGTACCCTTTAAAACAGAGCTTGAGTTCTACAACAGAGCGAGAGCTAGGGTTCGAGACTAGGGTCGAGCCTTCGAAATAAAGCTCGAGGCTGAAGCTCGAGCCTTCAGAGGAGACTCGAGCCTTTTAACAATACCTCATTGACAATTAGAGTCTCCGGCCGTCCACGACATTTGTTCTGGAGGTCAAAATTTCCGAAACGAAAGCGTTGAAACCAAAAACGTACCATGATTTCTTTTACAGTGGCTTCTGAGTACTCATAATTACTCCTTTGAGCGGTTTCTGCTCGTGCCACGTTATGTACGTTCACTGAAATAATGTTCACATCGCTTCCAGAGTCGACTAAAGATTTCAATTTAATATTGCTAATGTTTATCCTAACCACCGGCTTTTTCCCATTTCACAGTTCGTCATCTTAAACAATCGCCGCCAGATTCGAATTACTGTCATCTTCATCTTGACTTGATCTGAAGTTTATCAACGCGAATGGCCTTGTCGTTCGCTGAATGCGGTAGCTTTGCGGTTCTTCTTATTCATCGCCACTATTGGTTCCATCGTTTCTAAGGAAGTTCGTCAATGCGATGTTAGCTTTATTTGCAACATACAGCAAGGTAGTATTGTGTATTTGCTATTTCATAAACGTATAATATGCCTCTGCCTAACCCTTCGGGGAAACAGGCGTGAATATATGTATGTATTCTGACATCTTGCTGCGCTTTCCAGATTCTTTCATTACCAGCAGTTTCGTTTGCCCTTTTCTTCCTGGCGCTCATAAGTTCGTATATGGCTGTCACATCAACAGAATCCGGAAATTCTTTAATGGATGCTTTTAAAGAATTAAAGACTTGTTGGGTCGTTTCGGGTCCAATTAAATATTTTTGCGATGCTCTCGACCCCGTAGATCTATCACGTCACAGGATAGGTGTTGTCACGTCCACTGAAATTTGGTCCAACGCCGCCGTCATTTGCAACATACTTGCTTTACGTCACGCTGCTTCGTATTTCGGTTGCATCATCTTGCATATTTCTCGTTGCGTCGTATCGTCGTTATGCTGAAAAATATTTTAAATCTTTTCACTAGCCCTTGATAACCACGTTCCGTATAAGTACTGCCAATATTGTTTCACGGACTTCCACACCACCTGAACCGAAAATCGTAATTCTTCTTAAATCCCGGATGAGCCCTCAAAATTTGTAGGGTTGGAGCGACGAAGAAAACCCGTAAATGTAATTAATTATATTTCATTTGTCCTCATTATTTCCCCTCATTCAATAATAATGTAAATATATACTGGCCATATTGGTCGAATATATAAACGACCAATATAGCGTAGAGATCAGTACACCTGCACTCCGCTCATGAGGTTGTTGGTTTCGATTCCCACACAGGATATGACAATTCTTTTTATGCAAGAACATGGATATGTTTTCTGGTCTGGTTGGTTTCTATGTATATTAGATAATTTAAGTACACGCATAGAATTACATAGCACAGTGCTGCTTATTTCCAAATTTCTTCCAGCAGACCAAAAGAATTTTACTGTGCTACGGTAGATACGATTTGCCATCTGTGCAAAGTTGGGGCGCGTCGTTAGTGCAATATAAAACAGAATAGTTTACGACAGCTGTTTTTATGCGCTGACATTTTGGAAACGTTTATGTGCAATCAAACTAGCAATCCAATTTTCTTTGACATCTACAGTAATGGAGTTGGTTAGGTATTATTAAGTTAAAAATGTCGATATTGAAATATTTATTTATTGCAAGTATAGATTTCTACTAAATAATGCACAAAGCACGCATCCGTTAAAAACTTATCAACTTCACATTCTGTTGGATTCGGAACGGGACCATAGATATTAGAAAAGCTGTAAATACTGCTGATAAGAAATTCTAGGCAATTGCCATTCGCTCTCAAGCTGACATCGACACTTATAAGTATTAGTATTAGTAGCTTGAATAAAGTCTCTGAATATTTTTATATTTTAATGATTTTTACAGTTACGTTGTAATATGAAATTTGAGATAAACTGTTAAAGCGCACTCTCTATGTTTCCAGAAAACCTCCAGTTTCTCTGCACCCACCGCTTCTTAGATTGATCTGCAAACTTGTTTGCTTGATGCTTTGCCTTCTTCATCTTCAGGCGTCTGTAGATGCACGAACTTGCAGAGAGTGGTTTCCACTAAATACTTGCGCGTAGCCATCGACGAAAAGCTCTCTTGTTAGCTCGCAAAAGTAGAAAATTTATATTTGTAATAAAATCCTTGCGGAATGTGGCATCCTGGGACCAACTTATGACAGTTTATTATTTCTTGTGTCAATCACTTTTATCATACTGTGTAAGTAAATGAAGAGGCGCTGCAGCGGAATACCTTATTGTTTTAGAAAAATCACTACGTGCTATCCTTAAAACCGTTTCATGTAAGCCTACTCGCTACCTTACTGCTGCTTTATATCATGAGACTCGAGTTCTTACCATCAGAAGATTATATTTGCTTGATATTGTTCCTAAAACTTATAAAAAAGTCTTCTGAAAGTCATAAGAGATAGCTATATAAACGCACCGTTTACATAAATTCTCAAGCCACTGTGTATTAAAAATTGTACCACATGCAATGATTAGTATTACTTCTGGCGTTATTCAGTCTGAGGGTTACTTATTTTCCAACTACCCTCACTATTTTTATTTACGTTTGTGTTAACAAAGAGAACTAGTGAATTTTCAGGCTACTTCACATGGCAAAAAGGACCGTGTGATGTTCTTGGTGGCAATTTAAAACGAGTACCGGAATGGGGCATTTTGCAGGCAGGACCGAACGGCTATCAGGGCACTCGGCGGTTATATGAATGGGCCAACATTTGATGTAGCACAGCTCTGCCTAAAATTTAAGGCCTATATCTCTGTAAATGTATTTAAATTGTAAAAATATTATATATCAGAATTGAGAAACATACTCAAATATTACTAAATACATCGAATTTTTTACCTGTCCGCTTTTTCATTAATCGGTTTAATTGAAACACTTTGTAATATACTACATAAAAGTGACCGACCGCAGGCATAAATACTTGACAACCTTTTTATTATTTAATGTCAATCTTTTTTTATTTCTGACACTATTCAATTTTTTTTTCTTTTTAGATATGAACACACTCGTTGAGAGTATTTGCCAGTGTCCAATAATAAGATAATAAACATTTATTTAAATAAATAAAGCGTTTCTATCATTCACTCATAATCAAAGTCAAGTAAAGTCCGTGATAGTCGAGTAGAGACAAAGTCATGCCCCAGTAAAGTAGTGAAGACTTTACTAGAGGTGCTTATGGAGTTTGGAGTAAAGACGGAAAAATCACGATGTACTTATAATATGCCACTTTTCTACACTTGTGTACGTTGCCGAAGAAGTTATCTCTACAAAACCCACAATATTTACACATAAAAACACGAACGTACATTAGTTTTTGAAAATAAAATATTGCCGCGATGTGTCTTTCCGCATTGACGCCAAAAATCTACCAACATTTCAAAATCTAAAATACGCGATCATCCGATCATTCTGGATTCGAAATCTTTATTGAAGTACGTCTTTAATTTGAATGGGGATATCGAGCCCTTAAATACTACTAATATGGCATTATAATATGTAATACTTTTAAACCCAAACATTAAATATTTTATAGGTACGAAGCCCAAGTAAGTAGCAAGTGGATGGATATGATATCTGCCTACCTCTACGGGAAGAGGCGTGACATTATGTGTGTACTAAACCCACGAAAAAAAAATCTCATTTTATTATTTCGTACATTTACCCTCATTTTAGGACCCCAGAGGCCAACCTCACTTGCAAGTGTTGCACCTGCCGATTAACGGACGAGGCTCTCGCCAACATAAAAGTTCCCATTAAGCGACAAAAGGCTCGCCCCCTTTTATGCGGGACCAAAACCAATGGCGAAAGGCGTATAATATGCCTCTACTTACCCTTGCGAGGAAACAGGCGAGATTGTATAAATGTGTTATTTCGTAAATTTTCCAATGTTTTAATAGTTATTTTGCTATTCGGGACAGATACATATTTAATAAATCAAACACTATAAAAATCGGTCCAGCCTTTTACCAGTTATAAGTGTACGAACAATCCAATTAGTTTTATATATTACTAGCGGCCGCCAGCGACTTCGTCCGTTTGACTTCGTCCGCGTGATCTGTATATAAACCTTCCTTTACCTCTTAAAAAAACCACATCAAAATCTTCTGCGTAATTTTAAAGATCTAAGCATATACAGGATGCCTCAGAAACGTCAAGCGGAAGTCAAGGGATAGAGCATCTCTTGGGGTACCCGAATCGTCCTAATGTGTGTTCCGCGATTTTTTATAGTTTACGAGTCGACATGATCTACTTAAAAACATTTTCAGTAAAAGTAGAAAACATATATATTCTTTTATTTGGCAACTGAATCTTTATAATTTTTTCTTTTATGATAAAAAAAAGCTTCGTAAATTTGATGACACTTATGGATAATATTGGCATAAAGAAGAATTCTCAACTTTTGAAATAGATAAAAAAGTTGTAAGTACCTACTTAATAAGGCTCCGTTATTTTAAGCATAAAGTTTATTGTAACAATCATCACGTTGCATATTATCGCGACACATAATTTTAAAAGTCCAAATATAGTGTAGGTTAAAACTCTTTGACATCAATTTAAAACGCAGAATAACTTTAAGCAGAATTTTGAAAGGCATAAGCAATGCAAATATTAATGATCACAACAAGTAATATCTTAACGCATAATAAATGCATAGCATAATAATCACAAGAAATAATAGTATAACGCATAATTTTTAAATGCATAATTGTTGTAATCATACTTAATATGTTAACGAATGATAATATTACTTTTTTATTATTTCACTGCTAATGCGCCTTGTAAATTGTAAGTAGCTATACTTTGCTATGAAATTACACTAGGCATTAAGTACTGTGGGTATCTTTATAAAAATCCATATTATTACATCACGTTGGTATTAATCTAATATAAACAATATTAATAAATAAATGGTATTAATCTAATAATTATAAACAAGTAATGCATACATGCAGACATGCAGCATGCATGACTTCTGTCACAGCTCTGGGGCGCTTCGGGACTCCGGCGCGGCGGTCCCACGCGAGCTTATCGTCGCAGATGGATTTCGCACCCCACCAGTTCCTCAGCTCGTGGGCTGCCTCGCCCCTCCGCTCCTACGCGGGTTAAATAACGGAAGTAGGAAAAGTCAGACACGTAGAGTCGGGGCCGGCTAGTTTGAATCTGGGTGATAATTCGATTTAGATTCTGCATAGTTAAAAGAAAAATACTATATACTGTTCTCCTACAGCTGTATAAAGCGTTAGGTAAAAGTATAATATATTATGGACTCGGTAGCTATGGCAGAACGTTCACTTCTCATCTTGATGCAATTTACAATCTGCAGTTAAGAATAATAAAAGCAATTGTACCTGAAAAAGTAAAATTTCAGTTTCGAGATAATAATAAAGCACTGTTTTATTACATTAAAATATTACCAATTCACGTCCAGGTAAAGTATATTTTACTTGCAGATCATTACTTCAATGAAGATCTCAAACACATAGTTTCTCGTAGGAAATTTACTCGCAACGCGGAAAAAGTAGTCATGGGGTCCCGCGGTACACTAATAACTATGGAAAGCAGATGTTACAGTATCAAATACCTAAACTGATAAATAATAAATAAAATAAATTAAATATAAAAAGTATTCTGAAGAAGCATTTTAAATTTATATCTAAAGATTTTGCTGAATATTATATGTATAAATAAATATTTATAATAAATAAAATAATAGCGAATAAATATAAAAATAACTAAAAGAAATAATAATTTAATAAATGTTTAAACGATCACAATAAATAAGTAATAATAAGAAAATAAAAATATAACACTACAAAAACCCGACCCGTGTGTAACGACTCGGCGGGTCGTAGGTCTGTGTGGTGGGGCAGCGATTCGCCGGCTCGTTGTTCGTTGCGGCTTATAGATAAACTTATTACTATATTTTTTTCTTTTTAAATATATTCTCTTGTTTACTTTGATTACAATTATGTAGGAATCATTCGTGTTTTGAATTTGTATATTGTAATAACTTGTTTATAATACCAGATTTATGAAATGTATAGAATAATGGCAGTGCACGGAAAAACCTCGATTGGTTTTTGTTGCACTGTTTTTATTTTAACTTATGATTTAAATTGTAGTTTGTTATACAAATAAATCATCATCATCATCATCAGCCTATACTAGTCCACTGCTGGACATAGGCCTCCCCCAAATCGCGCCATTTTCCCCTGTCTTCGGCTTGCCGCATCCAGCATCTGCCAGCGACCGCTCGCAAATCGTCACCCCACCTGGCGAGTGGACGTCCTACACTACGCTTGCCAAGTCGCGGTCTCCACTCAAGAACTCGTTTACCCCAACGGTTGTCGGTCCTTCGACAGATATGGCCAGCCCACTGCCACTTCAGCTTGCTAATCCTGTATGCTATGTCGGTGACTTTGGTCCTCTGTCGGATAACTTCATTTCTGATTTTATCTCTCAGAGAGACTCCGAGCATAGCACGCTCCATAGCTCGCTGAGCGACCTTGAACTGGCGAATCAGCCTTACTGTGAGTGTCCACGTTTCGGCACCGTAGGTCATAACAGGTAGGACGCACTGATTGAAAACTTTCGTTTTCAAACATTGTGGTATAGGTGACGAGAAGACTCGACGGAGTTTCCCAAACGCTGCCCAGCCAAGTTGGATCCTCCTTTTGGCTTCCCTCTCAAAGTTGTTTTTGCCTAATTGCAGAATCTGCCCGAGGTAGGTATATTCGGAAACAACTTCAAGTAGGTGGCCATTCACGACAACAGGTCTCGGAACAATGCGGACATTGATCATGACTTTGGTTTTATCCAAATTCATGCCGAGACCTATCCGTCGCGAGGCTGATGCCAGGCTGTTCAGCATCTGTTGCAGCTCCTCCAACGTTTCCGCCATCAAGACTATATCGTCAGCGAATCGTAAGTGCGAGATGTATTCACCTTTTATGTTAATGCCCTTACCTTTCCAGTCCAGCGTCTTGAATAGGTCCTCCAGCGCGCTTGTGAACAGTTTCGGGGATATTACATCCCCCTGTCTTACCCCTCTGCGCAACTGGATAGACTTAGACTGCTGGTTCTGTACTTGGACATTCATAGTGGCGGATTCATAAAGACATCTCAGCACTTCGATATAGCGACAGTCTACTTGGCACCGCTGCAAGGATTCCAGAACCGACCAGATCTCAACAGAGTCAAAGGCCTTCTCATAGTCCACAAATGCCAGACACAGAGGCTGACTATACTCCTCGGTCTTCTGTATAATCTGCCTTACTGTGTGTATGTGGTCTATGGTGCCATATCCTCTGCGAAATCCGGCCTGTTCCGGTGGCTGAAACTCGTCGAGTCTTCTTGCTAGACGATTCGTTATAACTCTAGAGAACAGCTTATAGACATGGCTCAGGAGTGAGATGGGTCTATAATTCTTAAGAAGGGTTTTATCGCCCTTCTTAAAAAAAGAGAACCACGACACTTCCGCTCCACGCCTTTGGAGTTCTCCCACAGTGAAGGACAGAGCTGAAGAGGTTCTGCAGCTCCAGAAGTATCGGAGCTCCTCCAGCCTTCAGAAGCTCTGAAGTAATTCCATCCTCACCAGGGGCTCTTCCATTTCTTAGTTGTCTCAGAGCCAGTACGATCTCGTCTTGGTCAATGTCTGGCAGTTCGTCGGTGTAGTGGCGTATCAGGGTGGCTCGAGAATCATGGTTTTCAAAGAGCGTGTGCGGCGTATAACCGGCCGTAGAAATCCTCAATCTCGGCAAAGACCTCCGACCTCGTCAAGGCGGTTCTACCCTCGTGCGTCGTCAGCTTCGTCAGATGGCTCCTTCCAAGCTGCTGAGTGAATACTTTGGACCCTCGGTTTCGCTCTATCGCCTCTTCAATGAGGCGAGTATTAAAGCGCCGAAGGTCTCGCCGTACCATCTTCGCAATGCGCTTGTTTAGGTCTGACCTTTCTGACGAAGTGAGCTGGGTAGTTTCCCGCCTTGCTGTCATCAGTCTTAGGGTCTCTTCCGAGAGTTTGGATTTCCTGCCTTTACACCGCTTTTGACAAAATTTGATGCCCTCGCCTCTCAGCGTTTCCACCAGATTGTGTAGGGTCTCGTCTACGTCCTCCGTGGGTTCCGATGCGGCAAATCTCTCTCCGAGTATCCTCTAGAACTCCTCGGAGCCTGCCATGATTTGAAGCGGATTGGGTCGGAGCGTAGACTTCATCAGACGGTTTCG
Source organism: Musotima nitidalis (assembly GCA_949126915.1). Classification (NCBI taxonomy): domain Eukaryota; kingdom Metazoa; phylum Arthropoda; class Insecta; order Lepidoptera; family Crambidae; genus Musotima; species Musotima nitidalis. The sequence goes on from OX421431.1 coordinate 1,865,791, forward strand.
TTCAAGCTTGAGGTTGATATTCAGAGAGCCTCGAACAAGTCTGTGATCAGATCCGGTATTAAACCTGTTGATAACTGAGACATCTCTGAATATGTGCTTCTTATCCGTCATGATAAAGTCGATCTCATTTTTTGTCACAGCGTCAGGGCTTTGCCACGTCCACTTCCTTTGGAGCTTTTTCTTGAAGAACGAGTTCATCAGGAAAAGCCCCTCATTCTCCAGGAAGTTGACGAGCATTTGCCCCCTGTGATTCCGGCTTCCATAACCATGTGGTCCTACTCGAGATTCACCGCAATTTTGGACTCCCACTTTAGCGTTAAAGTCCCCCATAACAACGTTGAAGTGGGCCTTGCGGGTGTTGTGCAAGGCTTTGGATATGTCCTCATACATCTCCTCCACTTCATCATCCGAGTGTGCCGAGGTCGGTGCGTAAACCTGAATAACCTTCAAACTATATCGTTCGGATAGTTGTAGTATCAGGTACGCTACCCTGGTCGACACACTGGAGATTTCAAGAACGTTGTTAATGAGAGTCTTATTAACGAGAAACCCTACGCCACCCTGGGATGTTTTATGGCCTTCGCGGTAATACATAAGGTGGCCCGAGTCTAGAGTTATAGTGTCCTCGCCCTCTCTACGGACTTCACACAACCCTAGGACATGCCACCTTATTTTTTCCAGTTCCACTTCCAACTGCGCTAGATGTTCGTCAAGCCTTAGACTGCGTCCGTTAAACGTTGCCAGGGTCAGTTGGGATGGGCGGCCTACCATAGCCCGGAGATTCTTCGCACCCCTTGCCCTGCTGTCACCGTGACCGCCGCCTTGGCCAAGACCAGCAGGGCGACCGGGAACACGGGGCCATTTATTTTTTGTGCGTATCATTAGGAGGGAATGCCCATAATCGCCACGCTGGGCAGGCGGGTTGGCGATCGCAGAAACACAGCTTCTCGCACCGTTGACACTGCTGCCTGTCAACGGCCAGGTAGCTTAACTGTGTCAGTTGAGCTGGGATATACCGCGTCCAGCCGGTATCAGGAAGAGTCACAAAAGGAGTGGTCAATAGTGGAGGGAGAGGGTATATGGATGCTTCTGTCACGGAAGGGATAGGGAAGTGTGACTTTTGCAGCTCGTGTAGTCCGGGGTCGCGTACCCGAAGTGAATTTTGCCGGCTATCGGACAGATGCCCGGAGAATTCACCCACTGAAGATATTCACCCACTGAAGATATACAAATAAATAAATAAAATAAATAATCAATGGGATTTACTACTAAATAATTTATACCATACAAAATTATGAATTTCAGTAATTATGACACATTCAATTATGCTCATAAATTTTAGGACTACCTATAATATGCCAAATAAAATAAGATTTTCTATAGTTAAAGTTAAAGACAAATTAAAATTATTGTTAATTTTAGGCCTACCTAATATTCTTTCAAATGAAATTAGTGGTTTCATTTATTATGCTTCATAATGCGTGCAGACAGTTATGCCACTCAATAATTATACGAAGGAAAAATTATCTCAGATTATTGTTATGTTATTTGATGATTATGCCAACAGATGACTTAGAACTGTCGCCATTATGTAAAAAGTTCCGGCTCCCCTTAATAACATTGCTTGGCTAAAGTCGGCCTTTAAAGACAGCAAAGTATAAATTTGTTACAATTTGCCATCAATTTTGTAATCAACAATCAATCAAATTTTTTTTTTGATATTTTTAATAATCCTTAGGTTTATTAGTTTGCGAGAAGTTTGTGTCCTCATAGATACGGGGTTGTATAGTAAATAGGCGAATTTAAAAGAGCCTATAATTTTTTTTTACTTGGCAAGTATCAGCAGTAAGTAGTGTTTTATAAAGGTTTATGATTCACGCTCAAATTGATGGCGCCAGAGTCGTCTTCTCTGGGTTTTGTGTGTTCAACCTACTGTGAATGTTCTGGAATAAAATGCCGTAAACAAATTAATTATATACAAAATTATAATTACAAAGTTGTACAGTTCTTGTTAGTGTAAATAATATACAAAGGTACTTTCCTATATGAGTATATATATATATCACTCAGTTCAGTATGTTTAGAAAGATTTTAATTGTCTAAATATATACATATCTTACTTATATGATAATACAAAATATTATGTATTTCGTAAGCCGAATACAGTATTTCTAGGATCACTCAGTTCAAACACATATGAATTGAGCGATCCAATGAAAGTCTCATAGATTCCTGGATTTATGTTATAGAATCATGATAACATCTGAAGTTTTGTGACAAATTTTTGAGAATAAAATTTAACGACTGTGTAGGTATTTGCTGTGTAGATATTCAGTGGGTTAATATATTCAGTGGGTGAATTCTCCGGGCATCTGTCCGATAGCCGGCAAAATTCACTTCGGGTACGCGACCCCGGACTACACGAGCTGCTAATGTCACACTTCCCTATCCCTTCCGTGACAGAAGCTTCTATATACCCTCGCCCTATTGACCACTCCTTATTCCTCTTCCTGATACCGGCTGGAGGCGGTATATCCCAGCTCAACTGACACAGTTAAGCTACCTGGCTGATGACAGGCAGCAGTGTCATGGTGCGAGAAGCTGTGTATCTGCGATCGCCAACCCGCCTGCCCAGCGTGGCGGTTATGGGCATTCCCTCCCAAAGATATGCACAAAAAATAAATGGCCCCGTGTTCCCGGTCGCCCTGCTGGTCTTGGCCAAGGCGGCGGTTACGGTGACAGCAGGGCAAGGGGTGCGAAGAATCTCCGGGCTATGGTAGGCCGCCCATCCCAACTGACCCTGGCAACGTTTAACGGACGCAGTCTAAGGCTTGACGAACATCTAGCGCAGTTGGAAGTGGAACTGGCGAAAATAAGGTGGCATGTCCTAGGGTTGTGTGAAGTCCGTAGGGAGGGCGAGGACACTATAACTCTAGACTCGGGCCACCTTATGTATTACCGCGAAGGCCATAAAACATCCCAGGGTGGCGTAGGGTTTCTCGTTAATAAGACTCTCATTAACAACTAGGTAATTAAACTAGTTGTACCTGCCACTAGGCTCCAAAAAATTAACAAATCTTTTAAAGGTCAATGTGTGCGATTCTATAATAAAATCCCAAGCAATATACAGCAATTAAGCCTAAATAAATTTAAATTAACAATAAAACGCAAGCTGTCTTCAAAGGGATATTATTCTATTAAAGACTATATGGCTGATAAAAATGCTTGGGATTAAACCGCCGTTTCATACAGGCTATTCTAATATGAATGACTTAAAGCATGAATATTGTTATATTATGTTGCATTGTATAGCGTCACAGACAAATGAAGATTGTTACTAACCAATCGATAATTTAAAAGAGCATAGCCTGTGAGTTTCTTGCCAGTTCTTCTTACAGAGCGGTGGCTCGGAACTGGCACTTAGATTCGCTTGCACTTAAATGTTTTTTGTTTTTTTTAAATTATTTGGTTGCAAGTGAATCTAAGCTTCGTGATTTTAGTATAGTTATATTTTATTTGTTTTTGTTATTTTTTTATAATTTTGACGTTTTCAAGTACTATGTAATAGTTTATGAAATAAAGTATTTTTGACTTTTGACAACGTTCTTGAAATCTCCAGTGTGTCGACAAGGGTAGCGTACCTGATACTTCAACTATCCGAACGGTATAGTTTGAAGGTTATTCAGGTTTACGCACCGACCTCGGCACACTCGGATGATGAAGTGGAGGATATGTATGAGGACATATTCAAAGCCTTGCACAACACCCACAAGGCCCTTTTTTTTTTTTTACGTCGGTAACAAAATGCATTTACGCACTGCCTTCCGGCCAAAGGGGGACCGAAAGGGGGTGTGGGACTCACCACCGGCAGACACGACCGCCAAGTAATACCCACTAAAAATCTTCCGACGACGCCCGCCGCTTGTTGAGAAAGAGGCGAGGGCCAGTACCTGGGTCGCCTGCGGCCAACGTCCCCCGGACCAAAACCGGGAGGACCTCCTCAGAGAGGCGCAGTGGACGCGCCCCTCCTACCTCCCCGTGCGACCATAGCGTGTGTGGCCGACTTCCCGGAGGGTCCATAGTTAGACAGCAGGGGCCCCCTGCCCCCCCTGCCTAGACCCTCCTGGCGCTGCTGAGCGGGCCCTCCTGGCCCGCCCACTGCGCCCTCCACAGGTCCCTCTTAGTTTCCCCCCCGGTAGTCAGTACTAAGGGCACCCAGAGTCGTCGGTCTCTGGGTGTTGCCTTTTCCCTAGCGCCTCCTGCGCCCTTCCGGGAGGTACTCAGCCCCCCCACCACGACAAGGTGGAGACCAGTCGGGGAGGAACACCCACAAGGCCCACTTCAACGTTGTTATGGAGGACTTCAACGCTAAAGTGGGAGTCCAAAATTGCGGTGAATCTCGAGTAGGACCACATGATTATGGAAGCCGGAATCACAGGGGGCAAACGCTCGTCAACTTTCTGGAGAATGAGGGGCTCTTTCTGATGAACTCGTTCTTCAAGAAAAAGCTCCAAAGAAAGTAGACGTGGCAAAGCCCTGACGCTGTGACAAAAAATGAGATCGACTTCATCATGATGGATAAGAAGCACATATTCAGAGATGTCTCAGTGATAAACAGGTTTAATACCGGATCTGATCACAGACTTGTTCGAGGCTCTCTGAATATCAACCTCAAGCTTGAACGAAACCGTCTGATGAAGTCTACGATCCGACCCAATCTGCTTCAAATCATGGCAGGCTCCGGAAGTTCCAGAGGATACTCGGAAAGAGATTTGCCGCATCGGAACCCACGGAGGACGTAGACGAGACCCTACACAATCTAGTGGAAACGCTGAGAGGCGAGGGCATCAAATTTTGTCAAAAGCGGTGTAAAGGCAGGAAATCCAAACTCTCAGAAGAGACCCTAAGACTGATGACAGCAAGGCGGGAAACCACCCAGCTCACTTCGTCAGAAAGGTCAGACCTAAACAAGCTCATTTTGAAGATGGTACGGCGAGACCTTCGGCGCTTTAATACTCGCCTCATTGAAGAGGCGTTAGAGTGAAACCGAGGGTCCAAAGTATTCACTCAGCAGCTTAGAAGGAGCCACCTGACGAAGCTGACGACGCACAAGGGTAGAACTGCCTTGACGAGGTCGGAGGTCTTTCCCGAGATTGAAGATTTCTACGGCTGGTTATACGCCGCACATGCTCTTTGTCCTCAGCGTGATTCTCCAGCCACCCTGATATGCCACTACACCGACGAACTGCCAGACATTGACCAAGACGAGATCGTACTGGCTCTGAGACAACTAAGAAATGGAAGAGCCCCTGGTGAGGATGGAATTACTTCAGAGCTTCTAAAGGCTGGAGGAGCTCCGATACTTCTGGAGCTGCAGAACCTCTTCAGCTCTGTCCTTCACTGTGGGAGAACTCCAAAGGCGTGAAGCGGAAGTGTCGTGGTTCTCTTTTTTAAGAAGGGCGATAAAACCCTTCTTAAGAATTATAGACCCATCCACTCCTGAGCCATGTCTATAAGCTGTTCTCTAGAGTTATAACGAATCGTCTAGCAAGAAGACTCGACGAATTTCAGCCACCGGAACAGGCAGGATTTTGCGGAGGATGTGGCACCATAGACCACATACACACAGGAGGAGTATAGTCAGTCATGTATGGCATGTATGGCCATTACTGGAGCATTCAGATCTACACCAACGGCAGCGATGGAGATCCTATTGGACTTACCGCCGCTGCATACTGTTATAGAGGCGGAGGCCTGGAAGGCAATCCACAGATTGAAAGTGGCTGGTCTGTGGGATCCGTCTAGTAACCAGGGTAAACATACAAGATGTGAGGCTAATTCCAGCCTCAAAAGGCTCATGAGTATGGGGACTGATAAACATTGTCCTGTATTCATGTTCAAAAATAAATTCAAAATAAAGGTCCCCACTAGGGATGAATGGGAGCAAAGCCACCTACTCCTGATGTAAACAGCCTTGTCTGGTAAAGTGATGGTTCCAAAATGGAATCTGGTACGGGCGCGGGTGTTTATTCCATAAACCATGAAATTAGCCAAAGCTTAGGCAAATATGCTACGGTTTTTCAGGCTGAAACATATGCAATAATCATGTGCTATGAAGATCCTCGACCTGAACATCAGGGACCGAGTGATTTACATACTCAGCGACAGTCAAGCTGCACTCAAGGCTATCGCCTCAGTGCGAGTAGACTAGGTAAAAATAACTTAGAGAAGGAAGCCAAAAGGAGGATCCAACTTGGCTGGGCAACATTTGGGAAACTCCGTCGAGTCTTCTCGTCACCTATACCACAATGTTTGATACCGAAAGTTTTCAAACAGTGCGTCCTACCTGGTATGACCTACGATGCCGAACCGCGGCTCACAGTAAGACTGATTCACCAGTTCAAGGTCGCTCAGCGAGCTATGGAGCGTGCTATGCTCGGAGTCTCTCTGAGAGATAAAATCAGAAATGATATTATCCGACAGAGGACCAAAGTCACCGACATAGCATACAGGATTAGCAAGCTGAAGTGGCAGTGGGCTGGCCATATCTGTCGAAGAACCGACAACCGATGGGGTAAACGAGTTCTTGAGTGGAGACCGCGACTTGGCAAACGTAGTGTAGGATGTCCACTCGCCAGGTGGGGTGACGATTTGCGAGCGGTCGCTGGCAGATGCTGGATGCGGCAAGCCGAAGACAGGGGAAAATGGCGCGATTTGGGGGAGGCCTATATCCAGCAGTAGACTAGTATAGGCTGATGATGATGATGAAGTATGTGCTAAAATTTTGCTGGTGGTCATTTTGCTGAAATTTCTGAATTGAGCGATCCACATATTGGGCCATATCTACAATCCCTTACAATTGTTTTTATGTTCTGTAGTGTGACATACAATCACGTAGATGTAGATTGTAGATAGTTAATAAGATAGTATGATAATTGTATAAAGATAAGTCTATTATAAGTTAACTAGAAGATAAGCACGTCTAGTTATATATGTATACCTATGTACCAGACGTATAAAGAGGTACTTGAAATATACATGAGTTAAGTGCTACTTCTCTCGTTTAATTACTTGACCCTACACTCCATGGCAACCCCGCCGTAGCCCCAACACCACATGGCGACCCTGCCACTCGACTGGACGGCGTTATAGAACATGGCCCTGATACAATAGCAACTCGACTAATAAACTACATCGCTGGGTAACGATGGGAGGATCATCGTCAAAGGAGGAAGTAATCATCGCCCAGGCGGCTTCAGGAGGAACGAATACAGCAACCACCAGCCAACAGATGTCGCAGGTACACACAACCCTTGTGTTTATTGCCATTTGCCTAGGATTAATCGTGATAAGTTTGGGAGTATACTTCTATAGAAGATGCCACAATAGTTGGATCAGGGAAGAAGTAAACCGACGAGAAGTTGCCCGTACAATTCAACAGGCCTGACAAAGATGCTTCCGATGCCCGTCGTCAAGAAGAGACAATCAAGCAGTAAGTGCAAGTGCGAATAAGATGTTGTGTTAGAGACATTATTATTATTTTTTTAACGTTATTTATTTTCAATGGAGGTAGAACTAACGTCTATTTTTATACAAATTAAATTATTACGGGAAAGTATTGTTAAGCTAGGTCCCAATAGAAGGCAAGGTAATAACTTCCAAAATAAAATTATTGAAGTAAGAACATTATATAACAAATTTAGACATATTGTTTCAACTGTGCATAAATTTTCCGAGGAACTAACAGAATTGGTTCAGAAAATAGAAAGCCTATATCAAAATACAATTAAATTTGACCAAGAAGGATTGTCGCAAGTCAAAATGGGTTCCGAAAGTTTTTCATTAAAAACCGCGGTCAGCCTTCTCCCAAAAATGAATGGAGATGAGCAGGTGACCCAAGATTTGATAGATGCTATAGAATTATATAATTCAATGCTTAAAGATACAGATAGGTTATTTTTGATAAAATTCGTGATTAGAACGCGACTGTCAGCAGGAGCCAAGATGCGATTGTGCTCAAACTACGAGACAATTGAAAGTCTTTTATCAGATATGAAAAAACATTTGCTTACGGTAAAATCAGACGGCGCTATCCAGGCGAAACTTGCACGCGTAAGGCAACAGGATAAAACAATATCTGACTTTGGCTCCGAAATCGAAAAACTAATGGTTAATTTAACAATTTCTCAAGCAGGGGAAAACCAGGAAGCATATAAGGTTCTATACCCCTTAAATGAAAAATACGCAATAAAACGATTCGCAGATGGTCTTCGGGATCATCGCTTAAGTACCATAATTACGGCTCAAAGGTTAACATCGTTAAAAGATGCAATTAGGGTAGCCGAGGACGAAAGTTGTACATTAACAGGACAAGTAAATACTTTTCATCGTCAATTCAAGCCAAAACCGTATTTTAGTGATAATAGAAGTCGCGGACATTCCAATGGTTATCGTAACTACGTGCAAAGCACGCGACCGCCAGTCCGCACGTGTCCTAAACAATATACAAACGTAAGATATAACAATACGCGTGGTCGTGAAATAAAAGTGAATCATTATCGAAAGCTGAATCAGCAAGGCCGACGGAATGTAGGCTGCATTGAGCACACGTCAGGAAAAGACGACTCAATGTCAAGTTCACAATATGTCAATGACAAGCAAATAAATAATAATCAGTTTTTTCGAGTTTAAGCATATATTAGCTTGTAATAGTATTAATTGGGTAAAATTTTTAGTAAATAATGTTCATTCGGAATGGTTAGTTGACACAGGGGCGTCACTATCCGCTATTAAAAATGAATTTTTATAGTTAAATTCTTTAAGTCACAGAATAATTAAGGAAAAATTAGTAATAAACGGTGTCGGAGGTAGTTTACAGGCGTTAGGTTATGTTTACTTAAAGTTAAGATACGAACAGTACTCATTTACACATAAGTTTTATGTTTTTGATACTTTGCCGTGCAAATCGATAGGTTTGATAGGCCAGGATTTTTTGCAAAAATATAAAGGTATTATAGATTTTTCAGAAAATAAGTTATCACTCAAAGAGTACAATGGAAATATTATTTCAATACCACTTATGTCTTATAATTATTCCTTAACGATCGCTCCGCGCTGTGAAATGATAAAATATTTTCCGGTTAATAGAACCGAGGAGTGTGTAGTAATGAGGAAAGAATTGTGTGAAGGCGTTTTTTTGGCTAGTGTAGTTGCTAAGCCTAGAAACGGGGTAATACCTGTAAAAATATTGAACACAACTAGTAAGGAAATTGTATGTACTATGTCAGATATAGAAGTGAATTCTTTTTTAAAGATTACGATTATTGTTACTTTGGAGAGTCGGAATGCGATGTGGAACGTGTTAAACAAGTATTTTATGTACTCAATTTAGATTATTTAAACCCCGAGGAACGGTTATCTATTGAGCAAATATGTGCAAAATATTCAGATATTTTCCATTTACCCGGAGATAAATTGACTATCACAAATATATACAACCAGTCAATTAGGTTAAAAGAAAATTGCACACCGGTTTATAGGAGGCAGTATAGGATACCGTATGCTCAAAAAAAAAGAGGTTGATAGACAGATTCAAGAGATGTTAGATAATAAAATAATTGAGGAAACCTGTAGTGAATGGTCCAGTCCTATTTTGATTGTGCCAAAGAAGGTAGATAAGAATGGTGAGAAAAAGTGGCGAATAGTAGTAGACTATAGACAGTTAAATGAAAAAATACAAGATGACAAGTTTCCTTTACCCAATATTAACGAAATTCTAGACTCCTTATCAGGGGCTAAATTGTTCAGTCACTGTGATTTATCACAATCATATTTCCAATGCAATCTTCAAAAAGACAGCAGAAAGTGTACTGCTTTCACTACAGACAAAGGACAGTATCAAATGTGTAGATTACCAATGGGATTAAAGATAAGTCCAAGTTCTTTTAGTAGAATGATGACCATAGCGATGTCTGGTCTGAATTACGATAAATGCCTCATATATTTAGATGATTTAGTCATTTTTGGGCGGAATTTGGAACAACATAACAAAAACCTTATATCAATATTTTCACGGTTAAGAAAAGTGAACCTTAAGTTAAATCCATCTAAGTGTGAATTTCTTAAGCGACAAATACTGTATTTAGGACATGTTATTTCTGAAGAGGGTATTTTACCAGACCCAGAAAAAATAGTAGTTATGAAAAATTACCCGCGTCCTTCTACGAGTGAGGAATTAAAGCGTTTTGTAGCGTTTGCAAACTATTATAGGAAATTCATTCCTAACTTCGCGAATACAGTAATACCAATGAATAAGTTGTGTAGAAGAAACGTGGTATTCGATTGGAGCGATGAGTGCGAAAAATCATTTATATTACTCAAAAACGCATTAATGAACCCACCAGTTTTAGATTTTCCAGATTTTTCAGACAATCACAAGTTTATATTACAAACTGATAGTTCGGGATTTGCGATAGGTAGTGTTTTATGTAATGAAAATGGAAAGCCTATTGCGTATGCGAGTAGATCCTTAGGGAAAAGCGAGTTAAATTACCCGATAATAGAAAAGGAGTTATTAGCTATAGTTTGGTCAATTAAATATTTTAGACCATATTTATACGGTAGAAAATTCGTTGTTAGAACGGATCATCGACCACTTTTATATTTATTTAATATGACAGATCCATCAAGTAGGTTAACAAAGTTTCGTCTTTGTTTAGAGGAGTACGATTTTGAGGTTGAATATGTGAGAGGGAAAGAAAACGTAATAGCAGATGCATTGTCAAGGATAGTTATTTCTAGTAATGATTTAAAATCAATGCGCGAGAAGGCTATAAATGTGATGACTAGAGCTCAAACTAAGAGTTTACAAAACTCGAATATACGTAAAAAAGACTCTGCGATTGTTAGGACTGATCACCCTAGGATTGTAGAAGTTCATAAAAAACTAAAAAATGATACTGAACTAGTTCAAATTTGTAGAAAAACATGGGAAAAATTGTTACGTAACAAGAATTATACAAAAATATTTTCTAAGTCGCGCAATGTATTAATGTATGTGCCAGAAAACTCGAGTATTTATATAAACTATGAATCTTTATCGACTTCTTCGCGAGACGAGCTGTCGAAAGAAATAGTTAATTTTTGTATAGAAAAAGGCCTAAAAGAAGTGTGTATATTAAAATGTTGTTATAACATGAATCTTATTAAAGAATTGGCACTGTATTTAAAAGAAAAGAATAAATCGATGTATTCAGATTTTAAAGTTTGTGTAGTTGCGAATGTACGCAAGATAGAAGGAAGAGATGAGAAAAAGATTATTATGAATGATTTTCATATTTTGCCCACAAGTGGACATGCAGGAATACGGAGGATGGTGAATAATATAAAGAAGTACTATTATTGGCCATCTATTGAAAGAGATGTAACAGAATACGTTAGTAAATGCGATAAGTGTCAGAAGCAAAAGTATTATAAAAATACCAAAGAACCAATGACAATAACTACAACTGCATCCTCATCCTTTGAAAAGATTTATTTAGATTTGGTAGGACCATTTGATAAAGATGACTACGGAAATGTTTACATATTAACTTTACAGTGTGAACTTACGAAGTTTGTAGAAGCTTACCCGTTAAAAAAAAATTCCGCAAATGAAGTAGCTAAAGCTTTGTCAGAAAATTTTATTTTAAGATACGGAATACCTAAGGGAATAGCTACAGATAGAGGGTCCGAATTTATTGCTAAGGTAATGGTAGAATTATGTGATATCTTAAGCATTGATAAATCATTATCAACGGCATATCATCATGAAAGCATAACTGTCAATACTACTTCGGTTCCGTCAGCATAAAATTGTCATCAGCGTGGACATTGAAAAAATGTACCGACAAACTCTTGTTCACGACAGTAATCGTCCTCTACAAAAAATTCTTTGGAGGGCCGAACCAACTCATCCGTTGAAGGAGTACACCCTTAACACCGTGACATACGGCACAGCATCAGCACCATTTTTAGCCACTAGGTGTTTACTTCAACTGGCTGAAGAGTGCTCAGATCCGTCGACTAAGTTTTCCATAGCACGTGATTTTTATGTCGATGATTTTCTCTCCGGTGGATCATCTGTTTCAGAAACTTTAGAAAAGGCCTGTAGTGTTGACGGTGTTCTTCGGTCAGCGAAGTACAATCTTCGGAAATGGCGGTCCAATTCCAGTCAGGTCCTGCAGGCGCTTACCGGTGAAACTGAGGATTCTGATGTTGTGATCCTGAGCGACAACGAACAATCGAAGACTCTGGGGCTTTTATGGAAAACCTTGAGTGACACGTTTTCTTTTTCTATTAGCTTAAACATCACTGTAAAGGCTACTAAACGTCAAATATTGTCAACCATAGCGCAAATCTTTGATCCTGTTGGTCTGGTCGTTCCATGCATAGTGGAAGCCAAAATTATCATGCAGCATATATGGCTGGCTAAATGTTCTTGGGATGAGCTTGTTCCCGCGCATATTCAGTATGCTTGGAATGATTTCCAAAATAGTCTGCATCTTTTAAATGAGTTCAAGATACCTCGGTGGGTATTGTGTGAATCTGCGTCCCGTTTACAGCTGCATATCTTCACTGACGCTTCCGAAAAGGCTTATGGGGCGTGTGTTTATGTTCGCAGTGTTTCGAGAGACGGCGAGGTCACGGTACACCTACTTACCGCTAAAAGAAAGGTAGCTCCAATCAAATCCACCACCATACCGCTGAGCTGTGTGGTGCCTTGTTGGGTTCACGGTTGTACTCAAAGGTTCGTCAGTCACTTACCTTACAGTTTGATGAAGTTCATTGTTGGTGCGATTCCACAATCGTCTTGGGATGGCTAACTACTTCGTCAAACCAATTAAAACCATTCGTTCGTCATCGCGTGTCTGAAATTCAGGAGACTGTAGGAGGGGAGGCTTGGAAGTATGTTCCGTCAGCTGAAAACCCCGCAGACCTCGCTTCGCGTGGACTTCGAACTGACAAGCTTTTATCTTCTTCATTGTGGTGGTCAGGACCACAATTTCTTACCAAAGATAGATCTTCATGGCCACAATTCCCTGAATCACATCATAATAATTCTGGGTTACCAGAAACCATCACTTCTTGTCATGTTTCTCATCATGTTATTGAAAATTCTATTAGTGACCTATGGTCCAAATTTTCTAACTTCAATAAAATATAGCGTGTGACGGCATATGTCATGCGATTTATCTCAAAATGCAATAAAAAATCAGTTGAGTTTGGTTCATTAACTTCCACTGAACTTAACAATTCCTTAAACTTAATATTAAGACTTAGTCAAATGGAATCTTTCTCGGAAGAGTATCACTTACTTAAATCAGGCAAACAGTTGCCAGCAAAAAACAAACTATTGTCTTTATCACCTTTTTTTGATGATATTTCTAACCTCATTCGTGTGGGGGGAAGATTAAATAATTCATTTTACGATTATAATATTAAACATCCAATTTTATTATCTAGTTCACATACAATTTGCATTCTCTTGTTTAATATGTTTCATTTACGCCTCCTGCATGCTGGGCCTCAGCTTTTATTAGCCACTGTTCGTCATCACTACTATCCCATTGGTGGTAGGAACTTGGCAAAAAAAGTCACACATCAATGCGTTAAATGTTGCAGGGTCAAGGCTAACACTATTCAGCCTATCATGGGTAATCTTCCAAAGCAGCGTTTACACTTAGAGTTTCCGTTCTTAGACACAGGCATAGACTACGCTGGTCCCATTATGATAGCTGACCGGAAAGGTAGAGGGTGTAGGCTTATCAAATGTTTTATTTGTGTGTTCGTGTGTCTAGCAACAAGAGCCATTCACCTCGAGCTTGTGTCGGACCTTACAAAGGAAGCTTTCTTAGCTGCGCTTAATCGCTTTATTGCTCGCAGGGGAAAACCACGCAACATATTTTCCGATAACGGCACAACGTTTGTCGGCGCTTTCAATGAGTTGGCCAAGCTGCTTTCTCAAGACTTAAATGTTAACACAATCGACGCTGGCATAAACTTTTCCTTCATACCTGCGTATACTCCACACTTCGGTGGCTTATGGGAGTCTGCAGTTAAATCCACCAAACATCATCTTCGACGGGTCTTGGGTTTAACAAACCTAACCTTCGAGGAGATGGCCACCTGTTTAATACAAGTTGAGGCTATCTTGAACACAAGACCCTTAACTCCATTGTCCAACGATCCTTTCGACCTCGCTCCTTTGACACCTGCTCACTTCCTTATTGGTCGTTCTCTAATCATGCTGCCTCATTCACAGGTCCAGAACGCCAACGTCAACAGCCTAAAACGCTTTCAGCGTATTGACTTTTTGAAGCAACACTTTTGGGCTCGCTTCTCGCACGAGTACGTTCTGTGGCTACAGGAGAGAACGAAGTGGTGCCGGTCGTCTGGCGAGCTCAAAGAGGGAACCATGGTCGTCATAAAGGACAACAACTTACCTCCTCTTATGTGGCTCCTAGGACGCATCAAACGTGTTCTCCCAGGCAGAGATGGCGTCGCCAGAGTCGCCGACATCCTCACCAAGAAGGGAGCGATCGCACTTGAGTCTTGTACAACAAACAGCGCTGCTCGGAAGTGAAAAACCGCCTCACCTTATTGAGTATACCCAACTTACGGGAGGCAGTTAAAATAACACCCTCGATGTAGCATTTTGGATTTAGGTCCTGGCCGATGTCCATGCCGAGAATGCTGAGATCCGCCGAAATGGGCAACAGAGCGTTCTGAAGAGAGGGAGGACTAAGGAACGGAGTAACCTTCGACGAGAATGCACAAACCTGGGTTTTGGTGGCATTAAACTTGACCAGGTTTTCAGATCCCCACTGAGTGACACGATCGAGAGTCCGGTTCACTTTGGCAACCAGGTCTTGCCTTTGCACCAGGATATCGGCTTGCTTTGCCGCAGGATGTCCCAAGTACCGCTCATGTACCGTACTGTCATCCGCATAACAATGAATATTGCCCATGGACAACATGTCATTAAAATGTAGAAGAAATAGGGTAGGCCAAAGTACCGATCCCTGCGGCACTCCGGCATACATTTTGTAGAACTCGGAGGAACTGCCTTCATACAAGACACAAATCCTCCGATCTTCCATAAAGCCAGCCACCCAGGCGCACAAACGGGGCGGCATACCGAAGGCCGGCCACTTGGAAAGAAGGGAACGATGCCATACTCTATCAAAAGCTTTGGCGACATCCAGGCTTACGGCCAAAGATTCGCCAGGCTTGTCCATCGCTTCACCCCATGCGTGAGTAACGAACGCTAGAAGATCACCCGTTGATCGTTTCGGTCTAAACCCATACTGACGATCGTGAAGCAGAGAGTGATCTTCCAGGTAACGGATTAGCTGAGCATTTATCACTCGCTCAAACACCTTGCACAGCACAGAAGTGACAGCGATGGGTCGATAGTTGGCTGGACCCGAGCGATCCCCTTTTTTGGGATGGGTTGTATGTTCGCCTCCTTCCAAGACACCGGCACAACACCGGTATCGTAAGACTCTCTAAACAATCGTGTCAACACAGGAGACAACTCAGCCGCGCATTTGAGCAGCACAATTGCCGGAACACCGTCCGGCCCGCTAGCCTTCCGCGCGACCGCAGCACGGCACGTACATCACACTGCCTGATATGAATATCAGGCATGGTGGACCCACAATGTTCTAAATTAGGTGGGGCAGCACCACCATCGTCGACGCGCGAGTTAACCGCGAAGAGGCCACTACCCGTAGGGTGCGAGATCAACTCCTTTTTTTTTTTTTTTTTTTTGATTTACGTCGGTAACAAAATGCATTTACGCACTGTCTCCCGGCCAAAGGGGAACCGAGAGAGATGTGTGGGACTCACCACCAGCAGACACGACCGCCAGCAGTAATACCCACTAAAAATCTTCCGACGACGCCCGCCGCTTGTTGAGAAAGAGGCGGGGGCCAGTACCTGGGTTGCAGCTCTGACACCCCGCCCGCGGCCAACGTCCCTCGGACCAAAACCGGGAGGACCTCCTCAGAGAGACGCAGTGGACGCGCCCCTCCTACCTCCCTGTGCGACCATAGCGTGTGTGGCCGACTTCTCGGAGGGTCCATAGTTAGGCAGCTGGGGCCCCCTGCCCCCGCTGCCTAAGACCCTCCCGGCGCTGCTTGACGGGCCCTCCTGGCCCACCCGCTGCGGCCTCCACAGGTCCCTCTTAGTTTCCCCCCCGGTAGTCAGTACTAAGGGTACCCAGAGTCGCCAATCTCTGGGTATTACCTTTTCCCTAGCGCCTCCTGCGCCCTACCGGGAGGTACTCAGCCCCCCCACCACGACAAGGTGGAGACCAGTCGGGGGGGCGAGATCAACTCCTGCCCAACCCTCGCCACTCTTTGTGCATCTGCTCCAGCGAGAGCCCTCCTATTAGACTTAGAGGCCTTGTTGTAAGCCACCTTCAAGGAGCTGGTATTAGGGTCGTTTCGTGCGCAGGCCCGCGTCCAAGCACGATACGCCGCCTGCTTGCGTTCAGCAGCTTTGGCGCATTCGCGATTGAACCAAGGCCGTTGTCTACCAACGCTGGCAAGGTCTGTATACGGAATATAATATTCCATACCCAACAAGATCTCGCCAGTGATGGCAGGGGCGCACTCCGACGGGTCCTTTCCAAGAAAGCAGCACTGGCCCCATGAGACGGATGCAAAGTAATCACGCATTCCGTCCCAATCAGCTGACGAGTAGTGCCACAGGCGACGCATGGTTTCCACCGTTCTCGGTGGTCCAATGCAACTCGGTGATGTGGCAACAACCGAGCAGTGGTCAGACGAGCCGAGAGGTGCAAGCACCGACACTCTGTAACCTGCTGGGCGACTCGTCAACAGAAAGTCCAACAAGGAAGGCGCGTGACCTGTGATGTCTGGTATCCTAGTAGGCTGGGCCACCAGTTGCGCTAAGTCTTGCGTTAGAGCAAAGGCATGAGCGACTCTACTTGCGTGATCAGTAGAAGTCAGTTAGAAGACCCCAACCATGCCTCATGATGGGCGTTGAAATCCCCCAAAACCACCACCTCGTCGTTAGGGAATCGCTCCTGCGCGACATCGGTCACTCGGCTGAGGTGGTCAAAAAGACTGCTAGTACTAGCATCTCCTGTGTGAGACCGGTATACGCATAGATACGGCAACGAGAGCCAAACTCTATGCGCACCCAAAGGACAGGAAAGGAAGGGTCTTCCAAGCAGTGCAGACGGCGACAACAAACGTCAGCCCTCACGTACAAGCATACCCCAGCTTTTGCGAAGAAACGCTCCTCAAGCTGACAGCCAGGGTATTGCAAGTACGACGTGTCAGCAGGACGGCAAATTTGAGTCTCCATCAGAAAAAGCAATGCAGGCCGCGCCGTCTCAAGATGTTGATGGACGGCGTTGAGGTTAGAATGGAGTCCACGGTCCAAGTTAGTGAACTCCACCTCAAACAGCGAATTGGAGGTGGGAAGGGATGCCGCTGTATTTCCTGCATTGTTTTTTGTCACTGCCATTGGAAAAGGGGAAGAAGGGGACGTAAAGGAGGAGCTGCTACTGATGCAAAGTAAAACGAACAAAGCGAAAGTCTTCCGCTTCAGCATTAGATGAGCGTTACGACCAAACCCGACACGCCGGACGGAAGGGCCCCCATACCCTCCCGGATGTGGTCGCCGGGTCCCACCATTTCCGGTCACCAACCGGCACGACGATCCACTCCAAGATTATGCGCGACCTGGTGGGGCAGGCTTTCGAGGTGGTTAGCCCCGGTCGGGCCCCTGTACTATGCCGCGGGCGGCCAGCGGCACCACCGTTTCTACGGGTCTCCCTGGCCGGCGCGTCAAGTCTCGTCTTCCGCTAAATGCTTCCACGGCAGCACTCTCTGGTCCACTCCTTGCATCAATAGCCACTCCCCTGGCTCCGGTAGTGCGGCGCTGTTCCCGGAACGCGACCTACGACGAGCACAGATCACTTGGCGGGTGTACACAACCGCACGGTGGTCGATAACCGGGCGAGCAGAACTCTACCACCGATTGCTCAATTAGCACCACCCAGGAATCGCATGTAGGGTTTCGAAGGGTACACACCTACGGATGCGAGCAATTATGGCCGTATTGCTTTTGATATAAGACTCAGGCCAGATGCACATCTTAGGGGCTAGGGTCTGCAAGCGATAATTGCGCAAATAGCATCGAAAAGTTATAGCACGTAGCATCGAAAAATGTAGAGTTCTAGACCCTCTTAATTAAAAGTTTATGGGTCATCATGAAAAAAGAGCTTCGATCCTAACGAAAATATACTTGTCACCGATCTTGTCTGTTACTCGTTACCTTACCTAACACATGCAATTTCATGACATTAAATAAATTCTTTCTTTTGATTAGCTATTGTAATAGAAATTTACTTAGCCCGTCGGGCAAGTTTGCAAGTACCTGATATATAAAAGAACTCACTAGATATTCTAGCATTTATTCAAACACCATTAATGTTTGTATAGATGAACCTACAGTATCAGATTGTAATATTCTCGCCATTAAAATCAGGAGTGTTGACCACAATACTGTAATTTTAGCTATCTACCGCCCTTCTGGCAATAAAAATTTAGACAACTTTCTATCATCACTAGATCTATACATTAAAAGTCTATCGAATTTTGCAAATGTTGTTTTGGTTGGTGATATTAACATCGACATAATAGAAAATAATAAAGACCCATATTCGTTGCCATATTTGAATCTTTTAGCATCACATGCAATGATGCCTGCCCATACATTACCAACCCATGGTAAAACATGTTTGGATCACATTATCATACGAACAAGGCTTCCAGCAGCGGCTTATGTAGCAGAAACCTCTATTACAGACCACGATACAACAATATTTATTTTGGAATTAAATAAAGATATATCCTCAAACAAATCATGTAAAATTACCAAAATTTTAGACCATGACAAGTTAGAGGATGACATGGGTAGGATAGACTTGTCCAGCGTCCTCTTATATACTGATTTAGATTCGGCTGTATCCCATTTCACAGATTCTTTGAATAATCTTATTACAAAAAACACAATATTAGTAAAATCACCTAATCGCCAAAAAATTTTCAAACCTTGGATGACAAAAGGGCTCCTCAGATGTTTAAGAAATCGAGATAAATTACACCAAAAAGCTAAAAGAGATAGTGGTAATCAGGATTTTCTATTAACGTATAAACGGTACAGAAACTTTTGTAACGAATTGCTGAAAAAACTAAAAACGCAACATGAAAATAATAAACTCCAAAGCGCCGCTAGAAATAATAACAAAACTTTGTGGAAAGCAATTAAAGACATAACACAAATGCAGACAATAAGATGCAATGCCGTTCAATTAATAAATAATCCAGACCCTTATATCTCTGTTAATGAAGTAAACACGTATTTTGTAAATATAGGTAAAAATATTGCGGATCGTTTAGGTAGCTGTCAAAACCTCCAACCGACTCCATTTAAATCCTATCCTCATTCACTAGTCATTCTTAATACAAACGAAAATGAAGTTGAAAGCCTGATCAATGGTTTAAAGACCGATTGTGCCGCAGGTCGTGATAACATCTCCACAAAGTTTATAAAAAGGTATAAAATGACATTGATCCCGACTATAGTCTATATTTGTAATTTAGCTATAAACAGCGGCAAATTCCCCAGTGCTTGGAAAATGTCGGAAGTACACCCTATATACAAAAATGGGGATAGGGCACATGTAAATAACTATCGTCCGATTTCTATATTACCTGCGCTATCCAAAATTCTAGAAAGAATTATGAATACGCGTTTGGTGAGATATCTCGAGGACAATAAGCTGCTCTCCTCTTCCCAGTTCGGCTTCCGCCAAAAACTATCAACAGCTGATGCGATACACAAACTAACAAATTTTATAGGTAGCCGTTTGGATAAAAATAAAAAAGTTCTTGCTGTTTTTATGGACCTAGCTAAGGCTTTTGATGTCGTCTCTATTCCACTACTAACAAAGAAACTAGAATATCTGGGAGTTAGAGACTCACAACTAAATTTGTTTTCTGACTATCTACAAAACCGCTATCAAAGAGTTAAAATTGGAAGCTATATTAGCGATGACCTGCCTGTGATTCACGGTGTTCCTCAGGGCAGTATTCTTGGTCCTACTTTATTTTTAGCGTATATAAATGAGCTCTGTGAACTAAAAATGCCCAAAGGAAAAATAATCTCCTTTGCTGATGACACTGCGCTATTATTTGAAGGCGACACATGGGAGGAAGTGTTCAGCTGTGCCCAGACGGGGTTTGATATGGCAATGACGTGGCTTATCAAAAATAGACTGGCACTAAATGTTGACAAGACACAATATATCACTTTTTCTATAAAAAGTCCAAAACCTATTATGCAAGACCTTAAAATTTTAGTCCATAGTACTTTGTGTAACAAACGTTCATGTTCGTGTCCCCAGTTACTGAAAACGGAAACTGTCAAGTATTTAGGTGTCACTGTAGATAGAGCACTTAACTTTAACAAGCATACTGATCTGCTAGTAACACGAACTAGAAAACTAATATTTATATTTAAAAACCTCCGACGTGCAGCAGATAAAAATTTAATTAACACTATTTACAAAGCACTATGTCAGTCCGTGATCACTTATTGTATTACGGTCTGGGGTGGTACTTCTAAAACTGCTTTAATAAAGCTAGAGAGGGCTCAAAGGGCTGTCCTTAAAGTTGGTAATTTTATGCCATTTCTACATCCAACAAAGTTAGTTTACGCAAGTACCGGTATGTTAACTGTTCGACAACTCTACATTCTAAATGCTATACTTCGGCAACATTCCCAACTTCAATATGATCCAACTCTTTTAGCAGGAAATAGACGCAAACATGCAGTGTGCCCCACGATTTGTATAAACACTAGCTTTGCACGACATCAATTTTATTATTTAGGAGGTTTTCTGTATAACAAAATTAATAAAATTTTATCAATTTATAAGTTGTCCAAAAAACAATGTAAGGCAGTTCTGTACAAGTGGCTCAAAACACAAGACTATGAAGCTACAGAGCAACTAATGATGGTTCCTTGTTGATACAACACATACAACACATGCGCGCGCGCACACACACACACACACACACACACACACACACTCACACACAAATACACCCACACATTACACACTTTGATTGGTAATTTTGTATTATATTTGTTGCATGAGTTTCTGTTTTCTTTTTCTTTTTTTAATTGTTTTTAGTTTGATTATTTGTTTGATTACTTTCTTTTTTCCAACAGTGTTTGTAAATGTAAAAAAAAAAAAAAAATTGTTTAAATAATGATTATTATGTTTACGAATGAACCTACTCCGAGTTGGGGGCCTGGAGATTCCGTAACACAGGGTTTCCCTAGTATGGACTCCAGTCTCTCACAAAGGATATATTTTTTTGTATTAATTTTTTCTACATTTAAACTTGTAAACCTTTGTGAAGAGAGAAAATAAAAATATATTATTATATTATTATTATTATTTACTTCCTCTATCTGCCCAGACACAATGCATTTAAGTCCATGTAACTGCCGTGGTGTACAATATGCCCGTATTTTAGTTGATACTTTCATACGTTCACATAAACAGATTCTACCATTATTTCCCGCTTAGTTGGTTTATGTAAAATGAAACAAGACTCTTAATTTACACAATATTATTAATTCAAAAACCGTATTGCTTTTTCGAGAAAATAAACTTGGTCCGACCGAAGTCGATTGAACAACAACTTCAGTGAAATATGGTGAAATATATGATTACAGGTTTATGTTATTATTTTTATACTAATACAACTGAATGGGTTTCAAACCACATGGATAAAGAAACGGAACTAAGACAAAGCTTCTAAAGAGCATGCAAAATTTATACCTATTTTTGTAGAGCTGATGAAAAATCTAATCATCTACTTTTATTATTTGCCTAAGTATGATTAAATATTGCTAAGAAACTACTTACTTCGATTGTGATTTTTAATTCATTTGGTATATTATAATAATTTAATAAGAAGTTCTGACGTGGTTAATCAAATTCACAACATTTTACAGGTTCTGTAATCTACTTATATTGACAATCGGAACTTCGAGTGTAATGTTCTTAAAAAATGTAATCAACAAAAAGAAGGTATTCAATAATTATTAAATAACTAATACACCAATTACGACTAAAACATTTTTCACACGACTGTATTGTTTTTTTATATTGTAGTATGTGTAAGAGCTATTTGTTTACCATCTTCACTAATTAACTGGTCGATACTATAAATATAGTTAATTCACATAGTACAACCATTTTCATATTTTTGTGCGTTGAAAATTAAAACACATTTGGTATATAAATATGTGCTTTAATTAAAACGTGAAACGGTAGTGAACACGACTCCCTCTGAGTTTGACTAAACTAGTAAACAGGTTTCTCTTCGTATTTGACGAGGCCGGCAGTGTTTATGCGTGTGTCTGTGCACGCACACATCGCTAGTCTGTACTAGTGCACCTACAATAGTGCAGGCGTATGAAGCTTTGTCTTATTGTTTCTTTTGTCATGTGTCAGAACCTGTGATAAACATATAATTGTCAAAGAATTATCAAAGCCCTTTAAAAAAATATTTAAGCACATCACTAAATAAAACAAAATTCAGTTGAACTAGATAAAGGATCTGTTATATTATTAGGTTAAATTAAAAATTGAAATTATTTCGATGTACAAATCATCATTTATATCAACTTTACCCCTAAAATTGACAGTAAAACAAATTGTTGATACTAACATTTTGTGCCGTAAAACGAGTGTGATAACACCGTACCATAATCGCTTAAATTACAATATTATAATATTTTAACTATTTACAATAAATGCAACTTCAATACCTAAGACCTGTGCTTTATAACAATCTATATAAATATGTTTTTATAATCTTAATTTAAAGCTAATTTTAAGTTTTTACTGGAAAGAGGAAAACGGGACGGTGGATGTAATACAATCTAAATGTAAAAAATATATCGAAGCACTTTTGTTTATTTAGTAAACAGGGGGTAAGAGAAATGCATGCAAGTTTAATTAGTAGTTAGAAAAATTATTGGTAAAAGATCAGGATTTATAACAAAGAGGTATGATTCATTAAAGTTAGAATTATTTCTTTCACTACATTTTGGTTGTGGAACGCAAAACTCAAGAGGAAATATCACAATCCTCGTTATGCGAGAACATCAATAAATT
The DNA here is from genome assembly GCA_949126915.1 of Musotima nitidalis. Lineage (NCBI taxonomy): Eukaryota > Metazoa > Arthropoda > Insecta > Lepidoptera > Crambidae > Musotima > Musotima nitidalis. The sequence continues at coordinate 1,889,072 of OX421431.1, forward strand.
TGTATTATTCATAGAATCGCACTTTTAAGTAAGTGTGTTTCATTTCCAACTTCCACATATTCCTTCCTTCTGAAGTCTTGGACCATCACAAGATGGAACAAAAATTATTTAAAAGCTGCATTTTTATTTATAATGTTGAAGAGCGAAAAACACATAATAATTTATAACAGAAATTACTAAAATAAGTAAAAAGTTGAGCGATAGTTTAGCTATGGTTTAAATCTGAATTTATAACTAGAGACAAAATAATATAACTAATGTTTTCGTACCAAATCTAGGAGTACAAGCTCATGTTGTTACGCGCTCTACATTAATATACATACACGTTGTGACCAATCTAGCTCAAGCGATCCTCAACAATTTCACAAAGACTTCATTTCCTAATATTCTACACGTCGCACTCCATATTCTATTAATATAAAATAGTGTATAAGATCCTAATAAATATAGGAGAGATTATTGAAATTGTAAAGTATTGTAGTCTTAAATTGAACGATATGCATTTCTTTACATGATGGCAGCCCAAAAACTTTTAACAAGTTAGAACACGCAATAATATTTTAATCTTTCTTTGATAAAATGTTAGCAAAAGAAACAAAATTTTCCTAGTTGCATGCTAAAATGATTATTAAATAATAAATATCATAACTGCCACTTTAACTTACCCAAAATGTTACCATACCTACAGTTTTTTTTTAAATGTGGCTATCGGTTCAGACTTCTTGAACTATTTTTAGCTGTTTAATAAACAGCAGATATAATAATTGCAGAAACATTTCATATTGTTAAATGTACATTTTAAACCATTACATCGAGTAAAGGAATAACATAACAATAAAATAGAATAGCAGAGTCGACTAAAACTATACAACAATAAATTTTCAACTGCACAGAGCCACTCTGATTACACAAGTGATTCAATTTATTACAATATCATAATTTTTTTAATTTAATATTTACACAATACTAAACACTTGCGAATCAGTCGATTTAATTACATTTATCGTCTTAAGCATAAGGGCTGTGGGTACATCGAGTTGCGAGGTCGAGCTTCTAGGGGGCTTTTTGATATGTGCCGTGAAGTAAAAACAGACGAAATTACGAAGTATATCAGCCTCAGATCAAAATTAAAGTGCAACGTAATAAAATATCTTGTGGAATTATATATTGTGATATTAATTAAGTGCTGTATGTTGCATACGCTGTACAACCACACCTCATGCGTCCACCATCATACGTCAGATGAAACAAATATTCTTTGGATAGGCTAAAAATTATTATGAGCAGTTAATTAGCTATTAGTTATTTTTACATAAAGCCTCCCTATGAAAACTGCAAGCAATCGCTGACTTTGCAGCCTGAACTTTGTAGTCTGCAGCGTGATTTGGAAAACACCTTAACGAAGTAAAAATTAATCAAATTGTTGTTGCCTCTATCAATTTCTATTTGCAAAAAAGTAAATTGTACTAGCCATATTCTTTAGATTTATGTGTGGTGGTTTCAAATAGCAGGAATTTGATTTACTAAACATATTTTGATTCATACGCAGATTAGAAAAAACTGTTCTACTATTATGGAGGACCCCATCTAATAAAACATTTCCTTTAAAAAAAACTAATTATTTTTCTTATATTTACTTGGGCTTATCCTCGACTTTGTTTTATTATTTTTCCGGTAGGTACGATTTTTAGCAAGGTTAACGTTTCTATACCCTTTAAAGTTGTATTAATCGGTATATAGTTTATTTTGCGTATATAAATAAGTAACTTAAAATTATACATTTTAGCATGAGGCTGATTATGATTTATTATGATGAAGAGAAAATTTAAATAAAAATTAAAATGTATGCCCCTAGTTCACGAAACGTGAAATATAATCACTCTATTTTAAAGATTGTTTCCGTCTGTAAGTCTTCCATGTTTCACTTCACACAAATTAGAGTTTGATATTTATGCTGTTGCGAAGTCCCCTAGACGTACCACTCTTTGATGCCGTCCCTCTTAACTGGTTGTTGCGGCGCCGGCAGGGGCGCCACGCCTCCCGCGCCGCTTTGGTAACTCGAGTGAGCTTGCTGCAAACATATGGAAAGAATTAAAATTACTGAATTAAAAATATTACAGGCTATCTACGTCAAAATTAAGAAGTGCTGCTCCGGGGCAGGACTACTTTCAGCTTGTCAAATCCAAATAAGTTAGAAAAATGCCGATATGTGTAGGTATACAAATTTAGACTCAAATAAAAAATATAGATCTATAGTTCCGTTCTTAATTTTAAATCAATGTCGGCCCGCTGAAGAGCATATTCCGCCAGCGTTAAGTTTTTTATTAATTGTTTTTTTAATTTTACTAAATTTAAGACCAACTCGCCACAAAGCTGCACTTAAAATTAAGTAGAACTTATTATTATCAAGCTATAATCTTATCTTATGGCTAGGTAGCAGCAGTAAGTTCCTTTTTATGCATCGCAAATGGAGGACTTCTTAATGTGTTTATCTTAATGTTAATAAATTTGGCTCACATGGAACAAGCCCAACTGAGGAAAAATCTAAAATATATTTCCTTGAGAGCATGGAGATATATAAAGTACTGTCAATGTTCTGCTATAAATTGGGACCCTCTGATGCTCCTATTGTTTGTACAATTTTTAACAATAAATTCTAAAAGTAAAATAGCATATATAAACATAAACTCTTGTTATGCACTTAGTCTATATTTTTATAAATAAGTTAGTGGTAAAAGTATTGCAAATATGAGGACTCACCTGATTTCCGAGCAGCGCAGCGCTAGCACCCTGCTGGTAACTTTTATCCTCCGTCACTTTGTACGAAGGGTCGAGTTTGAACACTATATATTTGAGCACGATTATAACTATCAATATAATCGCTATCAAAACTGAAGCAACTATTCCTGGAAATGTAAGAAATTAATTTGTAAAAATAACATGAATTATTAAGTTTACAGAATATAAAGATGATTTAGCTAGAAACGCATATTTCAAATCATAGACAATTATTTATTAACGTTGATTGTAAAGTAACATCAATTGCCATGTTTTCTAAAAATACTTTACGGCTATCAAGATGTATAGAAAACTTACAAATAGTAGTAGTATTCACATAATAATTCACAAAATTGACTTTTATCGTATTTAAATCAGATTGTTTTTTAGCGATGTAATGTATTATTCCATAAATTGATTCTCAAATAAGGAAAAACTATAAACTGTATATTAAGTAAATCTAACCAAAAACTACCTACCCACAATAGTTGCAAAGAACTCCGACTCAGGTGGTACCACCCTACTGTCGGTAGTCTTCGGCTGGTACCATTTGGTCGTAATATCGTATCCATTGTAATCTTGATGCCCCCTGCCTGGTATTCTATCTTGTTCGCCCAAGCCTATTTCATATGTAGGCACTCTAGCTTCTATTTCGTTCTCCCGTCTGTCTTCATAGTCCGGTATATGATTTAACTCGTCTTCTGTAGTGTGCGTCATTTCTCCGGGCGTCCGATGGCCTGTGACTCCTGGCGTATAATATCCACTCGTGTGACTGTGTTCTATAATAAAAAAATAGTAATACCATATTGTAATTTATTAGTTTTCCCTATTTCCTGTAAATTATGTTTAAAAGAGTTATAGTCGAAATACTATAATATGTTTAACGTGGCTTAGCGACTATGCCTCTATATCAAAAAAAATATTGTCGTTTTATAAAGATATAATAAGGCATAAAGTTTTTTTTTTGTTTTTAGCGTGTATTTGCGTTTTTTTACCGCTAATTATGTTAATTTCTTTAAAATATCTCTCTGAGAGAATCTCTATTTAGATTTTGAAATAGCACGTATGGCGCGTTTTTGTAACATTAATATATTATGTAGGGGCATACAGCAGCAGTCTTACTGCTATATGCTATACGGCGTTATGCTTTGATGTCTTATTATTTGATAGCATAGCGCGCTGAGCGAAGTCTTCTAGATAAATATATAATGTAGGTGTTTCATTGCAATGTAAAATCTGGTTTTCCCAAGAACTTCGTTTCATTTAAGAATATTGTCACCAACACACCATCTTAGGTCCACAACCATCATCTTAGTTTTAGATCGGTGTACAGAGAGGCCAAGTTTTGCTGTGACTCTCTCCGCCGCACAAAGTAAGCCGACTATCTCATTCTCGCTTTTTGCTAAAAGAGTAGTGTCATCGGCGTAGCGGAGATCATTTATTCTTTGCCCACCAATTGCGACTTCCCCCTCCCATTCCTAACAGGCACGTCTTATAATGTATTCTCCATAAATGTTAAAGAGGACTGGGGACAGAATGCACCCCTGCCTTACACCCTTCCTATAACAAAAAGGTTTAGATATGGTCTTATCTACCTTGATTATCCCATGGTTTTTTGTAGAACAGAGACTATAATAGCGCCGTCAAATGTTGCGGTACACCCAGCTCCGACAAAACTCTATACAGGCTGGCCCAATTAACACCGTCAAAGACTATGCTATATCAATGAAGCTCATCAGGATTGGAGTGTCGAGCTCAAATGTGTTCTCAATGAGCTGTCGGGTGTTAAGGATTTGCTCCCTTGTACCTTTTACAAAGCCTGCCTGTTCAGCCAGAGCTTCGAGTACTCTTCACGTGCAGGCTTCAGCTCCCCTACTCTTAAGTCAAGATCTACATTTTTTTTAAACGGTTTTGCTCTGCCTGTCTTTAGAGATAGCTTGGATCGTTTTACAGACATGGGCTTTAAGATGCTCCAAGTGTGCATTAGATCCTTTAAATGATAGTGGCCAGTAATTTAGTTTGGTTTCAAGCTCTTGAAAGAAGGTCCTTTCGGTTGGTTCCAGGGTTCTAGAATTGGACCCAGGGTTTTTTAAGAGATTTAAGAAGTAGAGTGTGATTCGAGCCACAATGCTCACCAGGAAACGTTTTGACGTTCATGACGGAAGGTTCCTGTATCAATCACCAGGAGAAATTCATGTGTAAGGCCGTCGTGGATACTGTTGACAGAATGTGTTCATGATTGTAAGTTTTCCTTCAATTCAGATTTTTTTGTTACACCAATTATTTAGTTCCTAGATAAGTATCATTAAGAATTTGTATTATGAGGTTTACTGACGTTTGGCAAAAAACGTTTCCCAAAGTGATTCTTGCCAAAGTATGTTTCCCAAATTTTTATTTGGCAAAAAAACATTTGGCAAAACCATCTTTTCGCAATTTTACAGTTAGCAAAACTATTTTTAGCAATTTATTGTTTGCAAATAATTACATGGCAATGTTTCATTTTACCAAATATTATGTAGTCAAATATGGTTTGGCAAATGTACACTAACAATAATCAATAATAATTGTATTGTTTAAGATATACAAATCAATTCTGTTGGGATCACAGTTCTAACCTAACCTAACCCACTTTTCTAGCAGATCTTATCTAGCGTACGTCACTTTTTTTTAAAATTAATGTATTTTACTGTATGTATAATTAATGAGATATGCTTTTTTATTTCAGGCAAGTTCAAGCCCAGGGTTATGCAAAAAAGTACGCAGCCGATCCGATTTTCAATAAGCAATAAACATATTTTTTTACAAATTAAAGCATTTGCTTAATGTATATAATTGACTAAATAAAATTTGAGCAAGTAAAAATTTGCCAAATGATAATTTGACCAAATAAATGAAGTGCGAAATTTGCATTTGCTAAAGATTCATTTGCGAAATGAATCTTGGGCAAAAAGTGTTTTGGGAAGTGAAATTTGACCAAAAATAATTTGGCCAAACGGAGGGATCCCGTATTATGAACTAGATGTTACAAGATAGCGGATAAAAATATATAAATATTTTTTTTGTAATGAAATACTTAATATATAAGTATTTACTTGGACCTTGGACCATCATATCGGTCGTCCATTCGATTAGGTCAAAACCTCTCTCGCTTCTTTTACCAAGGCCATTTACAACTGTGGATCTGATGTGATAATCGCTTAATGTGCTTCCAACATTTCAGACCCTGAGTATCACGGTTGTTTCTCGACCAGGAAGTTAAAAATATAGTAAATAAACCGTCGTTTCCGTCCGTCGAGCTCAATGTAGATTGACGTAATGTGATTAATTAAAAAAGAGAAAAGGGACTTTTATAGAAATGTGAGAAAGAGAAACAACTACCCGCACCACTGCAGAAAAAGATAATATTAAAATTTGATCGCAATCACGAAAACAGTCGCATCTTAATTGATTTCCAAAGTAGATAATTCGATTATCCTTTTGAACACAATGTCAGCAGTTCAGTTGTTTCATTCATTTCATTCCACCAACGCTATTGGTGCGATGTAACGTTTGTGCAAAAAAACCTCTTGCGAAAACCTTACAGCAATTGTTTATTAATTCGGTAATTTATTATTTCGATAGTATGTCTGTTCGAAACGCTTACTGTTATTCCCGACATTTGTCCAATAACTTTTTTTTGAACTAGGTGTACACTATTTGTGCATGTGCGGAAAACATATCAATAACAAAACGAAATCCGAAATATATTTAAGATCATCTATCCAATCTACATTACTGTTTGAAATAGGTATTAAATTATTTAATAAACGAACTCATTTGCATCGAGCCTCGTAGTAAAGCCATAAAAAATAATGCAAATAGTCTTAAAACAAAGCTTAAGCCTAGTCTCACCGTCAGTAGGCGTGGTCCTCCTTTCAGGGGTGGTGGCAGTGTCGACGGTGCCCGCCTGCATGTTGTCGTGGTCGGGCAGCGTGGTGCGCCTGTCGGAGCTCGTACTCGTGTGTGTGTCCGCCTCCAGACTGCGATCAGCGTGTTCCGTTGACGACACTGACGCCGTGGGGGTAGTCATGCTGTGCGTACTGCTCGCCGCGGATCTGAAGGGGGATTCTCGGTGTATTTCAGTTAAATCATTAATCTTTCCATAAAAAAAACATTTGACGTTTTCAAGTACTTTATAATAATTTATGAAATAATTTTTTTTTGGGTTGATTTGATTGAATGCAGTGTTTTCAACATTTAAATGTAAAGGAAATACTGGTTTTTGTCTCTTTTTGTCTCCATATCCTGGCTGATGAAAAAATAGTTGGAAGATGGAAAGTCTTCAGACAACTCGCCGAAGTAATTCCGGAAGTACACGCCGAAAAAAGCAATGTCCCTAGCTGGAGGTCTACAAGAGAGGATGTAATCCCAGTATACTCGATAATGCGTAAGGTTCGCCCTTGCAGTCTGTCAATTGCTTCGATAAGGTACTAACACTAGTTTAGTAAATGCTTTAAAAATGCATAAATGAGTCTGGTTAATTGGCGACATTTAGCAAACTCAAAAAACATTAGTCAGGCTACATGTGAAGTGATTTAAAATAAGACCGAAATTATTTTTTATACATTAGTAAAGTAAAGTAAAAGTAAAAAGTTCCTTATTTCATAAACTATTACATAGCACTTGAAAACGTCAAAACAAAATATACATGAAAAATTTTTTTTTAATATCAACCCTGAAATCACGAAGCTTAGATTCACTTACATGCAAATAAATAAAAATTAGGTGTAAGTGAATCTAAGTGCCAGTTCCGAGCCTCCGCTCTGTGAGAAGAACTGACAAGAAACTCACAGGCTATGCTCTTTTAAATTATTTTTATCAAATATAAGAATACAAAACACACACAGTGTAAATTTTATGATAATGAAAGGGTCCCCCGAAGCTGTAACCAATAAAGTTGCACTAAGGGAACCTTCCATCACAGTCAAGTAAGTATGTATTGTGAAACTGATCTGAGCCTGTACATTAATATATTGACAATATTTCATGTAATAATAAAATAAAAGAAAACCCTACTGACATTGAAAATAAATTTAATAATTTTGATTCTAACCCCAGCTGGCTCGGCGAACTTCATTTATAAAAAAAAATTGTGTTGTGTGTAACTTATTCGCTAAATAAAATTCAGGTTTTTACAAAGATAATATTAAAACTCAGTATAAATTATGTTTATTAAAATTGATAAACGTATAGAAATTGAAATTGAAGAGACAGCTCAATCCAGGCTTTTCTCTAGCGAACTTCAATGCACCGCAATGGTGTCATCATCCTCAACCTCCATTGGGCCAATTGTGCAATCGTATGGAAACGCTACGCGACACAAACCAAAACTTGACGAATTTCTCCCTGCGCATCGAATATGAATACGAAGTTCAACGATTTCTCAGTTCCAACCGAGCAGTTTGACGTACTGCCTCTCTTTGTTTTTCTGTTTGTGAAGCACGCAGCAGGCAGCCCTCTTTTTGAGAAATTTCTTGTTCTTCTGCCGAGGATTGATTCCGAAGTCTACTTGCATTTTGGCTTCGTTTTAAAAGATTAGATTTTTTGGGTCGCTGCATTGTAAATAACACTGGGAAATTAATAACACAATTAAAAATTACATAAAGAAAAAAAATATATGTGCGCACTTATGTATGCACAATGTGATAACCTAACCTGCCTAAAAAAACCGCAAAAAAAAATATTCGTGGACAAAAATTTATCCAAGGACAAACTAACTGCAATTTACTTACTAATATTTATTAAAATTAAACTGTACGTAATATTATGGAAAAAACAATTTTTTACCAATTTTTTTTTATAAATTAAAACACAAATTATGAATTTATATATAATTAACTAATTGATAGTATATATTAACGACAATTAAAATTTTGACGACCGATATGGCGTGGAGGCGAGTATATCCGCACGCCGTTCCTGAGGTGGTGGGTTCGATTCCCACACAGACAATTCTTTGTGTGCACAAACACGAATATTTGTTCTGTTCTGGGGAAAATAATAGTGTTATGATTTACACGTATAATTATAACAAAATAATGTATATGATTCCGCAGATATTTCGCCGCAAACATTTTCTCCGCGGATAACCGGTAGCCCCTAAAATAGTAAAAAAAAAACAAAATTCATTTATTCAAGTTTGGCTCAATAGAGCTCTTATGAATGTCATACTTATAAACTAACGCGCCGTATCAACCGTATCAACATCTGTTAATTGGCGAATTTTGCGAATAGCGTAAGCTGCGGAACTAAGTTTGCCAGCAAGAGTATCAATATGTAGACCCCACTGAAGTTTTTCATCTATAGTTATTCCTAAGAAAACAGTAGAATCTACTAAATCTAGTTTCTGACCGTCAATAATGATATTTGTTTCAAGTTTCCTTACGTTTGGAACAGTGAATTTAATACTTTTAGTTTTTTTTAGCATTTAGCTGTAAGTTGTTAACAGTAAACCAACGAAGCAGCTCTGCAAGGGCATCGTTTACATCGCTAGTCCTTTTTATGTCGATCAATATTAAATACTAAAGAAGTATCGTCAGCAAATAATACCATCTCACAACGCCTACTCATAAAAAATGGCAAATCATTTATAGAAACTAAAAAGAGAAATGGTTCTAAAATTGAACCCTGAGGGACCCCCATACGCACAGACGACCCGGGTGATCTAGTTCCGTTAATATCTACCGTCTGAATTCGTTAACAAATTTCAGAAAAAATCGTTAAGAGAGAACCTTTAACCCTTTAACGGGCAGAACATGTCGCAGATTTTTATTGCTTTTCTACTTTAACTCAACTACGTAAAGTTCAATTTATGGTGGGAATGTGTTTACCACTGCCTTATAAAGGGTTAACGCAAACAGCATGAAATTCCATATTCATTTGGGTCCTAGTTGTATTCCTGTCATATATCAAAAAGGGCGTTGTATACAGATTTCAATTCCCATGCAAAATTTCAGTCGCGATATTTCCCATGGTTTTTATAGTGGTTCTGCTGTTCTAGGCAGAGTCAAATCAAAAAAATCTAAGATCATAAAAATCGGTGCAGCCGTTCTAGAGTTATACATTGTCGAACCAAAACAACTTTCTTTTATATACAAGATGGAATTTTGTAACGGTGAAGGGGAAGTACTCTTAATACTGTAGATAAAAAATTTAAATTTCTTTAAAAAAAAAAATCCTTTTTTTTTTTACAGAAAACTGCATTCAAAGTTTTTTTAAACATCCCTTGCCGCACCCGGTAATCAAACCGACTAAAATCTGGGAAAGTTGCATCCTGTACTTTTATTGCATCGATCGTTAGGGTCAAATATAAGGATGAAATCATCATGATAATAATGATCATTTATTACAAGTATATTCCCGGAACCTTTAAATATTGCGATCATAAAGCCACTTTTTAAAAAAAGGATGTAGGGACAATATCAATAACTATCGCCCAATATCAATTTAACCCATAATATCAAAAATATTTGAAAAAGCTATGCACATCCGTGTGACAAAGTTTTTGGAAAGGTTCAAAACCATCAGAACAGTATGGTTTTCAAAAGGGCAAATCTACATAGCTGGCGACGTTTTCTCTGGCTAATGAAATACACATTTAGACAAGCGCATTTCTGTAAGAGATCTCTATTTTGACATGAGCAAAGCGTTTGACTTTGTGTCACATAATATTTTGCCTAATAAAGTTATAATCATAGGCTGCGCGTTATAGCGAAAAGTTTCTTAACTAACCGATCACAGTTTGTTGAAATAACCAAAATTGACGCCAAAGGGCATAAAAATATAAGCAGATCGCCCCTCAGGTCCCCATTAATAAAGTAGAAGTACCGGAGGGTAGTATTTTAGGACCCCTGCTTTTCTTTCTTTATATTAATGATCTCCCGAACATTATAGATAGTAAGTGCATTATTTTCGCTGACGATATATCTATCGTTGTACCATGCGACGATACTGAATCTTAAAACGTAAAATTTACAAAACGGTTAGTATAATAGATGGCTGATTAAAAAAAACTTAAACCAGACTAAATTATGTACAATTTTTTTATAAAAACAAGAAAATTTTCCATAGCTTTTGAACATCAGACGTTTAAAGGGTCTTATCAAACTTCTCTTCTGGGAATTACAATTGACGATAGATTCTCCTGGAGTGATCATATTGATTAATTATGATAATGACAAAGTAAACTCATTTGCTTATGCACTCTGGCGCCTTATAAAGATAAGCGACAAAAAGGTCACCTTTCAGGCTTGCCATAGTTACGTGTGTTCTCTTTGGAAATGCAGTTTTTTACTGTGGGGCACAGAAACAATGTATTAGAGCAATCTATAACATTGATAATTTGATAATTAGTCTTTAAACGACTACTACTTTTAACTATTCCATGTATGTACATCCTAGAGGCATGTGCATTTGTTTAAACTAACCCTGACCTTTTTAAAACTAATACAGACGAATGCAACTTTAACACAAGGTATCCTCATAAAGTTCCTCAAATCCTCAAAAACAGTGTTTATCGCAAAAGCGCATACTGTATGGCCATTAAGAATAGTTGATGAAATTAAGCTTGGTTGATTCAGAAACGTTTCTACCCCGTTGACGAATTTTTAATTATAACAAATATCAGTAAAAAGCAGATGATTAGTTCTAAGAATACATTAATACATTATTAATAATTAAATTAGTTTTACATTTTTTAGTAAAATAATTTTAAATAAGTAAATTTTGTAGGATAATTGTATGTGCATTTTTATATAATCAAGCTATTTTAAAATAATGCTATGCGTACTAATATATGGTGATATGTGAGAGCCAATATTTTATATAACATCTGATGTACCAGTCTCTATGCGAATAAAATTGTTTTTGAATTAGATAAAAAGGTATGTTCTTTTTATATAAAATAAGAATAAGAATATTTTAATGACAAAATAACATTACATAAACAATTAGATCAAACAGTTACAAAAAAACGTACACAAAAACAAAACAAAAATATTTAAAATAATAATAACAACAACATAGGTAATGTTACCTGTCAAAAGGGCGATACGTCAGCATAATGCTGCTGCATCTAATAATACAGCAGCGCTGGTGTTCCTGCACCGCCCTTTTGAGGTAGAGTGGCGTAGAAGAAATTGTTTTAGTACTAATAAAACAATTAATAAAACAACAAAAACATTAAACTGAAAACAAAAAAATTTAAACATAACCTACAACATGATAATGACAAACACGTTAGGTATATCTAAGCAAAAGACGAGCAAGCCGTAACAAAAGAAAAAAAAATGTAAATAAAAAAAGATGTAAGATTTCCGTCTATATGTCACTGTTAGACCAGATATGACAGATATTTCAACTTTAGCTACAATTCGGAATGCGTTAACCTATCCAACCTATGAACAAAGAAACACGATGTTTCTGTTTGGTGCAACCGTGTTAAACGTGCCAGCGTGTCTACGTGAGAAAGCAATGATAACAAGAACCAAGATGAGCCATTACTTAAAAATAGCTTTCGTTAAAGCCCTCTGTTGTTCGATAAAATATCTTTTTACATTTGCCCTAAACGAACCAATCGTTTTCAGTTCGCGTATAGGCGGCGGGAGGTCGTTCCAACACCGTGAAGCCGCAAACCTAAAAGACCCCCTGAAAGCTACTGAGCGATGGTTGGGAATGGAAAAAATATTTGTACATAAGCGTCTCGAGTATCTGCTGTCCGCCATTGACCACGCCAGTCGCTCATACAAATATCGGGGCCTTTCTGAGAGCACCACGCCGAACATCAGAAAAGCCAGGTGAAGTCTTCTACGCGCCTCAATTTTCATCATGTTCGCATTTTCAAAAAATGGAGTAAAATGCGATCTAGGTGGGATATGGAAACAAAAGCGTGCACAAGCATTTTGGACTCTCTGCGTCAATCTGGAAGTCCTCGCTAGCAGACAAGGCCCATACACTGTGTCACTCACACAACCGTAATCTTAGCTGCTCAGACAGGTAAGGTCTTATAATGTACAAAAGCTTTAGTCTATAGAAACAGTTTCTCACACTTTCTGCCACATGCTCCTCAAAGTTAAGCTGGCTGCTCAAAGTTATTCCTAAGTTTTTGATAGACTTAACACATTTAACAAGTTCACCATAAATTCTGACACCTACACCTTCTAGTTGGTCCAATCTCTTTCTAGGGCCAACCAACATGATTTTGGATTTTTTAGGATTGAGTGCGAGACAGTTTAATTTACATCATTGCGATATCTTGGCAAGACCCTTGGTCATCCTTTGCACAGCATTGGCATGATCTTTGGGAACAAAAGATAAATATAGCTGTAGATCATCAGCATAAAGGTGGTAATGACAGTTGTCGATGACCTCAATGATGTCTGCACTGTATAAAATATAAAGGATTGGCCCTAAAATAGAGCCCTGTGGTACACCACGTGTCACATGTTTTGGAGCTGATAATGACTTTGAGCCATCAACCCCAGTAACCTCAACATACTGTAGCCGTTGACTGAGATAACTATGGAACCACCTAATTGCACTACTCTAAACACCATAGTAGGCCAATTTAGATAGTAGAAGCCAAATATATTTTGTCTCGAATGCACGTGAAAAGTCCAAAAGAAGCCAAGCACTAACCCGCCCCTAATCCTGCTCATATAACAAGCCGTCACGCCAGAGCCGTGGCTGCACCATACTTAATATTTAATATAATAATATATACTTAATATACATAAATAATATTATTTGGCCCACTCACGATGTTGCTGGATTTTCGGATTCAGTTACTTCATCACCGTTGGAGCCTGATCCCTCAATGCAGTCTTCATCGTCGCAAGGTTTCATTAGTTTACTACTGGTGTCTCCCTGTAATAGAATTGTGATTTTTATTATAGTCGAAAATACATTGAGCATTAATCTAAAAGTATTTTATAAAAGAAATGAAACAACATTGTTAGCATCTTATTATCTTATCTCTTAACTCTGTTCAATTGTTTAGCACGACTAAGAAGTTAAAGTAGCAACAAGCTTACCTTCGCCTTATAGACCCGAGACGGCGGTCGTCTAGTCGAGGGCACGTAAACAGGAGTGATAAGGTCATCGCCGGAGCCGGCGTCAGGTAGCACGCATGCGTCCTCGTCATCATCGCGGCAACCTGAACCCGCACCGGAGTACACTAGCTCGTCTAGCACTCCCGGCCCGCCGAATCCGGATGGCGGTGTCTACGTAGAAAAGGCCATATGAATTAATCATTTAAATTGTGTAACATTAAAAATATTATAGCAACGTATACGTATACATAATGATGATCATAAATTATATCTCAATTGGAATATAAAAAAGATTTTTACGTTTTAATACCTTTTACATATTTCTGAGAAACTGTGCTCCCGTAACATTAATAAATAAGAGGAACAGAGACATATATGCAATAGGTTAAATCATGTTTTATAAATCAACTCTAACCTGCTGCATTCTATTTATATCCCTATCCAGTGGCGTGTGAGCCCTCCTGGCATCTCCTCTGGCACTGGCGGCAGGGTCACCAGAGGCGGCTAGCTCCAGCACTCTTACTCCATCCACCACCAGCCCCGCCATAACGCCGCTAAATGTTCGAGAGCCACCAGCACCGCCGCCGACCATTATTGTCGACATGCTGTTAAATATTGTTGATTGTTGCCCACCTAAAAAGGGTAAAGGGTAAATAAAAAAATCGAAAGTTAAATAAATATTTCTGTAGTATGAGTATTAGTAGTATGAGTAGTATGAGATATTAGTATTTGTGTATGTTAAAATAAAATTATTCAAAATTCAAAATCATTTATTCAAGTTTGGCTCAATAGAGCTCTTGAAGGTCAAACTTAAAATTTAACGCATTTAATTTTTCCCATTCACTACAGGCGGGAGCTTGATCGTAAAAGAACGGGCAAGAAAATCGTCAAGTTTGGTTTTTCTCCCGCCAGTTCCAAATATACTTAAACGAAATATAAAAAAAAATTACAAAAAAAAAAACTTGTGTTTTGCAGTCACAATATATATTAATCTCTCAATCCTTGGCAAGATGAACATAATGTGCAGTTAGTAAACCTGCAAGAGATAAAACCCTAGAACTGTTCTCCCCTGGCGTTTACTAACCAGCTATCGACCATATTTTAGGAAACGTAACGACTCGACGCATGACGCCTCCACCGCTGAGACATTTAAGTGAAAATGTCATAGTTACACAATAAAATAATTTAACAATAAAAAAACTGCCGCACATAGTCAGTATTATACAATATCTACAATTAGCAACCAGCATGGCCGCTGTATTGTCTTACAGTATATATATTAGGTCGGGGAAAAAGTCTTTTCGCATAACGTAGGTATAAGCTTATTATAAAATTTTTTTGACTGTACTATTTGTGTCTGGCTGGTTTTGGTAACATTAAAAAGGTTCCATTATAAAGAAAAGAAAAAAATAAAAAAAAATTGTTTCGCGCTATTTTTCATTTGTTTTTCTCTCCGTAAAAATGAGTGAATCTAATGAAGAAATTCGATACATTTTAAAATTTTATTATAAAAAAGGCAAAAATGCAACTCAAGCAGTGAAAAAAATTTGTGATGTTTATGGACCTGATGCAGTGTCAGTAAGAGTAGCACAAATTTGGTTCAAACGTTTTCAGTCCGGAAATTTTGATGTTAAAGATGCACCTCGCTCTGGTCGCCCTGTTACGAATAAAATGGACGCCATTTTTGAAAGAGTGGAGCAAGATCGGCATATTAGTAGTTACGATGTAGCTGAAGAACTAGGAATTGACCACAAAACAGTTTTGACCCATTTGAAGAAAGCTGGTTATACAAAAAAGCTCGATATTTGGGTGCCACACGAGCTCACTCAAAGAAACTTAATGAACCGTGTACTCATTTGCGATTCATTATTGAGACGTAATGAAACCGAGCCGTTTTTGAAGAGATTGATAACTGGCGATGCAAAGTGGATCACGTACGACAAGAACGTGCGAAAAAGGTCGTGGTCGAAAGTTGGCCAGGCTTCACAGACTGTGGCCAAACCTGGCCTAACACGAAATAAGGTGATGCTGTGTGTATGGTGGGATTGGAAGGGCATTGTTTATTATGAGCTTTTACCGCCCGGCAAAACCATCGATTCTGATTTTTACTGCCATCATCTGATGAGATTAAAGGAAGCAGTCGAGAGAAAACGGCCGGAATTGATCAACAGGAAGGGTGTGGTCTTTCATCACGATAACGCTAGACCACACACATCTTTAGCCACTCAGCAAAAATTAAGAGAGTTCGACTGGGAGGTCCTAGTGCATCCACCATATAGCCCTGACCTTGCGCCTTCAGATTTTCACCTGTTTCGGTCTCTGCAGAATTCTTTAGGTTCTGTAAGGTTGACCTCAAGAGAGGACTGCCAAAACTATTTGTCCCGTTTTTTTGATCAGAAGTCCCAAAGTTTCTACAGTAACGGGATAATGTCTCTGCCCACAAAATGGCAGAAAGTTATTCAACAAAACGGTACATATATATTGTAAATAAATGTAAATAAACTTTGAAAACAAGTTTTTGACTTTTCATACAAAAATACGAAAAGACTTTTTCCCCAACCTATTATATTTTTCTTAAAGTAAGCCTTCGTACTCAGATTTTCTTGTAATGGTTTTAAGTTTAAGTTTAGGGAAACTCAGTATACCCTGCGAGTTGCAGCGGAAGTTCCATCCCATTCCTTTGCAAACTGTTTCCGCAGTGTGCAAGCGAGCGAATAACCGATTCCGTAGTGGGCAGTGCTTTACATGCGAGGAGAGCTATATCCGGGCCTGATACAGTTGCTTTTTTAGAGCAACTCCACGAATAAATATGCAGCTATCCACCGCATGACAGTCGTAGCCGGTAGCTAAATGTTGACACACTTCGTCTTTTCCGACGCATGTAGAGCGGGCGTTGTGGTGCAAAGTTTGATCTCAAATGTCTTGGTGAGAGACAGAACCTTGCCGAGTTTTCGTGCGTTTGGCACATTTAGTCAGTGTGAAGTTAAAGATCTATAAACAATATTTAATTTATAGTAAATGAGAATGAGTGTTGATGAATATTTTAAATGGTAAATCTTGAGTCCTCAGTAAAGATATAGGTCTTTACTGAGATCTTACATGGACTTCTTGAGAGAATTAAATGGGATGTTGCACTGTTTTTAAACGGTTTTTTTAATTAAACGGTTTTATTTAGCTCACCCCGTTTGTTTTATTCTTGGGTCAAATTTAGTAATTCAAATTCTGTCAACCGATTAATCTGAAATTTGGTATACACTTTGGATTTTGGTGACAATACAATTATGGTTATTTATTATCATTATAAATTCAAGATGGCCGCTGCTACAAAATGGCGGATAACGTAGGTTTTATCAATCCCATCAATATGGGTATCAAATGAAAGGGCTCAACAAGCAGAATACAATATACCATAAAAAATTTAAATCCAAGATGACGGCCGCTAAAAAATGGCGGATAACGTAGGTTTTATCAATCCCATCAATATGGGTATCAAATGAAAGGGCTCAACAAGCAGAATACAATATAATATCATCATCATCATCATCAGCCATAGCCGTGGGGTGATCGGCTTCAGAATAGTCCCCCACCATATCCTCCCGTGGTTTGCTGTGGTGGAGACCAGGAGTACATCTTATACACCCGAAAGCCATACAGTTTCCAGCTAAGTACAATTACGGGACGGCTGAAAGAAGAATGTTGCCTTTAATACTATCATGGTCTTCTACAATACATAAAATGCAGGGCAGCACTGTGGATCACGCAGTCGTATACTTAAGTGCAAAACTGTTTGAAGAAGGTCAAGCCTACGTGGCTCTTAGTAGAGTAAGATATTTGCAGGGACTACGTATAGAGGAGTTGGCCTGCAATAAACTAACGGGCAAGAAACCTTGCAATAATTAAGCTTTAAATGAATTAAACAGAATGCGAAATAAAAACTAAAAACTAGAAAATAAAAATAGGTAAAAAAACTTTTTAAGTTAAACGGTTTTATGTTAAACATACATTGCAATGTTTAAGATAAATGTACTAAAAACCAAAAAATAATAAAATAGATACAGTCGTGGGAATTATAAACATATGCATAGACTAGACTAAAATAAAACCGTGGGGCACGTCAATTGTCTACAAATTATCGACTTAATGTGCGATATAAGAATCGTTTAATTCGTCGTTAGACAGTTGGCCCGCAGACGGTGAGGAAATTACTTACTATTTTCTTGCTCATGGAAATTCCTATAGTTATACACTCCATGTAAATAAAAGAGATGTTTCAACTAGTTTATCGTTGGACATTCACACTGCTGGCTGGCGAGGAATCGTTTCACTGCTCGTAATTTGTCTTTAATCGACAAAACATACGATAAAAGTTCTACTCGCTCACCACTATGAAACCCTAAAACCCGCTTATAATCGAGCTTGCTAGCTTGTTTCCACATTCTAGCCCTACTTATCACACGTCCGTCCTTGACGGTTAATTAAAGTGTAACATTACAAAACAAACATTTTAATGAACGATTGTAGACAATTATTATTATTATTATGTTTGTCTTTTTCCGATCTCGGGCCAATGGTGACCCGGACATTTGGAAGGCATGCGTGGGGCCGAAGCCAACACGTAGAGGCCCCTTAGACAATTTTAATCTAATGGTTATGTGACACCAACCGGCGATTATCCCTATGTGCATTATAGAAATACACCTAAGGACAATCCCCGGTTGGTGCAGTACTATTAGGATAAGATGGAATCTACTATGGCCGGGATATTGGGTTGAAAGCTGAAGGACTGGGTAAATTGGACTATGGATAGAGGAGACTACCGGACACCTGCCGTCATCATCAGTCTCAAATGATTGTAAATGGCAGGTGGTGACTAGCCAGAAGATTAAATGGGCACTCCAAAATAGCCGTAGTGCAACGGCAGGAGCGCAACATAGATATCCTCGGCTTCAGGGTGTCGAGAGGTGTACACCGTTTTCTACTCACTGCCCAAGAGGACAGTGCGCCAACTCACGACTTATGCATCTTTCACTTCCACCCTGCGAGCATGTAGCTCTTGCGACTCCACCCTGGACAGCCAATGAAGGCAAGCAAGGGGCGAGGGTCCTGCTAGCCTCTTGGGGCCCACTCCGGCGAACCGGAGACGAGACCGCAGTCCGACCCTCTGGAGCACTCGGATTTACGCCCGTGGTGTCGCCACTCACCAACAGCTCGCCACAAGCTGCCCTGCGGGCTTATTATTATTATTATATGCATATGTTTATAATTCCCACGACTGTATCTATTTTATTATTTTTTGGTTTTTAGTACATTTATCTTAAACATTGCAATGTATGTTTAACATAAAACCGTTTAACTTGAAAAGTTTTTTTACCTATTTTTTTTCATTTACTAACACTCATGTACGTTAACAAACACTTAACTGTTCACTAAGTTAAGTTTGTAATAATGCCTATGTGTTAAAGGTTTCTGATTGTCGAAGCATTTATTACGAATGTTTGATTCATGTTATTTCTTGTATGTATTGTTCTATTTGATTGTGTCGCAGTTTTAAGGTTATTGCTTGTGATTAAAAGTTAACGTATGATTATTTATTCATCTTTGAATTTCATTTTGTTTATTTCAAGTAGGTAACGCAAGACCGCCTATTCTCTATAGCCAATTCTTTACCGCCAATTCCATGTCAACTGACCCCAGCTTTTCTTTTACACAAGAACTGGGCTGTACTCTAAATCATCATGAATAACATGCTTTTTTCCACTTTTAACTAAAGCTTAATAGAACATCTATTAATAGTACTAATTTTGAAATAATATACTCCAAAGAAATAAAAATATATACCTTTAAGCTGAAACTTGATCAACCATCCCCGGTCTTCCCTACTTGTAAACAGTTTTGATTTAGTCAAAGGCGTCAGTTAATTTGTCTCGTAAATTTTCCATTAACCATTTCTATTTGCATCTTAATATTAGTGACACAAAATATACATATAAAATTACTTTCTGTTTTATTATGTATGTATTTACATGTAAAACATAAATGACAGTAGGTATATGGCAATATATTATCTGAAAACAATAAAATATTTCCACTTTGTTTTATATGTGCCAACAAAGATAAACGTATGTATGTTTGAATTCATAATGCAATATGGAAATAAAAAATTTGACAAAATAATTTGGGCTAAAGGGCAGGATCCCCAATTTAATATCGAGAGCACGATAAGTCGTTTCCATGTTTTTATTATATACTAGCGACCCGCCCCAGCTTCGCACGGGTGGTATGCTAATATGAATAGTTACGTATCTATACTAATATTATAAATCTATACTAATTATAAAGAGGAAAGATTTGTTTGTTTGTTTGTTTGTTTGTAATGAATAGGCTCCGAAACTACTGGACCGATTTCAAAAATTCTTTCACCTTTGGAAAGCTACATTATCCCTGAGTAACATAGGCTATATTATATTTTAAAAGAAATTAGGGATCCTTACAAAAAATCCAATAATGTAACCCAAGGTGTAAAAAAATGACCTAAAAAATTCCTTACGTAGCGTGCGCAGCGAAAACTATTGATGATAGAACAAAATCATGTACTACGACTTTGCAGAACTCATCATTATCTACAAAAAGTGTCGCGACAGCATATGTCTAAATATTATAGTTACGTCACAGTGAGCGGTTTTTTATTCTAAAAATTTAATTTATATGCCGCCGCTTGAAAAGGCTCTATATTTGTACCTTTGTATTAATCCTTTTCAAAAAAAAAAATATTATTCAAGACGGCTTCAATACCTTTTTATAACTTTTTGAATTATTCAATTCGGACATTTCATTCGGAAGATATCACGAGTTTAAAATGCAAGTATTAGAAAAAAGTCGCGTGGTTGCCGCTCACCGCGCTCAGCTAGCCAGCATGCGATGTAGGCTCCATGTGAGCGTCACTGGGGTACGGGGGGTTTTTCGGACACCAAGTGAAAAAAAATAAACCAGGACAGTTACTCATTTTGCGTACGCAGCCTAAACTATAAAAGATAAAATAAATAAATAAATATTCTTTTACATTAGATAGAACCACAAAATGTGCTAATTAATTGTAGATCTTATAAATATCTACTAAAAAGTCCGCGACACACTATACCTATCTATGTAGAGTGAGGCATAACAACCATTTTTTTATTGTACTACATTTAAACGCAATTTATTTACTTATGATATTAATCCTTATCAAAATAATCTATTTCATCACTAAGTGCAGTTTATGTAAATAATATTTAGTCTGTGAATGATCAAAATTGGACGTTTGGTTTTGAAGATATGGCGAAATTAAATTATTACGATTTCTGCTGCACGGCGCCCTATCACGGGTCGGGGCTCCCGACCATAAATTTATTTTGTTACCTGAAAATAATTTTACGTCAAATGTTGTTTATAGAGAAGCTTTACAATAATCGCTTTAGTTATCTATCCCAAAACAACGGGTTGCACTCCGGGCCGGTAGGAGTGAAAACTTAGTATTAATTACATTTAAATATTTTCATCATTAACAACTTTAACATCCACATAAAGACAATCTATGCAGCCTGCGGATAATGACTGCGTCGTCGTAGTGTCGGTGTCTGTGAATTGACCGTGGAATCATTTTGCTGACCGTGTCTTTTCTGGGCAGGCATTTTGCAGCGGTAACCGACATCCACGCGGGCGGAGCCGCGGGCGACCGCTAGTATTACATAATTACAGAATGTCTCTATATAGGCCGCCAGTACCTACCACCGCCGCAACCATAATTTTTCGACTTAGCGTAAGTTTATTCGTTTGATACCTTGTAAAGTACTGATCGAAATTACATGATGTAATAGACAAATTTAATCTATGTCTAATGTCCAAGCTTACTAACATGTTTATTTAGATAAGAATTAATGTTATACATACTTAAAATGGCTTCGTTAATAAGCCATTATTTTTAGTAAAAAGTAAAAGATAAAATTGGTTATTGTGGGGTATTCTTGAGAGATAGACATATACCATCGAGGATTTTTTTGAAGAATTTTGTAAGTTGTACAATATTGTAATACATTATTTTGACTAATCTCGTAGGGTTTGGCCAGCGTTTGCAATATAAGCGCAAAAAAGTGAGTTGATTTACGACATCACATTAGAAATCTCAAAAATCCATGTATTATACATATAAACCTTTCTTTTGAATCACTCTATCTATTTAAAAAACTGCATCAAAATCCGTTGCGTAGTTTCAAAGATTTAAGCATACAAAGGGACATAGGGACAGAGAAAGCGACTTTGTTTTATACTATGTAGTGATGGTAGTCATTAAACTTATTTTATAGGTCATATTAGGTGGCTTTAAGTTGTTTTCACGGGTCATCACGAACCGTCTCGGTCAAAGGTTTGACGACTTCCAGCCTCCCGAACAAGCCGGTTTCCGAAAAGGCTTTTCAACCATAGACCACATACACACGCTGCGGCAGGTTATACAGAAGACCGAGGAGTATAACCAGTCACTTTGCTTAGCGTTTGTGGACTATGAGAAAGCCTTTGATTCGATCGAGAGCTGGGCAGTGTTTCAGTCCATGCAGCGATGCCGCATTGATCATCGGTATATCGAAGTGCTGAGAAGTTTATACAGAAACGCCACCATGTCCGTACGAGTACTGGACCAGTGCACGAATCCTATCCTCTTGCAGAAAGGCGTGAGACAGGGTGATGTTATTTCACCGAAACTGTTCACTGCTGCTCTGGAGGATGTTTTCAAGCTACTGGACTGGGAAAGCTACGGCATCAACATCAATGGCGAGTATATGACTCACCTTCGATTTGCCGACGACATAGTGGTCATAGCGGAGTCGCTTGTGGATCTAGGCACAATGCTCGGAGACCTCGACAGAGCTTCCCGTAGGGTAGGTCTTAAAATGAACATGGATAAGACGAAAATCATGTCTAACATCCATGTTGTGCCTACCCCAGTAAAAGTGGGAAGCTCGGCCCTCGAAGTTGTCGACGAGTACGTATACCTGGGACAAAAAGTCCAATTAGGTAAGTCCAACTTCGAGAAAGAGGTCAATCGTCGAATCCAGCTCGGTTGGGCTGCGTTCGGGAAACTACGCAAAATCTTCTCGTCCAAAGTACCTCAGTGTCTTAAGACGAAAGTCTTCGACCAGTTAGTGGTGCCAGCGATGACGTATGGGACTGAGACGTGGTGCCTGACTATGGGCCTCATAAGGAAGCTCAAAGTTGCTCAGCGTGCAATAGAAAGAGCTATGCTCGGAGTGTCCCTACGTGATCGAATCAGAAATGAGGAAATCCGTAGGAGAACTGTAGTGACCGACATAGCGAAGTGCGTTTGCAAGCTGAAGTGGCAGTGGGCGGGGCACATAGCTCGAAGAACCGGCGGCCGATGGGGCGTGCTTGAATGGCGACCACGAATCAGCAAGCGTAGTAGAGGGCGGCCCCCCACGCGATGGACCGATGACCTGGTCAGGGCGGCGGGGAGACGGTGGATGCAGGCGGCAAAGGATCGATCTACGTGGAAAGCAATTGGGGAGGCCTATGTTCAGCAGTGGACTTCAAATGGCTGATATGATGAGGTGGCTTAAAATGGCAGTTCTAAAAGTAGGTTTAGGTACTTTTTAAATCTTAAAAATTCATAAGCCATTAATTACGCATTGGTTATTTTAATTATAGTCGTCAGCAGAAATATCACCTTGCGGGTGTCGCATATTGACGGCATAGTCGTCAAGCTGCAGCGCAGCGCGGCTGCCGTTTCTGGTGAAAGCGGCCACGTGGTAGGCGCCGTCATCGACTCGCGCAGCCTCGTCCCCCAACGGATGATCACCGCCGCCCACGTTGTACACCATGAACAGGTTGCCGCGTATCTAAAATACCAACACACCATAAGATATTTAGCCGGTGTGTACGTCCAATTATTTTATTGATTTTTCAGTGCTTTAGTTTACATATAAATTTTATAATTTATATTTAAACAATGGCGAATTAAGTTACAACCGAAAAATAAAGTAAAATGTAAAAGATCCTTTTTTTGATACAACTATTTTTTGTACATTGTGTTTGTAAAATATAATATTGAGTTTTGATTCGTTATAATTGATTGAGAAACTTTTATATATTTTTCGATTGCTCGTAACTTGAGTTCTCTATTGCAAATCTAAGTAATTTTGATTAACCGTATAAAGCAAAAAATATTAAAAACCAAGATACGAACCAAAAATGGACACCTGTTATACACTTACACAGTAGATAAACTGCGGTTCGTGAGTGAATAAGCCCTGTGTAATTTTTCTTCTACGCTAAAACAGACGTATACCACCGATTTGTCAGAAATATTTTTATTGGAAGCCCGATGGCTTGAATCACATGTATGACGGATATATACACCTGAGCTTATCTTTATTAAGGTTTAGTGAGAATCTCTTGTTTTTTATATCAAAATTAATTTACATAGAATTATCATATTTATGATTCTCGATTTGAAAACGAGAACTTGTGAATGTACAATACTTTAAGTAAAAAGTATAAAGATCAGCCACAAACTCACGATCTCCATCTGCATGTAGTCCTGTGTATTAGAGGACTCGATCCTTAGTAGTACTGCGTCGGATTTGCTAGTAACAAACCCAAGAGCAACCTTGTCCGTTTCCGTATCAGCCACTGCACTAGATGGAAACGTATATGTTATAATGCCACGACCGGGTCCAAACTCGTATGCTATGGATTCTGAAAACAGTGTCTTTTTAAAAACAATTATCGACGTATGGCGAAAATTGTTACTATTGGGCAATAAGTTTATGAGATAAATACAATGGTAAAAAAGGTAAAATAAGAAATGAGTACCGTCATAGCATGTAGGTCCTGTGAATGATGTTAGATCGCAGTCACAAACGTAGGTATTCCATTGCTGTACACAAACTCCTTTATTAGCACAAGCGTTATGAGTGCACTTCGTAGGTCCTTAAAACAAAACAGCAAAATATTCTATTTTAATTGGCATTAGCAATTTAGGACTAAGCTATCAATCTCTATTATGAAATATCAGCCGGTGCCCACAACTTCGTCTGCACAAGATTAGTATTTCACATAATATCTTTTTACAGATAGCCTTCTAGCGACCGCCCGCGTGATCTACATATAAATCTTCCCCTGGAATCACTCTATCTGTTTAAAAAATCGCATCGAAATCCGTTGCAAGACTTAAGCATAGGGACAGACAGACAGCGGAGAGAGACTATATTTTATACTATTTAGTAATGTGTTATTCTGATGTCAAATTATTGTAAAGTTTTATTAAAATTCATTCAGTACTTTTTGTGTCAAAGAGTAACAAACATGTACACAAGTGTACAGGGATCCTACAATCATCTTCGCACGTGGTACACCTGCCAATTAACAGACGAGACTCTGGCAAATATAGAAGTTCCCGGTAAGTGGCAATATGCTGGCAACCTACTGTGACACGTGGGACCAACAACACAATTAGCGAAGTGTGGGCGTATAGTCTCTTACCTCTGCCTACCGCTTCGAAGAAACAGGCGTGATTATCATTATGATTGTAAGTAGTAACAAACATCCATACAAAAATAGCGTATATAATATTAGTAAGGATTCGTGATGTTATAATGTTGACGTGTGGTATATTATACTATATTCGTAACATACATGCGTAATATATGCGTAACATACTACCTTCACAGCCAGACCCCAATGAAGAACTCGGAACCACGGCATCGTCCATCAGGGAAGGTGATTCCCCAGGCAAGTCTAGGCTTGACATGCATCCCTCGAAACCTTGTCTAGAAAGTACTCCTACTGGCAGAGCAGAGTACATATCCTTTGGAACTCCACCAACAAATAGCACGCTATCTAATTCTAACATCAAATTAGAACCTGAAATTGGAGAAAATTTCTATAAAACTAATCCACAAATTGAAAAGACATGGTCATTCATAATTTATCTTATTATTTGTGATACAAAAATACCATTGTGAGAAAAGTTTACATTAATTAACTACCAACGGCACAGAATCGAACCTTTGACCATTGAACAACCAGTCCGCTGCTCTAACCACTGAGCTACTGGGGACTACGATGGAAGCGTTGAATTTTTGTAGTAGGTACTTTGTGATTTGCGTTTTTAAGCCCGCGTTATTACGTCACTATGCCACAATTATTCTAGTAAGAAATTCGTCTCATAACTATATAAGTATAGGATTGTGAATACAAAAAATATATATTAAATAAAAAAAAGTAAAACATTTATTTTGACAACACACAACATGTACAACACACATCAGGCAAAAGAGAAAATATAAAATATAAAAATAAAACGTTAGTAAATAAAAATATATAATAAAATACAAGTGTAGGTACATATTACGTGATGCCAAAAAGATGCTTCAGCTCAGTTTACCCAGTGGGTCTGCACTGGTTTTCAGCAGAGGCTTTTTCTTTTTTTTATGGACTGCTAGTTCATTAATAAATTATCTACCAAGTTAAAATTTACAGCGGTAGGGTAGGTACTATTAGGTCGGGGAAAAAGTCTTTTCGCATAACGTAGGTATAAACTTATTATAAAATTTTTTTGACTGTACTATTTGTGTCTGGCTGGTTTTGGTAACATTAAAAAGGTTCCATTATAAAGAAAAGAAAAAAATAAAAAAAAGTTGTTTCCCGCTATTTTTCATTTGTTTTTCTCTCCGTAAAAATGAGTGAATCTAATGAAGAAATTCCTTACTTTTTAAAATTTTATTATAAAAAAGGCAAAAATGTAACTCAAGCAGTGAAAAAAATTTGTGATGTTTATGGACCTGATGCAGTGTCAGTAAGAGTAGCACAAATTTGGTTCAAACGTTTTCAGTCCGGAAATTTTGATGTTAAAGATGCACCTCGCTCTGGTCGCCCTGTTACGAATAAAATGGACGCCATTTTTGAAAGAGTGGAGCAAGATCGGCATATTAGTAGTTACGATGTAGCTGAAGAACTGGGAATTGACCACAAAACAGTTTTGACCCATTTGAAGAAAGCTGGTTATACAAAAAAGCTCGATATTTGGGTGCCACACGAGCTCACTCAAAGAAACTTAATGAACCGTGTACTCATTTGCGATTCATTATTGAGACGTAATGAAACCGAGCCGTTTTTGAAGAGATTGATAACTGGCGATGCAAAGTGGATCACGTACGACAAGAACGTGCGAAAAAGGTCGTGGTCGAAAGTTGGCCAGGCTTCACAGACTGTGGCCAAACCTGGCCTAACACGAAATAAGGTGATGCTGTGTGTATGGTGGGATTGGAAGGGCATTGTTTATTATGAGCTTTTACCGCCCGGCAAAACCATCGATTCTGATCTTTACTGCCAGCAACTGATGAGATTAAAGGAAGCAGTCGAGAGAAAACGGCCGGAATTGATCAACAGGAAGGGTGTGGTCTTTCATCACGATAACGCTAGACCACACACATCTTTAGCCACTCAGCAAAAATTAAGAGAGTTCGACTGGGAGGTCCTAGTGCATCCACCATATAGCCCTGACCTTGCGCCTTCAGATTTTCACCTGTTTCGGTCTCTGCAGAATTCTTTAGGTTCTGTAAGGTTGACCTCAAGAGAGGACTGCCAAAACTATTTGTCCCGTTTTTTTGATCAGAAGTCCCAAAGTATCTACAGTAACGGGATAATGTCTCTGCCCACAAAATGGCAGAAAGTTATTCAACAAAACGGTACATATATATTGTAAATAAATGTAAATAAACTTAAAAAAAATGTCTTGACTTTTCATACAAAAATACGAAAAGACTTTTTCCCCAACCTATTAGTTCTAATTATTACTACAAAATTATTGCCATATTCTTTGTACAATCAGCTTATATCTCCTACACTTGATATTAAAGTTGATAAAATAGAGAGTTTCAACACTTACTTGTTGTATGCATTTCTAAGTCTTCATCAACTTGTAATGTATGTATTTTTGGAGTAGGTCTTCTTACAGATACTGAATGCCACCTATTGTCGTTTAAAAAGTTTTTTAACTTGTCTTTCATTGTCACCACGCCATCTCCCAAGTTAAACACACAGTGGACATGACCATTCACAATTTCAACAGCAATGAAATCTTGTTTTTTTCCTCCGTTATAAAATAATAGACCATCCATTTCTGTCGTTCGGAAGTAAAAATCCAAATATGTATTTCCATAAGCTTTTAACAAAGGTAGCCCAACGTACGTATGTTTCGATTTAAAAGTGACAGATTTATATACATTCAGATTATCCGGTTTCGTGAAAGTTCCAGTAAAAATAATGTTAGAAGTGTCGTAGATATTATTATTTTCGTCACTGCCTCCAATACCAAGGGTTTTTGCCATATCGAGATATTTTATTCCATTGAAAACAAATTTTTGAAGATGTCCATTAAAATTAGGTAATGTTGCCGTCATCTGTATTTCTTCTTCAGGGTGATACAGCCCTCCTAAGTGTAACGAAGAAATTTCTAAAGTTGACGCTTTTCCTAAAATAGTTTCAGCTGAAAAATAAATCCAATCTCATGAGTAACTAGTATTAATAAATTGATTTTTAACCTATCCACAACATTGACTTGAACATAAATATAATTAGCAAAGTAAATGCTTCATTCACACTAATTATTAGCAGCCGTCTTTTGAAGTTATTTACAGTAAACATGAAATCAGAAAGAGATAGATAGCGGGTTCATCACATTAAATAAAGTTTTTAAGCTTGACTGTTGCAAGTTAAATTGTGTTTCAGATTAGACCTCGAACGGTAACCAGAATATCTTAATGCATAATTTCAAATATCAGAGTATTGCAGTAACTTTTATCCTAAACCTAACAAACTATGAATAAGAGCTAGAATTTTGTTACCTGCACTGTAAACTCATCTTGCCCATCTAATCAATCAAAACTGGAGCAATATCAAAGTATCATTTATTTAGATAGCACATTCACTTAGGAGAACTACAGGAAAAAGAAATAATATAAAATGAAGTAAGAAATAAAGGCATTCAACTAAAAGGTGGAGTCAAAGTGCCAGCTATCAACTTGAAAACAAAACAAAGCCACTGTACTACGACACTAATAGGACAACTAACATTAACTCATACTCGACAACCAATATTACAATTGAATCAGTTTCGGTATTTCATTAGGTAATAAGTAAATATGTATGTAGTCAAAGTCAAGAAACATTTTTCAACTTTGGCTCAACAGAGTTTAATTTTAAGTTGACTTTCAAACTTAAAACTAATGCGCTATATTATTTGTAACCACAAATTCGTCATTTCTATTATAAAAACCGGAACTGAATCAAAACCAACCTGGTATTCCACTACTTTAGGGTTAAAACAAAAGTGTGCGGGTGCTGTCCCGTGCATACGTACATAACATACCGCGTACGGGCTGCGCGCCGTCCACTTGCAACTTCAAGTTCGACGCACGCCGTGAAAACCTCACCGTATGCCAGTTATCATCCGCCACGTTAGAGCCGGCTAGGAGGTTCTGCAAAACATTATTGTTCTTTTTGTTGGTTGGATCTTTTCATATATAATCTGATGTTTAGAGAATAAGTTAATATTAACCTTTTCTCTGTCT
Source organism: Musotima nitidalis (assembly GCA_949126915.1). Classification (NCBI taxonomy): domain Eukaryota; kingdom Metazoa; phylum Arthropoda; class Insecta; order Lepidoptera; family Crambidae; genus Musotima; species Musotima nitidalis. The sequence continues at coordinate 1,918,560 of OX421431.1, forward strand.
CCTAATCTTACACTGGCCCGGACTCTACCGGCAGCAACCGCCAGCTCGATTCGATCAGCGGAATGTTCTGAAGCCGTCCGAAGCAGCAAACCAGCTCGCGACGTTCGAAACCGAAGCATCAGCTCTTCAGTCTGCGTCACATGTTCCGGTCCGAGAGACGCTGTTAGGTGCTGACTGCCGTTCAAATGAATGGTAGGAGATTCTGAAAAATGGAAAACAGATTGTGTCTACCACAAACAACGGAACAGATTTTTTTACAAACCGAGAAATAAATTTATCAGTTAAGATTCGAAATCGTATTTATTTAATATCACCTCGTCCACATGTAGGTCCTCCGTAATTGGTTGACGAACAATCGCACAGAGGCCTATTCCATCCTTCAGAACAAGCACCTGCATGTTGACATGGGGAGCTCACACATTGTTTCATCAGCACATGACACGCTGGTCTGACAGATGCTGTAGAAATATAAGAAAATCATTAAAATACCATCATCCTTTAACAATATATGGAATCGGGGTAACAAAATAAATTTCAGCCTAATACAAATTGGAAATGAAATCAATAATTTACCGGAATCTTGTTGTCTGGCGTATGCCGTCAGATCTTGTGGTCTTCCGTTAAGAACCAGATCCCTAATGCACCCAACAAATCCCTGCCTTAAGGCTGCGGTCCATAAAGCGGGAGGAGTTCTGGAAGCTGAGTACTCTGATCCTAGCCCTCCGATATAAAGAGATCCATCAAGCTCGAGTTGGTTTGATTCGCCTAGGAACATCAAAAATAAATTATTAGCTCTAAATTTATCAAACTATGTTTTAAATAGTTAGTATTCATTACTATAAAATTTCACCTGGTGTCTTAAACTCAGCGTTGGCTCCGTCAACAGTTACTCTCCCGTCTCTACCACTTCTCCTCAAAAGAAACTCATGCCAGTGAGCGTCATCAACTCTTCTTCTCGACGCCCTGACTCTCACTCCACCTGACCCTAGGTCTACGTGCACATATATGTAGCCGTTGAGCATCTCCACAGCGAAAAGATCGGCCTGTAAAGAACCACGGAATATCGTGTGACGGGATCATAAACAAGTCAAAAATATTCAATATGTAAGATATAGCTCTCGGTTTGTAGCTGTAGTTTCGCGTAGCCCAGGGTTAAAAAGTAGCCTAAGTTCTGTAGGGAGCCGACGACGCGTCTGAGCGCGGCAGTATACGGCTTGGTATCATTTACTTGATGTAATAATGGTACGATGCCTTGAAATGCTTATGATTTACTCGATGTATCGATATTATAAAAATTCGAATTCAATATTTATAAATGATAAAACTGTCGGATATTAGCTGAATTGCTATGACCACAAAAATAGATCATAATGCGAACCGCATACAGAAAGTTAAAGATATATAGATTTTTTTGTATATAGATTTTGTTGTTGTAAAAAGTGCCTAAATTGCAGATCGCTATGCCAAAAGAAGCATGTCGGCTGTGGCTCTAAATGAAGCGCGGTCGAAAGGTGGGGTTTTCTCAATGTACAGTCACGTGCAATGAAATGTACACAAACATGGACAGAATTTCAAATAAATGATCACTCGGAAAATTTCAAAAAGAAATAGTCACCTTAACAATACTTACTATATAACCATGAGAGCTTCTCACAAATATGTACACATTTTTGGCGAAAATATGTACACAAATTGTTTTCAGAAACTTGCTTACACGTTTATATCGAAAAATATGAAGCCATTATGAATTACAATAATAAGTAAACGATATTCACACAAAGGAAACAATACTGTTTCATTACAATGTAAGCACACTTAGTTTTTACTATTTCGACAAATGTGTAATAATTTCAATAAATTGTACACAATGTACTTTGCAATGTAAACATTCATTATTGTCTCTTTTAATATGATTGTGTTATGAAGGTAGGTAGGTAGCGCGGACTGTTTTATTCGATTATTATGTTTGTCCTATCTACCCTCAACAATGTGTTTCATTGGGAATACTAGCCAGTCTGCGCAGTGCTAACGCGTAGTTTGTGAATGTTATGAGTTGCGGCGGAAATTATATGTTCGTTTACCGTAAAGCATTATCTATTGTGTTGTTTGTTTTTATAGTAAAGAACAGAATGAGTATTAACATTGTGCCGTATAGGATTTCTTCACATAAAAAACACAAAATTGTTGTTTTAAAAGAACAGGGCCACCTAAAAGTCCAGACCTAAACCCCATAGAGAATCTTTGGGGTTTGATGGTCCAGCACTGGGACAGTAACCGAGCTAGAACACGCGAAGCCCTAATTAATCGCGTCTTTGAAATATGGGACAGTTTCGGAGGCAGTAATGTATGCGTTAACATGATTTTATCAATGCAACAAAGATTGCAGGATGTCATTGATTCTCACGGTGGTTACACAAGATTTTGAATTCTCCAATAACAGGTGTTAGAAAAGTTTATCCTTGGACTTTTTAATATAGTTAGTCTTTAGACTTAATTTAATGAATATAATTATTAGAAATTCGCAAGATTAGGCCACATTTAGTAATCAAAAATAAGATAAAAATGATTACTTTTGGTATTTTTATGTATGATTGGTGATTGAAATAAAGTGGATATCAAATTTGTTTAAATTTACTTAAATTGATTTACAGGTTTTTGGTTATCCAGGACACACCCATGTTATTATGTCTTCTAAAAGATAAGTGTTGACATAATTACGGATCCATTTGTTTGGGTAGGTACTGTACACCAGATGTTATAGCGTGTATACATTGTTTTGAAATTGCATTGTATATATGTCAAAGATATTGTCACATATACATTATAAAATTGACTCAGGTTGATGTTTATGTGATTTCAAATACCACACGACATACTTATTACTGAACGGTCATATACTGTATCACTGTATACATGTCAGTGCTCGTGACTGTACATAGGTATAGATGCGGCTTCTATTTAGGACCATTTCTGTGGATATTGCAATAGCAATAATGTTTTAATGGTCATACAATGGTTGGAAAGAAAAAACATAAGTTATAGTAGTTTGTTCACGTGATACACAATAAGGCATAATAATCTACAGCCATATAATAAGTACTCTTACATGCGTTTAGAAATTTTTTAAATATTTTTGCTTTCTTTATGTACCAAGTATGCATATTGTCATTTAAAATGTTATTTTGTTTTTTTTTTAAATGTCACATAACACTTCTCACAATAAAACACTTATTAGGAACTTTTAGCGACACATATTCCCTATTTAAAAATAACATTATATTTAAGGTCATCATATCGTATGGCGTTTAGCTGCCTGAATCCTTATTAAAATTTCCAGTATCAGTTGGCGTAGCCAATTCTCAGCAGCTGGAGTCAGAGGATAAAGTTCTTCAAGCCCACCGGGAAAAGAATACAGCTGGCAATCGTTGACAAAATGGACCAAAGTTTGATCTTGCGCTCCACAACCACAGTATCTGCGTCCACGTGGCATCCCCTGGGCACTGTCGGTTCTGACCACCGTAACGAAGTTGGAGGCCGGCGGCTAAATGATATTGCTAGTACTCTGGCGCACCGAACTTTTCTTTTAGAATCATCCGTTGCTTTCGCTAGTTTACCAAAATGAATACTAAGAAAAGCCCTTATCAGGGCTCTAAAAGAAATGACACTTCTCGAAGCTCAAAAGAATATTTAAGGCAACGACATCGTTCAGGCCAAACAAATAAAAGCGTTTAAGAAACAAAAGCAAACAAACCTACAAACGATTTTAATACTAACTTTTAGTAGAATGCAATAATTTTGATAGCACACTGAATTATCGAACTGAACATTAAAAAAAACAGTTAAAGAATAAGAAAAAGCTTTTGTAACATATAATGATAAATTCTATGTTACTCTGTGATAAGGAACTAGTAACACTTCAGTTTATATGAATAAAAATAAAATGTATGGTATCCTTATGAATTGTTTAATAAATTTGTAGCATAAAAGTTTCTAGCACATTCAAAAAATTATAACGAGTGTTTTAAACAAACGTATAAATTAAAGTTTAAAAAAAGGATGAATGATATTTAGAACTGTTATTGGTGGTATGAGGCTATTTTTATTAATATGGTGCGATTTGTGTAGGTAATTAATAAAGCCCGTACACCAAGCTTCACAATATTGTGTCAGTTCTAATTATAATAATATCCTAAGTGGTTAGTGCAGACCTAACTTTCGGTAATCTCGACAAAAGTGTGCTTTGATAACTACGTGCACAATAATTACAAACATAATAACACTTCTAGTTTTGAAAGTGGGTGAAACTTTATAAGGTACCATACACAAATTGCCCTAATTGTGTTATTCTTCAATGATACTTATCAGAATCGAAGACCTTTTCCTACCATGCAAAAACCACAATGGACAAAAGCATAAATTGAACTTTTACTTTAATATCATTATTACTATTACTACTTGTATTTTAATATCATGTATCTTAATGTGCTTTCGTTCCTTCTCCATTGAGGTGGGGCGTGGAGATCACAAAATCAGTAATTAAACTATGACTGCGCAATGTTATCAACAATTGGAAGAACAAATATCTTGAATCATTTGTATAATTTTATTTCCTTTTTTATTTTAGACAATTACTTTTTAAGTTATCCCGAAACATACTGCTATTTAATGCAATTATGTCAATTATTATTAGTGTAGCTACGCATAGAGCTTTGACTTTTTAATTTGTCTTTTCATGTCGGGAAACAAAACTGTAGAATGTTGTAGTAGCACTATTTATATGTGATCTCCAGCACGTGGAGGGCTTTACATTATTGTTCTGATGGCAATGAAAATTTAATGATGATTGGTGACGTCAGCGGACCCCAAAAGCTTCACCCCTTACCGTGCAACCTACCCTTGGTGGCTTCGCGCCCATGTTGAACAGGATCAACCCATTCGGTTCATTCGTTCTGAACTTGAAAGATATAGTGCCAGTCTTCACCGCCTCCCATTTTGGTAGAATCTGAAAGAAAATAAAGATTATGAAATTTACAAAATTTTAATGATTGACATCGTTGTTCTCCTCGACATCGTTGTTCTGAGGCTCCTATCTTACCTGAAGATGCCCTATGTAAGGGCGAAACACGTGTCGTGTTGAATAGTTTCTCGATTTTTCGGGAAATTATAGTAGCGCGGGAATTGTTACAAAGATATTTTTAATCCATCACTTGCTTACTTCTTTTCTTCACAAAGGGACCATCGCCGTATCAACTCGAGCCGTTTAGTATTCTTTGGCTGAAACGCCCTAAAGCAACGGACACTAATCTTAATCGTAACATCATCGCCTCGCCTCGTTTCAAGGTCACAGTACGGTACGGTGCGTGGTCAACTTGCAGTGCTTAATAATATAATATCACTATATGCCACGACTGTTTAATTTTCACATATTTGTATTTTTCTTATCATTCTGTTTCATTACCTGCTAACTTACAATTTTCTTTTATCACCATAGGCAGTCCCTCCATAGAATATATTGATTTATTAGTTTTGACTTACGCGAGGGATCCCTTCGAAAAATCTCGTCAACTAATCTAACTAATCTCGTCATCAAATACCAATATAATTGAAAATTCTCGTTTACGATTTTTGTCTTTAAATTATCTCCCTACATTCTAAGAATAGTTGTTTTAAAACAAAACTTAAGTACTCTTTAAATGGGGAGAGGTCAGTTTGTATGGATAAAAATTCTTGAAAATATTTTGATTTTATCTGGATGACTATATGAATAATATGAATTTTAACTTAATTTTTGAGATCATAAAAAATAAATAACATAAAATAAACGTTATTGTCTTTAAGATCAACAGGATCATTTAGATTCTTCAAATTTTTACACACAAATTGTTTTTTTTTTTTGTAACAACATGAAAGATCAACATTATGAGCGGTACGATAATGAAGAAATAAAAGCAAATGTGTTCTTTGTCAGAATTTGTCAAGGTTTGTCAGTTTGTCTGTCTGTTGCGGTTTTTTCTCAAGATTTTTCAGTCTGTCATTGACTCTTATCGGGGGGATCTGTCAGACAGCCTGTAGTGATTCAATTGACTTTCAACTCTCCACAGCCTTCTTTAAGAAATACGAAATGAGCTTCCTTTCCTACGACCCGACGCGTTCGTACTTCAGTCTTGATTAAGCTTCTTCGACTTAATGACATAATACGTAGAATGCAAGTGTGGACGAATTTTGGTACAGCGTTGGCGATACGTAACCACAGTAAATTTTTGGTCGTTCCAATCCCGCGGCAATATGTATTTCAACAAACCGCTCCGTACCGCTCTCTTCTAGGCGTATGCTGATTTTTAATCTTAAAATAATGATGAGGTGAATCATGGCCCGGATCACACCTTCTCCTCTTTTTAAATCTTTATGGCCAGTGATCTCCGGGAAATCACCAGCTGTCTACTTCTATTTTAAGTAGGTATTACTTTAGTGTGTAGGGCTCATTTTAAAGATTTATTCCCTTAAAAATTTGTAAAATTTATAATTTAACTCCCTATTTCGTAAAAAAATAAAAATAGCACCGCAAACTACTCAGTACTCTATGATTTTTTTTTTCGTGCTTCGAAACTATATGCTGGCATATAAACTTACTAAGTGAGCGTCTCTTGTGGTAAAAGTAACAGGGTCAGCAGTATCTGAAGCAGTACAAGCGTACTCCAGCCGCCCTGTCACGGCGATCAACTTGCTACCCGTTCGAGCCAAGTCGATCAAGTTTAGTCTCAAGGTATCAGCTGAGAACTCCACCTGAAAACGGAAAACACATACAGCGTAAATTATGTACATGTTATAGGCAATGTGTATAATGCAAGCCTTCCATAGAATACCTAGGAAATGTATGGAATGCCGAGGTCGTTCAGGCAATATAATATGAAATTATATACAATGTTTAAACTGTTCTACACTTTGCCTAGGAAATGTATAGAATACCTAGGCATTATATAGGTAATGTATGAATTAAATTTTTCTTCTCAATTTTTTAGTTAGATAGATACTTTTTATTTGAGAGCTAAGATAAGTAGCATTCATTACTTTTTACGTTGCTCGGTGCTACATTAAGGGTCAACAAAAAAAAACCTCGAACCTAATCTATGATGTAAGATTTCGTTCTATTTTATTAACTTTTAAATTAATATACTCTTATGCGACTGTACATTATGCCTAAATACATTGTACAAATTAAAACTATGCATAAGTACATTAGACCTAAATATAATTATGCCACAGTACACATTCTGCTAAATTATATTAGTTCCCGTGGTCGTCCAATATACACACTGTCTGATGTGCTTCGGGCATTTAATACAATACCTAGGCAATGTATGATATTAATCGTATTATACACAAACGTGTAAGGCAATGTATAGAATGCCTAGGCATTCTATACAATGCCGGATTATACACATTGCCTATAACATATATATGTAAGATGAATAAAATAATTTAATTTGATGAATAAGAGAAACTTATTAATTCTGTAGTACAATTTTTTATTAATGTCAAGATAATATTATAGAACCTTTAAAATTTGTATCACCTAAATAATTATTCAGCTTGGGATTTTTTTCTTATATACCCTATACGATTAGTTTTCTCATTTTTATCCTGCTGTGAGATGAGTTTGATGATGATGACATCCCATTAACGTTCTACTACTGAGCCACTTCTACCGAACCAAGGTTATGCAGATTTGGAACCCTGCTGTTAGAGCATTTCAAGCCCAACAAAGCCTTTAATATGGCTTAACGACTATCCCATATAGTGTTAACCGGGACCAACATCTTATCGTGCCTTTCGTAGCATGTAAGCTCTCAATAGCAGGATAGCTAATACTATACTATATAATACTTTGTAGAAAAAAGCGAATCACATACTTTGCTATGTTATAAAAATAAAATAAGCCCCTTAGAAACATTAACTTACTTTCTTTAAACAGCCTATGAAGTTGGTGTGCACTCTGGCCCCAGGAAGTGCTCGAGCATTTAGAGATCCTCCAACGTGTGCCCTTGAACTGGCAAGCATTGTGAAAGAACCTGCTACGTGAGAATGTTCAGAGTAAACATCGTCTACTATGGCTGAAACCTGTAAAGAAGAAAGTGTGAGTGACTCATATTTGCAAGATCTGGTTTGTGGCAAATATTCAACTTTTATGAACGAACTAACTAGGAAGAAAATAAAACATAGTTTTCGAATTACCAAAGCCTTGTGTGAATTTGTAATGATCATTGTCATTTGTCATCTAAACGTGTTATAAGACGTCATAGAAATCTAAATAATGAGATAATAGAAATGGTTTGTGCCGGGTCAAACTAATGGAACGCATATCGACAATTTGAAATTAAAACACTAATCATTTTGACGGTTAAATTTCTCGTAGTGAGTTACCATGAATAGCGAACAACAAAAGAGACACTATCGGAAAACGTATTTTTTTTTAAACATCTATGGCGCATTTATCTATGGCGCAGTTACGTCGGAAAAAAATGTATGGATTTGTTTTCCTAAATTGTTTTACACAATGACTATTGTGGAAAATACTCTTCCATTTCTCATTTACCGAGAAAGCCCCTTACGCAACAAAACTTAATAAAAAATAATGTTTTTTACTTTAATCTATGCAGCGGAACTATGCAAGAATCGATTGAAGTTCTGTAAGAAAAATTATTGGTAATCGTATAGAATCGATATCGACCATACTTTAATTCCTCTCTAATCAAAGCTTTCAGATCTATAAATAATAATATCTTGTAAATGCCTTGATTTACACACATCACTGATTAGATAAATAAATCGAAGTTATGAAATTGTCCACTTTGCTATGGCCTAATGGCAATATTAACCTCAATTGAGAAAAGTTATTTCTATAATTACTATATAATGCTTAATTAAAATACACCCATTAAAAACAACATACTTACCCTGCAAAAGCTTGTGAGAGGCGTGATCTGGAACAAATAACTTTATATTATTATCTACAGGTTCGGTAAACCATTTAAGTCCATTAATGTATTAATACCCTATTTTAGAAAGTAAACATGCATTATACAGGTTATTCACAAAATAGTGCGAATTGGCGGAAGGAGGTACGTGATACAATCCACGGCGCAGAAGTTGAACAAAGGATGCTTAATAATACATTTAAGGATGCGAGGGGTACTTTAAACAATGTTTTTTATAAATTTTGAATAAAATAAATGTTTCAAGCGTCTACCTGTTGCCGTTAAAAATTTTACTAAGTGTTTGTGCGTCTGTCTGTCTGTCTGTTCGTGATAAACTTACAAACTACAAAATTTATAAGATACTAAAAATTAAACATTATTTTTAATATTCTCCCACTAATATTCTATATGCGAAAGTTCGCGACTTTGTATATGTGTTACTTCTTTACGCCATAACTATCTATCGTTCCGATTGTAATGAAATGATGTGTATAGCTAGTACATAAGATAATTTTTATCCCAGTAGTGTTCGGAACGGGAATCAAGCTGGTGTCATCGCGGGGCGCTGCTTGTTATAATATATGATTTTATGAATTGTGGATATAGGCTATAAGTAAAATTTGCAAGTAAAAAATTATTTCCTTCTTTTTAGGACATTTAAATAAAAGCTTTCTTAAAAAGGCTTTTTTGTTTAATTTTTAATTTTAATTATCATGTAGGTAACTTAAGGATGTCATGCCACATGCGTCAGGTCGGGTCGTAACGTTCTTATAGTGATACTCAAGAATGCCTGATGTGCATTTTCTGTTTACTATTAGCAGACACGCCCGTAGCTAGCAAATAAAAAGGCGCTTTAGTTTTTGAGTTTTATGGAACTAAAATAAACCATTTTCACTTTACTTAGAGATACAACATCCAGAAAACCTATAAAAACTTGTGTTTAGCTTTTACAAATCTTGACGAGATTCAGATTCACTTTAAAATGTTTGTTACAAAATCGGAATTTGAGCCGTTGCAATCGATAAAAATGCTTCGGACTGAATTCTGAATAAATGCATTAACACTTTGATTACTGCAACCCCTGGCAAAATATAGTACGTAACCAACTCTATCGATGCCTGATCAACCAGAAATCAACCAACAATAACTAATTGTCCAAAATAACCTTGTGTTGACGCTGATCATATCTGGTCAATTTAAGTACATAGCAAACAATTTTTTAGGGTTTTAAAGATTAACAAATAAGAAATAGATTTCAATTACTAATGTAAAATTACCTCTTGTACTCTCCTGTGAACCGTCAATTTATGCCATTGGTGGTCGTCAAATCTTGTTTTTGCTGGTTTTATATGCATTTCTTGTTTTCCGTTACCAAGACCCATGGTCAAAGATACTCCTCCGTCTCGTACGGCAAGGTTCAGATAATCAGCCTCGTGACCTAAAGGGATGTAATAGTTTGAACTTTACCCAGATACATAATAATTATTTAAGCACACGTGCGTTATTCCATAAATAAATAAATGTTAAGTAAGTTTAAAATGTCGGTGACGGTGTCGTTAGTTCAATGGTTTTTCCCTATCTCCAAAATGCTCAACGGCAAGAAGTTGTTACTTCTAAAACATAATTATATAGGTGAGTGTGACCAACATTATAGTAACACAGCGTATGTTGTGTACATTTTGTTATATACTTAAAAAAAAATTTTTTTAGTAACAACAAAATTACTGTACTAACTAATCAGATACTCGATTACCTGTATAGAACAGAAGTCCGTTTGGCTGCCGTGTCTTAAAGTACAGAGTGAGCGCATCTTGGGTACTGACTATGGGCTCTCCTCCAGTTTGAGTCAGGTCGTACGAAAGGAACTCGGCTCCTCGAAATGTAGCCTCTGATGGTGCTTTGTCTGCAACAAACGATATCACTACATTTATTAAAAGTTACGTTTATGAAACAACCTTTTAATCCATTCAATTCAATTCAATTCAATTTAATTCATTTATTTCCAAGAATATGGTATACAATATGGTGTTACAAAATTATGATGATCGGCATATTCTGCCACCGTCGGCGTGGAAATGTTAGATGTACATTCCGGTTTACATTACAATAAAATAAGTTACATCTTTTATTCTAAAAAATCTGTAGTCGTATAAAAACATTTATTTATTTTATTTATTTATTATATAGATTTGTACAACTATCATTACAGGTAAGTACCCAATGCGATACTGTATCTAAAATTAAAAATTACAGAGAAGTTTTAGTGTTACTATTTCGAATTCACTCAAAGAACATGTGAGCAAATCAACAATTTTATGGACCTTATTCAATAAAATAGTGATACGCGTTAAAGGTGTTAGCCGCAATAAATTAGTTCTGGCTATAGGTGTTGCCAGGAGGCCCGGGCGCCTCCGCCTCCACACGTATCTATCTGGTACACTCAGCCCCATGTACTGTATTTGTATTCCTTAATTAATAATTTAAATAATATTTGCTTAAATTTATTTACAGGCAAATCTTTTAATTCAGTAGGCAATCTGTTGTACACCTTAATAGCCATGCAAAATGTATTGCTGCTGTATATTTTCAGTTTCTTCGCTGGTACATACAGTCTATGTTTATATTGGTGTCTAGTGTTTGTTTTATTATGGACCGTGTCATGTAGGGGAAACAGATCAGGATTTTTCTTTACAAACATACAATTCAGTTATACTATAACGAAAATAATGTCTGTGTAGTGATGTGATTTATTTAGACTAATAAAATAAAATTAATCGAGTAAAACTCAATCTACTCGTATAGCTTTTCCCAACTGCACGACAAATTAATATATTTTTTAAGAGTTGAAGGCCCTATATTTTTACTGGTCACTGACATAGTAGTCACATCGCTTGTTTCGGTAGTTATTTTGTATATGACTTATTCTTATGTCACTATTTTTTACCTTAGGTTAGATTTTTATAATCTATCCTCATTCGTCATCGTTGACACCCAAAAGTTTTGAACGTATCGTTAATTGTGCAAAACCTACCCGGAAATATGCCACAAAGTTAAAGCCTTCTGCTGTCGAAAATAAAGTGCAGAACCAAGCGACTACCTGGAAAAATGCTCGACATGGATCGTTACATATTAAATTTAATTCAAAACAGAGCTAAGAATCATAAGTAAGCGCATCCAAAACTAGTAATGCCAAGATATAAGTATCAGAATTTCTCATGGACCCTCTCTACAGACTATGTATAGTTGTACTAACCGCGTTCGCAGAAGGCACCCTCGTAATCCCCGTCACGGCACTCGCAGATGGGTCCGTCATCAGTGCTAATGCAGACACCGCCATGCTGGCAGGGATCTCGGCGTTCGCAGGCGTCCCCGCTTGCGTTGCTATTGCGTGATGACTAAAACGAACACGGTATATACAGTCCACAAATTGAAATAATATTTATTAAGTTGTATTTTTGTAATGCATTCTTAAAGATCATGTTTAAGCATTATGATGATGTGTGTTTTTTGGGTTCCGTAGTCAATAAGGAAGTGATGGCTAAAAATATTTTTTTACAATTCCCGCGCAACTGTAATTTCCCGAACATCTAAAAAACAATTTAACATGAAACTTGTTTCGCCCTTACAACCAACATTACTTACAACTCTAAACGAGCCACAAAGAGAGCCGTAACCAGGTCCACTCACAATCACTGTACGATAAGTTGGAAACGTCTGAGGGGCAAAAGCTTATGCGACCTGTTGCAAAGACAGTGCGGTGAAGAAGAGATGAGGCGTATACTTCCGCGATTCCGCTATAAAGCAGTATAAAGAGATGTAGCCACTGGGAACTTCGAATCAAGGACTTGTGCCACCGATAGCGACAGAAGAAGTCCGCGATGCTCTTCATCGCATGAAGAATCGGAAAACTGTTGGAAAAGATGCAGTCCTCATCGAAGTAGGAAGGCTATAGAGCCTCATGGGGCGGTCATATTAACAAACCTTTTTAATACGTGACACCAGCGGGATCTGGCTTGTGTTCGATCTGGCAAGCCAATATGAGACAGAGTGTTATCACTCCAGCCTGTAAAGGCAAGTACCCTGCGCAGGAGTGTGAAAACTATCGTGGTTACAGTGGGGCCCACATATTGGTGAATTGTCGAATAGACTTAGCTCTGCTGCATACGCGGTAAAGAAAATTCGCCAATTAACAGACGTTGAAACAGCTAGGCTTGTTTATCATTGCTATTTTCATAGTGTTATGTCGTATGGTATTCTTCTGTGGGGTTGTGCCGCAGATATTCAAAATATTTTTGTACTGCAGAAGAGGGCCATACGAGCAATTTATAATCTACCATGTAGACATTCACTAAGGGATAAATTTAAAGAAATTGGTATTTTGACAGTGGCGGGTCAGTTTGTTTATGAAAACCTAGTATATGTACATAAAAATATTGATAAATTGAGTAAGAAAAGTGATATACATAACCTAAACACAAGAAATAAGCATAAACTAGTTGTACCTGCCACTAGGCTCCAAAAAATTAACAAATCTTTTAAAGGTCAATGTGTGCGATTCTATAATAAAATCCCAAGCAATATACAGCAATTAAGCCTAAATAAATTTAAATTAACAATAAAACGCAAGCTGTCTTCAAAGGGATATTATTCTATTAAAGACTATATGGCTGATAAAAATGCTTGGGATTAAACTGCCGTTTCATACAGGCTATTCTAATATGAATGACTTAAAGCATGAATATTGTTATATTATGTTGCATTGTATAGCGTCACAGACAAATGAAGATTGTAACTAACCAATCGATAATTTAAAAGAGCATAGCCTGTGAGTTTCTTGCCAGTTCTTCTTACAGAGCGGTGGCTCGGAACTGGCACTTAGATTCAATTGCACTTAAATATTTTTTGTTTTTTTAAATTGTTTGGTTGCAAGTGAATCTAAGCTTCGTGATTTTAGTATAATTATATTTTATTTGTTATTGTTATTTTTTTATAATTTTGACGTTTTCAAGTACTATGTAATAGTTTATGAAATAAAAAGAATTTTGAATTTTTTTTTTTTGAATTTTTTGGTATCAAAGTCATGACTGTCACCGTGAAGCTCTTACTTACATCGGATTATTGAGTCCGACAGGAGTGCACTGTCTCGGAGTGTCAGTCTGTCTTACGCCCTAGATTACGATTCTGTGGTTCGCACCGCTGTTAGTGACACTAAACCCATTCCCTTTGGAGTCTATCAGGGTTCCGTCCTATTCAGCATGATACTGACGTAAGACCGAATATGTGGCCTGCAACACGACAGATCCCACACTGGTCTGCATAGACGGAAACGTGGTCGAGCAGACGGACCAGTTTAAGTATCTGGAATATGTACTTTTCGGGTCTAGTGGAATCGATTGCGACGTTAAAGCACGCATTTCTGCGGGCACCTCACGCCACTTAGCCCATCAAAGTGGCGTGGGGTGAGTGGTGTCATTTGTGACCCCAAAATGTGAAATTAGATCCATCAATAGGCCTGTGCTTGAGCGACAAGCAAGAGCTGCGTGCCACGGAAATGCGAATGCTGCGCTGAGTGTGCAGAGTTACGCGGAAGGACCGCGTCAGGAACTCGCGCATCCGCGGCAGCCTTCATGTCCGTGGCATTGCAGATAAATTGCAAGAATGTCGCCTACGCTGGTACGACCGCGTTTTGCGTAAGCCGGCATACTGTGTGGGGAACATATGTCTGGCTGTGGCACCTCCTCCCGAGGTAGATCGGGCAGGCCCAGGAAGAACCTGTCTTGACATCGTACGGGTTGACATGCGTGCCAATAATATATCAAGGATGTAACGCCTGAATATATTAATTAAGAACTATTAAACTACGCGTCTGTCCTGTCGGATGTGGTGGGACAGTTCGTTCGCGGCTGTTAATTACGGGTGCGATTTATAGCCGCGCTTGCACACAGAGAGTACAGACGCACTACACTCAACATGAAAGAATACATTCCCATACCAACATGCCACTGCATATATCACCGTGGCTTGGCGATTTAGGTAAGTGCCTTTAAACAAACCCTGTAGCATATGCCACAAGATATTAGACGACCGATATACGCGTAGACAAGAGTATATGCGCACTCCGCTCCTGAGGCACGGGTTGATTAACACACAGGACAAACCTTTGTGTACATGAAACGAGAATACTAGTTTGGGTGTTTTCCTATTTATATTAAGTATATCGCACCTTCGGTAAGACAAGAGCATAAATGACAAAAATGGTAAAAACTAGTTAGGTTTGCAAAAGTGTTTTAAAAATGCCTTTTCAACTTGTGGGACAAAGACACCATAATGTATAGTTTACTTCATGTAAAGGAGAAATACTTAAGAGTAATATGAACTATAAAAAAGATCGCACTGAGCGCAAAAAAAAATTGCAAATACTGCAATTATTCCCTTGTTTTACCGAAGGTGCGATATTTACAGAATAAAAATATGTTCTTAATGATCTTGGAACTACATAATTGGTAGTTCCAAGATATATTATTTTATATATCTGACATCCTCAGCCGATTGACCAAGCATTTGTGTCCCCCTCAACCATTTTTTTTTTTTTTTTTTATTATCGTCTGTAAAAAAATGCTGCTTACGCACTGTCTCCCGGCCAAAAGGGGGAGACCGGGAGGGGGTGTGGGGCTCACTGCGGCCGACGCGACCACCGCAGTCCTACCCACTAAAAAACTTCAGACGTCGCCCACCGCTGTTGAAAAGGGGCGAGGCACCAGTGCCTGGGTTTGTAGCTTCTGGTACCCCGCCCGCGGCCTACATCCCCCGGATCAAAACCGGGGAGACCTCCTCAGGAAGGCGCAATTTGGGCTTATTCCGCTTTTCCCCGTTGGATGATCCCCATTGATGGGGATTAGTGAACTTTTTGTTCACTATTCCCCGTTGACCCAAAATTTTTATTTAATGGGGATAAGTGAACTAAAAAGTTCAATAATCCCCATTAGGTAGGTACCTACGTTAAAAAAATAAAATATATGATATGAATCATGTTACACTTAAAAATTAAAAATATAACTTTCTTATACCTAGTAAAATCACAGATTGTACAATTATTATTTAAAATAAAAAATATAACTTTTTTATACCTAGTAAAATCACAGATTGTACAATTATTAATTTAAAATAAAAAATATAACTTTTTTATACCTAGTAAAGTCACAGATTGTACAATTATTAATTTAAAATAAAAAATATAACTATCTTATACCTAATAAAGTCACAGATTGTTACAATCATTAATTTAAAATTGTAGCATGAAAATATTTCTTTCTTATACCTTGTAAAATCAAAGATTACAATCACTTAAGTTTTTCTAATTAAGTACGTTAAATAAAAACAATATAAAAATAAAATATATGAGTCATGTACTTTTATTTTTATAAGGTAAGAACAAAATTTTAAATTACCCACATAATAGCAAGGAGTTTAGAAATTACATGCTCAGACAATGGCTACAAGATGATTTTATTAAAACGTGGTGTGTATTTGGACAGACTCATCGCACTTCGAATTTAGTCGAAGCATGGAATAATAAAATAAAAAAGCGTGTGATAATAAAGAAACCTAACATTATGAAGCTCCTCACAGCGTTGGCTGAAGATGCATCGTATTACGAAGTTCTTGCATTGGGGGTTTCTGAAAATAAAGGTATAGCGGAAAAAACAAAAAAAGCATCAATCGCGATAATTATATACAGGAGGTCCAAATGGAACTCATTAATGGTGAAATTACGATTGGGCACTGTTTAGAAAAACTTAAGTGATTGTAATCTTTGATTTTACAAGGTATAAGAAAGAAATATTTTCATGCTACAATTTTAAATTAATGATTGTAACAATCTGTGACTTTATTAGGTATAAGATAGTTATATTTTTTATTTTAAATAATAATTGTACAATCTGTGATTTTACTAGGTATAAGAAAGTTATATTTTTTATTTTAAATTAATAATTGTACAATCTGTGATTTTATTAGGTATAAGAAAGTTATATTTTTAATTAATAAATGTAACATGATTCATATCATATATTTTATTTTTTTAACGTACCTACCTAATGGGGATTATTGAACTTTTTAGTTCACTTATCCCCAATTTTGATCCACTATTTGTTTTATTTCCTGTTCTCTTTATGAAAAAGTAAATATGTAATATACTCGTGTATATTATTTACTTTCGTGTATACTCTAATGTATGCTACATTAAATAAACTACAATAACTCTAAGTGACGTTGAATGCGTGCTTAACAAAATACAATTTCTTATACATAATAATAGGTTGGGGAAAAAGTCTTTTCGTATTTTTGTATGAAAAGTCAAGACATTTTTTTCAAAGTTTATTTACATTTATTTAAAATATATATGTACCGTTTTGTTGAATAACTTTCTGCCATTTTGTGGGCAGAGACATTATCCCGTTACTGTAGAAACTTTGGGACTTCTGATCAAAAAAACGGGACAAATAGTTTTGGCAGTCCTCTCTTGAGGTCAACCTTACAGAACCTAAAGAATTCTGCAGAGACCGAAACAGGTGAAAATCTGAAGGCGCAAGGTCAGGGTTATATGGTGGATGCACTAGGACCTCCCAGTCGAACTCTCTTAATTTTTGCTGAGTGGCTAAATATGTGTGTGGTCTAGCGTTATCGTGATGAAAGACCACACCCTTCCTGTTGATCAATTTCGGCCGTTTTCTCTCGACTGCTTCCTTTAATCTCATCAGTTGCTGGCAGTAAAGATCAGAATCGATGGTTTTGCCGGGCGGTAAAAGCTCATAATAAACAATGCCCTTCCAATCCCACCATACACACAGCATCACCTTATTTCGTGTTAGGCCAGGTTTGGCCACAGTCTGTGAAGCCTGGCCAACTTTCGACCACGACCTTTTTCGCACGTTCTTGTCGTACGTGATCCACTTTTCATCGCCAGTTATCAATCTCTTCAAAAACGGCTCGGTTTCATTACGTCTCAATAATGAATCGCAAATGAGTACACGGTTCATTAAGTTTCTTTGAGTGAGCTCGTGTGGCACCCAAATATCGAGCTTTTTTGTATAACCAGCTTTCTTCAAATGGGTCAAAACTATTTTGTGGTCAATTCCCAGTTCTTCAGCTACATCGTAACTACTAATATGCCGATCTTGCTCCACTCTTTCAAAAATGGCGTCCATTTTATTCGTAACAGGGCGACCAGAGCGAGGTGCATCTTTAACATCAAAATTTCCGGACTGAAAACGTTTGAACCAAATTTGTGCTACTCTTACTGACACTGCATCAGGTCCATAAACATCACAAATTTTTTTCACTGCTTGAGTTGCATTTTTGCCTTTTTTATAATAAAATTTTAAAATGTATCGAATTTCTTCATTAGATTCACTCATGCTCAATCACAATTGCTTATGGGAGTTCCACAAGGTTCGATTTTAGGCCCTTTATTGTTTCTAATTTATATTAACGATCTACCTTTCTATACTAGAGATCTGTGCGAAACAGTTTTGTTTGCTGACGATACATCTCTGATATTTAAAGTGAACAGAGGCAAGGATCATTCTGACGTGATAAATAATGCTCTTGCGAAGGTTTTACATTGGTTTACGGTTAACAATCTATCTCTTAACGCAAGTAAAACTAAATGTATAAAGTTCTCATTGCCTAATGTTACAAAAGTCTCAACTAACTTGAAAATGAATGGCAAGAATATCGAGTTATTAAATGACACAAAATTCTTAGGCATCAATATTGATTTTAAATTGCAGTGGAACCCCCATATAATGGATTTGTCCGGAAGGCTTAGCTCAGCATGCTATGCCATCAAAAAGATAAGACTCATAACAGACGAAGAAACAGCTAGATTAGTTTATTTTAGCTATTTTCATAGCATTATGTCATATGGTATGTTATTGTGGGGATCTGCTGCGGACATACATAATATATTTGTACTACAAAAGCGCGCCATTAGAGCTATCTATAATCTTAAGTCCAGAGATTCTCTTAGAGAGATGTTTAAAAGAATTAACATATTAACGGTTGCATCTCAGTATATATTTGATAATATAATGTATGTTCGCAAAAACATTAATACATTTGATAAAAATTCAAAAGTACATAATTTTAATACTAGGAATAGAAATAAGCTCTCTCTGCCAAATTGTCGACTTCACAAAACAAAAAATACATTTTTGGGTAATAGTATCAGATTTTTTAATAAAATTCCGCAGGAAATAATTGATCTACCATTGGCAACTTTTAAAACTGTAGTTAAAAAGCAGTTTCTTCAAAAGGGGTATTATGCTGTTAATGATTACTTATCGGATAAACAAGCTTGGGCTTAACATTTACAACTTGTATGTGTATATTAGAATAAAAAGTCAACCAGATCATTGTGACCATCCCTTATTGTACAGGCTCAGCTCAGTTTCACAATACATACTTACTTGACTGTGATGGAAGGTTCCCTTAGTGCTACTTTATTGGTTACAGCTTCGGGGGACCCTTTCAGTATCATCAAATTTACACTGTGTGTGTCATGTAATCAAAATAATTTAAAAGAGCATAGCCTGTGAGTTTCTTGTCAGTTCTTCTCACAGAGCGGAGGCTCGGAACTGGCACTTAGATTCACTTACACCTAATGTTTATTTATTTGCATGTAAGTGAATCTAAGCTTCGTGATTTCAGGGTTGATATAATTTTTTTTTTTTTCATGTTTATTTTGTTTTGACGTGCTATGTAATAGTTTATGAAATAAAGAACTTTTTACTTTTACTTTACTTTACTCATTTTTACGGAGAGAAAAACAAATGAAAAATAGCGGGAAACAACTTTTTTTTATTTTTTTCTTTTCTTTATAATGGAATCTTTTTAATGTTACCAAAACCAGCCAGACACAAATAGTACAGTCAAAAAATTTTTATAATAAGTTTATACCTACGTTATGCGAAAAGACTTTTTCCCCGACCTAATATATTATTTATATATTTTCAGGTCAAGTTGCTGTAAATTAATACTTTTGACCTTCGGACGAGGGTCATTTGATATCGAATAAAACACTTCTATATTAGTAGCACAATATCAAGATAAAACATCGAGTTCCTAAAAGAAGTCGTTTTTTATATTTCATATGACTCCGGTTTTGCACCCTTTGTTTTTTGGTTGTGTATAAATTTCAGGTGTGAATGACAGGATATTGCATTAAATTTTTTTTAGTAAGTATATTCAAATATGTGATAAATAAAAGTTACGTGTAATTTCAAAATTGTTGTTTTGTTGGATTAACTAACCCTAACTAATTATCCGCATGTCACGTTGTGCGCTGCGTTCAGAATAAAAACTACCCAGATTCAATGCAGTAAGGTTTATTTATTCTCGCGTCGCGTAATAAGTATACAATTTTGGCTAAGAACATGTTATAAGTATAAATGAAGTAAAAGTTCTGTTACTTATTAATGATCTGTGCCCAAGTATTGACCGAGGGTGTTTTATAAGTCGACAATAGGATCTTGTCCGGCGTTTAGAGCTAACCACCTCCTCTGCATTCGACACATTTCATTGACAAATCTCTGTGCTTAAAGTGAAATTTGCTACAACTTTAAAGATCTCTTTAAAAATGTTGTAGCAATGTTTCTGCCCACCCCAAACGGGATATATATTTGGTATAAGTTTTTAAGATTAAGAAGGTCAAAATAACTATTTTACTCAAGACTCAAGATAAAATGCCTCTAGAAAATTCTACAGATTATTAAAATGTGAGTGAATAGAAACTACAAAAATAATTAAATTGCAATTAAAAAATCTTCTTGCAATTTCTAAGGAAAAAGCCCAACGTTTGGAACGTGAAATTTCAATTTTTTATCTAGAAACACGACCAAATCGCGAATTACGTTTACTTTAGCGGAAGCAGGTGGTGGTTATCTATATTTATTTCAAAATAAACATTTGATACCCTGTAACACCACCAACTGCTTCAAGCTATGGAGGAGTGTGGCATCGCGGGACCTCTCAATTGGTGGCTCCGGAGCTACCTGCGGGTAGAACCTTGAGGACTGTGGTTAATGGAGTCGTTATCGAGCCTAAACATGTCACCTGTGGAGTGCCTACCGGATCCGTGTTCGGTCCCGTCGGGTACATAATGTACGTGAACAGTATGTGCAATGTGGTACAAAACAGTAAAGTATACATGTATGCGGACAACAATACGATGCCTCGTATATGCAGATAAAAACCTAAATGTTATTGAAAATAAGATACAGGCCGACTTGTAATTTTTTTTTATTAATGTGACACGTCATAATGACTACATCCTGCCTGATGGTAAGCAGTCGATACAACATACAAAGGCACGTAGACAAAAATACAAAGGCACGCTGCAAAAGTAGTAATTATGGGGAATTATTTTGTGAATGTAACATAGGTTTGGGTTTAAAGAATTTATTTCTCATAAAAACATAATAGTTCACTTAAAAAAGATACAATTAATTATATAGATTACTTACTTGAATTAAAAAATAACGTTACATTATGTACAATTTTAGAATGTCCGGTACTTGATGATACGTTTACAAACAAAGGTATAATATACTTAGTTGTGTTACAAAGCATGTTTGGATACTGTAGGTACACAAAGAAAAAAATAAACAAGCTAATTACACCGGGTGAATCAACCAACAAAACTTACTCCAACCAACCTCATTAACAATTTGTGTCAACTTATAAACTTACCTATACTAATAGTCTAGGAGGTGAAGATTTCACCTTAATTATATTTATATTTATGATATACATAATTTGAAAAAAGCCGAGATGAGTTTCTTCAGGTATTCTTCTCAATCTCGCTGCCTTTTAGAAGCCTCGTTAGAGTCACCGACAGACTGACTGACTAACGGACAATCCCCTCCCTCCTTTAGAATCACGACAGGCTGACTGACAGATACCCCCGATAAGAGTCACCGACAGACTGACAAATCTTGACAAATTCTTTATTATGGTACCGCTCATATCTCTTTCATTGTTGTTAATAAAAATATATCGAATTTCTATATATGGCAAGAATATTGAGTTATTAAACGACACAAAGTTCTTAGGCAACAAGCTAGATATTAAATTGCAGTGGAATATAATGGATTTGTCCGGAAGCCATCTGCATGCTATGACATCTAAAAGATAAGACTCCTAACAGACGAAGAAACAGCTAGTATAGTCTATTTTAGCTATTTACATAGCATTATATCATAATATGGTATGGCGTGCAGCATAATATGGCGTGGAGGCGAGTATATCCGCACTCCACTCCTGAGGTCGTGGGTTCGATTCCCACACAGGACAAATATTTGTGTGTATAAATATGAATATATGTTCTGGTCTGGGTGTTTTCCTATGTATATTAAGTATATATTTACAAAAGAAAAAGTATTTAAGTATGTTTATCCGTTATTTAGTATCCATAACACAAGTTCTTAATGATACTTATCTTGGGACTAAATAATTGGTGTAAGTGTCAGAAATATTTATTTATTTATTTATTTATTGCGGGGATCTGATGCGGACATATATAATATACTCATGCTACAAAAGCGCGTCATAAACGCGCTATCTATAATCTTAAGTCCAGAAATTCTCCCAGAGAGATGTTAAAAAAAAACATATTAATGGTTGCTTCACATATATTCATAAATATAATGTATGTTTTTGCAAAAACTTAAAAATCTTTGATGAAAATTCAAAAACATATAATTTTAATATTTAATACTAGAAATAAAAATAAGTCCCTCTGCCAAATTGTCGACTACACAGAACGATGAATTATTTTTTGGGTAATATCAGATTTCCTAATAAAACACCACAGGAAATAATTGAAATACCATTGTCAACTTTCAAAACTGTGGTGAAAAAGAAATTTCACCAAAAGGCGAAAATGATTACTTGTCAAAGAAACAAGCTTGGATTTAACATTTTCAACTTGTATTTGTATATATTAGAATAAAAAGTCAGTCAGATTATTGTTGTGATGACCTTATGCAACAAATTCAGATCAGTTTCACATTAGATACTTACTTGACTGTGATGGACCCTCCCTTAGTGCTACTTTATTGGTTACGGCTTCTGGGGAACCTTTCAATATCTTTAAATATTCACTGTGTGTTCTATATATATAATTATAATTTTTTGATAATTTAAAAGAGCATAGCCTGTGAATGTCTTGTCAGTTATTCTCGCAGAGCGGTGATTCAGAACTGGCATTTAGATTCACTTACACAAAATTATTTCTTTATTTCCATGTAAGTGAATCTACGCTTTGTGATTTCACTGCAGTTATATTTTCTTTTTTTTATATTTCATTTTGACATTTTTCCATGCTATATACCAGTATATATATATATAAATACATACAAAATATATGTATATAAATATATAAAAGCTTGTAAAATAAAATACTTTTTAATTTTACTTTACTTTTTGACCCTCTAAACCCAGACCAGGGGGTCTCGCCACTGGGCTATCGCTGCTCATAGTCGAGTCAAAATTAAGCCTCAGTAAAGTAGTGCCGACTTTAATAGAGGCGTCTATGGAGTTTCGGAGTTAACACGAAGAAATCACAATTCACCGTATTATGCCACTTTTCTATACTTGTATATTTTTCCGAAGAAGTTATGTCTAAAAATTCACTATATTTACACATAAAAACTAGAATTTACACAATGCTGCCGCGATGTGTCTTTTTACGCGTTGGCGCCAAAACTCCTAGCTTTCATTAAACGCTTAGAGCATTTATAATCTATATATATAAAAGAAAGTCGTGTTAGTTACAGCACTTATAACTCAAGAACGGCAGAACAGATTTGGGCGAAAATTGGTAGGGAGGTAGCTTAGAGCCAAGAGACGGACATAGGATACTTTTTATCCCGTTCGACAGCGTTTCCGTGTGACTTGACATGAAACGTCAGTCACTATAAAACGTGATATAACAAAAAAGAATCAGACTTGGAATAACAAAACGCAAATGACAGCTATGTAATTGACGTATAATGACAGCTATGTAATGACGTATGGATGACAATTTGATATTTGTAAGAAATCAATATTCATACTATTTCTGACTTCTTGGCGGGAAAGTGAAGCGTCATGTCTGCAGTTTTGTTTTATTTTCTAAAATTTGTGATATTTCAAACATTAATGTGTAATAACGGTGGATTATTAACCGTAAAGTGTTTGTGAATATACATGAGTGTTAGTACCTAAATCAAACAAAGCAGTGCAACATCACTTTTCAAATTCTCTCAAGGAGTCAATGTGAGATCTCAATATAGTCCCACATCTTTACTGAGGACTTAAGGGACTTTGGGGGAGGGTATCTCATTTATCATCTTTATCACCACTCATTCTCATTTACTATGAATTATATATTATTAATATATCACTTACTTGACTAAATTTAATTAATATTGCCGCGAGCAAGACTATCAAAATCTTTCCCGACAAATGCAAGAAGAATATGAAATACTGCAAATGAAAGGACGCATGTGAAGAAGAACAAGAAATTGCACGTGCCGAAACAGCGCCGTGCTTCTCAATAAATAATAATAAAACAAAAAATGTCGTGTATCACAAGGTACTTAAGTGAAGAGCAACCTATATTCTAAAATACAGAAATAATAACGAATGATGAATGTAGGTATTTACATTTTATGGATTTTTACCAATAACAAAAAAAACACTATCGGCTTATTTATTGCCATTAAGGCGGGACAAAGTTCGCCGGGTCAGCTCGTCTTTAAATAAAACCATATAAACAATATGTTACTGCCTCAGCGGGATGTTATGTATTTATTCTTATCTTTATATCTTTTTCTCCACGTTGTATGTTTAACTCAAAGAAATATTGTATTTTATGTGTGTTACATATCCTTTCCGTACAGCCGATCATAGATACTGTACCTATCCTATACTGTACCTAAAAATGCCACATTTTTTTTTAAATAAAGGTTTTTATGGTGATAGGTGAATATGCAAATTTTTCAGTCAATCCATCAAAGAACTGCAAATAAATTAAAAACACATCCAAGTCACTATGCAACCTGTGTAATGGATATTTAATGTAACCCATATTGTATACCTCCAATGCCGACACTACCCGACATTAGCCTAGTTTCTGGCAGGGATATATTCTACTTCGACTCAGGGTTCCATAAGTAATGTTTTGAAGTGAAAACGCGTTTTTAGAAAAACTAAAAACCGCCTGAACATTACACAGTTCACATTTATTATTAAAATATTTGCAGTGATCAGTTGTTTTTGTCTGAACAAATCATCATTAATTCAGAGTAACATTAACTAACACCAACTTCAAATATAACTGTATTATCCCACGGCCGCTTGAAAAAGGGGGATTACATGATTTTTACAGCTTATCTGCTAAACTATAGGTCTCACAAAAAACAAGTATCGCAGTTTTTGTTAAAGATAAAATATGTACAACTTTTGTCTACTAACTTTTAGTAGTGGTGGATCCATACGTAAAAAAGGTAAAAGCGAAAATGCATTAAAAAAAACCAAGAAAATAATTGTAGTGCTTTGTGATATACGATGTTTTTTGTTTCATTACATGTTGCATAGACAAACAAATCTAATCTAATGGTTTTCCAACACGGGAACAGGCAACATACAATTGACCATGTGAGAAACATGGCTTTTTCAGATTAATACTACAAACGTTTAATGATTGCCCCTGGGGCTTGTTTATGGTCATAGCAAAAGCAAGCCGCACTGGAAACTATAGTCGTTTAAACTCATATAGCACATCAGTCGAATTTGTTTCGTGTATCAGTTGATAATAGCAAACTCAGTAGATTAGGCAACAGAAAATCCAAGAAAAACAACACTTGTACACCGGCAGATCGATATCGACAGTTTTTTTTTAATAATTGCTTCGTGCGTTAGCAGATTTAGCCAGTGTAAAGTAAGATATATATTAATAACATATAAATCATAGTAAATGAGAATGAGTGGCGATCAAGATGATAAATGGTAAATGAGATGCCCTCCGCCTAAACCCGTTGAGTCATCAGTAAAGATGTGGGACTATACTGGGATCTTACATGGACTTCTTGAGAGAATTTGAAATGTTATGTTGCACTGTATTGTTTCATTTACCAACACTCATGTATGTTAAAAAATAATTAACCGTGAATAATCCGACGTTATTGCAAATTAATGTTCGAAATATCACAAATTTCAGAAAATAAAACAAATCTGCAGACATGGCGCTTTACTTTCCCGCCAAGAACTACATCGGCAGTTTTTTTTTTTCTAATAATGGCTTCGTGTGTTTAGCACATTTAGCCAGTGTCAAGTAAGCGATACATTAATAATATATAATTCATGTAAATGGACATGAGTGATGATAAAGATGATAAACCCTCCCCTAAGCCCCGTAAGTCCTCATTAAATACTGAGACTATACTGAGATCTCACATAGACTCCTTGAGAGAATTGGAAAAGCGATGTTGCACTGCTTTGTTTGATTTACCAACACTCATGTATCACAAACACTTAATGGTTAATAATTCACCGGTATTACACATTAATGTTAGAAATATCACAATTTTTAGAAAATAAAACAAAACTGCAGACATGACGCTCCACATTCCCGCCAAGAAGTCCTACTGCATCGGCAGATTGGTATTGTTTTTTATTTTATATGAGTTAGAGTCAAATCCTTTAAGCCGTATCAATGTTATATGTATGTAAAATAGAGATTTCAAAAATGATAAAACACTTTTGGTAACACGTTTTGTGTTTGACTGATGAAATGACGTGAAAACTGATGTATTTTATGTCGCGTGCCAGAAGTAAAGCAAAAGAAAAGCTAGTTTTGGAACGCGACATTATACTCCTCCAACGAAGACAACAGAAAGTGCTTATAATTTTATATGAACTGTATACAATAGCAATAAAGCTCAAATTTACTACGTTTTAGTTAGAAAATGTTTGTATAGGAAAAAAGAAAAGTGCTTGTTTTAGGGTTTTTCTGGCAATCATTCGATTTTTTCTCGCCGTAAAAACCATCCTTAAACTTCAACGAACATTTTGAATAAAGAATTGGGCAAATTGGTCCATGCGTTGTTGAGTTATGCGCTTACCAACACATTTTGCGATTAATTTTTATATCATAGAGATTTAATCTTTGATAGAATAGTATTCCTTTGAAGACAGCTTCCGTTTTATTGTTAATTTAAATTTATTTAGGCCTAATTGCTGTATATTGCTTGGGATTTGATTGTAGAATCGCACACATTGACCTTTAATTGATTTATATATCTTTTGGAGACTAGTGGCAGGTACAACTAATTTATGCTTATTTGTTGAGATGAGGTTATGTATATAGATTTTCTTACTAAATTGATCAATATTCTTATGTAAATATACGGGGATTTTCATAAACAAAATGACCCGCTACTGTAAACATACCAATATCTTTATGTTTTTCCTTAGTGAAACAGGCGAAATATAACATGTCAAATCAAATCTGGTTTTGTTCCCAGGAAATCATTTGTAACTGTGTCAGATAACTAATAATTTGGACAATATCCTTCTTCTTCTTTATAGTTCAAATCAGCTTGCACAATGAGACGACATGTATGGAACACGCGCGCGGCAAATGAAACAATAGATGAAGAAGAATACAGCTGCGTGGGTAAAATAAGTGAGTAGCAAGATCCGCTGCAGTGATGAGGAAAATTGCTTTGTTTTTAGGGTTATACATAAGTATAAAAAACGGAATCATCTTCACACGAGTTTAACTCACCTTTAAATCTCTAGAATGCCTCAGCTCTTGTCGACGCGGTGGCTGTCCTGGCAAGTCTGAGTAAACCAGATTTCTCACGGACCCTCGAAATTTCGGCTCGAATATCACTGATGGCAGTGCCAGAGACGTCAACTTTGAATTGTACCTGAGGAAACAAATAAAAATTCCAGTTAGGAAATTTTAAATGGGTATGCTTTATCAATTATTGACAAGACGAAAATTATGTCGAATGTCCATGTTGTGGCCTACTTTAGTAATTGTTGGAGATTTGGTTCTCGAAGTTGTCGACAAGTTCGTATACCTGGGACAAAAAAGTCCAACTCCAAGTGGGTAGATCCAACGTCGAGAAAGAGATCAATGGTCGAATCCAGCCAGTTGGGCTGCGTTCGTGAAACTGCGCAATATCTTCTCGTCAAAAACACCTCAGCGTCTTAAAACGAAAGACTTCGACCAGTGTGTGTTGCCAGTGGTGATGACGTGCGGTACTGAGACTTGGCGCCTGACTATAGGCATCATAAGAAAGCTCAAAGTCGCTCACCGTGCAATGGAGGGAGCTACGTGATAGAATCAGAAATAAGGAAATCCGAGAAAAACTGGAGTTACCGACATAGCGAGGCGAGTTTGCAAGCTAAAGTGGCAGTGAGCGCGGCACATAGTTCGAAGAGCCGACGACCGAAGGGGCATAAAGATTCTTTAACGACCGCGAACCGGCAAACGTAGTAAGGACGGCCGAACGACGGACGAAAAGACTGAGTTGGCACTGCAAGGTAGCCATCGTGCAACTGGCTGGAGCGCAACATCAATGTTCTCGGCTTAAGGGTGGTGGTTTTCCATTTTCTGTCCAAGAGGACATTGTTTTAATTAACTAACCCTGCAGGCTTCAAAGATTATTCTAGTTTTTCAAGAAGAAAACTGGAAGGAAAATGAATCACAGATGAACACTGTATGATATGATGGATGATGAATGTAATTTCAGGCATAGACATAATTATGTTGTGAAATCATGCGAAGCTGGGCCGGATCGCTAGTATATGTATGTTTTATAGATCCCCACTAGCAACACGCGTTCTAATATAACGCTTGAGTCAGATATCACTTCGTCAAACCTTATTTTAGGAAACGTTACGACTACTTACTTACTACGCTACATGTTTCATAATGTGCATATGATCAAAGGACTGAATATGCAATAGACGTTACATAATATCGATTGAATTAATAACTATTAATTACCCGGACCCAACCCTAAACATAATTATTGAGTGGGGGAATTGTGTCTAGTGAACTTTATGATAAAAGGGAATTAAGCAACCTTTTAGTTGCAAATGTATAAGTTCGGCTTCTTACAATAATTACCATACGTAACATAAGACCTCATGTATAAACTTTTTTAAACTATACGGGCGTTTGAGTAGAATATAGCGAATAAGGACCACATCAGCTGTATAATTGAAATGTTGATATAATTAAAATATAAAAGTGTAATAAAAATATAACCATAATTTATTTTATTCCCTGTCTTGAAAAAGAAAAGAAATTTTAATGAATGAATGAAAATTAAAAAAATGAATCTTACTATTTTCATTTTAGCAAAGTAAATTATTTCTTTGTCATTCTTATATTGTAACGAGGAGATTTGTAGTATTAGATCCCTGCTAACTTTAAAAAATAACTAAAATGGTTTAAAATCACTACATAGTATAAAACAAAGTCGCTTTCCTCTGTGTGTCCCTATGTATGCTTACATCTTTAAAAGTACGCAACGGACTTTAATAATTATAATTCTCTAAAAATTTCACCAATTATTTAGTACCAACGTACAAAGTACAAGTATCATTTAGAACTTGTATTATGGATACTAAGTAAAGGATAAACATTTTTTTTTTAAATACATAGTTATTATCCTTTTTGACGCCTGCAAAAAAATTGTAAATCATTTATAGGGCAGGGTATACATTATTATAACAAAATTCCAAAAGATAATATGGATTTGCCTTTTTAAAAGCTTAAGCAAACCGTTAAGACATCACTTACCAAGAATAATACCCTTTCTTAATTACGGTTAATGATTACGTTAATAACAAAAACGCCTGGATGTAATATTTACAATGATAAAAGTTGTGTTTTGTAGCCATGTTTACATTACAACGATTGTCTATGTTATTTTATCCTTATCCTTACTAATCCTTACTTAATATTATAAATGCGAAAGTAACTCTGTCTGTCTGTCTGTCTGTCTGTTACTCTTTCACGCCAAAACTACTGAACGGATTTGAATGAAATTTGGCATACAGATGGTCTAGACCCTGAGAAAGAACATAGGCTACTTTTTATTTCGAAAAGGGGGTTGTAAAGGGTTAAAAAAGGGGAGGGAGTGAAAAGTTGTATGGGATTTCTTAATTTTAAAAGATAAAACTATGAAACTTAATATTTAAGCACTTGATAGGAAATCCTTATCCTTACTTCCTTACTAATATTATAATCCTTACTATAATATTATAAATGCGAAAGTAACTCTGTCTGTCTGTCTGTCTGTCTGTCTGTTACTCTTTCACGCCAAAACTACTGAACGGATTTGAATGAAATTTGGCATACAGATGGTCTAGACCCTGAGAAAGAACAAAGGCTACTTTTTATTTCGAAAAGGGGGTTGAAAAGGGTTAAAAAAGGGGAGGGAGTGAAAAGTTGTATGGGATTTCTTAATTTTAAAAGATAAAACTATGAAACTTAATATTTAAGCACTTGATAGGAAATAAATAAACATTTGTTCGAGCGTTTTTGAAATTTCGTCCTGTGAGAGATGAAATAGGGGTTGAAAGTTTGTATGAAGTTCGAAATATAACATTTTGTATTTAGGCACTAAATAATAAACAAAAAATCGTTTGTTCTAGCATTTTGAAATTTTTACCGATATGGGGGTGAAATAGGGGTTGAATGTTTTTATGGGTTCTTCATTTTTGAAGATAAAACCATGAAACTTGGTACGTAGGTCTCTTAGGATGTGCAGAGATTTTCTACAAACGGAATTCTCGAAATTCGAGCGGAACGGAACGGATTCGGCACGGAAACTACGACGCCAAACTATTCTAGGAACATGATATTTAAAAATTTTGGGTGTATCAAGTTTAAAAAATATTTTGGCTTTTGAAGTTAAAGTTCCTTTTAACGAATTCTCTGCATCGCCGCCGCTGATATCTACTATACCTACTAATGATTCTTATTAAATAATAAAAATGCTACCCAAAGATACTATTCCACGCGGACGAAGTCGCGGGTAACAGCTAGTATATAATATTATAAATGCGAAAGTAACTCTGTCTGTCTGTCTGTTACTCTTTCACGCCAAAACTACTGAACAGATTTTAATGAAATTTGGTATACAGATGGTCTAGACCCTGAGAAAAAACAAAGGCTACTTTTTATTGCGAAAAGGGGGTTGTAAGGGGTTAAAAAGGGGGATGAAAAGTTGTATGGGATTTCTTAATTTTAAAATATAAAACCATGAAAGTTCATATTTACGCACTTGATAAGAAATAATTAAACATTTGTTCTAGCGTTTTTGAAATTTCAGCCTGTGAGGGGATGAAATAGGGGTTGAAAGTTTGTGTAAAGTTCGTCATTTTTTAAAGATAAAAAAATTACATTTTGTATTTAGGCACTAAATTATAAATAAAAATCGTTTGTTTTAGCATTTTAAAATTTGTACCAGTGTAGGGGTGAAATAGGGGTTGAAAGTTTTTATAGGTGTTAGTCATTCGTGCGCACGAATCTAACTATACCTAGACGTCGTTGTCGGACGCATACGATTAGAGAAATTTGCGCTACAGAGAATTACATTTTTCGATCCAGTAAAATTATTTTATTGTTTCGTATTTTTTTTTTAGCAATTATTTTTTATTAGTTAGGTCCTGTAAATTAATTTTGTGCATATACTTAATATTTCGGAATCGTTTAGTTCATAGTAAGGTAAGATAGTTTCCGTTAATTTAAAAAAATCTGATTCTAGGTACTTTCTGCCTCTCAATGGAATACATAGGTACTTTATACCTACTGTTAACAATTTTTTTTAAAAATATATTTGTAGTAGGTATACTAATGATTCTTATTAATTAATTGAAAATGCTACCCAAAAATACTATACCACGCGGACGAAGTCGCGGGTAACAGCTAGTTTTAAATAAGATTGCTTGTAGACGATTTATTGGAAATTGTTTTGACGGCTGTATAGCTTAACTGATACCATATGGTATACTTTACAGTAAGACAATTGTGGTTTGCAGCACATTTCATTCATTTTTGTAATAATAATGTTATTTTTACTAAAATCCTTTTATCCTATAGCTTGAGTAAGTCATGCTCACTTATATGTTTCTGCGGTGGTGGCGTCATGCGTCGGGTCGTTACGCTCCCTAAAATATGGTTGAGCGAAACGCTTCTGCTCATGTCTACATGTTTATCCGTAATTATGTTAATATTGCTAAAAAGAGTTTTGTCTTCTGTTCTTTTAAATCTTGTTAATGCAGAACACAATTGTTTTAAAATTAGGTATTTTTATTGTAACTGGCGGGAGCAAAAACCAACCTTGACTATTTTCTTGCCCGTTATTTTACGATCAAGCCGGGAGCTTGATCGTAAAAGAACCGCGAATGCAAGATCGTGAATGGGCGCGTTAGTTTAGAAGTATGATATTCATAAGAGCTCTATTGAGCCAAACTTGAATAAATTACTTTAGATTTTGATTTTAGGAAATACACATGTTCATGCACACAAAGATTTTTTGAACCGCCGATGATAGGAGTTGAAAAGTTATGTTCCACAATGCGCACCCGATTATCGCCGATTGGTCTGCACGTAAACGAAACAATAAAACCGGTTTATGAATAATATAGTACGACGCGCTTATCCCGCTGGTATTAACAAAAAATTTTGATTCGTATCGTATTAGCTTATCAACGGTTACAGAAAAATATAAGATTCAATTTGTGGTTCGCAAAAGTCGGCACGTCGACGATATCATCCTTTTATTGAAACAGGTTCAGGCCCGTTTCGACCTCTTTATAACTTCGTTGCTGACAAAACTATAAACCTTAATTTTCAATAACTAAGCAGGTGTAACGTTGTGAAGTTAGTCCACAACGTTACACCTGCTTTAATGTTAATGTTATAATTAATAAATATACGTAATAAATACTGTGATAATACCTAAATGCTAATATTTAAATACAAACTGTGAAATAAATAAATAATATTCAAGTTGTAGCAAAAACCCTTTTAGTAATCATATTATTATAATTCTAAAATGCGCGTTACCGAACTATTCCGACGATAGCCGATCACACGACCTGCGGCCGCTCGGTTTCTCGCCGCCAGACTGACTTTTGCTACCTCACGCGACGCCTGTGCCGCTCCTCCCCGGAAAACCAATATGGTCGCGCTTTGTTTAATACGTTCGAAGATATATTCAACAGTTATTCGGATCCCTCTGGGGTGAGTTCTCATTTAGTGCTTATGGTATTGTTCTTAGTGATAATTAGTGCTGCCTAACCTACTGCTTCGCATACGTTCAATAATCAGTGAGGTACTGGACGCGGCCTAGGGCTCACCGAAGGCTGATTTCAAGTTAGCTAATGCTTGCCTTACGGATTCCAGGATCTTGATCTACCTTAGTGGTTCAGAACGAGGGACCTTCCGCCGAGCCTGAACCTATCTTTTGAGGTGTGCTTGGAGTGCGGCCTACTTGACCGCTGTGAAGACCGCCGTCGACTATAACCCCAAACGACCTCTGCGCTACACATAGTCTTTCATTGACTCACGACATACTTTTGTGCAAGCGACTGACTAGCCGGTTGTCACACAGGTATTATATACTATTCGGTCCTAACATATAAAATTGGCGTTTTATCGAACTGGCCACTTTGATATCAAAAATTCTGCGTTTCAGATTCAGATGAGGCAGTTCAAAACGCTTTCGATGGTTTTGTTAATTCTCGCGCCTGCAGTTTTTTCAGCAAATAAATAAATTTATTTATTTCATAAACACAGAAGTATTTTAACAAACAACAAGTTGATGAAGTCACCTTTTAAGCAAATAATAGGTTGGGGAAAAAGTCTTTTCGTATTTTTGTATGAAAAGTCAAGACATTTTTTTCAAAGTTTATTTACATTTATTTACAATATATATGTACCGTTTTGTTGAATAACTTTCTGCCATTTTGTGGGCAGAGACATTATCCCGTTACTGTAGAAACTTTGGGACTTCTGATCAAAAAAACGGGACAAATAGTTTTGGCAGTCCTCTCTTGAGGTCAACCTTACAGAACCTAAAGAATTCTGCAGAGACCGAAACAGGTGAAAATCTGAAGGCGCAAGGTCAGGGCTATATGGTGGATGCACTAGGACCTCCCAGTCGAACTCTCTTAATTTTTGCTGAGTGGCTAAAGATGTGTGTGGGCTAGCGTTATCGTGATGAAAGACCACACCCTTCCTGTTGATCAATTCCGGCCGTTTTCTCTCGACTGCTTCCTTTAATCTCATCAGTTGCTGGCAGCAAAGATCAGAATCGATGGTTTTGCCGGGCGGTAAAAGCTCATAATAAACAATGTCCTTCCAATCCCACCATACACACAGCATCACCTTATTTCGTGTTAGGCCAGGTTTGGCCACAGTCTGTGAAGCCTGGCCAACTTTCGACCACGACCTTTTTCGCACGTTCTTGTCGTACGTGATCCACTTTTCATCGCCAGTTATCAATCTCTTCAAAAACGGCTCGGTTTCATTACGTCTCAATAATGAATCGCAAATGAGTACACGGTTCATTAAGTTTCTTTGAGTGAGCTCGTGTGGCACCCAAATATCGAGCTTTTTTGTATAACCAGCTTTCTTCAAATGGGTCAAAACTGTTTTGTGGTCAATTCCCAGTTCTTCAGCTACATCGTAACTACTAATATGCCGATCTTGCTCCACTCTTTCAAAAATGGCGTCCATTTTATTCGTAACAGGGCGACCAGAGCGAGGTGCATCTTTAACATCAAAATTTCCGGACTGAAAACGTTTGAACCAAATTTGTGCTACTCTTACTGACACTGCATCAGGTCCATAAACATCACAAATTTTTTTCACTGCTTGAGTTGCATTTTTGCCTTTTTTATAATAAAATTTTAAAATGTATCGAATTTCTTCATTAGATTCACTCATTTTTACGGAGAGAAAAACAAATGAAAAATAGCGGGAAACAACTTTTTTTTATTTTTTTCTTTTCTTTATAATGGAACCTTTTTAATGTTACCAAAACCAGCCAGACACAAATAGTACAGTCAAAAAAATTTTATAATAAGTTTATACCTACGTTATGCGAAAAGACTTTTTCCCCGACCTAATATATATATATAGTACAGAGTGGAGGATATATCCTCCACTCTGTACTCAAACAGCACAAAACCATACCTACCTTATGATCCACGTAGGTATAAACTTATTATAAAATTTTTTTGACTGTACTATTTGTGTCTGGCTGGTTTTGGTAACATTAAAAAGGTTCCATTATAAAGAAAAGAAAAAAATAAAAAAAAGTTGTTTCCCGCTATTTTTCATTTGTTTTTCTCTCCGTAAAAATGAGTGAATCTAATGAAGAAATTCGATACATTTTAAAATTTTATTATAAAAAAGGCAAAAATGCAACTCAAGCAGTGAAAAAAATTTGTGATGTTTATGGACCTGATGCAGTGTCAGTAAGAGTAGCACAAATTTGGTTCAAACGTTTTCAGTCCGGAAATTTTGATGTTAAAGATGCACCTCGCTCTGGTCGCCCTGTTACGAATAAAATGGACGCCATTTTTGAAAGAGTGGAGCAAGATCGGCATATTAGTAGTTACGATGTAGCTGAAGAACTGGGAATTGACCACAAAACAGTTTTGACCCATTTGAAGAAAGCTGGTTATACAAAAAAGCTCGATATTTGGGTGCCACACGAGCTCACTCAAAGAAACTTAATGAACCGTGTACTCATTTGCGATTCATTATTGAGACGTAATGAAACCGAGCCGTTTTTGAAGATATTGATAACTGGCGATGAAAAGTGGATCACGTACGACAAGAACGTGCGAAAAAGGTCGTGGTCGAAAGTTGGCCAGGCTTCACAGACTGTGGCCAAACCTGGCCTAACACGAAATAAGGTGATGCTGTGTGTATGGTGGGATTGGAAGGGTATTGTTTATTATGAGCTTTTACCGCCCGGCAAAACCATCGATTCTGATCTTTACTGCCAGCAACTGATGAGATTAAAGGAAGCAGTCGAGAGAAAACGGCCGGAATTGATCAACAGGAAGGGTGTGGTCTTTCATCACGATAACGCTAGACCACACACATCTTTAGCCACTCAGCAAAAATTAAGAGAGTTCGACTGGGAGGTCCTAGTGCATCCACCATATAGCCTTGACCTTGCGCCTTCAGATTTTCACCTGTTTCGGTCTCTGCAGAATTCTTTAGGTTCTGTAAGGTTGACCTCAAGAGAGGACTGCCAAAACTATTTGTCCCGTTTTTTTGATCAGAAGTCCCAAAGTTTCTACAGTAACGGGATAATGTCTCTGCCCACAAAATGGCAGAAAGTTATTCAACAAAACGGTACATATATATTGTAAATAAATGTAAATAAACTTTGAAAAAAATGTCTTGACTTTTCATACAAAAATACGAAAAGACTTTTTCCCCAACCTATTATGTATGTGTTATATATAACTTCCTCACTGTAAGGAGGCCGCATCGCTGGTATAGTTCCTCAGTGGGAAATCTACGCCGTTTGAATTACATAACCTTTAACAGTGTTCTTTGTGCACGCTCTAACTCTAACATTTTCATTTTTGTAGCACCACCCCAAACAGTAATTAGTATAGATTAGGACCGATTGTGTCAATGATATATATACTCGTTTTAATAGAGATACCGGAGTGACATGTCTCAATTCCAAATAAGCTTTCTAGTTGAGCTGATGCCGAGACAGATAGGAAAAAACCTGCTTATGGACAGCAATTTTAAGATGTTTAGAGAGAAACGGCAGTAGGCCGAAATGAGAACAGGATGCAGGAGTGGGAACTTTAGGTATAACCATAATATCCGCACGCCTCCAGTCACTTGAAAATACACCGAACTCTAAAGATTTTTTTAACATGTTTGAGAATAGGTGCAATGTCTTCCAAGAGAGGGAACAGCATTTCGCGGGAAATATCGTCATTTCCTACAGCTTTGGAGGTGATGGAAAAGATTCTCTTCTTAATTTTATCTTCAGCGATGGCTCGAAACGCAAACAATTCATTAACACGCGGTATAACGTCATTAATTTTAGAGGTACATCATTGCTCACATCCATATATGTGTGCCCTTAGAACCCCTGCGAACATGCGACCCCTGGGTGGTGCTAATTGAGCAATTTGTGGGTAGAGTTCTGCTCGCCCGTTTACCGACCACAGTGCGTTTGTGTGCGCCCGCCAAGTGATCTGTGCGCGTCGCAGGTCGCGTTCCGGGAACAACGGCGCACTACCAGAGCCAGGGGAGCGGCTATTGATGCAAAGAGTGGACCCATAGAGTGCTGCCGTGTGGAACCATTTAGCGGGAGACGAGACTCGACGCGCCGGCCAAGGAGACCCGTAAAAACGGTGGTGCCGCTGGCATTCCGCGCAAAGCTGTTTACTTTTAAAAGAAAATTAAAAATACATCTAATAAAACTACAAAGAAAACCCGGACATACTTAGATGCGAGACAATTCATGACCGCTTGTCAGGGCCTGGTTTTTTTGAGCATATGCCTGTATGTATGTTCCATGAGTATGAAATTATAAACGCGAAAATATTAAATATTATATGCACCTACGGATATTGTTACTGTTTCACGCAAAATCTAAAGAATCAATTTGAGTGAAATGTTGCCAGGTCGAAGCTTATTTATACATCAGAATAGCACATGGGCTATAATTTTTAGTAGGACGGCGGATGTAGCGTGGAGGTAAGTATACCTGCACTGGAAGGCTAGCGGACCGGATGGTGTTCCGGCAATTGTGTTGCTCAAATGCGCGGCTGAGTTGTCTCCTGTGTTGACACGATTGTTTAGAGAGTCCTACGATACCGGTGTCTTAGAAGGAGGCAAACATACAACCCATCCCCAAAAAAGGAGATCGGTC
Source organism: Musotima nitidalis (assembly GCA_949126915.1). NCBI lineage: Eukaryota > Metazoa > Arthropoda > Insecta > Lepidoptera > Crambidae > Musotima > Musotima nitidalis. The sequence goes on from OX421431.1 coordinate 1,956,535, forward strand.
GGATCCAGCCAACTATCGACCCATCGCTGTCACTTCTGTGCTGTGCAAGGTGTTTGAGCGGGTGATAAATGCTCAGCTCATCCGTTACCTGGAAGATCACTTTCTACTTTACGATCGCCAGTATGGATTTAGACCGAAACGATCAATGGGTGATCTTCTAGCGTTCGTTACTCAGGCATGGGGCAAAGCGATGGACAAGCGTGGCGAATCTTTGGCCGTAAGCCTGGATGTCGCCAAAGCTTTTGATAGAGTATGGCATCGTTCCCTTCTTACCAAGTTGCCGGCCTTCGGTATGCCGCCCCGTTTTTGCGCCTTTTTTTTTTTTTGATTTACGTCTGTAACAAAATGCATTTACGCACTGTCTCCCGGCCAAAGGGGGAGACCGGGAGGGTGTGTGGGGCTCACTGCGGCAGACGCGACCACCGCAGTCCACTAAAAATCTTCCGACGACGCCCGCCGCTGTTGAAAAAGGGGCGAGGCGCCAGTGCCTAGGTTGTAATTTCTGGCACCCCGCCCGCGGCCAACGTCCCCCGGATCAGAACCGGGAGGACCTCCTCAGAGAGGCGCAGTGGACGCGCCCCTCCTACCTCCTTGTGCGACCATAGCGTGTGTGGCCGACTTCTCGGAGGGTCTATAGTTAGACAGCAGGGGCCCCCTGCCCCCACTGTCTAAGACCCTCCTGGCGCTACTTGACGGGCCCTCCTGCCCCGCCCGCTGCGCCCTCCACAGGTCCCTCTTAGTTTCTCCCCCGGTAGTCAGTACTAAGGGCACCCAGAGTCGTCGGTCTCTGGGTGTTACCTTTTCCCCGGCGCTTCCTGCGCCCTACCGGGAGGTACTCAGCCCCCCCACCACGGCAAGGTGGAGACCAGTCGGGGGGGGGCCCCGTTTGTGCGCCTGGGTGGCTGGCTTTATGGAAGATCGGAGGATTCGTTTCTTGTATGAGGGCAGTTCCTCCGAGTTCTACAAAATGTATGCCGGAGTGCCGCAGGGATCGGTACTTTGGCCTACCCTATTTCTTCTACATATTAATGACATGTTGTCCATGGGCAATATTCATTGTTATGCGGATGACAGTACGGTACATGAGCGGTACTTGGGATATCCTGAGGCAAAGAAAGCCGATATACTGGTGCAAAGGCAAGACCTGGTTGCTAAAGTGAACCGAACTCTCGATCGTGTCTCTCAGTGGTGATTTTAATGCCACCAAAACCTAGGTTTGTGCATTTTCGTCGAAGGTTACTCCCATCCTTACTCCTTCCTCTTTTCAGAACGCTCCGTTGCCCGTTTCGGCGTATTTCAGCATTCTCGGCATGGTCATCGGCCAGGACCAAATCCGAAATGCTACATCAAGGGTGTTATTTCAACTGCCTCCCGAAAGTTGGGTATACTCAATAAGGTGAGGCGGTTTTTCCCTCTAGAGCAGCGCTGTTTGTTGTACAAGACTCAAGTGCGATCGAGTTTAGTATATTGTTCCCATCTTTGAGACGGTTCTGCTAAGAATCTCTTCGACGCACTTGACAGACTGCAACGGCGAGCGGTTCGTATTATAGGGGATGCTGAGGTAACAGCCTCACTCGAGGATCTACAGCTGCGAAGAGACATTGCATCTCTCAGTGTCTTCTACCGTAACTACTTCTGAGGAGCTCTTCGATCTCATCCCGCCCTCTCCTTTCTTTTCCCGAACAACACTTGCTGGTCTTAGAAACCATCCTTATACTATGCAGACTATCAGCACTCGAACCAATAAATTTGGAAAGTAGTTTCTGAGCAAGACCAGTAAGCTCTGAAATTCGCTGCCGGCGCATGTGTTTTCTATTTCCTATGCACCCGGGTCTTTTAAGCGGGGCATTTTTGCAGGCCTTTATGAGTGGGTGCGCTTTGTATCGTGCTTATTTCACGGTATGGCTCGGTTAATTTTTTTTTGGACTGCATTGACTGCTTACCATCAGGCAGGATGAAGTCACTATGACGTGTCACATTAAAAATATTTTAAGTATGAGAGAGTAGCAGACTTGATAGACCCAGACAAAGTGAAAGGATATTTTGAAAAATGCTTATTAAGGCTGTCAAGCTCGACTTCCAATTCCGTGAGTGCTAAGAAAATTGCACGTCTGTGTAGAAGAAGCAACTTGAAGAGAGCTATGAAAATCGCATTTTGCATCCCTACGCCGCCTGTTGCAAAGGTTGCGAAGTTTCTTATACTGCAGCAGAGACTTGTCAAAAGGATGTTCCTTAAGAATTTACTTAGCTTTTCTTGCCCCAGCATAAATTTCTTTATCGCCAGCGTAAGCTATCGGCAAATACCTTACACAGGTTTCGAATGAGCATGAGAATCATAAAGAACTAGTAAACTTATTAAGTATCTTCACCTTAATATGTTTTGCCACCCGTGCGACGCCGCATGGATGGTCGCTAGTGATGCATAAATACGAGTATACAACATATAATTATCGCACTTATATAACACATTAGGCATCTATCAGTTAATGTGCCGACTACGGAACACACCTAGCTCTACTCGCACTTTGCTATTATATTATCCTACACATATTAAAATAAATTCATAGTGAACGTTATAGCTATTGGTATTATATGGTTGAGCTCGGTAACCTGCCCCATTACTTGTTAAATCGTAACCTGAATAACAAACGAAGCACGCGAACCGTTAATTATTATTTATTTGCTTTGCAACACAATTCCAGTCTACACTGAAGCGATTAACGCCATATTTCAAATTGGGTTCGTGATTTGCATATTTCACCAGTTGACCTCTAAATAAACTTTTAATCACGTTCGTGTGTACGAGTTCGGCAGTACCTAATACACAAATCTTTGTCGTCTCGTCTTAAAAAAATATACTCATACGTACGTAACCTTCTGCTATTAGAATTTTAAAAGCCATCTGTGGTTTTTGTTATTTGGCATAATAAGTATCACCTAAAGTTTTAATAATATATTAAACTATAACCGGTTTAACATGCCTTTCTTAGCACATAATCATCATCATCAGCCTATTTTTGTCCACTGCTGGAGAGGCCTATCCTGTCCAATGAGCACGCCACTAAGCTCGACCCGCTGCCAGGCGTTTTGCGTATATCGTCACTCTACCCAGCCGGAGGGCGTCCTAGACTACACTTACTAAGACGCGGTCTCCACTAGAATTTTACCTAAATTCAGAAATTCTACAATATATAAAACAACGAAAGCGCACAACAAAACATTCGAAGCAATCACCCAGACAGGCGCATATAACAAATCAGCTAACTTCACTAAGATGGCATAGAATTGCAATGACACAGTTGAGCAAATACAACCGGCCGCTCATTCCTCGGTAAGTACCACATGTGTGAGGGAGACAGTTATTAAGGCATTGCAACTTTTAAAATAGTGACCATTGCTTGCGGATGAGGGAACGCGGACCAGTAACGACACAAACTCAAACGTCACACCTAAATGCTTTGGCTTTTATGCATTCTACAGAGTGTTCAGAAAGTACGTTTTAAGTTTTGTCGTTATCCGTTGTAATATTATTTCGAGTTGTGAGATCCAATTCATTTAGGAAACGTATTATACCACGTTTCCTGCGTGGTTCTTGTAACCGATGCGTGCAGATAAATGATTCAGCCAGGCTAGTCATAGATGGCTAGTCTTGCACAGTTTTAGCCATGATGACGATAGTGTTATGTCGTGTGGTATTCTTTTGAGGGGTTGTGCCGCAGGTATTCAAAATATTTTTCTACCGCAGAAGAGGGCTTTTCGAGCAATTAATAATCTAACATGTAGACATTCACTAAACGTAAAATTTAAATAAATTGGTAATTTGTTAGTAGCGGGTCAATTTGTTTATGAAAACCTGGTATATGTACATAAGAATATTGATCAATATATTAAGAAAAGGGTGTAAAGGGAACATACTAACATGTAAAAGAGTGTAGAGGGATCAACCAAAATAAATTCATTTGTGGTTCAACGCAAGCTATCTTAAAAGGGATACTATTCTATAAAAGACTATATGGCAGATAAAAATGCTTGGTATTAAACTGCCCTTTATTATAGGCTATTCTAATATGAATGACTTAAAAAATGAATATTGTTAATTGGAGTACCTAACCAATTGATAAGTTAAAAGAGCATAGCCTGTGAGTTTCTTGGCAGTTCTTCACCAGAGCGGTGGCTCGGAACTAGCACTTAGATTCACTTACACTTAGGTATTTTTTGTTTTTAATTGTTTTGTTGCATGTAAGTGAATCTGAGCTCCGTGATTTCAGTGTCATCATATTTTGATTGATTATATATTTAATTTTGATGTTTTCAAGTACTATTAAATATCTTGAACATATCTTCCAAAGCGGTGGTGAACAATTTGGGGGAAATAACGTCCCCTTGTCTCACCCCACTATGCAGTTGGATAGGTTGAGACTGCTATTGCTGATTCTGTACTTGGACTGACATAGTAGCAGCTTCGAACAATGACCTCAACACCTGGATATATCGCCAATCAAATACTACCATTGCAAGGACTCCAGAAAAGACCAGATCTCGATGAGTCAAAGGCCTTCTCATAGTCCTTAAACGGCAGCCACAGGGGCTGATTATACTCTTTACTCTTTTGGTATCTGCAGCACTGTATGAATTTATTTATTTATTTATTTATTTATTTATTTATTTATTTATTTATTTATTTATTGGATTACCAACATAAGATACAGCATTCTATACATTATTATTTCAATACATAATTGCTTACATCTAACTGTTCCTACAATTATAGGTAACCACAGCGTGCGTTGTTGAACAGGATAATTCATTTAACCATACAGAAGGTCATTGTTTAACAATAATAATAAGAAATCACTCAGGCAATCAAATTCAATACATAGCAAATAAGTAATCTAACAATGCAGTCAAAAACCAAGCACAATCTAAATACTCAATGTCAATAGCAGCATAAGTCAATAAATTTTGGGTAACAATTCAATTATAATTATATTATAATTTTTAAGAAAATTTTTAAAGTCTAGAGAAATTAAATCTAAATAACTAATGTCAACAGTAGCATAAATTTAATTAAATTAATAAATTTTATGTAACAATTCAACTATCATTTCGAAGTCTAGAGAAATTAAATTAACATTAGAATTAAAAGTCAAGTCGATTTCAATAGTGATAAAGTCAAACTATAACTAAACTAGCTGTTACCCGCGACTTCGTCCGCGTGGTATAGTATTTTTGGGTAGCATTTTAATTAATTAATAAGAATCATTAGTATATCTACTACAAATATATTTAAAAAAAAAATTGTTAACAGTAGGTATAAAGTACCTATGTATTCCATTGAGAGGCAGAAAGTACCTAGAATCAGATTTTTTTAAATTAACGGAAACTATCTTACCTTACTATGAACTAAACGATTCTGAAATATTAAGTATATGCACAAAATTAATTTACAGGACCTAACTAATAAAAAATACTTGCTAAAAAAATATACGAAACAATAAAATAATTTTACTGGATCGAAAAATGTAATTCTCTGTAGCGCAAATTTCTCTAATCGTATGCGTCCGACAACGACGTCTAGGTATAGTTAGATTCGTGCGCACGAATGACTAACACCCATAAAAACTTTCAACCCCTATTTCACCCCTACACTGGTAAAAATTTTAAAATGCTAAAACAAACGATTTTTGTTTATAATTTAGTACCTAAATACAAAATGTAATTTTTTTATCTTTAAAAAATGACGAACTTTACACAAACTTTAAACCCCTATTTCATCCCCTCACAGGCTGAAATTTCAAAAACGCTAGAACAAATGTTTAATTATTTCTTATCAAGTGCGTAAATATGAACTTTCATGGTTTTATATTTTAAAATTAAGAAATCCCATACAACTTTTCATCCCCCTTTTTAACCCCTTACAACCCCCTTTTCGCAATAAAAAGTAGCCTATGTTTTTTCTCAGGGTCTAGACCATCTGTATACCAAATTTCATTAAAATCTGTTCAGTAGTTTTGGCGTGAAAGAGTAACAGACAGACAGACAGACAGACAGACAGACAGACAGACAGAGTTACTTTCGCATTTATAATATTATATAAGGATTACAAAAATAAAATGGTTGCCTGTAAAGTCGTTTTTACGGGCGAAGATTTTACGTGACAACGTCTTTTTCTCGGTAGAATATTTATTGATATGAATATAATTAAATTGCACAATAGGAACAAGGAATTCTAGTGCTGCGCGCGCGGCAGACCGATCATAGTTGAGTGGGAGAGAGACGCAAGGCATTCGCCGGGCCTCTCTCTCGTTCGGTGACTCATCGTAACGTTACCGAGCGTTACACTTTTTCATAAGTGACTCCCAGCCGCAACCTAATTTAAGACGTTGTCACGTCAATAAAAATAGAACAGTCATGTAAATTTATATAATATTCAAATTCAAATTAAATTAAATTCAAATTAAAATTCAAATTAAAATTAAAATTAAATTCCAGTTAGTACCTAGGTTCAGTTTATTTTTTATAGCATCTGAGATACGTCATGTTTTTTGACAATATTGATGAATTCAGGAAGACTTTGACAGTGCGCGTCGAGCTCCGATATATTTACGGTAACGTTGTTATACAGACGAGACAGTCGAACAACAGGTGAGTTACGACCCATTTTCGTACGGCAGCGTTGCGTGTTGAACAATCCGCATGGGTATCGCGGCATTCTCACTGGGATATTAAAATTGAATTTGCTCAACAGCAATGGACTGTCAATGTAGTTGTTCATCAGTTTGTAAATATATGTCAAATCAAGAAGAATACGTCGCACAGAGAGCGAATCCATGCGAAAATACTTCATTCTTTCAGTGTAAGACTGTATTGTTCTTGGAGCCCTAAAACGGTAAGTTAAACAGCGAATTAGTTTCCGTTGTACTCTTTCTATTCTATTCTTGTGTATAGTGTAATTGGGACTCCAAATAGTACTGCAGTATTCCAGCTTACTCCTAACATAACTATTGTAAAGCATAACAACAGTTGCCGGATTTTTAAAACCTTTTGTGTTTCTCAGAATAAACCCCAGAGATTTGTTGGCCTCACTTAATATATTGTCAATATGGTCTGTGAATCTTAATTGACCGTCCATCAGAACACCAAGATCACGGACATTGCTAACCTCTTTGAGTCTGGTATTAGCAATCGCATATTGTGATTTTAATTTATTGCGTTTTTTGGTGAAAGTCATATGATAGCATTTTGCGGAATTCAACAGCATATCGTTGTTGTTACACCATTCCTGAAGTCCGTCAATATCCTCCTGCAGTAGCCTAGAATCATTAATGTCCAATATGTTTCTGGTTATCTTGAGGTCATCAGCGAAGAGGTAAATTTTACTATGTTTGATTACACTTATAATATCGTTTAAGAAGACATTAAAGAATAGGGGCCCCAGGACAGAACCCTGAGGGACCCCTGACAGTGCTACGAAGGAGTGGGATTGTTCTCCGTTCACTACGACCCTTGATGGCCGGTCGATAAGGTAGGAACTGCACCAATTAAGTAGGTTGCCGGTGACACCAAATGAGTAAAGCTTACTCAGAAGAATTCCATGATTGACCCTGTCAAATGCTTTGGAGAAGTCTGTGTAAATGGCATCCACCTGTAGTCCTTTATCGACCGATTCCATTAGCTCCGCAGTAAAAAGAGCCAAATTGGTATTCGTTGACCTCCCAGCCATAAAACCGTACTGACTTACAGTTATGTATTTATGCATATGATTATACATGACTGAATGAACCATTGACTCAAAAACTTTAGACATGGCAGAGAGAATTGATATGGGTCGGTAATTGGTTATGCAGTCCTTTTTTCCATTTTTATGTATAGGCACAACTCTAGCAGCTTTCCATTTATCGGGAAACGTACCTATTTGCACTGATCGATTGTATAGGAATGTCAAAGGTAAAGATAATGAGTCTGCGCAATTAACCAAAAATAGTGGGTGAATGTTATCTGGACCCACACCCTTTCTGATATCCAGTTTCTTTAATTTCTTTTTCACATCGTCAGTGCAGAATTGAATCGGACCAATTACATCAATTAGTTTGTTATCCTTTGATGAGGCATGCCCCATGCTGCAGCCATCACTACCGCTTGCCTTATACACTGAGGAGAAATATGTTGCAAACATATTTGATATACAGTTGGCATCAGATGATGAAGTGTCATTGAATGACATGGTGCATGGATATGATGAACAATTCTTCCTCAAACCTTTAATGTGAGTCCAGAAGTGTTTTGGGTTGTGTTTAATTTCACTTTCAATGGAGTAGATATATTTATTGTAGCATTCCTTCATTAGCTTATTACAATCGACTCGCAAGTATTCAAATTCTAACTTGTCAAGCGGATTTCCAAACCGTCTGAACTTTATGTTATACTTATGTTTCTGTTTTATTAAGTGTATCAGTTGTGACGAAAACCATTTAGGATAGGATCCTCGTCGCACTTTAGTCATAGGAATATGTCTTTTGATGATGTCATGTAGAATATTATAGAACCGAGTCAGCATATCATTAATGTCACAAAAGCAACTAAACTCTTCTGTCCAACTAATCGAGTCAAGATATGAGTTTATAGCATTGTAGTCACCCTTATAAAAGTTATTGCGTTTGCTGGGCACAGATATTTTTGATGTTTCCGCAAGAATACTCATTGTAATATTGAGCGCTGGATGAAACTTGTCAATGCTTCTTATAGGATACTGGCATTCGACAACATTAACTATCTCTTGATTACAAAGTACTAGATCTAGAATTTTGTTATTACAGTTCGCTACATTGTTAAATTGTTTTAAGTCATTAAGCATTAAAAAGTCAATAAATTTACACAGCATCTCGCAATTTCCATAGCCAAATGGTTTCCCGCTTCGAGTGTCATCATCTTCACTCTGTTGCCAACTTATACCACTCATGTTAAAATCCCCCGCTATCAGTGTATACGCACTACCATCGCATGACTGCAAGATTGTATTGACCTTATCTAAATATAATTTCAAGTGAGACTTTGACACCGGAGGTGGCAGGTAAACGGCACATATGTAGGCTTTTGTCTTTTGTCTTGATTTGATGGATACTGAAATCCACAAATCTTCACCCTCGCTCTCATATTCTTTCACCCTTGCAGATACTAGCCTATTGGCTACGGCTATTAAAACACCACCTCCCCTTCTTTTAGTCGTGGCTGAAGTACTACCGCGGTCCCGTCTGTAAACAGTATACCCACTTTCAAAGACCTCACAATCAAAGCATCCATCGTTAAGCCAAGTCTCAGTAAATATATATATGTCATAATTATTATTTATTATTTGGTGACGAACCTCAGTTGCATTTGTATTTAGTCCTCTAACATTCTGGTAATATATATTTAAAAAATCAATTGACATAAAAATAAAACAAAATAACAAACACAGAATATCAAATAATAAGTCAGGGTAATAACAAAATAGACAAAAACAAAATAAAACTAACTAAGCTCTGACAGATCCTTAATATTCCTAATCAATCTGTACTCTGAAGTTTCAGTCTTTCGCATGAAAACCCTTCCCCCCTTCACCCAAACAAATTTATAGCCGAGCTCCTTCTTCTTGTTTCTAGCTGCTGCATGTAGTGCCTTTTGGTCAGGTGACAGATGTTCCACCACAAATACCGGTTTCCTGTCACCGCCTATACCAAGATGGGAGGTGTTAAGCTTTTCTGCAATATTTTTGGCTTTCTTATTGAATTTTACTGTGGAAGCCAGAAATATATCTCTCGTTCTTGGAGAATTAAACTTAACGACAATGGATCTGGGGCGTTGGCTTTCGTTATTCTTTTTGGCTGTTCTAGTACAAAATTGTATGTCTTTCTCATCCAATCTGCAGTCAGTCACCGATGCAATCTGTTTTATAATGGTGCTAAGATTTTCGGACTTATGTTCTGGAACGTTTTGTATTTCTAGATTCTTAGCGCGGGAGTATTGTTCCATCTGAGAAATCCTAAAGGTAAGGTCAGTAACTGTAGTTCTTAAAGATTTGTTCTCAGACTCTAATGAACTAATGCTGTTGTAGTTCGTCTTTACGTCATTCTTTAGATCTTCTTGTTGTCTTTCAATTGACACAAGGGAATTCGATATCTGATTGAAACGATCGAGAACTTCTTTGGATCTTAGTTCAAACTGCTTCAAAATACTTGTTCTGAAACTTTCCAGAATACTTTCTAGTTCTTCTTTAATGATTTGACGAATGTTGTCAATTGTTACGTCAGACTCAGACATACGTCTACTTTGACCCCCTCTCTTTGAATTAACATATGATGAATCGTCCAGATAGCATTCGCTTGATAGTTGGTTTGTGGGTACCCTTATTGGTGTATTAGTATTGTCAGATTTTGGTATTTTACTGCGACAACCCGGACATACAAATTTAGCTTTATACTCCTCTGTCAATTCTTTCAGTGGCTTTGTAATATTAATGCAGCTTAAGTGGAATTTGTACCTACAAGAATGGCAACACAGTATATTGGTCGATGGTGTAGACTTCTCGCAACAACCAAATCTTGTTTTCGACTGTGACATAATATTCTTAATATTTAGTACTGAACGAAGCACCAATGGCAGGTAATTGAATGTTCGTCAAAGCAATTGAATAATCGATTACAGTTTTATCGATATTCGTTTACGGCCGGGTCGGTTTCTGAACGAAGTGCTAGATGTGACGTCTGTCAAAGTGACGTCCAATCAGCTGTTGGCTCGCCACTGGTGAAATAGGCCAATTGGAAAGTTTGCTGTTCTAATTAATTATACTTTCCAGTGTTTTGATTAAATTTTGAATTCTTAACTGATAAATTGCATTGAAAATTCTCACCTTCGAAGTTTCTGTTGATGAAAATGTGAGTGCGTAGCAGTGATACCGTCAACCATTGGATCACGGTAGGTTGTGGCAACGTGTTTATCTTCACATTCTATCACTTTACAGGAGATCCGTGGAGATTCACGTAGTCTTGTAGGCACCCTGATTATCACCAAGAGATCTTATCTTGTATTCCTATAATTCCTCCACAGTTTTGTTGAAAACACTTGTACTATGTATTTAGATTCAGACTCACAATTATTCCACACAATTACTTCAGATATCTTCGAATTATTATTTTATAATTAGAATTAATACTCGATCAATGTTATTGTACCAGCTGACAGCTGTCAACTTGAATGTAGTCAATGGTGCCATATACTCCTCGAAACGCGGCCTGTTCCGATTCGCGATGACCGTAGAAAACCGACATGGCTCAGAAGCGAAATGGGGCTATAGTTCCTCAGTAGGACTTGGTCTCCTCTTATAAGGAACAGAACTACCACTTTTCCGCTTCTCGCCCTCTGAGTTCTCCCTGAAGAAATTACGAAATTAAAAATGCGCTGCAGCTGTTCTAGCACTGGAGTTCCACCTGCCTTTAGGAGCTCCGTTGTATTTGATCCTCATAAGGGTCGTTTCCGTTTTTAAACTTTTCAAGAGCTCTTACAATCTCATCTAGGCTGACATCTGGCAAATCACGGTAAAGTGGCGGGTCAGAGTAGCTCTTGGATCCCCGGAGTCAGGAAAAAGTCTAAAAGGATCTCCAGCTTTGAAGAGACGACTTTCCCGTTAGATGTGGTCAACTTCGTCAGATAGCTCCGACCCAGCTTTTTAACCACCTGCCCTGCCGTTACCATGACCGCCGCCGTAGTCAGAAATAGCGGGGCGACTTTTATGTGTTTGCTATTGCAGGTTTAGCCCATAACCGCCACGATATTAAATGTCACACAAACGATCACACATTCACTTATATAAACTCTGCCCTACTTCAGTGATTGTTTCCAACAACCTATTATCGCGAAGCAATATACAATATTCATAACTTTTAGAAACGTTTTAGAATCTAACGTTTCTAAACAAGTCCGGCAAGCATCATTAATATTCCTCAACATGTCTTAGAGACCTTCTGGCCCCTTTTTTTTTGATTTACGTCGGTAACAAAATCCATTTACGCACTGTCTCCCGACCAAAGGCGGACCGAGAGAGGTGTGTGGGGCTCACCACCGGCAGACACAACCGCCAGCAGTAATACCCACTAAAAATCTTCCGACAACGCCCGCCGCTTGTTGAGAAAGAGACGGAGGCCAGTACCTGGGTTGCAGCTTCTGACACCCCGCCTGCGGCCAACGTCCCCCGGACCAAACCGGGAGGACCTCGTCAGAGAGGCGCAGTGGACGCGCCCCTCCTACCTCTCCGTGCGACCATAGCGTGTGTGGCCGACTTCCCGGAGGGTCCATGGTGAGACAGCAGGGGCCCCCTGCCCCCGCTGCCTAAGACCCTCCTGGCGCTGCTTGACGGGCCCTCCTGGCCCGCCCACTGCGCCCTCCTGGCCCGCCCACTGCTCCATCCACAGGTCCCTCTTAGTTTCCCCCCCGGTAGTCAGTACTAAGGGCACCCAGAGTCGCCAATCTCTAGGTGCTACCTTTTCCCAAGCGCCTTCTGCGCCCTTCTTTTTTCTTTTCTTTTTACGTCGGTAATAAAATGCTGTTTACGCACTGTCTCCCGGCAGACGCGACCACCGCAGTCCTACCCACTAAAAAACTTCCGACGACGCCCACCGCTGTTGAAAAATGGGCGAGGCACCAGTGCCTGGGTTTGTAGGTTCTGGTACCCCGCCCGCGGCCAACGTCCCCCGGATCAGAACCGGGGGGACCTCCTCAGGGAGGCGCGATGTCATGCGCCTCCCTACCTCTATGTGCGGCCATGGCGTAACTGGCCGACTTCTGAGGGGGTCTATGGCGAGACAGTCAGTATAGTACAGTCAAACAAATAGATCTAGATGTAGAAGACAAAGAAATCCTATTCCTATTCCTCTTGCGAAGCAAAAATTATTTCAGTGCAACGATAAAAGAGGTTTTTTCAGGGAGAATGGTTGAATATCGAAACTATTCACTTTTGCTTTCATAGCCCTACTTTTACTTTACGTCTTTGCGTATGGGTGCAGGTTCAAAGTAGGTAGCTACACCTTTCCAGTCACACAGTGCTCAAAGTGCTGGAAATACGGCCACCTAGCTCGAGCCTGTCTTAATAAACACATGGCCTGCCCCAAGTGCGGCAGTATCAGTCATGCGAACTGTGAGGCGATAATTTTTGCTTGTATTAATTGTAAAGGTGATCACATGGCGCTTGACAAATCATGTCTCGTGTTTAAAAAGAGAAGGATATCGTTACTTATGACACAGGAGAATAGTACTTATAGGAGGGCACTGGAGATATTTTTAAAGGAAAACAATATAAACAGGTCATCTTTACATGTAAAAGAAAATCAAAATACTCGTGACATCATAAACACTCCTTTCAAACCTACTTGCCGTAATAAACTAATCAACCCACCTGTTCAATACGAACAATCGTCAACCACCTAGATAGTATTTATTAAGAGAAAACGCTTAGAGTAATAAAATTACTAGCACATTGGAAAACAATGAAGAGTCAAATGGGCAGTCAGACATTATACAAAATAATATTTTTGAGTTGAATGAAAATAAGGAACATGCTCGTTCTGAAAGGGAATTAAGATATCACGCACTGTGGAAAAATTGCATGAAATTTTTTTTTAAAAACATGTTATGAGCAAAAGTTAAATAATTCTATTTATTTAATTTTGGATGAGCCAAAATCCTTTGTTGCAATACATGAGAGACAAACAACTGATAAAATTTTTTTTTTACAATTTTTGTTAATGGATGTTAATGAATGAAACAACTTGAGATTTACGAATTTATCTTTGGAACTCACAAAGTATTAAGCCTAAGTTAGTTGTCTTTGAAACTTTACTTATATAAGAAAAATGAAATACTTATATTGCTATAGTTTGTGAAACTTGGTTACAAGAGGACGAGCCGTTACGTATTAGAAATTATGATGTATATAGAAAGGACAGATGGGACTTCTATGGTGGAGTAGCAATTATAACTCATCAATCTTTAAATACTCATGGCCCTTTAATTTACATAATAACGGTATTGAAGTTTTGCAGGTAAAATCATCTGTATGCACAACACATTCCGACTGGTATATCCTTTTTTTCGAGCGTTTCACAGAAAAGTATAATAGCGGGAGATTTCAATGGACACCATACAATGTGATTGTACAAAACTGACAACAGAGGGAGCTACATAGCTGACTCATCTTTTGACCAAAGCTTTATTTGTCTCAGTGATGGTAAGTCCACGAGAATTGAATTGGTAACTAGCCTTTTGCAATAGGCTTACCTGATATAACATTTATTTCGTCAGATATAACAATTTTTGGTAAGTGGCAAGTAACTAATGAAACTTTGGGAAACGAACACCTCATATTAAACTAGTATTTAATTACCAAGATGATATAAACTTTACAAACAGGCGTAACTTTTAATTAGTTGACTGGAAAGGTTATAATGTTTCCTACTAATTCTTTTACTTTGATTTCAGCGTTGTAATATCAGCGTTCTTATGATTACTTAATTAACCAAATAAATTTTGTAGCCGACCAAATTTTCCCTGTAAAAAAAATGTCTAAACCCTAATCATAAATTTAAACCAAAATAATTTTGGAGCCCATACCTATCTCTAGCCAGTTGCGGAACGTAGACTAGTTTTGAAAAAGAAAGAACCCAACCAAAAATATTAAAAAATTTTGCAAAGTATAATAAATTACACTCCAAAAAAAATTGGAAAGTCAAGTTAAAAAGTTGGCAACAGTTTAGTAATTCTGTAGATAAAAGCACTTCTGCAGCGGATCTTTGGAAACGCATGGCTTGGATTAAGGGAATCAAACATGCACTTTGAACTTTTGCTATATCTCAAACATCAGAAAAACAAAAGACAGCGCTACTTTGTTCGCTTGCCCCAGATTATGCTGCAAAATCTATGCCCATTTTCAGTTCCGTCAATACTACATTAGAGGTAGATTTATCTCTTCATGAATTAAAAGCTTGTTTAAACAATAAGAAAAAAGATACAGCTCCTAGAAATGATAATATCACTTATTCAATGATATATAACTTGCCGGAAGTTGGTAAATCATATTTATTAAAACTATATCATTTAATATTTAATTTTGGTCACATTTCTTCTCAATTGAGAAATATACAAACCCATACCAAAAGCAGGAAATTTACAAAATTTATCGCCAAAACTTAGACCAATTTCTTTGATTTCATGCGTTTGTAAAATTTTTCATGATATGCGTTTGAAATGGTTAATTGAAAAGTCTAACTTTCTTCCGCACAATTGTTCTGGTTTTAAAAAATATCAGCCTTGTATGGATAGTTATTACTCATGTACAAATAGATCTAACTAAAAATATACCCATTGTTGCATGTTTTTGGACATTGAAAACGCGTACAACAATGTATTGGTCAAAGGAGTTGTGTGTGCACTTGATGGCTATGAAGTTGGGAAAAAAATATGTATATATTATATATTTGGGAATTCCTACCTTCAAATTATGCCAGAAACTGATGAGGAGCTTACTTTATGTAGATACACATACAGACAGAGGCTTGGCACAGAGAGATCTCATCTCTTCTTTATTGTTTAATATTGTTACAGCTAAAATAGCGAAAATGATAAATGAAGTTTTCTTGTGTCAATACGCTGATGATTTTGTATGTATGTCACAAATTGCAAGATAGTTGCAGACTGCTATTGATACTATGGGTTAACTTTTAAATGAAATAGGATTATCTTATTTAAAATAATATTTATTTAAAAAAACAAATAATTTTATAGATTCTGTATGTTTAAAGCTACATATTTACGGATGTGGCTGGATTCAGCTCTTCGGTGGTCTAAGCATAAAAGTCATAAACGAGATTTGTGAAAAACACAAAGATACTTAAATATATTGAATTCTCGTTGGGTCCGGCTGGGGTGTCCATCCAAAACATCTGAGAAGAATTTGTATCGCAATTATCCGAAGCCATTTGGACTATGGTGGTTTTCTGTACGACAATAGCACAAATAGCAGTCTATATAAATCGAATATAATTTTGAATCAGGCTCTTAAAGTTATTGGCGGCTTCATTAGGACTACACCTATTCACGTGATGGAGAGCGAGCTGTGCCTTCCTCCACTATGAATTAAACGAGAGTATTTAGGTCACAAGTTTTGCACAAAATCGCAGTCTTGGTCAAGAAACAAAACAATAGATATGTTGAAACAATTCACAGCTCTTAGTCCAGTAGGTAATATTGGAATAAAAAAAGAAAACCTTTACTGGCCTCCGTTTTTATGCAAACAAATGATGAAAAAGTTCACTCTTATCAAATTTTGGACATGTGTAATTTACCTGCCTAATATATACCAACGTCAAAACAGAAAATATTATTGAAAGTACCTTTGATTGTATTCTAGAGGCCAAAAAGAAGATAGATTAAAATTATTTAAAAATTGAAACTATAATAAAACTTTTAAAAAATTCTGATGGATGGTGGAGACTTTACACAGATGGTTCTAAGAGCTTGAATGATATTGGGGCACCTTTTTACTCCCTCACCCTTCCTAGGGTGTACCGCGAGGAGGTCTACCAACGCACACCCCTCTACCAACGCACACCCCTCTACCAATGCACACCCCCATATTATATAGTTATAGCCTACCTGCTGCACTGGTGTAGTGTAATTACCGCAAATATCACTCTTTCCCTATCTCCTTAAATACTACTTTACATTACATCACTCGCTGCTATGGAGTCCCGGATTGCTGAAAATTAAATTGAGCTGCAGAAGTTATTGGGAGTCCAAATTTGCAGAATTCGATGAAAGAATTAAGAAGATTGGGGCTGGTGCTGTTCCTGTTACCCCAGATGTTATTTCCCTATCACGTGAGTTTAGTGGTTTTAAGAATTTTGTTTTCTCAGCACGAGACAAGATAACTAAGCAACTAGAACTTCTATCTCTTACTCAGGGTAATATGGAAACCTATTTGAGACGTAAGGTGTTACTAATCCTTAGCGCCTATCTTAATAAATCGCTTATTGATGTGGTGCACTAGATTAAAACGGACAAGTTAAATTTCTATGACATCAATAAAATTAACATCAGGGTGTGTCATCGCTTTGGTTCTGCAAAAATAAAGACTCGTCCGGTTCTGGTGCGTTTTATAGATTTTGACAATATTTCATATTTTTACATTACAACAAATATTGATTTTACATTCTATAGCTGACTGCTTAAACTTGGTATTGTATTTAAGGCTGATGAATCTTAATGACAGTTATTTCTCCTGCTCTTCTTCTTCGGTTAGCTTTGTGAGTGCGAATGGAGATTCTGAGGACGGGTCAATTCTCCACGATCAGATTTTCTCTCTTTTCCTCGGGTCTCGTAACTGCTTGAATCTAGCGCACATTAATGCGCAGAGCATACTTGCGCATTACTCTGAGTTGTTAGCGTCATTCAGTAGTGATGATTTGGATGCTCTGCTTGTTTTCGAATCTTCTTTTTTCAATTTGCTTTGCCCGGGTTTGTTCTTATACGCAATGATCGTACTGGAAAGGGTGGTGGTGGTGGAGTTGCTATCTACATGCGCGCTGATATCCCTTCTGTGGTCGCCTGCTTCTCCCCTTCACCATAATCTCAATCTGCTGAGTATTTGTTTGTTAAAGTTACATTGCGCCATACAAAAATATTCCAAGCTGCCTTGTATTGCCCAAATCTAAACATTGACTATTTCGATGACTTAGAAAGGGTTTGTAGCAATTATTGCCCATTTTATGCTAATGTGATTATAATGGGTGATTTCAGTACGTGTATCCTTAAAGACCTAAGGAGCCCAAGCCAACCTCACCTGCAAGTGGTGCACCTGCCGATTAACGGACAAGGCTCTGGCGAACATACCAGTGCCCGGTAAGCGGCAATAGGCTCGCCACCTATTACGTGGGACCAACTATATAATTGGCAAAGTGTGAGCGTATAAACGTATCTGCATAAAGATAAAAACTCTTCCCGTTTTCAGCACCTTCGAATGTACAGTAATTTTTCTGTGGATAATGCTGCCTCAGCTTTAGCAACACTAAATAAAGACCTTTGTCGTATAAGTGGGTGGGCTGTGGCGAATGCTCTTGCTTTGAACGCTGGCAAATCTCAGGCTATTATTATTGGTAGCAGGCACTTAACATCCTCTTAATTCCTGCAGCAACTACATTCTGTGTCTTTGAACGGCACTTCAATACCGTACTCTAGTGAGGTCAAAACTTGGGAATCCTCTTAGATACCACCTGATTTTTTTCCTCAAAAAATAATGCTTAATGAGCACACGAAAATCACTTCTCTCCATTTTCTCCTCAAATTACTCGATAATCTGCTATCATAGCTGTCGAAAACAAAATAAATGATGCACCTTGTTGAAAATTTGACAGGAGTCAACTGACAGATGCCTGTTTACCATAAGCAGTGTTGCCCTTTTATTAAGAGGCGGAAAATTCAAAAAGTCACGAACTTATTGACCCGCCCTCGTATATATATAAAGCCTTCGACCGTGTCCCTCGCGTTACGATCTGGTGGGCGCTTTGGTACAAAAGGATGTCAGAAGCCTATATTGACAGATCATTTGTCTTTCAGGTCAGATCTCATCCAGATCTGCTTTGGCTGGCTTCCCGGCGGACGCAAAAATTGTGCCCATACTTGTACCCGTTGTATATCAAGTCTAATGTATTGACCGGATAGGAAACGTGATGTTAGTGTAAAGCCCTCAAATGTAATGTGTCAAATGTTGCAAAACTGGCTAATATCTTGTCGTCCGAAATTCCTCAGTGTCTCAAGATGTAACTCTCGTCTCTTTGACCAGTGTGTGTTGCCAGCGATAACGTACTGTATTATTGACACGTTATGCCCAACTATGGGCCTCATGATAATGTGCGCAACGAAGAGAGCCATGCTCGGTTAGACCCCACGTTATAGAATCAGAAATGAGGAAATCCTAGGAGAACTGGAGTGACCGACATAGCAAGGCAAATTTTTGAAGTGACCGCGATACGGCAAACTTTATAGGGGATGGGTTCCCACCCGTTCCATTCCTAAGCTCATAAGTAATTAATCAACAATGAATAATCGCAACCAAAACATGTTTAGGTTACTACGAGTGCAACACTTACCGGCCCAACGTACAAACGAGGTCTTTATCAAAAAGGCTCATAGACGTGCCGTTGAGGGCGGAGCCCGCTTTAGTGTTTTAGACTTGATTTCGTTCTAGTAAATCCCAGACGATTTTACTATTGCAAATCATTCGTATGCGCATTTTATAGTTTGAGCAACGTTAATAGGGTTTTCTTATGAAAAGCCAAGAAAGCTTTGTGACACAAAGCAGGGTACAATCGTGACTCCTACCGGAGAGAGAAAATTACTTAAAGAGAAAATTCGCTAAATGTCTCTTATCGAAAATATATTCTTACTACTTTTCGTAATTTAGTGCGACTGTAAATGCTAATTATGTGAGCAATCTACTTTAATTAATGATACAACAAGTTACCTGATTTAAGTAATTATTCAGTTTATCAGCTTGTCGCAAATTTTAAATAGAAGATTTGCACTAATCCTGTTAAATTAATATTTAATTTTGTAAAACAAATACTCACGAGGGCGGTATTCCTCCAACGAAGACGTCAGAGTTGGAGTTGAATTTCCCGAACGCAAACTCCTTGCCGCGCGATGTTTTACTCTGCGTCGCGCTATCAACCGCCAGAGACGTGTGCTCGTCACGACGCGCCACCTAACGAGGTTATTTTATATTACAGAAAGTTGATATAAAACCTGTTAAAGAAATTATTGATTGATTTGTCATAATATGTAATAAATTATACAACAAAGTTCCTGTATGTGATGTGTTTGAGAACTAAGAACCTACGGTAGCTCGCATATAAATTAGAGCTTTTCGCTTGCGATAGAATAGTAAAAGTCAATTTGAATGTTAAATTATTTATAGTAGTCTGTTCAAAATATATATTTGGGGTTGCGCTTATCAGAGAACGCAAAATAACTAATTAGATATGAAAGGGGTTGCAACGTTTGTTCCACGACTACCATGATCAAATAAAATCTTAGTTGCAAATAAAATTATCTACTCTTGTCCAATAATTATATATAAAACTAGCGACCCGCCCCGGCTTCGCACGGGCGCAATGCTTATGTAAATATACCTACTACAAAATGTCCTTAAGCACAACGTTCATAGCTTTTTATCAGTTTTGCCATGTGAAAAACACTCAACGCTCAAATCCAATCCTGCAACGTTAAAAGTTTGGCCCTGCGATTTATTAATGGTCATTGCAAAAGATATCTTTAGCGGAAATTGTAGGCGTTTAAATTGTAACGGTAAATCCGATGGTATCAGAGGAATTCGGGGAATGATACATCTTCTCCGGTACCACATCCGGTGAGTATTGTGCACTCTATTATGAAAGTTTTTAATAATTTTACCAGCAAACGTGTGCCATTGCAAAGCTTAGGAGGATTCAGGTTTCTTAATAAAATTCATATTTTATTCGCTGGAGAGCTCCGATAAACGCGTTCGATAGCTGCAATTCATGAAGTGCTGTAGGGCGAAGTGCGGCCATCAACGCGCTATTCATAGGCACTACCACGCGCCTACCTCGCGTTTACCGACCCCCGGCCGGCCGCGGGTCGGTATCGCCGGGGCGCCGCAACTACTACGTCCCTACATTTTAAATTTGTAATATCTTCGGAAATATTCACTTAAATTATATGCTGTAAAAAGCATATTGATCTATAATAAATGCACAATTTATTTAAGGTATTTACTTGAATAACGATTAATGCTGTATTGTTTGAAATCACTTCGTAAATAACCATTCTTTAGTAAAGGATAAAAAATGGTTATGTTAGGTTATCCCTAAGAGATAGACATATACCATCGCGGACTTTTTTGTTGAACTTTTTAAGGTGGACAATACTGTAGTACATTATAAAGCGATTGCATAGCTTCTATCGCGGGCCTTGAGCGTGGAGACCGAATCCAGAAATTCCGTAACGAAAAATAAACCTAACACCTCCCACTCCGACCGGCACAGCAGTGATACTTTATAGTTTTTCCATCTATCGATAAATAGCAGAAATTTTAATGACTTTTTGAAATATCACGCTTGTCTCTTTAGTTCAGCAACCGGCCTTCAGGTGACATTGGTTGTATCGGCGTTACTGTTTTTCTTTTATGTATAGGTAATACACATTAATGCCGCGCAGAGAAAGTATATATGATATTATATCTATATAAATGTACATAAAAATAAATAATTATAATTGCATAAGTTGATAAAAAATGCTATGCAATAGCTTTACCGCGGCAGTCTCCGAGTGCCACACGTCTTTTTTTGGTCTGTTTCGTAGGGTTCAGCCAGAGTTTTTGCAATATAAGCGCAAAAAACGTGTTTATTTACTACATTGATTTATACTATGTAGTGAAGTTATACCTCAGTAAAAAAATAATGAAACGTTTTCGATATAACTTAATATTTAGTAACATTTTTTATAATAATTAAAAAATATAATAAATAATGTTACTTAAAACAATATCTACAAAAATGGTATTATATCATTTTATCGTAAAATTTTACGAAAATAACGTTATGTGAATGAATATTTGTGCTGTGCTTATTAATTTGTTTATTTATTTACGATTCTAATTTACTGGACAAAAGTAGTAGATAATTTTTGTAAGACCTACAGATAATCCGTAAAATTTTGTATCCCTTTTTCAAGATGGAGGCCGTGGGACAAAGACCTCAGTGCCACAAACTTGTATGTAACTTTCCACTAACCTTTCTAATATCTTAAAAATAAAATTGCGTCCATTGAAAAAAGCATGCTAAGCCCCAAAAAAATGTATATTTTAATGGACTAGGACGTATGATAATTTACCGCCAAAAGATAGCAAGCTTTTAACATGAATAACAATATTTTGTTATTTTATTTGTTAGGCACACCAACAGCATCAATGTTTTACAATCACAAAAGTAGACATAACACAAACCAACATAACTGCCTGTTATAGATATGCGCAGCAATTTATATTACATCGCATATTAAATACTTAGCTGCTTAAATAATATTATTCAAATGAATACTTAATTCTTCCTCGTTCCACTAACTATCAAGATAAACACCAGATATAAGGCTAAGGGTTTTTCATGACTCTATTTATTATCTCACGTAAATTATTACAAAAAAAATATGTTAGTTTGTTAGTTACATAATATATAATAACGAAGAATTAACCGAACAATGGTTAAACCATATCAAATCAGTAAATAGAGTAATTTTTGACGTATAAAATCTTTACTTGGATTAATTATAAAAAGTATCATATTAGAAGAACGTTTCGTGACTCGCTTTGCGAGACCAGTTGGTCGGTAAGGATCACCGAAGTTGAGCAAATAAAGCAGCCCTTGGATAATTAACCGTTTTTGAGCCATTTGACGAGCGCTTTTAAGGGTATTAGGTGGCTATTTATACAACCACACACACACACCTGCTTCAGTCAATCCGCATTGTGTCCGAATGGCAGAGTATAAACTAAATTCAATTGGTATTAATAGGCTTTATTAGGCAAAAAGATATTAATAGGCAGCGATGATGATGAACAGTTTAATAATGACATGATCTATGCTCACCTGAACTTTATGCCAGTGGCCATCGTTTAGATTACTGCCGACGGTTATTATTTGCGCTCCGCCGCCCAAATTATACCGTAAGCGCAACGCACCATTCACGAGCTTCAGCTCAAAGAAATCGTATGTGCCGCCGTCATCGGTGTACAGAAGCAGACCGTTCTGTTGGTCCGTTTTGAATTCCATTTCCAACGTGCCGTTCAGTCCGACATTCCATTTTCGAAATTGGGAGTAAGGGTTTTGTTTGTCAAGAACAAAGGCTAGGTTCTTGTGAAAAATCAGCGAGAGCAGGCAGAGCAGCAGGTACCGCATGGTGGACACCTCGACCAAGGTCATCACGAACACTGGATGCCACTAAACGACGCCTGGCGAGTCACACCTTTTCCGTTTCATTTCTTGTTTATCTAGAACAAAATGCCAATTATAATTAAATCAGGTTGAGAATATTTTCAAAAATTTATGTCGTTATATTCTATTGGATAAAGAACCTTTAATAATAACTTTTTTTTAAATATTGAACATGAATTTTTATCTAAGAAAATACTAACTGTGGTCACAAAATACACACATTTATGCTAAATGAGTTGTAGACCTGACATAGGGAAAAGAAGTAGACCGAGAAATGTTTGTTTACGATGAGGATGAAGATGACTGTTTTTTTTTCTTTGTTCGGGAAAGTAACATCTGGCAGGCTATATTTGCAAAAAAAAATATTATCTTACGCCATTATGACCGACTTTATTTACGTATTGTGAGACCTAACCAGAAAATTACTTTGAAACAAACATAAACCTCAATTTGTGTCTCAACCTGGTCATCTCATCTACTTTATTTCGCTCGAAAAAAGCCAAGTCATCCCCCTCGCGGTGCGACTTGAAAACTTGGCACCAGTCACGAACCGGTATTTACTTTGCCGACCGCTTTTTAACAGGACTTCAGCATTTTTCCTAGCATGACGTTGATTTAAGGGGGAAACGAATAAAATTAAAAGTTAATTATCTAAACTTTCGCATGAATTCTACTTTAAATAAAATATACTTTATTGTTTTTTTTTTATATGTAACTCCTTGAAAGGAATGTATCAAATTAATATAATTTAGACATGTATCTATTTTTCATGTTGGTTAAAAATTTTACCACGGCACTTGTTGTGTGACACGTGGGCGATCATTAAACTGTAAAAAAAGAAAAAGATAAAAGAAAAAGATAAGTATGACATCGATGTTAATAAAGTAGAAAATATTGCTTATCCATGATATATTTGGATGTCCTACTGAGACACGTTCGACGTTTATATTTCTAATATGATTTAAGCGGTAGGCCTCCAGTCTTTGGGTTGCAAAGGTGACTCTGTGTAACAACTAAAATTCTGCCAAATCTGGTTAGACACATGAAAAGACCCTGGGCCCGACGCTTAAGTCTACTACGGGCACAACTGAAAAAATACTAGGATGATGATGATTTTGTTTATGAAGAGCTCATAGCTCCGCGGAGTGGTCGGAAACGATCTGCAAAGTAAATCACAGTTTCCAGGAGTCCTTGGATGAGTCACTATTTGTGTGGCATTTAATATCTAGCGCTTCCGTGCACTGTATGTGAAATTCGTTAGGGCCTTATTAGGCGGCTCGAAAAATTCTAACTGGTGGACGGCTAATCTGCACTGGGCCCGCGTGGTAGAATAGACCTCAAACCCTTTAAGGGGACGGTAGATGTCGCTGACTTTCAGAAGCCTAGAAAGACGTCTCCGCGCTTGTGGCAGAGGTAATTCCAGATGGATTTCGTGCCTCGATTGCATATAAACAAAATTCATTTATTCATCAAAAATAAAGCAATTGGCAAAATCAACTAAACGGTCTCTTCAGTATCTAATCTACTAAAAACCTGGAGTCATTAAAAATACTTGCCTTGTCATTAAAAGCTATTAATCGCTTAGAAGTAAAATGGCCGAAAGAAAAAGACAAGAAGCAACTTTATATATGTAATATTGAGAAACTAAACGGGTTATTTTATTTTTATCCACTCGTTCTCATGTGTTATATGATCTAGATTAATGTCTATTTTTTTCCTTACAAGATGAAGATCACATAACTCCCCACCTTAACCTTGTTTGTGAGAGCAAGAGCCCTTGCTTAGTAGTGGAACATGCATAGGCTAATAAGGCGATGGTTTTGCTTTACCATCAGGCAGATTCCGTCATAAGTGACCTCTACCTGCAGCTCCAGTTGCCAACCTTTGGTTGCAGTGATGTAGAGTAATTCTATAAGCAAAAATCATCTCAAATAAAAAATACTAGCTGATCCGGCAAACGTTGTTCTGCCATTCTATAATGTTTATATAATAAATGTTCACACAAAAAAATACTGGTTTTAGTATTAGATTTAGATTGAAAATTAAGGGCAGGAGGGTGAAAGTCATACTGCAATTTCATGACTAGTTTTTTTTCTATAACGTATTTGTTACAGACGTCATCGAAGACACTTTAAAAAAAAATTTATGACAGGTAGTACCCCGACTTGTCTAATCAATACTTAATTAATTAACTAACGATCAGTGCAGTCACTTCTAAAATCATACCTAGCTAGCAGGGGTCCTGAACACAAACCAGTAGTAGATAAGACTACTAAGGCATATTTCTTAAGGTCCAAACATTTTGGTGGTATAATTTTTTTTTAAGGTTGTGTCTTGATGTGAATGGTATAATAAAAGTTAATCAAAAGTAATGAAATTGAAAATAGCCCTTTACATATTTTCATTGGCAAAATTGACGTGAGGCGATGGTTCTATTAAATATCTAAGAGAAAACTTCTTCACCCGATCCAATATATTTTTATTATACTTTGACAAACGTGAGATGACTCGAATGTACTCGATATTTTGTATCAAAATTCCTGGCTGAGACCACGCCTGTCTCACTATGTAGAAAAATGTAAGCAAATTTGAAGAAGACATTAAGATGCTATCTAGATGAATTGTTGCACGCCCATATTGTCTTTTGTATTGTCATTTAATGTAACATTACACTCTCCAAGAAATTACATTTCTCATCATGTATATACGTGTACGTAATTATTGAAGCATATAAAACAATTACTTATCAAAACGACACCTAAGTTCGTGAACCGAAAAAAATTATTCTTAGAATAAATTACTTACTGTTTGATAAATACATCATCATCGTTATATCACCTTTATAAAGTTGACTGCTGAATATTCATCATCATCATCAGCCTATACTAGTCCACTGCTGGACATAGGCCTTCCCCAAATCGCGCCATTTTCCCCTGTCTTCGGCTTGCCGCATCCAGCATCTGCCAGCGACCGCTCGCAAATCGTCACCCCACCTGGCGATTGGACGTCCTACACTACGTTTGCCAAGTCACGGTCTCCACTCAAGAACTCGTTTACCCCATCGGTTGTCGGTTCTTCGACAGATATGGCCAGCCCACTGCCACTTCAGCTTGCTAATCCTGTATGCTTTGTCGGTGACTTTGGTCCTCTGTCGGATAATATCATTTCTGATTTTATCTCTCAGAGAGACTCCGAGCATAGCACGCTCCATAGCTCGCTGAGCGACCTTGAACTGGTGAATTAGTCTTACTGTGAGCCGCGCTTCGGCACCGTAGGTCATACCAGGTAGGACGCACTGTTTGAAAACTTTCGGTATCAAACATTGTGGTATAGGTGACGAGAAGACTCGACGGACTCCCACAGTGAAGGAAAGAGCTGAAGAGGTTCTGCAGCTCCAGAAGTATCGGAGCTCCTCCAGCCTTCAGAAGCTCTGAAGTAATTCCGTCCTCACCAGGGGCTTTTCCATTTTTTTGTCTCAGAGCCAGTACGATCTCGTCTTGGTCAATGTCTGGCAGTTCGTCGGTGTAGTGGCGTATCAGGGTGGCTCGAGAATCATGGTTTTCACGCTGAGGACAAAGAGCATGTGCGGCGTATAACCGGCGGTAGAAATCCTCAATCTCGGCAAAGACCTCCGACCTCGTCAAGGCGGTTCTACCCTCGTGCGTCGTCAGCTTCGTCAGGTGGCTCCTTCCAAGCTGCTGAGTGAATACTTTGGACCCTCGGTTTCGCTCTATCGCCTCTTCAATGAGGCGAGTATTAAAGCTCCGAAGGTCTGGCCGTACCATCTTCGCAATGCGCTTGTTTAGGTCTGACCTTTCTGACGAAGTGAGCTGGGTGGTTTCCCGCCTTGCTGTCATCAGTCTTAGGTTCACCCATCCAAGGACTGACCTCTGTAAACTCAGCTGTACTTCGGTGATCGTTTCCGACCACCAAGCACCGCAGAGCTACGAAGCTACTAAGATAAAAATAAGAAAAACATTTCGCACAAATAATCGGCGATTTTTAAAAATTGAGGTATAAGACCATTAAGATTTCTTTAATATACCTTACAAATATTAAAAATCCAATTTCTAAGTAATTTTACATTCAAAATAAAAAATACCTGCTCCGAGGGGTTCCCTAAAATTTTGGTGATTTAGTGAAGTAGGTGGAATTGTAATTGCTGTAAATCATTCGACTTCAATAACAATTTAAATTCTTTTTAGTTCTTTAGTTTTTCATAACGGAGGTGAGGTTTGCACAAGGCATACATTTACGTCATGTTTACACCGGCATAGCCATTGGACCGTCGCTTTGTACGAATATTTGGCAGAAGTAAGAAGACCCTTTTAACCGATTAACCACATACTTAGGAGCCAGTGCAGGTATACTGACCTTCACGCACTATTGGAAATCAATTATTTATTTTGTATGTATGCCGTATGGTACCGGCCTAGAATAATGCCAACCCCTCTCATTTCACGGGGAGTCGTAAGAGAACGTCGAACAAGAGAACTACACTCTTGTTCGACGTTCAACTACATGTGATAGTCGTTAAGCCATTTTCTAACAAGCCGCCTATCGCTTCTGGATCTGAGCACAATGCTCGAAGACCTCGATAGAGCTTCCCAAAGGGTAGGTATCAAATTAAACATAGACAAGACGAAAATTATGTCGAATGTCCATGGTGTGCCTACCCCAATCATTGTTGTAGGCTCGTCTCTTGAAGTTGTCCACGAGTAACCTGGGTGTACCTGGGACAAAAAGTCCAAACGGGTAGGTCCTGTTTCGAAAGAGGTCAATCGTCGAACCCAGTTTGGTTGGGCTGGATTCTGAAACGTTCGTTTTGGAAACTGCGCAATATCTTCTCGTCAAAAATACCTCAGTGTTTAAAGACGAAAGTTTTTGACCAGTGTGTGTTGCCAGTTATTACGTACGGTACTGAGACATGGTGCCTGACTATGGGCCTCATTAGAAAGCTCAAAGTCGCTCAGCGTGCAATGGAGAGAGTTATGCTCAGAGTGTCCTACGTGATCGAATTAGAAATGAGGAAATCCATAGGACTGGAGTGACCGATATAGCGAGGCGAGTTTGCAGGCTAAAGTGGCAATGGGCTCGACAAAGCTCGAAGAACCGTTGCCCGATGGGGCGTTAAGGTTCTCCAATAGCGACCGCGAACCGGCAAACGTAATAGAGGACGGCCTCTTACGGATGCAAGCGACTCATGATCACTCAATGTGGAAATCTATTGGGATGGCCCATATTCAGCAGTGGACGTCATATGGCTGAGATGATGATGCCTAAAATAGAAAATAAATGTATGGACGGCGCGTATCACCCGCCCGTTCACTGTCAAGTGCGTAAGGAGTAAGAAGAAGAATAATTTGACAAATATAATGCTTTTTGGATTGTTGATCACTTCTGACTTCGTTCTAATTTTTGTCAAGCCCCATTGACAGTTCGCGTCCACTGAATACACTAACATAAAGGTGAAGTGTAACCAACTCAACTTTATGAATGTTTTGAAAGCACGCGAACTTTTGGCCGAAGTTGATGCATTTTAATTCAAAGCTACATTTGAAATATTCCTAAATTCACTGAAGACAAAGTAGTGTCAATGAATGAATTAATGAATACTTTATAGTGCAACCAAAAAAATATTAAGAATGAACAATAAACCATAGTTAACAGCAACTTTTCTAGGCAATCATGGGACAGGCTTCTGTCTAAGTCTAGTCAAGAGATATATACACATGTGGTAGCGCAATAGAGTGCTTCAATTAACATTAAATACACACATACACTCGGCGTCAAAAAAGTCTCGGTCGATCGGTCCTTGCAGAAAAGACACACTGGTCTCGTCTGAGAAGTGAACAGCACTCTACTGCTCAAAGCTCCAATCGACTTGGTCACGAGCAAACTGAAAGCGGGCTCGCCGATGCGCTGCAGTAAATTTTGGACCCATAGCAGCTCTGTGGGCCGCTATCTTCTTCTCCTTCAGACTTCTTCTAACCGTAGAGACGCTGACAGTGCGTCTGCGAACTGCCTGGAGCTGCTGTTGCAACTCATCGTTGGAGAAGCGATTTATTAAAGAATTCAACACCAGGAACCGGTCGTCTCTTTTCGAAGTGCAGCGACGTCGATCAGACCCATATCTGCAGATGTAGCCACCGGTCTCTATTAAGCGCTGGTACACTCTTCAAACCGGAAAACGGATCAAGTTCAGTTCATCAGCTGTGGTATACATCTTCACATTTTTTTTCTTCTGTAAAATCAGTGCGTGTGTCCTCTTCAACGGTTGAATATTTGACCCACATTGACCCCGGGTTGACAATTTAATACCCACAAAGGAAGCGCAAATTGCGACTCTTACAGGTAACAAATTTGCATCAAATTTTTATAATAATTTATTTATGGCATTAGGTTTTGTTTCTTTTTATAAAAGTAATGTTTTTCATTAAGCTAATTGAATAATCATTGAAATAAAATCATAATTGGTGCGGCTACATGTACATATTAAGTGTTAATGACAGTTGAAAATGATTTTCGCAGAGGTGCGATTTTTTTGACGCCGAGTGTATATTCAAACATATCATTATATCAATATTGACAAATGAATTAAATAAATCCCGAGAAATACTTATACATTTCGAAATAATGGAGGAACATAATAAAATTAAAATGTAAGAAAAAAGGATAGCTATTCCGAAGGCTATTCACAAATTTCCTTCAAATTTTATTTGACGCTTTAGGGTGAAACAGATTAACGTAATAAAGAGATAGGAAGCACAATGCAGGTATGATAAGACTCCCTTAAAATCCATGTCAACACAGGAGACCACCCAGCAGCGCATCTGAGCAGCACAATCGCCAGAACACCATCCTAATCGCTCGCGTCCACTTCTGCACGTTCCGTAAATTAGGTCTATCTCATTTTAAGTAATAGTAGTATTTCACAATAGTAGTGCTAATTAAACTACCAGTACGAGGAGTTAAACCAACCTTATTTTAACCCTGCATATATTTTGCCATTATGGCTCTAAACTATTTAAATAAACCTTATTAGGTATTTAAAGCTTAAACAGTATATTTAAATGTAAGTGCTGTACAAAAGTTCCCAGTCAGAAAAGAATGCTTAATTGGAATAGTAACCGCAGTGCGAGATCCAACACGGTCCTCGGAATTCCCAGGAATGCAATAGCTAGCTGCTCACACAAGACTCGACAGGGGAATTCTTGATTGTACCAAAAATACATTTGGTGAACAAACAAATTTCTCAGTTTCTATTCGTTCTATTTGGACTAAATGTTTTTTTTTACTTTCAATTTAACTCACGTAAAAGTATCATCTTACAAATTTTGTTCATTTATAATCGACAATCAAACGTTTAGAAACTATTTGTACTTTAAAGCTGTAATTTAGGGTTAAAGATGGAAACTATTCTAGAATGATTTTTTTATTTTGTTTTTGTTCTTTTTTTCCTCGTCTATCCCCATAACGAACTCCCTACTTAGTAGTAGGGAAGTCCTAGGTAGTCCTAGGGGTACTGCAAACGAAGTAGACTTCCCTTTGCGGAAGCCATTTTGTTCATGCCTTAAGACATTATGTTTTTCCAAGAAGTTATAGACTCTTGAATGAATTGCCGTTTCAAATACTTTTGCTAATATATTTAATTACACAGACAAATTAAATAATCTATAATTATTTAATTTGTCTGTGTTATCTTTTTGTGTACAGTCTTAATAATGGACATCTTCAACATTTCTGGAAATACCCCTTGGGCAAAGGACAGATTTACCAGAAAAGACAATATAACAGCAAGTACAATAGCACAATACTTAAAAGGATTATAGGTGAATATGTTATTATGTGTAATATTATTAATATAGTTATTACTAATTTTAGGATTATCATAAGATTTTATTAAATTCCATGTCGATTTACAAATATTTTTATTATTCTTTAATTGTGTTTCACTGTCTAATTTACGTGATTTCATAATACATCTTTTTAGCAAAATGTGATATTTTTTGTATTGATTTTTGTTGTACCGGTTTTGTGTAGCATAGTACTTAAAACGCAATTTTCGCTTTGTGGCACATGATTTTCTTATTCCATTGGTGAGCCACTTATTTCCGCTGGATTTTATGTTTATTTTTATTTTTCATATAAGAAAACATAAAATTAAGTTTCGTGAAATTCTTCGAATCACTTATTTAAGTCCGAAGCTTTGTATACCTCAACCCAAGAGCAACTAGAAATGGCTTGGGCAATTTATTTATATTCTCCAAACTGTAATCTCTTCTTTATTTAAACCATTCTGTATATTGTTTTGGCTTATTTAGTATTGGGATACTACTCTTAGTATCCCAATCAAATTTTCTCATGAAACGCTACAGTTCATGAGAAAATTTATTCTTTTTGCAATGTCAACAATATAGATATCAGAAAATAAATCAGTATTTATGTATGTACAGTTTTTAAAATGTTTACAAAAATTAATAAAATAAATATTTCTGACACTTATACCAATTATTTGGTTCCAAGATAAGTATCATTAATAATTTGTGTTATGGAAACTAAATAACGGTTAAACAAAGCAAAGATTTATAATATTATCTTATTTATATATTAACAGACTTATAAATGTATTTTTTTAAATACTTAATATTATGACTTGATAATCTTTTGATTCGTTTAATACAATAGATAATTCAATTAATACTTTCGTAGGCTTACAATTATTTTCGCCTCTACACAAGATTATTCTGTCTTTTTCTTTTATATTTACAACCACTTAAAATGTCTTCTGCTAATGCAAATGGCTTTATAACCGCTGATGTGCTATAATTTTCATATTTACTATTTCTTCTGGAATCGGCTAACTGCACTGCTAGTCCAGAGCACTGTTGTGTACCAAATATTTTTATATTTTTCAGCTGAGAAGACTGAGAACTAATCGTCGTTAAAATTGCTGGCTTTTCCAAAGCTTGCATTACGTCATTGCCGATGGGCAAGTTTAAGGACGGATTATTGCATTTCTTATCTTATCTTATAGCGGGGGCCACAGACTAACCGTGGCGCACTTTGACCCTTATGCCGGATCTTTTGTGCATCCCCTTGCCTATCACTCCAAATCTCCAAATATTGTTACCAT
The DNA here is from genome assembly GCA_949126915.1 of Musotima nitidalis. Lineage (NCBI taxonomy): Eukaryota > Metazoa > Arthropoda > Insecta > Lepidoptera > Crambidae > Musotima > Musotima nitidalis. Next base: position 1,988,719 of record OX421431.1, read on the forward strand.
CATCTTTATGACAGTCTTTGCAGATTGGAGCCCATAGTCCCTTGGTTGTGGGTAGGCCACCCCCAGGAGACTCATTCGGCAAGCAGCCAACGAGTCACAGGTACACAGCAGGTGTTCCACAGACTCCTCTTCGTCCCCACATCTTATTATTGCATTTACTTATATCAGAGTACGTATTTTGGGTCTGTGGTGTGTTCTCTCTATTTATACTGGCGCACTGCATACTTGCAAAGGCGAGACCATATCAGAAAATTCAAAATTTAAGTTTGTCAAATGGTTAGTTTTTTAAACGTTGTTTGTAAAATTATCTTTTACCATTCGTTTTTGTCATATAATAGTAAACCTCTTAGGAGACACCATAGCCAGTGCGGCGAGACAAATTATTCAGATTTATATGGTTTGTATGATTTATTAATGGTGGTACTTTTTAATTATTTTAATGTTTTCGTGCCAATTTTTTGCTATAAGTTTTGTTATATAGTACATACGTACATAATATATACGTACATAATATATACGTACATAATCATCGTGGTCTGACAGACCCATTTAATGATTTTTACCAGTGGCCGTCGGGACATTACTAATTATTTGATCGATGCAGGACTGTTTCCGCGTTGGAGTGGTTATGTGAATAGTAGTGCCGTACATTTCATTAATTCCTATATTTTTTTTTTAATATCGTTTTCTTTTAATAAATTTATGTTTAAATCTCCAGCAAATATTTTTTTCATCTTTTTTCTATATCCGAATTTTGATAAAAGATGTTCTAGAATGGTGTAGAAAAATGCGAGGATTTGAACTTGGAGTACGGTAAATGCATATAATAATGCACTATAACTGCACTTTAACCGCAGCACTCAAAATCATTTTCAAGTGCCAAGACATTTAAAATAAGAAAACTTTCTTAACATTAAAATTGTCTTTGCATAAAACACAGTCTGCTCCACGTCGTCTTTAGGTCTAGAGTAAAAATCGGAAACAAAAAGATTTTATTTATTTAAACTTTATCGCACAAATTAAAATTAAAATTAAAATGTACAAAAGGCGAACTTAATGCTGCAAGGCATTCTCTACCAGTTAACCATTGGGTTAGCAGAAAAGTATGAGGCAGTACAAATAAAAAAACATATAAACTTACATAGAATTAAATATGTGTTATTAATAAACTACCTTCCTACCTATACACAAAACTAATAGTAATTATGATATGTAGACTCAATCAGAAGATAACTCCTCAAGAAAGTATTTTTTAAGCAACACCAACCCTTTAAAAGTAGGTTTGCTTTCTGCCAACCTAATATCAATAGGGATATCAATATAGATCTTTGATATGAAGATTCTTTTCTTCACCTGACTTTAGAAAAGTTTCACTGAGGCATATAACCTCTATATTTGGACCCAGTCGAGCCATATCATCCAGAGTTATTTGAAATATTTTTACTTTACTTAATATTCCTATGTTTTGGTGACATATTACTAGGGTGTCCATGTCTCGGAAAAACACATTCTACCATTCGAGTCCATCAAAGAAAAATCATATTCCTGAATAGCGCACTCGTTTTAGGGTTTTTCAAGCTTTTACCAACGAATTTATAAGGGACTCTACGGAAATAGTCCAGTAACGAAGTCTTTATTTTAGATTTAGTTGCTTTTCTATTATTCAATATAGCAAGAGCTTAGCTCACTTAATCCTTTTTTTAAGAATGGAAATGTTTGTTTTCTTGAATTAGTCTTATTTTTATAAAATGGTAAAATTTTTTCGTCATAATCGCTACAGTTCATGAGAAAATTTATTCTTTTTAATGTTTTCGTGCCAATTTTTTGCTATAAGTTTTGTTATATAGTACATACGTACATAATATACGCACACATAAAGCCAGTTATATTGGTTTCCCACGTAACAGAAGGCTTTCAGCTTACCGGGAACTTTTAACTCCTCTTTACAATATAACGATTACTTACATACATTGTCTATGTAATTTTAAAATTTTATTAGTTCTGTCTCCCTTTTTTTTTTCAAATCTTGTGACTGCAGAACACAATTGTTTTAATATTATGTATTTTAATTGTGACTGGCGGGAGAAAAAACCAACCTTGACGATTTTCTTGCCCGTTCTTTTACGATCAAGCTCCCGCCCGCAGTGAATGGGCGCGTTAGTTTATAAGTATGACATTCATAAGAGCTCTATTGAGCCAAACTTGAATAAATGATTTTTTTTAATTTTTTTATGTTCGCCAGAGCCTCGTCCGTTGATCGGCAGGTGCACCACTTGCAGGTGAGGTTGGCTAGGGCTCGTTAGATCTTGGTAGGAACCCTATACACCCTCCCCTCACCCTTGTTATAACTATATAACTTATACTAATACGTCGTTGTAACTATCAAAATACAGATAAGAAAAATCACTATCAAGTGTAGCATAAAATCAAGATACAGTGCAACCTTAATGTAAAGAAAAACATGAAAACTCCTCGATTAAAGAAATTCTCCGTAATCGCCTTCTTGCTCTATAGCACACATTATATAATGGTTACGACTTAAAATCTATATATCAGCCGTAACCATAATTTTAAAATGTGTAAATAGAGCTTCCCAAGAGGTTTCCCAACCCCAAACAGAGGTGTCTTTTTAACAGATTCAATTTTACACATATTATTCAAATATTTGCAGTGATCAGTTGTATTATTTGAAGTCTGTGTCAGTTATTGTTACTCTGAATTAATAATAATATGTCAGTAATTTTTTTCATATTAAAATAATTATACAAAATTATTTGGGCATAAGTACAAACAACAAAAGTGGCCTTTTTATAAACTAATTTAAATCCATCCGGCATGTGACATATAGAACCTTAAAACATAATCCTAAGATGTAGATATAACCACTTCAAACACCCACGCTACTCTCAAAACATCTTATATTATATATATGTCAGTAAAATAAAGCCACCTACATAAATAAATTCGAATCCACGAAACAGATTTTATTCTGTTTAGGTTTAGGTGTTTGAATTCATTAAGTAAAATATGAAGCTGATTGTTATTAATAAAGTCCAAATTAATCCTGCCTCTGATTTTATACTGTAGGACATACGGACAAAGTTTTTTTTTTTACAATATAATATCAAAACAAATCGCCTTTCCTTTTTAAATATGAAATATCGGTGTCAGACAATGTAAGCGGAATGAGATTCTTATATGCATGAAATGAGACATATGTGGTAGTCAAAATATGAACGAACGAATAGTTTGAACGTAAAGTCGGTGGCGGTTTACGCTAAGGACGGTTGATACTTCGCCTCCACAAAAAACAATCGATATCTCAGAGTTCTCGTGAGAAAATATCGTTGCCTTCTTACAATTTTGTGTTATATGGACAAATAGTTGCATTCGTAAGGCTACTAGCTAAAAAAGAAAATCAAAAATTGGGAATAGTAAACCTAACACTTAAAAATGGTAGGTAACGTGTAGGTATAAGTACTGGACATATACATGAATAGGATGATTAAGATATACGTACAGATAGAGCGCCGTCGATCGACCACTTGCTCATGAGTACAGCACGAGTTTCTTTGAAAATAGTCCACTTCTGTTCATTAATGACACTTCACTGCACGTTTTGGTTTTGAGATTGTTTTTAGTGTTGGATTATGTAATTGAATAGTCTTGTGAGTCGCATGGCGCGAGTGGGGCGCACGGTGTCCGAATGCGGAGAGAAATGGCGGCGGGGTGCGCGCGCCGCCCGCCCTGAACCTTCGTGTGGTCTCCCTGCCGCGACAACCATGCCTAATGGTTGTCGCGTTTCGTAAGCTATAATAACCATACAATGCTATTATATCAATAAAACATGTGTAATAGAGAATTCAAAAAGAAAAACCTACATTGATTTAATCATTGTATCTAATTATTTCTTGTTTTGAAAACCGTATTTGAAGACCAGGTTTTTTAGGTCATCAAATAAATTGCAATATCTAATGATTTCATTCTTAAAACAGAATAGCGGTATCTCGGTACTCACAATTACTCAAATCATCAACTTTAAAAACAACTCAAAAATACTGACCCTTAATTCTGGGGATGACACAATAGTGTGCAATACAATTTTGTAATTCATGAAGTGATACACAAGACAGATTTACTACTCATTTCACTTACATTCTATACTTTTTTATAGAGCGGTATTGAGTAATTAAAACGGGGCCCATTTTTAACTAAGTATGTTATGTCTACGAATCTGCCATGCTATGGCATCATAAGTTATAATATTAAAATACATTAAATAACATAAAAACAAACAAAACATTTACAGTTAACACCAGTCTTAACAAGGAAACAGCACCTTATCCCAGACAAAAGGCTCACAGTTTGTAACGTTCAGCGTTACCTTTCACCAAAGACACTTTCCACTAAGCCTTATTCATAACCACGCCATCCATTACCATGTTTCAACTAGTTTCTTCACATATTACGCTGCACAGAGCAAGCATTGGATATGGAATCTTTAAAAATCATCGCTATAGTCATTACATTTCTGATACGAGAAAAGACGCGATAAAGGTATAAAAACGATTTTCTTCATCCAAAATCTCGCACTAAACTGCAGCAAGAAATTGTGAAATCTTTCCACGAATTGCCTACCTAAAATCAATGTATAAACCATAAACAGTTATTGCGAAAGGGTCAACGTAATGAATTCATTAAAATGTTTATTAATTATATCTAAGATTTTTCATCCCAGGCGATCACTGGACCCTAATAAATAAATAAATAAATAAATATTTCTGACACTTACACCAATTATTTAGTTTCATAAGTATCATTAAGAACTTGTGTTATGGATACTAAGTAACGGACAAACATATCTACACAAATACTGTTTGTTTTTTGGAAATACATACTTAATGTACATAGGAAAACACCCAGACCAGAACAAATATTCATGTTTATGATACACAAAGATTTTCCTGAGTGGGAATAGAACCCACGACCTTGGGAGCGGAGAGCGGGTATTCTCAGCACCACGCCATATCGGTCGTCAATAGTTTAAATAATTTATTTTTCTACGATAATTATAAAAACTAAGATATTATCTAGTAATACGTCAGATTCATTCGAATTAGCACTTTTAAATGGCGTACTCAATAAGATTATAAGGCCTTTTTTTTTTTTAAACGTCAGAAAAATGCATTTACGCATACCCAACACACCGGACCGGTCCGGACAGCGGTTATGTGGGGCTCCTGCAGGAACTTTTCAGCCTACCCACTAAAAAACTGACGACGCCCGTCACTAGTTGGCAAAAAGTCAGGACCATGGTCTCTCATCAGCCCATGGCCTCGCCAGCGGCAACGACCGCTCCTGTAATGGGAAGGTAGCGGACCTCCTCAGAAGGGTGCAGTAATTACACCCACTCCTACCTCTCAGGCGTAACACTACCGAAGCGCATTGAATTTCTTGGAGGATCCCATATTAGGTGGCAGGTGCCTCCGCATCCACCCCCTGAGACTCTCTCGACGGGACATGCTGGACGGCAGCGGCTGGCGGACATGCTCCACGAGCCCTCCTGCCCCGAAAACGACGGATCCGGAGACTGCGAATTTCTCTCTCTTTCTCGCTCTGCGGCCTCCTTTAGCGACATGACTTCTTCGCAAAAGGAGGCCATTGCCTCCCAAGCCCCTTCGCTGTCAACCATCTTTTTCATAACGGTTGGCAGCGAAAGATTCTCACTGCTCAGAGCCGTTACCAGGGCTGTTCGTTGTCCCACCCACGCAGGGCAGACCACCATTGTATGATGTGCGGTGTCTTCCTCACAGTTACAATGGTGGCACCCTTGGGTCAATTCCGCTCCAGCTATGTTGCACAGATACCTCCCAAAGCACCCGTGCCCCGAGAGTACCTTTTTTTTTTTTTTTGTTTTACGTCGGCATAAACAAATGCATTTACGCACTGCCTTCCGGTCAAAGGGGGACCGAAAGGGGGGTGTGGGACTCACCACCGGCAGACACGACTGCCAGCAGTTATACCCACTAAAAATCTTCCGACGAATCTTCCGCAGCTTGTTGAGAAAAAGAGCGGGGGCCAGTACATGGGTTGCAGCGTCTGACACCCCGCCTGCGGCCAACGCCTCCCGTACCAAAACCCGCCCCTCTTACCTCCTTATGCGACCATAGCGTGTATGGTTGACTTCTCGGAGGGTCTATGATTAGACAGCAGGGGCCCCTGCCCCCGCTGCCTAAGACCCTCCTGACGATGCTTGACGGACCCTCCTGGCCCGCCGGCTGCGCCCTCCATAGATCCCTCTTAGTTTTCCCCCGGTTGTCAGTACTAAGGGCACCCAGAGGCGCCAATCTCTGGGTGTTACCTTTTCCCTAGCCCCTCCTGCGCCCTACCGGGAGGTACTCAGCCCCCCCACCACGACAAGGTGGAGACCAGTCGGGGGGGGGGGGGAGGGCCGAGAGTACCTGTGTCAGCCGAAACGACATCAACCCCCACCTCCGGCAGACCCATTTTCCTATTATGGGCCCAATTCCCTCAAGGATCCGGCGTCGTGACCTTGCAATGTCCGAGCTTGGTCCCGGTTCAAGCCGCCGCCGCCACTCGCCCAGAGCCATGCTATGCGCCATCGCACCACAGTATCTGGTGAGGGACGGAGACCTTGGCTCCGTACTTGCGACATTCGCCAGTAGACCGCAGACTGAATTCCGGCCTCCATATCCCATGGAAGAGATCCCGCTAGTGCACATGCCACCTCGTGGTAGATGGTTCGGTACCCCCTTATGGTTCGGATGGCCATGACCCTCTGCGTTTGATGCAAGAGGGCCTTTACCCGATTAGATAAGGAGTTTGCCCAAATTGGGGCTCCGTACAGGGCCATTGACCGATCCACTCCCAATTAAAGACGACGACAGCTTTCGTCAACTCCTCCTATATTAGGCAGAAGACGACTAAGTGCGCCCGCTGTATTCATTAACTTGGGCACCTTGCTCCGGAAATGTTCTTCAAGGCTCCATTTGCTGTCAAGGACTCAAGGTGCCCCCTACAAGGACCAAGATTATAGGGCCTGCTTTCCGATTGATTAGAAAGAAAGAAAATAAATTTATTCAGTATGAATAAACATACTTAGCAAGTACACAGAAAAAGAAACGATTAAATTTACACAAGCAAAAAAAACATTAAAACATGTAACGGTGAAAAACGGTGTTCACTCAGCACACTGTCGGACACCATAGGATGTCACGACGCTGATCTTCCGTGGACACCTAGGCATGAAGTGTTACTACGCGCAGCATTTGTGAAATGCATCATGCATGCAAAAATAAATTATAAATAAGAATATAAAGTAGTTTGTACTTGTGTAAAGAATAGAATACTATAATATGCATATAAAAAGTTTGAATAAAAGTATTGAGTATACGAGTATATCCTACTAATATTATAAACGTGAAAGTTTGTATGCATGGATGGATGTTTGTTACTCTTTCACGCAAAACCTACTGGAGCGTGATGAAACTTTGTACGTGTATGGCTGCAGTCCTGATCTAACATATAGGACACTCTTTATCCCGATATTTCCACGGGAACGGGGACCACAATTCTCAGTGTTCGAAAACTTTTTATATTGCACTCAATAAGACGATTTCACAAATCAACACTTCCCTCCTCCTACCTTGAACAGGCACCGCCGTTATAATTTTTCTAAAAGTTATCATGCTAGAAGTAGTTTTGCATTTGATTCCTCGTTTGTATAAAATACTGGATGGTAAGCTTAATATGATAAATTTAAGCCAGGCGGTCCTAAAGATTGAAATTTATCAATACCTTTTACCGCTGAATTATGATAAAGTTGAGAAATTGCTACGGCCATTCTTATGAACCTCAGATATATTTTTTCTCTCTATGACGCATGCACGCATTACACACAACGCACACACACAAACACACACAACACACACGACACACACAAACATGCACTCTTTTACCATGTATAGCATTGAAAATATTGAAAAGTTGTAAAAAAAAATATTTTGGGAAGAAACTGGCTGCTGAAATACAGTTATGTAACTAGTTTGGAAACCAGGGTTTTTGTAAAAAAATTGTGAACTATATGTGGAATAAAGAAATTATTATTATTATAAATGTAGCTTCATATCGAGAAAAATTGTACTTCTCAAACAGATAAACCGGTTTTTGAGTCTTTACTACACCAAACAGCAAGCACGCAAAATGCAGAGATCGTCTCGACTGCATGTTCAGTAAATTTTTTACTAATCACATGGGCGCGACGTGGTATCGAAAAATCAAAAACGAGCACATGCATTTTGCAATCGCTGTATAACTCTTTTAGTATACCCATACAGACAATTGCCTATAACAATATCGGCATAATTTAATTTGGACAGTACCAAAGTGCAATCTCTCTTACATAAACTCGCATACATAATTTCTAATTTGATATAAGACCTTTCAGTCTATAAAAGCAGTTTCTTACAGTTTCTAAGACATAATTATGGAAAGAAAGGTTGCTGTCGAAACTACACCAAGGTTTCGAGCCTCAGTTACTTGTTTAAGTAGGGTATTTGCTATTTTGACTGTGGGATTAATTATTGACAATTTATTGACTTGTGCCTTAGAGCCTAAAATCAAATGATTGGATTTATTGGGGTTCAGTGCCAAACTGTTTCTATGTGCCCACTCGGTAATTCGTGTGAAATCTTTATTTAGGTCCTCAACTGCAACTATAGCATTGTCAGGTTTAAAGGATATGTATAGTTGGAGGTCGTCGGCAGATAAATGATAACTACATTTGTGTATGTTACTAGCCAGATCTGCAGTGTACATCATAAAAAGGATTGGTCCTAATATGGATTCTTGTGGAACCCCCCGATTCACAGATGCAGTTTCTGAGAGTAACGTAGTTCCTGTACTGTTTTCGAACTCATCACGCTGTAATCTGCCTTTCAGGTAAGAGAACTAATTTACAGCTGCAGCGATTATTTGCACCCCCTGCCCCGCCGTTACCAAGACTGCTACCGTAATCTGGAATAGCGGGGCCGCCAGGAACTGGGGGCCGTTTGTGCGTATGTCCCATTCTATTAGGGGTATTTGCCCGTAATCACCACGCTGGGCAGGCGGGTTGGTTATCGCAGCTTCAGCCAGTATGCAGGATGGCGCTGCTGCCCATCATCCGGTCCTATTTCTCTTTGTCGACTCTTACGACTCCCCATGAGATGAGAGGGGGTGACACTATTCTAGGCCGGCGCCACACGGCAACACTGTATATTCACAAACACTAAACCTCATTTTTATTCAGTGTATCAGGTTTTTAAATTAAAGATGCCGAAATTATTTTGCCATATCATCTCATGTACCATTTATATTTATCACTACCAATTTTTATTTGCTACGAAGTAAATATTATTAACCGTATCTTTTAATGAACATGTGCTGACCATATGAAAACAATATTTTGAAAAAAAAAGTTAAAAGTGCGGATATGTATTTTAAAATAATGAAGTCGAAATAATACTTTGAAATGGAACGTAACCATATCCATTTTTTTTCTTTTAAATAATGGCTTCGTGCGTCTAGCACATCTAGTCAGTGTCAAGTAAGTGATTTATTAATAACATATTATAATTCATAGTAAATGAAAATGAGTGATGATAAAGATGATAAATGGTAAATGAGATACCCACCCCTAAGCCCCTTGAGTCCTCAGTAAAGATGTGGGTCTATACTGAGATCTCATATGGACTCCTTGAGAGAATTTGAAAAGTGATGTTTCACTGCTTTGTTTATTTACCAATACTCATGTATATTCACACTTAACGGTCAATAATCCACCGTTATTACATATTAATACTGGAAATATCACAAATTTTAGAAAATAAAAAAAAACTGCGGACATGCCGCTTCACTTTCTCGCCAAGAAGTCCCCATATCCTTTTGTAAACTAGAGGTTCCTGATCTCTTTTTACACATAAAAACACTGCGATTCGGCATTTGTAGCTCACGACAACCGTTCCGCGCGACTCATTTTCTGTTGACATGGAATGCGCAGCAACTAGTTTTTTAAAACCAGGCAGGTTATATAAAACTAGTTGCTACTACTACTAGTTTTGGCAGGGGAGAACGCCTATGTTCGACGTCTTCGGTAGATTAAATGCTCAGGGACCTAATACTTTGTAAATAAATCGTTTCTTAACTTTGAAATTTAAGAAATAATTTGTTATTGGCTAAATGCACAAGCCGTGCGAGCCGTGCGAGAAAGAAGACAGACATCATGTCATTGTCAATGTGGGCTACTTGAAATATTAAATATCTACTAAATAAATTTTACAAGAACCAATAGAATATGAGTCTCTCGTAGCTATGACCAGTCAATACAAAAAGTTTATTAAACTCATAGCTAAGTGGCCCTTAGATAGCACAAAGGGAGAAAGGTAAATAATCTTAAAAATAACCTCTTAAATTAGATCATTACTCGAGAAGTAGAATTAATTCGGTGTTTGTTAATTAACTTTATTTATGGCATGGTTATGGTTATATGCATGTAGCTGAATGCTACATGTAGTAACTTAAACAATGATAACTAATAAAAGTGATATATTTTTATTCGTTGTTTATTAAATATCAATTTATAACATTCTAAATCACGTAACAGTTAGTTAGGTTATTTATATTTTTTTCGTTTTCAGAGATCTCGGTAAATTTATCAGAGATAAAGTTAAAACTGTATTTGAATCTGAAGCACAAAAATTGGATACTAATATTTGTATAAGACAATACAATTCCCTCAACAAATTGGCTGATAACTATTACAGAAACAAATACAAACGCACTAAGCTGAGTTCTGCAACTGGTCTTAGCACTGCAGAATGTAATTTATTGCTGTCAGACGATGTTCTAAATTATTTAAAAGAAGAAAATAAGGGATTCTTTAAAAAGTTAGTTGGTACTGACAAAAAATGATTTTAAGACAAACTCCAAGATTATTTTACCATTCACTGCGACCATGCTGTTCAGAAGCTGCTGAATATAAATATCACACTCCAGTCATGCTAAAAGAAGTCATGAAGTACATGAATCCGAAAGACAATGAAGTAATTATTGATATGACATTTGGGGCTGGGGGACATACCAAAAAACTACTTGAATCAGTAGATTGCAAAATTATAGCTTTAGACAGAGATCCTGTGGCACATGAAAAAGCTAATCAACTTGCCCTACAATATCCTAATAGATTAACTCCAATATTAGGAAAATTTAGTGATTTGCCATACATTTTAAGTTCCAAAGGTATTGGGCAATCTAATGTAGATGGAATGTTGTTTGATTTTGGATGCTCATCAATGCAATTAGACACAGGCGAAAGAGGTTTTTCAGTTAGTAAAAATGGTTATTTAGATATGAGGATGGATGCAGAAAGAGACCCAACTCAAATAACAGCAAGAGAAGTTCTAGCAACTGCTAATGAACAAGAATTGTTCAAAATATTTAAAGTATATGGAGAAGAGAAAAAAGCTGCCAAAGTTGCTCAAACAATTATACAGGCTAGGTATATGATTAAAAATATAGATACTACTAAGGAACTTGTGGATATTGTCAACTCATGTACTCCAGATGAAATAAGATTAGATAAACTGCAGAGACCTCAATCAAATGCTACAAAAGTGTTTCAAGCCTTGCGCATATTTGTGAACAATGAACTTAATGAGTTAAATTATGGAATGGTCTTGGCAAAGTATTATTTAAAACTCAGTGGAAAGCTTGTCACTATTTGTTTTCACTCACTTGAAGATACTATTGTGAAGAGACATATTGCTGGTAATATTGTAAATGAGATAGCCAATCCTGTGCCTTTAAAGTATCTTAACCCTACTCTAGTTCAAGATCAAAATACAATTAATATTTTTTTGGAGACATCTTGGCAATCAATCACCAAGCATGTACAAGTACCTACTGCTGAAGAAGTGGAGAGGAATCCTAGAAGTAGAAGTGCTAGGCTTAGAGCTGCCATTAAAGTGAAGTAAAATATTGATTAATGTTGAATAACACTTTTAAATTCTATTGTTATTATTTTACTTACAAAGCATAAACAAGTGTGTAGTCTTAGAATGTTTTAAAATAAATATTCTTACCTAAAAATATTTTAATAAAACTGCAACAATTTTTATTATCTTTATTGACTTTTGGAAATTGTCAGTCAAGTGTTGATTATGGATTCATTCGATGAAATGAAAACAATTTTGGAATTTGATAATAATTTTAATTTTCATTAAAACTACTTCTTAGGTGCTACGAAATAAAGCTTATTTAGCTGGGGTAACGCTAATCCTATATTTTCCCAGACAACAACACTATAAACTAAATTTAGAGCACAAAATGACAGTATCCATTGTCTTAGGATCGGAGGATACTATCGCATTTGTAATAGTAATATTAATTACAAAACAAATTTAAGTTATGTGGCGTGAGTAATCTTCTATTCAAATGTTCATGTTTTAACAACTTTTTACCAAATTTTTGTTAAGAGTGAAGAGAGGACTACTTACACCACATGCTCATGATTAAATTGCATAGATTTACATGGAATTTTGTCAACAATATTATTGTCTATTAGCTTCTGACCACGGCTTCACCCATGTGATCTGCATTTTTACATACATGGGTTACCGTATTTTAGTTTCCGTAGGGATCCCCCAACTTAAATCGATAAATAATAAAGCCTATGTTACTCATCCCCCAACTTAAATCGATTAATAATATAGCCTATGTTACTCATGAATAATGTAGCTTTATAATTGGAGAAAGAATTGATTGTTCGCTAAATCGATTAGTAGTTCGGTGCCAATTCAATGTAAACAAACAATTATTTCCAAACGGTCACTGGACAAAAAAAATTGTTGCTTTGTCATCAGCACCGCAGTACTATTGATCTTCAGATGTCAATGCTGCCGTTTAAGGCTTTTTGAACTAGAGCATTCCAGACCTTTCAGAATTCAAATAAACCGACAAAGCATATTAAGTATGTAAAACCAAATTTTCTATGATACAAATTTCCTATTTACTCATGAAATCCGATACCAAAAATTAATACACTATTAAGGATTTTCAAGTTGAAATAAGAGTTAATAAACTAATATGATTACAATTATTTTCTAAAAATTAAACAGTACGATATATACATACAAATAAAATTAAAAACATTTATTCATCCTGCTAAGTATGGATACATAGGTACCATTTTCTTTAGTATACATATAACCTTATAACATTCATCGCCAATCTTCGATAGGCACTAGATTTTGCTTCGATAAGTTTCGTCACAAAATGACTTCTCAATGATTACCTTTCAACAGTTTTTATTTTTCAAGACAAGGGAATAGGAAAATTTCATTGGTATTGGCTGTACTATAGAAGAACTGCATTAAGAAATTATCCAAATTGATAACATGAAGAGATGTGTAAATCGTATTTAAAAAATTACATTAGTGCACTTTTGTTTTCTAAAGATTAATAGCAATGTTTGAAACTTAGTGTCTTTTTACCCCAAGCTAACACAATGTGAGCGTCGTATATACGATGTCGCCTATTGATCCCATTCGCTATCTGTGGCAGCGAATTGTCTGGATTGTTACAAAGTGCATTATTAGCACTAATTTACATGTGTACAGGATATAATAATAAATTGTATTCTAATAATATTTTTCAGCGAAACATTTTAATTCAAGATACTCTAAACTATATTCGAAATTATAATTAGCACGCAAAGCATGACTGACTTTGAAGTGTCAGAATTTACTATAATAACGATACACCCAGTTAACGAAAAGTGTTAAAAGTTGCTATTCAGAAATATTTAAAAATAACAACTATGGCTTACATAGAAAATCAAAAAAATACTATTTGTATAACTTTGTTTTATACATATTTATAAACCATTCTAGTATAAATGCCATAGGTAGTTAGTTACAGAAAAATAAACATTATCCACAGCTGAATAAACATGTTTCTGACGTAAAATGTGTTTTATTTATAATGACTTTCAAATAGAGTACCAGATTTAAATATAATTATTTATTTTTATTTACATTTAATATAGATATAATATCATGTATACTTTCTCTAAATATAAAGGTGGGTTGCTGAACTAAAGAGACAAGCGTGATATTTCAAAAAATCATTAAAAGTTCTGCTTTTTATTGATAGATAGAAAAATTGAAAAGTATCAACGCTGTGCCGGTCGGAGTGGGGAGTGTTATGTTTTTTTCGTTACGGAATTTCTGGATTCGGTCCCCACGCTCAAGGCCCGCGATAGAAGGTATGCAATAGCTTAATATAATAAACATTTCCCTGTCTTTTGGCCTACGGCCTACGCATTCTAAATATAATAACAAAAGACAGAACCAGAAATTGTTGTTGGGAACTGATTTCAATATGTGTAAAAGATCTGCAAATAGTAGAACGCAATGCAACGCGCCCAACAGACCACGTCTCAGTGTTTGTGGCTCTACCCGCGTTAATGCGATTTTAAGAAAAAGTACTTAAGAAATAACGCTTAACATTTGTTTCAATCAAAATCTTAAAACTCTTTTTATTATTTTGACTTTAAATAGCTTTAAAGGCTATGTCGAAATCCTAGATATAGTTTTTAAAGACAAAAGATCCTAAAGCAGATAATTCGTAACTCTCGGCTTTGATTAGGGACTTTACACTCTGTATAATGCAAACGGTTTTTATGGCAGACTGTAAGAAGATTAGTGCAGCAAGAAATCTATTAGAATTAACAATTTGGGTAAGATACACCAAACCAAACCTCTACCATACCCCAGGGACCTAACATAAATCAAGTTCTAACATAAATACCACATACCGGAAATACTGTTACTAAGGTTCACAAAACTTTTAGTATCGTTGTACATGTGGGAATAAAGGGAAAATTTTCATATTGATACACATAATACGAATATAGTATAATTATGGCAGTATCGGACGATACTTCCCATAAGCAGAGTGAAAATAAATCAGCCAAGGTTAATTACGAGTATTTCCGGCCGATATGTGCAATTATTGTACATGTGTGAACACTAGGAATCTACAGCGACAGCCTGAGGGCACTGGCCTAATTACGAGTACACTTAACCCTAGAAGCCATTCAAAACCTAAATAGAATGGACCCCACTACCCACATAGAATGGACTAAGCCGGCATTATTGAAATGAAGCTAGCCATACATGCCTCTCGTAAACGACATAACAACAAGTCCAGTAGGCTTTTACAGGTCCGGAGGTCCGAATCACACATTCAATGAAAATAGGAAAGATATACATAGCAGAAATGCGATTAATACCATTTGTGTAAAGCCAGAACTAGGAAATCAGGAAACAAGACACGAGTATAAACTTTACATTGCCACAATCTGGTATATAAAGTGTAATTATATATTACTAGCTGTTACCCGCGACTTCGTCCGCGTGGAATAGTATCTTTGGGTAGCATTTTTATTATTTATTAAGAATTATTAGTAGGTATAGTAGATATCAGCGGCGGCGATGCAGAGAATTCGTTAAAAGGAACTATAACTTCAAAAGCCATAATATTTTTTACTTGATACACCCAAAATTTTTAAATATCATGTTCCTTGAATAGTTTGGCGTCGTAGTTCCCGTGCCGAATCCGTTCCGTTCCGTTCGAATTTCAAGAATTCCGTTTGTAGAAAAACTCTGCACATCCTAAGAGGCCTACGTACCAAGTTTTATTTTCAAAAATGACGAACTTCATACAAACTTTCAACCCCTATTTCATCTCTCACAGGACGAAATTTCAAAAACGCTAGAACAAATGTTCAATTATTTCCTATCAAGTGCTTAAATATTAAGTTTCATGGTTTTATCTTTTAAAATTAAGAAATCCCATACAACTTTTCATTTTCTCCCCTTTTTAACCCTTTACAACCCCCTTTTCGAAATAAAAAGTAGCCTATGTTTTTTCTCAAGGTCTAGACCATCTGTATACCAAATTTCATTCAAATCCGTTCAGTAGTTTTGGCGTGAAAGAGTAACAGACAGACAGACAGAGTTACTTTCGCATTTATAATATTAATCTATACTAATATTATAAAGAGGAAAGATTTGTTTGTTTGTTTGTTTGTTTGTAATGAATAGGCTCCGAAACTACTGGACCGATTTCAAAAATTCTTTCACCTTTGGAAAGCTACATTATCCCCGAGTAACATAGGCTATATTATATTTTTAAAAAAATTAGGGATCCTTACTAAAAATCCAATAATGTAACCTAAGGTGTAAAAAAATGACCTGAAAAATTCCTTACATAGCGTGCGCAGCGAAAACTATTGATGATAGAACAAAATTATGTACTATGACTTTGCAGTACTCATCATTATCTACAAAAAGTGTCGCGACAGCATATGTCTAAATATTATAGTTACGTCACAGTAAGCGGTTTTTTATTCTAAAAATTTAATTTATATGCCGCCGCTTGAAAAGGCTCTATATTTGTACCTTGGTATTAATCCTTATCAAAAAAAAATACTTTGTATTCAAGACGGCTTCAATACCTTTTTATAACTTTTTGAATTATTCAATTCGGACATTTCATTAGGAAGATATCACGAGTTTAAAAATGCAAGTATTAGAAAAAAGTCGCGTGGTGCCGCTCACCGCGCTCAGCTAGCCAGCATGCGATGTAGGCTCCATGTAAGCGTCACTGGGGTTGTACGGGGGGGGGGGAGTCAATGTAATCTATACTAATATTATAAAGAGGAAAGATTTGTATTTTTGTATGTAACGAATAAATTCAAAAATTACTGGATCGATATTAATAATTCTTTTTTCAATAGAAAGCTACATTATCACTGAGTAACATAGGCTATATTATAATTTCGAAAAAAATAGGGTTCCGTAAAATTTTTCGGTTTTTCGGACACAAAGTGTAAAAATCAACCAGAACAGTTGCGTACGCTGCCTAAACTATAAAAGATAGAACCGCAAAATGTATGAATGAATTAAAGATCTTATACCACCTACTAAAAAGTCCGCGACACACTATACCTATATATGGCAAGTGAGGCACAACAACCCTTTTTTTTATTTAAAAATCTTGATATTTTTTTTGTACTATATTTATACGCATTTATTTTACTTATGCTATTAATCCCTATCAAAATTAATTATTTCATCACTAAGTGCAGTTTATGTAGATAATATTTGGTCTTGGAATGATCAAAATTGGACGTTTGTTTTTGAAGTTATGGCGAACTTAAATTATTACGATTTCTGCTGCACAGCGCCCTATCACGGGTCGGGGCTCCCGACCATCAGTTTATTTTGTCACCTAAAAATAATTTAATGTCAAATGTTGTTTATGGGGAAGATTTACAATAATCGCTTTAGTTATCTATCCCAAAACAACAGGTTGCTCTCCGGGACTGCCGGTAAGAGTAAAAACTAAGTATTAATTAGATTTAAATATTTTCATCATTAACAACTTCAACATCCACATAAAGACAATCTATGCAGCCTGCGGATAATGACTGCGTCGTCGATGTTAGTGTCCGTGTCTGTGAATTGATCTGGAAATCATTTTGCTGACCGTGTCTTTTCTGGGTAGGCATTTTACAGCGGTAGCCGACATCCACGCGGGCGGAGCCGCGGGCGACTGCTAGTAATATATATAGTAAGGATATGCACTGCAAAAATAGTAGTTAGCTCATCATTTTGGCTTTTTAACATATTTTTAATATAGTAACAGAACTAACACCACACAATGCAACTAAAAGCAATATTTAGACTCAGTATCGTAATAACTCAGGCTGATAGGTACCTATATAGTCTTAGTATCACTTAACCAAAAGTTCTTTATTTCGAACGTGGTTAATCGTCGCGGCGTTACGTGCGTTGTACAGACGACAGCACATTTGCTTTAGCGCGCCCAGTGGCGGCAGCGGCGGCTTCTCGCATCTCCTTCAGCGTGTGTCCTCGAGCCGCGTGACTCGTGTGCGTGGTGCCCGCTCTTGGGAACATTGTGTTTAAAACATGGTTAAAACCACCAGCCTGCCAAACAAATATTTTTAATATTATTAAGCTATTAAAAAAAAATGATCAACAAACAAGAAGAATCTTTAAAGTTTTTCGTTGCAACCTAAACCTATTTATAAGCGCTATTTATTGAATTCACTGCCTGCTGAAGTTAAAAGCCAGATAAGCTATAAAAACTTAAACCTAATTTACAAGTGTACTTAACTGTATAGTTCGTCTAGTACGAAAAACGTGGAGGTTTTTTTAAACTTAGTTAATTTTGTCTACTTTCGTAAATAGAAAAACCATTCTACCATCTCATGGTCGGTTACTTTTGCAATTTTTAATGTTGAAGCAATAAACTATTTTCGCCTTTTAAATAAAGAGATATCCTGCTTTTAAGCCGAGCAAATGGTAAGCAAAATAGTTCAGCTAGTTGCAAATCGATGCAAAAAAGTTCGTCTATATCTATCTATCGTTAAATACTTTTCTTCCCTTGTTTAAATTTATTTTTTAAAATGTATGTTTGGAAAAGTAATTCTGAGTCATTTTGACAAGTGAGATAGTATAAATTCTGAAAAAATCTGTTAATTTCTTCAGTTTCCAAAAAATGGGTCGTGGCATGGCAACACTGGTTAGTGTTGCAATCTAACAAAGCAGAAAACATAATCCATAAGAAAATTATCAAAAAAAATCGTCGTGCTCGAGCTGGAGAACTTACGGTGCAATGGAGAGACATGATTAACAAAGATGTCTCAATTGATACCTGCGAGTATTGAAAATAATGGGCTACGGATTTTATACAGCTAAGGAGAAACTACTATTCACTGCCTTACAAAAGAAAAATAAATTGAAGTTTGCGCGTGATCACCTAAATTGGACTTCTGATCAGCGGCGTAGTATATTCATACTGATTGCAGAAATTATTATAAATATTATTCCAGCGTCTCTTCTGATATAGGGCTGCATGTCTGCACAAGGTGTTGGTGGAATGCAGTTTGTGGATGGTTCAAGCAATGCAACAAGATATCAGACTATTTTGGAAAGAGTCAACTGCTTTCCATTCCGTCACTTAAACATTAAGATTCATTCATTTTTCAACAAGACGGTGCTTCCTGCAGCCATGACTTTGTTGTCCTTGCAGTATGGACAACAAAGTCATGGCTGCTGTCAAAGAGCATCCCAACCATCGAATGGCCATCTAACAGCCCGGACTTATCGCCGATTGAGACCCTGTTGTGGAAAACTAAAAAAGTCCTTCGCAAAAATCCATCAAGATCGAATAGCGACTTGAAGTCTAAAAACTCTTGGCTGTGTAGAAGTCAATTACGACCGACGAGTATGCAGCGTTGGTTGCGACCATGCCGCTTCGCATTAAGGCTGTAATTGAAAGCAAAGGCGACACAACTAAGTGGTAAACGAACTATTTTGCGTGAGAGCCAATGGACAAATACTTTTGCGACATGTGTTTCAGAATATTTTTTTATTTATTTGTGTTGCGTCTAAGGTCTTGAAATCAATTTAAATCAGTTTAATAATAAACTTTGGAATGTTACTCAAATTGTGGTTTATTTTCTTCTTAATTCATCATCATCATTTCAGCCATTTGAAGACCACTGCAGAACATAGGCCTCCCCTATTGCTTTCCACGTTGATCGATCCTGTGCCGCCTGCATCCATCGGCTCCCCGCCGCCCTGACCAGATCATCAGTCCATTGCGTTGGAGGCCGCCCGCTACGTTTGCTGATTCGTGGTCGCCACTCAAGAACCTTAACGCCCCATCGTCAGTTCTTCGAGCTCTGTGCCCCGCCCATTGACACTTCACGTAAGGACACTCCGAGCATAGCTCTCTCCATTGCACGCTGAGCGACTTTGAGCTTTCTTATGAGGCCCATAGTCAGGCACCACGTCTCAGTCCCATACGTCATCGGTGGCAACAAACTATTCGAAAACTTTTGTCTTGAGACACTGAGGTATTTTGGACGAGAAGATTTTGCTAGTTTCTAGTTTCCTGAACGCAGCCCAACCGAGCTGGATTCGACGATTGACCTCTTTCTCGAAGTTGGACTTACCTAATTGGACTTTTTTGTCCCAGGTATACGTACTCATCGACAACTTCGAGGGCCGAGCTTCCCACTATAACTGGGGTAGGCACAACATAGACATTTGACATGACTTTCGTCTTATCCATGTTCATTATAAGACCTATTTTTCGGGAAGCTCTGTCGACGTCTCCGAGCATTGTGCCCAGATCCACAAGCGACTCCGCTATGACCACTGTGTCGTCGGCAAATCGAAGGTGAGTCATATACTCGCCATTGATGTTGATGCCGTAGTTTTCCCAGTCCATTAGTTTGAAACATCCTCCAGAGCAGCAGTGAACAGTTTCGGTGAAATAACATCACTCTGTCTCACGCCTTTCTACAAGAGGATAGGACTCGTACACTGGTTCAGTACTCGTACGGACATGGTGGCGTTTCTGTATAAACTCCTCAGCACTTCGATATACCGATGATCAATGCGGCATCGCTGCAGGGACTGAAACACTGCCCAGCTCTCGATCGAATCAAAGGCCTTCTCATAGTTCACAAACGCTAAGCAAAGTGGCTGGTTATATTCTTCGGTCTTTTGTATAACCTGCCGCAGCGTGTATGTGGTATGTGGTTGAAAAGCCTTTTCGGAAACCGGCTTGTTTGGGAGGTTGGACGTCGTCAAACTTTTGACCGAGACGGTTCGTAATGACCCGTGAAAACAACAATTCAATACAATTTGTATTATGTGTATAGCTACGATATCATATTAATAAATTTTCGATGTACTGTAAGAAACTTATTGTTTTCCTTGGTGCATCGTAATTATTTTATTTAAGTAATGTATATGTTTTATGTAAACATAAATAAATAATAAATATTCACGACTCCCAACAGTTTGCATTCAGAATAAGTTCAAGTCCTGCATAGCCTTCACACTTATACGATTATTGTCTGTCAGCGATGTTCCAACACCGACTAGAGCATAACCTCAATTATAAACTAGTCAGTTCGTTCGTCAGCCAAAAGGTCGTCGACTGGCTATCCGCAAGTGTGTTTTCGAGATCACTGACTGTCTTGTCCGTTCTTGTCGACATAGGCCCATCCCTTTTAATTACTCGCGGACCCTAAATTGGTAGTAAAACTCTTTTCAAGTTTTAAAAGCGTCTAAAATGCATACCTCATCTAATAGACACAGTTGAAAACTATAAAACGCCCTAACAGATCTTTATAAATTGTAGCTTAATCATCTCGATTACATTAATTAGCTTTCAAACTAAAACCGAAGCAGTACCGGGCCATTCGTTTAAAAGCTAGAATTGTACAGACAGTAGACAGACTTTATTGCACCCCTCTTTTTTGGTTAAAATCGGTCCACTTTCCTTTTGTAAGTAATTTACGTTCTTACGTTTTATGTAAATCCAACTTAGTTGTTTTAGGTCCCTGAGATTCTCGCGAACGATGTCTCGAGATGCCTTTATTATTTAATAACATTTTCAGTACAAACAAACCATCTGATTGCAGTTTTTGCGGAAGCGTTCGACCCCAAACGCGCGGATAGCACGCGAGAAGCCGAACACTTGCGAATCGATCCACGCCGAGCGCCGCGCCTCCGTGAGCATCGCGCCCGCGCTCCGGTACTCCACGCGCTCCACCACGCTCTAATAAACATGCACAGAAAATTGTTTATCATGCACCTTTGCACCAAAATTCATTGGAAGTAATCAATAAAAATATAGTAAAAAGCAACATGGTTATACAAGATAATGTGACTTCATTTCCATTGCCGAAATATAAACTTTTGACCTTTGAAAGGTTTCCTTTTCAAGCTAGATGAACCCCTGTAACATTTATTGATTTAAATCTACAGAGCACCTCTTGGAGTACCCGCATCACTCAAATGTATGCCCCGTTCTTTTTTTAATAGTTTTCGAGTTATGAGCTTTTTTTAGTGTTTTCGAGAGCTCTATTTTGGGACTTTCGCTTCACAATCCAATCGTTTCTGGTACATTCTGTATTTGTTGCAACTTTTTGGACAAAGAATATATATCCTTAATTTTGGTTACACACATTTATTTATTTATTTTAATCTTTATTGCACACTTAAAAGTATTACAAAAGGCGAACTTAATGCCATAAGGCATTCTCTGCCAGTTAACCTTAGGGTTAGCAGAAAATTATAAAGGCGGTGCGGTAGTTAATAAACATACATAAATTAACATAAAAATTATAAACTACATAAATTTAAAATATGACAGCAAGAAGAATCAAACCAACGATGACTCTTCGAAATAAAACTTAAAAATCAATTGTTTGAACACTGGCTTGCTTTGCGCAAGTCTTATTCTAGCTGGAAGATTGTTCCAAAGTTGAGCAGCCCTTATCTGAAAAGAATTGGACAGGTACCCAGAGTGATGCTGAGGGATGGCGAGAAGAAGGTTCTGAGAAGACCGAAGATGTCTTGTGCGTGTTGAGCTTAAAAAATGGAAATTAGATTTTAAATAAGCAGGAGAATGAGGATCATGTAGGAAGGAAAACAATGCAGCGAGAATTCTAGCTTCACGACGCTAAGGAATAGGAAGCCACTTTAAACGGAGACGACAGGATGAAATGTGGTCGAATTTCTTCAGTCCAAAAATGAATCGAATGGAATTGTTAAGAAGGCGATCTAATTTCATAAGAAGATCTTTATTCAGATCAAGATAGCACACATCGGCATAGTCAATAACATAAAGAACGAGGGCCTGAACAAGCAACAAACTGTACGTTATTACACTATTTACCTGCCTGCTGCAAGATATTTCCAATTTTGTCAGTGAGTCCTTTCATATTTTATGTTTGAATGTGGAGTCTTCTCTTGGGTTGTTCAATAACATAAAAAAGTATATTTAAACAGATAAACAAATATACTGGGTCAATAACTAAACTCTAACAAACTTTACTTTGATGGGAATTAAGGCTCGTATTAATTAATTACACTTAAGTTCTTAGTGCCAATATCAGAGTGAACTTACTTAAATTGCAATTATCAGCAACACGCTTGAGATAGCAGCATTCAATTTATTTATCTTTGATGGTGAAAATTTTTTTAGGTTCATTTTATATCAAAATATCTGATAACAGTTTGTATTGGCTTGTATAGTACGAAAAACTATTAAATAAATAACAATGAATCTTATTATTTAATCACTGTCGCTGAGGGGAAAAATCCCTGACATAGGTCGTCAGCGTCTTGCGTACCATGTGAAGTACTTGGCATGGTAACCTATTGAAATATCGAATTTCTGTTACCTAAATCTTAAAACCCCGAAAACGGTTGGTAGAACTTTTAAACGACAAATGTAATGTATGACAACTTTCTGCAATTTCGTTTTTAATTTCCCAGGTGAATCAATTTCCAGGTGCACTAAAGCCAAATTTTCAATTAGTGAGTATTTTTTTGTTTCCCATATTGTCATAATCCAGTTATACCAGATTCTCCTTTTGATACCCATCGTACCATTTACATCAATTTACGTACAGTAAGTAATTTAGAAATTACCATAATAATATAAACTATTGGAAAAATTACATACTTTACCTTAACCTGCCTGCAATGGGAAAGTAAAACAATAGCGATTTGATTCTGGACCCGTAAATGAATGTAAATGGTACGATGGGAAACAAAAAAATAATAATCTGAGAATCTGGTATAACTGGATTATCCCAATATGGGAATCAATAAATTATGTATAGGGATTTCATATTAGAAATAGAAACTACATTCAAACAAATGCTACAAAATTACTTCTTTTTGTTAAGTTAATTTTGACATAGTAGTACTAAGTTTTTTTTTAATGAAATGTTTGATACATTTACTGATATTTGTTTAATTATGACATAACCCTATAGAATAGGCTATTCGACAGGTTTTTCAAATTCATTTTATATTAAGTAGTAGAGTCTAAGAAACCCAGTAGAAGTTGTTTTTTTTAATTCTGGTATATATTAGCTGAAAAAAATCAAATTAAAAATTCCATATTTAAATAGTGCGCGAAAACGCTACTTTCACAATATGGCGCTGCGATGAGGTCGGTGACGTCAATTGCCTGTATTCTGATCTGTGACAGCTTATATTTGTTTGTTGTTTTGATTAACCATAATTAGTTAAGTAACAAAATGAGTCACAAATGGTGTGCAGTTCCAAATTGTACAAAAACGTCGTTAAAACTCCGGAAAAACTATTTGTAAGTGTTCCAAAGAATGTCGAAGTGCGCCGAAAGTGGTTGCAACTTTCTCGGAGGGATCCTAATTACATAGCGAATAGTACAAATATTTTCTTTTGTGAAGACCATTTCGATGTAAGTAAACATAATATTTTTATTTTGCAATAATTAATTACATTTAGAATATTAATATTTTAGTTATTGATTTGAGGTTATAATACCTCAAATGTTTATAACAGAATGTCTCTTGCAACTCACTTCGAATTTTTCAGCTGTTTTCCTTAATATTTGTTAAAATTTGTAGCTACAGAGTTCTATGATTTCAATAAGCAGTACACTAAAAGATCACGACTCGCGTCGACTTGGGGCAGGTTTCTGCTGTCTCCCCCTCCCCCCCCCCCCCCGAACAGGTCTCCACCTTGGCGTGGTGGGGGGTCTGAGTACCTCCCGGAGGCCGGGAAAAGGTAACACCCAGAGACCGACGACTCTGGGTGCCCTTAGTACTGACTACCGGGAGAGAAACTAAGAGGGACCTGTGGAGGGCGCAGCAGCGCCAGGAGGGTCTAGGCAGTGGGGGCAGGGGGCCCCTACTGTCTCACCATGGACCCTCCGGGAAGTCGGCCACACACGCTATGGTCGCACGGGGAGGTAGGAGGGGTGCGTCCACTGCGCCTCTCTGAGAAGATCCTCCCGGTTTTGGTCCGGAGGACGTTGGCCGCAGGCGGGGTGTCAGAAGCTGCAACCCAGGTACTGGCCCCCGCCTCTTTCTCAACAAGCGGCGGGCGTCGTTGGAAGATTTTTAGTGGGTATATTACTGCAGGCACTCGTGTCTGCCGGTGGTGAGTCCCACACCCCCCTTTCGGTCCCCCTTTGGTCGGAAGGCAGTGCGTAAATGCATTTTGTTACCGCAAAAAAAAAAGAAGGTTTCTGCTGTCTGCTATTACAAAATTGTTGTCCATGGTTAAAAGTACTTGCAAAATAGTGCAAATAAACCAAATAAAACAATGGTTATAAAAGAAAAATCTTAATATAATGGAGATAATCTAACAACTGGGCGCAACTCAAGTAGGCAAACGAAGTTTACAAGCAGGTGACGTCATGATAAACTCGACCAATCACGAGCGTTCTGTGTCACGTGACAAACGTTTAAAAAAAAAATTTTTATTTACGGATTTTTAAATAAATTAATCATTATTTTCAACTTACGTTAATAAATTTTTTTTTTTTAAATCTTAATTTATACTTTTTACAGTAATTGACACTTTATTTTTCGCATTGTCAAAGAGCCTATTACGTAGTCTGTGTGCCAAGAGTTTCTGTTCTTAAGATTTGGCTCGAGTGATACTCTCTTGATGTTAATAAGAAACTAACTTAAGATACCCATCACCATCACCTCGAGAGTGTATGAGCAGAGTTCTCTCTTGAGGCAGTTATTGCGTGATTTATTAATACGGGCCTTAGTGTCGATTTACTAAGGCGTCAGGATATAAAATACTCAATTTTGGTTATGCAAGTAACCTATTGCTTTACAAAAAAGATAAACTATAATAAAATATTTTTGCGTTAATAAATTAACATCCTCATTTCAGTGATAAAGTTTATAAGAATACAGTTTTTGAGCCTTATACACGATTTAACATTTTTAGCCAAGTGCGACATAGTTTAGAAAGGCAATGTGTGAGATGCCTAAGATATTATTATAATATAAAGAAAACTATAATATAAAAAAAAACCGTTTAGGTTTCTAAACTTACCATTACTTTGGTATATCCAAGATTTCTAGTGTACGTTACAAGAATTTTGTTCTTTGGGTCAACCACACTTTCTTCTACTATTTTGACTGACTTAGCATTAAAAAATCTGTAAATAATCATATAATTATTATTACTATTAACATTAGAATTACCACATTTCTTTGCTTTAAGGCAGTTTATAGGCTACTATTGAATAACTTGACTGTTGTTTACAACATTTGGAAAATCGAAATATTGTAGTGTAGGTATTAATTTGCAGTCTCGATAATGTGCTGTATCTCACTATTCTAATAATCTCAAGATACCCCTAATAAATAAATATTTAAAAAACACACATTTATCACAGTCAAGCTAATTATAGACCCTTCAGGACCACTGTTAAATTTGCAAAACGTTGAATTCCTAAAATGTTGAATGCCAATCTATTCAATGCCCGAATGTTGAATCCTAAAATGACAATTTACTATAATATGCCACTTTCCTTCACTTGTGTATGTTGCCAAAGATGTTATGTCTAAAAATCCCCTACATTTACATAAAAATACTCAATATACACTAGTTTTGGAAAATAAAACAGCAGCGACGTGTATTTTTCCGCGTTGGCGCCAAAACTTCTTTGTTTTTTAGTAATGAATATAAAAGGTATATTTTTAAGTCAAAAATACGAGTAAAAAGATTTATTGTGTTAACAAATACAAGTGAGTACAACATAAAGCTAGTTTATTTAAATAATTAAATCCTTCAAACTTTAAGACTTTTGACAGTTTTTATTAAAAGACTGCCGCATAAACTGTCTCATGTAGGAACATAAGGCAAACTTCTTAATTGGATACAGGCATTTCTGCAGCATATAACTTTTCAAGTAAGAATAGGTGAAGAATTGTCCGGCCTTCTTGGTCCAGTTTTTTTCATAATTTACTCTTTTGATCTTCCACTCTCCATACAGATAAAACCATTCCAACTATTTCACTTATTATAAGTGTTTTTGCAAACGATACTAAGTTATTCAAGAACCCACTGCTTGATTATGATAGACTTTAATCAGATCTGAATGTTATATCAAATTGGTCAATTTTTTTTCTATATACATACATTCACGCCTGTTTTCCCGAAGGGCAGAGGCATATTATACGCCCACACCAATGGCCCGCGCCAATGATATAGGTTGGCTTGGGCTCCTTAGGTCTTGGTAGGATCCCTATACACGTTTACTCCTTAGCCTTAATGCCACGATATGCAATTTTGCATATACGGAATCCAAATCGACACTTGTCTGGATTACCTAAATGATGTTCAACTTTCTGAAGTCAAAATTCAAACGAACTTAGGGCCCTTGTCTACGGTGCGATGCCGTATGCCGTCCAACGGTACGAAACCGGCGCCGGCAGATGGTACGGCACCGCCGCCAGCAGATGGCGCGACGCCGTGAATTAAGTGAATTGCTAACTCGTCAAGTGATCCTTTTTGCAGAATTTAAACAATCAGCATAATGTAATGTAATCTTTTTCGTATTTATTATGATTTAAGAAAAACCGTATTCAGATCTGTGTCATTAGTAATAGACATGATTGAATTGATTGACACTGAAACGGTGATTGAAAGAAATTTGTTAAAATCTTTAAAACTCGTACTTTGAAATAGCAAGGTCTGGTGATCATTTAAGTTGTTGAGAGACGGTAAAATGGCTTTAAAAAATGATTTTAAGAAGCAGCTAAAGTTTCGACAATTTGCTTCTCAAATTCATCGCAACTTGGTTTTCGATTAAGCGTAGTTTTTTTGTAGGGTTAATATCTTGAGTTCGTAGTTTGAGATTCTTCTTCTATACTATCTTCAGTTACATTTGGTGCATTTTTTTGCAAAAACATGAGTTGTCTATACAAATGATATTTATTTATACGTTTAGCACCACCTCCAGATTTTTTTGAAAGTCTACCTTCTTTGTATATTTGAAAAAAATTTACTTAATGTTAGTCCATTTTAAATGACGTCATTACCTGTAACAATCATTATAAAAATAGAACTGATAAAAAAATTGTTTTTAAAATGGTACTGTAAAATTTTATGAAATATTTCTTTTGCAGATTTTTGGCAACAGGGAATTCATTCAGACATGGAATTCACAGATTATCGTGTAAAATCTACAATTGGAAAAATTTTACGACATTTTCGTGCATTGTCGTGCTAAATGGGACATTCTTTTAAATTAAAGTATACCGATATCAAATTTTCAAAGAGCTAATTGAAAAATAGCTAAGAATTTGAGGTAAAATCAAATTTCCCAAATTGCATGGGGGCATGGAACGGGAAACAAATCAGAATATGTAGTCCTGCCCACAGTGGGTCTCTTTTTTTAACTATAAAAGATTTAACTCAGTCTTGCTGCCACTGGTAGTTTCTAACTATAAATTTGTATATGTTGGTATAAGATCGTATGGAAAGGGATGTGATTCCACCATTTTCTACAATACAAAACTATACGAATTATTATTGCAAAATAGACTTCCCATACCAGCGATAAAATCTTTAGCGGGGCCCTAAAAACCATTTCCCTATGTTTTTATCGCTGATGAAGGATATTTATGTATATAGAATTTATATATTGACGACTGTCTTATGAACCTTCTACAAATAGCAGATGGCGTTATTTTAACAAATCCTATCAATATAAGGACGAATTTTATAAATATGTACTTTAATAGTGATGTCAGTGCGCTTAGTTGGCAACTGAGCAAAATATAACTAAAATTAGGTCACGGATCGAATCCACCGAATGTATTGAGTGTGTGTAAATGACAAGTTGATAATAATACTAAGCACTATTGCATTTATTTCACTTTTACTTTTATTGTATTCAGTTTGTTAAGTTTAAAAGATAAATAAATAGGTATATACTCACCGAGTTTCGTTTTTTCTTTATTTTTTATGCTGTCGAACGATGAAAAAATGTTAAGGCAGACATCTTTCCACCCTTATGTTTTTAAATTTTTATTTTTATAATTCTCCTTTGACTTGTCCCAAAGAACGAGATGTGCTTCCACTAGCGAAAACAAAAAGTCTAAGTCTAATCTAAGTCGTCCGCCATTTTATTACGGCAAACGGCATCGCACCGTAGACGCCCTTAGGAGTGAAGATTTCAGAGGACTTAAAATAGGAGGAGCATGTTATTACCATAACTAAATAATCTAGAGGCTTAATCTATTTAATCAGAAAAACTTTTGGCGCCCTAACCCAGGAAATGATTCTTAAGATTTATAAAACTTTTGTTCTACCCCTTTTGGAGTACGCGTTCCAGGTTTTGAAATTGAACTTTTTGTGTTTTCAAATTAAATTTTTTGGGATACAATATTTTAAGAATTCAACATTTTGCGAAACGGATACAGCATGAATTAGTTTTAAGGATTAGTAATATAATTTAATAACATCCACTAACCGTTCTCCCCATTTAGGCACTCTGTTGGTTTTGGTGAGAAGCCTCTTGGTGTACAAGCATCCATCTTTCACTTGTCTGCTCCATGTATCTTCTGACAGTACATGAGAGCTAATAATTGGAAGAAAATATTATCAAAGAATTCTACAAAATGTATATTATTCTGTTTGTTTACCTACAGAAAATCTGTGCACTAGTTTTTAAGTTTTCACCAATTCAATTAAAGAAATGATTTTGACTTTGACTTTATGGTCTTACCTCTGTGGATTAGGATACCTTTTCCAGTATCCGCAAGCCACTTGCTCCCAGCTAAAGTTGAAAGTAGACATATTTTCATAATATCTTGCCATTTTTTTCCTTTGATCTACAAAACAACAATAATTGCAAACTAATCAAAACAGCATTGACCACAAACAATAAATAAATGTTACATTGGTAGGGTTAACAGCAGAGATGTACAAAATACCCTAAAGAACAAAGAAACTGAGGTATAAAATGCAATATACTTTTGAATTAAGTATTTCAGATCAGTTTGGTATCTGAAATACTAGATACAAAATCCTTGAAATATGTATCTTTGAAATACTTCTGAAGATAAAAATGTTTATGTAAAAAATTATATTTTATTTTAATGAATTTAAGTTTATTTTTACAATTATAATGAGACGGTGGAACGAGCTGCCGGCAGATATAGTGTCAGCTCCCACTGTCAATTCATTCAAGAACAAGCTGGACAAACACATGCAACCGGTTAATTGGAACTAGATGCAGATGAATTGGATACAGGCGCAATCAGTTTTCAAACTGCCTGCCTGTTAATTAATAATAATAATAATAAAATAATATAAGATTCAAATTCAAATTGTTTATTGCGTTACATGTGGTTTTGATATACAAAGTTATAAAATATTTAATTCAGTACACGTGCCCTTGCACGAGCATAGCAATTATGCTTATATAGTAAAGTAAAAATTTTATGAAATTAACAAAAATTAAATAACTTATTATGCTAAAAATTATTAGTATATAATGTAATGAAATTTAATGAAAAACAAACTTATCATTAATATAACTACGTAATAAAATCATTATATAAAAGAACATTGGATTTTTTATGAAACATTACAATAAATTTAAACATTATTGCACTTTGGTATAGACTAACTAATTAAATTATATTAAAACATACAAATTAAAACTGAAATTATTAAATTAGATATAAAAATGAATTTAAATATTATTGCACTTTGGTAACTAGTTAGTCTTAACTCATTTAATTATTTAATCATATTAATATGTAAAAAAATAAAATTATTATTTATTGAATGAAAACTTAACATCAATTTGGTATAGTATTCATTTAACTTATAGAAACATTTATCATTTAAAAAAATTATTAGGGAACTAGGTTTTGAGCCCGTGTTATTAGGTAACTGGCAGTAGTCAAAGTATTTTTGCCATTTGCAATAGAGGAATCAGAATTGGCTAAAAATATGTTAGATTAATAAGATTGTAGGGTGTATAGGGTTCCTACCAAGACCTAAGGAGCACAAGCCAACCTCACCTACAAGTCTTGCATCTGCCGATCAACGGACGAGGCTCTGGCGCACATAACAGTGCCTGGTAAGCGGCAATACACTCGCCACCTATTATGTGGGACCAACTATATAGTACGAAATGTGGACGTATAATATGCCTCTGCCTACCCCTTGGGGAAAACAGGCGTGAATTTATGTATGTATTAATAAGATTTATCTCTTGACATTGTTTTATAAAAATATCCTTCAACTTTTGCTATTCAGATACTTGTATCTTAGATAAGTCACATCTCTGGTTAACAGACTAATTTACAAAAACTGCATATATAATCTCAAGATAGAGATGTCTAGTACAAACTCTGTAAATTGAGATATCCCACAACATATTTTTTTGTGCTTAATTTACCCCAGTGCCAAAATGATAGTTCAAAAATCAGATTAAGTTTTCAATAGAGGACCCTATCAGTGGCAAACATAGCCTTAGCGTGCTGTTAGTCATTAGTTGTTTCCTTTATAGGTGAGGACTAACTGATATAAATACCATAATAAAGGCATACAACATTGCAAGACAATATTGTACGTATATAATTTATTGATAACAATAACCAGGTAAACCCAGATTATGTCGCAGAGTGTTTTATCTCAGAAAATTTTATGGTTTACATAATAACCATTTGAATATTATTTAAAAAAATAGTCAATGCTTACCACTATGCCAGAGTCAGAATTTTACTTTTGATGTTGTCACCAATTCGCGGCCACAGATGGGATATTAGAGGCCTATTTTAAACAAACATTATACAATTTTGTTACAAAGCACATGTTATCAGTCATCATTCTTGGATTTATTGATAAAAATTTGCAATGGAATATGGAGGATGGCTTTCTGTCATTTAGACAGAGTCAATCAACCACAAACTCAAAGGCACAAACTTACAAACTGTCAACTTGCCACTTTTTTTCTTAATA
Source organism: Musotima nitidalis (assembly GCA_949126915.1). Lineage (NCBI taxonomy): Eukaryota > Metazoa > Arthropoda > Insecta > Lepidoptera > Crambidae > Musotima > Musotima nitidalis. Next base: position 2,020,680 of record OX421431.1, read on the forward strand.
TGTACTCACTCGTTTGAGACACTCGTATTTGTCAGTGTCAACAGTGTTGCCAACGTAGGCGAATTTTCGCCATTTAGGCTACTCGGATTGGAAATCGGCGACAAAATAATCTTAAAGGCGACTGGTCGCCTTATAGGCTACTCGAAAAAGATAAAATTTACTTTTAGTTAAATGATGGAATCACAACACAAATGAGCATAAGCAAAAAAAAAAAAAATGGTTGCCTGTAAAGTCGTTTTTACGGGCGAAGATTTTACGTGACAACGTCTTTTTCTCGGTAGAATATTTATTGATATTAATATAATTAAATTGCACAATAGGAACAAGGAATTGAATGAAAATAAGAATTGCACAAATTTTAACTATAGAAATATATTTTGTTTACTAAAACATTGTACACTAGTGCTGCGCGCGCGGCAGACCGATCATAGTTGAGTGGGAGAGAGACGCAAGGCATTCGCCGGGCCTCTCTCTCGTTCGGTGACTCATCGTAACGTTACCGAGCGTTACACTTTTTCATAAGTGACTCCCAGCCGCAACCTAATTTAAGACGTTGTCACGTCAAAAAAAAAAATATATCCACGCAAAAAGTATAGGAAAATCAATATAAAAAAGATGGCAACACCCTTTGTTAGTTTCGGGGAATACCCCGTATTTGTCGTAGCTATAACGCAACCAAATTTAAGATGCAATCAAGCAAGCATTCGCTTCGCTGTTCATAACCATTGTAATTATATGGTATTACTTAACGACGAGTTTGGAAGGGAGAACTTCAGTATTTTTAAAACGTATCGTATGCGTGTTCGTTCATTGTTCGTCGTCTGATTTTAAAGACATTGTATGGTACTTGTGACAAAAATGGGAAAGCACGGAAAATATGTGAAACATTATCGTGATGAGTGGGAAAAAATTCCAGCATTTAAGAGTAAGTACTTACGAGATGATTTTTATTTATTCCTAATTATTTCTTATATTATTTAAATGTGAGTAAAAGCTTGTGTAGATGAATGGAAGGAGTCCATGGAGGAATACATATTTTTTGCTTAATTTATGTGATAAACTAGCGGACGCCTGAGACTTCGTCCGCGTGGATTTCGGTTTCAGTACACAATATCTTTATATGTAAATTGTAGCCTATGTGTTATTCTGATGTTTAAGCTACATTATTGTAAAATGTCATTAAAATCCATTCAGTTGTTTTTGCGTGAAAGAGTAACAAACATACATCCATGCTCACAAAGTTTCACATTTATAATATTAGTAGTAGGCATGAGTTCGATATATCAAAACGTAACTAATAACCGTTTTGGTTTTATACCTTATCATATCGATATGACGGTTATACGTAACGGATATTGCAAAAACTTTGATATCGAAACGATATCATAACACTTAGTTCTGACGTTTGAAACGATATAACTAAAGATAACCAAAACTGACCAAAACTGTCCAAAACGCAAACCGTGCACAACCGAATGTACTGATATTCGCTTTTTCTCTTTCTTACTATAACGGTTGAAAAGAGATGATGCGAATATGAGGATATTCGCTTCTTCTCTGTATTCTTATAGAGGAGTAAACGAGAAAAAGCGAATTTTTGCTTATTGGATGCAATGCTTGAGAAATATTAGTTTTAGTACCTAGTTATGATTTGTTTGAGAGATATTTTTTAAGGGTTTTTATGCGCCCTTAATCTTGGTGACACGTGCCGTGAAATAAAGAAAGTAAACATTGCGTTTTGTGCAACTTTTGCATTTGTTATAGTGTTAAAAAAAAAGGATTACTTATAAATAATTATTATGATAGTTTTAGTGACTCGTTATTACGAATTTGTAAATAGTTAAATTAGTTTGATTGAACGTAGTCTAAGGTAGGTTAGTAGGTTTATAGGATCGATATTTTTATTAACAATGTCGCGAAAGACAAAGGAAAAACGCCATACCTAAAAGCGAGTGGGATCTGTATAACATATTCATAATTATAAATAACTCGATAATATGCGCGTTAAGTTTAGTTTAGTTAGTTTGCCGTAACTAATAACATAACATAACGCATTTAAGTTATGAAACTCTACCTACTGATATCGATATTTATCGGTTATCCATATCGATATGGAAACTGTATATCGGTTACTTGCAAAAAGAACTGTTTCTGCCAACAAAGCCAAAGAAGTTAAACAGCGATGCACAAGTTTTCTCGTGCACTTAGTGAAGGAATTAGTTGACAGGTTACCATTCAATGTGTCGGTGGTGGAAAAAATTGATGTTTTGTCACCCAACCGCTGCCTTTCAACCAGCAACAGACCTAACATTGATGATTTTCCCTGGCAGTTAGGTGAACCTAATGTTGACAAGGAATCTATATTAAACCAATTTCGCACTTTAAGTACGATGCGCATAGAGGAAATAATTGGGACTGGTTCTCCCAATGATGTTGTAAATTTTTGGGTACAGGTATTGAAAATGCAGAATGCTGGAGAAAATCCCATGTTCAAAGATTTAGCGGAATTTTCTTTGCGTTGCCTCTCATTACCTGTAAGTAATGCAGTCGTAGAAAGAATTTTCAGCGTGATGGGTACTATTAAAACAAAATTAAGGAACAGAATGCAATTACCCATGCTGATTGCCATTCTTAGAATTCGAATACACATGAATGTAAGAAGCATTTGCTGCAACAACTTTCAGCCAAGCAATCACATGATTGGTTTACATGCTGGAAGAAAAATGTACGATTCCAGCACAGCTTGCGCCAGCTCTAGCACAGCATCCGCAGTAAATGTTGACGACGGTGAAATTATCGTGGATGCTGTGCAATTGCTAGATGAAGCAGAATCGGAGTGCATTTAAATAAATGTAAATGAAGCCTTATTTTAGCTTCATTCATTAAATTTAATTTTCGCGCGCTTTATTTTACATTTTATTATGATAGTAGTACGATCTGCATGTAGTTAAAACTCTAGTTTAAGTCGATTTCAGAGAAAATTGTTAATAATTAATTAATATTGTGTTTCTTCAAGAGTGTAAGAAATAATATTTGAAGCAATAGCTTTTAATGTTTAATGAACCATTCATTATAATAAGTTACGTATATTGCGATTTGTGTTTGTAAAATTTGTATTCTTTAGAAATGAATCTTAAAAAATAAATTTCTCTTTTCAGAGCAACAAACATAACTTTGTCTCAATAAATATCATATTACATAAATAATGTTTTAGTTTAAAAGAATTGTACGTATAAGTGTTTTAAAAGTACCTACTGACTTTATTGTATGGACAGAAAGTTATAATATAATTACATAAGTAAATTTTTTAAAAATTGGTTTTTATTTTACTTTCGGTGTTTGGGCTACTTTAGGCTAGCTTATTTCAAATTGGGCTACTTTAGGCTACTCAAGCTTTGAAAATGGGCGACTTAAGGTCCCGACTTGTTGGCAACACTGAGTGTCAAGTAGTCTCATTGAATCGGAGTAAAAAAGCTTATTACTTATTTCTCAACTGATCTCAGGCACAGAACATGGAATGATTTACCTATCTTATGTGACATGTTTATCTCTCTTATATGATCCCAGCCCATTAACGTCCCACCCACTACTGAGCACAAACCTCCTCTCATAAGCCAAGGTGAGAGTGTATTGGGTCATTTGGGTCATACTCTACGCGGACCCAGTGAAGATTGGCGGATTATTAGTCCAAGGCCTGACTCTGCTCTACTTTGGCCATGATCTTAAACGTTAAACGATACTTTTTTTTTATTTATGTCTGTAACTATATCCATTTTCGAACTGCCTTCCAGCCAAAGGGGGACCGAGAGGAGTGTGTGAGACTCACTATCGGCAGTCACGTACGCTAGCAGTAATACCCACTAAAAATCTTCCGATGACGCCCGCCGCTTGTTGAGAAAATGGCGTAAGACCCTCCTGGCGCTGGATGACGGGCACTCCTGGCCCGCGCACTGCGGCATGGCTAAGACCACCACGTGCTTAAGCTTGAAAAAATCTGAAGAGAGCGCAACTTTTGCATAAAAACCAAAATCAGACTGATACGTCTTCTCAATCTTTCGCATTACGCTAAGACTTTGAGACTGAAAGCTTTCGACGCATCGGAACCGGTGTGATATGCTGGAAAAAAGTATTTCATATCCCTTGGACAGAATTCCGGACTAATGTCTATATTTTGCGTGAACTTTAAATCTCCTCGCGATTATCGTTCGAGTGTTTAAGCGGAATTCTGTAAAACTTCGGTCACGTCACATGGAAAGATGATAACTACCTCGACAGGCTTATCGTGACTGGCAAAGATGATTGGAAATGGCTTCGTTAGTCCAGACCCGCACCGCATTGGAGTCCACTTCCATAGCGCCCTTCACACTATCGTAGACAGGACAGATGGAGAATAACTAGTAGAGAAAAAGTGATGCTGATGTCAAAATCCTTAACAATGAGAAAAACGACGCGAGGAAGGAAGGATTCTTAAGCTGATATTTGTCATTCGTTTCTTGTAAAACATTAGTGATCCTCTCACCACATGCCACTAAGATTTTAAATGCTGTTGCTGACCTTAAATATTTGTTTAACAAAGAACACATTGCGTGACCCCCCGAATGCAGGTAAGGCAAGGGAAAATGAAACCGAATTTAAAACCGAAATTTACAGAAAAAGGCGGTAGGATTGTACAACCCAAGCCTATTCTGAAATGTAATAAAATAAGTACAAATCGACTTCTTGGCGGGAAAGTGAAGCGTCATGTCTGCAGTTTTGTTTTATTTTCTAAAATTTGTGATATTTCTAACATTAATGTGTAATAACGGTGGATTATTAACCGTTAAGTGTTTGTGAACCTACATGAGTGTTGGTAAATCAAACAAAACAGTGCAACATCACTTTTCAAATTTTCACTCAAGGAGTCCATGTGAGATCTCAGTATAGTCCCACATCTTTACTGAGGACTCAAGGGGCTTAGGGGAGGGTATCTCATTTACCATTTGTCATCTTTATCATCACTCATTCTCATTTACTATGAATTATATATCATTAATATATCACTTACTTGACACTGGCTAAATGTGCTAGACGCACGAAGCCATAATTTAAAAGAAAGAAAGAAAATCGGTGTCAATTTTTAAATTGCCTTCACTTTGCTGCCTTTCACCTTTATTTGTTGCCTTCACTTTTCACACTTCACAAATCGTTATACAATAATAGAAATAGAAAATTATGGACGTAAATAAAGATTTTTTACAGAACGTTAGAAAATTAACTATGAGAGATGTTTACATTGAAATTATTGAAGATATGATTCCTCAGCTCGCAGAATTTGTTCTTTCTTTGGATCAAGTTAAGTTAAATGATGGGTCGTATGATACATATTATGGAGAAGTAAAGACATATATTATTGGTTTTTTGAATTTTTATAATGTCACTATAGATATTTTGGTTCAAGCAGCTGATATATATAGTAACAGCTTAACTCGTGAAGAACTCGTAGTATTAATGCAAAAGACAATCGATACTAACTACAATCGCCAAATATACTTCAGCAAAAAATTTCTTCCTGTTAGCAATGCTGTTGAAAGGGAGAGTTATGAAATAACAGAAAAACTATTTGAATATTATAAAGATGGTTTAATCCAATTCCAAAACAAAATTGAAAAGTTACAAAAACAAGAGAAAATAAATGAATTTGCTAAAGATCATTTTTTGATATCCGTTAAGAAAACTTGTGAGCTATTTGATTACACTCATCATTTCATATCAGTTATGATGACCAAACGGGTGAGTATGTAAAGATCATTAAATAAAAAGTTCCACCTCTTTATTAGGTATAAATATATAATAATAGGTTGGGGAAAAAGTCTTTTCGTATTTTTGTATGAAAAGTCAAGACATTTTTTTCAAAGTTTATTTACATTTATTTACAATATATATGTACCGTTTTGTTGAATAACTTTCTGCCATTTTGTGGGCAGAGACATTATCCCGTTACTGTAGAAACTTTGGGACTTCTGATCAAAAAAACGGGACAAATAGTTTTGGCAGTCCTCTCTTGAGGTCAACCTTACAGAACCTAAAGAATTCTGCAGAGACCGAAACAGGTGAAAATCTGAAGGCGCAAGGTCAGGGCTATATGGTGGATGCACTAGGACCTCCCAGTCGAACTCTCTTAATTTTTGCTGAGTGGCTAAAGATGTGTGTGGTCTAGCGTTATCGTGATGAAAGACCACACCCTTCCTGTTGATCAATTCCGGCCGTTTTCTCTCGACTGCTTCCTTTAATCTCATCAGTTGCTGGCAGTAAAGATCAGAATCGATGGTTTTGCCGGGCGGTAAAAGCTCATAATAAACAATGCCCTTCCAATCCCACCATACACACAGCATCACCTTATTTCGTGTTAGGCCAGGTTTGGCCACAGTCTGTGAAACCTGTCCAACTTTCGACCACGACCTTTTTCGCACGTTCTTGTCGTACGTGATCCACTTTTCATCGCCAGTTATCAATCTCTTCAAAAACGGCTCGATTTCATTACGTCTCAATAATGAATCGCAAATGATTACACGGTTCATTAAGTTTCTTAGAGTGAGCTCGTGTGGCCCCCAAATATCGAGCTTTTTTGTATAACCAGCTTTCTTCAAATGGGTCAAAACTGTTTTGTGGTCAATTCCCAGTTCTTCAGCTGCATCGTAACTACTAATATGCCGATCTTGCTCCACTCTTTCAAAAATGGCGTCCATTTTATTCGTAACAGGGCGACCAGAGCGAGGTGCATCTTTAACATCAAAATTTCCGGACTGAAAACGTTTGAACCAAATTTGTGCTACTCTTACTGACACTGCATCAGGTCCATAAACATCACAAATTTTTTTCACTGCTTGAGTTGCATTTTTGCCTTTTTTATAATAAAATTTTAAAATGTATCGAATTTCTTCATTAGATTCACTCATTTTTACGGAGAGAAAAACAAATGAAAAATAGCGGGAAACAACTCAATAATGAGATTATATATCCTAAAAATATGTACCTACCTCGTTGGTTCCGGCCACACACTACACTGTGTTGTTGGTTTTGCTGTTTTTTACTAAGTTTCTCACGCTATAGCGCCTTAACGGTATTATCTGAAATTTGGCAAAAAAATCGATATTAATTTACCATTTTTGTGTTCCTGTCTGTTTTCTTTTTTTTTAGATAAAAGAAATAAGGATAAGTTTGGAAGAGATATTGCTTCGTATAGAAAATAATTTAAAAACAGTCCGGGAAGAATATTTATGTATCACCAACAATCTTTTGATGGAGCTGTATATAAGGAACAAAGAGTATCTGAAAATATCTAGAAGGCTTCGTAAATCGTCCATCGAGGCAGCCGAAGTAAATATTTTTACAATGCACTTTGGTTCTTGATTTTTAATTAGCAAAACAAAAGGGAAGTAATAAGTACATACTTCAAACTCCAATGATCTAACTAGTGATGAGTCGAGAGAATATTTATGTAAAATATTTAATAAATAGATATTTACTATACTCGTTACTTTTTATATGGAACTATTCGGCTGAGTGGGATGTCATATTTTTTAAACTAAACACTCATGTCATTAGCAACGCCCTGTGGCACCGGCCTAGAGTAGCGTCACCCCCTCATTTCATCTGGTATCGTAAAAACCGACGAAGAGAAATGTTACTGAATGATGGGCAGCAGCGTCATCCGCGTACCGGCTGGAACTGCGATCACCAACCCGCCTGCCCAGCGTGGTGATTATGGGTAAAGATAGATAGATAGATACAGCCCCCAGTCCCCGGCGGCCCCGCTATTCGATAAGAGTCTTATTGAATATAAATATAAAGCTTGATAGGTCCCGTTTGGTGAGGTCTACGCTCCGACCCTCAGCTGCCCATATTCAAAACCCTGAGAACTTTTAGCTCGAGCTTCAAAATCGCTTCGCAGGTCCGGAGGACTGCGTAACCGCTGACGATACAAGTGGCGGGCTGGTTGATACTGTCCGCGCCGTCCTGGTCTAAATTTTATAGTCCTCGACAAACTAAAACCCATAAACTGTCGACTCAAACTCTTGATCTTATGGAAGCACGACGAGACATGCGATTGCAGTCTTCAGCGGTAATAATAGACATATCTCGAAATCCTTGCGACTCGATAAGCGCAAATGCTATACAAATTGTACTGTAGATGAAATAGAGTGAAATAAGGGTTCAAAAGTGATCGCACGGGATCTGTCTATTGTCCAAAGTCAGTTGACACAGCTGAAGACCAACGAAGGCACTCTAGTCACGTCGAGACCTGAGATCATGAAGGAGATCGGAAGGTTTATTGACAGTTGTGTTCCAGGACAAAAAATCCCGCTATTTTGGCTAAAGACCCTGGAGCTAAACTAACCCGACACTACACCGAACACATCCCAGACGTCAGCCTATTCGAGATTAGGATAGCCCCTAAAACAACTAGAAAACAACAAGGCAACAAGTGAAGACGGGATGACAGCAGAGCTTCTGAGAGCGAGTGGTACACCAGTACTAAAGATACTCCAGAAGGTCTTTAATACCGTTATCCTCGAGAGACGTATGCCACAGGCGGAAGCCAGTAGCATGGTTGTTTTTTTTCTTCAAGAATAGTCATTAATGTCTTTTGAAGAATTATAGGCGAATTACGCTACCTTTTTGGTCAAAGGTTTGGGGACTTCCAACCTCCCGAACAAGCCGGTTTCCGAAAAGGCTTTTCAACCATAGACCACATACACACGCTGCGGCAGGTTATACAGAATATCGAGGAGTATAACCAGCTACATTGTTTAGCGTTTGTGGACTATGGGAAGGCCTTCGACTCGATCGAGAGCTGGGCAGTGTCTCAGTCCCTGCAGCGATGCCGCATTAATTATCGGTATATCGAAGTGCTGAGGAGTTATATAGAAACGCCACCATGTCCGTACGAGTATTGGACTAGTGCACAAGTCCTATCCTCTTGCAGAAGAATGTGAGACAGGGTGATGTTATATGACTGAAACTGTTGATTGCTGCTCTGGAGGATATTTTCAAGCCACTGGACTGGAAAGAATTAGTCATCAACAGCAATTTGGAGTATATGGCGAGTGTATCACCTTACCTTTTGCCAACGATATAGTGGTTACAGCGGAGTCACTTGTGGATCTGGACACAATGCTTGTAGACCTCGACAGAGCTTCCCAAAGGGTAGGTCTCAAAATGAATATGGATAAGACGAAAATCATGTCAAATATCCATATTGTGCCTACCCCAGTAATAGTGGGAAGCTCGGCACTCTAAGTTGTCGAGAAGTACAAAAAGTCTAATTAAGTAGATCGAACTTCAACCGTCTAATACCTTAGTGTCTCAAGACGAAAGTCTTCGACCAGTGTGTGGTGCCTAGCGAAGACGCGGTGAATCAGAAATGAGGAAATCCGTAGGAGAACTGGGGTGAGCGAAACGAGTTTGCAAGCTGAAGTGGCACTGGGCGGGGCACATAGCTCGAAGAACCGAGGACCGATGGCAAACATGCATAGCCAATTAGATTTGAATGAAACATTATTAAATAAGTTACTTAGTTACTTTTAACATATTTATCTTTCTAATATACGTACATTCCATTTACTGCCACGGTTACTTACCTGCCTAGTTAGATCGCATAATTGAACTATCTAATAAGTTTGAAATTATTAAGGTGTGTCACTCTATGGATATTCTGCGAGAAAAAATAAGCGATTACCGGTACGATAACACAATAAACCGCATAGAGGGCGAATTAAATTATTGGAAAAACAGGTTGAAGGAGTTTAACCTGATTACAGACAACTTGGCCAGATTGAAATCTGAGCAGAATATGATATCGAAAGAAGAAAAAGCCTTCATTACGAGGTAATATTTTATTGCGAGTTAAGATAATCTGAGCCCATTAACGTCCTACTACTGAGCACGCTCTATTACTGCACTACTGACTTTAGGCCTCATAAGAAAGTTCAAAGTTGCTCAGCGTGCAAGCTCGAGAAACCGATCGATCAACGTGGTTATGAATTGGGGCGGGCTATGTTCAGCAGTAGATTTCAAATGATTGAAACTATGATGATCTGATCACGGGCCTACTCCTCTTACGAACAAAGGTTTTGGGCATACTCTACCTCTTGAGCACAGTGCACATTTTACGTTTTACGGGCGGCGTTTATTTTGAATATAAGATACTTAATTTACCTAGAAGGTACCTGTTATAACATATGGGTTAACCTAACTTCGCTAAAGGTGGTTAAAAGGAAGGTCATGCGAACGTCTGGATAGGGAGCACCCCTTGACCTGGGGTACCCGAATCACCCCCGTGTATGTTCATTGATTGTTTTATAATTCATGAGTTAAGATTTTTTTCAGATTTTACGAGAATTTTCGACTTGAATTTCTTAAGCATAATCTTACGCCGGCCCATATATCGTCGCTTAAGTTCTTTCACCGCGGAAGTCAAAGTGACAACTTTTCAGGAGAATAAAAACACCATGCGCTTTCTTTTTTTAAAGCGCGATAATAATATGCTACGTATTTGTGTTTAAAATAAATCTGTTTCTGATTGATCTAGAGGTGCGCGGCTATCGATTCGAATGGCATGCAAAAGTCAAAATGACAAAATAATCGAATATCCCATCAGGCAGAAACATCGCTACAACTAAAAAAAGGGGATTTATATACTCATACTTGTAGCAAAATTCACTTTTAGCATGGAGATAATTATTTAGATGAAACAGGTCAAATCGTGAGAGGTGGAAAGCCGTTCGCCGCTGCACATAATCGTGTAGCTAGACTAAAATATTACAAATAGTATGAATCTATTTTACAGTGCTTCTAAATCTGGGCATGCGTCTCAATATTGCTGTCGGCCACCTTGTATTGCTTTTACATATAATATGGCTAAAAAACAAACATTTATTAGAGAAGAAATCGCTGTAGCAGCAAGAAGTTTGATTACTTTTTTTTCCATAAAAGGTGGGTAGGTACTTAGTATTTTTATTATTGTGCTTACATACATTTAGGTACATCACTTAATAGTTCTAGCAAAACTAGTTATTAGGTACTAGTATTCCCATTGGGTATTCCCAGTTAGATATTTCTTAAATAACCTATTCTTCCTTACCTGCATAAAAAATTCAGTAACAATATTAGAAAGTGTAATAATACTTTAGGCCAATATTGTATAATGTGTTCGATTTACAATCTGTATTTGTTATCTCGGAAATGGCAATTGACCAATTGACAAGGGAAGGAGGATAGGCTAGGAATCGTTTGTCTTGGTGGGGCCCATCTCTTTATCGCAACTTTGACAAATTTTATTTTCCATAAAACTATTAGCAGATCTTTTTATATATTTTTTTACAAATCCTAGAATCAGGTAACATCGCAAATTTCATTTTCTCGATTATTAATTATCTATAATTCTATATATGATTATATATAGAATATGAAACGGTGATGATTAACTATTCAATAAATTATTGTTATTGAAAACAGTGAAATGGTTTTCTGTGAAATGAAATTTGATGTCAAGAAAATTGGTACCCACTCCTTCAGATACTTCCAACATAAATATTTCTAATCACAGCTCCCATACAAGGATGTATTTATTTCACAATGGTAATATTTCCTTCTAAAGGTGTAGACCAAGTTATGTACAAAGATGAAGTTGGTTTATATTATTTTGAAGAGTTTAATCACAAAACCTACGTGTTGGAACATGGATCAAAACTTTTTCACTTAACTTGCGAGGGACAGTTCAAAAAGGTAGGTATTCACGATAGTTAAGTAAGTACGTAAAACTGTGTCAAGCATTTTATTGAATTTGAGAGTATCCGCGCTTTATTCAGTAATCACTTTTTATTATTATTTAATAAGGTGCCGATAAGCCTATTCGGGAGTGTAGGCTAATAAACAATCAGACTCAACCGCTAACTACATCAAAAAACTCTTTTAAGTAAAAGTATACAACATTTAAATAAAAACAATATGTCATGAAGCAACAAACTACTTTAAAGCGTTAACAAAGTGTTACCTATAGTATGTTGTTCTTGATACAGGTCCCTGAATTAAACAAATACTATTTTGACTTAAATGGTCGCTACATTGTTAATGAAGACGGTGAAAAGAATTATCAAAGCGCTTCATGCAGCAGCGCCTACAAACTGGGAAAGGAAGACCTTCTGGAAAAGGTTACTGAAGATTGTCCGGCTCAGAACAAAAATCCGAATAATATAATCATATTACCTGCCGTTAAACCTATTGACATTAAAGGTAGGTACCACAAAAGAAAGATAAGTCAATAGAAGTAGCATTTTCGGAAATTAATTCGAGAACGAGTGTAGCCACTCTCATACAAATTAACATTAGCTCGTATTAACACATAAAACCTCGTTTTGCTATTCATCGTAAATAATCCTTTAAAAAATGGTACCTACTAAGTGACAATTACATATCAGATTAAATATAGACTTTATTACGATAAGTCAAGTATTAATTTACATGACACTTTAACGTCAAGCTGTGAAGTAATACCACGCATACACTTCCGATAGAAAAAAATTATGCATTTTAATTGAAAGTTTATTTGGCACACATAAACGACATACAAAGAAACTATAAACACTAACTTTTTATTTATTTATTTATTAAGAAAACCAACAGCTGTTATAAATAATACATCATAAATCGTTTTGTATTGTAAGCTAGCTAATTATAGGATATTATATTATAATTATAGGATATATACCTATATCTTTTTTTTTGGAGTGTTGTGGAGACCTGCCGGGGTGGTAATTATAGGTTTCCCTAAGTTAACCAATATTATCAACATCAACCAATTGCTATGATTTGTAGTATTATAACTTTAAAAAAAATTACATATAAAATCCACTGTAATTTTGAAAGTTTATTCCTTTTCGTACAATGAGATTTAAGAGTTACTTTTTATTATTGATATACAAATAATAAATATAAACAATTACAATATAAAAATACTTATGTAATATAAATAAGTTAATAATATGTAAGAACAATTTTGTATGTAAGCCTGAACTGAGAAATTCATACGCCCGCGACAAAACCCACTTAGGCAAGGATTCTTTTATTTTTTAGTTTTTTGGATTGCAATTGCCTGTTTCTTTATGGTATTTTTATAGCATGTGAACAAATCAATATCATTAAATTTTTTATATTTTTTAAATTCATTATATTCTCTGGGTAATCTAGTGAGAACAATGTTAGCGCCGTATTTGGTGTTTGTACGGGGCATGTTCAGTAAAGGAGTGTGTCGAGTGCGACGCACAGTAGGTGCAGTGAGCCACACTATGGAATATGTTTTTGTAATGCATATATTTTTGAATGCACTCTAGTTGGCTTTTGTGCATTTTGTATGGTGGTGACCAGATTGAACTGGCATACTCTAGTAAGCAGAGAACGAAAGAAAATAAAACCATATTTAATGACTTTATATTATTGAAAGTAAGTAAGCTTACAAGATCGTAATACGAATCCGAGGTGTTTATACGCTTTTTTTGAAATCTCAAAAAAAGCGTATAAACAACGCCTAAATCAGGTCCTAATCAGGTCTATGTGGTTCGATATCGTCATTTTACTATCCAAGTGAACTCCTAAGTAGCGAATCTCTGGAGGCATGGCAGTTAACCAGCCAAGTCTCGAGCAAAACGGGCACGGCTGTACCATCTTTTCTCGAAGCGATTCGCAGCTGTTTCGCCCCCCCCTATATCTTCGACGTGGACAAAGCTAGGAGTTTATGTTTTCAGTGACTAATAGTAGGCATTAGAACAAGCTTAAGTTCGAAATTACATGCCAATTGAATTAATAGTTTAGGAGTTACGTACGATCACAAAGTTACACCATTTTGTCACTCACTGACTCACTGACCGATGAGCTGACTTAAAAACTTTAAACTTTGCACCAAGAAAGGTCATTAGCCACATATAAAGGAAAAATTATAAAAACATTAAAAAATAATATAGCATAGAAAACAATTTTATATTTGCGGTTTGGCAAGAACATTGTATATGGATTTTGAATGCATTGTTAACTTTGTTCGTTGTTTAAGTGTTCAATTGGCGTAACTATTGGTACACAGTGGCATAACTACAGGGTGGCAGAGCTGGCCAAATGCCACGAGCCCCCGACCCAAGAGGGCCCCGGCTCAAGAGGCCGCTAGCTCAGTTTTTATTACTTTCCGTAACGTTTTACTGTAAGTACCTGAGTATTTTATTTTAATTGTATATTTATATACAAGGCGTATTGTGAACCGTGTTTGATATTCGCAAATCAGGCATCTAAAAAAATACAAAATGTTTGGATTGAGGGCTATGACGATTGGAAACATATTGTAGATGATATAGAAAGACACCAGACATGGAAAATTCGTCTGGATTCTTGTCTCACGTATCAACAGAGGCGGCTACGCGGGACACTTGATGAAGAACAAGAAAAATCTTTTTGGCGCCAAGTAGTTTTTAGACTCCTTTATTTCCATTATTGATGTTACTCTAACGCTTTCAACGTGTAACTAGGGCATTTCGTGGCCACAGAGAAAACGCAGATAGCAGTGATCCAAACTCCAAAGGAATCTTTTTGAGCATTGTCGAGTTATTAGAAAAATACGATCCGATTTTACAAAATTTGATAAAATACCTAAGCCCAAAAATACAAAATGAGTTAATTTTTGTACTGGTTCTAAAAGTAGAAAATGCACTCATAAACGAAATCAATGCCGCACCAACCATTCTACTCTATCATATTTGATACAACTCAAGATATTTCAAAAATTGGCCAAATAAATGTGTGAAATTTACCTCTATTGCATGATTGAAAAAGATGATAATGGGATTCCAAAGGCACTTTTCATTAAAGAGACGTTTTTAGGATTCCATGAAGTTAAGGATCAAACTGCCTTAGCAATGTTCAAGCAAATTATTGAATCAATTAATGACTAAAATATTCCTCTAAATACCTAAGTGTCGAGAACAAGGATATGATGGTGCTAACACAATAAAAGGGACTTATGGTGGAGTTCAAGAACTCATAAAAGATGTCGAGCCAAATGCCGTACATGTTCATTTTGCTGCTCATAACTTAATTCTTGTACTCAATGATGCAGTAAAAGAGGTTATTGATATGCAAAAATTGTTTTATACAGTTCAACAAATTTATAATTTTTTTGGGCGTATTATCAAAAGATGGAATATTTTATCAAGTTTGATAACTAATGAGGAAAGTGAGTCTTCAACTTCAATAACATTAAACCCTACTAGATAGGCAGGACGTTATGATGCTGTTTTTTCTTTAAAAGACTTTAAAAGTTCAGTTTGTTGAAGTTCAAAAAGCGCTAATAAAAATAATTATGTTAAGTTGCAAATCAGATGAAATAAATAAAGCTGTTTCACTCAAGATGAAGACCGAAAACTACAACTTTATCATGTTATTAGTTTTCCACTGCAAAATTCTACAAACTATCGATGCAGCCTCGAAATCACTGCAGTCTAAGACCACCGATCTTTCAAGTGCATTAAAACGTTTGAAAACATGTATAGAAGAATTGGAAATGAATTTGTAATTTGTAAATTTAAAAATGGAAGCAAACAGAGTAGCAGAAAAGTAGTCCATCACCCCTGAATTTTCCAAAACTTGTCAGAGGAAGTTAAAACGCCATTTTGACGAGCTATACGAAGATGACCGTCTCCAAGATCCGGAAAGTTTGTTATTTGTTACTATTCCTGTGACTACAGCTAGTGCTGAACGATTATTTTCAAAACTAAAATTAATAAAAACCTATTTAAGTCCCATAGAGACAAGACAGGTTAATATTATGTAACTTGGCTATTCTGTCTATTGAAAATGCCATGGCCCGATCATTAAACTTTGATGATGTTATAGACACTTGCAGAACAGAAAGCTCGAAGAAAATATTTTTCTTAATAAGTATCTTATTGAAGTTAATTTGTTTTATTTTTCATTGTAAATGTTGTATGCAGGCTTCTTTACGATGTAGTTCCCCCTCACTGAAAAGCTTGGGAGAAGATGAATGTGAAGTCTCGAATCAGCATAGGGCTAGCCTATAGGGCTAGCGTGGGGGCTATGGCCCATTCCCTCTCGCCTATGGGAGCCCTATGCCCAGCAGTGGGACGTATATAGAATGTGGATCTATGTAAATGTATACAGTGTCGGATATCTACTTAAGCGGTTTATTAAAATTAAACTAAGTACAACGTGACAATTTTTACTGATAGGGCCCCATCGAAAGATGGTATAGTTACGCCACTGAATACACACATAGAATAGAAAAGAATAATATAAATGTAATACATAGACTATAATTAATACATAAAGTTTATTACTCATTAAATTAATAAAGCTAAAACTCCATTGTATTGCGATAAATATTGTATGCGCGCTCGATAGATGGCGTTGTAGAGTTGTCTATCTTAGAAGTAACGAAGCCTCAGAGAAGAAACAAAAGAGATAAATAATGGGTTCTAAGCAAAGTAGTAGCTGAAGTCCAAGAAATTATGAGGTCACCTAAAAAAAGAAAGAAATACACTTACAAAAAAAAAATGAGATCCCACCTAAAAAAACATTGAATGTAAAAAATGCCAAGTCTCTCGATCTCTTTCCATCGTAAAAAGTTTTGAGATCGTATAGAAATATAATATATAAGTAGTATAAAGAAAACTATTGATACAATTACTAAATGTTGATTTATAACTACAAAATAATTTAAATAGAACTTCGCTTCTATACGATCTCAAACTTTTTACAATGGAAAGACTGCATCGAGAGACTTGGCATTTTTTTACATTTAATGTTTTTGGTGGGATTATATTAACCCGTTCAATAACAATTCCGCTGAAGTTAGAGGTGTGCAATATGGGTTTCGTTTTTACGTGTAATACATTGGCATTTCTTTGCGTTGACTGTTATCTATGTAGTATTTATAAAAAGTATTCAGTTAGCTTGTAATTTATGACAATCATTACTATTATTGATTCTAAGAAAAACTTTTTTGTCGTCTGCGTACATTAGGTGTTTAAAATGTGTAAGGCATTTAGTTATGTCATATATATATGAATTTTAAAGAGTGGCCCTAAATGTGAACCCTGGGATACCCCTGCTGGTACTTCAATAAAGTCTGATCGAAAACCTCCAACCACCACCGCCTGTGACCGCTTGTGCAGGTACGACTTGATCCACCTTAAAAGATCTCCGTGGATGCCCAAGCTAAATAGCTTGCATAACAGTATGGAGTGATCCACCCGGTCGAATGCTTTTTCGAATTCTGTGTAGATCACATCCACCTGTCACCCACGTTCCATGTAGAAACGTATTCTGAAAAACAGGCTAAGTTGGTGACATTAGATCTCCGTCTAAGGAAACCATGTTGGGTCTCGGGTATGCCTTTAACTATGACAGGGTATATAGCGTTGTAGACAATCTTTTCAAGGACTTTACTTATTGTATTAAGTATAATTTCAGCTTTAGTTTTTGATCCTTTTTTGTGAATTAGTGCTCTTTTCCATACGTCTGGAAAAACTCCTTCCGTCAGTGACATATTGAAAATGAATGCGAGTAGATAAAGTTTTAGCGCATTTAACCCAGAATAATGGTGGAATACCATCATGGCCAGGCTCTTTATTGATGTCTAAGGATTTTAGGTGATGTTCTACAATATATTTTGTTACAGTTATGGTGGATATTGAGTCTATTAGTGAGATGTCTGTCGTATGAGTGATTGAGTTAGACTCGTCGTTTTCAGAAGATGTTGGATTGACAAATACGTTTCGGAAAAGGTTACTGAATGCGTTACATATATCATGCCCGCTAGTATGTATATTGTATAACTATTGTTTTCATATGATATGGTATTAGATTAGCTTGATCTGCCGCAGAAAGTTTTCACGTATGACCAAAATAATTTAGGGTTTTTTGGTAAGGCGCTTTCAGTTCTCGAGATGTATTTATTATAAACCCTGTACACGCTTCTATCTGTCGCGCAAAATTCATCATAATCTAACGGGTTATGAAAAGTTTTCCATCGTTTATGAGCTTTAGACTTTTCTTTAATGATTTTTACTAAAGCAGGACTATACCACGAAGGGTATTTACGATTAGTAGCATTTACTGTGTAATACTGTATATGCGAGCGAATAACGTTATTTAAACGTTCATAAAAAATATCTGTTGCTTCTACTGAGGTGTGAGAGCGAAACAACGCATTCTAGTCACATTTACTAAGATAATTATTTATGATACCATAGTAAGCTTTTCGGAAGTTGTATCTCTGTTGAGATCTTTCCTCGAGTAGGGTCAACGTAAGATCCAGAACCTCAAAGCAGAAAGAAGGGTGGGCTACTTTAGGTTTGCAAAGAGTCACGGTAGATTTGTTTATATTTAGGGGAACGTTAGAGAAAGCTAAGTCGAGTGTGTTACCTGCGTGATTTTTTAAGATATTATATTTATTAAAACCCAAAAAACTTAATTCTTCTATAAGACGGACTTCCGCGTTCTGTACGTCTGGAAAACCTGGTCGAGTTTAATGCCAACAAAACCCAGGTTTGTGCATTCTCGTCGAAGGTTATATTCCCTTCCTTACTCCTCCCTCTCTTCAGAACGCTGCGTTGCCCATTTCGGCGGATCTCAGCATTCTCGGCATGGACATCGGCCAGGACCTTAATCCGAAATGCTACATCGAGGGTGTTATTATAACTGCCTCCAGTAAGTTGGGTACACCTACTCAATAAGGTGAGGCGGTTTTTCACTCCCGAGCAGCGCTGTTTGTTTTACAAGACTCAAGTGCGATCGAGTGTAGAGTATTGTTCCCATCTTTGGGACGGTTCTGCTAAGTACCTCCTCGACGCACTTGACAGACTGCAACGGCGAGCGGTTCGCATTATAGGGGATGCTGAGGTAACAGCCTCACTCGAGGATCTTTAGCTGCGTAGAGACATTGCATCTCTCAGTGTCTTCTACCGGAACTACTATGGCGAGTGTTCTGAGGAGCTTTTCGATCTCATCCCGCCCTCTCCTTTCCTCTCCCAAACAACACGTGCTGGTCTTAGAAACCATCCTCATACTGTGCAGACTATCAGCACTCGGACCAAGAAATTTGGGAAGTCGTTTCTGAGCAAGACCACTAAGCTCTGGAATTCTTTTAAGGGGGGCGTGAAACGGCATTTTAGCAGGCCGTCATGAGTGGATGCGCTTTATATTGTGCTTATTTCACGTTATAAAGCGCTTTCATTTTTTTTATTTGGACTGCATCGACTGCTTACCTTTAGGCAGGGTGGAGTCATTATGACGTGTCCTATTTAAAAAAAACCTCAACGTTACCCTGCCTTAAATGTTGTGAGTCATTTGACTCCCAACGTATAGAAGGTATATTAAAATCTCCAACCAATAGAATATTGGATTCTAAGCTAATGTTGCACAATTCTTCAAGAAATAATAATTTATTACTAAGGAATATAGTAAACAACCTTGAAATTAACTTTAAAATTGAAAATAAATTATTATGTTTGTTTAAACTGTTGAGGATAATTATAAAATATTTTTTTATGTTAGAACAATTACGATACGATGCATTTAGTTTTGACATACATACCTACTTACATACAATTGAATATTGGACGGTAGAAAGGCAAAAGTTGCCAAACGCCAAAATGGCCCCCAAAGAGTTATATATACCATTGGATTCGATATTTAGGTCACACATATTGTTAAGTAATTTGGTTCTTTGTTTTGTGTTTGTATTAATAAAGTCTTGGCAAGAATACTTACTTGAAGAACTTAAAATATTTGTAATTTGTTTCTGTTTGTCTGTTTACATTGCTTTTTGTTTTAGTTAACAATGGACAGAAGAAAGCGTGTTGATAACATTATTGGTCAAACGTTGACCGACGCTGGAATTGCTAGTCCTGAGACTTCGATCTTTTTTTCTTTCGATCACTTTTACAAACTAACTTTGCCTCGTAGGCGGGATTGGCTGGTAGGACTCGCCAAAAGACAAAGTGTAAAGCGTAGGCGTACAGACAACGAAAATCGTGAATATACTTACAAATATTACATAAATGAGAGTTAGGGACAAAGAACGGTTTGCTTGCAGTTTCTTCCTGCAACTTTAAATGTGTCCACAAAGTCTATTCATCACACGGTAAATAACTCTGACTTTGGTAGTGTCAAAAAAGATATGCGTGGTAAGCATTTACCACCTAACAAGACAAAACCAGATCGATCGCAAATGTCACCAATTTTATTAAACGACTGCCCGCCGTCCCGTCTCATCACTGCAGACAAGATTCTACTAAAATGTATCTTCCGGAGGAGTTCAAAAATATAAACGCAGTGTACGGTGTGTATAAGAAACACTCTCAAGACAGTGCCATCGATATCGCGAATATCATTTTTTAATTAAGAACGACATCATGAGGGTAAATGTGAACGTTCCCCAATAGTTAAGTGATGATGTGTGTGTGTTCTAATATTTAAAATTGTTTATATAACTCAATAATTTTAGCACTTATTAAGACTTAAGTATGTCGATCGCAATTACTCCATATCGTTCGTATTTCCCCCTCGGACTGATCTCAATTACCCCACCCGATATCGGGTAAATGCGAACTGCTATTTTTTTATTTTCTCTATATTCTTTATTATAAAGTTTAATTCCAAGAGTTTTAAGTTTATTTGTTTGTAGCTAGATTAGTAACGTTCATGTTGCAATAAAAGTTGTTTATGTATATATATGACATTCTTTTATTACTTTACAGGGTTGCAAGTTAGGTGCTCACATTTAGCCCACCTTCCCCTATATATTAGGTCGGGGAAAAAGTCTTTTCGCATAACGTAGGTATAAACTTATTATAAATTTTTTTTGACTGTACTATTTGTGTCTGGCTGGTTTTGGTAACATTAAAAAGGTTCCATTATAAAGAAAAGAAAAAAATAAAAAAAAGTTGTTTCCCGCTATTTTTCATTTGTTTTTCTCTCCGTAAAAATGAGTGAATCTAATGAAGAAATTCGATACATTTTAAAATTTTATTATAAAAAAGGCAAAAATGCAACTCAAGCAGTGAAAAAAATTTGTGATGTTTATGGACCTGATGCAGTGTCAGTAAGAGTAGCACAAATTTGGTTCAAACGTTTTCAGTCCGGAAATTTTGATGTTAAAGATGCACCTCGCTCTGGTCGCCCTGTTACGAATAAAATGGACGCCATTTTTGAAAGAGTGGAGCAAGATCGGCATATTAGTAGTTACGATGTAGCTGAAGAACTGGGAATTGACCACAAAACAGTTTTGACCCATTTGAAGAAAGCTGGTTACACAAAAAAGCTCGATATTTGGGTGCCACACGAGCTCACTCAAAGAAACTTAATGAACCGTGTACTCATTTGCGATTCATTATTGAGACGTAATGAAATCGAGCCGTTATTGAAGAGATTGATAACTGGCGATGAAAAGTGGATCACGTACGACAAGAACGTGCGAAAAAGGTCGTGGTCGAAAGTTGGCCAGGCTTCACAGACTGTGGCCAAACCTGGCCTTACACGAAATAAGGTGATGCTGTGTGTATGGTGGGATTGGAAGGGCATTGTTTATTATGAGCTTTTACCGCCCGGCAAAACTATCGATTCTGATCTTTACTGCCAGCAACTGATGAGATTAAAGGAAGCAGTCGAGAGAAAACGGCCGGAATTGATCAACAGGAAGGGTGTGGTCTTTCATCACGATAACGCTAGATCACACACATCTTTAGCCACTCAGCAAAAATTAAGAGAGTTCGACTGGGAGGTCCTAGTGCATCCACCATATAGCCCTGACCTTGCGCCTTCAGATTTTCACCTGTTTCGGTCTCTGCAGAATTCTTTAGGTTCTGTAAGGTTGACCTCAAGAGAGGACTGCCAAAACTATTTGTCCCGTTTTTATGATCAGAAGTCCCAAAGTTTCTACAGTAACGGGATAATGTCTCTGCCCACAAAATGGCAGAAAGTTATTCAACAAAACGGTACATAGTTATATATTGTAAATAAATGTAAATAAACTTTGAAAAAAATGTCTTGACTTTTCATACAAAAATACGAAAAGACTTTTTCCCCAACCTATTATTTACAAAAAAAAGTCCGTTATTTAGTATCCATAACACAAGTTCTTAATGATACTTATCTTGGAACAAAATAATTGGTGTAAGTTTCAGAGATATATATTATTATTTAAAAAAAACCTTGATTTCAGAAACCCTTGATTCGGAGACGGTTGAATACTTATGGAACAACTTTGGGCACATTTTGCCTAACGCCCTCGGAGACGTGGGTACCGAAAGGCCTAACAATCCCATACATTATTTGGCGCACAAGATTCTTATGCACAAGTACCTAAATAAACAATTATTTACATATTAAATTGTAATAATATATACTAGGTATTTCGGTTTCGGCTCTATACTTACAATCAAATACCAGTACCTACCTAATATTTTCCTTACCCAAACAGAGCGTTATAAAAAAAAACGCAGTAATGGTCAGATCCCCCGGAGCAGAAGCTATATTTTATATGTTTAAAATAATTTCCTCAAGCTTAAGCAATTGCAATTGTATTTTTTTTCAATACAATATATTTAAATAGCCCTACTACTCCCGACCCAGGTCTCAGTTTTGTGAGAGACTATATGAGAGGCACAGCACAAGTTATTACCTTGTCTCAAATACCTACCTAAAAAATTCTACCAAGACTAAGTCAGGGTCTGTGTAACTAAGTGCAGATCCCTACTTAGACACTAATCTCTGCTTAATATATGGTCTCTTATACAAAAAAAATATTAACGGCGAAATCAGGTGAATGCATGTGGCTAGATATCTATCGCCGTGGTAAGCAATTCATGGTGAAGGTATAGGATCCTACCATTTTTTATTTTTTTATTTACGTCGGTAACAAAATGCATTTACGCACTGTCTCCCGGCCAAAGGGGGACCGAGAGTGGGACTCACCACCGGCAGACACGACCGCCAGCAGTAATACCCACAAAATCTTCCGCCGACGCCCGCCTCTTGTTGAGAAAGAGGCCGGGGGGCAGTACCGGGGTTGCAGCTCTGACACCCCGCCCGCGGCCAACTTCCCCCGGACCAAAACCGGGAGGACCTCCTCAGAGAGACGCAATGGACGCGCCCCTCCTACCTCCTTGTGCGACCATAGCGTGTGTAACCGACTTCTCGGAGGGTACATGGTTAGACAGCCCCCTGCCCCCGCTGCCTAAGACCCTCCTGGCGCTGCTTGACGGGCCCACCTGGCCCGCCCGCTGCGCCCTCCACAGGTCCCTCTTAGTTTCCCCTCCGGTAGCCAATACTAAGGGCACCCAGAGTCGCCAATCTCTGGGTGTCACCTTTTCCCTAGCGCCTCCTGCTAGTAACTCCCGGTAGGGCACCGGGAGGTACTCAGCCCCCCACCACGACAAGGTGAAGACCAGTCGGGGGGTATAGGGATCCTACCAAGACCTAAGAAGCCCAAGCCAACTTCACCTGCAATTGGAGCACCTGCCAATAAACGGACGAGGCTCTGGCAAACATAACAGTGCCCGGTAAGCGGCAATAGGCTCGCCACCTATTACATGGGACCAACTATGTATTTGACGAAGTGCGGTCGTATAATATGCCCCTGCCTTCCCCTTCGGAGAAACAGGCGTGCATGTATGTATGGTATGCAATTCAAGAGGCTTTGTTATGTTCAGTAGTAGACTTGTGGTGACTGCGATGCTGATGATATCATTATTATTTCAGGTATAATCAACCCCTATCTAATCTGTGGAAAAATAAACAGGAATCTGAGATATACCGTTTCAACATACTCAAGAACCAAAAAGCAGTTAGTTATTTTCGGCTTTATTATCCAACTTATTAAACTGATTTACATACTGTAGGATTTTTTAGAGTAATGTTTTGTTTGTTTCTGGGTCACGCAAATACTAGATGGATGTATACTTATATCCTAGAATATTTTTACTGAAAGGGGCAAAACTCTTTAATTGCCACGGGAATACTCTATTCCAACAAAACTGACCGTAATTCCACGGTAGTGTGCTGCAGAGTTCCTTGGTAGTTTATATCAGGGGGCCTACCATCGAGTTCGATGGCAATCGATTATAAGGCAAAATGAATTTCGAATTGATTCTGTCGTACCGCCGAACTCATGGAAATCGAAACAAAATGGCGTTCTCCATTTACCTATTGGTCTGTCACGGACTGAAGGTCATGAATGAGAGGTGGCTGTCGGCAGATTGGGGTACGGATTAATGAACGTAAACAAAGTTTGATCTAGATGGATTACCGGTAATCCATCGAATTCGGCGGTAGGCCCCCTGACTGAAATTTGGCACACACAAGCCTTAAAACTTTTCAATAATTCATTTACACTCAAAAAGAATACACTGAAAATAGGAATTTAATTATAGTCGTAAGTCGTAAATTAAACTTATTAGTAAAATGTATTTTTTTATCCTTAAAATATAAAAGTATTTTGTTTACTACACTTAGCAGAATCGTATATATGAGCTTTAACACTGTTTCAATCTTCACTTGTAGATTGCGGAAAGAATCGAAAAATAATCGGATTATAATCTAAAATGAACTTGATAAAAAGTTTATAAATTTTAAAGATTATACGTACATATAATGTTTTTGCGAAAATACTAACGATTTCTATTTTAAAATAAAGAATAACTTTTTTAAATTACAAACTGAACCGACAATCGAATTGCAGTATGTCACGTTATTTGTAGACAACCTAAATGTAAACATAACGCATGCGATAATTATTCCAACTATTTTTTTTGAACTATTAAAGTTGCTTATACTTAGAGAGATAACAAGTAAATTAAGATTTAAAACTGTGTAGTGGTTAATCTCCGGTTTTTAACGTGCATAGATAGACTCAGTAGAAGGTAGGTGGAAGACCTTTGTAGCCAATATGGTTCGGAGATCCTAACAGCATTAGACACCCATCAAAGTGTATTTAAGTACCTTCAAAGCAAAATCCTGCTGACTGTGCTTCGAGAGGTGTTTTTCCTAGTAAACTAAACACCACTTCAATCCGGCTCGAAGGACCATGAACAGAATATGGATCCGTAGGTGAATTTACAATTAAAGTATAATTGACAAAGTAATCAATAAATACTGTTATAAGTATCGAAAATAAATATTACGCCAACTGTATACATTTTGCCGTTTGATCTCTATAGCACGATTCATCTGACATGTATCGCTATCTTTTGACATACTTACAATGAACTTAAATTACTATGCTCAGAAAACAAGGTTATACGTCAAGTTTTAATCGTATTTTATAATCAAGTTTATATTTAATTAATACAATTTCTAGTACAATTACATGCCGCTTGCTCTGTACATTAAGCATAACCTAAAAGTTGAAAATTATCGTCTTTTTTGATACGAAAATCTATATTTTCTGTATTTTTTTTCACAACTTTTCGCAAACTAAGAGGTTCACCGAATCACGCACTCTCAGGTGCATCTCAGGACATGACGTGCCGTTTGCACGGAAAATAATATTGAAACATGATTTTAAGTAAAAAAAGCGACATGAAAAGCTTTACTTTACTTTTGTTTAGTACCTATTAGAAACTACTTCAGAAAAATATGAAATTTAGTGCGATCTCTAATTCAGCAATGAATATTTTCAGAAAGCGGTTGCAACCAGCAAAGCATGGAAAGCTAAGCAAATAAAGCGTTCAAAACCGGAAGTTGACGACGACGAAGACAAAGCCGCTTACGGAATTAACGATGAAGAGCTGAGGCGCATCGCTTCACTGAACTATAATGACGACCAGTAAATTTGCTTGTAACTAATTATCTACCAATTCTGTATTCATAGAGTGTAATTAGATAAATTTAAAATACAAAATCATACATATAATTTTTAACATTGCACCCACGGCGCCTATACTAGGTTTTTAAGAAATACGCAGCGGGTTTACTTAGAAATGTAAAATCATACTTAAGGTTCAATCGTTTTATAGTTATGCGCTTAGCGTATCTATATTTATTTCCTGACATCTACGCCAATATTAAAAAGAGGAAAAATTTGTATTTTTGTATGTAACGAATAAACTCAAAAAGTACTAGACCGATTTTAACAAATCTTTTTAAAAGAAAAAAAATTTAAAAGAAAAAATGTGAAAGCTACATTATCACTGAGTAACATAAGCTAAATTTCAATTTGGATAAAAATAGGGTTCCAGAGATATTTGGGTTTTTCGGACACAAAGTGTAAAAAATCAACCAGAACAGTTACTCATTTTGCATACGCT
This sequence comes from Musotima nitidalis, assembly GCA_949126915.1. Lineage (NCBI taxonomy): Eukaryota > Metazoa > Arthropoda > Insecta > Lepidoptera > Crambidae > Musotima > Musotima nitidalis. Next base: position 2,047,025 of record OX421431.1, read on the forward strand.
GCTTAAACTACAAAAGATAGAACCACAAAATGTACTAATTAATTGTAGACCTTATAAATATCTACTAAAAAGTCCGCGACACACTATAGATCTATGTCGAGTGAGGCACAACAACCATATTTTTATTTAAAATCTTGATTTTTTTTGAACTACATTTAAACGCATTTATTTTACTTATGCTATTAATTTTTTTTAAAATATATCACTAAGTGCAGTTTATGTAGATAGTATTTGGTCTTTTAATGATCAATATTGGACATTTGGTTTTGAAGTTACGACGAAATTAAATTATTACAATTTCTGCTGCACGGCGCCCTTTCACGGGTTCCGACCGTCCGACCACCATCAGTTTATTTTGTTAGATACCTGAAAATAATTTAAAGACAAATTTTGTTTATAGAGAGACTCTACAATAATCGCTTTAGTTATCTATTCCAAAACAACAGGTTGCACTCCGGGACTGTGAAAACTTTGTATTAATTACATTTAAATATTTTCATCATTAACAACTTTATCATCCACTTATATGCAGCCTGCGGATAATGACTGCGTCGTCGATGTTAGGCCTCTTTTCCACGCCACGGTTGTTCAACCGTTCGGCGTGTTAGCCGTACGGTTGAAAAAACGTGTGAGCTTGTACATGGCACAGCAAAATCGCCGGGCACGGGCAAGACATTGGCCAGGTACGGGCTAGTAGCGTTTTTACCTGGGGCTGTGCAGGACGTGCTGCGTTATGAATTTTGTTACGAAAAAAATGAATAAATATATCTTTCCAGGAATCATATTTAAGCCGCTTATTTTATAATCATCGAGGGTCTTATCCCATATTGGCCTTTCTTGAATTAATGTAATTAATAATTCTTGATTTATGCTCATGTTATAACAAAATCGGGAATCAGCGTATGTAAACCGTCACAAATCCGTGCAAACGTCCGGCGCCGTCGAAACTCTCCCATAGACTGCCATACAACACTGATGAAAATCACGCCGTGCGTAAACGCGGCGCGCCGAGGGGCAGTCACGGCGCACACGGCCGCGGCGCCGTGCCGTGGCGCCACCGTGCACGTCTACAAGCTTTCATAGTAATCCATACAACACTGACGACCGTGCCAACACGCGGCGAATTTACCGTAGATTTTTACGGCGGTAAACCGAGCGTGTCCAAGAGGCCTTAGTGTCGGTGTCTGTGAATTGACCTGGGAATCATTTTGCTGACCGTCTCTTTTCTGGGTAGGCATTTTGTAGCGGTAACCGACATCCACGCGAGCGGAGCCGCGGGCGACCGCTAGTATTATATATTTTTTTAATGTGACAGTTCATAATTACTCTATCCTGCCTGATGGCAAGCAGTCGAAGCAGGCCAAAAAAAATTAAGCCGCTTCATACCGTGAAATAAGCACGGTACAAAGTGCACCCACTTCTGCCGGCCTGCTAAGATGCCGTTTCACGCCCAGCTTAAAAGACCCGGGATTATAGCAACTAGGAAACACATGAGCCGGCAGCGAATTCCAGAGCTTAGTGGTCTTAGTCATAAACGACTTACCAAATTTCCTGGTTCGAGTGCTGATAGTCTACACAGTATGTTGATGGTTTCTAAGGCCAGTACGTGTTATTCGGGACTGGAAAGGAGAGGGCGCGATGAGATCGAAAAGCTCCCCAGAACACTCGCCATAGTACTTCCGGTACAAGACACCCTTACGTAGCTGTCCCTACCCAGCTGCAGATCCTCGAGAGAGAAGGTACTTAGCAGAACCGCATAGCGCACAATCGCACAGTCAAAAAAAATCTATTCTTTGAAGTCCAATGGCATTCTGCCACTAAAGCACATTTCACGTATTCATCCCAAATCATTAACAAATAAATAATAAAATTCTACCAAAATTAAATTGCTCTAAAAAGTGTAACATACGTTTTATAGTAGGTACCTATAAGTAGTAAGTAGACACAAGCTCTAGAACAAGAAGTTCTTTTTAGAAGAACGGCATTGCCTCTATAAACAATTTTATTCTATAGTAGATGTACCTACAGTGCAAAAGGCTACAGCGCCGCTGTACCTCCAAGTACATCAAGTTCTACAATGTTTGTAAATGTGTGTTAGTACTAGTGTTGTAAAGAACTCGAGTCTTTGAGTCCTAAATTTAGAGCTCGACTCGGCATTACACGACTCGACTCATAACAATAAGACTCTTAAGAATAAAGAACTCAAGTCTATATGAGCTCTTGAACGCGAGACTCGAGACTCGAGTCTTCTTTAGCGCTCGAGTCCTTTTTACGCGCCGAGTCGCGCTCGAGTTCTTTTCCGCTTTGAGTCATTCTTTTTAAAGCAACCAATAAAAGGCTATTTTTGTGAGATATAATCATGTGTAACCAGAAGGAGATGTCGAAAAATAAATGAAAGAATTAAAGTTTTAATTAACATGAAAAATCAGTTTAATTAATTATGATCATGAAAATTATTACAAAAGAAAACATTAATTAAACAAAACTACCAAACCAAATAAACTCTTCAGCTTTATTATATAAGCATAGACATTTATTCTAAATAAATCACTGTCAGCATTTCGAAGACCAGTTTGAAGAAGACTCGAGCTCTTTTAAGACTCGAGCTCTTTTAAGACTCAAGCTCTTTATAAGACTCGAGTCTCTCGAGTTCTATTTAAGGTTTCGAGTTCAATAATGGCGCTCGAGTCTTCATGATAGGACTCAGACTCGGCTCGATTCAAGACTCCGAGTTCAGTTAGTTCACTGAGTCTTAGAAAATTGAGTCGAGTCTATCGAATAAGACTAAAAGACTCGAGTCCTTTGCAACACTAGTTAGTACGGAGATACAAAGTATTACAAAGGTGATATGCGAGCGGTAGTGTGCGGTGAAGTATTTTAAATAAGTTCTTGAAGCGCGACTATAGCGCTGGCATCTTATTTTGGGTAAATAGGAAGCCAGGGCTTGGGCCCCCTGGCCGCGGTTACGCCGCCGCTAACGCCAACTAGACATGCGCAAAATCGTTCACTGGAGTGAAATGAGTGATATAGTTCAAAGGGAGTTAAATATATGTATCACACATCTAGTTCAATTAGTTTGTTTAGTTCAGTAGATCTCAAGACTCTACACTGACACACTCACACACTGTTTCATTACATTCCGCAGTCAGTTTATGCATCGTGTGGAAACAGATCTATCAAATTCTAATGACAACTAATACTAGTTTTGAAATATTTATAAGATATCGGCAGTCAAGAATAATAACAATATTAGAAGCATGTGGTGCTAGTACTGTAAATACAGATCCAGGAACTGATAAAAGTAATTTTACTGAATTTAAATTTTATTGACAGTGAAAAGGGTAAGCCAGTGCTAATTAAAAGTGATTAGGTACCGGTTTTATTTTGGATGTACAAATAAAAGCGGTACCACTATTTGGAGATGTGTAAATCGTAATGTGTGTAGAGCTTCTGTTACCCTAAATGTTAATAACATTAAGGTTTTGCGAGATAGTAAAAAACACACCTGCATTTGAATCATTAAAAAGTGGACTCTATCTATATAGACAAAAATGATTTAAAGTCCAGAAGCTTAAGTATACACATCTAAATGTGGTGGAGGTTCCTGATCATTTGGCAAATGAATTTTTAGTAATTATTGATTGGCAGCAATGATAAAATCCTTATTTTCATGACAGTTGAAGCAATGAAATTACTTCCATCTGTCGATGAATTTTTGGGAGATGGAACCTTCCAATTTTGTCCTGATCCATTCTACCAGATTTATTCAATACATGGAGATATCAATAGCACCGAAAAATGTGCAAACATATTTCCATTAATTTATATATTTCTTCCTAACAAAACCGAAGCTACTTAAACGAGAATGCTAAATTTATTATTAAACAAAGTACCATCCACGAAAGAAACAGAAAATAAGATTGTTCATAGAATACTTTGAGTTAGATACTTTTCAGTGGATATCCCAAAAATGGTCCTAATGTTAAGCTGTTACGGCGAACAATGCCGTACAACCATCACCGTATAACCATCACCCTAGAGGACTGACATAAAAAACTAAAACGCAAAATTGGTTAATTAAAGGATTCGTTCCTTACGTAGTGTCGGTTTTAAAAGAAAAGGCACAAAATTTCAACACACACAAGCTTTTTGGTTCTATCTATAATCTACGAGCTGACCCGGCGAACTTTGTTCCGCCTTAATGGCAATAAATAAGCAGATTGTGTTTTTATTTTATTGGAAAATTACAAAAAAATTAAATACCTACATTAATCATTCATTATTATTTCTATATTTTATTACAAAGTTGCTCTTCACTTAAGTACTTTGTGATACACGACATTTTTTTTTATTATTATTTATTGAGAAACGAAGTCGAGCCATACTATTGCGGCGATGTTCACGTGCAATTTCTTGTTCTTCTTCAGTCCTTTCATTTTCAGTATTTCATATTCTTCTTGCATTACGGCTTTGTCGGTAAAGATTCGATAGTCTTGTTCGCGGCATTATTAATTAAACTTCACTTCAATTCACCTAAAAAATTATTTCAAAACTCATATTCACATTCCCGCCAAGAAGTCAGAAATAGTTTGAATTTTGATTTCTTACAAATATCAAATTGTCATTCATACGTCACTACATAGCTGTCATTTGCGTTTTGTTATTCCAAGCCTGATTCTTTTTTGTTATATCACGTTTTATAGTGACTGACGTTTCATGTCAAGTCACACGGGAACGCTGTCGAACGGGATAAAAAGTATCCTATGTCCGTCTCCTGGCTCTAAGCTACCTCCCTACCAATTTTCGCCCAAATCTGTTCTGCCGTTCTTGAGTTATAAGTGCTGTAACTAACACGACTTTCTTTTATATATATAGATATATTATTATGTGAACAAACTTTTTCAATACTAAGTAATAATATAACAAAAATCTAAACCGCCTTGTAAAATAAAGTTTGGAAGCAGTTTTACGTGTTGCTACAAGTAAATTTGAGCTAAATATAAAAAAGATTGTGAGCACTATGCAGCTTCAAATTAATAAATTATTTTTTAATTTTAATACATTATTATCAATTCTTAATTGGCTTTAATTACCTATACTTCTGGCCGCCTTCAGTTCATGATTTGCCCGAGTGGCCCCTAGTCTTAATAAGTCTGCAGAACTGAGGGCCTACTTTTTAGTTAGTAACTTGCTTATTTCACTTTCACAAAATCTGATATCAACTATCACAATTATTTTAGAGCGTGCACTTAATCCTAAGCATATTTTCAATGAGTTTTAAGGAAGTTTTCCTCACAATACGCGAAAGTCATGGTTACGAAGTAGGACTAAGTTTTGCGATAATATCTTGTTTGCACAATGTTTGTTTGACTTTAGGCTAGTTTTATCGTAAACACTTATTCTCTAGCGTCCATAGTTAGTCCGGTACCGGTGGGCCCCTCAATATCCATATCCTCTATGTGAAAACTGAGGGCTCAACTTTTTACTTCATAACTCGCTTGCCTGACTTTCACAAAATCTGATTTCAACTTGCACAACTTTATTGAAGTGAGCACTAAATCCTAAGCATATTTTCAAAAACCTTCAAGACACGGGCCCTTGCACCACACGCACATAAACTTATATACTAAAACTACACCTCGCAATTACACTCGCGAGCAACTTTATCGACTCAACCGCTAACTACATCCAAATGACATTAAAATTTGTTTTTATTGAAATTTGTATACGTTCGTTATTCGCGAGAGTAAGTAGTACTAGTTTAAGATAGTTAGCGGACAAATATTATAAAATATATACAAAAGTTAAGACTTACCTACAACTAGCGATATTCTCAGTTTATCAATCAATCTTAAAGTTAACTAATATTTACAGCCCGATCTGGTGATGTCCTGTGCTGGAGCTCTCGAAAGTGTAGGAAAAGAGATGGCTCTATCATTAGTAAGTAGGTTCTCGGAGTTGTAAGTTGAGGTGGTCAATATTGGTAAAGTAGCTTTTTCTTCGTCCTGGTAGATAATGTAGGCTGTCTTCAGCTTATCGATCGAAATCGTCGAAGTGCGTGATCTTGAAGTATTTGTCTCCATATTGAAGTACTTGAAATGGTCTGTCATATAATGGCGTGAAAAGGCTTCGAACGGTGTCGTTCCATATTAAAAGTTGATACGGGACGAACTCCGTATTCAAAATAAAAATCTGCTGTTCGTACAAAATTTGCATCTGTCTCAATCCATTAATATGGACCGTCTCATAGAACGCACGCATCGATGTCTAAACACGCTTTTGTCTACAAAGACTTGTTAGTGGGCAGTCATGTATTCGTTCGAAGCCTTTTCACGCCACCATATGACAGACTATTTCAATTAAATCAACGTGGAGAGGTTAGGTTTGAACGACCCCCCCCCCCCCCCCCCCGGACAGGTCCTTGGCGTGGTGAGGGGGCTGAGTACCTCCCGGCGACCGGGAAAAGGTAACAACCAGAGGTTGGCCCGCTGTCTAACCATGGACCCTCCGAGAAGTCGGCCACATACGCTATGGTCGCACAAGGAGGTAGGAGGGCCGCGTCCACTGCGCCTCTCTGAGGAGGTCCCGTCGTTTTAGTACGGGGGACGTTGGCCGTAGGCGGGGTGTCAGACGCTGCAACACAGGTACTGGCCCCCGCTTTTCCGCGTCTTTGGAAGTTTTTTAGTGGGTACTGCTGGCTTTTCAGTGGTGAGCCCCACATCCCCTTTCGCCTGAAGGCAGTGCGTAAATGCATTTTGTTACCGACGTAAAACAAATAAAAAGCTTTGGGACATAGCAGGCTCATGTGAAGAAGAAACGTGGATAGTCAGTAGGACACGGTGGTCGGCCTTAAACCTAAGTACTACCTAACCTAAGTTCATAACTTGGATGGGTGATGATGGTGATGGATTGTGTGGCATTTGGATCCATCTCACCTTGATTCGTGAGAGGTCCGTACTCTGATATTGAGACGTGAATGGGCTAAGATGTAGCTGCACCCTGCTTTTATATTATTTGTTATTTTTGGCTATACAGAAGAATATTATGAAAGAAAATATGGCTCACTCATATTGAGAAACTCCGGACCTATTGAGACTTACATACTGTTAGTTAGTTACGTACCTACTGTTAGTCTTAATTATTAACCTTTTTGGTGGGCGACCTGAAGTTTTTATGTATTTTAAGTTCGCGACCCTAATGTTTTAATTATCTTTTAGGATTAAAAAGTACTGAAATCTTTTCGCGGCACAACCGACCTCTTTCTTAACCCCGGGTCGCGGGCAGTATCTAAATGGGTTGCCTAGGGTTTTGATGGCACAAAACCCTAGGCAACCCATTTAGATACTGCCCGCGACCCGGGGTTAAGAAACGCTACTCAACCAGTTCCTTAGGTTCTTCTTTTTCTATTTGATTACAATCTTCTCGGTACAAAAAAAAATCAGTTGATCTAATAAGTGTGTAATTGGCGGCAGAATATCTGGTGACTGTGACAAGGTTACTGTTTCTTAACTATAAGCCCACCCTGATGAAAAGTGGTCACCACAGCCTATGGACGCTTGCAATACATATCGAGCTCTTTTTAAAATTAATTTCATCTTTTATAAGAGAGCCTCTTTCCGTAATTTCTTGGTAAAATCTCGCAGGAAGTTCATAACCCAACATAAAACAGCAGAAAGTTTACACTAGGAATGACGGGAGCGCATACGTTAAGAGCGTGCAGTCAAATTCAGGCAAGTCAAAATCTACGCGAGACGATAGTAGATTCCAAGCAACACAATGAATTTGCATCTGTGTGCGTAAGCGCTTTTCGGAGCATAGACTACTTAGTCGTACAAAATAATTTTGATACTTTGATGTGCGCTATGCAACGGAGTGTACTCGTGCCACGGAACAGAAAAAACTAGTGGAAATGGTAAGTGACAAAATTAGTATGAAGACCGTTGTCGCCAAACTCACACAAATAAACCATTGACCGTATATTACACTACAGATAAACAATGAGCGTAATTGGTCATTTTTATTTTAGTCAAAATTAGCTTAAGTCAATTGTTCTACACCGGAAAATATACATTCATCCACTATAATAAGATTTAATTTGCTTAAAAGAAAAATACTTAAAACATTTTTTAAACTAAATTCAAACTACCTATGATTGTTGAAAAAGTATCGCTAGATGGTGTTGTTGTTTGTTGAAGCAATTATAACCCTTATGAAATCGTAATAAGGTTGTCATTACCGCCACAGACGTAGATTCTACTGCTACTCTGCCAGTGCAGGGTGTCGCTTTGATTGTTGCAGTAGAAAGCGATATCGATAGATACGTTCGATAAAAACATGAAGTTTTTGAGAAATTTGTAATAACTTTTATTATACCTACATCGAAAATAGAAAAGAATGAAAAACACGTTTATTTAAAATTTATTTAATTGTCCTTGAAATAAAACATATTTATTTAAAAACTGACGTTTTGAAAGTTTTATTTTTAATTTTAATAAATGATGTATGCGAACATTTATATATTTATTTATATGTTGCGTCTATCCAGTTTTCTTTGGCACCGGGAGCTTTGGGAAACCTGATATATCGTAATACATTATTTTCATTTATCGATAATATCAGTATTTCACCTGACTACATCATTAACTATGTAGCGAAGAACATTCGACATGGACTTGCCTAATACAGTTAAGCCAAAATGGATTTTATTTAAATACATTAAGGTTTATTTAGCTAGTCGTTCAATTAAATAACGTGTAAACTGAAATTACATAATTTTCTTAGAATACAATTAAAATATTACTTACCGATGGTACGAAACACCTCCATTTATAAATTTTTTTCTCCTACTATCATTTTTGCACTCTAAAATGGAACAATACGGCATATTTTATAAAATCAAGGGAACGCAAAGACTACCAACTCGACGTGATGTCAGAACACAACTGCGGCTTGACTCAATGAAGTAAGCGTAACAGCGCCTACTTGTGACACGCGCGATACGCCTACTTTGCACTTCCACTAGTTTTTTTTGTTCCGTGACTCGTGCTAACTTTCATTATTTTTTTTAACGAAACGTGTCGTAGCCACCCTGTTTGGGTAAATAATACAAATTAAAACATTTTTTTATCTGTGTATATTAAATTTTTACCTACACAGCATTTTTGAAATATTACAAACAGGTGTTTCTCATTGGCATCGATCTGCTCTTCCATGCGTAGACATATTCCGGCAAAAGGCACTTCAAATAAACTTAACTAATTCCGCTATAATTTTCTGACACCAAAAATCATCTTTCTTTGGTATTAATTTGACTTTAAGTAGAATGTCCATGCAGCTAATAGACACAATTATTTTTAGCTAAATCATAAAAAGTGAAAAGACATAATTATATATTTTTAACAATCCATGATAAGTTCAACAATAAAAGTTATGATAACAATGTGTTAGTGGTGAATAAAATATAGATATTAAGTTTGCGGGTCCAAAATAGTAAAGTGCCACCAAGAGATGACACAAACGCATTCTTTCAGCAGCCGCACCTAACATATTGAGATTTTGATTGTAAAAGTTTACACACGTTTTAGGCACTATACCACTACGATCGATAATTCAGTTACATATAAATAATCAACATGGCTCATCTGACTGAAGCTGACAGACAGACAGCGTTGGTTTTAAACCTGGTTTAACTTAAGATCTTGTTTTATCAGCCCCTCTTTATTTTAGTCCAGTTTTTTACCTGGAAAAGCATACCATTATAATAAATTAAATGTACATTCGACACATTAGTACAAAGCAAATGAGTTGATGCTAATATAACTTTTGATTATTCAATACCCCTGTGACAGACGGTCAGTATATAAAAAGCTAAATTTATATACCCGTGGGGTACGAAAACTTAAAAAAGTAAAAAAAGTCTGCCCATATTAAAAACTTAATTCATATAAAATGAAGACTTTGCATTTTTACTGCAAGTATATCATTTGCGTTTGTTACCCATGACTAACACACTTATAAGTTTTTAGTAACGTAGCGTTATTAGAAATTAAAATAATATTACTCACCAAGTATCATTAATCTAAAGACGCACTATATTTTTACTGAATGTCGGGCGTACCACCGTCGCGCGCGTCGTCGACGTCTTCTTGGCGGGAAAGCGTCATCTCGGCAGTTTTGTTTTTTGACGTCGTAGGCGTGGAGAACGAGCGATGACCCGGCGCGTACTGATTTATCGAACATATCTAATGATAGTTATGACGAATAAAATTGACTATTTCTAATGGAAACAGTGTATTTAAAAGCGTGAATTAAGACAATTTTTGATATCAGTTTAAAATAATTAAATTATAAAAAAATATGATTTCTCGTTAAGGTGCCCTAGTTACCCATAGAACTTATAGAAATATAGAAAAAATATAATATAAAATATATTTACATACCATATATACTAATATAAAATATATTTAATATCATATCTCAAAGTGAGCTCTGACTAGCACTTTCAAAGCCTGCCTTCCGGAAAAGTCTAATTAAAAAAAATCTATTGATAAAATCTATAATTTTTCTCTGCAGTGCATTTCTATAAGACATAATCTTTGATATGTAGTTAATTGTTTGTAGTTAATAAGTTATAATTCTGTATAAAACAGTTGATCAAAAACTAGAGATGAAACGGATAGCAGTTTGGCCGGATACCGGATATTCGGCCGACCAAGTGGCTGGATAGCCGAATATGCCGCCGAATATCCGGCGAAACTTAGCCGTTTGCGTACGAGTCTTTAAGTAGCAGTTCATCTTCAACACCGGCTAAAAAGAGTAGTGGAGAGGAGACAGAGCCAGCTGTATCTTGCAAAGCTCATGACACATTTTGGGACTGCTTTGATGAAGTAGCAAATGAAAACAACACTGACCAAGTGCAACGTGAAAAAAGAAATGCGATAACCTGTGAGCTGGATTTTTATCTCAAGTCAGTGCGAATTGATCGCACTTGCGACCCTTATTCTTGGTGGGCAGCTAATGCCAAACAATACCCAAATTTAACAAAGTATGCCAATATCTACCTTTCTGCTCCTTGCAGCAGTGTGTATAGCGAATGACTTTTTTCTGAAGCTAGGCTTATTTATGAATAAAAACGCAACCGCCTGCTACCTCTCAATGCAGAGAAATTAGTATTTATTCACCATAATTTGCCCTTAGCAGTATCAGTACTAAATGTACTAATACATTCATATTAGGTACATTAACTTACTATTGTGTTATTAAAAATCTAATACTTAAACTAAATTATATTTAAGTAATATGATTCTTACTAAATAAAGCAAATAATTACTCAAAAAAATTTTTTTTTATCCAGTTTTTTTTTTTAATCGGCGGGATGACCGGATAACTACTATTCGGCCGGATAGTTTAATGGCGGCCGGATAGGCCGGATACCGGATAGTTACCAGATATACGTTTTATCTCTAACAAAACCACTGAAAGATTGAACTTACGTCGTAAATCGACTACACGCTCTTAAGTTCGTGCGTAAGGTGCAATACCACACGTAAGCCCGGGACTCAAAACAAATTACTCGACTTTGAGGCCGCCCCTATAGGTCCAAGCCAGCATACGAGGAGCGCCTCTGAGCCAAGTAGGCGGTGTGAAAACAAATTAATTCAAGACAATGCCCACTTCCATGTTTAATTTGAAAAAAAAGTCTAAAATTATAAGAACGAGCTAATATTTATAACTGTTACTCTATAGAAACACATCAATTCAAAGTATATACTATAGATAATTATTTTAATACAACACAGTAGTGATTGACGAAGAAGATGCAAATTAATAACACTAAAGAATGGAAACACTAAATTCTTAGTATTCCAAGAACACAAAGACAAAATTCTACAAACAAAAATAATTAACACACATCTTTTGTTAAATTTGTAATAAATGTTGCTGCTCAAATCCATTCTAGAAATAGTTAATAATTATGTACTTATTAGTTTAAATAAATAATGTGTACCGTGGAATATCTAAATATGACTACAAAGTATAGATATTATTTTATTTTAATTTATTTTCTATTCTAATACAATAGAACAAAACAAAAAAAACATTTATTAGGTACCTTATTGTCCTCTCGAAATACTAATAGCCTGTACGCGGTCTTATGTCATGCGTAAGAAGAGGAACGTCAGGATGCATTATCACAAGCTTTCTAAGCATAAAGGAATTTACAGTTTCCCCACAATAATTTAAACAAGCTTAGTTGATCTGTTCAATGCCTCACAACCTGAATATGTATATCAGGGCTTCTTATCTCTTGTACACATTATGAAACTTTGAAAAATACGATTGGTCCTATTTTTTTTTTCTTGATTTTATCTCATGCAGATTCTTTCTTTAAAGAAACAGGCAAGTTCATAAAATTTAGGGCATACAAACATGTTAAATAACTTTTTTTTTAAATGTTTTTCGACAATCGTAACAAAACTGGATGGAAGATAAACCCTTAAGCATCTAATAAGAGCTTCGAAATATCAAGGAAAATAGTCGTGTGCGTGTGCATTGGGTGAGCACCCTCTAAAAATGAATAAATCAGAACGCAAAAAATAAGAAAATTAAATCAGTAGTGTCTCTTTATTTTGTAACGTTTGTACTGTATAGAATTCCGTACATTTCCGTCTGTATTGAATTATGTATATCTTCTTAAGTAAATAAAAATACTTAAATGTATGGACATGAGTATTTTGTATTTTTTTTTACTAAAACTTTACATGTTTACTCTTTTTTCAACGTTTGGTTACAAAGAGGTATAAATGTTGTTCACTTTACGAACACAAGAGATTTGGGTGAGCACTTTCAAAAAAATATTACTCAAGAACGCACAGTGATAGTGGTTATGAATGCCATTAAACTGCTAATTCGCTAGAATATCGACCCTTTTAATAACGTGAGGATTAGGTGAGCGCAAGAAATTATTTGTAATTTTTTTTATTACGGATCTTGTGAAACTGAAATTTGAAACCCTAGTTAAAATATATTTTTGCAAAAATTTAGTACACTATTGGTATTTGTAAAGTCGTTACATACGGAGTTACGGCGTACTCTATGTGAGAACTGGGTGACCACACATTTCATTAAATACCTTTGGTTCTATCGTTTTACAAAATGTAAGATTGTATTTACAATTGTTTTAGACCTTTGACTAAATGGTGAATACATTTTTATTCCTTTTTTAGAGGGTGATCACCCAATACACACGCACACAAATAGTCATAGTCAATCAGTGTTGTGATAAAAGGGCGGACCCTCTCATACCAAGCAGACGCCTCCATGAAACTCTAGCCACATAGACAAGATCGCGAACCACAAGCCTTTTTGCATAATAGCCGTCTTTATCTAAAACAGCTTTCATAATTCTGTAAAATGCCATAATAGTGTATAAATGTCTTTAAAACCTCAAAGCGTCTTATTAAAAATATTGACCGAGATAATTAGACCGATAAATAAATTATTTTGGGTCTGTCAAAATAATTGACATACAATTTTGCGAGTTTAACAAGACGTAGCTAGTTTATCTATCCTCAAAGGGGTGTAAAAAATAACTTCTTGGTCTGGTACATTAACGACATTGATTTTTAATTCTAAGTATTCAGATTAAAAAGATTCTTCTTGAATTTAATGCAAATTTATTTAAGAGGATAAGACAATGTAATAAATGATTTCCTCCAAACGGACGGCGTCGCTCCGGAGCAGATTTCACAATTTTTAAACAATATTAAATCGTGTAGGTAAACTATCCGTTCGCATGTCGTTTTATCTAATCTAATCCTGTCATCTACGCTGCTGTCGAAGCATGCGCTCGAATCCGTGTCCGAATGTGCATCGCACTGCAGACGTCACTAAATCATGGATTTAGAAAAAAAATATATTTTTTTGTTCTAATGCAAGAACCAAAAATAATTTGTGAACTTTTAACATTAGAACTCGTTAACACGGTAGAACTAAAACAATTTTACAAGTCGCAGGCTCATTGTCTGCTACTCATGTCGACGAATGGATGCAGTGACAGCCTCTAGAGAAGACGTATTCTTTAAGAACTGATGCGATGCGTGCCGTTTGGTAGAAAAATATATTTAATGTGACCTTAGGGAATTGGCTGTATTCAATTAATATCACTTTCCGCTAGTCTGTTGCAGAAACTATTCAGCAGTATCATTCTGAATAAATAGCTTATACTGATATCAACTTAAGTCAATTTACAGCCTCTATTGGAACTTATTTTACTCTAAACTTTTATTAAAATTTCAAGGCTTTTAAGTTTCTGTAAACTATTACGCAATGCAAGTTTTAAGAGGCATATTTATATAATAAGGAATCCCATTTCTCTAAATCTGTATCTGTAATAGTGAGAGCACGAAAGATTTCTGTAGACTACGCAATCTGGCCTGTAATACTTTTGTAAGCTCAGATTCGAAATAAGTAGCTAAAACTTTAAGTTTAGGCGTAAAATATATTTCAAAAATCAAACTTCCGTTAATATGTCCCTTCGTTTCGTTTAAGATTGTTTTCTTTTTCAATAGTACCTAACATATGTCTATATGAATCATAAATTTAATGTATTACTAATAACATTTAAAAAAGGTTCCTAAGTACAATACCGATAATATACATCGATATTTTTATACGATATAACTACTTTTTGATCATAGAACAGACTAAGCAACTACTGAAAATATATTATTGCGTTAGACTACTACGACAGTCAAACAAAAGGTTCTATTGTACTAGTATACAGTATTCACAATATATTTTATACTCAATTATAATGACAATTATCAACAGCCCACGAAACACAAAATAAATTTATCTAAACTACAAATTTTGAAATATCCAAATAAAACAATTTTTATTTTTGTACAAATATTTTCGTGGATTCTAAATGTACGTTTCTACGATGCGACCTTTGTGCCACACATAGCCATGTAATCAAGTAATTCATTCAAACACAGTACATTTTAAATTAAGTTAACAAATATTATAACTTTTTCTGCAGTGGCCAAATAATTTAAAACCATAATAGCATATCCCAGATTGAAAAATAAATTATGTACTATTCCATATTATATAACTAACTGATGAGAAAAATACACAAACTACAGTAATTCTTATAAAATTATATAAATAAAAGTAATTTAACTGCAGGGTAGCTCTGTAGCCATTTCATTCTTGCCATTTAAATAATGCCTTCTCGTAAACAAGATGTCACTTGACGAAGGGTTCGTACGATTTTTATGGGCATCCCACCAAATATTACTTAGATTATCGTCGACATTTTACAAACATAAATATGAATATTTATAATCCAAGACTGAACAGATAAAAATTCATCAATGACATATGTCATGAGTTCACAAAAACAAAATTCTTTGGCTTACCATATCTATACCTAATCTATTCTCAGGTATCATTCTGGAAGCATAATATATTTTGAAGAATAAGTAGGCCCTGTACCTCGATTGAGTAATTCACACCAGTAATGGAACAATAACAAATTACTGTGCTGCCCACAACCACAGCTCATCTAATTGAAAGGTACAGTAAAAGACAGTAAGTATTCCAAAATGAGGCCACAGCAGAATCAGATAAAATTAAAAAAAGATATATGCTGTCAGTCACATTGACTGATCGCAGCATCAGCAATGGCTATCATAGACGACTACCAGAAGGTATGAACACGATGTAGCCGATTTTTCAAACTAAGCGGGCTACTACAGAAGTAACGAATATCAATACGTAATTAAAAAAATCAAATAGAATTGCGGCTTAACTAAGACTCTCCTGTCTATTTTTATTTACAAAATAAAACATAGAAATTTTGTCGCAATTTTGTTTGACTTCTACTACGAAATGTATGTATCCTCTAAAAACTGATCATAAAACTGTACACTATTGCAATACGCATCGGATAAGAATGTTAGCCTATGTAAACAGTATTTAATGAATTCGCAATTTAAAACAAGTGACAGTTTATTGATAACAAAAGTACAATTAATATTCAAATTTATCCTATGTATTTTTGAGCGGATTGAAGATTAGCTCTGAGTACGTTAGCAATAGTGTATGTTGGGTCGCGGCGACAACGCGTCCATCAGTTGGGCCCGTCCAGCAGCGAGTCCGACAGGTCGGGCTGACATTCGAAGGTCTCCGAGCTGTCCACGTGGAGCGGGTAGTATTCCCTATAAATTTTATCCAACAGTGCTTGCCTGCAATTATAAAAGTAAAATATTGGTATGAACATAATTAATGTCAAATAAATAATATTTTTTTAATAGACCTCCCGCCAACAGTTCCTTTTAGGCAGTATAGTACTATTGTTAGCTTCAATGAGGATGTGATGTCACATAAAATACATAAAATCAAAATGTGCCATCATTATCTAAATCAGTGCCGAAATTCACTCATTATAATTTTATTTTACGTAATTTCTCTTTTTAGGAATTAATTTCCCGTTCGTTATTGTAGAATGTACACTACTAAAGTGTGTCTCAGTAAGAGTGCACTTTTTCATTTTAAAATAAAAATAAATATTCTATGTTTTACTGTGATATTTTTACTGTATTATATTATAGGCAAATTGTGAAAGTATGGTCAATATTTTTTGACTTCAGTCAAAACGAGTAATTTGTGGGTTTGTTATATTCCATTTTTCAATTATTTAAAACCCCTCCAAGTTGTGTGTCGTAATAAGTTGTATTGTATGCTGTATTTACAAAAACGGTTCCTATATTTGCACAATTTGCTTGGTCGTTTTCTAATATGTCGCATTTGTTTGAAAACATACATAAGAAAGGTATATATGTAATTATGTTACCGGCTAAACCTGATTTTAGAACAAACTAGTATGGCCTAGTTACCGGCCAAACCCGATTTTAGAACAAACTAGTATGGCCTAGTTACCGGCCAAACCCGATTTTAGAACAAACTAGTATGGCCTAGTTACCGGCCAAACCCGATTTTAGAACAAACTAGTATGGCCTAGTCCAAACTAATTTAGGTGGGCTGCAACTATTATAATAAAATGTTTTTTATTGGTAAAAAAAAATAGCCTCAACCTAACCCAAAAAGGGATAAGTATATGTATCTCTTTTGGGTTAGGTTGAGGTTTTATTTTTCTTACCATTAAAAAACATTTTATGCAGCCCACCTAAATTAGTTTGGACTAGGCTTTACTAGTTTGTCCTAAAATCGGGTTTGGCCGGTAACAGATATACAACTTGGTTATTAACTAACTTTTATTTGTATATACTTAAAGGTAAAGTTATATACAAAGTGCATGTTCATTCGTTCGTTCATGTGGAGCATGTGGTGAAATGCAATGTTGGGGAAACCAACTAGTACTGTACTTACTTGGCCGCGACTCCTCCACCCGGTGGCAGTCCGGGAATGTTCTCTTGCACCAGCTGTTTCAACACCTGAGAGAAATCAGACGAGCCGTCCTCACTCTCCTCGTTGCTTGCATTTTTCTCTATTAATGCTGTAAAAGAAATTTTACGACAGACGTTAGCTGTAATCATGACATTAACTCGGAAATCGGCAGAAATTTTGTGTTGGTTTCTATGACTTTAATTAAGGTTATATTTTAAATTTGCATAGGGAGTAATTGCAGGTTATTTCAACGAAATGTAACAAGATATTGAATAAACAAATTAATTTATTTAAAAAAACTGCAACACTACTTCAGTAAAATGATACGCAAGTACGTAACAATACTATATTTTTAATTGCAAGAACCATGTTTATAGTTATCTTGAGGTTAATGGGCCAAATAAGATGGCAAAACCATGCCATAATAATAAAAATAAATAATAGTAAAATGATCTTTCAAAGTTGTAGTGTGAGAAGTTTACAATGGTGCAGAACCTTAAATTCTCAATGAAATACGTTTTTTGTAGTTGGACAATTTGGACATCTTACACGGCGCATTTGCCCTAAATGTAGCAGCCGCGTTACAAAACGCGGAGGCCAGTCTACTGTTTTACTCCCGACCTATTAAAACCGTGTGATTTTTTTTAAGTAATTTATAAAGTATCTTATAGTTTTTTGTTTGTAACTTTAATGGGATAAATTGCAGAAAATTGTTAATAAGGCTAGTAAAGTAACTGGTTTCTTAGAAAAACTCTCACCCAAGTGACATAGAAACCAAGTGATCTACAACAACGCGGTTACCATTATTTTAAAAATAACCTGGGTTTTTAGATAAAGAATTATTAAATATAGTATCGTGGCAGTTATCATGGGGCAAAACTTGCTGCTGGCATATAAATGCCACACTTAAAGTTTCGACTTGAATCGGTCGTGCAGCCGCGGCCGCTGCCATATATTTATTTTTAGGGGCTCTTCGGAACGCGAGCTCGAGCGAGATAACATTTATTAAATATAATATTATATATATATTATATATATAGCGAGATAATATTCATTTAACACGCAATGTATTGTACAATATACAGCACACCCAGCAGTGCCAGCGTAACACCGCAAAAATGAGCTAAGCTACTAATGATAGCTAAGACTCTAATGTAATTTTTATGTAGGTAGGGACTTGGCTTCTAAGAGTATGTAGTATCTACGTATGTACACGATTATCGCTGTTAGCTCTACAAATAAACCAGATTCAACGTTTATTGCTGACTTTACTGTTTATATGCTACGAATTTTTATGTTTACGTGGTACGTTACGTAAAAATCGATGTAATTGTTTTTGTTGTTGACCATTAGTCACTTGATTTTCATATAATTCAAATATATCTTTTTTTTCTTACCCATATATTTGTCAATATTGTAATCAGATTTGGAAAAAAATAAGTTATTTAAAATAATTTACTTTCTTTAAAGCGTTCAAATTACCAAACTTACTTAGCCATAATATCTTATCAGTAATATTTGGTGTTAGAGTTGTGACAAAGAATGTCCTCATTAAAAGTCTAACAGTTGCATTGAGAGCTTCTTATCCAAATTGCTAAACTGAGTAAAAAGATTATTTACTTATTAGCATTATTTGCAATTATTGCAACCTTATTTTAGGATAGTTCATTAAACATTATTGCAAAAGGTTTTTATTACGTGGTAACTAGTGATTTAAGTTTCAGATTATATAAGGGAAGGTCAACTACTAAAGGGTTAGGAGTTTATTAATTAGACGTCAATGGCCAGTGGGGTTTATAGTGGAAAGTAGAAGCCGAGTATTAGAGATATTTCGATTTTACTGAAAAGTAAATTTTAAAAAATCTTAAAACCGCGTTTACAAAATATCACCCACAATATTCACTGCAAGCCGTCGTTATTTCGTAATACAACCAAAGTAAGGCTAATTCTAATAGCATACTCCCTAGGAGATAAGTTGATAAAATATACAACTAAATTTGGCCGTTTTCCCTTAAATTTTAATAAATCGGTAGTCTTATTACCTATATAGATAAATCGGTTTGTTTTGTATCAGTCCATTATATATGTAGTAGTACTACTACTAACACACGATACTGATACTAGCAAACAACGAGCATTTATCAAATAGCACCAATGATAACTAGATATATATTACTTAAATAACGTCACATACAGTAAAGCGACTACAAAAACATGACATCAACAATATGAGAAATTGAGAGTTAAACTTTTACACGGATAAGAGGAAAGGTAACTTGGACTATTAAAATAAGTTATCTTTCGGATCGACGACGTATGCCTAACTTTACGTTTCTTTATAAGCTAGGGAATGGCATCCTTGATTTACATTAACGGTACCCTTTAAGCTTCTTTGGGGCATCAAAAATAAAGTCTCTGTAGTTCGGCCTAGCAAATCCAACCTGTGACAGAATGCACCCATAAATCAAATTATTGGGGAGTTTAATGGGGGCGATAAAAACAAAAACCTGGATTTGTTTGTGGGTGGGGCATTTGTAGTTTTAAGAGTTTTCTCCTTCCCAAATGATCCTTACATGTATAATCGAATTTTTAAAATTAATCAAGTAATGTAATTAAGTTTACTTTAACTTGATTATTGTTTGTTTTTGTTAAAAAAACTCTCTCTATAGGCAATTTTCGTTATGAACTATGTTTGTAATTGCATAGCTGTTTTCATTATATAATGACATATTGTTTGTTATGTTGGTGATAATTGCAATAATGTAGTGGATGTTGATCGGACCCATTATTAGCAAAATATATGTGCAAAGAAAACATTAATATTCGTCAGCACAATCACATGTAATCACTATACGTTGTTAATAAAAAAAGCAATAAATCTATTTAACATGGTGTTTGCCGTGAGTCACTGTCTCTTTGGGTTTGAAAACTGTGCATTAAACACTACATTTTCTAACTATTATAAAATATATAACTAGTGTTCACGAGCCCTATAGGCTTTTAGGCTTCAATTTAAGCCTACTCACTTTAAAAAGCCTATAAGGCTTTTATTGCGACTAGTCTTTTACATAGTAGGAGGTAGGCTTTTTTAAGGCTATAGCCATTTAACATTTTCAACTTTCGCGTTGCGTTATAACTATACTTGGTTTAAACGGGACTTAACGCGGCAATCATTATGTAGTATTTGCTACTACTTACTTTTCCGAAGATTCAACCGTGTTGCATGGTTACCTGAGGGCCTACTTTAATTCAACGATAAACGAAACTTCGTTATACCCATCCTTTTCACTCGATAATGAGCTACCTAGAGAGTGAATGAGATAGGTATAACGAAGTTTAATTTTTCATTGAATTAAAGTAGGCCCTCAGGAACGTGTTGCATAGCTATAGTCATTTTTTATTTATGATAAAAATCGTATAATTAAGTTGATGATTAATATACTCGAACAATAAATAAAATAGACCTAGCCTAAAGGACTAAAAATCATTATAGATCTTTTTATCCTTTCAAGCCTTTTAATTATGCGCCTAGCTTACAAAAAGGATAAAAGCCTACAGTCCTCGGGTAGACAAAAAAATGGCTATGAAAAAGGTTTAGCCTAAAGGCCTAAAAGCCTTTTTAGGTTTTTAACCCGCTCTAGCCCCTTAATTCATAGGATAGCCTAAAAAAAGGCCTAGGGAACACTAATATATACTATGACTAATTTACTATATTATAGTAGCTACACCACGCAATGGAACGATTCCCGTTATCTCTTCGTGGTAAGCTTAAAATGCCTATGATACGAGTGTGTTCATGTCAGCAGCCCATGGGCGAGGTCGATGGGGGTTCTCTTTGGTCGGAGTCTCTGAGCAAAAAATTATTAGCAATAAATAAATTTAATTATCTATTAAATTCCATGTATGCATAGTATATTGTGAACTTCAACTGAGCGAGAACAAGTAGTCGGAGACAAATTAAACATTTTGACTGCTTCAGTGTTAATTGGCCCTTAATGTGTGCTAGTTATATTTAGCGATGCACGTGACAAATCAATAACATACAAGAAACAGGATTATGTGAGAATGGATTTTATGGCTTCACGTCTTACATCGATGGAATAGAATAGTCACTACATACCTATAATACGTACGTAAGTACGTACACAGGGGACCGATTCTGATATGTATACGAGGAATTAATAAGATTCATTCCTATTGTTATTTTTAGTCTAATTTCCGATTATTCAGTCTATACACGCAGATTATTTTGCTCTCACATTGCGATGTGGCGATAAACAAGGCCCTTTCTACGTAGATCGCTCAATTAATCTACATGCTATTTAACTTTTTTGGACTGGTATTAATTTCACAGCTACTGATATATAATGAAAATTGCAAATTACTAGAATGGCTCCCCAGTGTTTATTCATTGCTTTAACCCATTAAAGTTACGAGATTAAACTAAAACCGGCTATGTTATAATAGGTTTTTAAGGGCAAGGATTAAAGCAATGAAACTATGCAATTATAGATTTTATTAATTTAATCAACATTGTTAACAATTATATTTTATGTAAAACTTACCTAATCATCACAAATATTCTTATAATAAATTTTGAAATGGATTTAAAATATATTGTTGTTTATAACAAATTGACATTATAATTAATATTTTGTAAACTTTCTCTTTGGGCCCATATATGCAATATAATTAATATTTGTCACGATTAAATAAATATTTTCTTTTTAAGCATTCTTAATTTCATGCTAAGCAGAATAAGTAAAAAATAAATAACAATAAAAAAACAATACTCGCAACACAAACACATAAACAAAACAACATCATTTAAATTTAAACATAAGAAATATATTTAAAATAATTGTCATGCTTGTTGTAAAATACATTTACTTATATCATACATATAATATATATAAAGACCTATACCATAATAATATTTTGTTTATTAATTGTACCTAAAGTAATTGTACCAAACTGGTAGATAATGCTTGATAAACCTAGTATTGTAAATGGTAACTTTATTTATAGGAATTATAAAAATATTCACTACCTGTTCTTTTATAAATGGATTTTTCACTATCCCTAAAAAGTAATGTATTAACACTATCAAACTAATTCAGTTAAAATTTAACTGACAGGTTCTTATATTTAGAGATCGAACACTATATGCCATGCCATAATTTTATGACATGTTAAATGGGAGTTAACACATACCCTGAGTGATCAAAGTTTATTAGATTCTTAACTTTTTCGGACATCTACAACTGTAATATTTCAGTAATTTTACACAGAACCTATAGTTAAATATACACTTCTTCATAAAACACGTTCTATTGGTGAAAACATAAAACTCCTTCTGGTACTCCTTGAGTTATATAGAAAATCACAGGAACTTTGTTTTTTATTCTGTTGTGATTTTAAACAGGATCTATGTTAAAGTCTATGCAACTCCTAAGCACCTATCTCAAAGAATAGCAAACCTAATAAATTACATAATAATGTCATTATATTATTAAAATATCAAATAAATCCACAATGATCCCATTTATTTCTAAATATTTGGCAAGTACAAGCAATGCTTTTAATAAATTTTTCTATTTTAACAAAACAATATAAAAGTACATATTATGAAAATATTATTTACTTAAGTTCTGTGAAGAAAATAAAGTAATTTAAGTACCTAATGATAAACAATAAAAATGGCAACAGATCTCATTATGACAGTTGCAATCATAAACTGTGACTATTTATGAGTATGTAGGTACCTATTAATTATCATCTACAAGTTTATCACATATTATAAACTATGGCTTCGCATATAATATTATCAGAAAATTATTATATGGTGGACAATGCATAGTCATGTCATACTAGATCTGTACTGCTGAAAATCTATTAAATTATTCCTAAAATAATGCTATGACTTAATGACTGATAAAAAGTATTATAATATTTTGAAAAAAAAATTAAAATAAAATTTAACTTACATATTGCAACAAATTAAAACTTCCTGATGGATATTAATATTTTTTTGTCAGTTTAATAATTTCACGTTTTGTATTTGTTCACCATATTAAGCACCATGTTTGGACCTTATTGTTTGACCACACATGGAAATGAGAACCAGTATTAACACCATAATATTGTGGGTTAGCATTAATGTATAATATTTGGCACTTCTGTTGGGAAGCTCTAGAGTCTAGTTTCACAGATTGAAGATAAGTACCTGATTCAGACTTTTAGTTTCTTACAATTTACAAGAGGTTAGAATCCCAATAAACCAGACTGGATAATATCCCTCGCTTACAATCTTGATCTACTGTATTTTATTGAAAACTAATTCCACTCATTTAATAAAATAAAACTATGTTGAATTGGCAGATAATTGATAGTCTAACCTCTTGCATCATTGCTTGCACACCTAGATTCAGCAAAATTTTCATTATGTCTGTCAGTGAGTATGTGTTGGTTTCTACTTTTATATGAACAGGCATGCAGTAGAGAATGATAGCAACCTGTGAGTCTCTGCCTGAGAGTCTCATCCAGCTCGCGATCAGCCCTCTGAGCTTCAGGATCAGGTTTCGGGCCAGCAGGGAATACCACCAAAACAATACTCATATTGTCTTTGCTTCCCTAGAAAGATATAAATAAATTAGTAGAACCAGTAATATACAGAATGCACCTATAAATAACTTACTTAATCATCAATTTTTTTAAACAGACAAAGAATTATTTTGTATAATACATTTAAATGTCAATGCTAAGAAAGTCACAATGCTTTAAACACCAGTTTGCTTTGATGAATCGTCACATTTACTTTTAAATTTAATTAAAGGATTATTATATTTCATATCATTTCTGACTGAATTTTATTTATATAAGGTGGCCGAAACTTAGCCGTTATGGAAATATTTAATTTGAAAGAAGGTAATATGATTATGAGGATTACCTAGACCTATTACATGTCTTCTAACTAGATACATAAAAAATGGACTCTAGGAGCTAAAATCCAAAAAAAACCACTAAGAGTATAAAAATAGGGATTTAAAAAAAGCCTTTTAAATTCAATATCTTCATAACAGCTAAGTTTAAAATAACCTATTACATAAGATTCTTTAATATTCAAAACGAATTACGTTGTAACCCTGTATATTTTAATTCTCAAAATAAATTTTCAGTACTGTAGTTGAAAGATAAGTAAACAAACATCAAGATAACATTATACGATTCTCACTATATATTTTATGCATATTCTGCAAATGCACCACCAGTGATAATATAGAAACAATAATTATTAATATACAAGAAATATGTTTTTAGAAATCTATATAATTACCTTGTATAAGCAAGTATCTATAACTTGGTTAGTAATTGCTGTCAAGTCATCCGTAAGTAATAGAAGAGAATGTATGTAGGCACAAAGTGCCTCATTGCTCATTACATCCCACACTCCATCACAAGCCAGCACCATAAACTCATCTTCTCCCTCCGACCTCTCAAGAACCGATACCTCTGGCTCAGGAGACACTAGTTGCTCACATGGACCTCTATTCAATACTTTTTTATATTCATAGTCACCCAATGCCCGAGAAACAGCCAAACTGCCATTCACACGTTGAATCATTACTGAACCACCAGCTCGCATTATACGTGACTTTTCTGAAGGCAATTCAGGCTTGTGGTCTCGGGTGGCAAATATCGGAGCACCATTACGAGACAGCACTGCCCTCGAATCACCACAATTAGCAATGTATATCTGTTTAGGTGAAACAAATGCACACACAGCTGTGGACCCAGACTTCTCCTTGCCATTGGACAATTCGGGTAACTCACGCATTTTATTGTCCAGATCAAGGAACCCAGCGCGGATCGCTTCTGCAATATCTTCGCGTCGAAACTCATCCGTTTGCAAAATACATTCTAAAAGGTTTTCTGCACAATGTGCTGAGACCCGCGCCCCAGCATGACCATCAAACACCCCGAAATACGACCAGTCAGATAGAGTACCATTCAAAGTAAGCTGAGCGTGATGCGCGTCCTCCATCTCCACTCTCCAACCTTGCATCGACGCCACGCCATAGCGAAGACCATTTCCTTCTCCGTTCTCGTTAAATTTCTTAGTTTCGGGCTTATTTAAAAACGCTCCCATGCTTAGTCTTTTCTATTTGTTGTATTACTAAAACATAGTTTCTACATCATCAGGCACTAATAAGGAAATCGCAGCCAATAACGTAAAAGAGAAGAAAATGCATCATTAGAGTTTCAATACGATGTCAGCGATGGATCACGTCACTTTACAGTGCCCTTCCCAGGTGGAAAAGAAGTTTAACCGTAAAACTGGTGTTGTTCCAACTGTCTGCAACTGATTTCGCTGGGAAAATACGTAAATTAAGTGCGTTTAAGCACTTCGATAGTGACAAAACGTAGGTACGTTTTAGAAATCGTAAAAAGAAAAACTAACTCAAAAAAGAATGAATGAATGGCGGACATAAATAGTGATTGTCTATGATGTAACTTTTTAAATTTCATTTTATATCCTTTATTCAGCCTTGTCAATCCTAAATAAAAAAATGCCTTTAGAATTTTTTTTGGCTGAATTAACACTTTACAATGTAGGTTAAATTGTTTTGTAATATCTTTAAAGATATTAATAGCTTATTTGCAAAATCATTACGAGTGGACCGACTCAAGAACAATGAAGATGACACTTCTTATCGGCAGGACTACAGTGGAATATAAAAAGATTTTAAAAACTATTGTAAAGCTACATTTATTGTGCCTTATTCAGTGCTTGTAAAAAATAGTACATTGATCGTTTTCGTTAACATCCCATAAAAAAATAATTTGAAGTATAATAAAAGTTTTATTTTTTTTGTTTTTACTTTTATTGTACTGACTGTAAAAATTACGGGTTTACTTATTATGTACCTAGAGTGTTCTAAAGAACTATGAACTGAGATGAAAAAATATTTATCAGTTTTTATGGAAATTAATCTAAAGACAGATATGGTAGATAGTACACTGTTTGTCATTTGCCTTATCTGAAAGGAAATAATTAAAAAACAAGTTGACACTTTATCAGTATTGTGCAGAAAATCAGGCAAATATTCTATAATATATTTAATATTTTCTTTTGAAAAAACCAATAAAATAGTATATGAAACAATTTAGTGTATGTAATTTCCTACAGAATATGACGTTTTTGGTTTTTTGTATGATTAATATAGAGCAAATTATATTAACTTCTACCATCTGTTATTAAACTTGCACTTACGAATTTATTCAAAATGATCATTAGGAATATAATTACAGGATGGTGAGTGCTGCATACTACAATTACTTATTACAATGCACTAAACCAATTATAGATACTTAACTAATCTTGTATTTATTTTAGGTTACCTTTGCGGTCTATCCATACAATTAATTATATTCAACTTCTTGATAAACAAAGAAAATGTTTATCACGGAGACATCTCATAACGACAGCATTATGTTGCAAAAAAAGGAAATCTGTAGAAGAGAAGGTATGTTTATAAAAATATACGAATTATTGCACCTGTTTTTAGATACCTACTATAAATGTACTATTTTTTGCATAGGTTTTGGAAAGTTCAGGTAGACGGGAAGCTATTAGGTACTCTCCAAAAGCTGGGTCCGGAGTTGTTGGTATATGGCGTAATATGACAGTACAAGATGTTGCTGATGTTGTTCAAAAAGATGTAGGTAAGAATATTGCGGTAGTAACTATTAACTAGCCTATATCTAATGCATTTCTACTGCTCAATTAAATTTTTAAAAAAAAGTCTTTATTTATACTAAGTACTACCATTTTGCACACATTAAAAAAAACTATGTACATTTCTTTTGTAACTCAATTTACAATTAAATACTAGCACTTACTTGTAGTCAATTGTAACTGTTGTCTTTGAAGGCCTCCCCCATGTTCCTCCGCATTTGTCTCTCCTTGGCTACCTCATTCAGGGTGTGGTCCACCATTTGCAGTTAAGATATCATGCCACCTTTTCCTATGTCTGCCTTTCCTTCTTTTCAGTTCGATTGGTAACTGCTAAATTAAAAGTATATAATTGTTACTTCTTTATACAACAATACACTAAATTGTATAGTTGTTATATAAAAAAAGTGTAGTTATTTCACTAACATTTTTGTTTTCAGATCATGTTTTTAAAGCTTTGGAATTTGCTGATAAAACATCTGATATAGTATATTCAAAAAACACTATAATACACAACCCTCAAATAATAAGGGATATTGTTAAAATATCAGGGTACAGATTTAAGATAGTCCCGAGACCTGATTTAGAAGTTGAGGAAGAGGAGGTTAGTCATTTCTTTCATTATTATAAAACTACACAAATGGGTTCACAATTTGCAAGTGTGACTAGAGATGCACATTTGAAAATGAATACAACTGAATACAACTGAATTCAATCTAGCAATGTTTTATTGATTAACTTTAATAAATCATTAAGAAAACTAACTAATAAGTAAGCAAAATCATATTCTTTAAACTGTATTCACAGACAATATACGATAATTTCCTAAGCATTTGTTTAAATATTTTTTAGCTAAAAGCAATGAATTTATTTTAAGTTTGTATTCATAAAATTTAACAAAATATATTACACATATATTTTGTTAAAGTGTTCTTTCAAAGACTTTTAATCCATTTCAATTCATCTAAATGGAAGTCATAACTTTTTTTTTATTAGATTAATAAAAATAAAAATATAGTTATACAACTTTCATAATCAATCAGTTGAACTTACTAAGTTATTGTTCCAGGTTATCACAAAATAGGGAGACTTTTTAGCCCTTTCAAAAATATTTGTTATAAAATTAACAAGAAAAGTAGTAGTATTATTATAAAATATATGTAGTTCATGCAAATTTCGATTTATTTCATGATGTAATTTGGAAGGGTACGTTAGCAAAAAAAAAGAGAATTATGTAAAAAAAATCTTTTTTTATGATATGTTAATCAAAGGTAGTTTTGATGATAAGGCGTCACAATACTAGGTCATTTAACTTTTGACGTTTCGCTATAAAATTGATACATATGGATTGATATATTATAACAGCTTGACAATTAAGAGACGACAAAAATGAGGGCACTAGATTTTTCATTGCGGTGACATTTTTAATAGTCTAAGATCTAACCTAACTTAAGATCAAGTCTAAGATCTAACCTAACTTAAGATTAAGATCTAGGCTAACCTTGTTTTATAATACTATTGTGTATATTTGATTCTAACAGAATAAAGATGCAGTTCCTGCACCGCCTTCCCCCCCTGAGTTATTGAAACCTCGGCCTCCAGTGGTCTGTGTTATGGGACATGTTGATCATGGCAAAACAACATTACTAGATGCTCTGCGTGACACTTCGGTTGTTGACCAAGAGTTTGGGGGAATCACACAACATATTGGTGCTTTTGAAGGTTTGTGAGAAATAAAAAATTCTTGAATTTGTCATTGTTCTTTGGGGAAATAGTACTGACAGGACACAGTTATTCAACAAGTAAGCATTGTTGTAAAAAAATATATGATGCAATTTTTTCTGCTGGGCCATTAATGTCGTCAGGAGGTTCATTAAGGTTCCCCTTTTTTTGTATGAGAATATCTATCTTCTCCGACTGTTTTAATATTATCTGCTCTAAAGAGCTTGTTGACTGAGACTGCGTGTTCTCTAATTTTCTATTCCAACTGCCATTATTTACAGTGCTGGAGGTATTTCCAGATGGGTGTAAATTTTGGTGCTGGTTATTTGCTGACTGGTGTAATGTGTGTCTGGCAGGTTTTAATGGGGGAAAATATTTTTGTAGTGGAAGTGTGTCTGTTGTTTTTTCTTGTGGAAATTTTCTATTACCCGCTTGAGTCATTCTTCGTGCACGGATCTCCTTGTAGACTTGACACCTTTTATAATTTGCTGGGTGCTCACCTTGACAGAGGGCGCATGTAGCTAGCGTGATTTCTAACTTTTTTCAGGCAATCGGAGGTTTTGTGTCCTTGTCCACATTTGACGCACCTGTATGGACGCATACAGTTGTTTTTGGTATGGCCATATTGTTGGCATCTAATACACTGTGGTATTTCAGTTGACTACCTTGGATCTTCGATGGTCGTCTAGTATAAAATATTGTTTGAATACTTTTAATTTCTGTGTTGTTAGGGCTAGGTTCTATGTTTACGATATTTAAACAAATGTTCAACAGTGAACTTTAGCTTTGAATCGAGAATCACCCCCAAATCTCGTATTTCTTTGACACCTAGCAAAACAAAGCCGTTTAGACGATAACTAGTGGCAAGTGGATTTCGTTTTTTGGTAAAAGTTATAAGGAAACATTTACTAACATTAAGTGACATCTCGTTTTTATCGCACCATAATCCTATATTCAGGAGGTCTCGTTGCAAAAGCTCCGAATCATATGAATTGCCAATGGTTTTATAGATTTTTAAAGCATCAGCAAATAATGAGATTTTGCTATGGATTATGTATGACGTTATGTCGTTTACAAACAATAGAAATAATATGGGTCCGAGATGTGATCCCTGCGGAACGCCAGATTTGGCATGGAAAACCCTTGACACATATCCCTTGCAAGCAACAACCTGGGGTCTGTTTGAAAGGTATGACTCAATCCAGCTCTGTAAAGGTGAACCCAGTCCAAAAATTCACCAAAATGTGGGCCCCACTGCAGCTTAAGAGAACTCCCAAAAATTTGGTGGTATCCACAAGGGTCAACTCATCTTACTTTATTTTTATAGTGGTCGTTACTTGTCTGACGGTTGGTAGTGCCACGAATTTAATACCGCTTACCGGTCACAGTTATGTTCGCCAGAGCCTCGTCCGTTGATTAATGAACTAAATAATTGGTGTAATTGTCGGAAACATTTATATTATGTCTTACTTTGATTTTTGTGTTGATGGTGTGGTGAAGATTATTGTTATTTTTGTAGTGATGCTACCTTCCGGAGAAAAAGTGACTTTTCTGGACACTCCGGGCCATGCAGCATTCTCTGCTATGAGGTCCCGCGGGGCGCATGCAACAGATATTGTGGTGCTGGTGGTGGCCGCAGATGATGGTGTCATGGAGCAGACCATGGAATCTATAAGAATGGCCCGAGAAGCTGAAGGTAACTTACATTTCTATATTATGTAGTAATCAAATAAAATGTACTCTATGTTCAATTTGCAGTATAAATATCAAGATAACTTTTAAAAGTATAAGTAAAAAGGTTCTTTATTTCATAAACTATTATATAGCACTTGAAAGCTTCAAAACGAAAAATAAATTAAAAAAAAAAACTAAATGCCTGCTACTGCAATGAAATCACGAAGCTTAGATTCACTTACATGCAAAAAAATAAAAATGATATGTAAGTGAATCTAAGTGCCAGTTCCGAGCCACCGCTCTGTGAGAAGAACTGACAAGAAACTCACAGGCTATGCTCTTTTAAATTATCAATCAAATTTAATTTTAATTAACAATACAAAACACACACAGCGAATATTTGAAGATATTGAAAGGGTCCCCAGAAGCCGTAACCAATAAAGTAGCACTAAGGGAACCTTCCATCACAGTCAAGTAAGAAAGAAAGAAAGAAAAGAAAGAAAAAGAATTTATTCTGTGACAACTTTAAAATAAAACAGATACATAATATTTAAGTAACAATTTGAAGAGTGTCACAGAAAAGGTATCCGAACATGATTTGGTTCCAGTTTGGCTGCAGATCTCAACTCGCTGAGAACAACCACTGAGGTAACTAGAAAACCACCTTAGTGTACCTGGTTCGAACCCGTAATATGCCATCTTTGATAAAAGAAGAGAGTGATTTATACAGTCAAACGCACGGGAAAAGTCTAAGAGAGCCAGAATTGTGCCTTTACCTGAATCCTGAGCTGCAAGAACATCATCGACCACATCCAACAAAGCAGTGGCTGTGCTACGGCCGACTCGGAATCCCGACTGCTTTTGTGGCAAAATATTGTTGTTGTTAAGATATTCTATCAATTGTTGAGATACAACTCTTTCGATAATCTTCGACAAGAATGGAAGAAGACTAATTGGTCTGAGGTCTTTCAATTCACTGGAAGTACTGATTTTGGGAATGGGCTTGACTAAGGCTTCTTTCCAGGCATCAGGAAAAATACATGTT
Organism: Musotima nitidalis; assembly: GCA_949126915.1. NCBI lineage: Eukaryota > Metazoa > Arthropoda > Insecta > Lepidoptera > Crambidae > Musotima > Musotima nitidalis. The sequence goes on from OX421431.1 coordinate 2,078,617, forward strand.
TCAATAGATTTATTGACGATTGCGGTTATTATCTTAAGCGTCCGTGGCAAAGTTAAGAGAACCATATCGCGAGTCATACCATCTAAACCTTCGGCATTAGAGGAAATGCTTAAAATAATTTTGGAGACGCGGGCTTCATCAATAGGGAGGAGACTGAAAGTAGAAGTTCCAAATCGGTGGTACTCATAGTAAGTAAGTTCAGAAAGCGAGACGTTAGTGGTACCTGGCACAATAAGGAAATGATTATTTAAGACGTTAGGATTACTGATACCAGGAGGCAAACATGTTGATCTGTTGTTGAAATCAGCAATATGTATTTTTATGTTCTTCCACAACTCTTTAGGGTTTTTAGTGTTCTGAACTATAGTACGGCGAAGAAATGCTGCTTTTTCGGAATACAGTGCTTTCTTCACTACAGATTTCATTTCCTTATAAAAGCTGACATCGCTTTCGAGTCTTGTGCTGTGACTTTTAGCATGTGCCTCGTCTCTCAGCCTCATCATTTCTTTGACAGTCGGCGTTATCCAAGGATAGCTACGATTTATAATGCAACATTTTGTTATGGGTGCATAGATATTAAATACGTGTAGTACGTACGCGTTGAAAGAATAAACAGCTTCATTTACATCATCGCTTATTAATTTTTCCCAGGAGATGGTATTAACAAGGCTATCAAATTCTACGAAATTTATATCTTTAAGCGGTCTAAAAGAATTCCATCTCGGGAGGGATTTAGGCTTAGCAAGGCGTAGCTTAAATGAAATAAAGGCATGGCTACTAAGGTCCGGAATATAATCCACAGATAAGTATGTTATGTGAAACTGAGCTGAGCCTGTACAATAGGGAATGGTCACGACTGTGATCTGGTTGACTTTTTATTCTAATTTATACAAATATAAATTTAAAATGTTAAGCCCAAGCTTGTTTATCTGACAAGTAATCATTTACAGCATAATACCCCTTTTTAAGAAATTGCTTTTTAACTACAGTTTTAAAAGTTGGCAATGGTAGATCAATTCAATCCAGTGGAATTTTATTATAAAATCTGATACCATAACCCAAAAATAAATTCCTTGTTTTGAGAAGTCGACAATTTTGCAGAGAGAGCTTATTTTTATTTCTAGTATTAAAATTATGTGTTTTTGAATTTTTATCAAAGGTTTAAAACCTTTTATTTGACTTAAGATTATAGATAGCTCTTATGGCGCGCTTTTGTAGTACGAATATATTTTGTATGTCCGCAGCAGATCCCTACAATAACATACCATATGACATAATGCTATCAAAATAGCCAAAATAAACTAATCTAGCTGTTTCTTCGTCTGTTATGAGTCTTATCTTTTTGATGGCATAGCATGCTGAGCGAAGCCTTCCGGACAAATCCATTATATAGATAAACTAGCAGTTATTTATGCGGTCACGAGCCTGGAGAAAAATCGAGAAGGGTAGTTGTTCGAGATAGAGAACAATATTATGCTTATCCTAGACACACAACTTTAATGTGTGTTTACACCTTCAGTCCAACTGTTTAAACAGTTTTGTTGGACATTTTTTTGAACTAAATAAAATATGAACAATATAGATACCCCCAATCCGCACTGTACCCTGCTGGTCCGTATGTCTTGAATCCCGTGTTCAGTAGAAGATCGTTAATGACCTAAGACTATGAATATCAGCTTCATCTTAACTAACAAGCAAATGAAGCACTATCTGTTGCATTTTGTACAATTGTCAGTTGCCAATCTTTGGCTAAATCCGAAACGAATACTAAAGGTATCCATCTCAATAAGCATAGTCCTATGCAATAATTCATACTGCAATTTTGCTTGTTACAGTACCAATTCTGGTGGCAATCAACAAAATCGACAAGCCAGGTGTGAACATTGTAGGTATGCCTCTTTTTAAACCTATATAATTTAAATTCTATAAAATAATTAATTCTGTACAAAACTGAATAATCTTTTTAAAAGTCCGCTCGATGAAGAATATATATTAGTATTTCCTTTAGATTTTCGAAGAGCGAGAAAACGTTTTCACTAGGTCAACCTATCTACCCCAAGTGGTGGTTTGAGAGTGCATACACAATCAAACCTACCATACGACTAACGCTGCCCTATGATAGTGCTAGTCTTTGTTTACGACATAAAGATCTCCCATGAAATTTAGACTAAAGACTCTAGACTCCGTAGATATCAGGTTTTGCTTGTTTGCTATATGTCAGACGCCAAAACAAATTGATGTTTAAATAAAACTGTACTTGTATTGGTAGGAAAGAACAATGCGTTCGCTAGCCCAGCATGGGGTAGTATGCGAGGCATTGGGTGGTGACGTTCAAGCCATACCGGTGTCTGCTTTGAAGAAGCAAAACCTCAATATGTTGGTGGAAGCATTGACGCTGCAGGCACAGCTAATGGATCTCAAGGCAGATCCTACAGGGTACGTCGAAGGAGTGGTGCTGGAGGCATTGTTGGATCCTCGTACCGGGTGAGTGTGTGATCGCGCTAACTAGGAATTCTTAAATTTGATTTATTTCAGTAACAGTACAATAAACCCAATCCTTATTGTCATGAAAAAGTAATCGAATCATCTACATTTAGTTGCGCTACAGATTTGAGCCGTAAAAGAATTACCGCAAAACTTGAACGAACCTATTTTTTCTTTGTTATGGACAAGCTCATTTAGAGTATTTCTATTGTCAAGTAATTTGCATATCAATTCAACATTAAGTAGTGTTTTCATTTAGTCAAAGTCCAATAAAGTGTTCCCGCGCCCTTTTGGGGAGTTGGAACTTACATAACAATAATAGATAAATAAATAATAGAATAATTCTTCGAGAGTAACACTGCATCAAATGGTATCGACATTTGTAACCTTTTCGCTGAGAGCTTTTCTTCTGCATATGATAGGAGGGATATACAAAATGACTTTCCTAGATCAGAGGGTATCGCCACTTTGACAAGCACTTTTCTCACAGCTGTCAGGTTTGAGGACTATCAGGTTTTAAGGGTGTTAAAAAGACTTGATGTTCATAAGAGTTCTGGCTCTGATGGTTTGCCTTCAGTTTTTGCGTCCCGGTGCGCTGATGCCTTGGCTAAGCCATTGGCCCTTATCTTCAACAAATCGTTAGCAACTGGCAAATTTCCATCTGAGTGGAAGGTCGCTTTAGTCATCCCGTTATTCAAAAATGGCGATAAAGCCAACGTTGGGAATTATAGGCCCATTTCCATTTTGCCAATTTTCGCTAAGGTTCTCGAGCAACTGCTTTGTCCTATTCTCTCTTGGCACTTTAAACATCTGATAGATTATCGCCAGCATGGTTTCACAAAAAATAGGTCGACAGCAACAAACTTGACATCATTCGTTGATTCAGTCTCCCAGAAGCTCGACAGCCGCTCTTCGGTTGATGCAGTCTATACGGACTTTAGCAGGGCCTTTGACCGGGTCAATCATGAAGCATTGCTTCACAAACTTTGTATGAACGGCATTGGAGAACCTTTGCTGAGTTGGTGCCGGTCATATTTGTCGAGCAGACAGTCTAAGGTGGTGGTGAACGGATACAGTTCTGATCCCTTCTCAGTAGTATCCGGTGTTCCTCAAGGCTCGCACTTGGGCCCATTGTTGTTTAATGTTTTTATAAACGACATTGGAGAGTGCTTCAGCAACTCAGAGTTCTTTTTATTTGCAGATGACCTGAAGTTTTTCAGAGTTGTGAATACTCGTTTGGATGCTATCCTGCTACAAAAAGATATAAATAGCCTCGTGGAGTGGTGCGAGAGAAACCATATGGATTTAAACGTGTCTAAGTGTTGCTCTATCCGTTTTTCGAGAAAAAAGACAACTTCTGAGTACGAGTACAAGATTAGTGACGTTGCTTTGGCAGCTGTCGATACTGTAAGAGACCTCGGAGTTTGTTTGGATGGCAAGCTACGGTTTAATGTTCACGTTGACAACATTTGCTCCAAGGGTTTTAAGAATCTCGGATTCGTTCTGCGAAACTGTAGAGACTTTAAGTCTATAAAAACTAAAATCCTTTTATACAACTCTTTCGTTCGTAGCGGCTTGGAGTACTGCAGTGTAGTTTGGAATCCATTTTACGATGTCTACACAAAAAGGCTAGAAAGCATACAAAAGCGTTTTTTGTGGCACTTAACATATTCTTGCATTCTAGGTAAGAGTGTACTTAGATATACAGACAGATTGGAGTACTTTAAAATAACTTCTCTTTCGAATCGAAGACGCATGCTCGACCTTATGTTTCTTTATAGGCTTGCGAATGGTATCCTTGACGTCCCTGATTTACTTGGGTCTCTGACATTTACGGTACCCTTTAAACTTCCACGGGCATCAAGAGCTAAAGTTCTTGTCGATCTGCCTAGCAGCTAGATCCAATCTTGGACAGAACGCACCCATAAATCGAATTATAAGGGAGTTTAATGGCGTCGATAAAACCAAAAACCTCGATTTGTTCATGGGTGGTATTCGCGGGTTTAAGAGGTCTCTCCTCACATGACCGCAATTTGTGTGATATATATTTTTATCTTATTTTATTCATCTTTAATTTAGGTTTTTAATAATGTAATTTATTTTGTTATTGTGTTTTTAAACCATAACTTTAACTAGGAATTTTCGTTATAAACTGTTTTAATTGCATGCTGTCTTCGCCTATAATTATAATGACATTGAGCTAAATACTGCTATGGTTAATTTTTACTTGGTATTATTAATGTTTATTATGTTGGTGATCATTTTAATAAATAAATAAATAGTTTTTTGTTAGGAAACAAGCCACAGTGCTGGTGCAGAGAGGCACTTTACGTCGCGGGTGTGTTTTAGTGGCAGGATCGGGCTGGGCCAAGGTAAGTTTAAATCACATTATACATACATTTTTCTAGTCACTATCAGAATAACAGGACGACGCTATTGCAATAATTTTATTCACGCTTTTATTTTGTTCTCTAGGAGTGCACACTCCTACCGCCCGCACGAATAGGAACATTGTTCGCATGTGCGTGCGTACCACAATGAATATAAATCATCGTGTACCTCACTTTCTTTACTGACATATAATTAGTAAGGACGAATCAAATAATTAATTTGGAGACGATCAAGTACACTTGACAAGCTACGTGTTTGAAGCGAATATTGATTATTTACTGCGTTGACTTGACGCTACCGGCAACTATCATCATCTACATGTTGATTACAATCGACTGAAATTTAGATTGACTACTGCTTTAATGGGCATCGAGTCGGGTCTGACGCAGAATGTGCACTTCGCAAAATGTACCCACGTCACGTCTATTTATAAAATTGTACGAGAAATAATTGTAAATTATAAAAGCGGAATTGCTTTCACTTGGCTATAAAAAAAAAACTTAACCTACTGAGCTCCTTATAGGTTTTTAGAGCAGTGGACATTTTGCGAAGTGCACATTCTGCGTCAGACTAATCAAGTCCATCATTAATTGAAATCGTCAATCACGTGAGACTTGTCAAGTGCACTTGTTCGCTTTGGGGCCCTATTATTACTAATAACAAAATATTTGTCAAATTAAAGTAAAGCGATCGTAATCGCTTCGCAAATTTACGTTCACACCTGCAAGACAAATTTTCTGTGTGTGTTCGGTCGGTAGCAGCGATAGCTCAGGTCACTAATAGACGCAAATACAGAGGGTCTCGGGTTCAAATCCTGGTCTCGCACCTATGTATTTTTAAAGTTATGTGCGTAATTATCGCGTGCTTCGTACCTCAGAAAGAACGTTAAGCTTAGTTGGTCGTTGGCTTATGAAAATATATATCTATTCTTATGGGGCAATTATTATGAAGAAGTCAGTCAAGAACTTACAATATCCTGAAAGCTGGCGTAACTAAAGAATGATTATTCTCTCTGGGTTGCAAAATTCATGCGGCAGTCGCTCTGTGTAATAAATAACTGAAATTCGGCCAAATCTGGTTAGACCGGTGAGCAAACATAAACGTTTAGTATGTCGTTACACTCGTTTAGAGTATTTGCTCGTGGTAAGTAATTTGATTATTCAAATTATATGCCACAATGTGCAGCGTTTTCGTAATTTAGTCACAGTTAAAGTCAGGTCAAGTAAAGTTCGTCACAATACTCACAGTCAAGTCAAAGTCCTACCCTTGAAAGTAGTAGAGACTTTACTAGAGGCTTCTACGGAAAATTACAATTAACTGTAATATTCACTGTGATCCACATGCGTATGTTGCATTAAAAGTTAGGTGTAAATCTCGAATTCACACTAGTTTTGGAAAATAGCGTTGGCGCCAAAACAGCATCACGACGATGTCATCAAATAGATGATGCTCGTTTGCTCAGTTCGTGCGTGCTTACACGTCTTAACACTGTTGACACCGATCGAGCCGCGAGCCGGGTCGAGTGTAGATGCAGTACGTGTGCTGGTTTGCGTTGGTGTAGTTGGCGCGTGTGTCGGCAGGTGCGCGCGCTGGGCGGGGCGGCGAGCGAGGCGCCGCCCGGCACGCCCGCGGCCGTGCTCGGCTGGCGCGACCTGCCCGCCGCCGGCGACCGCGTGCTAGAAGTCAGCGGGGAGGTAAAATCAAAGTCAAAAATACTTTATTTCATAAACTATTACATGGTACTTGAAAACGTCAAAATTATAAAAAAATAACAAAAACAAATAAAATATAACTATACTAAAATCACGAAGCTTAGATTCACTGTAAGTGTAAGCGAATCTAAGTGCCAGTTCCGAGCCACCGCTCTGTAAGAAGAACTGGCAAGAAACTCACAGGCTCTTTTAAATTATCGATTGGTTAGTAACAATCTTCATTTGTCTGTGACGCTATACAATGCAACATAATATAACAATATTCATGCTTTAAGTCATTCATATTAGAATAGCCTGTATGAAACGGCGGTTTAATCCCAAGCATTTTTATCAGCCATATAGTCTTTAATAGAATAATATCCCTTTAAAGACAGCTTGCGTTTTATTGTTAATTTAAATTTATTTAGGCTTAATTGCTGTATATAGCTTGGGATTTTATTATAGAATCGCACACATTGACCTTTAAAAGATTTGTTAATTTTTTGGAGCCTAGTGGCAGGTACAACTAGTACAGGTAATACACGCATGCACGGATTTTAAATCTTATTTCAACAATCTTAACACTCACCTCTCCTCTCGCTCACTCGCCTCTGCCTACCCCTTCTGGGAAACAAGCGTCATCGTATGTAAGTATGTTAACACTCACATTCCGATCCGTTTATATCACCACAAAAAGATAGTGGCATAAATGTAAGGTCACATAAATATAAGTGCTGATGGCGTGTGAATAAAATTCCTCCCTTCCCTTGCACTGCCGTGCCATCAGTGGGTGCAGGCCCCTTATTGTCCTTCATCTATCATTGACATCACCTTCTATACAATATAATTTTGCCCTCGCCAGAATCCTTCGCTAGCAAATAGGTAGAGAATAGACGTGGGATGATTTAGATTGAGAAAAAAAATAACCATATTCATTATATATTAGTAGTAACTGCTTTACAAATAAATAAAATTAAAGTGTTTGTTTATACTGTAAACATTATTGTCTGGTTAGGTCGAGATAATCTCCAAAAACTCCCAGTGAGTCGTCAGTGAGCGGACAGCCAATTATTTTACAGCACGTCGTTAGATTAGTTATTACATACTGTTACCGTTTGTATTATATTCTATTAAATAAAAATGCAATTAGGACTTAAGAAAGTTCTCCCGAAAAATTAATAACATTTCCATAGGTATCTTATCCACGGCTCTGTCATTTAGTCCATGCCAAACTCTAACAATCAGATTCATCAGAAAATCAAGTAGTTGGCTGGCAGGTTGCCGGTACCTCGTGCTGATGACGTCACATCACGTACCAACAAGGAATAAAATAGTACTGCTGCAACTAAAATAGAATTAGGATAATGAAAACTTAACACTTAACATTCACGGCAATAAATATAACGCCATTATAATTTGGTATACAGTATAACAGTATTTTATATCTCAAAAAACGAATTCCTTTTATCTTAAACCATAAGTAAAAAAGAAAAGTACTTTTTACACACAAACATTTAATTACTACTTTCTTTATTTATAGTAACGTAGTTTTATTACAATAATTATTATTAATCTACAGAAACGAGCAAACGAAGTTATGCGATGGCGTCACAGCCAGCGTATGAGGGAGAAACAGCAGGTGGATTCGGAAGCAATCGAGGCTAAAGAAGTGGCGCACCAGGCGCAGTACCGAGCGGCACTGGCGCGCAAGAGAGCGATGGGGCGATTCAAGCTGCGCCCGGAGGGGCCGAGACAGAAGATGCTGCAAGAGGACTCGCATCCCGCGCTCAACGTCATCGTCAAAGGTGCCAAGCGCTCAAGTAGACGGCGTCGCAGCCGTCTATCGCACACTTCGAAATAGAAAGCCTACGCGGCGCCACCGTTCTTTTTTATTAGATATCTGGTTAATTTTTTTTCATAAAAGCTACGAGCAATTTAAATTCCGAGGCAAATGATTTTAGTAATCACCTTGGATGTTTTGTAACACCTTATCGGGTCTCAACCGAAGTGCGGCATGGAAAGTGGCGTGTAACTATAAAATCGCGGCGATGCGCGACTCTGTGCTCGCACGCACGCACTTAAGTCACTTTTTGTTCCTTCCTTTGTTTTGTCTGCGATTGGATCTGCGCCCATTTTGTTGCACTTACGTGCCGCCGATTATCCTATAATATAAATAGCGACGAAAGCGCGGTGACGGTGCGGCGGCGAGGCTGTCCTGTCTCGTATACTATATGGCAGGCGCGATGCTGGTTACAGAAGGCCTAAGTTGCTGGTTGTTTGTTAGTAGTTGCATAATAGATACAAATAAGTACAATATATATAATAAACATATACATACGCACAGAACACAGGTTTGTAAGCACGCCTAAACGTAAGATACGCCTTCGCATGCATAAACTGGCAAAATTGTATAAACTGCAAAAGGATCCAGTACTACCCGAAGCTATACGTAATAACGTTTGCGGCTACATAGAATACTTTTTATTGACAAAATAACCAAAATTAGACAACATCACTCAAAGTAGTTTAGCTACTCTCAAAAGGGCGATACATACTAGCTTAAAGCTGCTGCATCTATTGACACTGATACAGCAGCGCTTGTGTTCCTGCAGCGCCTTACGCGCGCTCTACGCTCCCTACGTACGCTCTGCCGCCGCTTGACTATGCATTTTTTAAAAAGGTTAGACAACAAGCGACTTCCATACTCGTTAAGTCAATTATAGACTTCTTGGCGGGAAAGTGAAGCGTCATGTCTGCAGTTTTGTTTTATTTTCTAAAATTTGTGATATTTCTAACATTAATGTGTAATAACGGTGGATTATTAACCGTTAAGTGTTTGTGAACATACATGAGTGTTGGTAAATCAAACAAAACAGTGCAACATCACTTTTCAAATTTTCTCTCAAGGAGCCCATGTGAGATCTCAGTATAGTCCCACATCTTTACTGAGGACTCAAGGGGCTTAGAGAAGGGTATCTCATTTACCATTTATCATCTTTATCACCACTCATTCTCATTTACTATGAATTATATATTAATAATATATCACTTACTTGACACTGGCTAAATGTGCTAGACGCACGAAGCCATTATTTAAAATAAAGAAAGAAAGTCAATTATATCTTGCTTGTGGCTCGAGTAGTCCTACTTATATGTTTCTACGATGGCACGAGTGTTGTAGTCGAGTATTGCATGGTGTGGAGGTTCGCAGCGGACGTGGACGGGTCGGTGGAGGCGATCCTGGACATCCTGGAGACTTACGACGAGCAGCGCCGCGTGCGGCTCACACTCGTGCACTACGCGGTGGGCCCGCCCACGCCCAACGACCTGGAGGTACCACGCAACGCTCCGCCACACTCATTCAGCTCTGTTCAGCTTTTGCTGAAACAACGCTTCAAATAATTACATGTCAATTTGTATGAAGCTCGTCGTGGACTGCCCCGACACGACGGCGTATCGCGTTTACGTGTACGAGCCCTTTGTTCATAGAAAACAACGATTTTATACATAGATGCCTACGCATCCGTTCTGCTTTCCGCGTCTATTCAGCTTCTATACAAAATCGTTGCTCGTACTGAAGCTGAACAGAGATGAATAAGTATGGTTAGGCCCTAACTTTACATATTTATTATAACAATAATATCCTCTAAAATTTCACACAGCGTCATTTAGTCACAAACTAAACGCAGCTTCTTCTATTGGTACCAAATAACGGATATATATATGCGGGCATATTTATGTAGGTACTTTTTGTTATAAAGATAATTATAATTTCGAGAAAAACCCGCTCAAAATAAATCTTTGTTCATGCACACAAGTATTTTAAACATAATTAAGAACGGCAACCGACTCTCGTAAACAGTGTACGATGATAAGCTTTAGTGGACACAGGTTTGGCCAGATTTACGTTCGATATACCTTCGTAACAGTTTAGAGAAGGATGCAACACTGAAAACGTATAGACTCTATCTTCGGCATTTATTTATTAATTCAGAACATCTGTATTATTTCAAATGAACTGTATAAAATATATATCCAAATGCATATGCTTTTGTTTGGCAACGTGCTAGTGATGCCCCTGATATTGCGAGAGTCCATATTTTTAAGCTATTGCACAGCTTCTATCGCGGATCTTGAGCCTGGAGACCGAATCCAGAAAATCCGTAACGAAAAAAAACCTAACACCCCCCACTCCGACCGGCACAGCGGTGATTTTTAGTTTTTGCATCTTGAAATTTAAATAGCAGAATTTTTAATGACTTTTTAAAATATCACGCTTGTCTCTTTAGTTCAGCAACCCGCCTTTAGGTGGCATTGGTTGTATCGGCGTTACTGCGCATGCGTAATCCCCTTCTTCGCCCCGCAATCCACACGTCTTTTTTTATGTATAGCTAATACACATTAATGCCGCGCAGAGAAAGTATATATGATATTATATCTATATAAATGTACATAAAAATAAATAATTATAATTGCATAAGTTGATAAAAAACGCTATGCAATAGCTTTACCGCGGCAGTCTCCGAGTGCCGCACGTCTTTTTCTTTCCTATTAAATATGTTAAAATTACACAGATAGCGGAGGCTTTCAACGCCGTGATATACGCTTTCAACGTAGATCTTCCTCCAGCACTAGCCGCGGAGGCAAGGAAGAAGAATGTGGTCATTAAGAAGCACAATGTCATTTACAAACTAGTTGACGACGTCAAGCAGGAGATCACGCAGCGAATACCAAAGCGACAGGAAGAGGAAATATTAGGTAATATAAAAAGAATTTTGCTTCGACATATTTAAGCCTTTGTAGAGCGCAAGAGGATCCCTTAGCTGAAACCCTAAGGCGTTATTTTATTCTAATTATAGCTCTTTATATAAACGTAATGCTTTACATCCCAACAACTGATATGGCGTGGAGGTCAGTATACCTGCACTCCACTCCAGAGGTCGTGGGTTCGATTCCCACACAGGACAAATCTTTGTGTGCATGAACATGCATATTTGTTCTGGTCTGGGTGTTTTCCTATGTATATACGGTATTTATTTACAAAAAAAAAAGTATTTAAGTATGTTTATCCGTTATTTAGTATCCATAACACAAATTCTCAGTAAAACTTATCTTGGAACTAAATAATTGGTGTGATTGTAAGAGAATATTTATATTTATTTATTTTACTATTTTTTTTCTAGTGACCAACTCAAAATTATATTTGTTTCAAGAAAGCTTCGAAAAGATTGCAAATACTGTACTTAGACCAAAGATTTTGCCACTCATACGGGTGTCATTTAATGAAATGGCACCTTTCAGAAGAGAATCATCAGAACACATCGGATAAAGCCAATTCCAGATTATAAAGAGATAAAAAAGCTTCGAGGCTGTTGACCTTAAGCGAAATCAAAGCAGGCCTCTAACGGCCTCAGTTTTGATATTTCGGTTCAAAGAATTTTATTGTCTAAAGAAATTTTACATTTCACTGATATTTATGAGCACCTCTCCTGCTTTATTTAGTGGAGTAGTGTTTTGTCCCTTTTGCTTAAATTCAATTTCTTGTTTAGGCGTCTTAAACAATACACTGTTTGAATAACTAACTAAAAATAGTGTATATGAGTAAGTAAGTAAGTCGGTGTACGTGGTGGGTTTTAGGAGAAGCGAACGTGCTCCAGCAGTTCCTGGTGAGCGAGGGGAAGCGCAAGGTGCCGGTGGCGGGTTGCCGCGTCGTGCGCGGCGCCCTCGCGCGCGCCGCCAATTTTCGGCTCCTCCGGGCGGGGGAGCTCGTCTATGAAGGTAGCTATTTATTTATATACGCTTAAACAGCTAAACATACAAAAATTTTAACAAACAACCCTCAACCAAAAAATACTTATATATCGGCCTTTAGAAGCGTACTTAAAACAAAAATTTTCTATTACACAGTAAACAAAAAGAATATTTTGTAATTCAAAAATAGAAGCATTTTGAATTATCTGCGCTTACTAGATTTTATCCGGCTGCCTCGTGCTACCACGTGCACTTTTTTATTAATAAAAAAAATACTTTAGCACTTTTCTTTTAACTTAATACCATATTTATCATTATTTTTATAAAACAAAGTTTTATTCGATGTCGTCTAATATGCATATTAACAAATGTTAGTATTATTCGCATCACGCATTTAATCGCTTCGCTATATTATTTTTAATTTTGTTAGATATTTTTGTAAAAAAATACAATATTGAACATATGTAAGTAGGTATGTTCAACTGCCTACTCAACTAATATTTTTTGGACCCATAGCTTTTTTGAACAAAATATGTATCTGAAAAACATGACAGTGGTGACCACTTTCCAACTGGTGGGCTCACCAGTTGGAAATGCACGCTTGTCTGTGACCGTATAGTAAAATCAAAATGAATTGAAAATATTCGATTTCTAACGAAATATGTATACTCTAGTTTTGTAATATAGATATTTTAATTGAAGACAATTTCTAAACAATAGTAAGAAGTAACCTTTTTATGTTAACAGGTAAACTAGCGTCGATGAAGCATTTAAAACAAGAAGTGACATCCATCAAACGCGACATGGAGTGCGGTCTGCGACTAGATGACCCCAACGTTGAAGTGAAGCCGGGAGATACTATAGTTTGCTACAAAATGGTGGATGCCTCGGATACCACAAACTGGGACCCTGGCTTTTAACGTAATGTCGCCGTTAGATTAAGTAGTCAATAAATTTGATAGTTGTTATATCTTTGTTTTAAATTTATTCCTATATATAGGGTGTAGGAGATCCTGCCTTTTTTTCTTTACTTCTGTAAAAAATGCATTTGCTCTGCCTCACGGCCAAAGGGGGACCGAAAGAGGGGGTGTAAAACTCACCACCGGCAGAGACGACCGCCAGCAGTAATACCCACTAAAAATCTTCCGACGACGCCCGCCGCTTGTTGCGAAAGAGGCGGAGGCCAGTACCTATGTGCGTCTGCACGGAGTGTTCTTTTTTTCAATTTTTAGTAAAAGAAGAGAGATTTATAGAAAATATAGTAAACAATAGTAAAAACTTAGCATAGGATCACCAATTTCTAAAACTTGAGTATTTTTTATGACCAAAAAACTTGAACAATCCATCCAGACATGTCAATAAATTTGCATAGTCTAAATCTCAGAAAGGAACTCTGTGATAACAATTTAATAGAGTATCTTTTAAGAAATTACCATTTCGCTAGGATGTCGTATTTTGCAGATTAGTGGCGGTTTAAACGGATCACTCAATTCATTACTTATCTGAACAGAGTGGTTTACAAAATGTGCGTATGATCGAAGAATTACTTAAATATAAATTTTAGGCCCTCGTCCCTCTTAGTTTCTCCCATGGTTTGCAACCTATTACGTAAGACAAACAATACAACTAGCGAAATGTGGACAGAATATGACTTTGAATCATGCTTAGATTGGGATTGTACATAATCTCACGGCTATCCTTTTTGTGTTTGTCAGAAACCGAATTGTTTTATATTTATGTAGGTATGTATCCTTTCAACTTATAGGTGGCACCTCAATCTAAGCGTTTGGAGGTGTCTCTTATAGTTCAAATAGCTTGTGAAGTATTTACTACCACTACAAAATACAAGAACAGGCCTACAACAGTTCCTAAACTATTACAAAATAATTGAATAAATTGATTTAATATACAAAACCTGGCACTTCAGTCTGAACATTCTTCTGAGGTCCCCATAATTTTTTCTTCTCGTTTTTCTTACCTCTCTGGAGGAAAAACAGCTTTAAAACGGAAGGAATGCATGAGAAGGTTGAAGTGCGAGTAAAGCTAAAAATATGGTATGGTGTCAGGAACGTAGCAAGAGGAACGATGTGACCTCTGCCCTTCTGCAGGAACAATGCGTGATAATATGTACGGATTATTGTTGTTTAGATTGTGGTTATTTCATTTAACTAAAGATGTATATTTTTAAAGGTTTTTATAATACTATTTGTATAAAGTAGTAAAATGTAACATGACCATTATTTGTTAAACTATAACTTGCCAAAAAAAAAAAAATGTTTTTGCCAAAGGAAAAGTAGTTTTCTTTTTTTGTAAACAACACTCGAATAAAATATTCTGTATAGGGTTTAATAAACAGTCCAACAAAATGCATTATAATTTATATTTCAAACAAATATAGGTGACTACATGTAATAAATAATTTAGGCTGAAGTATTTTCACCAATTATTATGCTTAACTTACAGGTACATAATTTTTACTAAGAAGGAGTAAGGACTATTAAAGTGTTTTAACACTTAATATTTAAAATCATTTTACAACCAAACGTAATGTTCAAATAAATTCAACAATAGAACTAACTAACTCTTCTAAAACTAGAAGCTGTTTAATAACTATGAAAGTCAAAATACAATTTTTAAAGTATTTCTTAACATGTTGGACCCTTCTAACTGTCTGCAACAAAGCCAAGCTGAAAGTGGAGATACAAAATAAAAACACTTAAGGAGTGTTATTAACAATGCGTTTACTGCTAGCATTATTCTGTACGTAAAATACATTACGCGCAACATTTTTTTTTATTTCACTTGGAACCATTTCATGTAGGTACGTTTAAAGGTTAAGTATTATTTGAGTAATAATTAGAATAGTATAAGAGCGAATTTTAGAACTGTGAGCCTACAATAATTTCGTTTAGGTATTGACGTGACAACGTCTTAAATTAGGTTGCGGCTGGGAGTCACTTATGAAAAAGTGTAACGCTCGGTAACGTTACGATGAGTCACCGAACGAGAGAGAGGCCCGGCGAATGCCTTGCGTCTCTCTCCCACTCAACTATGATCGGTCTGCCGCGCGCGCAGCACTAGAGAATTAGGCGCATTATATTTCTATAGTTAAAATTTGTGCAATTCTTATTTTCATTCAATTCCTTGTTCCTATTGTGCAATTTAATTATATTCATATCAATAAATATTCTACCGAGAAAAAGACGTTGTCACGTAAAATCTTCGCCCGTAAAAACGACTTTACAGGCAACCATTTTTTTTTAATCAAAGAATGACTATGATAGGGTCCATTATCAAAATTTTGTTATTAAAATAAATGAATCGAACTAATGACGCACAACAGTGCAATAATGATGAATTCTGACAATCTTTGATGACATAAGGATCTTAAGCTATATTTACAATACACCTGTGAGCCAAGAGAAAATAGTTCTCTTTAAACAAAATAATATACAATCTGCTATACATAAGTGTTGAATCTCAATTCTATATCTATCGTAAAGTCGTAATTGTATCAATATACAATTCAAAAATGCGTTACATTACTCATTCTGGAACTTTACTGTGTTAAATAGTTGCGTTGCTAAAATTACTATTTTGCTAGCTAAATGGTGTACGTTGCCCCAGCGGAAAACGTTGATAGGCACTTTAGGGTCTGTAATGTTTATACATAGTTTCTTAATGTCTGCAACGTCTTTGTCTCAAATATCATTGATGTACTCTTAGCAATTAATGAGCTATAGGACAATTACATCATCACAATTACATTATGCCACACTCTAATTTTTGTACTAATTTTCTTTCTAAGTATAAAAAAAGTTCCGCTGGGGCAACGTTGTCGCAGCGGAAACAGTTTTTGATGAATAACTCCCCGAAGGTTGGATGCACAAATGTTTACTAACCATACACATTTACACGACGTTATACACTGAAAATTGGATAAACTCAAATAGTCAAATTAGAACTTTTTCCGCTGGGGCAACGTACACAGCCAAATGGCACAGTTTACTTTGTAAATTTGTGTTGTATACAGCTACTAGACAACATACTTTTATTTTCAAAATCCCAATATATTATGTAGACACTTCGAAACAAATAGATTTTAAAGTAAACAAACAAATCATTTAATTAAAATTGGTGAGACTTATGACGTAATCAACAATAATTAATAGAACTGCGAATAAAGGGCACTGCACTCTAGAGATCATGGCTCCATGGATATTTGACTTACTCCGAGTGTTTTCAAAAAAAGTTGTATATGTCTTAAAACACGACTTAAAGATGGCCAATAATTACTTTGTTTTTTGTATTGACTTGTACCTATTATTCATCAGTTTCATACATTATGTAAGCTTACAAAGATTTTGAAAATGAAGCTGCAATAGAACAGCAGTTATTTAATAACCCTCTGCACCAAATAAGATTACAATACTCAAACAGTCATCATAACAACATAAGTAATCCAAACAAGTAGCAGTAGTTGTACACAATGCGTAAAAGATTTAATGCATACATTTTTCTTATCTAATGTCTTCATTAATTTTATAATGTAGAAAAATAATTGAATTTAAATTAACACAGTAAAAATCCAGAGTTGTCTTCCTGTCAAGTATACAACTAAAATGGAATAATTTAATTTCTTTATGTGTAAATTAATTTATATCGCGATAAACCTTCACTGGGCATAGGTACATTATAAAGTAATAAAAAATTACATAACTCTTATTATTACACACTTCGTGAGGAATTGAGTTAATTTTGAAATATAATAAACAGCATTTAAATTATAAGCGCCAATAAGACGGTTTAGTGAGGCAGGCCGGATCGATGTTTGCCTCGGCAGCTGCCGTCGGGAACCCAGTTATAGCATTAACGCGATAGTGGTGGACTAGTCAACTAGATCGATCCTATCGAACCGTCGGTGCGCGCGTGACTCTCCGTTGTGTGTGCGCGCCGGACGAGCCCACGTGTTTACGCACCCATCCGCGCACGCCGTCACCAAGTAGTCAGAACGGAATAATAACGCGGTTAATCTCTCATGAGCTATCTTCTTACACACCAAAGGCTCCAATACTGGACATTCATCGAATCTAGGACATGACGGTGTTCCAATCAACCTTAACGGATCGAAGTCATTCGCACCTGACCCGGCGCTCTTTCCGCGTAAAGCTACTGAATTAGAAGCAGACGTTTTTTGTTCCGGCTTAGATGTCAAGCTGAAGTTTCGCCGGTGCTCGGATCGACGATCTCCAAACGAAAACCCCGCAAGCCGCTGTGTCAGAGAATTCACACCCAAGGACCCAGACGACTCTTCTTTAGCTTTCCCTACGCTTATATTTAAAGTTGACACATTATTCGCTTTAGTCTTTGCTGCTTGTTTCGTTCCGGAAGGTTCGCCAGCTGCATTCGTCTGTCCACTTAGTTCAGCATGTTTATGCCCGATTTTATTACATTTCGCTGCTTTCGTGGATACTTTTATACCAGGCACACCATTGGGTAAAAACGTTTGACTATTCGGCGACAGATGGGCGGACGCGCGAGCTCTCACTGGAGGTTTGAGCACATCTTCAGTTAGGTCCCATAAACACAACTGTGTATCTTGCGATACACTACCCAACCTGTAGCACTGCACACTTTCACTTTTCTGTCTGTCATCGTCCACACCTTCTTCAGCTTCAGGATCAGTAAAGCTAACTACATATGGGTCAAAAGCCACCACTGACACCCAGGACCGGTGACCTTGTCCTCGTGCTACCACTTTTAATTCACTAAATGACCACACAGTCACTAAATCATCTTCACCGCCGACAACTACGTATTTTCCATCCGGCGACCAGCACACGCAAAGAAATCCTCCGAAATACGATCTCGCTCGTCCAATTAGTTCCATAGTATCATAATGAAATACTCTTAAAAAACCATCTTGAGATACAATTGCTAAATTAGTTCCACATGGTGAAAAGGCAAATTCGTTTATACAGCTACCATCAGCACCAATCACCCACCTGTATAAAGGATTTCTAGTAGATTTGGTCCTGCAAGTATGTATAGAGTAGCCATCGCCTTGTTTAAAGAGCTGATAGTGTGGTGCGGTAGTGCCACAGGTCAGCTCTTCATTGTAAACGTACAACTGACCAGAGGAATGAGCTGAGATAAATAAATTGCTTGAACCAGGCACCCATTTGATGCATGTGACGCGTGTTTTGTCAATTAGCCTCTGCAAATAATTTACATACATTGAATTAAAAAAACCTTTATGATAGTGCGCTCTAATCTTGCAAGGACAGGAATTAAAACACTAAATGACCACACAGTTTATTTTATATTATTTTTATAACAAAATATAAAAAAAAAAAATTATTTAATATTTATAAATCAACTAAAAGAAATAAATACTTAAGAATTATATGAATAGTATATTTTACAGTTCATTATATAAGGAATGTACTCTTTGATTCTATGAATTAGCTGTGTACACAGTAAATGAATTAGCAAAGAATTTGGTGTTGGAGACAGAATAAGTATTAGCTGTGATAAGATCGCTGGGAATAGGACATTGAGAGGGCGAGTTGGAAAGTTATTTCGTGGGAATTTGGAACCTTAGGACTTATAAGAATTCTAAAAAGGTAGGCCACCGTTATATATTCCAAAGCCCAATAACAAAGAGGAGACCTGAGCCTTATGGAGAAATGGATATATAATAAGTGAAAAGAAACAATAGATTTTTTCCTTTGCAAACAATACTTCAAATGTTATGCTATGTTGCTAATCACTTATCTACTTGAAAATGAACAAATACCTAAATGCAAGAAAACTGTCTATGCATAAAATACAGTTTGCTACCAGCTACCAGCAGTTTGCTTTCTTCACCGGGAATTGCGAAGCTCAAGATTCGCTCACTTCTTTTAACGTGGAGTTATAAATTCACTGAGTCCTTCAGGGAGGTTATAAAGTAAAGAATATAAAAGTATAATTTGAGAATGCGTTGCACTTTTTTTTTATTTTTATATATATATTTTTTATTCATATTTTTCAATATTTCTTTCTTTTTAATTTTACTTTTCAAATGAATTAATTAAATTTTTTTGTGTACTTATTTCCATAGTTCTTGTTTTTTATTTTAATTTGTTTTGTAATTTTCTTTACTGCTGGCACCCGCTAAACATTTGTTAACGTTTACTTGACCGCCACAGGACAGGCAGTGCCTAGTGTGGGGTTAATAGTAATCGCTGCCTCATGCCACATATTGCTTATTCTACGCTTGATTTAAAAAATTGTATATGTACATTGTAAGCATTTTCTGAATAAAATTTGTATTTGTATTTGTATTTGTAGTTGCTACATATCTTTCCATAGTGTTACTTTTTAAAGCAACATAACTAAATTAGTAAATTGTTTCCTTTTGAGCTGGGGGCAGTCGTTTGTTTACAGTCCTTAAAATATTGAAAAAATCTAAAACATTTTTGTTGTTTTTGATGATTTCTAAAATTAAAACCATAATAATATCTATGAATCGAGCTCAAAGAATCAACAAGCTGAAGTTGCAGTAAGCGGCAAGAAGATCTGACTGCCATAGGGGGTAGTGGAAGAACAGTCCTGGACCAGATGGACAGATGACGTTATAAATGTTGCAGGAAGACGTTGGATGCAGGCCACTTGCAAGCGGGCACATTGGAAGCTATGGGGGAGACCAATATTTAGTGGCAGACATCCTTAAGCTGATGATGATGATGATTAATATTATGGTAATTGACCCTAGTCACTTAAAATTTCTATGGATAGATGGGATGGTGGATTAACCATTAGTTAATGTCCCCTATGATAGACTTTTAAATCACAGAGGATACCCTATTAGACCTAGGTGTCCACTTAGTAGTTTATTACTGTTTTGTTGCTGATATTCTACTGTCTTATATTGTGTTACCCATTATTTACCTATTCTGTATGTAATTTAAATATTTAGGTAATTCTGCAGCTTGTTCTCACAATAGCAGACTAATTCTAATATCATACAATATTGAACAACTTATGCATTAAAGCTATTATCCAGTGTCATATCAAATACTTGTACAAAGAAAAACACTTACCTCCTCATTATATAATTTACTTAATTCCTTTTTGATAGGGTCTATGAGTTGTATTTGGCCAGTAGAAAAACCTATTACTAATGAGACACTGTCTCCTGTCATTGTGACTGTATTGAAGTCGTGACATGTAGGGTTTGTGCCTTTGTACATCTTTTTGTCCACTGGTTTTGAAAGGTCTGCTGCCTGTTAAGAGAAATTACCACACATTAGCAGATACCCTTTTGTTTTGTTTGCAGATATGATTTTTGAGCCTGGGTTGTTGCTGAAAATTTTTATTTGTCTTTACCAAATGAACACCATTCACAGATTAAGGCAAGAAAACAGAAAGTATGCATTAGGTCCCTATTGGATATGGCAAAGTACTCATCAGAAAAAATATTATTTTTATTAAGTAGATATACATATCGCGGGCTTCAAGCCAGAGGGGCATATGAAAAAAAAAAATTTTTTTTTATTACGTCAATCTTTTGGAATTTTATTATTATAAAAAACCTCATTTTTTTTAATTATAGGTAAAATACCGTAATAAATACTAATTACTAAGCACATACATTAAAAAAAAAGTTTTCAAGTTTTTTGCTATTCCTGAAAAGTAAGGATACCCTTACTTTTCAGGAATAGCAAAAAATCTATACAGCTATACAGCTTATACGCCCCTCTGGCTTGAAGCCCCCGATATGTATCAAAGCAACCTATCCAAGAATAAAGTTACATCTGCAATTAAATAGGTTATCAAGTGACCAATATTGAAGGGACAATATGCTTCAGAATACTACTAGATGTCATGTTCTAGGCAAGTTATAACTTTGAAAGTATGCAATATATATTTTTTAAATACCTTTTGATTTCTCATTTTATTGCAAATTTAATGCATAAAAGAGATAATTGTTACACTTTCACATTTAACTTTGCTCTTGGGATGGATCGAATGGTCTGACTCTGTAAGAACCCAAAACAAGCAACATGTCTTTCTTTTTTCTTTATAAAACTAGATATTGGTTTCATTTTGAAATAACTGTAACCAAGTTTGGGAGGTCTATGCTTAGCAGTGGACTATATGTGGTTTAGATAATGATTTTAAGATCCAAAATAATTCTTTACTGAATAATTTGATCAAACACCATCACAACCTAAATATTTGTAGCATAGATGTTTTTCTTTAAAGGAAAATTTTGTGTTGTTTCAAGGAAACTCTTTATTAAAACACAATTATAAATATGTCTGTTTGTTATTTGAAGTTTTTTTTTCACATAAAAATTACTGAAATTTACTCTTTTGGTATTGTGATTTTTAGAAGACAAAGATGGATTAGGTCGCACCTATAGGCATTTAGCATAACTAGTCTTTTTTAGGCCAAAACAGTAGTTTACTTTAAGTTATGTTATAATTTGCATGAGTCATTAAAAATATGTAATAATCAGAACAAATTAAAGAGATTTTTCAGATGTTGGAAGCCAGTACATAGATGGCATACCACATACGATATACCCAACAACAAAAAAGATAAAATACCTTTTTGACTCCTCTATACACATAAACATAAAGTTCTTTTCCATGGTTGAAACATATCCTATCGTCTGAGCCTTGGCCATCAGAACCGGGTGCTCCACTGCCGGGCCCCGGCGGGAGCGATACTAGTGACACTCGTACATGTGTAGAACCGGATCCACTAGTATATCCTACGCGATTTGGCCTAGAATACTCCGACAAAGTCATCAAGCGGTAAGTGCCTTCCCGTGTCACAAACTGCGTCTTGACGTCGTCTTTCCCGCCCGAATCAGGTTGAACAGCCATGTTACACCATTATCATCCAATTAAACTTAAAGTTGGCTGCACCAGAAGCCCCGATTAAAGTTGACAGCTACAGTACAGTTCCAAAGAAGTATGAAGTCTCCGGCTTTAGCGTCTGCTTCAGACTCCCATTTTTGGACTTAATTGTTTAACTAGAAAGTCACTGAACGGTTTAACTATATTTTACATTCAGAGAGTATTCAGTAATTGCAATAATAATTGTTTTAGATTTAATCTGATTTAAAGTTTACGTTTGCTACATATCATTTCATACCAGTCAGTAAGATAGTAAATGTCAGGTCAAGCAAGACTGTCAATGTCAAACAAAGCGAAAACGAAGAATCATAGACACGTAAAGCATAGATAAATGAGTAGAATCTACGCTATTTTATAGAGCAAAACAAACAAAGTTTTATTTTGCAGTTTTGCTTAATCGCATGACGTGTATGAATATTGACGTAATGAACAAACGTCACGTGGGGACCTAGCATTTACAGTGCCACAAACTTATCTGAACCGGCGGCCGAAATTGAAACTAAGCATAAAACAGTGGACATTTCTTTTTAAGCAGCAATACAGAATATGGCAACATTGACATCGTCACCGGTTCATATAAGTTTGTGGCACTGTAACATTTTTAATGATATGTTACATTGCTGCTGGCTTTATTCCCAACGTGTTTAATAAACTTCTATAGTCTTTTTTTTCCGGATATTTATTAAATATATTCCAAACCACTTGACAAGTGCGTACGCTCCACAGGTCGGTTGTACCGAAGCCGATAAGATATCATTTTAGTAAAAAGTTGGTGACGTGCTATGTGGCATCCCATCATATGGGGAGTGAACGTTAAGATTACCACCCAAAACGACACCCTGCAAAAACACGACGATGGGTGTGGATTTTGGACATGTTCATGGATTTTGAACATGTGAACCGAAATGCGGAATGGGAAGAGATCTGGTACATGAGCCGACCTTTTTAAAAGAGAATATGTATTTCAACAAGAAATTTGACCACTTGATCACTTACAGGAGCAGGAGGACCTACACTTAAATCGAATTCCAACTCACTAGGACCCAAACATCAGCAAAGTAGCAAACTGCAAGGTAATACCCGGCGAGAGCCTCCACTTTGCACGGTGCAGTGAGGCACCGTGCATAGTGGAGGCACAAAGGAAGGACAGCAGACCCCGAGCCCGTAAACCTGCTACCGGGATAACGGTCGGATGATGATGATTGTCAGCACGTAAATATCGTTATAAATTTGAATTACAATACGTCGCGTTTTTGTGCCAAGATTAAACTTTTACGGTTAATATATCTGGCTGCTGAAATACTGTTATATAACTAGTTTGGAAGCCAGGGTTTTTATAAGAAAATTGTGAACTATATGTGGAATAAAGAAATTATTATTATTATTAATTAGAATGGAACTGTAGGGAGCGGAGGTGTCCTCCCAATTAAGGAGAAGACCTTCCACCGGCCAGATGTGCCCGGAGTCGTAGCCCAACTGTGGATGGTTGGGTGTTGTATATGTAGTGACAAGACTGAGGAATTCTGTTTGCACGATAAATACAATAGAAAATATGACATTATATTAAAAAACATATCCACAAAATAACAAAAACCATAAACAAGCGTGCAAATTATGCATTGAACTCGGCGCCAGCGTGGTCAGCTGCGAGCCAGCAGTGAGTCGGCCCAGTTCCACGCCAACATGCAGCGTCGACAACTTTTATCGACGCGATGTGTACAAACCATAAATTATGTAAGTATATCATCATCATCATTTCAGCCATTTGAAGTCTACTGCTGAACATAGGCCTCCTCAATTGCTTTCCACGTAGATCGATTCTTTGCCGCCTGCATTCACCGGCACCCTGCCGCCCTGACCAGATCATCGGTCCATCGCTTTGGGGACCGCCCTCTACTACGTTTGCTGATTCGTGGTCGCCATTCAAGACGTCGGTTCTTCGAGCTATGTGCCCCGCCCACTGCCACTTCAGCTTGCAAACGCGTTTCGCTATGTCGGTCACTCTAGTTCCCCTACGGATTTCCTCATTTCTGATTCTATCACATAGGGACACTCCGAGCATAGCACTCTCCATTGCACGCTGAGCGACTTTGAGCTTCCTTATGAGGCCCATAGTCAGGCACCACGTCTCAGCCAAACTTTACAATAAAATAAATAAAATAATTTATGTACACAATAGAAACTATGACGACTATAAAAAAATGATTACGAACTGGATTAAGAATATTACTTAAGAAGAAACAGAAGCTTTATTGGAATAGAAATAGGAAACACCACACCACACTTTAATTTATATTGCAGACATTGTCATGTAATATAGTACATATTGTAAAACTTGTAATTTTTAAATTAGATATAGAAGAGCGGAGCCTCCTAATACAGGCATTGTTTGCCTAAAAGGATGCTCCAAACACATTTGTACAATGAAATTATAGTTCAAATATAGAGATTATTATTATTATTATACGTCATCGCTGGCAACGCACACTGGTCGAAGACTTATGAATAGCGGCAGAAATGTCATCATACAATATCTCCACGTCCTCATGGGGGTGTGCCGAGGTCCTGAATTACCTTTAACGAATACCGTTTGGTAATTCTAAGTATTAGGTACGCTACCCTGGTCGACACACTCCGAATAAACACGACGTTGTTACGGATAGACTTCCGGACGATAAAACCGACACCGCCTCGGGACAGGTGATCGCCCTCCCGGTGGTAGAGCAAGTTGGCGGATTTAAGGATTACCGTGTCTTCCCCCTGTCTACGGACTTCGGATAACCCGATAATGTCCCAGCGCAACTGCTCTATTTCCTCCTCCAGGTCGTCAATTTTCTCGTCGGTCCTCAATGTGCGCGTGTTGTAAGTTGCCAGGTGCAGAATTCGTCGTTTGGGGTGGTAGCCAGATCTCTGCCGGTGATTCTTAGCACCCCCTGCTCCGCCGTTACCAAGACCGCTACCATAATCTGGAATAGCGGGGCCGCCGGGGACTGGGGGCCGTCTACTCGTGAGTGCCATTTTCATTTGGGGGTATTTGCCCATAATCATCACGCTGGGCAGGTGAGTTGGTGATCGCAGTTCCAGCCAGTACGCAGGATGACGCTGCTGCCCATCATCCGGTTATATTTCTCTTTGTCGACTTTTACGACTCCCCATGAGATGAGAGTGGGTGACGCTATTCTAGGCCGGCGCAACAACACGCTTCCTTTCCCTTAACCTCCTACTGTCAATACTCAGGTTTATTTCATTCCCCCCCCCCCCCCCCCGACTGGTAGGGGGGCTGAGTACCTCCCGGTAGGGCGTAGAGGGCGCTAGGGAAAAGGTAACACCCAGAGATTGGCGACTCTGGGGAGGAAACTAAGAGGGACCTGTGGAGGGCACAGCGGGCGAGCCAGGAGGGCAGCGGAGGCAGGTGGCCCTTGCTGTCTAACCGTGGACCCTCCGAGAAGTCGGCCACACACACTATGGTCGCACATGGAGGTAGGAGGAGCGCGTCCACTGCGTCTCTCTGAGGAGGTCTTCCCGGTTTTAGTCCGGGGGACGTTAGCCGCGGGCGGGGTGTCAGAGCTGCAACCCAGGTACTGGCCCCCCGCCTCTTTCTCAACAAGCGGCGGGCGTCATCTGAAGATTTTAGTAGGTGTTACGGCGTGCGGTGGACTGCCCGTACAAACCTGTAGGGAGTGAATGAGAGACTTCTGACGGATGAGAGGCGCGAGAGCGATAAGCGATGCGACGAGGTTGAAGGCTGCTGATGTTCTACAGGGGCACCATTGTAGGGACTGAGTGGTACTCCTCACCAAAGGGATGATCTTCCACCGGGCTGATGTATGTATGTGATCGAGGGCCGCGGCCCAACCGATTTTTTTTCTCATACATGGAGAATCTGCAATTCCCGCATGCACGGCGCATCGACGTCAGTCACTGACGATGAGCAGCAAAGTACGCGCATCTTTGAAGAAGATGCGTATACTTCATGCAAACTTAGTTCACCGCTGTAGCGGTAGCCGAAGCAACCTCTCGCCGGCGAGTAGGTTATGCCGGGGTCGGGTGAATCTACGTAGAATGATATTTTTGATAGAAATTTTTGATTTTGTATCAACCCACGTGAAGAGCTTCAGTACGATATAGAATCTATTGTTACCATGATTCTAAGCAATTGTATACTAAAAGCACAAAAATCAGACCTCTATTTAATAAACTATTGATAAAATAAGAAAAAAGACGTTCAGAATAATGACTGTGTATCAGGAAAATGATATTGCAATAAATAACAATGACGTGTGTTAATAATAATGAAAAAATATATAGGTAGGAAGACAAAAGAAGGAGGAGAACAAAAAGAATAAAACATATTTATGTAGAAAACATGATTTTTAATCATTAGTGATTAGTAGTAACAATAGGAACTTGTTCTTGATTTTATATAATTTCTTATTCCAAAATGTAACAAGCAAAGTATGTAGGTACTCTTTTTAGAGCAAAGTTATTTCAATTTATACCGAGTGAATATTGTAAAAGTGATATTTATAACATCTTACTTACTAAACTTAAGGGGAAATTAAGATACAGTGATGTGTGAGTGAGAATATAATTATTACACAAAACAAAATCTATTTTTGAAATGAAAAAAATTACCTTCCATATGTAAATCCGTTTAGTCATAATTTTTATTAGTTTTAACTAAGCCTGATAGTTCTACAGTTACCAACACACGGTATTTATTTAAATCACTTAAGTACGATTAATTCGTGAGAACCATAATATGTATTATTATTATTATAAATATAAACATAATCATCTCGTAAAAAAATTTGTTAACTTTAATAGTCATTGAGAAACGTAATACTTATATTAAAACACGTAGGCACAAAACTTAACTGTAGGCTCTTCTTTTACATTTAATTAAATATTTGGTATTGATTGATGATTGATTGTGGTCACACAAACCACCAACTTACAATTATATATTTTCAAAAATAGATTGTTTTACAGTGATTATAATATTTGGCATTGATTGACCATAAACACTAAACTTAAGTAAAATAATTTGTGATTGAGTGTTACTTAATCATAAAGAAATCTCTTTCAGAAAGATCTTAAGAGGGTTTACGCCGTTCAGCATTCCATACAAATTTCCGAGTTCGAAATTTTACAAACCAATAAGCCAATTTTAATAAAACTTTGCACGCTTATGTAAAATACAGAGATCTAAATAGTTATCAGAAAACTTTTGTACAAAACGTTCACGCAGCTGAATTAATGCGATTTTAAGTCTACTATAGAAAGTTTAAAATCGCATTAATTCAGCTGCGTGAACGTTTTTTACAAATGTTTTCTGATAACTATTTAGATCTATGTATTTTATTTAAGCTTGCAAAGTTTTATTAAAATTGGCTTATTGGTTTGTAAAATTTCGAACTCGGAGATTTGTATGAAATACCGAACGGCGTAAACCCTCTTAATCAATTCCAATAAAAATAGAAACCCTGCCCAAAACAAAGACGAAGAAATGTTAAGAATTCAATAATATTAAATAATACTAGAATTAAGATCAAGAAATTGTTTAATAGAAAACCTCTTTTGATGTCGACGGTTTTGGTAATATCTCGTTTTCATTTGCCTTATTATATGTTATATCAGAAAGAACTACAATGCGACTCGTTTTTGTTTTGTTTGAAGGAAATGTTTTAGTTTTATTTGGTTCGTTTTCTTTTTCATCTTCTACATACCCGAGATGTTTGCCATGAACACAAATTTCTTGATCATCACAGTCAAAACAACTCATGCTACGAACAGTAATTTTTGTGACAGATTTATTCCATAAAACTTGGTACACGGAAAAGGTGCCCTTGAATGGTTTCAAATTTTTTGGAAGTAAGCTGTCTTTAAATGACACGTCTTTACCTTCAACTTTTCTAAGAACCACATTTAAATTGCCGTCCTGAATAAATTTGGAAATCAAATCGCAGAATTGGTTATAAGTTCCTACATCTTTTCCAAAAGTAACCATGCGATCTGCTGTCCTCTTCAAAGTAGCTCCAACACCATCAGGGGCACCTTTCCCGTGTCCAGCTTCAGAGTAATTCCAAGTGATTCTGTGTATTTGCGGGAAATCTTTACAAATTTGACCAATGATAAAGAAAATGTACTTATTTCTGTACTGCGACGTTGGCGAATCCGACAAAAAATGAATGGTATCAATTAAAGGATTTATTTTGATTACCTCTTCAATTAAGGGCACCAAATGAGCCCATACGGCTGCAGCATCATGCCGCAAGCAATCGCTGATTGTGCACATTGATTGTGGGGTAACTTTTCCAACAGAATAATTGTGTGTGTATATAACCGCTGTGTGCAACGTTACTTGCTGCCTACTTCCACCAAAGTGAAATGATTGTACTTCTGCTCCATATTTCAAAGAATAGTTTTCGGAGAAGTCAACGTGTACAAACGCTTCCTGGAAAGTCAAGTTTTCTTTAAGTATCCTAATTGTGGTGTATTGATTGACAATTTTGTAAGTATGATTCAAGAAAATTAACAAATCTTTCTCTAATTTAGTGATTGCTTCTTCGGTTTTTGCTGTAACTTTTACTTTCTCTGTTAGCACTTGTTTTTTTTTGTTTCCGTTAGTAAGTATAACTTCCTTAGTAATTTTTTTCCATTCATAAAACGTCAAATCTCTGTTAGCTGTGATATTGTATTCAAGCCGACTTGTTCTGCAAATTTCGCAATTTCTTTGTAGACATTGAATATTTTTTGAATCGCAACACATTTTGGAGAGAACTTGTTCGTATGTTTTCTCGGAAATCACAGATGCCCTATTCAAACATTCAATCAATAATGTCATATTGGCATGGATTGCGCATTGACAAGTTTCTCTATTAGTCTTACCCGGAAAAACCACCCAAAATGGACGATGTCTACAAAAAACAGAGTAACTGAGTCTCATTTTCGTCTCAGATACAAACTTTTTGTATAAATCCTTTAAAGGCAGACACAAATATCTTTTTTGCATTTGGACCTTGCTTTTAGTGATAAACTCTTTCTTACTAGCACTTAGAACACTATTAGCATCATCCAAGTAAAAGTCTTGGATACATTTTTTTATAGTATTTTGACTACTGACAGAGAGTTGTTTATTAATAAGATCATTGGAAGCAACAGGTTGTAAATTTGTCTCAATACAGTCATCATTAGGAATATCAAGGGAAGTTAGTGTTGATTCCACTTTTGTTTTCTCTTTGAGTTCTTTAACTTTCTTCTTAAGCCTTAATATTTGTCTAGCTTGCGTTTCATTTTTATGTTTGAACGATGCGATAAAGCGTAGTAGTCGTCTCCTTTTCTTAATTTCTTGATATTTAACTTTCTTTATCTCTTCTTTACAACATAAATCATGTGGAATTAAAGGATCTTTAAGAAAATGTATCGTATTATCAACATTAAACTTATCTACATCAGCACTAGTTGATGCTTCTGCTTTAATTTCAACTGGTTCAAAATTTGGCTGTTTTAGTTCTTTTTTTTTCTGTCTGTACCTGTATTTAAAAAAATAAAAAAGTATTTTATTCTAGGAACTCAAAAACTTAAAACTACACTTATTATACAAATCCTATACTAGTTACCTTTTTGTATTCTCTCTCCATCTCTTACGTTGCTCTCTTTGGGCGCGTAGACTTTTGTCTAAAATTTTCTCTTTAGTTATCAAGTATCTTTGTCTTCTTTTTTCTTTTTGTAATGCTAGCAGTTCTGGATCATTTTTAATTTCTGAATAAAGCCGCCTTTGGCACAATCTTTGTTTAGCCAACCTTTCTTCTTTATATTTGTTTGATTTAGGAGCCATGTTGGGCGAGGCAATAAATTATTATTTCTATTTTCTACACTATCAATCAGTCTTAAAATTCAGCCTTTATTCATGATTAATACTAAATAATCTGAAATGAAATTGAAAATTACGTGTTTATGGCAAAACTATTTATTTAATAAATAAAGACAAGGGTACATATATTTTTAGTTCAACTAAATATTAAAACAAATAAAAGTAAGTTTACAAACTAACTAAAATGAATTAAAAGCTTTTTAATGTACGTCACTACACATCGCCACAATATCTTACAAATTGTTTTGTAAAAAATTACTGGAATCTGACAAAATACCCAAATTTTTCGAGTCAAAATAAGCTAAGTTATTAATGTAATAGCCTACAACACAGAGTAAATACGCAATATTATAAACCATAGCCAGATATTTCAGTAATGTTTGTACTTAACTAGGTACACTACAAATAACTACGAGATGAGTACTTTTGCTACATACGTCAAATGTCCGAGATACTAAGTAGGTACATGCCATCTAAGTACGTAGTTAACTACCTTCCTGTCTGACGACAGTTTACTATACATGTAGCTTAGGTAATTAATTACTTTTACTACCTTGATATTGAATTTTGTACAATAAGAACTTACATTAAATACCTTTATTAATAAATTGAAAAATATAATAATATAAAATCTATCTTTAAGCGCAATTTATTCTGCCTCATTCATTTATAAATCAAACTTGTTTATATTATTTATAAAGACATTGCCACCATCATTAACAATTTCGTATAAGTTCAAAAATTGCGTTCTGGTTCCCTGTCTCAAAATGTTTGTGTATTCGTAATTATTTTCATATTTTTCCTGATACGTAGAAAATAATCTCATATCTGCTGAATCTTCACACAATGCTTTGCATTGTACACCATCGTAGGTGGCGAATATTACTTCAAAGTGTTGTAAAATGTGTTTATATAGTTCTATATTAGGATTGTTGCGGTTCGTGTATATGGCCAATACGTAATAAGTTAGTTTCATGGCGATTTTAAGGAAATATTACTGTAAAGAAAAATATAATCATTATTCTCAACGCGGGTCATTGTCATAAACAACATTTATCATTATTCTCAACCGACGTCATTATCAGCTTCATCAAGATTCAGAACAATGACGTTCAGACAAATGACGAATTTGAAAAGGACAAGTCGAAACCAGTCTGAAAGGCGAGGCAGCTAGCTAAAACAATGATTACGTTAACAAACACTTGTATCTTTACTCGAAATCGTTACAAAAGAACGTAGGCATGATGATAAATTGAATTTAGACAGAGAAAATACAATGACTATCGAATTGAACAATTGCGTAGAATGAACTTTAAAAACTTACCAGAGCCAACAGCGCGCGTTCTTCCTCGCTGAAGTGCGTCGGTCGACTGGGGTGCGGCGGGGGCGTTCGGCTCGACACGCAAGTATACCTACCTTGTCTCAAAGTTGCGAATAATCTTGAAAACAAGAACCGCGCTGACCAATGACATAATTTTGTGAACTTTTTATGATCTAAGATTTAGAGAACTTAA
Source organism: Musotima nitidalis (assembly GCA_949126915.1). Lineage (NCBI taxonomy): Eukaryota > Metazoa > Arthropoda > Insecta > Lepidoptera > Crambidae > Musotima > Musotima nitidalis. The sequence goes on from OX421431.1 coordinate 2,110,238, forward strand.
TGATGCGATAACTATTCTTCTTTTTTATAAATCGTAGTGATATAACCGTAGATCATAATTATTAGAAAATGTAGAGTAAATATAGATATAATGATTTCATACAATTAATTTAACGATTAGCAGTGCTTTTCGGACATGCCGAAAATTGTATCATTGGGGCATATTTTATACATAAATTTCTTAACCATTTGTTATAAGTCGTTAATTGTATAAAAACTATTTTCATTACTTATTTTAGAACCGAGTAACTTTTTAATTTTACAAATATAATGAATGGTCACTGAGTAAACACGTCGGACATATAATTCGACCAGCTTCGTAGATCCACCCGGTCACCCATAAGGTGCCGACCGGCTTGAATCCATATGTGTGAATGCTGCCTCTGATGGCCGATACAGCGCAACTGAAATGGATTTGGGGAAGGCGAGGGCCTTAAACCTTGATTAAATACCAAAAGTATTTTAATAGACGAGCGACGAGAAAGATTAGATTATTAGGGTGTATACGAATCCTATCAAGATCTAAGGAACCCAAGCCAAACAACGGACCAGGCTCTGGCGAACATAAGGTCCCGGTAAGCGGCAATAGGCTCGCCATATTACGTGGGTTAAATAATATAACCGGCGAAATAAGAGCGTATAATATGTCTCTGCCTATTCCTTTGGGGAAACATGTATATATTTAGAAAGATTTTAACCGAATACTGAGTAATAAATAGGTAATTTTTTACTTGGTGACACGATTGTGATAAAAAGTAATCCCTTTTTTCAAAATGGCGGCCGTGGGATAAGGGTTGGAACCCCCCAAACTTGGATTTAACTTTACACTAGTTCTCCCCTTCATAACTAAACATTTTTATTGCGTCCTTTGACAAACTTACGCTAAGACCAAAGAAACTTAACAGTTCAATAGCATTATGTATTTTTACTATTTATATATTCATTAAACTATTTATTTATTCGTAAAACGTCTTAAAGTAGTTGTTAAGTACTCATAATTGGTGTGTTGTAGGCACCATATAGAAATCTCATTCAACGCAAAGCACTTAATGGTTTAAACAATTGCTCAAGCAAATTTAACCAATACAAAAAAAAAAACTATTATTTAGCTCATAATTTATTTATAACAACATTTAAACACATCTTATTGATGAGGATATTGTATTCTTAGTATTTTATGTAATAGTTGTATCCTTTTTGTCCAGGCAAGTATCCATTTTTGTATTGTCATTTTGTGGTTCGCTTGATACGCCTGCATCTATTTTCATATTATTATCAGTAGACTGCACCTTGTCTTCCTTTTGTTCTAAAAAGTTATCCCATTTTTCAATACGCTTATTTATATCAGCATCAGTCTCTGCAATCCTATATTTAGTTCTGCCGTCCCAGATTTCTGCTGTGATTTGCTTTTTGCCAAACCATCTACCATTGATAAGCTGAACCACAGCATCTGCTAGTTCTGGTTCCTTCATAGTGATTTGAGCAACTCCCTCTGGATGCCTATCATAAATCACTACTTTCCTGACTTCCCCACACTTCGCACACTCCTCTCTCAAGTCTTGCTGATAATCTAGAATCAACTGAACTTCATTATCAAAATCTGATGGATGAAATAAGTTTTTTACAATAACAATCCTTTCATGCTTAGAACGCTCCCCAATGAACTTCTCTGGTCGCCAGTCAAACAACTTTTGTTGCATCTTCTTTATTTTTTCAAGTTCTTTTTTTTTCTTTTTCTTGGGTTTCAATGAGGGATTATATTCACCTTTTAATTGAAAATGGGCTCTTTCTACTTTCACAGTGTTTCCTTTAAAATCACTGCCATCAAGTAATTTTAAGGCTAAATCAACTGACTCAATTTTGATATAAGTACATAGAGCATCTCCTTTAAAACAGTTATGTTCTTTGTCATAGTACATCTTCACCTTCATTTTCTGTGAGCTTGGGTCCCGTTCTACAAGTCCACACTTCTGCATAAAGTCAACAAATTCTTCCTCTGTTATATCTAAAGGTAAATTGGAAACATAGACCTTTGTGTTGCTTTCTTTAGCCTGCTCAAACCATTGTGGTTCAGTCTTTCTTTTTAGTCCAGGGGGCTCTAACTTTGATTTTGTTTCTTTCTTGCCTATTTTATCCTTCTCTTGTTTTTCATCAGCTACATTGTCTACAAATCCATAAGACATTTGATAAAAAGCTAGAAAATCATCATCAATTTTAGGCAGCCAAGCTTTTTTTTCAGTATCCCAGAATAATTTAGAACCATCAGGCTCTGTGTAAACATGAGTATCATTTTCATAAGTATATGTCCTGCCTGGTACATCCACACTTGAAGGAACCCATGAATTATCTATTTTATTCCATGTGTACCGCTGATGAGTAGTTGGATCGGTGTAAATAGCATCATCATCCTCATAGGTTACATGTGGTGCATAATCACCCCACCCAGAATCAGAAATCTCAAGATTCTCATCTTTTTTAGAGTTATCATATAATTTTATATCTTTACCAGGTTCATCTTCATCATTGTTTGTAGATAAGACATTTTTAGTTTGTACACTTGATTGGTCAACAACTTTTTCAACACTAACTTGATTGTCATCCAAAAGGCTTTTATTCCGTGATTTCTCTGTCTTGTCTTCTTGAACTTTTAATATTAGAGCTGAGTCGCCAAGATTGGTGTTAGCTTGATTTGCTTCGACTGACAACTTCTGAACAGTTTCAGAGGAAAGTTTAATTACAAATCCAGACCTTGATACCTTTTCTGGTTTAGACATATTGCTTAGATTTTTGATATCTTCACTTATCTTAATTTGTATTACAGTAGCATTCGTATTCTAGTTGATATTTCATTTGGCGAAGTCTTAAATTATCTGTAAATTGTACTACAAAGAAATAGAAAATAATTAGAATCTGAGATAGCAACAGGCAAGAAAGCTCCAACAATCAAAATCAATCAGTAATTTAAACGGGCCTGGAGTAAAGTACAATAAGGCTATTCAATATCATACTAGCTGCTCGGACAGATTTCGTTCTGTCAAAAGTTAAAATTTTTAAAGAATATTTCACCATCTCATAAAAGTTGCATTTTGTTAAACGATAAAACCAAAGGTTTTTAATGAAATGTGAGGTCACCCAGGTCTCACAAAGGGTAATCCGTATCCCAGTATGTAACAACTGTACAAATACCAATAGTGTACTAAATTTCAGTAAAAAACTATTTTAACTAGGTTTTCAAAAGCGAATTAGCAATTTAATGGCATTCATAATTTGTATTGTTTTAGTTGACTATAAACATGATTTTGTAAAACATAAAACAAACTACTATCACTGTGCGTTCTTGATAAATATTTGCTCACCCACACCTCTCATTTTCGTAAAGTGAACAACGTTTATACCTCTTTGTAACTAAACGTTGAAGAAAAGGTAATGCTCATAGTCATACATTTTGATATTTTTATCTACTTTAAGAGATTTACATAATTTATTGATTGTACAGAATTCTATACTGTCGGGTGTTCACACGTTACAAAATAAACAGACATTATTGGTTGAATTTTCTTATTTATTGCGTTCGGATTTATACTACTTAACAATGACACTTTTGAATTGTTGTGTTACATCTAGTAAGATTAAACATCCTTAATTTCTTTACTTTTTTGAAAAAAAATAATAATACACTGAATTCAACACTTATAAATTTTGTTACAAAATTGCATAAAGTGAATCAAAGATGACTAACAACAATTTAATTACTGTATATTTGGGACGAAGCGCTCGTAGCTCCGCGGTGCACGGTGGTCGGAAACGATCACCGAAGTACAGCAGAGTTTACAGAGGTCAGTCCTTGGATGGGTGACCGTTTGTGTGGCATTTGATATCGAGCGCTTCCGTGCTTCGAAAGGCACGTTAAGCCGTTGGTCCCGGTTGGGCGGCTTGATAAACTCTAACAGCAGGACGCCATACACCTGCCTCCGCCAATCCGCACTGGGTCAGCGTGGTGGAGTATGACCCAATACCCTCACACCTTGATATGTGAGAGGAGGCTCGTGCTCAGTAGTGGGACGTTAATGGGCTGAAATGATGATGATGATATTTGGGACTTGACAACTGTTGTCTTTATCAGGCGCAGGCCAGCCAGTAAGCAGATCAACATCACCATTGTTTCAATAGTCAGTGCAAATTTCAGTAAGGCGTGTAATAATATGTCTTTATCAGTACTTTTGTGAATTTTGGTGCTGTTGTCGTTTTAGCAGTAGAAAAAATAATTTGATATGAAATGACCCTTATAATGGCGGATGCCTGTTAAATCTGAAGGCGCTACAAATTCAATTGCTCCAATTATTCGGTTTAAATTATGGTATTATTTAATGCTTATAGTGTTCTGTATTATTTATCGTAATAAAGTAATATTTATATTAATTAGCGCTTACTTACCTAATGATAATAACGGAACCTAATATGATTATATATTATATCCGTGATGTCTGCTAACACATTTATTAGTACTTATCATTTGGCATCACATAGCCATACAATCTTTAAACCTACATTCAGTACTACCAGGATGGGCCTTGTGTTCCATCAGATTGGAGTAATAAGGTCCTGGAATCAATTTCTGTTCCCTCTGGATGTGGTTCGGTTTTCCGAGGCCGCAGACTTAATTATAAGGTTGAGGTTGAGGGTTCCAAGACGTGGAAACCTTCTCAGTCCGGTATAGTCCCATTTGATGGACAGGTCCTTCCTCCACGTGTTCTTCACATTTTCTTCAATTCCCTCCCAGTTTTACAATATTATTTTTCTACTATACAGTGTTACAGTTGTTGTCTCTTTGGACACACTAAAGCCCAGTAAGTAGATCTAAACCTCGCTGTCTAAGAGTGGTGATGGTCATATTGGGAATTCCTGCCGTACAGCTGAAGATAAAGCTTCTTGTGTTTCAAGTTCTGGTTTCGATTTTGCAAATAGCAAAAAGTGTCGAGATTTCCATAGTTGGAAAGTCAATTTCTTATAACGAGGTCTCTAAAGCTACATTATGTATAATATGCCTATGCCTACTCCTTTGGCGTGAATGTATGTAGAATTTTTATTTTCAATGTAAAAAATTAATCAAACTTTTAACGCTTTATTAGTTTGTATTGAAACGTTAAGTCTCGTCACATTGTTTTGTACTTATGTTAGTTTTAATGTAATAAGTAGTATTTTGTATGATTCTCAATTTTGTATCGGTTTATAGACTTAACAGGCAATAGGCTCGCCACAATTGTGGGCGTTTACCTATGCCTTTGTCTATACCTCCGGGGAAATAAGCGTTGTTGTATGTAATAGGGACAATAAGGACTTGAACTCATATTTTTCCAAGAATATCATAATTCTCTTTCAAAGACGTCATGTTTTCTCACGGGCGTGATGTCGACCCAAAACTATGACTGCTAGCGCATTCGCGCGGAAGTCGTTTTTAATGCAGTAAATGTTTGATTTAAAATCATGAAATTTTTAATGGTATTTTATGACCTACCTAAGTTTTCATTGAAAACATTTTTTTTAAATGGGTACGATACATAATTATACCTTTTAATTTGAAGTTTGTTCGTAAGTATTTATTCGACAATACAATCATAATAATTCGGGAGTAGAATCATAAACGCATATTTAATTTTTGTTTTAGTACGAAGGGTTTCGCACTAAGTCCTTGAATTGGAATATTATAATTGAACAAATGGTGGTTATATTATTCCAGCCAGTCCATCTCAGCGTAAGACTTATATAATACAATTCGGACGTCCTATTTTAGTGTTACTTTTCGTTTACCAGAGATGCCTGTGCATTCATTGAGGGCGTGTGTTATGTAGTAGTATTAAACCAAGCGAAATTATGAAGGCTAATGAACACTTTCCTAGAATGAACTTGCCGCAATTCGATTGCAATTATTATAACCTTTATGATAGTGTTTATTAGCTTCATTCGTGACAACCATCAGAAATAAACTACTCTCTCGAAAATACGCGTATTGTACAAATTGCAGCTACCCTACTAAGGCGTGAATCTAAATAATAAAATATTTTAGTTATGATCGATTTTATAAAAATATAGGGGCTCAAAAATCTTTAAACGCGTTTTCCCAAAAATCATATTTTTTTTTAATTGGCCCCTATAGTATGAAAGGTAGTAGTATGTTATATCAGACTAACATTAACATTGTATTTTATATGGTGAAATCGAAGGGTAACTAATATTCCGCAGAATTGTAAAGAGGTTTGATGAATACTATACGGGTATGAAGACTTAATTGAATGAATAGCTAACTCACAACGTGGATAATAGATAGATATGGATAATGTAACCTATCTAAAAAAATATATAATATACTAAAGTATTAGGTGCTATAATTTGCAATAGATATCTCTTGCTTAAATTAAACAAAAAAAAAGTGCCAAAGTGCTGTCATTATAACAGCAATAAAAACTTCTTGGCTACTGCTTCTTCGGCTTTCTTTCTTTGCGACCTTGAAGCCGTTTTGAAAATAAATTCATAGGTTTTCCTAAACATGGAAAAACTTGAAAAGGTTTATAAAAGCCCCCTTCCCGATTCACCCTATGTCAAACCCTTTAGACTGAATTACACCCAAAATGGGAAACAAAAGTCTTGGGATTTGTTAGAAGTGCACGATAGTGTTGCAATTATTGTATTCAATGTAACGAGGAAAGTTATGATTCTCGTAAAACAGTTCCGACCTGGTAAGCCGTAATCTTGTTACCTTTTTATAAACGTTACGGGTCGTCAGTGAAGTGGTCTCATGTCCCATTTGAGAGATCAACAACACTCATTAAAAATTTACTTATTCCTCACATGTCCCGGTATTATGATAGTACTGAGAATTCTATACACAACCTCTTACTAAGGGCAATACTTACTCTATAAAAAATTTTATAAGCAAGAGAAGGAAATCATGTTACATTGGTCAAGGTCATTACTTAGATCTTACATACATATTGTATGATACCAGACCGGTTGGCCCGAAGGTGTATGCAGATGTATATTATACGTCAACATTTCGCCAGTTATATTTTTAGTCTCACATAATAGGTGGCTAGCCTATTGCCACTTACTAGGAACTTAGGTCTTAGTCCCATACTTAAGTCAATAAAAGACAATAATTTTATCATAAATATATACATAATTTTAAATACAGATGTTAGCAACTGTAATCATCTTTATTTCAGCTATATACTTTAACTGTATTGATCCTAAAGATCGTGATGAAGAATTTATTGACACAGAAAAATATCCAGCTTCATTAGGCATTGCACTAGAAATGTGTGCTGGCATTGTGGACAAAGACAAACCAATTATAGAAATTGCAAGAGAAGAAGTATTGGAGGAGTGTGGCTACAACGTACAAGTATCAAACTTGCAAAAGGTTATGACGTATAGGTATGTTTAATTGTGATTAAAATTACCAATTTGTACCTTTCCATAAATCCTTATACATATTATAAATCTTACAAACACTTCAGGAGTTATGAACCTGAAAGACTCTTGAACCCTCTATCCTACAATCCTCATCCAATCCAGCAAACACATTGGTATGTAACTTAAATTATATGTGTGAAAAGATGATGACTGTTTCTAAGATACACAAATTTAAATAATGTTATCATATAACTTTAGTATCAGTGCTAAAATACTATTTTCAGACTAATTAATGAACTAAATTTTTTTTTTAAATTCAACTTTTTGCATCTTTGTAGAAGTATGTGGAATTTGGTAATAATAATGTCTCACAAATTTTGTAAATTTATTTTTCATTGTGCAATTGTTTATCAGACTACAAATTTTATTTCATTTCTTAATTAAAGGTCTGGTGTGGGTGTTCAGGGTTCCTCGCAAACTTTATACTACTGTGAAGTAACTGATGACATGAAAACTGAACAAGGTAACTATGTCAAATCTTCACCAAACAAAGAAAGTATTTTTAGAGATAAAAAGTACCAATAATATTTTTCATGACTTAAAAAAGTACATTTAATTAATTACTAAACCAACAAATTTTGAAGTTTCCTAGTTTAATAAAAATACTTATTATTAATTTACTTATTGATGTTCAACTTATGTTTACTAATTTATTATTCTTATATAATAGTTTATACAAATTCTTAATTCCTCATAATATGTTATACAGGTGGTGGTGTAGATGACGAGATTATAGATGTAGTTGAGATGACAATACCACAAATTGAGAAAATGATGAGCTCCGAGGGGCCTCTATCGAGTCCACCAAGCTGTTTGTTTGCACTGATGTGGTTCCTTCACAACAAATCTGAGAAGTTCAAAAAGTAGGGACTACAATATTTTATAAGCTTTACATATTTAAAATAAATATATGCAAAAAGTGATTTGTACACCTATTATGATAGATCAGAAATATACAATTTGATGAGTTCTATCATAAGAGGTGACAGTAGTGTTACAAAGATAAGTAATATTGTGATACACAATTTATTTCTTTTTGCCACAGGAGTTTCGCCCGGTATTGTGGAGAGTGTAAAGAGGATAAAGATTAATGTGGTTTACTACAGCTGTATATCAATTTTATTGCTTGGTTATTTTTACTTATTTGTTCCATCTTTTAACTTTTTAATACAATTATATAATATTTTCTTAAGTAATTTTATCATATGACTAGTCTATTGGCATAATATTGTGTGAAATTTACTGGGTACAAATTTTTACAGCTATTTATTGAGTTTTAATTTAAACTTTTAATGTTATTGGCTATTAAGAAGTTTTTTATTCTTAGCTAAGTTATTACCTCCAGCTTTTAGCATTGCAGTATTTCAAATATGACTGTGATTTGAAATGCCATTCTGTGATCAATTAGATAATGAAATAAAGTTGTTTCAATAATACAAGTTTTATTTTTGATTTACCGTCTTATTTACGGCTGTACACTGAAATTTTAAACAAGCAATAATAGTCGTTTAATTGAAAGTTTATAAAAGTCTTTTATTCATGGTAGATTTATCTGACACTTCATAGTTCGAGAAAAAGAAGCTACTGAAACATAATAAATTCAGATATTAGTGATATTCTCACACAACAAATAGAGGATTGTACAAAAAAAAAAAGCATTTCCTTATATAAATTAAGTATTTAATACGTAAACTCCACTGAGCAATATAACACTAATAATATGGCCTTATTCTAATGTATCCGCATAAGATCTTCCACTATCTTTATAAGGTCATCTACAGTTGCGTCGCGTTTCATGCCGTTGCCATCATCGATCTGAAAAATTGGTTTGAATTTAGCCACTTCTTTAAAATTTAAAAATAACGTATAAAAAAAGTATTTTTAATTTAGAGTTAAAAAAAAAAGACTAAAATATATTTTATGTTTATAAGACATGGAAATTTATTTCGATATAAGACATGGAAATTTATTTCGATATGTTTTTAGAAAGTATTAATTTTAAAGTAGGTATTAATACTAAACTTACTACACATACCTCTAACCCTTGAACGGTTTCCTTCTGTATGTTTCGCGAGAGATCTAGGAAGCTCTCGATAAGATCACCATCGATAAAGCCCTCGGCGGCCTCTGTGGTGATGTCAGAATTCAACGACCTCCAGAAAGCGTGCGGTATTTTGCCAACAGACTTGATCGTGTGGGTCAGACGTTCTTCTAACTCATGAAGAAGCTCAAATAAGTGCTGGGGCAGTTGTACTACTAGACCTGGGAAGAATAAGGTTGTGTTAGGGATATTTTTTGATGCAGGCTGCATCAAGAAGCTGGTTGGACAATCCTTTCCAATAGCTCATTTTGATCACAACTTTGTAGTTAAGCACCTACAATCATCTCAATAAAATATTTAATATCCTGAAAAATAGAACAAGAATGTGGGGATGAAATCCATTCAAGATGCCACAACAGCAGACTGGTCAAGAAATATCATGGATAGTAAAAAATGCAATGACTACAACATACAGCTTAACGTGACTCCCGAAGCAAAGAAGCGCTTGACCTGAGTCGCTTATTGTCGTCACTATATTTTCCAGCCATTTTTCATATATATATTTCACCATAGGGCACTACTCACACTTATTCAACGTATGTCCATAAAAAACAACGATTTTGTGGAAACGCGTACATATAATACAATAAATAGACGCGGAAAGCAGAACAGATGCGTATTACGTCACGACGTCCGTTTAAGGTCCGCTACACACTTACAGACTGCGCCGGTGACGGTAGCGACCATGACGGGTCCGGTGACGGGCGCGGCGGTGTCAGCGTGCTGCGTAACCAGCGTGCCGTGTCGCATCACGTTCACCATGTCGCCGATGTGGAACCGTCCTATGTTGTCCAACTGCTGTCTGTCCTCGTCTGTCGGCGCCGCCCTACCACAAGAAATAACAACAAAGAGCGATTATGGCATGTACAGGGATCCTACTACCATCTTTGGAGCCCAAGCCAAACTCACCTGCCGATAAACGGACGAAACTTTGGCAATATAAAAGTTCCCGGTAAGAGGCAATAGGATCGCCACTACGTGGGACTAACAATAAAATTGGCGAAGTGTGGGCGTATAATATGCCTGTATGTATTATGGTAGGCTACTTTAGCACGAATTGGGGAATATTTGAGTCATTGCGATAGGTGTCGCCAGGTAGATCGTTGCATTTCGTAGTAATAATAATAAAGGCCTTAAAAGAAGAGAAAAATCACAATACATATGTCTAAAACCTTTCCACCTTGGTTAGTGAGAGAAGACTTAAGCCCAGTACTGGAACTTAATAGAATTAGACTGATATGGCGACTTACACTATTACATTGTGCAACTCACCCATCTTTTTGGCAGACGAATAGGTTAAAATTATTCTCAGCGCCGAGGAATGTGTCGTAATCCAGTATTTCGACTGACGTCATCCAGTTGGGACTGTGGTCGCGGGCTATCTCTTCGAAACTTCCTTCCATCTGCGAGTTACAGAATAAGTGTAATACTAATAAAAATTAACTGTCTTGGAAAATTTGCTTTTTTTGTAAATTTAAAAAGATACGTAGATATACTTTGATACTTACTTGTTTATATTGCAGAAGAGACATTGACCTCATTATGTCTCCTACAAGTATAAAGTCTCCTTTGACTTTCAAATATAAAGCTACAATATTGTTGAAGTGACTGCATTCTAATCGCAACTCCTTTTCTGACGTCCATTCAAATAACCGCACCTGCAAATAAGAGAAAGATTACTCACTCATTTATTTATCACGAAATCTCCGAAACTACAAGTGCTAGGAGTCCCAAATTTTGAACGGAGGCTTCTTTTAGGACGTTGTTGCGCATTATTAAATAAACAAACAAACACATTTCGCCGATTACATATCTGGTCTCAATAGGTGGCGAGCCTATTGCCGCTTACCGGGAACTTTTATGTTCGCCAGAGCCTCGTCCGTTGATCAGCAGATGCACCACTTGCAGGTGAATTTGGCTTGGGCTCTTAAGGTTTTGTAGGATCCCCGTACAACCTACAATTTTGCAAAATCCCGTCAAAGAATGGATGGTTAAATTTGTATGAAACTTCTATAGTTTTAATAGTAGGTTATATTTCAATGATATTATATGTACTGACTGTGCTGTTTATAGAGGCGAGCAGTTTCCCGTTGAACTCTACGAGCGCGTAGCAAGCGCCCTTTGCCTCTTTCTCCGCCACTTGTATCAGTTTGCCTTCCGTCCAGTGGAACAACAGTAACCTTCCCTGTTGACAAAATTGTAATTGGATAACAGCTAAGTGCGATTACTACTACTATCAACAATATTTAACTGCGTACACGTGCCACATTCAAATAAGCTGTCAAGGATGAGTTTCAGCAAAACGCTATGCTCGCATCATCTGTTGCAACACAGGAGTTTAGATAAATCGCAATATTTTTTAAAATCTATTTTTCACTAGATGGCATCTAGTTACATAGCATAATTTGTAACACAAAATCAAATAATATTTAACAGAGATGCAAACTGCGCCTAAGTCTTCATAAATAGGTTTCTTAGAACCCCATTCGTTGCGTTCCCAATGTCAAGCTTTATGAGCTGATACCTGCTTAGGCTCCGACTCCTCCGGGTTGACTATGGCCGTCCCGACCGCGTAGTAGTGGTTGGGGTCGTCGCCGAGTTTACATGAGATCAGGGACATAGCAAATTCGTTCGGATACAGCTGGTGTGCGTGGAGAACTATGGACAAAACAATATTTTTATTATTTGCTAATTGCTAGAACAGGTGAGGTATTGAATATCTGTCACGTTTGTCTGTCCGTATGTCCGCGATAAACTTACAAACTATTAAACGAATTTTCATTAATTTATTGATTCCTTTTTTTGCTAGATATGGACTCACTAGTTCAGAGTATTTGCGAGTGTCAAGTACTTAAATAAATCAAGTTATAAGCATAAATGCAGCATTATTGTCATTTGATCACAGTCGAAGTAATTGTATTAGTCAGGTCAAGTCAAAGTCATGCGCCAGTGAAGGATAGGAAACTTTACTAGAGGCGTCTCGGAGTCTGACTCACCCTTGAGGGTGGAACACACTCACCCAGGTCGAGTTCGGCGGGCGCGTGCTTGGGAGGGGGGGGGGGACACTTACCCTCGAAGGTGTGCTGGTCCAGCACCAGCAGGCTGTGTTGCTCCAGGTCGAGGGCGGCGGGCCGTGCTTGGGGGGGGGACAGTTACCCTCGAAGGTGTGCTGGTCCAGCACCAGCAGGCTGTGTTGCTCCAGGTCGAGGGCGGCGGGCGCGTGCTTGGGGGGAGGGACAGTTACCCTCGAAGGTGTGCTGGTCCAGCACCAGCAGGCTGTGTTGCTCCAGGTCGAGGGCGGCGGGCGCGTGCTTGGGGGGAGGGACAGTTACCCTCGAAGGTGTGCTGGTCCAGCACCAGCAGGCTGTGTTGCTCCAGGTCGAGGGCGGCGGGCGCGTGCTTGGGGGGAGGGACAGTTACCCTCGAAGGTGTGCTGGTCCAGCACCAGCAGGCTGTGTTGCTCCAGGTCGAGGGCGGCGGGCGCGTGCTTGGGGGGGGGGACACTTACCCTCGAAGGTGTGCTGGTCCAGCACCAGCAGGCTGTGTTGCTCCAGGTCGAGGGCGGCGGGCGCGTGCTTGGGGGGAGGGACAGTTACCCTCGAAGGTGTGCTGGTCCAGCACCAGCAGGCTGTGTTGCTCCAGGTCGAGGGCGGCGGGCGCGTGCTTGGGGGGAGGGACAGTTACCCTCGAAGGTGTGCTGGTCCAGCACCAGCAGGCTGTGTTGCTCCAGGTCGAGGGCGGCGGGCGCGTGCTTGGGGGGGGGGACACTTACCCTCGAAGGTGTGCTGGTCCAGCACCAGCAGGCTGTGTTGCTCCAGGTCGAGGGCGGCGGGCGCGTGCTTGGGGGGAGGGACAGTTACCCTCGAAGGTGTGCTGGTCCAGCACCAGCAGGCTGTGTTGCTCCAGGTCGAGGGCGGCGGGCGCGTGCTTGGGGGGAGGGACAGTTACCCTCGAAGGTGTGCTGGTCCAGCACCAGCAGGCTGTGTTGCTCCAGGTCGAGGGCGGCGGGCGCGTGCTTGGGGGGAGGGACAGTTACCCTCGAAGGTGTGCTGGTCCAGCACCAGCAGGCTGTGTTGCTCCAGGTCGAGGGCGGCGGGCGCGTGCTTGGGGGGAGGGACAGTTACCCTCGAAGGTGTGCTGGTCCAGCACCAGCAGGCTGTGTTGCTCCAGGTCGAGGGCGGCGGGCGCGTGCTTGGGGGGGGGGACACTTACCCTCGAAGGTGTGCTGGTCCAGCACCAGCAGGCTGTGTTGCTCCAGGTCGAGGGCGGCGGGCGCGTGCTTGGGGGGAGGGACAGTTACCCTCGAAGGTGTGCTGGTCCAGCACCAGCAGGCTGTGTTGCTCCAGGTCGAGGGCGGCGGGCGCGTGCTTGGGGGGAGGGACAGTTACCCTCGAAGGTGTGCTGGTCCAGCACCAGCAGGCTGTGTTGCTCCAGGTCGAGGGCGGCGGGCGCGTGCTTGGGGGGAGGGACAGTTACCCTCGAAGGTGTGCTGGTCCAGCACCAGCAGGCTGTGTTGCTCCAGGTCGAGGGCGGCGGGCGCGTGCTTGGGGGGAGGGACAGTTACCCTCGAAGGTGTGCTGGTCCAGCACCAGCAGGCTGTGTTGCTCCAGGTCGAGGGCGGCGGGCGCGTGCTTGGGGGGCTGCGGGGTGGCGCCGCTGGTGGTGGCGGCCGAGCTAGACGCGCTGGTGCGGCTCGCCACGGCCGCGGCGCCAGTCGCCGTCCACTCCAACTTGTCCACTCGCATCGTTACCAATCCGAAGGTCTATCATCAAAAAAAATATATATATATAACCCGCAGCACATAATATCGGGTCTCAATCGAAGTGCGGCATGGGGGGGTGTCGCGTATCTATAACATTGGGGCGTGAGTGGACGTTATGATTGTTGTAACTTGCAGGGGAGCTGCTGTTACCTATTGGGGAGGCTAATGTTCGGCATGACAAGACTAATATTATATAATAATAATAGTAATCTCGTTATTTTATCTATAATTTCATTGTACAACTGTGTTTGGAGCATCCTTTAGGCAAACAATGCCTGTATTAGGAGGCTCCGCTCTTCTATATCTAATTTAAAAGTTTTGCAATACTATATTACATGACAATGTTTGCAATATAAATTAAAGTTAAAATTATGATGATGAGAGTTACCTGCGTGGGCTGCTGGTAGGCGATGCGGCGTGGCGTCTCCCCGAGCGGCACGGTCCGGATGTGCAGCTTCTGGATCTCGTCGATGGTGCCGATCGTTACCGTACTGTCAGTGGCTAGCGCCAGGCTGCGGCACACAACACAACATACTATTACCACCAAGCTCAGCCTATCGAGTTTTGACGCGAACTCGGTAAAAGACACATTACAGCATCGCGCCGACACACATAGTGGATTTTTAGACATAACTTCTTGGCAACGTACACAAGTGTATGAAAGTGGCATATTACAGCAAATTGATTTTCCGTTTTGACTTCAATAAATGAAATGAAATAAATGAAATGAAATAAAATTTATTTAGACATAAATACACATAAACAAAAAACAGAATTCAAATCAGTAAACAATTTTTACACATAAGTTTACATATAGTATGTAAAATTATGTGTAGTATGCCTAAAAAGGACTAAATAATAATAAATAAAATAAAATAGAATTCAATAATAATAATAATATAATTCAATACTCCATAAACGCCTCTAGTAAAGTCTCCACTACTTTTCTGGGGCATGACTTTGACATGACTCGACTAAGACGGACTTTATTTGACTTTAACTGCGACTAAATGACGAAAACGCTGTTATTCAAATAGCTTGATTAATTTAATTACTCGAGACTGGCAAACACTCTAAACGAGTGACCCCATATCTAAGGAAAAAAACTCAGCCTATAAACGTTTTACTACTGAACACACCCGTGTTACCTACCTACTCCTCTTACCACAAGTCTACGCAATGCGCATTCCGATCATTCCACGGGACACAATCTGTCGTGTTAAGCCAATACACGGTATTCTCGAATAGTGTTTTGGTTCAAAAGTGCTTATTGAATAAGCTATAAAGTGTTTTTTAGCTTTGCAACTAATACATGCATAATACAGAAAATTATATCCATTCAAAACATCTCGAAAGTATTTTTTTATGTTCTTAAGAATCAATAAAATTATCCATTCGTAGACGCTATTTACTACTGTATAATAAATTGACCATATACTGTATACATAAATACATACATAACGCCTCTTTCCTGTAGGGGTAGGCAGAGATCACATCTTTCCGCTTGCTATGATCTTGGCACACACTTTTAGCTTCATTAACACTCATTAACCTTCTCATACAAGCCCGTCGGTTTAGAGTACTTTTGACCTGCCCTTTCTCCATTTTTTTCTGGATTTGGTCATGGAAGGTCTTACGTCTTGTAACACACTCCCCTCTCAACACTTCCATTTACTTGACCATCATAAATCGCTTTCGTTTGTCTACTTTCATGGATCAATCTCAACATGACCAAACCATCTAAGCATACCTTTCTCAATTCTTGTCACTACATTTTCTTTTACACCAGCTCCGGCCCTTATCACTTCATTCCTAATCCAATCACTCAATTTCACACCTAGAATACTTTTTGAGTGCTCTCATCTCTAATGTATCATTCTTACTTTCATGTTTCTTCTGCCAAAACTAGCATTCGCTTCCATACGTCAGTGTAGGTACCAACACATCTCTATGAACAAAGGCGTGAAGTGCCCCATTCAACATGTTTCCAGCATTCACTCTTCTATCAATGTCGCTTTAACAATTTCCATCTCTCGCAAATTTCGATCCCATATACACAAACTCATTCACTTGTTCTACTTTCTCACTTCCGATTAAACTTTCAAAATCTGTCACTTCGTCTTCTCTCTCAAAAACCATAACTTTCGTCTTACTAACGTTTACTGTCTAATTTAAGAGAAAATCACCAGTTCATCCTATACATGCCAAGGTGATGCCACACATATAAAAACATGTAGGTACCTAATGTATTCAAATATATCAAATAAAAATAAAACTGGAGGTACCTGTCGGGATAAGCGACCGCGTTGAGAGAGCACATATGTGTCACTTCCTTCAGATTAACATTAGAGAAAACCAGCTTGTGATTAGACGAGTAGATGACTGTGGGCCGGTCCGAGCAGGCGAATATATTTGTTGTAGACAGCGATCTGGAAAGTTCATAGTAAAATATTAAAAAAATTATGGAAAACATTTTTATTTCTTTGCTGAAACCACTAAAGCAGATACCGCATATAAAGAAAAGAGAACAAATAGGCCTTATAAAAAAATATTTTCCTGTTTTTCTTTTTCCATTATCTTTAACATTGGAGTGTACCGACTTGCTGTTAGAATTGTTCAAGTCGCCTAATAATACTGATATGGCTTAACCACTGCTACGTGGTATAGTGATAACTGGAACATATATCTTAACGTGCCTTCCGAAGCACGGAAGCGCATTTATGGTATTAATGAGATCTTTCAGTTGTTGTATTTTTTTTGATGTATAGTTTTACCTGAACGTTCTGAGAACAGTGGGTTGCGTGCCGAGAGTGAATTTCTTTTTGTTGCTAAGTACCCCGGTATCCTGGTCTACAGTGAAGTAGAACATAGAGCCATCTCCGAGGGCACAAAGCAGGTAGCACACGCCTTCCAGCACGCATATAAGGAGCGAACGAGGTATTATTTCTGAAAAACAAAGAACTCATTTAAGTCTAAAGCAATATCACGAGTTTAGTGAAAATATTTCTATTAATTGGTCTTCGATAGTCTACTATATATTCAAATGGTTCAAACTTCGAAAAATACATAAACAATACAACATTTTATGATACTTGGAACTATGTGCTTTGCACTGATTATCACTAATATCAACTCGGTAGATTGAGCAAGTATCAGAGCCTTACAAATGCCTCTTATGAATACCGGGTGTAAAAGTTTAACATCAGTATCAAGATACTGTATAAAAAAATATTTAAGCTAATTAAATTTGTTTTAAATATAGTACAAAGTAAGTTACGTTTACCATTATAAAAGATACCAGACATAATTTTTTTATTTATAAATATTAAATGTTTAAGCTAGAGTCATACAATATCATAGATTGTAGTTTATAAGTATGTAGTTTTGGCGGGAGCAGAATGTTAAATCAAAGTGTCCGTCACCGCTAAGAGAGTTTATCGTATTATAAATAAATAGTCACATGTAAAGTCTATAAGTGCATTGATTTGCAAAGGCGCGTCGTTAGCAAAATGCTTAATGTCGAGCGTGCTCGTACAGAGTTACGGACCAAATCGAACAATTAAAAATATCTATGTTAAACTCGTCTTGCTAGTGTGTTGTATGTGTGTGTGTAACCTCCAGTCAGCTGTTCGGTGTGGACGAGTGTGAGTGAGGGCAGCCGCAGCACTCGCACGGAGATGTCGGTCCACAGGCCCACGCCCAGCAGCGCGCTCTCATCGCCCGGCCCGAGGTCCAGGCATGCCACCTCTTCCTCCATACACACCTCACTGTGGCGAAGCGACACTGTTGTTATATGTTTAAGGCAGACGTTATATTATTTCGATTGTATTTTTTTTTTCATTTGTAATCATGACGTTTTCAAGTACTATGTATAATAGTTTATGAAATAAATATTTTTTTTATTTTACTTTTTTACTTTATTAATTAGTTTATATGATTTTAGTAAATTTGCCACGTGTCCAATTTATAACTAATTAATGTTCACATTTTCAATACTTTGTTCATAATCATGTCGATGAAATACTCTTGAGTAGAGTTTAGTACAGTTTTGAAGGACATTGTATAATTGATGTGTCATACAATGTACTTAATAAATCATCATCATATCAGCCTTATGAGTCCACTGCTGAACATTGGCCTCCTCAATAACTCCTACCACGCTGAACAGGCGGGTTAGAGACCGCAGTTCAAACAACCCTTAGGATGACGCTGCTGCCCATTATTCGGTAAAATTTCTTTTCATCGACTCTTACGACTCCCCGTGAGATGAGAGGGGTGACACTATTCTAGGCCGGTATCACACGGCACTTTGTAAATACATAATAAAAAAACAGATTATACAAATTGTCAAAAAGTGTCTAATACTAACATAGTTTGTAAGCAGAATAGAAAACAATTAATATTAGTCGTGAAATTACATGTATAATAAAAATATTCATTCATTCATTCTCTTAAAAAGCAAATTTTCCACGATAATACAACAATAATTTAAATAGCTGTAACTTAGAATTATTTCTTGTTTTACAAACTGCATATTATTGAAAATCGTTAAACTTAATGACAGTTTAACTTGTTACTTGTGTTTGAAAATCATAGTACTCTGATTGATTTGAAGGTACTTAAAGTAACACAAAAGACTATAGACAGACAAATTGATTAGATACTGAACTCACTTAATAAGTTGCACAGATCCCTTCAAGATGGTGATTAGGTAAATCTTGGGTCCGGCGGCGCATACGACTCGCGTTTCGCTACAGGCGACGACTGAGACGCCACGAGTGCCGCCCACGCACCAGGAGTCAGCCAGCTCCCAGCCGCCCGGCCCGCGGGATATCAGGCGGATACCTTCATCGGTCACCTAAACACGAGAATTACAATCTTCTTAAACAAATCAAACATCTTAGAAGCCTCACCAAGTGAAATACCAGCCGATCAACGGACGAGTCTCTGACGATCATAAAAGGCAATAAACTCGCCATCTATTCAGTGGGATCAAAAATATAATTGGCAAAAAGTGGGCGTATAAAATGCCTTTGCCTTTTTCTTGGAAGAACAAGGCTTGATTGTGCCACCATACGTGCATTGTGTGCCATAGCCGTGTGGTAGTAGCGCCTCAAAAGAATTGTACCACCCCAAATAAGAGAGTATCATAGAAACCGAGAAGTAAGATGATGTCTCGTCTAGTGCGAGCGAGTGGCTAACCACCATTTGACACTTGCATCTAGGGATCTATGTTCTTAAAGTGAACGTTGCTACAACTATAAAGATCCCTATTAAATAGCTGTAGCATAGCACATATATATGCTTATTATATTCGCATTTTATTTTTTGGCTGATATCTTTGTTTGATTCCTAACTCTTCCAGCCCGTCCCAGGTTGGCTGGTCTTGATGGCAAGACCAGCCAATCATGGACAGGCTTTACACAGTTGACAATTTAACGCGCGACATATTGTGATTTAACGGTTTGTCTTTGATAGATTATAATCTATCGAAAAATAATGCGTTAAATTGTGAGCAGTTTGTTACGGATCACAATTTTTGGACAGATTACAATATCGCGGGATAGATTATAATTTAACGTTATTTACAATTTTACGGTGACATATATATATTTACGCAGAGTCGATAGACCTGTAGATTTTTTGACTTTAAATTAACGGCGAATTTGGACATCTTTGCTCGTATCTTTGTTATATGTGATTTGTAATTTATGTGAGTGTCAATCGTCAGTCCAAGTAAAGAGAATTCGTATAAACCTCTAATTTTAAACCATCAAAATTAAAGTTAATATTTATAGGTTTTTTTTGGTGAGGATAAAAGGGTGTTAATTTTGTATTAGAAAAAAATATTTCAAGGTTATGTGCTCGTTGTCCCTCTATAGTTTTCGGTAGGTCGTTTATATAAATTTGTATTGTAATTACTAGAATAATTTTGGTTGCAAGATTTGCAAGCCCTTCTTCGATCAAAAAAGGTTTTTATTCCTTACCTCCTTCCTTTAATTCTTGGTTGAATATTTTTATATCATATTCTCGACAGTGCATAGGGATCCTACCAAGACCTTCGAAGCCCAAGCCACTCACGTTTGTATGTATTTTATTCAATATTTTTAATAAATAACAGTTGGTGTATAAAAGTTGCGTGAATTGTTTATCGTGACGAAACGACCAAAACCTGCTGTCCAAAAATTGCTGACGTAAATTAGTAAAAAATAAATATAAGTGCTTGCTTACTTATTGACTTAAAAAAGTTAATTATGGCTGAATTTCAGTTATTATATGGACTGCCGTTGGATCTCTACAACCAAGTGGGAAACAAAATTTTCAGACAAATCGATTCCGCCGTTCATGAGTAAATAACGTAATTATAACTCATAAATTATTTAAACATCTGCAAACCCTACGTGTTAAAACTACTACTACTATTCACTAACTAGTTACTATTCAGGTAAAAATATTCACAATTACTTGATGACTTATCTTGAAACTAAATAATTGGTGTAATTGTCTACAAATATTATAATTTTAAAAATATTAAATATGAAATATTTTTTAGCATACTGTTATTTTGTTAGCATCCCGTTAAACCTAAAGCAACACGCTCTATAAGTAAATGTATATTTAAATTTTTCGAGAATTTAAATAAAAGCAATTAAATATAAATAGGTTTTTCTATATCTTAAATTTTGCATTTACAATGTGCTATTATATAGTATCAAGACAAAGTTTTTAATAGAAAAATCAACCTCTATCAATCAATTACAGCACCATCTATTAGTCACGCCGTACAAGTAAGCCCTCGCTGGTTGCTGCTATCGACGCAAAACGGCATAAATTGGTTGGGAGTAGTAAACAAAAATAGCCCGCCGAATAGACCGAGTTGGGCGATCCCATTTGGTTGTATGAGATAAGGCATCTGTACTAGTATAGTATTATATTATCTGTGGTTGCAGCAAGGATTTTGCCTACATCAAATGAAATATAATGTCGCATTATGAGTCTGCGTGATCGAATCAGAAATAAAGAAATCCGTAGGACTGGCGTGACCGACATAGCGAGGCGAGTTAGCAGACTGATGTGGCAATGGGCGGGGCACATAGCTCGAAGAACCGATGACCGATGGGGCGTTCAGGTTCTTCAATGGCGACCGCGAACCGGCAAACGTACTAGAGGACGGCCTCCCACGCGATGGACCGATGATCTGGTCAAGGCGGCGGGAAGCCGATGGATGCAGGCGATTCAGGATCGCTCAATGTGGAAATCTATTGGGGAGGCCTATGTTCAGCAGTGCACGTCAGATGGCTGAGATGATGATGATTATGAGTCTACGTCGATAAAGTCCCCACGGAGGCGAAATATGTTTTCTATCTATAAAAATATTAAAGATAAAATGTTTTTATTTGTAGATGCTATAACGATTATGTACTTTAAAAATTTGCAATGTTCAAACATAACAATTTGCCATGAACAATTGAATCAATCTTCAAAAAGGTACATGGAAATAGATAATAAAATTTTCGATAATGCATTTAAATTACCTGAATTAACTGTTCGTGACAAACATTTCCTGTGAAAAATGTCTGTCTGTCAGACACAAATCCTTTTATTTCTGTTTCTTCTACTTCTTCTCCATTTAGTGCTAGGACCCTGTAAGAAGACATTTTACATCAGTTCGTTTGTTGTCAGCAGTTGGGTGGGTATCCCTAGTTACACCAAAAGAAAATTGACAAATTATCACTTCCCAAATATTGTTTTGTAAAATTTCATTTGCCAAATTATTACTTGGCAAATAAACTCTTCACAAATAATTGTATCGTAAACGTAATGCTTTCCAAGTGAACGTTTCGACAATAACTCAGTAAGTATTACATATTTTACGCAAAATAAAATAAGCCAAATAATTCGTCTCGAAACTTTTCAAATAACCATTTCTATTTGCATCTTTACTATTAATACTAATCTACAAATATTGGCCATACATAAATCAACAGTAGTATTTTCTGGCGCTTCGCCGGCCGCTACCGCGGCACGCTCGCTTCGCTCGCTCGGCTCGCGCGCTTTGTGGTCACTGTTCTAACCTAACCTAACCAATATGTATCTAAGCCTCACTCATCATCATCACGTTAATTTAAAATTATGAACACATATTAAACAAACATTCCTTATACTATTTTATTTTTAGTATATATTTAGTATTAATATCTTAGTTTGTGATTATTTAAAATAATAAACGTAAAACTTTATGTCTAAACAAATCATTTGCCGTAATAAATTACTTGTTAAAAAACCTAATGCCATAATGTCATTATCCGTAGTAATATACTGCCGAGTAAAAATTTGACCAAATGAAAATTTGCGTACTAAAATAATTCGCAACGTTGCATTGGTGTAAAAAAAGTTTGCTAAAATTTGTTTGGATTATAAATTTTTGTCAAAATAGTTTTGGCAAAACGGCAGGATCCCCAGTTGGGTTCAGCTCAAGTCCATGCTGCTTCTTTTAATGAGTAAAGTATCCTTTACTATACTTCTTCTTTTTCGTTTGTTTTATATTTTTTGACGTTCAAGTGTGATGTAATCTATATATATAAAAGAAAGTCGTGTTAGTTACAGCACTTATAACTCAAGAACGGCAGAACAGATTTGGGCGAAAATTGGTAGGGAGGTAGCTTAGAGCCAGGAGAAGGACATAGGATACTTTTTATCCCGTTCGACAGCGTTCCCGTGTGACTTGACATGAAACGTCAGTCACTATAAAACGTGATATAACAAAAAAGAATCAGACTTGGAATAACAAAACGCAAATTACAGCTATGTAGTGACGTATGGATGACAATTTCAAACTATTTCTGACTTCTTGGCGGGAATGTGAATATGAATTGAAGTGAAGTTTAATTAATAATGCCGGGAACAAGACTATCGAATCTTTACCGACAAAGCCGTAATGTAAGAAGAATACGAAATACTGGAAATGAAAGGACTGAAGAAGAACAAGAAATTGCACGTGAACATCGCCGCAATAGTATGGCTCGACTTCGTGCTTCTCAATAAATAATTATAAAAAAAAAATGTCGTGTATCACAAAGTACTTAAGTGAAGAGCAACTTTGTAATAAAATATAAAGAATGATTAATGTAGGTATTTAATTTTTTTGTAATTTTCCAATAAAATAAAAACACAATCTGCTTATTTATTGCCATTAAGGCGGAACAAAGTTCGCCGGGTCAGCTCGTAGTTTATAAAGTAAAGAACTTTTTACTTTACTAACTTTTTAACATCTCTGAGAGAATCTCTGGACTTAAGATTATA
Source organism: Musotima nitidalis (assembly GCA_949126915.1). Classification (NCBI taxonomy): domain Eukaryota; kingdom Metazoa; phylum Arthropoda; class Insecta; order Lepidoptera; family Crambidae; genus Musotima; species Musotima nitidalis. The sequence goes on from OX421431.1 coordinate 2,133,874, forward strand.
GATAGCCCTTATGGCGCGCTTTTGTAGTACAAATGTATTATATATGTCCGCAGCAGATCCCCACAATAATAAACTATAAGACATAATGCTATCAAAATAGATAAAATAGACTAATCTAGCTGTTTCTTCGACTGTTAGGAGTATTATCTTTTTGATGCCATAGCATGCTGAGCAAAGCCTTCCGGACAAATCCATTATATGGGGGGTTCCACTGCAATTTAGAATCTAGCTTGGTGCCTAAGATCATCGTGTCATTTAATAACTCAATGTTCTTGTCGTTTATTTTGAAGTTAATCGAAACTTGTGTAACAATTGGAAATGAGAACATTTAATTTTACCGTACACCAACCAACCTAAAACCTTCGCAAGAGTATTATGATTACGTCCGAATGATCTTTGACTCTATTCACTTTAAACATCAGAAACGTATCGACAGCAAACAAGACTGTTTCGCAAATATCTCTGGTATAGATAGGTCAATCATTAATAATATAAATGAGAAATAATAACACCATAATATGGCAATTTAGCTAACGAAATAGAATGGTCAACGCAATGCCTTAGGAAGATCACAAAATACTCCTATCGCATCCTGCCTGTCTTCCTAGGGGTCAAAAATATGCTTCAGCAGGGCCACCAGCATCTGTAGTGGATTAACCCTTAGTGAAACCATATTGCTGAGAAAAAATTAAGATATTCAGAGACAAATGACAAAGAATTTGATTAAATATAACCATTTCAAATATTTTACTGAGAGCTGAGAGTATTGATCACCAGCTTTAAAAAGAGGTATTACTTTACTGTATTTTATTAAGCTTGGAAATGAACCATCATCAATACATTGATTAAAAATAGAGGCCAACTGAGGAGCAATAATATTAATGATAGATTTGATAATGTTGGTTGAGTTCCTCTATTCCTAATCTTTAGTTGATTTTATATTTGTTATTGTAGTACAGTAATATTTAATAGTAAAATAATTGTCAAGCCATCAATATGTTTAAATTTATTACATAGAGGTACATTATCTTCAAGAAGATAGAATGAATGCTGAGTAGAGGAATCAAGTGCTTGAGTAGTCTTAGTAGTGTAAGATATGAGTGAGATCCTTCGTAAAACAGGAATTCAATTCTAAGGTATAAATCTAAAAAAAAACCTGTTTTGCGTTTTACCTGGTTTGTCCAACGAAAGCGAGCACCAAGGTGTCATGATGCGTCTCCGAGTTCAGAGACAGTGCCCACATGCCCTTGATACCGGGCAGGTCTATAGAAGCCTGCTCTTGGATCCCAATCCCATTGCGGATTATACGAAGGGAGCCCATTTTAAATGCGCCTGTTTAAAAATATAGTTTATTAATATTCACTGATATATTGAAGTTCTAGAGAAGCCTCTCATACAATTTGTAATTTTTATTGAGTTAATAAAAATAAGTCATCTCCTTTTTATTTTGCTTGATCACCATCATATAATTTTGTATAATATGCAGGATGCAAAAAGACCCTGATGAAAGCTAAAGCTACACATTCTGCTCATTAAAATACTGATATAACCAAAAACGCTCTGTAATAGCAAAAAACAGCAAATAGCTGCCGGGATAATGATGAATAATAAATACACTGACCCGAGCAAGTAATAAGCTGATTCTGGCCCTGCCTCTCCAGATCTACGACGCACATATCGACGACTGGCGCGAGACTGGTGAATGACTCCATGGGCCGCACGTACTGAGAGAGCTCATCTCTTGTCGCTGACAGACGCACTAAAGCGGAGTCTCCCAGGCGCGACCCGATAAATACCACGCCGTTGTCCAGGTATGTCATACACTCCGGGATCGGGATGTCGCCTGAATGATAAGAAAACCACATAATGATTTTATTTATTAAATCATAAAATACATTTTAATTTCACAAGTACAATAATTACGAGTACTAAGAAACACAAAAAGGTTTGAAATATTCTTATTTCAATTGGTATACATCCATAGAGCATAATAAAAGTTTACCCCAATAATTTTATTACACTTTGACTAAAATGCATAAGTGCATGCATAATGAATAATATCTATATTTGTACTTCCTAACGATTCCTATGAGTATTTGGAACTCATGACACATGCAAATGAAATAAAGTGTAAAATATTTTTTGCTTTTGGATGATTATTTAGTTACAATAATTGTCATATTATGAAACATATTTAAAGCCTCGCTACGTTTATCAATCTTATCAACTACCTAGGTATAGGTCGCGTCATGTAAAAAGAACGCTGGCGGTCAAGCTGCGCATTAGGCGATTTATCGGTCTATTTGGTGGTATGAGGTGCGGCGCGGGGCGGGCGGGTCACGCGCCGCATGCTAGACGGCGCGCGATTGCTTCGTCAGTCGACCCATACGGCGCGCAATTGGTTCGTCAGTCGAACCCATGCGCAAACACACCCCCTACACTTTCTTCCAGCGTTCTTTTTACATGACGCGACCTGTATCTAGTTTCTTTCAAAATCTAGTATAGAGAAGAAGAAAAATATTTTGTACCTAAGAGCTCCACCTTTAAATCCTTGACATTGGAGGTGCCATCCATTTTTTCATTTAATTCTAACAGCAACATAAATAGACGGCCTGCTGAGTCTCCCAGCAAGTAACGGTGGCCTTGCGGATCAACTCGGCAGTAGCAGATTATTGGGGTCAGCTGGAACAGAGTCACAAGTGATAATTTTAATTTTGTACGTGATGACATAATGTTGGATCTACACACACCCTCGGCACTTTGTATGCGGCAGTCGTAAGAAGACTATGAACATAAATTGGGTTAGTAATGCAGTTAATTAAAGTGTTGTGTATCTAAACTAAGTAAACTTAATAACTTGTGTCTTAGGTATTCACAATAAATATGTGTTAGTGCTTATTTAACAAAATTCCTTAATTTATTAAGAGTGACTGAAATGCAATTACATCGATTCAGAGCCGCACGCGGCTGTGCTTATGTTGAAGCCGCCGTGTGGTATAGCAGGCCGGGTTGTGTGGATCCACCATAAGACTTTGACATTTTCTACTGAGCGGAAATTGATATAGGTAACCTCAAGCTAGACTATCTCTCGGATAACGGTAGTAAACCTAACCTAATGTTAGTGTGCTCTAAAAATGAATTTTATCTCAAGGTAATTTGTGATAATATGTTTGTCAAAAACTTTTTATGTTTCTTTCACCTTTATTTGTGGAGGAGCAACTGCGACGTAGTTTTGTCCATCATGATAAACAATGGATTCTTGGCCTATTACTATAGCACCACCTGAAAATAAATAGTTTATCTATGAAATACTACCACAAATTAAAAATAAGGCTAACTCTTTTTTAATATGAGTAAATAAGAGGAAAAATATATTTACCAAGTGGACTAGGTACAGGTATCAATATTGAAGCCTCAGTCTCAACATTATCCTGTTTCCAAGGAATTTTTGAAAACTCTTTATCTCTTAAATTAATTTCATGTGTCTGAAACAAAATGTAGCTATAATTATATTACAGGCATTGGTAGGCGGTATTGGAATGTATGAACAGGATACAGAACTGTTACACTGATTTAATAAAAATAGTTCAATGAGTTTATCAAAGTTATTGTAACTAAGTTTGTCAGCCATGACATAACTGAATCATCACAGTCACAAATACAACACAATGCAATTTTGAATGTTCCTTTCACACAATTGCCCTATATAAATCACAATATTACTACCTATTAAGTACTCAATAAAAAAAACAGTAATAATAAATAGAGCAAAATATAATATATCTAGAACCATTTGTTAGTAATTCAAGAGAACCAGTCATTATGGATGCATAAATTATCCACATATTTTTTGGTGTAAAGTTACAATTAAAATTTTATTATTTCCTGTGTCTTCTCTAGGCAGTCATTTGCTACCTCAATGACCAATATGTGCAATATTGCGCCTGAGGGTAAATTGGTAACATCTAGAACCTATGGTCCTTAACCACTGAACTGCATGCAGTCTTAAAGCGAAATCTGGGTAGAGTGTGGTGGGTAGGACTAAATTCTTATAACAAAAATCTCGCTGTATTGTAAAATTTTAACAAACAGAAAAATTATAAGCTACAGAGGTATGTCCAAGCAATTAAGCACAAATGCTTGCAATCTATCTTGTATGTAAGAAATGAATGATCTGAATAAATATCCTCTGATGGGGCATTTAGGATGTTTAGATAAAAGGAGAGTGCTAAAGCTGCATTAATAATAACTACACCTAATACTATGAATGATATTCAATAAAATTTGAAAAAAAAAACCTAAATTATTTGTGTTCATTTCCAATAAATTACTGTTTATTTGATCTATTCTTTTTTTTTCTTCAGATGGAAAATCATTTAATGACCTTCTCCTGCTGTGGGTGGAGCGGGAGAGTGTGTTAGATTTTCAGTGACTAAAAACCATCCATGTTCCTTCTTGAGCCAGCTACGTCCCGAGGTCGCTGTAACCATTTTGAACAGTCCCGCTGCCCCGGCAGGCTTGACGCCCTCCCTGAGGGTCCTAACTGTGCTGACATCTCTTTAAGGCGCGCGTAGAACACAAACGCGCCGTCGACGCGGCCTGTCGCCTACATTACTCACCGCCCACGATCTATCTAATCATCTACTTCCAAAAATATTTTTCAGATAACAATATAATTTCTACGGATCCACTTTGGAGTATGGCTCTTAATAAGCAATTTTCAAAATCGGTTCACAATGAAGGAAGGTGTTGATAAATAAACAAGAAAAAAAATAGACCAGAGTAGATCCTGCTTTTTTTTAAATTTGCAAAAAACTTTTAAGTCCACATAATAAATAACATTCAAATAATAAGAAGTTTTATTTACTTATTAAATAATAAATAAATATTTTCTGACAATTACACCAATTATTTAGTTCCAAGATAAGTATCATTAAGAACTTATTAAATTATACCTTAACATGTCTTCCATTGAGATCTTGATGTATTAAAATAATAGTAGGATTCGTATAACCATGCAAAAATTCCAAGTCATACACATTAAGTTCTTCAAGCCTGAAAATCAAAAAATAAATTCTTAGAATATTGAATTTTAGTATCACACTTCAAGGGAGAAAACATTCAAAATTATAATATGCTTGCTTGATTAGCTGACTTCCACCATCTATGAACAATTGTAATTTCTAATATTATCGCATCATCATATCAGTTCTATAAAGTCCAATACTGAACATTGGCCTTGCCAATATATTCAGCATTTCATTTGTGGTATTTTCCCAAAATCATCATGGTGGGAAGGCAGGTTGGTAATAGCATTTTAAGCTAGTATGCAGAATGACACTGCTGCCCGTCGCCCAGTAGGAATTCTCTTTGTTTACTCCTATGACTCCGCATGAGTAGAGACGGGGTAGCACTATTCTAGGCAGGTGCCATACGGCAGGAATATTATCTAATTATGCATAAATCAAATAAGAAACATTACCTCAAAGAAGCTGCTTTTAACTCTGTGGAATCTTTATCAAGAGGTATGATTTTGAAAAGACCATCATATAGTCTCAGCCCAATAACCCGAGCCTGTGGGTCTATAACAGCCAGCATTCCATTTTCAGAGGGTTTACCGACTCTACTTGACACATCCCCATGTGCTCTAGTAATTACTTCTAACTGACCATTCAACCCTATCTTCCATTCTAATATCATTGCATTGTATCTTGCAGTTAAAATGAACACTAAATCTTTATTTTCATCCTAAAAATAAGAAAGAAACAATCAATAAAATGTAATGCAGAAATTATGATAAAAAATAGATCTGTTTTAGTGCAATTTGAAAAGAAACATACTGAAAAGGTATGAAATCTGAAAGTACTTACGGGAGGTCTGAACATCTTCATTTTAGCTACTCTACCATACAATCCAACCTCTTTCATTGGGCGAAGTCCTTCTGGAGTGACTAAATACATTTCTAAGCGAGTTACTTTTGCAACAAGCAGATTCAAATCAGTTGGTGATGTGAAATTTCCTAAAGAACAATTGTAATATTAGGTAATATATTTATAAAATAACAATCAGTCTTAAATTGGCGTTATTTACTATTGAGACAAAGTACAGTATAAAAAGCCGGTACATTGTTCTAATTAGATTAAGCCAAATTCTAAGAATTATGGAGCCGTTTGACAAATTATTGATAAGTTTGTCGTACATTAAAGCAAAACCCAACATTTATTACAAATATAAGCTTTTTGTAACTAACCTCAATGTATAAAAAGAGTAAATTTTTACCTGTTACACATGCCGTAACGGCAGTGGGTTTTTGTGCAGTAACAACGTAATGGTAAGACATGATAGATGTGTTTAAGTTCCAACTGTTTTGCTAAGATTACACAAAAAGAAATATTTGTAACTCGTCCAATTTTTAAACAACATTGACTTGACAGCATTTGTGCGGTAGATAATTTTTTAAATTTACTTCTTTCGGACCGGCTACAGGGATGCACATAGTGCCTAGCATTTTACAGAATATTCTCATTTTCAAAACTATACTAATATAATCATAATACGTTTTCTGGGAGTGCTGCCACCAGAGAGTAATTCTGAGTCCACTACAGCGACCTCTTGTTGATCGTAGGCATTCAAATATTGTGACCACATTATAGGAATATTTATTTAAGGGGTAAACCTAACATGAGGGTTTAAATGTTTTACGGAAACAGATGATTTATTTGCCAGCAGCCTTTATTTGAATTCGGTTTGTCTTTGATAGATTATAATCTATCGAAATATAATGCGTTAATTGTGAGCAGATTGTTACGGATCACAATTTTTCGACAGATTACAATATCGCGGGATAGATTATAATTTAACGTTATTTACAATTTTACGGTGACATATATACCCAAAAATCTTTTAGTGCCCTCCGAGTCCAATACAATAATGCCTTTAGGGTGCTGATGGGCTGCCACGTTTCTGTAGTGCATCTGGAATGTTCGCACAAAACTATGTTGATTGCTTTTATACAACAATGCGTAAGAGATGCGCATCCCTGGTGCGCGGAGTGCGTGGCAGCGTCAACGGTACCTTAGGCATGATCGCTAGTCGTCTAGATTGTGTGTATATAAATCATTGCTGTACAATTTCGAGTGGAAATGTACAGTCTTGATTGGTATTGTGTTGTTGTTATTGTGATTATTAGTGTGTACTAACGGTAGGTTAAGTAAATTGTTACTAACAAAATGAACTATGGTTCGAAATAAATGATTTTATTATTATTTAATAAAGGTTAATTATAAATGGAATAATGTGGTATTCTAATGATAAAATATTTTTTTAAATCGGTCCAATAGTTTTTGAGTTTATTCTTATGAAATTGTGTTAATTTTTCAATTTCTTTTAAAAAATATTTTTGTAATTATTTAGAATTACGATAATTTTTTTTAAATAGTAATAGGAAAAAAATATATAGTAATGCAAAATTAGAAAACTTAATGAAAATACAATAATCAAGCATTGAAGTTTATTAAATAATTTATTGATTCAGGCGTTACTTTTGCGGAAATCCATTGTAAGCAAGTGATGGATTAAAAATATCTTTGTAACAATTCCCGCGCTGCTATAATTTCCCGAAAAATCGAGAAACTATTCAACACGACACGTGTTTCGCCCTTACACAGGGCATCTTCAGGTAAGATAGGAGCCTCAGAACAACGATATCTTCACGACCAACGCTGAAACGAGAGTGAAGACTCTAGTGTACGCTTCTGCGTACACTATATTTCTCTATATTTACCTACTGTAAAATAACATTAGTTTAATTTCGTTTCAGAATAACCTACAGTCTACATAATATTAGATTATAAGAGCCAGTACTTACTCACCTATACACATAAACTAAGAAGCAAGTTAAAGTCAGCGTTAGCCCAAAGTCACTATTCCACGCGGACGAAGTCGCGGGCGGAAGCTAGTAACTAAATAAAGCTATTAAAGGTACAAAAAGTGTCACCTCAATCTAACCACACATAATTTATCTTTGCCTCTCAAGCTAACCTGATGGCAAATGCACATCAAAACAGTTTAGTTTGTTCAGTTCAGTCCGGGCATTTGATGATCAATTTTGGTTTCAGTTGAAAAAGTAACTGTAGCTAAAATAAAGTAAGGTGTACAGGGTGACTTGAAGATGGGTGAAAAGCTTGTTGAAGGTGAATTGAATACTTAGAACGAGTGTGTGAACAAAAGTGACGTTAGTTATATCAAAAAAATTTAATGTCATCATATGTCATTTCATTTTATCAGCGATAATTATTGCTTTGTTGTGTTTATATTTTAAAAAATATTATTGAGTTGTTGAGTGAAGGTAAAATGCCATGAGCAAGACGACAAAACATAGGCCGGCGATTGCACGGCAATCAAGAATACGTCGTGCTGTTTTGGATGAAATGCTGCGTGCTGCTTTTAATTACAACAGTCAGATTGATTATAGTATATACGGATACATTGGAATGATGGACGCAATATGTCCACATTGTGATGCGGCTAACTTTCGTGAATTGGATGAACGTTGTGCAATTGTCTCAAATACAAGACCATCCAAGGTTTTTCCATCAGCATAACGCATTAGTTCAATTGTTAAAAATTGCTCTCGATCGTATGCCAAAATTATGTGAATATGAACATTATATGGCAGAAGACATTTTAATTCGTATGCGTCATCATGAAAGAAATCCCAATTTGTTGATTACCTTGGAAATGTAAAACGAAGCTTTAATAATAATTAAAGATATGTGTCTCAAGATTTTAAATAAAGCATTAGCACATTTGGGTATGACCGCACCAAATCGTGAGATACATGATTTTTTTGATCGTGAATTGCAATATGAGCAGGAGTTCAATTCTAATGCAAAACTTTCGTTGTATCATTGATTTTAGCGACTATTCGATCGGAACAGAAAATTGCATTGCATCTTCGGGAATTGCTGCTACATTATTAGAAGGTGGTCGGACCGCACACTGCATTAAAATTGCCTTTGAACGTACAGGTGATTGAAACTCCAACATGCAATATTTCGAGAAATTCTGCTATGGCAAAAGTTCTGCGATTAACGTCAATTATTTTATGGGATGAGTGCACAATTGCGAATAAAAAATCAATAGAAGCATTTAATCGAATAATGCAAGATTTACGCGGTAATCAACAGCTTTTTGGTGGGGCTCTGATATTGCTGTCAGGGGACTTTCATCAAACATTGCCTGTCATTTCTCGATCAATTTGGGTCATTTGGAATTTTAAATAGCTAGGAATTTAAAATATTTTTTTGTTTGAATAAATGAACTTAATAATAATTTTTTTTTTATTACTATGCCTTATACGTATCGAAGCACGTACCGGGCCGCTAGTTTAAAATAAAGAAAGAAATGGTCTATACTACTTTCGCCTCCAAGCTTCGCACCCATCTTCAAGTCACCTGTATATTTGGGTAGAATAAATAAGTTGAAGAGCATTAAATTTTGAATGTTTATTTCTTCAAAACAGCCTAGCTTATATTGTAATTTATTTACAAGGTGGCGGAGAAAATGTTACTTATAACAAATATTATCAGTCTTCGTATTTGCTCGGTGGTACACTTTCAAATATTACTTGAGTCAGGAATGTGAATTTATCTGAAAAGATACACAGTAGGTTGAGATATTGAATTATAAATTCATATTAGTAACAGGACTATTAATATTGCAGTTGACCATGTTGTGCCAAAATCAACCAGTCCACACCAATCTAGTTCCAATATATTTAACATTAAAGTTAGATATAAGTTAAGTGAAGTTGTGCACACCGTTAACCGTGTGCACAACTTATCTTATTTTTTTAACTTAGGTTCTAAATGTCAGATATAAATGAAAATTAATCACATACTAATGTGGCCAATTTTACATTGGACAGTATATACAATATATAATTATATTTTTCACCTGACAGGCAATTTTTGCTTACAAGGTGACTTTTATCATACACTATTATGTAAAAATTGGATTTCATTATCCAAAGATATATTATTATTATATACAACAAATGTTGGCTAAGTTGTGGATTAGTATGATTTGACATAACACGATACACTTATGAAAGAGAGAATGGCAACTGAAAATCTTGAGAAATTTTATCCAATCAAGTGGACTTTTCGCTCAGCAAGTTATCCATTGCCCTAAGTTTCAACGAAAAAAAACTCACACATTAGAAAGGTTATACTCCACGGAAGTGCTAAATATTAAAGGCAACACCCATCCAAAGACTGACCTCTGTAAAATATGATTTAGTTCAGTGATCGTTGCCGACCACCAAGTACCGCATAGTTCCGAGCGCTTTATTTAATTATCTGTTAACTATCTATTTTCGAAATTGTCAAGTATATGTGATTTCTCGCTTTAGATAGTCTATCTAGAAGAATAAATATTTAAGATTAGATATAAAAAATGGTCGACATGTGCATTATCTCTCTGGTTTTCCTTTTAATTGAAGTAGTACAAAAGTGATTAAAAAGGATTATGCATACAAATAAATGATGGACATGGGAAAAACGTTGTTATTTGTTCATGATACTATGTTGTTAATTTACACAGTATATTTATTGTACAGTCAGCCTAAGTTCAAGAGTGACACTTAGACGTTTGCGCGTGTTATTGTTGGAACATTTAACACATATTAAGTCTGTGAATATGAGTGAGTATATTCTAATGTAAAACAAGAAATTAGACTTATTGCAAAACATTGGTAGTTGGTACAAAATACTTACTCAAAACAGCAGTTGGTGTCTTCTTGTAATACACAAATAACGTGTAAACGACTACGCCCAAGATAATAAACCCAATAGCCATGACGTATTTAATTGAGGGGTCATGGACTATCGGCAGTATTGACAGAAATATTGCCACTAGTAGAACGAAGCACGGCACTGGAGTGGGCACTCGGTAAGGTCTGGGTTTCTGAGCCTGAGTCCGTCGGAGGACGAGAAGTGCCACCATAGCAAGTCCGTAAAAGAACCAGAGGAACCAACTGGCAAAATCTATTAAAGTTTTAATGTTTCCAACTAGTATAAACACCATTGTAAGGACTGCCTGAAAAGAAATAATAATAAATATTATTATACAATTAAAGTTAATTAATTGATTTAGAAATATCTCATTATGCATGAAGTCCACTGCTGAAAATAGCCCCCCCCCCCCTCCAACGCTTTATGCCTATCGATCTGTGCCTCCTGCATCCACCGGCTTCCAGTCACCCTGACCAGGTCATCGGACCATCGGCTGTCCTCTACTACGTTTGCCGATTCGCAAGATATATATCATACATTGAACAAACCCTTATGTTATATTTGTGAGCATGTAGGGGAATTCAAAAAAATATTTTGTCTATTGGAAGATTAACCTCTGCCTCTGATTAGTTTAAACTGTAGAATTTTTCACTTACTTGAAACGCAACAGCGGGCGCGGGTGTCATCCGCTTGAGGTTGACGTACGAAAACACTTCCATCATGTGGCCGCCGCGGGCAGCTGTGTAGCATACTCTATAGGGAAACAATTCAAGTATGTCAAGTATTTATGAGACAGTACGTTAGATTAGGGTCCATCATGCGAATGATGGTCGACAGCGAGATGGCCTCGTTCTGCGAAGTGGTTATGTCGCAGAAGGAGAGTCCTGCCGCAGTGAGCCCCACACTCCCCTCCCGGTCCCCCCGTTGGCCGGGAGACAGTGCGTAAACAGCATTTTTTTTACCCACGATATAAAAAAAGGTTAGGTTATGGTGAGAATAGGTTACAACTCAGTGGTTGTTTGAATACTATGATTATTATATTATAGAATTATTGCTTTTTTGAACCTATTCCATACTTTTGAAGTGGAATTGCTCACCCAACCCTAACCCTGCTTAAGTCCATTCGATTACTTTCTGTTTGTCTGATTTTGCCAACTAATTTTTGGGCTTTTGCAAATAAGTATGCATACAAATGAATTATGGTAAACATGTAAAATTTAAAATTATGAAATACTCAATTGACTTGTTTGTGAGACCTTGCTGACAATGTTTCAAGGAACATTTTAATGAGAGAGTCATGACTTGATGCTGTTGTCTTCTTAACAATTTGGTCTATTTTGTAAGTCGTGTCTACTTAAATTAAATATCTCTTCGCAAACAAATTCATAATACTTGTTGAAGGTTAATAATATTGCCTAAATACTTATCTTTAGACATCTCTGTTGTTGATATAACATAATTATGGAATGAGCCTAATTTATGCTTTTAGATACCTATTTTATCCAAGATTTTAAATAAAAGTGTGAACCTGACATAAAAATGGATTGTATCTATAGTACGAAATGCTATGTGCATTAAAAGTTCAGCAGTACCTAGTACTGAAAAGTAAAGCTTCTCGTACTCTTTTAAATGTCATTATAAGTGAATGCACAGAAATTTAAACAAAAATATTGAAATACCTCATACATACGCTGTATAACTAATATAAACTTAAGCTTATATTATTATGAAATAAATGCTGGCCCGCAAAAGAAAAGACAAGTTGGCAAATATGTGCATAAAATAGAAACAAAGAAGAATCTAACACATTTAAATTATTTAATAGCAAAAATACACATTCTGAAAACTCGTATCGATCTCGATACTCGTACTCGATCGAATTCGTAAAGCTACTAAAACCAACATGAAAATGTGTGAAGTGGAAGTCACGATAAATCTAAAGTTGTGTATGTATTCTAATAACTTGTTCAAATTAGGTTTATTTAGACAAAATAAGAAAATTTTGACTTAACAATTCCAACAGTAGTAAAACTAGATTGCCACTGTATTTGGATGTATTTTTATAAATTCAATCAAAAATTTCAGAAAGTCATATAATGTACAGATTGTATTTGTATAACAAAGTGGTAATCTATCTATCACAAGTAAAAAAAAAGCCTATAAAAAGTGAATTTTCCATTATAGATTACATTTGCGATTACTTTACGTTACGACAGCTTCCTGATAAGTAAACTAATATGATTGTTTGTACTGACTTATCTTAAGTGTTTTAATTGGAGAGTTGCATGATGCCTACTAAGTGAAGACATTTGTTTTATGATACTATAATTAGGAGGTTTCTGTTTACTTCCATTACGAGATTAAAACATTATGTACTAAGTACTGACTCGAAAATGTTGTATTCAATATAAAAATTATTTACTGTAATTTAAGCTAATGATATTTGCATTAGTTTTTTGATTAGATGAGAACACAGATATTAACAATAGATAACGCAAGTATCACGATTTGACGTGACGTCATTGCCGATATTTAGTGACGGGATATCCAAACTGATTCATCGACTCTGATGATAAATATTTCATGTCACAGTATTTAAAAAACAACAACAGTCAACCTTGACGATTGGTCGGGGTTCGGACACGCGAATCACATGCATTTGCTTTGTTAAGGTAGATTTATATATCTGTGAATTAGAGTACCTAGGCAGAAACACATTCACTAAGATGGATTAATTTATTTACCGGGTAACACCGAATTGTACGCTCATGGCACAGCCAAAGGTAGCAATGGCAACCCCGAGCGGCATGAGGAAGCTGCCTCCACCCAAGACTCTAGCCCCGAAGGTCACAGCCACCGCTTGCACTGAAGTCATCTCCGCGTAGCTCAGCACCGTCATATACGCCACATTCATAAACACGTACAGGCCCGTTATTAGCGGCACCGCTATTGATATGCTAAGGGGGACGTTGCTGTAACAATGGAATGCAACATATTTTACTAATATTTTAAGGAGAACAATTATAATTGTTTATTTGTTTGCATGGTTATTGGTTTTTGGCAATAGGTTTTAAAACTATGTACTGAACAAATTTGTTAAACTCTTTACTATAAGAAGAATAAATTATTAGCAAGTAATATAGGCTATGTTATTAATCGATCGAATCAACGACAGATAGGTAATTATATTTCCAAAGGAAAGTATATCTAAAGACTGTTCTTCTGTAAGTCCTGTGACTTACACACCACCCCAATAAAGTTAAATTATTTTTGCCGGGTTGGTGCGGAGGCGTTGAAGTGAGCTTCCTAATTACTTTCAATTTCAATATCATTATTACACCTCTCTAATTTTCTTGTGCGTATAAAAATAATTCATCATAAAATCGAAACATAATGAGTTTAACCATAATCATAAATAATTTAAAAAAACAGATTCATACATTACTTAAGTATATTTTCAAACAAGCATAATTATCACGATTATAATCATAGGCTCATCAAAATAGGCTACGCAATTAAAAGAACACACCACGTGTCTACCATCTCAAGATATCTATTATATTATAGTTACTTACGCCCCAGGATTGATGATTTCCTCTGTGACCACAGTGACGCTGTTCCAGCCGTCGTAGGCCCACAAGCCCGAGTAAAGGGCGAGCGCGATGCCTCCTGCGCTGGTCGTACTTCCCTCGAAGCCTTTTGACAGGTTCTCTGTATTACCTGTATCAAGTAAATCAAGATAATCAGGAATAAATTTACTAGATACTGTGTGCGGTGTGTAAGTGGAACCACAAGAGAGATTGTCTATGTAGGTACAGAAGTAGATAAAAGAACAATGACAGAAAGTGCCTAAACAATAACAGTGTTAGTTTGACCATAAGCAGTAGGTGAAGGCTACTTAAGCTGGCCATAGCCCAAAGTTATGTTTTGGTGATACCATTCTTGCTTGTAAATGTACACAGTTGAATTATAGCCCCCCACCCCCCTTACACACATTATGGTACTATTATTATTATCGTAGTAGTTTAAAGAGTATCATAAGTCTGCTACGCACACTCTGTCTCATAATAGTATAGTCCTCTGAATTACCAACTAGGCATCTTAAAGCTGACAGATACATTAATAAGAACTGTGCATATTCAACTTGCATCATATAATACTTACCTTTATATATTTCATATATTCCACCACCAATGATGAGGAGGCAGGCAAAAACTTTGCATACTCCAAACACGTTTTGAACCTTTACAAATAACTTCACACTTGTCATGTTTATGTAGGTCATGATAACTGAAACAACAATGGCAAATGCATAATACTTAGATGATTGATTTGTTAATCTATACTTAAACAATACTCCAGTACTTCATTGTGTATGTGGGAGTAGTTAGTCACTGCCAACATCTTATTATCAAAAATATTTATTACACGATAGATTTAGTCATTCTAATGTTATATAAGAAAAAATGATTTTTATTTTTGGATGATAATAATAAACCGATTTTAAAGATTCTTTTTTTTTTTTTTTGATTTACGTCGGTAACAAAATGCATTTACGCACTGTCTCTCGGCCAAAGGGGGACCGAGAGAGGTGTGTGGGACTCACCACTGGCAGACACGACCGCCAGCAGTAATACCCACTAAAAATCTTCCGACGACGCTCGCCGCTTGTTGAGAAAGAGGCGGGGCGCCAGTACCTGGGTTGCAGCTCTGACACCCCGCCCGCGGCCAACGTCCCCCGGACCAAAACCGGGAGGACCTCCTCAGAGAGACGCAGTGGACGCGCCCCTCTTACCTCCCTGTGCGACCACAGCGTGTGTGGCCGACTTCTCGGAGGGTCCATGGTTAGACAGCAGGAGCCCCCTGCCCCCGCTGCCTAAGACCCTCCCGGCGCTGCTTGACGGGCCCTCCTGGCCCGCCCGCCGCGCCCTCCACAGGTCCCTCTTAGTTTCCCCCCCGGTAGTCAGTACTAAGGGCACCCAGAGTCGCCAATCTCTGGGTGTTACCTTTTCCCTAGCGCCTCCTGCGCCCTACCGGGAGGTACTCAGCCCCCCCACCACGACAAGGTGGAGACCAGTCGGGGGGGATTTTAAAGATTCTATGTTATCCCCACATAACATACGCTATCCCTGCGATTTATTATTTGCACCTCTAAAAAACATGCTGGCATGTATGAGAAGGTTAATGAGTGTAAATGAAGCTTTTTACACTTTTGTGTGCCAAGGTCGTAGCAAGAGGAAGGATGTGATCTCTGCCTACCCCTACAGGACGGAGGAGTGACATTATGTAACTATGTATATAAAAAAAACATTTTATATCTAAATTGTAAGGATATTATTATCTTTTTTGTTTTAGGAACATAAGAAGTACTTTAAGGTATATTTTTAAACTATTGTAGTGATTAATAATTTAAAACAAATTATGACTAAAGGATTTTATTATTGTAAATTATCTAGTTCATGTGAAGTATACAAATATATTGGTCATATTCATTTTTCATCAGTTCTTATTTCATGTGCTAATTTAACTTGTGTATAATCATAAGGGTTTGTCTTCACAATATTGATGTCTTTCAGTAATTCAACAAGTTGGTAATTCTCAGGTACTATTGAAATGTATCCACTGGATTCTTCATTAAGCTTTTCCTTCATAAGATCCTTAAACAAAAAAAAAATTAAACACTAAATTATAAAAAAAAACAAAATTTTGTAAATGTTATATGTATATGAAAAGATGTCTTGACACATGTATTAAAGCATGCAAGTGTTTAAAATACCAATTTATAAAATTAAATATATTTCACCAATGACAAATGTATTTAATTTAGTGTATCAAATTATTATGCTTTTCTAATTAATTATTTGGGTACAACAAATAATTATTTTATATGTTTTCCAGACATAAGGATTATTTTTATAGACGTTAGAACTGTGACCAGCAAAAAGAAATGAAATTACTGCAATTTGTGGTGAATTCCATAAAAGTGGGACTCAGTAAACTTTAAGCATGCAAAGCACATCAATGTAAATCATTCTTACCCCTAAAATTTGGGTGATCATTTCTGCATTACCAGGGAACAAGGATTGTATGAGACCATGCAGCTCATTCTTCATTGTGTGGAATCTTTCTTTAGCCTTCTGCAAGTGTTCTGGTCTTGTCTCCAGCTTTTGTATTCTTGGACGGGACTTGGCTTCTTTTGATGTTTGTATTAAACGGGTTAATCTGCCAAGTATTATATATGTATTAATTATTATAAGCCTTTAAACTAGAACTTTTAGAAAAATACAGGTTAATAATTTAATGCAAAAATTACATACAATCACGCCTTTTTCCCGAAGGGTCAGGCAGAGGCGTATTAAACGCCCACACTTCGCCAGTTATATAGTTGGTCCCATATAATAGATGGTGAGCGTATTGCCGCTTACCGGGCACTATGTTTGCCAGAGCCTCGTCCGTTGATGGGCAGGTGAGGTTGGCTTGGGATCCTAAGATCTCCATACGTGTAATGCAATCCATGCAATAATTAATCTTTATTATTATTGATCCATAAAAGAGTTTGGTCTTGAATGTTTGATTAATGAATGATTACATTGATACATAGAGCAAACAGGTATACTTGAACATGTACACTATAACTAACTAAAGCAATGACTGATAGAGCAAAGAAAATTCTTTAAGTAAACAACACTAATATAGAATATGTCAATGATTATAAATATATAGGCCTACTACTACAACAGAGAACATATCCAGTAAGGAAATCAAAGCATAGAAAAGACAATGTTCCTACAAAGTGATTCTCTCTTATAACTCACACAGCAACACAAGTCCTTTGTATACTACAAATCTTTTAGACTCTTGATACAGCAGGAGTGCAAGTCTCTTGCAAACATGTAATTACACCAATAATAATATTCTGCACAATTAATTCCATGAAATTGAGAGGCTTTTCATTATTTAATTAGGTCATGGAACTAAATAAAATATACAAGAAACATAAAGTATTGAAAACCAACAGAGCATCAACTTACAGACATGTTTTAAGAAGAACCCGTAAGTTTACAGTTGTTGTTACAAGAGATAAATATTATAATTTATGTTTTGTCCACCTTCTTCGTGTGATACAATTTTCATTACTTAAATAGACTCACCTATTGATTTCTTGACCCACGTCATGAATGGATCCTCTACTATATGCTATCAGTTCTTCTAATTCTACTGATTTCTGTTCAATTTCATATAAAAACTGATTGGTCAGATGATTATCACCTGTTACTAAAGAAGTAACTGAGTTGTCAATGTCCGTTCTTAGCCCTTCAATATAGCACAGAGATTTTTCAGCCACATTTTCAGAAGTCATGAAGTGAATGTCAGATATAGCATTTTCTATAACGTTACAAGTATTAATACAGCGTGATTGTACATTTTTTATTTCCCTTTTGATAGCATCTTTTGTTTCTGCATTATTTTCATATGGCATTGTAAATATACCCTGAAATTTAACTAAGTATTATGAGTAATGTAGTAAAGTTAACGTTCAATTATTAATTACATCAAGAAAAGTACAAATAATATACCTTTGAAAGGAGCGCAATTTCTCAATGACTATTTTCGCATTAATATACGGCAGTTTCCTATAATTAAAGGATTTCAAAGTATCACAAACATCAGCACAACACATCAACCATCAAGTTTGTATTTAAAATTTTTGACAAATGTCAATTTTGTCGTTAGCACGCTGTCATTTGATTTGAAATGGATTCAAATGTCAAATAAATATTTTTAAATAGGAACTAACGGCTACGGAACTTGTTGAATTAGCAAATCAACCACAACTTTCCCAAATTTATAAGAAATTATACATAATAGTATAGTTTCCGATTAGAATCACAATCTCGCATTCGAAAGTTGCCGGACGCCAATTTCGTACACTTAAAGTTATCACTGTATCTTTTGAATTCTGTGGCCTTTCAGATATAGATATCACAATTTGTATTGAAATCAAGCGTGCCGACTTTATAACATCAACCATTTTTTCTAATATACATCGAGAATCTACATTCTCCGATTGCATGGCGAATCGTCGGGGACAGTCGCTTGCCACGACCGACTGATTCCCAGATACCCTCGCCGGCGAGTAGATTATGCCGGGCTAAACTCCATGTGTGTGAATGATGAACGATACCGCCCATCCGGAATGGGTTTGGGCACAGATAATATAATACTATAGCGTTTGGGGACGGCGAGACAGAAGGCCTAGATTAAATACTAAAAGTAATAAAATTTGAAGAGCGACATATTATGTTTAATATTAACTGTATTTTGTTTGTACGTAAAAATATAAATAATTATTGTAAATGCTGTGAACGTCACAGCTTTAACACAAGAAATAAAAATAAATTGTTAAATCCATTTCTAAGACTTTAAAAAGGGTAGTGTGGCGTGCCCCCCATCTCCCCTGACTGGGCTCCACATTGTCGTAGTGGGGGGGCAGAGTACCTCCCGGTAGGCGCAGGGGCGCTAAGGAAAAGGTAACACCCAGAGATTGGCGACTCTGGGTGCCCTTAGTACTGACTACCGGGGGGGAAACTAAGAGGGACCTGTGGAGGGCGCAGCGGGCGGGCCAGGAGGGACCGTCAAGCAGCGCCAGGAGGGTCTTAGGCAGCGGGGGCAGGGGGCCCCTGTTGTCTAACCATGGACCCTCTGAGAAGTCGGCCACACACGCTATGGTCGCACAAGAGGTAGGAGGGGCGCGTCCAATGCGTCTCTCTGAGGAGGTCCTCCCGATTTTGGTCCGGGGGACGTTGGCCGCAGGCGGGGTGTCAGAGCTGCAACCCAGGTACTGGCCCCCCGCCTCTTTCCCTACAAGCGGCGGGCGTCATCGGAACATTTTTAGTGCGTATTACTGCTGGCGGTCGTGTCTGCCGGTGGTGAGTCCCACCCACCTCTCTCGGTCCCCCTCTGGCCGGGAGACAGTGTGTAAATGCATTTAGTTACCGACGTAAATCAAAAAAAAAAAAGTGTGGCGTGGCCGCGACTGGATCGTCAAACACCTACTGTGTCGGCACTGCCGATATTTAGTGACGGGAAATCCATAGACACTGATGCCGCTGACGATAAATGTGTTCATAATAATATGTGAAATCGCTTATGTTACATTATTTAGATAACAACAACGCGCAACAGACGCGCGCCGACTGTAAGTAGGAGCGGCCAACCTCGACGATTGGTCGGGGCTCGTATATGCAAAGTGCATGTATTTGCCTTTCATATTTATTGTATATTTATTTCTGTGGTTAGCCTACTCATGTCTTCCCTAAAATATCAGTGTAATGTTTCCTGACTCGTATTAAATAATTTTTTAATATATTTTAATTATTATACATATAAATAAAATTATAATACGCTGTATATATTTGAAGATATCGGGCTATAGCTTCTATTTCTCAGTTTCTAATGTTCAGTTCAGTTTCTAATGTACCTATAACTTAGGTCCTTATACTTTATACATAACATATAATATAGTGCTCCTATCAAGATCTGAGTAGCCCAAGCCAACCTTACCTTTTTTTTTTTTTTTTGTTTTACGTCGGTAACAAAATGCATTTACGCACTGCCTTCCGGCCAAAGGGGGACCGAAAGGGGGTGTGGGACTCACCACCGGCAGACACGACCGCCGGCAGCAATACCCACTAAAAATCTTCCGACGACGCCCGCCGCTTGTTGAGAAAGAGGCGGGGGCCAGTACCTGGGTTGCAGCTTCTGACACCCCGCCTGCGGCCAACGTCCCCCGGACCAAGACCGGGAGGACCTCCTCAGAGAGGCGCAGTGGACGCGCCCTTCCTACCTCCCCCTGCGACCATAGCGTGTGTGGCCGACTTCCCGGAGGGTCCATGGTTAGACAGCAGGGGCCCCCTGCCCCCGCTGCCTAGACCCTCCTGGCACTGCTGAGCGGGCCCTCCTGGCCTACCCGCAGCGCCCTCCATAGGTCCCTCTTACTTTCCCCCCCGGTAGTCAGTACTAAGGGCACCCAGAGTCGTCGGTCTCTGGGTGTTACCTTTTCCCTAGCGCCTCCTGCGCCCTACCGGGAGGTACTCAGCCCCCCCACCACGACAAGGTGGAGACCAGTCGGGGGGAAGCCAACCTTACCTGCAAGTGTTGATCAACGGACGAGGCTCTAGCGAACATATGAATTCCCGGTAAGCGGCAATAGGCTCGCTGCCTATTACGTGGGACCGACAATATAAAGGGCGAAATGTTGTCGAAGGTTTTTTAAAAATAATGATTTATACATCCATGCGCTGTGCTGCTTGACAATATCAAACTTAAGAATGGCCTGTCGCTCTTGACACTAGTTATGTGGAATGATGGAATCTGTCTGTATTTCAATTAGAGTGGTCATATTACTGTCTTTTCAACACATAAGTAACTACTCGTAGTAAAAACCGCCGACTATAATAAAATCGATGCGCACTCTTAACGCTAATTACATATAGGTACTATGATGCAATTATCAAGTTAGGGTTTCTATTAACGAGGAGAGTTATGGGGGCTGAACGATACCTGTCTGAGTATGTTCAATGTTTTTGGTGCAAATTATAAAAAGTTAATATTTTTCTTTCAAGAAATTTTGATGAAACTGAACACATATATTGTTTTTTACTAAAATATAAACTATTACTTACACAGCGCTAGCAATGATGTAAGCTTGATGGCCAGTTTCGTATCGTCTTCAGCTGCATCAGATGTGAACGGCTGTATTGCGTATTGCGCGAAAGTCATAACTATGATTGCTACTTCAGCGGGTCTTAGAATCATGACGTAAATCCAAGCACATATAAACGAAGGTAACGGTCCCCAATATTTATGAAGGCCCCCAAACGCTTCTTGAAAATATGCATATTCGGCTCCTGATTTTCCTACGACTGTTCCCAATTCAGCAAATGATAGGGCACCTAGACAGTGAAGCAATAATAATAAAGTGGTTAAAAATATATTAAAATGAAGTGATGTTTATCACAGAATGAAAAATATTTTAAGAATTTCCACTTCGAATGTCACCTAGTTAAAAAGCCTTACCTACACCCACCTAATAGCGATATGATTCCTGATATAGTCCAAATTATTAGACATAAACCTACGGATCCGGAATGTTCTAATGCTGATGCTGGTGACACGAAAATACCGGATCCTATCATAACTCCTAGTATCAAATTTACAGCAGAAAACAGTCCCAATTCTCTTTTTAGTTTGACCGCACTTCCTTGCATAGCTCCTAGTTCTTTATCTTCTAGGCTTTCTTTTTCGGTTGCCATTTTCTACTATGGATTCTGAAACAAAATAATATCACAACATGTTACAATATTTCATCACCATTAAAGTATGTACGACTACCTGCTTGACTAGACAACAATTAAAACAGAAACACCATAATTAATTCTGTATAATATTGATAGCCTCATCATCATCATCATCATCATTTCAGCCCATTAACGTCCCACTACTGAGCACGAGCCTCCTCTCACATATCAAGGTGTGAGGGTACTGGGTCATACTCCACCACGCTGACCCAGTGCGGATTGGCGGAGGCAGGTGTATGGCGTCCTGCTGCCTGCTGCCATTGATAGCCTGATTTCAATTATTTTTACGTGCATAATTTGGGTAAGTACGTAAAACGTAACATAGGTAAGCAAAAATGATTTCCTCTTCGACTATTACTACTTATCTCAAAATTCTATACATCTTAGTAATCTTATCTCCTATCTTATTTAATTCCCACTTAGCCATAATGAAGCAGCCAACGTAGGACGTAAACTGATTTACCTACTATAGTGTGCATGGAATTGGTATAACTCTTTATTTGTTAAAACGTAACTAAATGACACATAGTGGCAATATTGTATTAAATGTCATGGCACAAACTCTGATCAAGTAATCTGATGGTACAAATAAAAATAACATATTGTCAGTTTTTCACAATGTTACACTTGTGTATAAATAAAGGTATCTACCTAATGTCAATAAAGTTATCAAATAGCTTAAATTTAATTATAATGGCCTCTTGTATTTATCGTTGTAACGTGTCTATAAAAAGGAAGTAGGTAATTGGTGTAAGCAAATAAATTCTAAGTTTAATTATGACCGGAATTACAGACTTCTTATTCCTCCGAGAATTTGCATTATAATTTGAGTGAGTAGATAAGTAATTTAATTTAACCTAGGTATACAAATTTAAACTCCCAAGTTTGTATATGCATATGTATAACTTATAAGAAAACAATTTCAGCTGGAAAGAAGTATCGATACTCATAAGTTCAACAATGGTGCAGGAATGCAAAAAGTACCCACTTACACATTCGTCTTGTAATACTGGTTGCACGAAAACCAGCGCATGCAACATAATCAAGTTAACGGTGAATGAACTCGAATGGGATTTTAAAGTCCCCGTGTGAATGTAAATGTAGGAACCGAATATAAGGATGTCGGGGGTCACAAGATGACTCCAATTTTATTGCCGAATAATAGGATAAGCTACGCAGGCCACTTGTGCCAATCAAGGAACACAGACCACAGACAGGGATAATGGACGTTTAGCTTTTAACTCATTTTCAGAAGTCTTTATTACTGTGACCCCATAAATTATGCATATCGATATATTTTACGAAAAGTAGAACATATTTTATGAAATTTTTTTTCGATGTATTTTCTATTAAACAAAAAAGTTAAGTCAAGTAAGTTAAGTATAAACGCATAAATAGAAAATAACAACATCCAATAAGGCAAAGGGTAACGTATACCTAATCGTCATCAATTTATTATGAACACACCTGTACAGTACAACTGTAGTAAAGAACTAACGATTTTGAAATCCAGTTTTTCATTCCAACAATAATAGTTTTGTCATATAATAATGGTGTAGTGTAGATCAGGGGTGTCCCAACTAGATAGGACCTAGAACCAATAAAAATGACTAAATACGTTTGTGGGCCGCAAAATATGTATAAAAATAAAATACTGGTAATAATAATATTTTTATTTTAATATCTACTGCTTCATTAATTTGTCTTTTACAATTCTGTCAACATCAACCTCAATATTAGTAGTAGCTAGCGCTACACTGTAGATACATTGTAGTAACGGACGACATACCGCGGGCGGTGACGGCTTATAAGATTTCAATTACAAAGGCTACAAAGCCTCGTGGTTGCCGGAATAACACATAAAATTATTCTGTTTTATTTTTTAAATATCTATTTTGTATTCTATGTAAAAGGGTCTATGTCTCCCAAGACCTAAGGGGCCCAAGCCAACCTCACCTGCAAGTTGTGCACCTGCCGATCAACGGACGAGTCTCTGGCGAACATGTCAGTTTCCAGTAAGAGGCTACAGGATCGCAACCTATTACGTGGGATCAAAATATAATAAGCGAAATGTGGGCGTACATTATATGCATTCGCTTTCTCTTTTGGAGAAACAGGCATGTATAAAAAACCTAATGGCTAACTTGGCGTCTGCAATAGTGATCACTATAAGAGCAAAATAATAATCGTCAATTAATCTTAAGCATCACCGACTTCCCGCTGCCCGTCTTGACCAGATCATTGAACAGTCGGGACATATACTTTTTTTTGAATAATATTAATAGCACTACATTACTGATCTAACGAGCTAAGCGTAAGTGAGCTCAAATGTAATTTTAAAACTATTTATGAAATCCAAATCTAAATGGATTTGGTAGGTCATAAAATATAACTTGAGCTAAGTTTAAATTACACGAATATAAAATGTCATGTTATACATGAAAAAATACGAATTCCATCACAACAACAATACCATATTCCAATAATTTACTCAAGGCAAACTTAGCACACATCTAAGTGATAGATCACGATGTATCTCAGATCCTCATCAAGTAATGTTCATTTATTTGTAAAATAAAAATAAAATGAGACTTTAAGGAAAATTTGCAGAGGGAATATTTATAAAAAACGATATCCACGTCTTAAATGCACATAAAAGTAATGCGGTAAGCGTCATTCATTACTTTTATGTGCATTTAAGGCGTGGATAGACGCCAAAGACCTTGCGCCTACTATCGAAAGGGGCTATCGACTTTTGTGCATCGATTTAGTGAAACAATCATGAATAAAGTAGAGATAATAGAAAAATAAGCGATATAATAAAGAACAAGGAGTTAGATCTACTAAAAGCTTGTGAACAATGAAAAAAAATACGATTGATACTTTAGGAGTGAATTGGTTGTAGTTGAGAATGCCAGAGGCAACTTTGAGTATAAATATTTCTGCCAAATTAAACTGTTTATCCTGTGTTTGTCGTCATGTGATTAGACATCATTTACATTACAATTATAATAAATATGTGTTTACCCCTAAATAAAAAGCTCTCATTTAAACATTATACACATTATATTTTATTTGTATATTTTTCTTAATATAACATTTATAACCTATATCTAGAAAACGGAAAGAAACAACTTGGTGACATGACACTAAAATAGATGTGGTAGGTTAACTATTTCTACATCCTTTCCCAGTCAGGTCTATCTGCTGGTAAAAGTATACTTAGGAGGTACATATATACTGAGTTTGAGTTTTCTGAAAAACTTTTTGATTTTTTCTTGTCAGAAAAGCCTTATTCGATACATTTTCGCGCTTATTACGATGATTTCAAATAAATACATGAAGGCAGCTTTTTTTCAAGTGATATAAAGCTTTTAAACTAACTACTGATTAAAAAAATTAATTGATTTAAAATACGAGGAGGTTATATAAATACAAATATCTTCTGAAGTAAGGCTTAATAAAATGTACATTATGTGAAAATTATATGTTGTGCGTTATCTTCGAGATATACCTACCTACTTATTTAGCAGTCCACCGACTATCATAATTAATTAATCCGATCATCATTAAATGTATGCGTTTTTCAATAAAGTTAAAAAAGTGACCCAATGAACCTCTCGTAAGCTGCGCTTGTGTCACGAGTGTGTTGATGCCTTTTTTTTACTGTGACATGTTATAATGACCACATCCTGAATCACAATCACCAGTCGATGCAGACTAAAAAAATGAGAGAACTTCACACCGTAGGTACATATGGTACGAATTCCCAGCCTTAGTTTGTTTAATCCATCAAACTACATTTGGTTTCAGTTTTTATTTAAATAACTCAGAATATCTTATTTTACCCCAATAACGTCGAAATTTACACGACGCCTGCAAAATTCATTAGACTCTGGCAGTTTGACGTACGATATCTACTTTAATACATGTAACCGAAGTGTAGTACAATTACAGACGAATAATGCAAAAGCTGTAAACTTCACGCGTGTGTCCTGCAACATTTGCATATTTATATGCATCGTAAACAAAATAACATAGCCATGAACTCTGCTCACGCAAAGCTTTATTTATAATCTTGTCTTGTATTGCATTCCAACTTGTCAAGACACTCTTGTGCAATATGTATGTATGTACTTAAGTTTCTTAATATTTAATGTTTTAAACAATCATAGATGCACAAAATACGATGATGCTCCTTGGCCAAGTACACCGAGCAATTATACCAGACGACCGATATGACGTGATAGTTGGTAAATGGCAGTCCGCTCCACGCAGGTCGTGAGTTCGATTCCTACAAATACAACTATTTCCGTATAATTTGTCTTGATGTTGGTGTTTTCTATAAGTATAATTCGAAAGTGTTTTGTATTTTTATCACTTGTCTGGTACCTATAGTACAACCTCCGATAATACTAGATGTCCGATAATATAAGTTTTTAAAGTATTGAAAACAAATGCAATCCACTTTATGAATGGATGAACGAATGAACTTTATAATTATGATGGAATAAATTATTATTTTTAGTTAACATTGTTATCTACGTTCTTACTATGTACATATAAAAAATTTCATGTATTTAGAAAGTCACTCACCACGTCCAACGGACGGTTACATCACAGGGCACATTTTATCAATGATAGCACTATCCGTAATTACCCTTTGACCTTCTGTTACCACTTAGAATTTGATTAAAGCTGGACCATTGTTGGTTACTCACGTTGATTGAACTTCAGTCTGGGCAGTATTCAACTTATTTTATCTTATAACTAAAACTATCTCAATCTACCTATTTCTGGATAAGTGTGGTTGGTTTTGCCAACGTGGGATCTGACATCCTATATGAACTATAACTATAATTCACCTAAAATAATAGTTTTTATAGTTCCCGGGAAGTTGATCCTTGCCATTATGGAAATAAACAGTATTTTCGTTCATGTTTAAACGTTTAAGTTCTTCAGTATTCTAGTAGGTATTAGTTATTTTAGTTGGACAGACAGATAGAAAATCTTTAATGTCATACATGCGAAATAATAACTCGGTCTATTTGTCAATATCCTTACATTGTGCTTGGTGAGTTTTGGTTTAGATACGTAAATTAATATATACTGTTTTTTTTTCTTTTACATAATAGCTTCGTGCGTTTAGCACATTTAGCCAGTGTCAAGAGAGAGAAACACATACATCGTAGTAAATGAGAATAACTGATGACAAATGACAAGTGATGACAAAATGGTAAATGAGATACCAACTCAAATGGCTAAATGTACTAAACGCACGAAGCCATAATTTAAAAGAAGAAAAAGGTGCAGTCAAAGTCATGCTCTAGGAAAGTAGTGGAGACTTTACTGGATTCATCATACGAGTCTGGCTGAATTGTCGTCAATACCCTTGATGACATAGTGCAATTAATTTAAAAAAGAAGAAGAAGACTTTACAAGATGGTTCTAGGGAGTCTTGGAGTCGACACGGTAAAAATCACAATTTACTGCAAATACTGCAATATGAGACACTTATAAATGTTGCCGAAGAAGTTATACTTATATTTTAATTTACTAAAAATTTATTAAAATTTACGAAGCAAATCCAGAAAGATGTTCACTTAAAAACTAAGTATGAGACGTTGCAATAGTTATTGATTTTTGTTTTAAACTCATAACACACAACGTCTTGTTACAGACTTTGACTTACTTTACCAACACATACTTATTTGTTTTTTGGTTTTAGTGACAAATATAAAGAAACTTTCTTCCTATACATATTAGAAAATATAACGTATCCCTTATTTATTTCTCAATCTAAAAAAATACGGAAGTACTAAATTTAGAAAATATTTGCAATCACTAATTTTATTCAGTTATAAATGTCGGATGTGGCACATATTGGATGTAATGTACTTACTAAAAAAAGAAGTAAAGTAACAGTAAAATATTTCAGTGTCAAATACTTAGCATTTTATATAATAAATATGGCAAATCCATTAAATTTATAAACAAAAAACGATATGATACATAATACTCGTTCCAAAATTTTAATCTGAGCTCTTTAAATGTAATTTTTATTTAACTTAAGAAGTTAAATGCTCTTCTGTAAAGTTGCAGATTTGTAGATGCTACATTGATACTAAGGCGATTTTAAATATTATGTACTTGTACCTCCTTTCATTGCGTTTAAGTCTTTTTTATCATAATTAAAAAACTTTACACGAATCTCGGATTCATATCCTCGCATTATCCCTTAACTTAATCCGAGGGCCCAGGGTCTGCTCACTGGTCTAACTAGATTTGGCAGAATTTTAGTTATAACATGGATCATCTGCCGTCTGTCTTCCGCAGCAATAATTCTATGCTTAAACCAGCTGTCAGGATGATAGAAGGCACGGCCTTCCTAATAACGATTGTCATAGATTCATGACAGCCGGGACCAACGGCTTAACGTGCTTTCTGAGACACGGAGCAAGCGATAATACCCGCACGTAACTTCGAAAAGTCATAGGCGCGACCAGGGTTTTAACTCGAGACTCTCTGAATATGAAGTCGATTGGTCTAGCCACTGGTCTGTTCCTAGTTCTAATGCTGCTTTTAAATGAATGTTGGTTTGAACCATATTGTTTAGAATTATTTGTTTAAAATTGATTTTCAATAGTAAATTAGTGGTATTTGGGAGAATTGATTTGTGTTTGGTTAGCCTTAACGTCTCATTCATAAAATTTTACTTATGGAAAATGTACCTATTCAACCAAATTAAGGAGAAAATACCATGTGGACCACATGCCTTATTATTTAACATTAATTACTATTATAACCCTTTTTATGGTTCGTGAGTTCGTCAGTAATGGGACATTACTTGACTAAAGAAAATAATGATGATTTTCAGGTTTTTACGGATTGGGTATTAGGGATGATTAGATATGGTACTATCAGAGTAGTACTACTACTATTCTACTTAGCCGGTTTACGCATGTAATCAATAAATAAAAATTGCACTCATCGGAAGTTAGTTGTCAAGTTTATCTTTTGGTTAGTTGTGGTTACGTTTATGAAATTAAATTAATATCTATATGTTAGTAGACCGAGCAAATTATGTTTTAACATAATAAGTAATACACAATAAACTTTTAACAGACACATAACACAAAGCATAAGGTCTACGATTCCGCGTTTGTAAAGTGCAGTGCACTTGCAACGAAGAAAATAACACGAGGCATATACCTAATTTAACACCTCAAAGAAACAAACAAAACCTTACCTTATTATTATTTTTACTAAAGTGCGTTAACGTCCACTTTCAAATCCCAGTCTTTTTATTGCTTGCCAATCCGACGATAACTTTAATTATAACTTTACATAGCCTGTTCTTTTATTTATTTTGCTCGATGTACATTCGAAACGTAATTATTATTTAAATACGAGATACGCGTTTGAGCGCGGTCAGCGTGATAGCAGCACTGTGGACACGGGAGTATTGGTGACTTGGTGTAGAAATGTAGTACTGTCTGTCAAGTTAATATAAATAAGGCGAAAATGAAGGCATGTTGATTGCACGATAAGATTATAAAACTCTACCAATTAAGTGTATTACGATTAGGCACTTACTACTCGGACAAAGACCTTTATCTGTTGCTACCTAATGGCTTATTTATTTTTATCAAATCAAATTATCTAATTAATGATTATAGAACAATAAGTAAAGTTAATTACCTACATATTATTAAACTACTATTTCTTTCATCAATTACATTTGTTTGATTACTGTATAGATAAGTATATATTTTATTTATTTAAAAGCTACATTATAATTAATAATTTATCACTATTGTAAACGTAGCTCTTAAGTCAAGTTTTGTGGAAGAAAATAAATTTGTTATTATTATTATGTACTTATATGTTTTCTCGTTGTTCCGATGACGTCAAAATAACTCTATTTAGAGCATTTTGTACGTCGTTTTATACCTGCAGCCTGTAGATTGCCTGATACCCAGAAACAATTTAATGCCCTTCGTGTACGATACTAATAGTGCGTTCAGGATGCTGGTGGGGCTGCCTTGGCTTTGCAGCGCTTCGGGGATGTTTGCTGAGTGGCAAAGACATTTAACTATTACTATAGACAGGACATTGAGATCAAAACTGTAATCCACAACTTATTACCAAGTGGTAACAAGTCGCTCAGTATGATTTTATGCGCCCTCTAGTGTAGTCGTGTTTGTGCGGGAACAGATTTGACAAATTTTATAGAAAATATGCCAAATTGCGTACTGCGATATTGCAAATCCCGTTATGGTAAAAAGGCTGAACGTGATTACAGTTTATTTTCGTAAGTATTTTTTATATTTACTCAATAATCAGACTATATAATAATTTTCAATAAATTGTTCTAGAACATTACTTATGCCCTTTGCCGACCTCTAGCGGTGAGAAGCAAAAGCACTACTTTTAGGATCTCGCCATTGTTGTCGATGCGGAAGTAGATGATTTAGTGATGTTCAAGTGATGTCGTTTTATTTAATGATTAATGTAATAAATAATATTTTTAAATTGTAAGTATAAGTTTGATATAAGTAGGAATATTCTGATTCAATAATAATTGCGTTGGGGGACTGTTATACACTATAATAGTAAAACTATCAAATCAATGTTTATGGCACTCCATAACGTTTCACAGAAGGTTATTTTTTATTTATTTATATTTTTACATAATTTTTTTAAAATTGTCATATCACATATTTAAATAAATTTATTATAACTTTAACTTATACTTATTTTTTTATTGTCTTGTCATTGATATAGTCTTTTATGTCGTAGTAGGCCTTATTTACTAATATTTCTTTGATTATGTTCACAAATGTAGCGTTACAGGTTTCTGTTTTATTAATTCAGGGAGTTTATTATACATTTTTATTGACATAACATATTATTATGGACTATTGGAGTGTAGAGTCATGTTAGAAGTATTAATCTGTTTTTGTGTCTTAGTAGTTTATTTATTGGTTTTTCTCCACGTTTTGTAAAAGGAGGTGATGTTATTTATTACAAATTTACATATTTCTAAAATATAAATGCCTGGTAGAGTTAGTATGTTAAGTTTTATAAAGTAGGGCTTGCAAGTGTCAGTCTGTTCAATGTTTGCCAAAGTTCAAATTATTTCATTTGAAGAATAAAAAGAGAAGGTGTGTCAGTACTACTTCCTCACAAAATAATCCCGTAACTAAACCTTGCATATGCATAGGCATAGTATGTAGTTAAAGCTGTTTGCAAATCTGTTGTTCTTTAAATTTTTTGAAGGGCATAGGAGAATCTGGATATTTTTTTATCGAAGGTTTTTAATGTGGGTCTTCCAGTTTAAGTTACTATCTATAGTTATGCCTAATAGAGAGAATTCATTAGTATTTTCTATTGTGGAAGATAATTATTAAGGGTGACTGATAAGGATAAAATGAAATTAATTTAGTTTAGAACATCCCTATTGCAAAGCGACGCCTACCATGGAGTAGGTAAAACTTATTCTAATTGTTTTTAATATGCTGTTTTGCTTTTCAACGTTAGATAGCGCTACTTCCGCACCAGCTCAAATTTTTTGTATGGAAAAGTCTCTAATAGCCGCTCTATTACTATATTAAATCTCTTTGCTGAGTGGCGACTGCTTTTACACGACCTTACGGAAGCGGTGCGCATCTCTAGTGCGCAGGGTCTGGGACAGCCCCAAATGTTTACAGATAGGTTTAACTGTCAGTATATCAACCATGCTTCTACGGTTCATATACTGACTATTGAACAAATTGTTAAAATTAGAAAACGAACGACACGTGAGATCATTTTATGTAAAATTTATTGTAAAGGGTGTTTCAGTAAGGGTGCACTTTTTCATTTTAAAATAAAAACAAGTATTGTATGACAGATTTGTGATATTTTTATTGTAGGTATTGTAAAGAAGGCATGTTCTGATTAAGTATGGAATAAAGTATCCGTCAAATTACCCTCACGGCTCCGGTGACAGGTCTATAAATGTAGTAGTAGGGTTTCTTATTTAGTAGGAAATTTTCATAAAACCTACTATAATCTTAGACAAAGACAAAGACTTTTTATTTCACATGAAATATAGTACATGAGTGGTCTTAAAATTTAATACAGTCCGCATATATTACCCAGGGAGAATTTCTCCGAAATGGCTGACCTTATTTGGACGGGACTTGTATTAGGAGGACGTCGCTGACCTTGACGATTCAGAAGAATCACCGGACACAAGTTGACACTACCACCCCTGCCTCTTTCCCTCGGCGAGGGTGCCATCTACAATCACTTCTCGTCGCAATATAAGAATGCGCCAGCTAAACTAAATTATTGTTACTATAACGACATCTTGAGTCATATAACGGTTAACTACTATATAATTAATAGTCTGCTATTTGTGTAAACTTTTCTTCGGCTTCCCGCCTTCTAATATACGCCACATAGCCTTCCGCTTAGTGCGCGCCCTTCAGCTAAGGCTTCCCGCCTTCCAACATACGCCACCTAGCGTTCCGTTTAGTGCGTGGTCATCAACAAAGGCTTTCTGCCTTCCAACATGCGCCACCTAGCATTCCGCAGTGCGCGCCGCGTCGGCGCCTCCCCAGGTGCCGTTTGCCGTTCTCGTTGTGACCCCTTTCACATAATATATTTTTTTTATATAATGTTTAAAATGTTATTATAATTCCTTCGAATAATCTAAGAAAAATAATAATCGAAAGGAACTTCGTCGTGTCTAGGGACACCCACCTCTCATTTTTCTTTAAATTTATAGCCCGTGTTATGAATTCTGGATCTCGAATGCATTTTATACCGAATGCATAAATATGCATTCGACCCCTTGAGTACTCAGCGAAGATGTGGGACTATACTGAGATCCCACATGGTCTTCTTCTGGAATTCTTATTGAGAGAATTATAAAAGTGATGTTGCACTGTTTTGTTTGATTTACTGAATCTCATGTACGTTCACAACACAACAGTAACTTTATGCGTTTAGCGAATAGCAACCGTGACCCTTTTATAGGTTTACTTTCATAGTTTTATACAGAGTTGGAGTTGTCCAAATCGCATTATATTTTTTTACTAATTCTCATTTATTAAAGAATGAAGATTTAATGTCTTCCTGACCTTTTTTTAAAGAAACATTAAAGTCGAACTTATTTTTAAGTCAATAAAAAAATATTTTGTGATGATATCAGATAAGCCACGCTTGAATAATTTATTTGGTGCCCAAAAATTCCTACGTAAAAAATGGTTGCCTGTAAAGTCGTTTTTACGGGCGAAGATTTTACGTGACAACGTCTTTTTCTCGGTAGAATATTTATTGATATGAATATAATTAAATTGCACAATAGGAACAAGGAATTGAATGAAAATAAGAATTGCACAAATTTTAACTATAGAAATATATTTTGTTCAACCGATCATAGTTGAGTGGGAGAGAGACGCAAGGCATTCGCCGGGCCTCTCTCTCGTTCGGTGACTCATCGTAACGTTACCGAGCGTTACACTTTTTCATAAGTGACTCCCAGCCGCAACCTAATTTAAGACGTTGTCACGTCAAAAATATATATCAGTTATAATTCTACCAATTAGAAGAAAACGTATCGACGGGCAACCTTATGCCATAGCTGTTACAACAAAATTAAGATGGGGACTTCTTGGCGGGAAAATAAAGCATAATGTCTGCAGTTTTGTTTTATTTTCCAAAATTTCTGATATTTCTAACATTAATGTGTAATAACGGTGGATTATTAACCGTTAAGTGTTAGTGAATATACATGAGTGTTGGTAAATCAAACAAAGCAGTGCAACATCACTTTTCAAATTCTCCTCAAGGAGTCCATGTGAGATCTCAGTATAGTCCCACATCTTTACTGAGGACTCAAGGGGCTTTAGGGGAGGGTATCTCATTTACCATCTTTATCAACTCTCATTTTCTATGAATAAAATATTATTAATATATCACTTACTTCACACTGGCTAGATGTGCTAGACGCACGAAGCCATTACATAAAAGAAAAAAAAACTGTGAAGTTAAGTCTATTTTTATATTAATTTCAACTAGTTACTAGGATTAATATCGATGAAACAATGAAATAAAATTACATAAATTTTTCCACACATTACCTATTCTTTAAGTTGAATAGTAATGAAAGAGAGTTTTAGATACAAAAAATAGGTATTAATAAGATCTTAAGCTTATATACTTAGCATTTTACTAAGATAAAAATGTCATAATTTCTTTTCTATAAAAAGCTGGGTCCGTCGGCCATTTGTATTTGTTTTTTTATGGCTTGTCTGCATCGGAGATAATACACAAACAGTGAAAATATTACTAACATATTGGGGCAAGTTCTCTGATGAATAATTAAATTGTTATTTATTTTGCGTTTTGATCCATTCAGAAGTCAAATTACTACTTGCCAGTGGCAATATCGTCATTTTAATTTTTTATACTGGCGACTTTTCTTACACCGGCCTTTAAATTTTTTCGGAAAACCTTGATACAAGCATTTCCGAAGTTTTCGCGAAAAACTAATTAAATTGTGATATTTCTTCGTAAAAACTAGTTTATATCCTAAGAATAATTAAATGTAAGTTATTTTGTAGTTCTTGTGGTTTCTAATAGTAATAATATAAATGTAATACACTTACTTGACAGATCGATTTGCATTGTACAGTACAAAGTTACAGGTTATAAATACCATTATTTTTGATTTTTCACTATTTTTGTCCTATTAATTTAATTACAATGGAAAGTATGGACGTTGCTCAAGAAGGCGCATCCACTGCGACTACTCCGGTGGCTGAAAATGGTAAGTTGTGTAAACAAAGACATAATGCCGATAGAATTAATTTGCCAAAAACGTGTTTTTTATTAATAATATATAATGCGTTTGTGTTTACTTCTTCGCCAAAATAGGACCGGATAAAAATGTCGCTGCCGAAGAGATGACTTCAAGAGACTATTATTTCGACTCTTACGCCCATTTTGGTATACACGAGGAGATGCTTAAAGATGAAGTTCGCACACTCACTTACCGGAATGCTATGTACCACAACAAGCATCTGTTTAAAGGAAAGGTAATCACCTTGTAGAGGATTTTTTTGTTATAATGGTTTTGTTCTACCAACTGACCATATTTTTTACATCCTAATATCTTGAATTTTCTTTCTTGTCTAATTTCTAAATGAGGCACATATATTAGGCAGACTTTATGCGAAATGAGTTTTACAATAATTTTCAACGGAATTATTGCTTCCATCATTTATAAGGCACAATTATTTTTTAGACTGTCCTGGATATTGGTTGCGGTACTGGTATTTTATCTATGTTTGCTGCCAAGGCTGGTGCAGCAAAAGTGATAGCAGTAGAATGTTCCAACATAGTTGATTATGCCAGGAAGATCGTTGAAGCAAATCGACTCAGTGATGTCATTGAAATTGTTAAAGGAAAGGTAGATATTGAGAAAACAGTTACCTAATGTAACCAGAAAACAATATTATGTAACATTCTTATATTGTGATTTGATTTGTGTCTTGAATGAATTGGTCTAAATGATCCATCCAATACTTATCCATCCATTCAAATTATCAAATATTCTGCTATCTTTTATTAAGTTATAACTAATGTGAAAGTAAACTTTATTGTCTGTAATGAGGGTTTTATGTAAAAATAAAAATGCTATTTATTGTTCAATTCTTAGTAACATGTATATTTTATTTTTGAACTATATCTAGAAAACATTGCCAGTGGGACTGGTCTGCTCATGTAAACTATGTTTATTTGTAATTATGTTGTTATAGCTAAAAAAGAGCTATTGCCTTCTTTTCAAATCTTGTGACAGTAGATCACAAGTTTTTGTACACATATCAAAATGGTTTTTTTATGTACATTTTTCTTGTAACTGACTGGAAAAAAACTAACTTGACGATTTTATTGCATTTTTTTTTACAAATAGGCATGTTAGTAAGTTCACTTTCATAAAAGCATTATTAAGCCTAGCTTGAGCTCTTCACACCTAGACAGAGGAACATAATGCAGAGATCACAAGATTCAGTTTTTGAATGGACTGGTTGTGTGGTATTTGATATTCAGCATTTCCAATCTTAAAAAGTTGAGAGCATGTTAAGCTGTTGGCCTCCATGTTCACTACTTTTGATGGTTGTTAAGCCTAGATTATAAGGCTGGTATGGTTTGTCGTCTCATTCTAGCATAGGACTAAAAGATCTTATATTATGACCATGAAGTGTTCACTTATACTGCTTGATAAAATCATTGTTTACCTCTTATTCTAATGAGAATTTATTAATATGGATAATTGGACTTTATTTATTTTGATATATAATTATTGTTTGTTAGGTTGAGGAGGTCCAGCTGCCAGTGGACAAAGTAGATATAATAATCTCGGAGTGGATGGGCTACTGCCTGTTCTATGAGAGCATGCTGGACACCGTGCTGTATGCTCGAGACAAGTGGCTCAAACCTGATGGCATGCTTTTCCCTGACAGGTAAGAGTAATTCTTGTCAGTGTGTATTTTTATATAATGATTGAGTCTGTTAACATATATAACTGTTCCTATTATAATTTTTTATCACATCAAATCAATTTAAAAATTATTGTTTTGTTATTTTTATATGTACGGATTATAAATTAGTAATGTAAATTTATATTTTTAATTGTTAGCTTCCAAATTACATAGCTTTTGAGTTTTGACTGCAAAGAAGTATATGAGTTAATTACTGTCTTTTTTTAATCTTAAGGTAAATGATAATAGTTATAAATTTATTAATTCAAGTATCAATGACTCATAATGGTTAGTAACAAAGGAACTTAAGCTCTATGTTAGTATCCATACAATAAAATTAGAATTATAAGACTAGATTACGTTTAAAGTTACATACACACAATAAAACTAGAGAACACGTAAATTTGCGGCTAAATGGAATTGCGGCCATTGGCGCAAGAAGGGTCCCAGCATCGGCGATAGCACACAGGATAGAGTTGCGCGACCCCCACAGATGCTCCCGCTTATAGACGCAACGCTAACCACATTACAGCCTGGAAATCATCAGCTCGCATCTCTGCTAACATTGCGGATGTATTGCAATACCTAGGCCTAAAATATCCTGAGCGCATCGTATTGTTGACCCACAGACTGCACATGTAAAAGGACTAGTAGTATGCTTTAAACAGCGTAAAGTTAAAACTTGATCTGTAGTGTACACTGAAAATCTACGGGCAAATATATTACGTCAAACAACCAGCACCCACAATAAACAAAAAAAAAACACAACTGATCTTTTTAAAATTCTTCTGTATAGCATTGTATAAAAGCAGATCAGTAATCTATTAATGTTGCTTTTAACATAATATGGCTCTTTATTTTTAACCTGTTGGTTTAATAGCTAAGTAAAAAGAGCATATTCAGAATAAATGTAAGT
The DNA here is from genome assembly GCA_949126915.1 of Musotima nitidalis. Taxonomy (NCBI): domain Eukaryota; kingdom Metazoa; phylum Arthropoda; class Insecta; order Lepidoptera; family Crambidae; genus Musotima; species Musotima nitidalis. The sequence continues at coordinate 2,171,483 of OX421431.1, forward strand.
AGTACTACTTAAAACCTTTAAGGTTTAATTTTGTAGACGAAGTAATAATTTTAACAAAGTAAAAAATATTTGTAATGTAATACAATCAACTACTTTTTGAATCATAAACTCTTCTCCTTTGTGGGAGTTGCCATTAGCTTCATATATAAAGGTTTTATATGTTGTCATCAGATGCACATTGTTTATCTGTGGCATTGAAGACCGCCAGTACAAGGATGAGAAGATTAACTGGTGGGATGATGTGTATGGATTTGACATGTCTTCTATCAGGAAGGTTGCTATCTCTGAGCCACTGGTTGATGTGGTTGATGCCAAACAGGTACTTGCTTAGATACTTTTTTTAAACGTAAAATTATAGGCTCTCTTTTTAAAATGTCCTGAAATATATACACCAAACTCACTTTTGAACTAAACTTTTGTACATTAAAGTCTTATTTTACTAGTGAATTTATCAAGCAAAATGGTTACTTCCGCAGGTTGTCACTAACTCGTGTTTACTGAAGGAGATTGATTTGTACACTGTGAAGAAAGAAGATCTGAACTTCGAGTCTAAGTTCCATCTGCAGGTAAGGAAACAATCCTTTGAGGTGTTAATAACCTTTATCTATTTATTGCCATTGTAGCTTACAAAAAAAAATATTTTAATTATTTCGTGTGTGTGCTACTACTTTTTTCATTTTATTTATTACGTAAAACTAGACTGTAAATATTGTGTGATTGATGCAGGTTCGTCGCAACGACTTTGTGCAAGCTTTGGTGACATTCTTCAATGTAGAATTCACCAAGTCTCACAAGCGACTCGGGTTCAGCACTGCTCCTGAAGCACCATACACGCACTGGAAGCAGACAGTCTTCTACTTCGATGAGTATATGACGGTTAGTATTCAATTTTATTTTATCAAATGTATTCATAGTAACATTTTTTATAAAGTTAAAATGCATTTTAAAACTAAAAGTGATATTTTAAAGCTATATAAATAGTTGTCAAACTGAAAAAAATTATGTCGAAATGTAGGCTCTGTCTAAAGCCCAACTATTAACAGAATTCATCACAGTAATGCATTGACATAGTTATTTCGATAATAGTATACATCATTTTCGAAGCAATTCCTATTGTAAACTTCTGACGTTAGTTCCAGTTAGGCTCAAAAAAAAAAAACTACCAACAAAAACATGTGGATTTGGCATATAAAACATTCGGTGATTGCCCTTAAAACCATTTAAGCTTATCTTAAATACTGTTTTTCGCAGGTGAAAAAAGGCGAGGAAGTAACGGGAACCTTCTCCATGCGACAAAACGCGCGGAATAACCGGGATCTCGACTTCGAAGTTGAGATTGAGTTCAAAGGCGAGTTCTGTCACGTTAATGAGAAGAACCACTACAGGATGCGTTGAGTTCAGCTGATACACTTGGTACTTTAGTATTAACGCAGCAAATACCCAGTTTTATTATATGCGCTACACATAAGAATAGGGACTACAATAGGATAAGTATGGCTATTATGATTTGATTTAAACAATAAAAAAGATATTGCTTAGGCTTGGTGGTAGAGACGTTAACCAATACATAGCATTTTTTATTGCTTAAAATGCTGAACCATGTTTTTCATTAATTGTTACTATGATACTTTGGTAATGAAGTCTCTGATAGAAGTAATGAAGAATAAGGCTTTATTATCAAACTAATATAGTACTAGTTAGCGAAAGCGTGATAAAAGTGATAGTGAGTTGATTTTGAAACTGATTTCAAGCAATGAAAAATGCGTATTTTTTAACATAGAACCACTTTTCTTTTTGAACAGTTAAATTTTAAAATATAGTTAAAATGAAAGAGTGCCTTATGCACTAACGCATTGATAAAATTCAAGTTTCTCCGTAATGTTGATATGTTCATGGTCATGAAAAACTTATAGACATTTATCATGTGTCCTATTCTTATTTGAAACACATAATAATATGTTAATGTCGAGTATGAATCTAGATTTTTTTGACAAATTATTTTATCCTTCATTTAATTGTAGGTTCATCTATATGTCTTCACCTGATATAATTCAATTATATATTGAAAGGAGACTTAAGATTTTATGAAAGTTCTACAATTAAACTAGCATACTGTCTGATTTACTTATACTTGGTGACGTTTTACATTTTTCGACAGTAATGTTAATTCAGATATATACAAAAACTTTATAAACAAGTACATCATTTTTGTGCAAACAATCAGATATCTTAAAAATAATAGTGTTCATTTTACAAACTGAAGGCTGTTTTACCTAATAACGAATTTGTAATCGTATCAGGTATCTAAATATATCAGAAAGTGGTTGCTGTGTTATTATTAAATAAGCTTATAATTTGTACCTCACTTTTCAGTGTTTTGCAATAACTGTAACAATTGAAAACAGCGTAAATAAATACGAATAATGCATGTTTCATAAATAGACATAAGCAGTTTGCAAACAGATGTAAAATTGATATAATTTTACTTAATCGTGTAATGGGTTTTAATGTTCATCATTGCCAGATTTTCCCTAATGTATTTCTAGACAATAACAATGAAAAGTGAGTTCATAACATTAAATACCTTTTTAAGTATGTATGAGTAAGATTCTCAAGTTTGTATTATACCGCCTAATACTGTATTGAACCGTGTTTGTTAGGCGTCCGGGCTACATGTCCTGTTCTATAAATGTAGGTATTATGTATTACATGTAATACGATTTATATGTATTTGACACGGAATTATCTTTGTTTGTTTGATGTAAAGCATATTTTTCTACTAGAATTGGTTTTCCACTTGCGATTTTGTGTTTTACTTGCATGGGCATTAAGTCTTAATTTTGATTTGTACTGTGATATTTGGAACCAGTCGCCTAATTACCGATTTTGTGACTTATTTAGTTTAGGGTTTTTTATCTATCATACCTTTTATTGCGATACTTATCAGAGTCGAACGCGTTTACAAGTCAAATGAAACAGATTTAAGAATACTTTATATGAAATCCTATGAAACATCGCATACCTGCCGCTTCGAATCATTCGGATCATTTTATGTAAAGTATTTTAAAATTACTTTCGTTGGTCTTGTTCGTTTTGAAAAGTGTATAAAAACTACTACTATATTATTGAAATTCTTTATAAACGAATAAACTTAAGTTTGTATAAATATTAGTGATTTTTAAGTGGTCGTAATCTACGTTTGTAAACCGTTTCCCTTTATGTCATGGATATTTGTAAGGCAGAATGTGGTTATTAATTAAACAATAAATAGAAATGGATGACTCGAATTAGTTTATAAGTTCATTTTCAATTAAGTATCTTATAGTGCATGTAAAACACATTATCGCTTCTAAACGTTAAGTGGATCCTTCCTCGTGCTTTGTGTTGTTGGGGAGTTGAACTTACTCCCATATCCAAACGATTAGAAACTCAATGCCAATGACAACTAGTTGTATTATTCTGCGACAGTTACACTGTTTTTCTACTTTGTATTGAGATGTGTGTATGACGTTAGTACGATAAGTATTCGAGGTGCATAAATGAGTCGAGCAGAGTTATGTGTTTTCATTTTAAAATACCTACTTTAATTAGACAACACAAGTAGACAGCAATTCAGAGGGTCTCTGGTTCAAAACCTGTTCGCGCACTCCTGAGTTATTGAAGTTATGTGCGTAATTATCGCTTGCTCACCAACAGCAACCGGCATAATGATATATTAAAATACCTACTTCAGAATTAGGTTATTTTTTTATATTTGAAAGATCAGTAACAATTTACTGGAGTAGGACTAGCTTAAAGAGCAAAGTCCTAGACTCATTGTCTCAGAAATAAATGTGTGAGATAATGTGCTAGCTTGTCTCGGCGGCCATTAGTCCGTTACCATGTTATAGTATAGGCGGGCTATGGGCAGGTAAAAAAATAAAATACTTTTTCTTAAACTTGCAAATCAAATCAAATACTTTTAATTTCATAAACTATTACACAGTACTTGAAAACGTCAAAATTATAAAAAAGAACAAAAACAAATAAAATATAATTATACTAAAATCACGAAGCTTAGATTCACTTGCAACCAAACAATTTAAAAAAACTAAAAATATTTAAGTGTAAGTGAATCTAAGTGCCAGTTCCGAGCCACCGCTCTGTAAGAAGAACTGGCAAGAAACTCACAGGCTATGCTCTTTTAAATTATCGATTGGTTAGTTACAATCTTCATTTGTCTGTGACGCTATACAATGCAACATAATATAACTTTAACAATATTCATGTTTTAAGTAATTCATATTAGAATAGCCTTTATGAAACGGCAGTTTAATCCCAAGCATTTTTATCAGCCATATAGTCTTTGATAGAATAGTATCTCTTTAAAGACAGCTTGCGTTTTATTGTTAATTTAAATTTTTTTAGGCTTAATTGCTGTATATTGCTTGGGATTTTATTATAGAATAATAGATTTGTTAATTTTTTGGAGCCTAGTGGCAGGTACAACTAGTTTATGCTTATTCCTTGTGTTTAGGTTATGTTTATCGCTTTTCTTACTCAATTTATCAATATTTTTATGTACATATTAGGTCGGGGAAAAAGTCTTTTCGCATAACGTAGGTATAAACTTATTATAAAATTTTTTTGACTGTACTATTTGTGTCTGGCTGGTTTTGGTAACATTAAAAAGGTTCCATTATAAAGAAAAGAAAAAAATAAAAAAAAGTTGTTTCCCGCTATTTTTCATTTGTTTTTCTCTCCGTTAAAATGAGTGAATCTAATGAAGAAATTCGATACATTTTAAAATTTTATTATAAAAAAGGCAAAAATGCAACTCAAGCAGTGACAAAAATTTGTGATGTTTATGGACCTGATGCAGTGTCAGTAAGAGTAGCACAAATTTGGTTCAAACGTTTTCAGTCCGGAAATTTTGATGTTAAAGATGCACCTCGCTCTGTTCGCCCTGTTACGAATAAAATGGACGCCATTTTTGAAAGAGTGGAGCAAGATCGGCATTTTAGTAGTTACGATGTAGCTGAAGAACTGGGAATTGACCACAAAACAGTTTTGACCCATTTGAAGAAAGCTGGTTATACAAAAAAGCTCGATATTTGGGTGCCACACGAGCTCACTCAAAGAAACTTAATGAACCGTGTACTCATTTGCGATTCATTATTGAGACGTAATGAAACCGAGCCGTTTTTGAAGAGATTGATAACTGGCGATGAAAAGTGGATCACGTACGACAAGAACGTGCGAAAAAGGTCGTGGTCGAAAGTTGGCCAGGCTTCACAGACTGTGGCCAAACCTGGCCTAACACGAAATAAGGTGATGCTGTGTGTATGATGGGATTGGAAGGGCATTGTTTATTATGAGCTTTTACCGCCCGGCAAAACTATCGATTCTGATCTTTACTGCCAGCAACTGATAAGATTAAAGGAAGCAGTCGAGAGAAAACGGCCGGAATTGATCAACAGGAAGGGTGTGGTCTTTCATCACGATAACGCTAGACCACACACATCTTTAGCCACTCAGCAAAAATTAAGAGAGTTCGACTGGGAGGTCCTAGTGCATCCACCATATAGCCCTGACCTTGCGCCTTCAGATTTTCACCTGTTTCGGTCTCTGCAGAATTCTTTAGGTTCTGTAAGGTTGACCTCAAGAGAGGACTGCCAAAACTATTTGTCCCGTTTATTTGATCAGAAGTCCCAAAGTTTCTACAGTAACGGGATAATGTCTCTGCCCACAAAATGGCAGAAAGTTATTCAACAAAACGGTACATATATATTGTAAATAAATGTAAATAAACTTTGAAAAAAATGTCTTGACTTTTCATACAAAAATACGAAAAGACTTTTTCCCCAACCTATTATACTAGGTTTTCATAAACAAACTGACCCGCCACTGTCAAAATACCAATTTCTTTAAATTTATCCCTTAGTGAATGTCTACATAGTAGATTATAAATTACTCGTATGGCCCTCTTCTGCAGTACAAAAATATTTTGAATATCTGCGGCACAACCCCACAGAAGAATACCATACGACATAACACTATGAAAATAGCAATGATAAACAAGCCTAGCCTAGCTGTTTCAACGTCTGTTAATTGGCGAATTTTCTTTACCGCGTATGCTGCAGAGCTGAGTCTATTCGACAATTCACCAATATGTGGGCCCCACTGTAGCTTAGAATCTAATATAACACCCAAAAATTTGGTGGTATCCACAAGGGTCAACTGATCTTCCTTTATTTTAATAGTGGTGTTTACTTGTCTGACGTTAGGCGTCACGAATTTAATGCATTTCGTTTTAGCCCCATTTAATAATAAATTGTTAACGTCAAACCAGTGCACCACCTTTGAGATCGCATTGTTTACATCGTCTGGGTTCTGATATCGCTTTATTTTAAATAATAATGATGTATCATCAGCAAACAATATTATCTCGTGATTTTCCTTTACCAAATGTGGCAAATCATTAATATAAATTAAAAACAAAAACGGGCCGAGAATCAAGCCCTGCGGTACCCCCATTTTCACTACAGATCCCTGAGATCGCTTTCCATTAACTTCAACCCTCTGAATCCTATTACTTAAGTAAGAAGTAAGAAGATCCAATGCGGAGCCTCTTATTCCATAATCATCTTTTTTTTTTTTGCAGTGCTGAATTTAATTAAACAAAAACTTGTCCAGTATAATAATATGACGCTACTAAACCCCGTTTTATGCAGTTTGGCTTTAATATAAAAAAATTAAAATAACTAACTTTCTCTATTAAATATGTACCTTAAAAATAAAGTAACCTCTACTGTATCCAGACTACCTTGATTCCAAAAAATCTTAAGAACAGCCTACTTGACATAAAAAACCTAATCAGTATGTAAGATTGCTTTGACCGTACGCGCAGGCAGTTAAATATGTAAGATTGCTGTGGCAATACGCGCAGGCATAATTATATACTTTAAGTTCGAAATATCGAGATGTAATAATCCTAATCTATTCTTGAACTCGGCTTTACAAAAATCACACCTAAAAATAGGGTAATTTAGGCTTTCCTGAGAAGGCATGTGAAGCCTAACAAGAATGATGATGGCAACTATAATCAACTATGGTTTTGCCAACCATGCACTGAGTAACTATCAATTCCACCATTTTTTTTTAATGTGACACGTTATAATTACTACATTCTGCCTGATGATAAGCAGTCGATGCAGTCCAATAAAAGAAAATTAAAGCGCTTTATAACGTGAAATAAGCACGTCATAAAGCGCATCCACTCATGACGGCCTGCTAAAATGCCGTTTCACGCCCCGCTTAAAAGACCCGGGATCATAGAAAACAGGAAACACATGAGCCGGCAGCGAATTCCAGAGCTTAGTGGTCTTGCACAGAAACGACCTCCCAAATTTCTTGGTTCGAGTGCTGATATTCTGCACAGTATGAGGATGGTTTCGAAGACCAGCACGTGTTGTTCGGGAGAGGAAAGGAGAGGGCGGGATGAGATCGAAAAGCTCCTCAGAACACTCGCCGTAGTAGTTCCTATAAAAGACACTGAGGGATGCAATGTCTCTACGCAGCTGTAGATTCTCGAGTGAGGCTGTTACCTCAGCATCCCCTATAATGCGAACCGCTCGCCGTTGCAGTCTGTCAAGTGCGTCGAGGAGGTACTTAGCAGAACCGTCCCAAAGATGGGAACAATACTCTACACTCGATCGCACTTGACTCTTGTACAACAAACAGCGCTGCTCGGGAGTGAAAACCGCCTCACCTTATTGAGTATACCCAACTTACGGGAGGCAGTTAAAATAACACCCTCGATGTAGCATTTTGGGTTTAGGTCCTGGCCGATGTCCATGCCGAGAATGCTGAGATCCGCCGAAATTGGCAACGGAGCGTTCTGAAGAGAGGGAGGACTAAGAAAAGGAGTAACCTTCGACGAGAATGCACAAACCTGGGATTTGGTGGCATTAAACTCGACCAGGTTTTCAGATCCCCACTGAGTGACACGATCGAGAGTCCGGTTCACTTTGGCAACCAGGTCTTGCCTTTGCACCAGGATATCGGCTTGCTTTGCCGCAGGATGTCCCAAGTACCGCTCATGTACCGTACTGTCATCCGCATAACAATGAATATTGCCCAAGGACAACATGTCATTAATATGCAGAAGAAATAGGGTAGGCGAGAGTACCGATCCCTGCGGCACTGACTTTGTAGAACTCGGAGGAACTGCCCTCACACAAGACACGAATCCTCCGACCTTCTAGAAAGCCAGCCACCCAAGCGCACAAACGGGGCGGCATACCGAAGGCCGGCAACTTGGAAAGAAGGGAACGATGCCATACTCTATCGAAAGCTTTGACGACATCCAGGCTTACGGCCAAAGATTCGCCACGCTTGTCCATCGCTTCACCCCATGCGTGAGTAACGAACGCTAGAAGATCACCCGTTGATCGTTTCGGTCTAAACCCATACTGACGATCGTGAAGCAGAGAGTGATCTTCCAGGTAACGGATTAGCTGAGCATTTATCACTCGCTCAAACACCTTGCACAGCACAGAAGTGACAGCGATGGGTCGATAGTTGGCTGGATCCGAGCGATCCCCTTTTTTGGGGATGGGTTGTATGTTCGCCTCCTTCCAAGACACCGGCACAACACAAGTATCGTAAGACTCTCTAAACAATCGTGACAACACAGGAGACAACTCAGCCGCGCATTTGAGCAGCACAATTGCCGGAACACCGTCCGGCCCGCTAGCCTTTCGCACGTCGAGCGACCGCAGCACGGCACGTACATCACACTGCCTGATACGAATATCAGGCATGGTGGACCCACAATGTTCTAAATTAGGTGGGGCAGCACCACAATCGTCGACGCGCGAGTTAGCCGCGAAGATGCCAGCCAACAAGTTAGCCTTCTCTAGCGGCTGGTAAGCCAGCGATCCATCTGGATGTTTCAGCGGGGGCAGCGAGGGAGAGCAGAAGTTGGCCTGCACAGCCTTAGCCAGTCGCCAATAGCTCCGACTACCCGTAGGGTGCGAGATCAACTCCTTTTTTTTTTTTTTTTTGTTTTACGTCGGTAACAAAATGCATTTACGCACTGCCTTCCGGCTAAAGGGGGACCGAAAGGGGGTGTGGGACTCACCACCGGCAGACACGACCGCCGGCAGCAATACCCACTAAAAATCTTCCGACGACGCCCGCCGCTTGTTGAGAAAGAGGCGGGGGCCAGTACCTGGGTTGCAGCTTCTGACACCCCGCCTGCGGCCAACGTCCCCCTGACCAAAACCGGGAGGACCTCCTCAGAGAGGCGCAGTGGACGCGCCCCTACTACCTCCCCCTGCGACCATAGCGTGTGTGGCCGACTTCCCGGAGGGTCCATGTTAGACAGCAGGGGCCCCTGCCCCCGCTGCCTAGACCCTCCTGGCGCTGCTGAGCGGGCCCTCCTGGCCTACCCGCAGCGCCCTCCATAGGTCCCTCTTAGTTTCCCCCCCGGTAGTCAATACTAAGGGCACCCAGAGTCGTCGGTCTCTGGGTGTTACCTTTTCCCTAGCGCCTCCTGCGCCCTACCGGGAGGTACTCAGCCCCCCCACCACGACAAGGTGGAGACCAGTCGGGGGGGTGAGATCAACTCCTGCCCAACCCTCGCCACTCTTTGTGCATCTGCTCAAGCGAGAGCCCTCCTATTGGACTTAGAGGCCTTGTTGTAAGCCACCTTCAAGGAGCTGGTATTAGGGTCGTTTCAAGCACGATTCGTCGGTCCAAGCACGATCACAAGATCAAGATCTCGCCAGTGATGGCAGAGGCGCACTCCGACGGGTCCTTTCCAAGAAAGCAGCACTGGCCCCATGAGACGGATGCAAAGTAATCACGCATTCCGTCCCAATCAGCTGACGAGTAGTGCCACAGGCGACGCATGGTTTCCATCGTTCTCGGTGGTCCAATGCAACTCGGTGCTGTGGCAACAACCAAGCAGTGATCAGACGAGCCGAGAGGTGCAAGCACCGATACTCTGTAACCTGCTGGGCGACTCTTCAACAGTAAGTCCAACAAGGAAGGCGCGTGACCTGTGATGTCTGGTATCCTAGTAGGCTGGGCCACCAGTTGCGCTAAGTCTTGCGTCAGAGCAAAGGCATGAGCGACTCTACCTGCGTGATCAGTTTTAGAAGACCCCAACCATGCCTCATGATGGGCGTTGAAGTCCCCCAAAACCACCACCTCGTCGTTAGGGAATCGCTCCTGCGCGACATCGGTCACTCGGCTGAGGTGGTCAAAAATACTGCTAGTACTAGCATCTCCTGTGTGCGACCGGTATAGGCACGCATAGATACGGCAACGAGAGCCAAACTCTATGCGCACCCAAAGGACAGGAAAGGAAGGATCTTCCAAGCAGTGCAGACGGCGACAACAAATGTCAGCCCTCACGTACAAGCATACCCCAGCTTTCGCGAGGAAACGCTCCTCAAGCTGATAGCCAGGGTATTGCAAGTACGACGTGTCAGCAGGACGGCGAATTTGAGTCTCCGTCAGAAAAAAGCAATGCAGGCCGCGCCGTCTCAAGATGTTGATTCCATCAAGGAGTTGAGGTTAGAATGGAGTCCACGGATGTTAGTGAACTCCACCTCAAACAGCGAATTGGAGGTGGGACGGAATGCTGCTGTATTTCCTGCATTGTTTTTTGTCACTGCCATTGGAAAAGGGAAAGAAGGGGACGTGAAAGAGGAGCTGCTACTGATGCAAAGTAAAACGAACAAAGCGAAAGTCTTCCGCTTCAGCATTAGATGAGCGTTACGACCAAACCCGACACGCCGGACGGAAGGGCCCTCATACCCCCCCGGAAGTGGTCGCCGTGTCCCACCATTTCCGGTCACCAACCGGCACGACGATCCGATCCAAGATTATGCGCGACCTGGTGGGGCAGCCTTCCGAGGTGGTTAGCCCCGGTCGGGCCCCTGTACTATGCCGCGGGCGGCCAGCGGCACCACCGTTTCTACGGGTCTCCCTGGCCGGCGCGTCGAGTCTCGTCTCCCGCTCAATGCTTCCACGGCAGCACTCTCGGGTCCACTCCTTGCATCAATAGCCGCTCCCCTGGCTCCGGTAGTGCGGCGCTGTTCCCGGAACGCGACCTGCGACGAGCACAGATCACTTGGCGGGCGTACACAACCGCACGGTGGTCGATAACCGGGCGAGCAGAACTCTACCACCGATTGCTCAATTAGCACCACCCAGGAATCGCATGTAGGGTTTCGAAGGGTACACACCTACGGATGCGAGCAATTATGACCCCCAAAACCCTTCTTCGTGCGACAGAGTAATAAGGTTATTAGACATCAATAATAATAAAATATATTTCAATTCGGCGTAAGCAGGGATCGGCTTTTTTTCTCCTCCCTTAGACGTCGCCCTTAGGGACTGTTAAATATTTTTTATTTAGAATTAAAGTTAATAATATAATGTATGTATTATATAAGTTTCTCTAATGTTTAATTAAAAATTATAAAATAACTGTCGGTGAAACTACAAGATGCCATTATAAATTTATTTATCTACTGCTGAACAACCTGGGACTGTATTTTTTCTAAAATTTACATGAACTTAAAAATTACTGGACCGATTTTATAAATTCATAGTATAGTATAGATATAGGCCATATTTATTACTAACAAATATTAGGTATTCGTGCGAAACTAATAATCAAGGTGTAAAATGTGTGATATTAACGTGACGCAAGGGTGCCACTTGTGTTTAATAAAGAAGGTTTAAAAAAACAAATTATAGTAAATTAATTTAATATATTTATTTTAGCATTTCAACCAGTCTTGCATTTAGTATTTCCACTTTGACTAACTAAAATAATTAGATCAACTATTATTCATTCTCAATGAATTACTTTATTTATTCATATCGACCACTTTAATATAGGTACACACAAAGTTTAATAAAATTTGTTGGAAATTTATTATGAAAATAACTATATTAGCTATTTCGGTAATAACCGTTTCTACTAAATTGAATTCATCTCATAAACTACGTGGTCTTATCAAAATAAACAATATTTTTGATTGGAACAAATATTTTTTCAGTTCTTGTCAATTAGTTTATTGGGTTATTTAGTTGGAGTGGAAACACTAGCCACTTATTTCCTATGACTACTATGAATATGGGCTATAGCTTTGCGTAATAAGCAGGTTCCTGCCACACGAAAACGATTTTTTCGAACATTGCTATGGTACGAAAACATAAATTCTTACTATCTTTTCAACTGAGCCATAGTTTACCTGATGTACAATATGGATGTAAGCGATTATAATGCCTAATGATTAAGCTTGCGGACTGGCATTTATTACGTGCCGATAACCACTCAGACGGACTTCAGTGCCAAAGTATGCACCATCAAAATGATATAAAACATAGTGCCAAATGTGCGCCTCGCAGTCCGCACACATGAGTCGTGTGAACCACAGAGCTAATACACACACTTGCGCGCTTGGTTATGTCTAATTTAAAAAGTAAACGCATTTCTATGAAGTATACATACATAAAAGTCTGTTTCTATTACTTAGCAAAATTGCTTATGTTAGCTAACGCCCGTAGTCAATAAGTAAGTTTTATAAAGTACTAAAAATTATAATATAAGTAGGCCTAGGTATTTAACATAATTAAAAGTAAAGGACTTATACGATGCGTGCATCGGTTCGTAGGTAATTATTATTCTGATCTGGTATTCTAACTGTAGGCACCTGTAGGTTTCCATGAGAAGGATATTATCTAGAATAGTTACATTTGAACAGTGACTTTAATATTTAACTTTCCAAAACACTTATCAATTAATATTTAAATAACCTATTCTTAAATAATGTTTATGTAATGAGTTCGATGAATGAATGAATTTACTTCTTATCGCTAAGAAATCTTTTATATGTAAGTACAATATGATTATTGTTTCCCTGAATTTGTTGGAATGAAAAAGTACCATTGGGTTTACAGTTTTCTCTTCGTAGTGAAACTATTATACACCTATTTTTGTTACCTATGAAAAGTTATTTAGATAGATCAGGTAGATTAGGCGGCAATAGGCAGCGGCGTTGGGTTGAGGCCGTTCTTGTAGAGGTCCACGCAGCAGCAGCTGGAGATGAGGTTGTACTCCTGGCAGGAGTTGGCGTACAGCGTGGCGCAGCTGGACTTGCGGCAGGAAAACGGCGCGTCTATAACAGTGGGAGAGACAGCTCAATACTTACACGGAATGAAGGAATCTTCGACATTTTATAAAAGGCAAATACTCGTCAAAGCAGTTTACAATAAGATTAGTGCTTAGGTTTCTTTTTACTATTCATTATTAAAGTGTCAAGTTTGTTAACTTTATGTTGTTCGATAATCGGCGTGACTCTAAAACCTAAAGCTATTGACACTTTCATAAGCAACCATAATAATTCATTCAAATCATAACTGGCTTTATCTTGCTAATCTGATGGACTTTGTCGATGACATTTTTTCTCTGGTGGATCTGACTAAAGCATGTCCTATTGTCAATTCATAAGAGATTTTAAACGTATGACATTACATACGTTATATAAGTGCTTTGTGTTACCAAGGTCACCATTTAAACCAAATTGGTCATTTGTTGATAATTAAACTTTTTAATGAAAAGTATTGCTCTAAACTTCGTAATTTAATACTACCTTCCTATAATATACCGCGATTGAAATCCGTGAAATGTGTTGTAACTTATAAATAGAAATGTCAAAGAACTATAATTACATGAAGGGTTGTCGCAGCAGCAGGCATCATGGGCCTGCTTATACGAGCAGTAACTGTAGACCGACGAGTCGCACAGGGGACAGCCGGGATGAGCGCCCGGCGGCCCCACCGCGCCCGGGTTCTGGTAGTGCCCTCCCGGGTAACCACCTCCGGGGTAATTACCCTGTTGGTAATGACCTCCTTGGTAATTACCGCCCGGGTAGTACCCTGGTCCACTTGGGTAATTCGGGTAGTGCTGCCCGTAGCTGCCCGCTAGTAAAAAGTCCAGGAAGTCTCTTATTCCGAAACCTGTCGAGGAGTTAGTGATAGAAGATGATGGTTAGTTGATGTTCGGTTAGATGAGATGAATCCTTTTGTTATCGACGTAAATAAAAAAATAAGATGAGATGAACCCAAATTGCAAGGTTAACTAGTTCAGATTAATAATTATAGTAAGTATGCACTTTACACTTAGTAAATTATTTGGTTTAGATAAAAGATGCATAGCTTGGTAATCATGTGCGTTTTATGATTGTTATACCAAAGCGATTTAAAGATCTATTACGTGGCATCTTTATAATGTAGGTACTTACTTCCTTTCGCCTATTACAGCATACCTATAGTTGCCCTTAACCGAATTCAGAAAGGTGGAGTTTCTATCAGTTCATAAGTATATCTATTTATTTAATTACTACTAGCACCCCGCGGTATCACCCGTGTGGTTCCCGTTCCCGTGGGAATGTCGGGATAAAAGTATCATATGTTATATCATTGGTTTAGGTTCTTAACTACCTGTGTAGCAATTTTCATCCCAATTCAGTTCAGTATTTTTTGCGTGAAAGAGTAACAAACATACACTCTTACAAATAATCGCGTTTATAGTTTTAGTAGGTACTGCCGATATAAGTACGTTGTAGTAAAAAAATGGTCGGTGTTGAATACTTCTGAAAGCAGATGGTGGGACTTTTCAATAATATATAGCACATTGGCCGTGAGGACATTTGTAAATTACAATATTTAAGTTATTTACGCTATTTACAACATCAACTTAATCAAAAGACACTGTACAGTAAAAAATAATAATAACAAACGACATCAAAAATTGAATGCTCTGAATTTTAGAGCATAGGTATTTAAGCAAATTAGTAAGATTTTAAAAAGTTTTAATAACAGGTTAATCTTATTTGTTCACGAATATACCTACTTATAAAGTGTTTAAATAAAATGTATTTTACTAGGGAATATAAAATATGTTTATAATCTGAAAGATAATTCATTTATATAAATCCGTACAACACTTTTCTTGTTTGAGAGACCTAATAAAACTATTGTCCTATTAAAAGATATTTTGCAATCGCATTTTGTATCACCAAATACTGTTGATTAACACGAATTATTAAATTTTAGTACCGATACTTCAACAGAAGGTTCTTAATTTTTTCTCAAGATTCATTATGATAAGTACATAGTAGGTACATTATCCAAATTCATTACATTGTTTTAAATTACATCACCAATTATAATGTAGCTTATCTGTGAGAAATCTTTGCCCGTTGCTGCTTTTCCGCAGTATTGAAAATAATACTGTGTCATATGGTATCAAGTAACTCAGTGCTTGGCATTTTGTTAATTACACGCGATGTTACCAAAACATTTTCATTTGAATACTTAAATAGCTGCCTTAGAATGGTTTTTGGGTATTTTCCTCGTTTTTAACGTATGTTTGCGGTAATTAGGGATATACGGTGTAATTAGTAAGATGGTTTGACAATTTTTTGTTAACTGTCGAGTTAAAAATAAAACTTTATTACAGCCATTTTAGGTACTTGAAGCAAGGTTTAATTAATATGCTTTTACTAAAACTGAATGTCATATGATATTTGAGGTAGATATGCTATCTAAATTTGTGTTAGTTTACTTTTGTTAGTTTGGCCTTTTAATATATTCTTGCTACTCAACTTTTTTTTAACGGTTATAACGAAAAGTCATTGTCATGAACACCTATGGCAGTCGTTATTAGAAATTCAGTGCCTCCTTATATCCTGACAGCTGGTTTGAACATAGAAGGATATTTCCCTTTGGGTTGCGGAGGTCAGACAGCAGTCGCTGCATGTATCTAATAACCGTATCGGTTATTCGTATTCGTATTCAGCAAAATTGGTTAGACCAGTGAGCAGACCCTCGGCCCTAAGCTTAACCATGCTAGGTATGAAGAAACAAAAAGTAATTTTTAATTGAAGTACATGCACGCCTTTGTCATCCACTCTGAATTATATAAATATTTTATCCGTAGAGCCATTTAAAAGGGCGTTGATAAAGCTTCGTCGTAAAATGTGCCACATCGTTACGTTAAAGCGAAATTATGCAAGGAGTACTTAATTGCGATCGAAGCAAACATTACTGATGTAGTTATAATAAAAGATGTAGTTTTTAATCATGCATGCCAGTATAATTTATTTTTAATGGTATGATTTGTGAAATAATTTATTTGTGTCAGTTCTCGATGATATTTATGCCATGCTTAATGTGTGTCCGATGCGCCTTCTGCGGGTGATGGGATGATGGCAAATGTGAAATGTCGAGATAATTATTAAAGTTAAACTGTACCGTTCGCCGGCCCGCTGCCAAGCCTATTTCTGCTTATATCGTAATTTGATAGCTCAACCCCTGTATGGAAACACGAAATAAAAAATAAGTAATGTATAAGGTGGTATTATTATTACTTCATCACAAAATTTGATTGATAATGCGCCCTTTGGTGGCGAAGATTTTAAGAAGAAGAAGTTTAGGGCACCTAATGGAAATTTGGAACATAGGCTCTATTATTACAGTATCTACATATTTCGAAATTAATTTTTTAACTTCTGTTTGTTTTCTTTCTTACTGGTTCTATGTTTGGAACAAAATTCACTTTAGGTATAAATTGCAAATAAACACAAAAAATATTATCAAATTACATCCACCTTTTTTCCTTGTTCTTTCGGGCCAGTTTTATTCGTTTGTGGTTGAACCACTTCCACAATATATTTTCCGTACCCTACATGTATTTACTATCCTTTTTTGTATCTAAGGATTTCTCTCAGTTTCTTTAGTCTTCTAGTTAATATCTACTTATGACTTTGTCATGACCACTCTTTCTTCCTGACAAATTATCTTTGCCCTTCACGTCTTTTAGAAGAGCCTCTATATTACAGATTGTTTACTGCTATTTTCTCACACATTACGAAGTTCGGGCAGAAATGATATAATTACAATACTCAAAAAAAAAACAGTCCAAAGAATATCATTCACCGGTAATGTTCTTAAGCTCTCCGACTGTCTCTATCTGTCATACCGAGATATACAGAGCTTTAGGTTTAGTAAAATTAAAACAGGACATTTAACTTGTATATCTGTGTGCTTTTGTCCAAAAATTTTATCTATGTGGTTTAAATCAAAGCTGCACCAATCTCTACATTCATTCTTTTAAGAACGTGTAACGTGAAGTAGTCCGTAAATAATTAAATTCAGAAAATAATTATAATGTAGCAAGCAATCTAGACAATTTAATAAAATAAATTAGAAGCATTCGTATTTAACTGTCCCATGTCTATGTGGCTATAAAACCAAAATTGGAAGAAGTGTATCTATTCTTCAGTAAATTTGTAGAATTCTTAAATTTACCAGATTAAGAGAGCTTTTTTAGGATTGATATGTCCTAATTAAACAAGATCGTATTGGATCATATTTGAACTCAAAAAATAGTGTAATTAATAATCAGAAAATATTTATTTATATTAGCTTTTATTTTGTGGAAATCATTATAAAAGTAAGGTAAATAAATTACGACATTAACTTATTTAAAAACGCAACAAATAGTTATCTACTCAGTCGTCTTTAGGTTGTGTTTATTTGATGTATTTTTGTAGTAATTTCAGGAATGCCTTAAATGCTATGCTTGATGTAAATATATGTCTTTTTGAAAGGATTATTACCCTATGTGAATATATGTCTCTTTTAACAAACTATGTTAAAGAAGCACTATAAAATTGAATAAGAACAAAGCTAGGCCAAAAGTGTCGTCTAATTTTTAATATAAGAAAACATTTCTTACCATAGCTGACCGCTAAGGTTGCAGTGAAAATTAACAATAAAGCTTTCATGGCGAATTACTGATTTAGCAATTATTGTTATATAGGTGATCGCACAAACACAGCACTATTGTGGCACCTGGAGTCGAGGTGTGCAACACTAGTGCAGCGGGCGACGAATTGGACAACTTTAAAGATGAAAATATGCTCGGAGGCTTAGTTTATAGGTGGACTTACCGGTACTGTCGTATGCAAAAGGGTTTTGCATGTTCTGACTAATATGATTCGATGTAAGATTTCGCAGTACGTTGAAAATATTTCAGTAATTAAAACAAAATGACTTACCTGTATACCTACAATTACAAACATATGAATACATCAAATAATTAAAGGTTGTAGCAGCAAAATTATAACTTTAGGTAAAGGAAGATCAGCAGGCGTACTTTAATTTATTAATTATTAGATAATAACTAATTTATTCATCGCTTTTGAATAACCTGTAACAGCAATTTATACACCTTTAGAATCATCCTTCTGCCCTGCACCCACTTTACCTTTGAGTATAAATTGGTCCATCTAATACGTATATTACAGTTCTTTCACTACTTACTGATATATTATATATACTGACGTTGTTATTTTTAGAGGTAAATCACAACTTCTAACTGTAGTTGAGTACCGAATAACTAACAAATGTGAAGTTATTTAAAAGCTTGTAAATATGGTACATTTGAATGAGACATATTCTTAATCGATGTCACCCCACGTAAAGTAGTTTTCCTCGTTTCTGTACCTAACTATGCTAACCTAGGTACTTATAGTAAATGAATGCAGTGGTCCAAGGGCCAGTGCAGTCGTCCTTAAACTCCCAGCCTCTAACTCGTTGTCCATTCTCCAGTAATTATCTAGATACTGGTTATGATCTAACCGAAGTGACACCGCGGTTCGCAGAAGGAAAATATTACTTATGTTGATTTAAACATTAATATACCCATATCAATCAATTTAATTTATATCCATATTATATGAATATTATCATAAATTGTGATGTTATTTTACTACAAAAATTTGCAACTTGTATTTTCTGTAGGTTCCTTATTCTTTAAAATAATATACCCTGATTACGTAGTACCTACTTTCTAAGCTCTAGGATTGATAACTACAAGTACCTATATGCATAATTAAATTACGGTCTTGTAATTAATGTTTGGTACTAACATAAACTCAGAAATAAATACATATAAAATTCTTAAAAAATCTTAAATCTACACGCGCCGTAACGTTCTAGGTTAAGAAAAAATCTAATCACGGTAAATTTTTCATAAACCTCAGATAACTAAACTTAACAATAGAAAACAAAGTAGACATAATTTAATTTTTCGTCTTGGTTGTACCTTAGTCCCCACGGCTCAGTGATTACAATGAACACATTATATTAAGTAGATATGAATAACCTCTTGTTTTTTCCTAATATAATTTTAGTAAGAATTATACACTTTTGAATGAATTATTCACATAGGTACGTGCGTAACTGATTGTTTAAGAGTTACTAAGATAGTAATTTCCTTCTACAATAAATAAAACTGATTAATTATGCACGCTGACAGGTGAATCATACCTCATAGTAATTTAATCACTTGCACCTAATTTCGGTTAATAGGAACTTGAACTTTACATTAGTAAAGCCATAACAAAGTCAAAGTACCATAAGTAACAGTATATAATGTAATCTAGACTCAAGAAAAATCCAGTACTTATTGGATTAAAAAAAAAAATTAAAAATTAAAAATTCATTTATTCAAGTTTGGCTCAATAGAGCTCTTATGAATGTCATACTTATAAACTAACGCGCCCATTCACTGCGGGCGGGAGCTTGATCGTAAAAGAACGGGCAAGAAAATCGTCAAGGTTGGTTTTTTCTCCCGCCAGTCACAATTAAAATACATAATATTAAAACAATTGTGTTCTGCAGTCACAAGATTTGAAAAAAAAGGGAGACAGAACTAATAAAATTATAAAATTATAAAATTACATAGACAATGTATGTAAGTAATCGTTATATTGTAAAGAGGGCCGCAGAACACAACTTGAAAATTGTATCGAGTTGGACAGCGAGATTGATATTTTTATACTTCAACTGCATTTTAAATAGTCACCTATCAAGGGCATTTGTATGTTAATATAATAGGTGTTATATATAATATTTTTAAGAATTTTTAGCATTGGTGTCAATCAATATTTTCCGAGAATTCCATCAATTATGTAGTTCCAAGATATCATTAACTAGCGCAAATCCGCACTGGGTCAGAGCATTTTGATTACAACTTGTATCCCTCTCAGACTGACTAAAGAGGAGTTCCGTGCTCAGTATTTGGGCGATGGGCTTAGATGATGATGATAAAAAAACACATATCTTTGAAAGCTTTAATCTTAAAATGAATGAAAACCGTTTTAATAACTTTTGTTATCGACGACACTCGCGGTACCCGCGCCTACGCACATCGCATCTGCAAACACAAAACGAGCAATATCTTTATGGTCACAAACAAAAGCAACCCTGCCTTAAGCGGCGTTTTGTTTTAATAATTTTCTATTTGCGGCCAGGGTCCCGAGGTGCTCGACCGAGGACCGATGAACTCGGGTACCGTTTGGAAACCAGTATATCTAGTGTCACCAATGTCGGCTTTGCGACGTTATCTGTTTTGAATGTTGACAGCGGATCAGTTAGTATAGAATTTTCTTTGTTTATCGGAGCGTGATGTCTGACGGGATAATCATGTGTATTTTTTTTGTCTGCATATAAAGTAGAGAGTTATGTAGAGTAACCCGTCTGAAGTTAAGAGATATGCTTCTTCTCATGAGGTGTGCTCTAAGTGCTAATATGAGTAACTATTTCCGTTCATCTGATGTTACAACCCTGTATCTGCAAGTTGAATGTCTCGCATACATTTACATAAAATCTTTATATGAATAATTCCAGTTTTCACAAGTTATTAGTTGCTGGAGGCATTCATTTCGCACACGTATTTATGGCAATTTGTATTAGTAATATTTTAAAATATTAATGAAAAAAATTCACTCTTATTTATTTTATACAGTGATAAATTATGAACATTTTCTATCTAGTGTCATAATATTATATCTGTATGCCAAAATTTCCAATTAGTCGTATTATTTGGGCTGGGTGTTGATAGTTTAGTGAGTCAGTCAGTCAGTCAAGCTTTACGCTTATGTTTAGATTTAGCCAACTGTTCTGAATATCATTAATATATAGTATTTTGAAACGATAATTAGTTAAAACTGTGTATTATACCCCCTGTATTTAAATTTTTTATCCCTATATTATCCTAACTAATATTATAAATGCGAAAGTAACTCTGTCTGTCTATCTGTCTGTCTGTCTGTCTGTCTGTCTGTCTGTCTGTCTGTTACTCTTTCACGCCAAAACTACTGAACAGATTTTAATGAAATTTGGTATACAGATGGTCTAGACCCTGAGAAAAGACATAGGCTACTTTTTATTGCGAAAAGGGGGTTGTAAGGGGTTAAAAAGGGGGATGAAAAGTTGTATGGGATTTCCTAATTTTAAAATATAAAACTTTATATTTAAGCACTTGATGAGAAATAATTAAACATTTGTTTTAGCCAACCAACCTACCCAAAGATACTATACCACGCGGACGAAGTCGCGGGTAACAGCTAGTATCCTATAATTCAAGTTGTCTCCTTTATATAGTAAGTATTCAATTTATAATTAATATAATAAAAGAGGCACATTTTATAAACAGCATTTTATTATCTTTACATTACATACAATTTGGTGATAACCAGTGTGGCTTTTTTAATTACATACATTAATTTTCTAATTAAATATTAAAATCACCTGCATTGTACTTCATTCAGAGCATAACTAATAATAGTGCTGGCACACTGCTGTCAAAATGTTTATATTCATTAGTAAACAGATAAAATTAGATAATATAGTGAAGGAAGTGTTATTACTAGTGTAAGAAAATGTTTGTAAAGATTTTTAACAGCAGTTTTGAAGCATATACATAACAATTTCATAGCTTAAATTATTTTTATTCTTACTTATTATTTAGGTATGTAATAGTAATTAATAGTTAAAATATAAGTTATATAACCTAGTTGTACAACGTGATTCAAGTTACGCGATATGCGATTTAAATACCTAAACTATGTTTAAATATCTTATAACAATAAATATAAATGTGAATATATAACATATATTATATGTTCTATATAAAAATAAGACAATTGATGCACTAAAGTGAAAATATGATGGGTAACATAAACATTAGTATGTACAAACATTACTATTACAATTATTTAATTGAAGTATGTTGCCTAATTTTATAAAACAGTGACAGATGTTTTTCGATACTGAATTATTAATGTCAAACGTGCCAAAGTTTCGAGTTTAACGAAGACTTTATATATATCAATACATAACAATTTTCATCTTAATCACAATCATGGTATTAAATAGTTAAGTAATTGGTAAGTTACATTGAAATAATCAGCCGCTATAAATTGCTTAAGTCTTGAAACGCCAAATGACAATAACAACGCCAATAGGTTTTCTATTGTGTCTGGGACCGATCGCGTTCAACTAATCAGTGGCCTGGGTTTGATGGGCGTTGAACGTGTTAGGCCAAAGTCGTCCAGCGTGCAAGAGCTATGCTCGTAGTGTCGATACGTTATGGAATCAGAAATGAGGAAATCCATACGTAGCGAATTTGCAAGCAGACGGCGATGGCAGTGGACGAGGCGAAGAACCGACAACCGATGGGGCGTCAGGGGCGCAAACGTAGTAGAGGACGGTCTCCCCCCCGATGGATCGACGGTCTGGTCAAGGCGGGAAGGCAGTGGATGCAAGCGACTGTGAATCCCTCTATGTGGAAATTTATTGGGGAGGCCTATGTTCAGTAGTGTACGTCATGACTAAGATGATATACGTGTTAAGCGAACAACTGGTTTATTTGTGTTTGATGTATGGTTCAATTTGCATGGCCCTCATGAGGTCGCCGGTGACGAAGCACAGTCGGTCTGCGTAAATGCTTAAGTCTTTGAACGTCAAATCACAATCTATAGGTTTTCTATTGTGTCTGGGACCGATGGCGTTCAACGTATTGAACTAATAAGTGATCTATTCGAGTTTGATGTAGGGTTCAAGTTGCATGGCCCTCATGATGTCGCCGGTGACGGAGCAGCGGCCCGCCTGCATGATGGTGCGCGCATCCTCGCGGCCCTGCACCAGCTGCTTGAAGTAGTGCTCGTTCAGCGTGAAAGTCGTGTCCGGATCCTCTTCCGGCTCGCCTTCATAGACCGTCACCGAGTTCAGGTCCATCGCTGCAATCACATGCACAATTTTTTACTATTGATTTGACCTATTCGTTATAACTGTTCTTACGCCCCGATGGTCGTGGGTCAAATGTTTGTGTGATGAAAATAGATAGTTGACTTGAACTGGCTGTTGTATATGTATTGTAAGTATGTAGTTTAATGCACAAAAAAAAATCATTTATTGATACTGGTTGAAGCTCTGATTATTATTAAAAACTTAATGCAGGCATTCCTTTATGCAAGTATTGTATTACACACTAACAATGTTACTAGGCGTATCCACGGAAGACCAGTGTTGTAATGGTTTAAATGCAACATAAGTTGAGTGGGGTTCTTTTTCGCCATATTATTTATTATTGCAAAAATAGTTAGTTGTAATTCTTGGCGACGAAATAAAATTTTAATTCAGATAAAAACTGTACACCGAAAACCGGTCAACCTTGACTATATTTTACTAAGTTAAATTAAGCTTTAGCGCGAAGACTAAAAACTCGTCAAGGCTGTCGCTTATATGGGCTGAGCTATCTCTAGCCATACACCATAGTCTAAGACTGGGCAATTTGGGCCCTTAAAATAAGAGAAAATACTTTTTATAGGCAATTATAGTGTTTTCTCTTGCCGGCACAGCGTTCCAAAATGGGATTGTCAAAAAATCTTTGAGGGATGAGATATTATTTCTTCTTATTAGTCCATAGAAATTCCTTAAAAACCTTTAGAAATAACTTACGGCAGTCGGTTCATGTAAATAATAAATGAAATTCAACTTCATCTGACTAGACCGGTGAGCACACCCTGTGCCCTAAGCTTAAGTCTAGGGCAACCGGGATAATGATGGAGATGAATTTTGTAAAATGTCTATTATTTAATAGGCTAATCAGCAGTCACTTACTCCAACTATAAACCGAGTTGCCCTTGATGATATTAAACAAGAAGATGCCGCCCAACTCCTGCGCTTTCTTGGGGTCCGCGGCGGCCACGCGCGCCTTGATCCTAGACACCAGATCTGCTTTGGCCACCTGCACTACTGGTTCACTTTGAGATGCACCCTGGAATAGAGAAAAAACATCACACAAAAATTAGTAACTACGTTATTTCGTTCTAGAAGTATTTTGGAACAGATTTTGTGTGTCTCAGTTTATGAGACATTGGGTAAAAACTCATGCACCTTAGTGCAGCAGTATCATGTGTCAGCAAATTTTAAATTTGTATTTCGTATAAGTAGGTACTAGCTTCAAGTTGTCTGCAACAAAACACAATTGTGTGGGTTCTTATATGAAATTATTAAATAAAAATAAAAAAATAAAAATAACAACGCACATTACAGTTAAATATTTAAACCAGAGATCTTATGTATTACACTTTTAATAATAAAAAGTAAAATGATATTAATGCTCCATAGATTTTTACCATAGACCTGCGGGAAAATATTGATGGCCTTCAGGTATGGTGCAACAAAAAAAAAATGTAGGTACATAAACGGTAAAAAATTATAGCATATAAAATTCACCAAGAAACGTAACACAATGGTAGCGGAATACTCTTTAGCAGGTAGCAAATTGGCTGAAGTGACGACTATTAGGGATCTTGGTGTTACTATGGATTGCCAACTTAGGTTTACGGATCACATTGATAAAATCGTCAAGAATGCTAACAAATCTCCATAAGTTGTTCAATGGCCACATCGATAGCCCCACACTGCTGAACAAGTTACAATTTAACGTGCCAAATAAATAAATATTTCTGACACTTACATCAATTATTTAGTTCCAAGATAAGTATCATTAAGAACTTGTGATATGGATACTAAAGAACGGACAAACATACATACATACTTTTTTTACACTTATTACACATATTTTTACACACAAAGATTTGTCCTGTGTGGGAATCGAAACCACGATCTCAGGAGTGGAGTGCGGGCATACTCACCACCACGACATATTCGTCGTCAGATAGAGTGCTACGCCCTCCTAGTGGGTTGTTTAGAAAAAAGTTTTGCGTAACCACAATGCGTCGAAATTCACCTGTTGTTCGTCTGTCCCGCATGCATCAGAATTTCCAATCTCGATATACACTGCCGGGGATCTTCCTATTGTTGATATATTCCGCTAAGGAGATACGATGATTGAACGATTCGATTACTAAAACGTTACTATAAACTTTCGGCGTTTTGCTTTTATCATAGAAAACACTTTATATTGTAGATTTTCCTAGTAAAATTATTATTAATAACTGTCCTGACTTATATATAACGTTTTTGGTTTATTTCGCACTATCAAATTAAGTTCATTCTTTAAAGTATTATAGAGATATTTTTATAAAATCAAGGCTCTTAAGAATATTTTCGCAATTTCTTTGGTTTTGGATTTGCAGTCTATTAATTAATGGGTATTTTTGTATAAAGTTACACAATTCACTGACCTGTTGTATTATTTCTTTGATTAGAACATTAACTTTTGGCTACATAATAAAAGTTACAATAACTAGGTAATTAAATAATATAATTGTTAAAACTATATTCTCGAAATTCTGTTAAATCATAACTAGATTTTTGATAGATTATAATCGTTAGTTCATAACTAGGTCAGTTAGGTACCCGAAGTGTTCCGTGAAACACATTACATAACAACCAACACAAACACGAGATGAGTATTTATGATGATTAGTGAGATATATCTTTTTTTTCACTTATCTCATAGATACACGTCTAAAGAATATACGAATAATCAAAATAATCATGTTGCTCAGTTATTTTATTTTAAATAAATAGTTAACACTACAATATCAATTATAATACAATTTTTTGATATGCACTCGAGTATGTACTAGGAAATACTAGTTTGTCCTAAAATCGGGTTTGGCCGGTAACATATACATTGGCGGCCGTATCGCTTATAATAATAATTTGATAATTTGTTTTTATAATAGAATTTAAAAAAAAATGGTTTGATTGTACGTACCATGTCTGCGGTGTGTCAGTTGCCGTTGCCCGGACGCTACAAGGTGGCTCGCGATCTCGGCTGACGTGTGCATCCGACTTTCACTCGTAGGCTGATTGCAAAATCACAACTTTTGTTACTCGGCACACACCGTCTTGCGGATTCTGTGGGACACATTCTGATCTATTAAGTTCCTATTGGTTGGTATTATGTGTTGATAACTAGTGTTCGTTTGCTTGTCCCTCCTCCTGCGTGGTAAACACGGTTCTTCCGTGAAAGTGGTTGTAATAAATAAGGCGGAGAAATATGGGATAAAGTTTAAATTAAAAAAAAAAGACACCACACGTGCAACACGCACTCAGAAACTGCCGTGTTAAAGCTATTGCATAGCATTTTTTTATCAACTTATGCAATTATAATTATTTATTTATTTTATTTATGAAGTATTTTTTTTCCTAGTTTTTTATGTAAATAAAAAATATATATATATTAACAGCTTAAACGCCCAGCCGAAAATACTAGTTTGCTCTATGGGCCATGGCAGCCACCATATGTCTGACAACCTTTTTGTTATTTTTCAATCGGCCCATTGATAAAACAAACTGGCAGATAAACGGTGTCTGCCATGGCGTTTAACGTGTTAAAAAATAAATAAAAAATTAGATTTAAAATAGATTTGAAAAATAATAAAGTAATATTTCAAAAAGTTATTAAAAGTTCTGCTATTTATCGATAGATATACAAACTAAAAAGTATTACCGCTGTCACGGTCGGAGTGGGGGTTGTTAGGTTTTTTTTTCGTTACGGAATTTCTAGATTCGGTCTCCAAGCTAGCAAGCAAGGCCCGCGATAGAAGCTATGCAATTGCTTAAAATACATACAAAATCCTGCCAATTTGTTACCTTGTTTCAAAATCGGCTTATTTTAAAATAAAACGTCTAAAATTCAAAACAAAGCGGCATTATTCATCATTGGGAGTCACGTTATGAAAAAAATACTTTAAAAAAGTGTCTAACAATACTTAATTAGTCTCACATTGTCACGGATGTTAGGTAACGTGTGGTCACCGCCTCCTGCCGCCGCGCCGCCGCCTTTTCACTTTTTGTAAGCAGCCCGTGGCGACCGCGACGAATCGCGCCGAAGTTTTTTTATCTAATAGGTACGCACACGGTACGAATCTCTTTGTCTATGTCTCTAAGCTTCATTCTGGGGTTGATTCAAGAAGTATTTAATCTTCCATTTAGTCGTTAATTCAAATAACTTGTTCAAATTATTTGAGCTAAGTGTTAAAATAATTAAGACCGAATTGGTGTGAACGTAATTTAGATCGTAACGTAAGTTAGATTCTCATGCAGGACACATGTATGTGACCATATAAAAATGTATATTCGCCTTGGTCTATGTGTCTCGTGTATTTATAAATATGTAAGTATAATTATCAGTTGTCTAGAACATATAAGCTCTGCTATATTTGGGACTAAAAGCGTAGAGAATTTTTTATTTTAGATTTCAGATATTGTTAAATCTTATTATCTGGGTTCACAAAGTTCACCAGGCCACCTTACGGTTTATAAGACTTGTGTGTCCCGTAATCTGATCGATTTATCTTAAAGTCTTCATCCCCTACACATAAAACTGCCGTGTAAAAATATCTTTCGATTTTAAAATTATAAATACGGGCGAAACGCTGCCCTTTGTCTCAGATAAGCATTCCTTGCACAATGATCTTTCACCTGTCCTAAACAAACACAAAGCTCAATTGACTAAACATCTATTTCTTTGGCGGCTCTGCTGGAGACAAGTTCTTGTGTTTCTGAAATAAAAGTATTTCAGAAACACAAGAACTTGTCTCCGCGGCGTAACGGCGTATTATTCTTATCACTCATGATGATGATGCACTTGTTAACGTGATTTTTCTAAGGTATGGACCGATCTTATTTTTCTAGACTGAAAAGATTGCTTACCTTCAGCCAGAAGGAAGAAACACATAAATAATGAATTTTATTAATTAAAAAAACTAAACTGATCCACGCCTTTCTGTATCATCAAATAAGGGCGCTCCATACCGGGGAGCAAGCACGATAACAAGCGGCGCCCCCACTCTTGACGGCCTGCATAAATGCCGTTTCACGCCCCGCTTAGAAGATGACTGGGACTATAGCATTTGAAAAACGCATGCGCCGGCAGGAGAACTAAAGCCATTACGACTTTGGTATTCTCTGCATTAAATATAGAAACGACTTGTGGAACGAGTGCTGATAGTCTGCCCAGTATGTGGATGGTTTCTAAGACCAGCACTTGTTGTTAGGGAGAAGAGAGAAAAGATAGTAGTATAGATAGAAGACACTAAGATAGGCAATGTCCCTATGTAGCTGAAGGTCCTCAAGAGAAACCTTAAAAAGAGTATGTAGAGTATCACAACAATGCATGCCGCTCGCCTCTGCAGTTTCTCAAGAAGGAAAAGGGATTTAACAAAATCGTCCCAAAGATGGTAACAATATTCCACACTTGATCGTACCACCATCTTGAAAAGCAAACAGCGCTGCTCGGTAGTACCCAACTTACGGGAGGCAGTTAATATAACACTCTCGATGTAGCATTGTAGCTTTTCCATTTATTGATACTAGAACTTTTCGTAACCCTTCCATTCCACTAGTGAACCGAATCACGTCAATCTTATTGTGATATTCCACACTCGAGTGGTTACTACTATTACAGTAAGTGGTTCCGCATAAATCGAGCCACGGTCCACAATAGAAGTATCGAATAAGCGAATCGGACAATATTTACTGCTCTCGATAAATTGTTAACGACGTGGCTGGCAGCCATATTTCTGGGATCATACCGACTGTGCAGTGGTTTTGTACTTTGTCCAAGTTACAGACGAATGGATAGTATTTATACGGTCTACTTGTTTCAGTATTATAATATTGCCTAAATTTCCACTTAGGTCTTCTTAGGTCTTCAAACCTAACTTTTTAAGGTCCTTCGTAATTAATTAACTTTGTTTTATATAATTGCCTTTTTTGATTCATATTTTATGAAATATTTTCATTTATTTAGGAATATTATTGAATATAAATAGGTATTTCCAAACAGGTGTTTGGAGTTATAAGCGGAAAAACGTCGCACATTGACCCCACAAATCGGATCCTTTGTGCAGGATCCGATTTGAGGGGTCAATGTGTGACGTCTATCTGTGGTCCCTCCTGTAACAAAATAAGATAAGATAAAAATTTATTTGAATCACAAACACACTAATCCAGACACACACAAATCCAGAAACACACAATACATACTCAATCAAACTAAAATGTGCAAACAATATAATAAATTTAACATAACAAATGTTACACATTCAATTCGTTTATCATAGCATGTGTGCAGCAGTGACTCAAAGGGGCCAAAGCTCAGTAAAACTTTGCCCTCTATGAGGCAAACACTGATTTTCAACTTTCTTCACCCAAGGGCGTGACATCTTTTTACAAAGAAAATTAAATAATAACAACAAAATTAATTTACAAAACATGAGCAGAACTAAAAAAAAAAAAAAAAAAATTCAACCGAATCCTGACTTCTGGTTTTCCAATAAAGCGTGTTTGAGTTTTTTCTTCAACCAATATTAAGACCATACTATCCATATTATCCAAATACAGTATTGTAAGTAAGTATTTTTGCAACTCTCCAACAGGCGTTCATCTCTTGGACGCCGCATAATTCATGCGTGCAGTGTGAATTTTAATTGTTTGCCGATATATCTGTGCTAATGTGGGGTTTTAGCGGCAATGGCGTATAAAAATGACCTGTTTATCTGTTCCGCTGGAAATGCGGGTATTTATCGCCGTTTTAATATTATTGTCGAACTCATAATTTATGTTAGGCTTTTGCTAACCGATTTAATTACACGCGGTATCACACTGAATTAAAATGTGATAACATTTAATTATTTTTGTCATAAAATAAGTAAGTATGATTTTTTAATAATAGTAAAGAACAAAAGGATACTGTTGTTAAGACAACTTATCGCCATCTCTCGTATGGTTAACACTTTAGAACAAAGAGACTTGTCCGTAAGGCGTAAGAAGTTTTTTGTGTTAAACATAGATGGCGTGCATACACTAAGGAAACAAACTATTCCATTCTTATCAATAAATGGTTCTATTTTATGGAAAAATTATATTTATCGTCACGGCAAGAGTTTATATATTTTTTTGGTTACATTGGTGGCGTAATTGAAGAGTCCAATACCATTTCGCTATCACTAAATTCCAATACCGTTATGGTTGCGAAAAAAAAAGATAAAATACGAATAGTAATATTTTTTTAGAGAATATGCCTAAAGGGTAGGCCCTTAGGGAAAACAGGCGTAAATGTATGTATGTACGTTTGTTTTTTTAGACTGCCTCATCCTACTGACTTTATCCTACCTGGTGGTAAATAGTCGATGCAGCCAAAAATAGATAAGATGAGCTTCATATCGTGGACCTGTAACTGAAACAATTGCCTTTAGCTGGCCTTGTATATTTTAAAGCTCGGGTCTAGTCCAAAGCATCAATTGTGCTATGGGTAGATACTAAAGGCAAAGTAAAACATGTATTGCTTAGCCATAAATCTATAGTAAAAATCGAAGTCTATGGAAAGTCCTCTGTCTGGAAAGAATATATACATCCTCTTCCAGCATCTCAATATAAAACAGGCCAAGTGTCGACGTTTTCATGCATATTTTTAGGGCAAGTTATATTTTCTGGTATAGAAATTCTATTTCTTTTTATGTACATTAATGGCTTTTCCCGCGGTTTCATATGCGTTTAATTCAACTGTTTACGCAGCATACTAATAATATTTTCCTTTTATGCAAAATTGTTCATAGATCAAGTCATCACCACATCTCGTCGTCGTCTCGTCCATAGCCTTTTTCAATTAATGGTCTATTCAGTACAAAAATAAGTCTAGAATTTGAAACATTAATTTCAACTATGCGTTCAACCACACAAATTTTTAGCTATACAATATTAATAATATTACGTAAACACTTCTAAGAAAGCTCAAGATCGCAAAACGCGCCGTGGTGAAAGCTATGGACAGCGTGGCTCAACGTAATAGGAAAGGCGGCTCTCTCACAGAGGTAGGTAGAGTAAAGAGTATTGTAATGAAAAATGACAACTCTGTTTTTTCTAGGTTTTGAAATTACTTATTTAATCAAAATATTTAAGTTAATTATATAAACATCACTCCCATCTCATCGAAAGATCTTTAATTCCTTTGCAATAGAACTCTGAGGATCTAGATTCGACTGTGCAAAATCATTTTGTACTGCTTCCTTGGAAGATAAATTAAAACTTTCATACTAAGATCGAAGTTTGTAAACTAAGATATAACTTATTCGAAGCACTGAAATGTTTTTCTGGTTTCTACCAAAAAGCGATTGTCAAACAGCGAAATGAAATTTAGACGAAATTTATAAAAGTTTTTGAGTTAAGAGTAATCAAATAATAAGAAATTATATTTCATAACTGCTCCGAGGAGGCAAAGAGTTTCTGGAAAAATCCGTCATTTCTGAAGTTGCAAAGGTCAAAATCCGTATTTGCGATTAGT
Organism: Musotima nitidalis; assembly: GCA_949126915.1. Taxonomy (NCBI): domain Eukaryota; kingdom Metazoa; phylum Arthropoda; class Insecta; order Lepidoptera; family Crambidae; genus Musotima; species Musotima nitidalis. The sequence continues at coordinate 2,203,170 of OX421431.1, forward strand.
TGAGTGAATAATACTGTTTTTTCGGGTTTTTCAAAACTTGGTAACACAATAATTGTGCAACAAACGTTGGATGGCAAAAATGAAGTCAATATGCCACAGTTAGACCTGATTGGGTCACAAAATGTCTTGAATATCACATTACAGACAGGCTTTTGGTCCCTGATCAGCTTTTTTTATTTAAGGTTTGTGTTATAAAATGTTCAATGAATCAGGATGCATGGACCACGGTTAGGTACATACTCAAACCTCTGATGCCAGGATTAGATAGATGATAAAAATTGATTTAAAGGAGTTCAATATATAGGAAATATTTTGTATTTCAATTCTAGGTCAAGAACGGCAGTTTTGCAATCTGTTTTTGGTGTATAGTGTTCTCGTATAAAGCAGCGTTTTAGGTTTGTAGCGGCAATATTGTTCCCGTTATCAAAGCGCAGTTGCTGAACGGGGGCGGACCTATTTCCATATCACATGGCATATCCTACATCAGAGAAACGGAAGATTATTGTATCCTTACATAGGGTGGGGAAACTTTTTATATCTACGGAACAAGAGAAGTTCAGTTCTATAAAATGTATTAAATAAAATATGAAGTCTTCGTAAATGACGGAAGTTAATACTAACACGAGTCCCACCTGAAAGCTTGATTATTTATTCAACGGAAGCTTGCCACTATTAAAAGTCATGACAGGAACAAGAAATTTGGCAGCCACCAGGCAAACAGTCGTAATGCTAAAGCTAATAGTGCTCTCTATATTTTAATTCCATCTAGTGATGCCTCAATTCTCCATCTAATACAAAACAAAATTACGAACGTACTCCAGACGGGCGATTTACAATTTTATTTGCACTGATGAACTGTTTCCACCAGCCGCAAAGTTCTGTTGTTAGTAAGTAGGTTATTTGGCCAGTCCTAAGCAAACGTAACGCACTTCCTAGAGACATATTTAACATGTAGCCAATAAAAAAGTTGTTTGGAATACTTAATGGAATTCTTGTTTTCCCTCTGTCCTCTAAAAGCTGGAGACGGGTGATTTTGTGTCGGTTAGGCGAGGATACATCGACCGATATCGGTCGTGGTGCTTTACAAGGGTCAAATTTCATTAAAGACAATATACATGCAAATAGTGTTTCCGTCTTTTGCTATTGTTGTAAAAAGAAAATGTAAACAGGACAAGGAAATGTAAACATTGAGGCGTTGAATAGTATTTCTAGATAAATGGGATAATAAAAGAAGGTTAAATAAGAAAGTTATAATTGGTTAGCTTAAGCTCAAAAAATCTGTTAAAATGAAAATAAGTTCTGCGGAATTTTTCATTGAACCCGTTTTGATATGATGCGAAAATTACTATTGACTTTTCATATGAAAGGAAAATATTTTTAATATTCAGACTCATCGGTGAAACTTGCATATTTTAAAGCGATCGTCTATGAATTCATGAATTTAATCGAAGAATAGTAATGGTTGTCGATTGGTTTGATTTGCAAAAATATTATTTTACTCTCTGGAGGTTTCCGATATGAGCTTATTTAGAGTAAAAAGTTGTTTTCTTTGTTTTAACAGGTTTGCACAAAAATGTGGCACGTTGCAAAATTAGAAACCTCAAATTAAAGAACTTTATCATTCATTTCATGTTTATTTTGATTAGATGAGCATTATAATATGTTGTTTACATTACATGATTTTCTTTAATTATATTTAAAAATATCAGTGGGGGTGGGATTTTTCATCTTTTGTACATCAAGTGTCTTTGTCTTGTAATATTGGCAATATTGTGTTTTTGAGCATATAATATTGGCTGTATAAAATCCCAAGACGTGATCTGAGCAATCTTATTGTCTTGTGATATTGGCTGAAAATAATCTCAAGAAGTGATCTTAGAACTGTTATTGTTTTTGTGATATTGTCTGTCTAGAATCCCAAGACCGTGATCGTAGAACTTTATGAATTAGTTGTCTTTATGCTTTGACAGTCAAGAGTCTTTGGTCGGCATTGACGTTGGAAGTAGACTTGATCCTGCTGGCCTTGAGGCTGCGGTGCGAGGGCGTGTTCTTGGCGGCGAGGACATCAGCGGCGGATAGGCTGATCTGGCGCAGGGTGCTGGTGGAGCAGCATTCGTCGCGGCATTCAGGGCGCGACAGCGACATTTGGGCTCTCCGACGTTCGACTATAACGACAGTGCAATTGAACATTATACTATGAGCCAAAATGCACAGCAAATGAATATGAACATTCTCTTTATAAAGCTCACTTTAACTCTTTTATTCTCGTTAACTTATTGACTCCTTGATAGTTAGAAAGGAAGAAAAAAAAAATTATGTAACGTACTCACTGAATTGCCGTAGTGCATTTTCAATTCTGCGCTCACAGATGGTCCCCACTAGAAGGAACATCACCACAGCCAGAATGATCGGCCCGTAGTACCACCATGCCATAGATGGACCTCATAGAGCCCTGCAAACGTACACGTAGATTGAATACACTATAAAATGACATTAACAAGTTTTAATTATGATATTAAAGTCCACAGAAGTGAATTTATGTATCTCTTCAATGGATTGAAGTGGCAAAATGGACTAGCAATGAATCAATCTGCAACTGCGGCTCAGGCGTAAAAGGATATTAACCAGCTGTATAAGTTATTCATTGAATAATGTACGATGCCCTTACCTACCAGTTGTTTTTAACACTAACGAAAGGTTAAATTCCCAAAAGTTTATTCATATAACAAGGTGACTTATTTATTATTTGAGCTTAATGTATGTTCATTCACATACCTGCACTGCCGACTATAATGATGTAAATTGTGTTGTACAAAAAGATTTTCTGGGAGCATGGTAGGTTTTATTTAAGTATTAAACGTTCCATTTTATTTATGAGCATTTAGTTTTATTCCATTACGGATTGTTTCGCGTCCACCTTCTAGGTAATTAATCACGAAAACTGGAAACCACGAGCCGTGCTGATTCTTTGACACTTTTCAGATTTGACAAATGCGTTTTTTTATTCAATAGCAAAGAGGATTTTTTCTTTCTTGAGTAATAATGAAATATTATTTTTGTAATTAACTTATAACACCCCTCTTTTTTCATCGAGGGTTAAAACTTAAACAATTTTTTAAATAATGAAGCAGATTTTTACTGTAAGAGATATTGATTGTAGTCATTACTTTAACTTTCAAACCAAATATCTACAAAACCAACTGACAACAGAAAATCGACAATGCAGATTTTTTTGATGTATTCTTTATCGTTGATAAACCTGTTTGTTTTAGACGCTAAATAGGATACTTAGTGGAAATAAACCCTCACCAGAACAGTTTAAAGCATGACTAATATTATAATGAATCCTACATAATCTCCTAAACGTATGTCTGTCTCAAGCTGCGACAATCACGATGTTCGTTTTTATATAACTTCTGTTAGAAGCCACTATTATTTAGAACTGACTCGTCTCCACCGACAAAAAACTACGACGTTGGAAATAATCCGAGCCGCAAAGTAATCTCTTAAAAGATCATCTGCCATTTCACGCCTTTCTGAGAGCTGTCCTGTCCGCCTGATGGGGCATACAGTTCTGAAGGATGACGAGCTTCTATAAAGAATTTACTTTAGAATTTTCTGTAACGAGGTGACAAGTTTAAGAAAGAAAGAAAGAAAATAATTTATTCCGTGACAGTGGTTAACAAAAATAAAAACTAATAGAAACATGTGGCACCGAAAAGGCTTATACTCAGCGTTTGCCGAGAGGTCACTATGGCACCGCGGCGCTGTTCCGTACAAGCCTATAAATACGACGTAAGTAGGACAAATTTGAAACTATGCGCACCAAAGTTTTTGCATTCAAAAAATAACAACGAAACTCCACTTAAACATCCAATTTGTTAAAAATATAAAATAAAACCGCTATAACAAAAATCAAGTAAACTAGAAAACATTAGAGCAAAAGAGACAGCTAAATAAACTTAACTAAATACCAGTCTGGAAACATAATAAATAATTTCTATAAAGCGAACGGAACGATCTCGAAGACTTACAATTTCTTATAGGTGGGGGGATATTATTCCAGCATTTCGTGGCTGAATAACGGAAGCTTCCACAAAATGCTGCTGAGCTGTGTCTTGGACAAATAAGTCTAGATCCCATTCGAATCTTGCAATGAGAGAACATTAACTCGGAATATAGGTAGAAGGGTGAAGTGGTGGGTTTGCGCAATGCCAAACAGTAGACAGCGTCCAGACCCCATATTTCATAGATTTCTCCGGTTAGGGACTGGTGTTATATGGCCTCTTCAAGGGACTTGAAAATAAAATCGCGCACAAGAATTCTGTACTCGTTGTATGAACTTTTTTTTTGTAACCATACAAACTAGATTTACAAGCATGATCTTTAGATCAAGGGTAAGGCATCACGCAATGAGTCCTCTTATTAGGTCGGGGAAAAAGTCTTTTCGCATAACGTAGGTATAAACTTATTATAAAATTTTTTTTACTGTACTATTTGTGTCTGGCTGGTTTTGGTAACATTAAAAAGGTTCCATTATAAAGAAAAGAAAAAAATAAAAAAAAGTTGTTTCCCGCTATTTTTCATTTGTTTTTCTCTCCGTTAAAATGAGTGAATCTAATGAAGAAATTCGATACATTTTAAAATTTTATTATAAAAAAGGCAAAAATGCAACTCAAGCAGTGAAAAAAATTTGTGATGTTTATGGACCTGATGCAGTGTCAGTAAGAGTAGCACAAATTTGGTTCAAACGTTTTCAGTCCGGAAATTTTGATGTTAAAGATGCACCTTGCTCTGGTCGCCCTGTTACGAATAAAATGGACGCCATTTTTGAAAGAGTGGAGCAAGATCGGCATATTAGTAGTTACGATGTAGCTGAAGAACTGGGAATGGACCACAAAACAGTTTTGACCCATTTGAAGAAAGCTGGTTATACAAAAAAGCTCGATATTTGGGTGCCACACGAGCTCACTCAAAGAAACTTAATGAACCGTGTACTCATTTGCGATTCATTATTGAGACGTAATGAAACCGAGCCGTTTTTGAAGAGATTGATAACTGGCGATGAAAAGTGGATCACGTACGACAAGAACGTGCGAAAAAGGTCGTGGTCGAAAGTTGGCCAGGCTTCACAGACTGTGGCCAAACCTGGCCTAACACGAAATAAGGTGATGCTGTGTGTATGGTGGGATTGGAAGGGCATTGTTTATTATGAGCTTTTACCGCCCGGCAAAACCATCGATTCTGATCTTTACTGCCAGCAACTGATGAGATTAAAGGAAGCAGTCGAGAGAAAACGGCCGGAATTGATCAACAGGAAGGGTGTGGTCTTTCATCACGATAACGCTAGACCACACACATCTTTAGCCACTCAGCAAAAATTAAGAGAGTTCGACTGGGAGGTCCTAGTGCATCCACCATATAGCCCTGACCTTGCGCCTTCAGATTTTCACCTGTTTCGGTCTCTGCAGAATTCTTTAGGTTCTGTAAGGTTGACCTCAAGAGAGGACTGCCAAAACTATTTGTCCCGTTTTTTTGATCAGAAGTCCCAAAGTTTCTACAGTAACGGGATAATGTCTCTGCCCACAAAATGGTAGAAAGTTATTCAACAAAACGGTACATATATATTGTAAATAAATGTAAATAAACTTTGAAAAAAATGTCTTGACTTTTCATACAAAAATACGAAAAGACTTTTTCCCCAACCTATTATATTTAATAAGTTTAATATGGCATATAAACTGGCTATGCTATCTCGTTAACTGGCCAACGACTACACAAATGTCGCTTACAAGCTACCAGACTAGGGGCGTGATCATTTCTAAGCCAGCTACATATGGTATTTTTTCTTTTAAATAATGACTTCGTGCGTTTTGCACATTTAGCCAGTGTTATTGTAAGATATATATTAATAACATATAATTCATAGTAAATTAGAATGAGTAGTGATAAAGATGATAAATGGTAAATGAGATGCCCTATTTTTTATTTACGTCGGTAACAAAATGCATTTACGCACTGTCTCCCGGCCAAAGGGGGACCGAGAGAGGTGTGTGGGACTCACCACCGGCAGACACGACCGCCAGCAGTAATACCCACTAAAAATCTTCCGACGACGCCCGCCGCTTGTTGAGAAAGAGGCGGGGGGCCAGTACCTGGGTTGCAGCTCTGACACCCCGCCCGCGGCCAACGTCCCCCGGACCAAAACCGGGAGGACCACCTCAGAGAGACGCAGTGGACGCGCCCCTCCTACCTCCTTGTGCGACCATAGCGTGTGTGGCCGACTTCTCGGAGGGTCCATGGTTGGACAGCAGGGGCCCCCTGCCCCCGCTGCCTAAGACCCTCCTGGCGCTGCTTGACGGGCCCTCCTGGCCCGCCCGCTGCACCCTCCACAGGTCCCTCTTAGTTTCCCCCCCGGTAGACAGTACTAAGGGCACCCAGAGTCGCCAATCTCTGGGTGTTACCTTTTCCCTGGCGCCTCCTGCGCCCTACCAGGAGGTACTCAGCCCCCCCACCACGACAAGGTGGAGACCAGTCGGGGGGGTAAATGAGATGCCCTCCCCTAAGCCCCTTGAGTCCTCAGTAAAGATGTGGGACGATACTGAGATCTCACATGGACTTCTTGAGAGAGTTTGAAAAGTAATGTTGCACTGTTTTGTTTCATTTACCAATACTCATGTACGTTTACAAACATTTAACGGTTAATAATCCACCGTTATTACACATTAATGTTCGATATATCACAAATATAAGAAAGTAAAACAAAACTGCAGACATGATTCTTCACTTTACCGCCAAGAAGTCGGGTTTATAATAAATCAACATATCCATTTTTTACAGTTACTACATAAATTACAGTTATTACATGGAGCGACTATCGTCTGACCTCTGCAATCCAGAGGGAAACATCATTCTATGGTTAAGCTGTTAGGTTTTTAAAAGGCACTGACTTCCTAATATCAACTGCCATAGCTGTTCATGACAGCCGGGACCAACGGCATAATGTGCTTCCGAGACAACGAGCTTACGCTCAACGATAATTACGCTCATAACTTCGAAAAATCATATGTCGCGACCAAGGTTAGAACCCGATACTCTTTAAATATTAAGTCTATGGGTCTCGCTACTGGGCTATAGCCGTTTGTTAGGGCAGTCTATACAAGAACTGGGTAAATTTTAGTAAAACACTTGGAAGGTATAAAAATATGTAAACAACGACAGTCCGACCACGATCTTCTTAACCGTAGGTATCAGTTGTCAGGCTCGTGCAACCGGGATAAAGGAACCGGGAGCCGGGTGGAAACCGTAAAGATTTAACGGACATCTGCTGCTTTCAGAACGCTTTATGGCGAAGAAAAAGCCCGCCCTGATGGGAACCCGATGTGATAATGATAGGCATTTTTTATATTACATATACGTGTATGGTTTTTATGGTCGCGTCACTGTTATCCTATTTAAGAAAGATTCAGTTCACTTTGTTCACCGAAACGATTCCTGACTTATAATTTTATAATACAAGCGATTTTTTTAAATTTTATTTGGTAATTTTGATAACACATAAAGCGCAAATAATATGGCCACTACCGATTATGTACTATGCTTGAAATACTACGAATGAATACCGGGAACAAGTAATAGTAATCAATATTGACGGTAACATCACATAACCAATAAATAGTTTATCCTATATACTTGTCTCCATAGCTATGGCCAAATAGGTAGGTTAACTAATAATAGATTGACGAAAAACAAATATTCATATTCATGCACACAAAGATTTGTACTGTATGGGAATCGCACCCACGACCTCTGGAGTGAAGTGCAGGTTTACTGACCTACACGCCATATCGGTCGTCATTCTAATAAAATCATGCAAATAAAGATGATAAGATTTAGAAATTATTTGTAATTATAGTAGATAATAAGATTTAGAAACAGCAACAGTTTTTATTTATTGCAAACTTTGTACAATTAAGCTAGAAATAAAAGGCTCTTTTATTTCATTTATTTATTTACTTCTATCATTATTATTTTACTCCATTAACGCCCTACGTCTGGGTTCTGGCCTGGCCTCACCGACTAAGGTGACACTGAACACATACATACACCACTCAAACCCAATGCATTGGACGTTGCAGGAATGTCTTACTTAATTAATTAGAATTTGTTAGAATTTTTTGCCGTCCCAAGATGAATAATGGTTTCTGGTCTCCTCTTGGGCCGTCCTGTCTAAAATGGTTTGCCCACTACCATGTATATGGAGATATCATTGGCCAACAACAATTTAACGTGTAATAAACAAATGCCATACATGGGCTGACCTCTGTTGACCCTGGACTTTATTTGATAAAAAATTATACTATGAAATATAGTTTCGTAATAACTCACTATTTTTAGTAGATATTCATGTTACTTACTGCGTTGTTGTTACATGTTGGTTTAAAAAGTTCGGATTCGCTTAAACCTTACAAAAAATTGTACAATAATAATTCTTGTTACTAACCAATGGTTTTTATGGTTATCATCATAAGATAAATACATAAATATATGTCATGGTGGATTTTTCACGTCATTACTGATCTTGTAAGTTTAGTTAGCATTAGCAATATGAGCGGCAAGGAATACGTTTTACGACATTGTTACAAATAAAATAAGGGTCTCGGCCTTTTTTTGGTCCAATAACACATAAAAAATCTTCTGGGAGGAATCCTCGTCATGACAGTGTAAACTGTATCAGATCCGTTATGTAGACTAAAGTAAGTTTACGGAGAAGGTGTGTACATCATGTTTTTCATAGATTAATAAGAGAATAAGAGTATGTAATAATCAAAGGAAAATAACTAATTATTACCTACTGGACAAATAAAAATCCTAACTCGGGGAAACACCGATATCAAAAGTTCACCACACAAGTAGATAAATAATGTATCGAGTCGTATTCTCGTTGTGTACAGACAACTATTGTTGGATTTACAAATACTTTCTTACAGTAAAAGCAAATGAAGACAAATCATATTTCTGATTCCTAGAATTTTAAGAGAAAAGCCATCGGCTGGGAAAATGGTAGATAATTTTAAAGAGAGGGTAGGTAATGGTACTGTTTTAGCTTAAATTAAATTTTCTTAAAGAATAACACATCGTGCTTTGATTTCTAGACAACGGATTCACATATATACATATTTTTATTTATTATACGAGTACAATTATAGATAACAGTCATATCAAGAAAAATAATTTATGGCCATCTTTACAAATTTACGTCGAGAAATGAAATTGAACACACGAACTTACGAGCGAGGAACACATATTAGTAACACTTATAACATATATTAGTTTTAGAATATGGAAAAAGCATAACAACAAGAAACAAGTGTTATGAAAATCTTTATTCGATGTTTATTATGTTTTCCGAAAACGAACTAACATCTAGAGGCCATATTAGCGATTCGGACAGCGTGCGGTTTCGAGAAAAAACAATCGACACGCAACAAATCGGCCAGAAACTGCTTGTAACCGGTTCAAGGCGGTGCGTTCCGGTTGTACTAACACCTCTAATTGCTACGTGTGCTGAATCATAATGCCACAAACAAATAGAAGGATAATTAACTTAACACAAAAAGCACAAACTTTGTTCTCGATTAATAGAGGAGGTGCTGTGAACATAATTCTACACTTACATTTTAAGTAAACAGTCTTATCTTATAAATACGTGAAATACATATAAAGGTTTTAAGGTTTGGAAATACAGCCCACTTAGAAACACAGACAAACTACCCTAATCCTTAGCCCATTAACACCTTGTAGGTCAAGAATCATGAACATATTGGATACAAGATTGAAATACATAAACATAAATTGAACTAATTATGATGTCATCTTGTTAATTATTTTTCGTATTGGCATCTTTGAAAGAATGAATAAATTAACACTTTATTGTACATTAAATATAAAAAAGTAATCAAACCACATAAACAAATGTTTGGTACAATGGGCGGCCTTATTGCTAACAGCAATTTCTTCCAGGCAAACTTAGAATGTTTCCTATATGAAAATAAAAATTATATAGAGTAGGCACAACAGAGTGCTCTTGCTTGCTTTGGGACACTTGGATTTCATTATTAATGGTGGGCATTGCAAGTAATCTTATTGCATATTCTAAATGAGTAAAAAGAAGATGCGGTAATTTCTTTTCGAAATATTTATTGTCTTTATCATAATGTCGAAAAAATGTTGTCAAATTAAATAACGTGCGCAATTTACTAAACATTTATAAGTGCAACTTGCAAGACATGTTTCTCCCAAATTCAACGTTGTCTTGCTTTTCATGCTGTTCAACGAAATGAGCGTATCTAGATAGCGTCAATCGATTTATGGCAACAAAATAACTGTGGATCAATTGTTATATGTCAGTATTGGTGTGATAGTTGTGGGTAAAAATAGACGTATAAGAATCCTTTTTGTTAAACAAAACGGCCGACAACGATAAATAATGTATGTTCAAACAATGCAAAAACAAATTGTTTTTTCAGAAAAGACATTAAAATACAACACAACACTACATTACGGATATTCTATGGGTTGTGGAAGGAAGGTGAAATTGTTTCGCAGCTAAAGCTAACAGGGCCAAGCATTTGTTAATCCAACAACTTCCGAACCCGCGCGAACACAAAACATGGAAATAAATTACGCGAACGCGTATGTAAATGTGGGTGGGCGGCGTTTCGGATACACATTTGCACCAGATTATATCAGCATGCCGTTTAGATTTCATAAACGAACTTAAATCATGTTGAAACAGTGGATGTTTTGAGGTGGTCGTAGACCATCTGTTGAACGTCCATCTGAACTTCAAGTATCACTGACGTGATTACTGCAGTATGGAACCTATCGTAAAGCGTACCATGTGACAAATTCTGTACGTTGTTAAAATCTGTTTCTATACAAATAAATTACATTGAAGTTTTTTTATGTTATTTTATTATAGATTCATATGAAAGTATGAATTACTTTACCTACCTACATAATTATAACAAAACTAGCGGTCGCCCGCGGCTCCGCCCGCGTGGATGTCGGTTACCGCTACAAAATGCCTGCCCAGAAAAGACACGGTCAGCAAAATGATTCCCAGGTCAATTCACAGACACCGACACTACGACGACGCAGTCATTATACGCAGGCTGCATAGATTGTCTTTATGTGGATGTTAAAGTTGTTAATGATGAAAATATTTAAATGTAATTAATACTAAGTTTTCACTCCTACCGGCCCGGAGTGCAACCCGTTGTTTTGGGATAGATAACTAAAGCGATTATTGTAAAGCTTCTCTATAAACAACATTTGACGTAAAATTATTTTAAGGTAACAAAATAAACTAATGGCCGGGAGCCTCGACCCGTGATAGGGCGCCGTGCAGCAGAAATCGTAATAATTTAATTTCGCCATAACTTCAAAACCAAACGTCAAATTTTGATCATTCAAAGACTAAATATTATCAACATAAACTGCACTTAGTGATGAAATAGATTATTTTGATAAGGATTAATATCATAAGTAAATTAAATGCGTTTAATTTAAATGTAGTACAATAAAAAAATGGTTGATATGCCTCACTCGACATAGATAGGTATAGTGTGTCGCGGACTTTTTAGTAGATATTTATAAGATCTACAATTAATTAGCACATTTTGTGGTTCTATCTAATGTAAAAGAATATTTATTTATTTATTTTATCTTTTATAGTTTAGGCTGCGTACGCAAAATGAGTAACTGTCCTGGTTGATTGTTTACACTTTGTGTCCGAAAAACCCATATATCTTACGAAACCCTATTTTTTAACAAATTAAAATTTTGCCTAGATGTTACTCACTAATAATGTAGCTTTCTAATATAAAAAAAATTAAAATCGGTCCAGTACTTTTTGAGTTTATTCGTTACATACAAAAATACAATCTTTCCTCTTTATATATATTTTTATAATATTATTACATTGACTCCCCCCCCCCCCCCCCCCCCGTACCCCAGTGAGCCTACAGCGCATGCTGGCTAGCTGAGCGCGGTGAGCGGCACCACGCGACTTTTTTCTAATACTTGCATTTTTAAACTCGTGATATCTTCCTAATGAAATGTCCGAATTGAATAATTCAAAAAGTTATAAAAAGGTATTGAAGCCGTCTTGAATACAAAGTAATTGTTTTTGATAAGGATTAATACCAAGGTACAAATATAGAGCCTTTTCAAGCGGCGGCATATAAATTAAATTTTTAGAATAAAAAACCGCTTACTGTGACGTAACTATAATATTTAGACATATGCTGTCGCGACACTTTTTGTAGATGATGATGAGTTCTGCAAAGTCGTAGTACATGATTTTGTTCTATCATCAATAGTTTTCGCTGCGCACGCTACGTAAGGAATTTTTCAGGTCATTTTTTTACACCTTGGGTTACATTATTGGATTTTTAGTAAGGATCCCTAATTTTTTTAAAAATATAATATAGCCTATGTTACTCGGGGATAATGTAGCTTTCCAAAGGTGAAAGAATTTTTGAAATCGGTCCAGTAGTTTCCGAGCCTATTCATTACAAACAAACAAACAAACAAATCTTTCCTCTTTATAATATTAGTATAGATAAAAACACCAAGCGCAAATTATATATTTTTTCTATATTAATTCCAAATGAAGAATTGTGGCGATGAATGAACATGTTTATCCTATTGCAAAACTTTTACCGATATTTATTTTCCAGACATCCAGTTTTTTGACTTCATGATTTGTTCAAAGACTGACTTAACTTTACCGGCATTTTATTATCCCACTTTATATTAGAACTCCTTTATCGACGGATCAATTTTAGATACCACGAAGCGTCGTGTGATCCGTCTTGCTATTAAAACTTTTGGAGCCGCTCTGTGGGGGTCTCTAATATTACACGCACACGGCTTTATTTTAAGCCAATAGATTATTTCTCAAAATAACTTGTAACATGCGTTGGCGGGTTGCGCGTGTTGAACTGCATGCAAGCAGTCTAATATTATTTTAATGTTACTCGTCATGAAGACCACTTTCTGCGTACTGGTAAGTAAGTACGTAAGTAGTCGATACTGTCTACAAAAATAAGAACGCTTCATACCGGAGACAAACACGGTAACAAGTGTTACTCATGACAGCCAGCATAACATTAAAGCCCGTTTTATACCCTGCTAAAATTACGAAATAATTAACTCAAAAACCCAAAGATGGAAACAAAATGTAACACTCGGTCATTGAATACTCTTGGTCCACGCCAAATCGGTCGTCAAATAATGATACTATAACAAAATTGCAGCTGCCAAGCCATCGCACCGCTCGCCATCGGCAGGGAGTTCATCCTTATACCTTAGAAATTACGGGTGGACGGACGCACCGCGCGCACAGGAGTTTCAAAAGAAACCGCATACCTTTGGGTTATCCCTGGCGAGTTTCCCCAAAAGATTACATCCTGGGGCTTTAGAAAAAGAGGTGAACCGGTTTCCAATGGGTTTCACAACGCGCTTGTGGTGCCCCTGGTATTGCAAGTGCCCATGGGCTGCGGTGACCACTTTTAGGTGGGCCGCATGGCCCACCTATGGGCTGAAAAAAAAATGCACGTATCACGATCAGTCGTAAAATGTGGACGCATGAACGCGTTCTGAGTAGAAAATTTCACTAAAATTTAAGTGTGGTTGAAATATTATTAAATTTTCATGTTGATTTATAAGCTTCATTAGTAATTCAAAAGCCACACCACATCTTTTTTCATATTGTCACAGTTAGAAACTATTTAGCTTGTGCAGACCCGCTTCTTTAGATTTAACGTTTGGTGTGAATTTAGCGCTAATATTTGCATGGAGTTGTGCCATCGGTTCAGTATCAAACAGTGAGTAGGGGAATAACTTCGTTGTAGATTTGAATTTTGACGATATTGAGAGATGTGTGTAGGATGGTAAGTAATGATTCAGCAATGTCATTCATTTGGTTACTTGATTTTGTTGTAATCGATTAAGGTATGAGTATGGTTACTAGGCACTTGTAAACGATCATCGAAGTAGCGCTTCAGTGCTTCGGAAGCCACATTAAGCCAGGGGTTTCGGTTATTACACTACACGTCAACCGTGGATCCGTACATTCAACTTAGAAGTCCTATTGGACAGCTTGATTCTAATAATAGAACGCCGCTCACCTACCTGCGCCAATCCGCACTGGGTCAGCCTGGTGGAAAATGTCCAGAATCCCATTCACTTCAGTTTGTGAGAGGAGGCCAGTGCCCGTATAGTTGAATATTACCAGGCTGAGATGTTGACAATAATGTCGGTGAAAATGTATGAGTTATTGAAGTGACGTTTATATGAGACCCAGTCAATTTCGGCGAACCACACGACCTTTTTTAATTACACCTTGATCCTAGCACCAGCCCGTAAATATTGTGTTACACCGCGTTCATTGACTGACACAGGCGGTTGCGCCCGTAATTTTCCTGCCATGTTTTATCTAGGACGAGAACAATGGAACTCATTTTGGAGCACAATGAATTTCGTTCCGGACGCGATCCGCCGAAATACACGCCATTAAAATCTTTGCCGTGGTATTGTGGGGCCGCGCTGGATTGTCAGCGGATCCGCTGGGACTCCGGGTTAACCGCTCCACCTTTATCTTTTAAAACCATTTTCTTGCGTAAAAGATGAATTGGTGCAACACCGATCTTATCCTCCGCAAGGATACTACTTTTAATATAAAATAATAATAGATCAAATTTTTTATCGCTCATATTTTTCTATTTATAAACCTTTTTTGCTCACACTTAAATAAAAAACAATATGAACTAATTGCCATCAGGCATTCTCTTCCACTCGACCTTGGGGTTAGTAAAGACATTGAAGTTGTTTTGCGTGTTTACAACATTTCAACTCTATGAATTTAACATTTCAAATTTCTTGATAAATGCATTCTGAAGGTTAGCGTTCGCAGTAGTTTAAATGTATTTTGCGAGGGAGGCAGAGCTTTAACCTCATCTCTAACTATAATGTTTATCTAAAAGTTTCCCCTCTAACAGCCAACTACAGAGTACAAACCACACCACGTCAAGTTTCGTCGTCCGTTGGAAAATGTGATTTTAAATGCACAAATAAAACTCAGTTTTTTAAAAATCTACACACTGTTTTACCTGCTCTAATTGGAATACATTATAAGTTGTTTACATACAATTTAAAATAAAAAATAATCATGATTTTATCACAAATGTGCTAATAGTATTAATGATCAACAAGATTATTAGTATATTATGTAAAAGTGTATTTTTCTTTAATATTGCGCTGCCTAAAAAAAGGATCTTTTTAATAATAAGTACACAGTAATGTTAGTGGTTTTAAATAAATTAAAAGTTTATTAATTTATTTAAGTTACGGTAAAGTGGATCAAAGTTTCGTTCTACTTTAATTTAGATAGTTCTAAGTAAAATGGTAAATGTAGCTAAGTGTAAAAAAATACAGACAGACGAACAATACACTGGGCAGTTCTTTTCGGAAATATTTTGCTCTATACTATTCGTTCTCTAAAAAGTCTATTCAGAACTAACGCCCTTGGTAGATAAAAAGCTTTCAAAAAGAGACAATTTTTTACCTTCGTTTATAAATTTGACTTACTTTTGTAAAATTATTTTTCATTCAAGTTTGACAAAATAAAGCTCTTATAAACGCCAACTTAAAAGCGAACGCGCCCAAAAAGTATAATGTGCTGACTTAATAGAACTATAACTAAGTTTATTTATGTAAATGTTTAACAACAATGTTATATGTAAATACCGTTTGTTTTGTCTCAGAAAGCTACAATAAGCTCGCCACCTATTAAGTGGGGCCAAAAATTTAAGTGGGCGTATAATATACCTCTGCTTACCCCTTCAGAGAAACAGGTGAGATTGCATGTTTCTTTATTAATAACATAAACGATTTAAGCTTCCAACAACAGCCATCAAAAAGTCGCTTTGCTTAACACGAAGCTTCAAAGGTAGCTAATGTAAAAACTCAGTATCCCAGTAGAAAGGCAGCTGGCGGCAGTTTTTACTAAGAGGAAGATTAATTTTCACGCGGCGAGTAGGACAGGTGCCTGCGAGTAGCTCGCTAACTTATTGACTTTAAGTGAAGTAACAGCATGCCTAACCTTACGTCTTACTAGGACGCCAATATTGATGGACGGCATGGTTTATAATATGAACGAACTAGAGCGTTGCATATTGGGGTATTTATTAAGTGTCACAGAAGAAGCCTGGTACTGCAATTTATTTTTTATGTATACATGGACTTTATTGAATAGATGATTTGCCAGTGTCAAGTAATTTGATAAATGAAGTAATGCATATGAATTTAGAATCGTCCGTCAGAGCAATGTAAAGCCAGTCATGTTAAAGTAAAGGACAGTAGTAAAAACTTTTGGAGTAAATACGAAAAACCACAAATCCCGGTAATCTGCCGTTTTCCTACTAGTGTACGTTGTACAAATGAAAACACGGAATTACACCAATGTTAGAAAATAACACACTGCCTTAATGTGTCTTCCACGTAGGCGCCAAAAACCTACTGCAAAAATAGCCTATTGGCATATATATATTTTCTATAATAATATGATAACTACATCCTGCCTGATGTGACCTGCAAAAAAGCCGTTGCACGCCCCGCTTAGTAGACTCGGGATTATAGAAACTGGGAAATACATGAGCCGGCGAGTCGGCCGGAGAATTCCAGAGCTTAATGGTCCTACACAGGAACGACTTACTAAATTTCTTGGTTCGAGTGTCGATCGACTTCCGATATCCACAGTTTGTGTCTGTTAAAAATATAAAATCAATCAGGTCGCATGTATGGAAGAACTTTTTCGGGGTATTTTTTTACTACCATTTTTTATTATATTTTTCTATTATATTGCCTATTTCGTATATTAGGATAATATTTGTCAGTATACAGCTTTTTATTTTGATTTCAAGTTTCTTCCATACTGAGTTAAACTTACAGTAGTGCGATTCAATAATATAATATACAATAGTCGTGTAACTCCCGCCGTATGGACTCGTCGTAGAATAGCTTGTTGCTAGTTGTAAACCGTTTGTCAAATGTTTTAAGAGAATACGAAATTATATCACAGGCAACCACTATGCTGTTACTGCGACGAATTCAAAGCAACTACGCTATTCTTGAAAGTTAACCGCTTCGTAGCCGATAGCATCAGCAGTTTCCTACTGAATAACATTACGTGGCTGTGAAAATATACAAGAGAATATCCCTTTTGATAACACCTCTGGCAATTTATTTTCGATTGGGAGCTTAATCTTGATTTTTTTTCCGAAAAATTGTGTCTTGTATCGTGTTTTAATATAATAATCCTCTCAGTGAGACATCGGTTCTGTTCTACAAGTGACATGTGCTAAGTGAAAAAACATAGCCTGTGTGATAAGCCGATATACTTAATGTACAAATAATAAAATAGTAGTAGGTTCCTGCTGACTTTAAAGTATAGTTTAGCCGTAGAGTGAGTATGATTTACCGGAACATTTTACGCTAGCTGTTGTGTTTTAGAAAAATTTTCACCATAGGAGTGAGCAGTCGATATTAATCTCGATGATGTTAATAGTGAAAAATGTTTCATTGGTCTGCTTACATAAATAGTGTATATAGGGATCCTAACAAGATCTAAGGAGCCCAAGTCAACTTCACCTGCAGGTGGTGCACCTGCTGATCAACAGACGGGGCTCTGGCGAACATAACAGTTCCCGGTAAGCGGCAATAGGCTTGCCACCGATTACGTGGTCCAACAATATAATTGGCGAAGTGTGGGCGCAGAACATGCCTCTGCCTACAGGGAAACAGTCGTAAAAGTATGTAAGTATGCTTACACAACTATATTCAATCTGGGTACGTATCATAATGCATAAGTTTAAAATCTATAAGTTTACAATGTGTAAGTTCAAAATATATAAAATAAAAAAATATAATAGTCAGAAGAAATAATCATCAATATGCATAACTTACGTTATATATAAATATCATAATGCATAAGTTTAAAATCAATAAGTTTACAATGTATAAGTTCAAAATATATAAAATCAAAAATTATAATAGTCAGAAGAAATAATCATCAATATGCATATATACTCTAAAATCTAATTTACATGTATTTAAAGTAAATTTACTGTACTCAAACATAGTATATATGTTACCGGCCAAACCCAATTTTAGGACAAACTAGTATGGCCTAGTCCAAACTAAATAAGGTGGGCTGCAACTAATATAACAACATGTTTTTTAATGGTAAGAAAAAAAATAACCTCAACCTAACCCAAAAAGAGATGTATAAGTATCTGCTTTCCGAGTTTAACGTGCTTTCCGAGGCACGGAGCAAGCGATAATTTAAAAGTAAAAAAGCACAGAGCAGATACTGTAATATCTATTTATTAATTTAACTGCTAACTACATCTGCTTAGTTAAATAAACAATTGTTACAGTAAACCACGATTTAAACATGTTGCAACCGCCGGGTCTCCTTGGCCGCGCGGTTCGTTACAAATCTGCATTATTTTTAAAAACATTTCGCAAGTCTATAGAAGCTGGACTTAACAGACAATCTTAATTGAAAACCATTATGAATTGTGTTTGTTATATATTTCGACCATTATGGCATTCAAACTTAGAAATTTTGAACTTATGTCAAATAATTTTATATATTTTGATGCATTATGCATTTTGATTTTCGGTATTTTAACTTTATACATTCCACCCATATGTATTATGAAATTATATATTATGATACGTACCCATTCAATCTTTATAAATTTATTACAACTACGGGTAGGTATTTCAGAATTGGAAACAAGAGGCTTTAGATTTTACTTCAGCGCTTCTCTGGATAAATCCTTTGGAAAGCGAAACAATTCTGTGCATTGCGGTTTAAAATAAGTTTTTTTTCAGTTTTTCTTTCCGAATTAGTTACTGGTGTGTTGGTTTTTCGTCACTATTAATCACTGCTTTATAATTAGAGTCAACGGGACTCTAGCTTACTTTTCTTTACAATTGTTTTATTTCTATATCTTTACTACTATTATACAGAGGACATATTTGTATTTTCGTTACGAATAAACTTGAACACTACTGGATTTCGATAATTCTTTCACCATTAGAAAGATTCCTTATCCCTCTATTACGTCTTTTTTATACTAGAAAAAAATTGGGATAAAAAAATTAACCAAAGAAGTAAAATAGCTATCGAAGCGAAACGAGGGCGTGCTACTAGTCTTCGTATAAATTTGTAAATCATGAATTGTATGTAGAACATATATAACAAATGTTCAGAAACGTCCTTTAAAAATATATTATACATACTTGTGAAGGTAAAAAGTGTTAGTTTGCATTTCACAGCAGACTGTTGAACGCGTGACTTTTCATTTACGAAGCGGAATGGTCTGCCTAGTCATTCAGAAAATGAACTAACATTTACTAGTGTATATTTAGTGTTGAAAACAAAATTTAAAAATAGTCTTTGTGTTGCAGACAAAGAGTTGATGAACGTTGCAGAGTGGCTCTGGCAGTACTTTTTTTATTTCTCCGGGTGCCGAACCTTATTTGCCTTATTGCCTTGGCTTGTAAGAAGGGCCTGAGCGCAGTCATGATATCATTCTTATAAAGTCCACTGCTGAAATTTGGTGTCTCCAAGAGATTACATTCTATTGGGGACGAATGATCCCCAGACTCAACCACTGGGCGATCTCCATTCAGCTTACATACATAAATAATATCACGCCTGTTGCCCCGAAGGGGTAGGCAGGGGAATATGATACGCCACCATTTTGCCGGTATATTGTTGGGTCCAACGTCATAGGTTGCGAGCCTATTGCTGATTACCGGGACCTTTTATGTTCTCCAGAGCCTCGTCCGGTGATCGACAGGTGCACTACTTGCAGGTGAGGTTGGCTTGGGCTCCACAGATCTTGGTAGGAACTATATCACTTAATAAGTATTTGATTTAATGCAATAATCAGTACAGTAATAAGTAATGATGTAGAAAGTGTACAATAACAATGCCCGAAATGTAATAAATTTTACGAATTTATATAACCCGTTAATTTTTTATAACCCATTTGAGTAGCCAATAAGTTTGTTTATTGTATCTGTTTTGATTAAATCAAATTTGTTCATAGTTTTATTTTAGTTCTACTCCTCCGCCCTCTTCGAACGCCTAATAACTTTACAATAATTTCAGTTGCAACAGAGTACTATGAACTTACCTATTTATTTAACCGTTTTGTAAACCAAAGAATCCTAAGGTTTATTACTTAATTTATTCTTTAATGAAAGATACAAATTATTACAGCGCGAATCACAAAATGACTTAAATTGTATCATCGAAGAAGATGTCCAAGCTTAGTGAACATGTGTACACATAATTCTATAAATAAGTCCTCGCTATATACTATACTAGTATACGGTATAATTGAATGTCCAGAACGAAGTGCTCGCTAGAACGGTTACTAAATTGAGCTGTACAAAGAATATCCCTTTGTCTTTGTGTCGTCCTTCGGGCGGACATCAAAGCAACAGTCCAAGTGTACTCATATTCATATTTGTTACAATCGCTTCTCGTTGCGGAGATTTCTGTGCGATGACAATCCGGAGACGGTTTAGTACGGTTCATATTATTTCTCAAACTGTACTTGTGACGATCAAATTTCTTTTAAAGCTTGTTTACTTCCAACTAAAAGGTATAGGTATAGGTGCTCAATAAAAAAATTGTCAAATCCAAGTTGTTTTACATTTAGACGTGTAAAATTCGTTTACATTACAGTGCAAAAACAAAAGCTTCATACTACAGTACTTATAAAAATAACCCTATTACACTTTTAACATAGTTTTTATGGATTTAATGTTAAATTTCATGTCGAGTTAGTAGAGAGATAAGTGAACGAATAACTAAAGCATTTGATGCTATATTGTTTTATGATGAGAAGCTGGTATCTCGGCGATTCTTTCTCGCAAGCAACAGCTACAAAGCAGTCACGTTTGTTGTACCAATAAATATTACAAACGGACAGTTTTACAACGCACCTCGAAGGCATTACCGAAAGAGGCCAGCGAAATTAAAACTTACCCTTATTACCAATAAATCAGAACCCACACCGAGCTTTGTGTACATGCGGATGGTAATTTTTAATGCCTTAACTCAGCGCGGCTTCCAGCGATTTGATTACGTTTTCTTCTCCCACTCCTTATTTTTACTTTTAGGTGCAGCTTTTGTTGTTACTGTTAAGTTATTTACAAAAATGAAAGTGTTTTTGCTAGATCCTTCAATTTTGAGATTCAAAATGAAGCGGTGTGTCAAAGTTTAAATTAACACATTGTACGCCATCGGTCCCAGACGGAATGAAAATCCTAATTTTGTCTGTCATTTAGCCTTTAAAGAACTTAAATAATAATAAAAATGCGCACTTCTATCACCTTTGAAACAGCGGGCAAGAGATAATTACTTATTTGCAAATAAACGTCAACTCCCGTTACTTTTCTCGTAATTACGTCTAACAGACGACTTGAGAAGACTGGTATTAACTGTGATTAAAATTAAATATTCTGTCTCCAAGCCTCGTTTTTAGAAACAATATCAAAACTATACGAAGGGTGACCAAAGCTGCGAAACATTTGCATATTTCGTGTAATTTATACCGGGCGGAGAGGTGGGGACATTACCCGGCGCCACTGAAGGCAAGTGGTTACCTCAGACTCCTTGCTAACTATTTAGGGGGATATTCACTTTGAGACTAACTGTCACGACGACATGTTTTGCTGTGAAACTTATTTTCGTTAGTAAACTTTAAACGTGTTAATAATATTATTAAATACAAACAGTTTCTCTTTAAATATCGCTACTAAAACAAGTGTCGTGTAGGGCCTAGAATAGTGATACCTCCTTTCATCTCACGAGGGAGTCGTAAGAGTCTATGAAGAGAAATCCTACCGGATGATGGGTAGCAGCGTCATCCTGCGTATTCTCTATACACTGTACTGACCTCACCTGCCGTGCGTCGTGATTATGGGCAAATGACCCCAATAGATAGTAATCTATTTGGATGGTCAATGTTCAGCAGTGGACTTTATAAGGCTAATGATAGCTAATAGAAAGAATGTTTCAAAGAGTATCTGTATGTTTCTATATAGGTTTAAAGGAGCTTCTAAGAGAGGTCAATCTACAAGAGAGTGTTTGAGGTTACTCATACTAGCTCCTGTGGTACATATTATCATCTCAGCTTAAGTTCCCGCTACTAAGCACGGGCCTTTTCGCACGACCCAAAGTGAGAAGGTACATAATATATGAGTCCTGAATTATAAATTATTATGAAATGGAAATCAATAAAAATTGAGCCAAATATGGGGTGTTTGTAGTCTTTATACTGTTGTAGTAAATGTGATTTATTTCACGAAACGGGAGATAATAATGATAACTGACGCGCTTTACCAAAACAAAGTATCGCTTTGTTACAAAGTGGTTACGTACTGACAATATTAAGTAAACAGGAAAAAATACACTCTAATGGTAGCATTACCGGTACGCTTTTTCTCCCTAAAAAAATAAAGAAGGAATATAATTTCGCCAGCGACAACCGACGATTCCCGAGTCACATAAACCAAAAGGTACTTACAATACATTTCAACTGTACTATAAATCCTCTTTCGGTGATATTAAATATTCGTTAAGTCGTCCCAGTATTTCAAAATGTCATTAATAATAATATTGGATACATTTGCCGTTTGTGGAAATCGCTTTGCTTCAAGTGTGGGGCTGGCTGTTATTTGAAACCTAACTGTGTTACCAAATATCGATGTTTTAATAGATGTGCCGAACGTTTATGAACATTGGATAATTTTAAAGGATCTCTGTGTTCTGTTTGCGTTGTGGTTGTGATTGGTTTTGTTGCCTTATCGTGCTCTTTAAACCAAAAAATACTTATGGTTTCGAGACTAAAATGTGTACTAAAGAATATTTTATGAGTTCCAACTAGTTCGACGTAGTGCTATATGTATTTAAATAGTTCCAGTCACCTGGTAGCCGTTCGCTACCTCAGAGAATAAGATAATTTGAAACGATAAATAAGTTTAATTTATAGGTAAAAAATTAACAGAAGTTGATATAACATTAACATTGTAAATTAATTAGATTTTACCTTCTTTTAAGTTTTTACAAGAAATAAACGTTACTTGAATGCAGCTTGTAGGCTTTGGAACAGGTAAAATCTATTATGCAACCTACTAATTTTAATATTTGTATTCGTTCAAATCATTATATGTATGTATGTATGTAAATTCACTACGCATGTACATACCTAAAATAACCATGCCTGCATTTAAATTTAGCAAACCAGAAAATATTTAAATATTCTCTTAACTCATATAAGCGTGTTTACTTTATCGCTCAGATATAAAATTATAACAAGGTACAATGCGTTTTAGTGCGGAAACGGTAACATAAAACTACTAAGCGATGTGCCTTTTAACACGCTGTGGTATTACGCGGTGAGGTTATGAAAGCACTACCGCCGAACTAGTGCACCCCATCCCTAGCGCTATATTAAGTGGTCATAAATTCCACAAACGTCTGTCGGGATGATTCCGATCGTTTCACTTCTAACCTTAGGAGAATTTTTCAGCCTTTACGAAATGTTGGATATACGACTTCGGCAATTTCCAGATTACGGCTGAAAGGTTTTTAGAGCCTGCTGAAGTTAGTAAAACGAAATGTTCATTGCAAATATTGGATCATATTATTATGTTAACGTTTGAATTTGAATAAGTTAAATTAATTTGAATGTTATTCATACAAAGTTGGTAAGCCTTGTTTTTAGTTGTCTAACCAGATTTGACTGAATTTTAGTTCAAAGATGGAGCGACTGCTGTCTGACCTCCGCAACCCAGAGAGAACCATTATTCTATGGTTAAACCAGCTGTCAGTATGTGAGAAGTCACTGACTTCCTAATAACGACGGCCACAGATGTTCATGACAACCGAGACCAATGGCATAGCGTGCTTTCCGAGGCACGGAGCAAGCAACTTCGAAAAGTTATAGACGCACCTATGACCAGGGCTTAAACCCGAGACCCTCTGAATTTGAAAGCTATGGGGCTCGCCACTGGGCTATGGCCACTCTGACTCCACACCATAATCCGTATAATTTGAGATGAACTTACTATCGTCATCATCATCATCTCAAGAACGTCTACAGAGTTGCAAATGGGCAATCGATTTCAATATAGAAACGCCGGTCATTTTAGTTCCATAAAAATATCTCACTAAATACAGCTACAATATCCCTTTCATTATTACTTCAATTCAAACGGCAATTTAATTTGTTTATTCCAGTGAAATTCTATGCATTCAGCGTTTTTTGTTCATGTCTATCATGGAGAGAGAATATGAAATACAATTTTTTATTTATCCAATTTGTAGCTGCGGACGGGTGGGGTGGCCGGGCTAAACGGACACTCATGCACGTTACGGGCCGGGTTGCGACGCGAATATAAACAGCTAACTATTACGCTTGAAAAAGAAACATATAGAGATTAATAGCCCTTTAGCCCCGGGTCCGGGCCACTAGCGATGGCTTAGCTCATTTTCTTCGTACAATTCTTAACAATATTTTTTCAAATTGCATATATGCATTTTTTTCCATATTGATGTACACTACTATTATTCAATACTATTGAATTTTAAAAGATGATATAATTAAAGTGTGAAAATAATATGAATTCAAGAAGAAAATGATCTAAAAACGATTGGTCCGTAATCAAAACTTGGACAATGGAATCATTTTATTGGTACCTTCTTGATATTATGTTCGTCTTGTATTCTGTATGTGTATGTTATGTGTAAGTGTGTGTGTGTGTGTGACTTCAAAAACCTTCAAACGTATTAGAAAAACATAGCTTCATATTAGTAAATTATAATTAAAACCAGCCTGATGATTGTCGGGCCAAGCGCAGTGTTTTGTAGTAGCCCGGCAAAATCAGAAAGGGAAAAATACCTAATTTTATTGTCTGTACATAATCCTGAAACGCCGGGATTACAAAAAGACCTCTTCGCCTTTTATTATGAGCATCATCTTCCGACCCACGTATTTTATAAAAAGAATTGTTTTTTGTCCCCACGCAATGCAGCTTTTATCTAACTTAGGTCAAATCCTGCCTTGCCGAGAAATATCACAAACACATAAATATCAATCATGAATCTAAAATTTAAAATCTTAAGTAAATGTCCTATTTTATAGCATAAAGTACCCATATACGAAAACAAATAATAGGATCACTATGATATTCACGATACAAAGGCTAAGGATATGGTAAAATTTCATTCAATCAATTTGTAACCTTTTCAGGGAGAGTGGGCTAAACGGCCCAGTGGCCCCACGTAGGGCTGTGCATGCGTACGGAATATACAAACTACCGTCAGCTCTCAAGATTAATGGTGAGTTGGATTGTCTTTACGTAGGTACACGTCGTGAGAGAAAGAGGTCACACGGCTGAATTCAAATATATCTTCTTGTCCAAAATGCCGCAGTGTCTCAACTAATTTAGTAACAGAACAACACATGATTCTGTAAAAAATAGTTTTGTATTTAATCTAAACTTCACTTTTCATTCTTTGACAACTAAAAGACTACCAAGTACTGATCAGTTTCCTCTTTTTTAATTTGTCTAATTCATTATTTCAAGGACCGTTGGAAAAACAAATACTCCCAGTGAGGAGTGACGGCGAAATATAATTCATTCAGCAGTATTTATTTACGACAAATCTATAACTTGGTCTCGCTTTTTATTTATTTTAATGAAATGAAACGGCGGAAACTCGAAACGGCAAGTTTCATTACCGAATTTCCATTAGGTGCGCAGAGGCTATCGTTTACACGGAAAAAGGCTAAAAATTTCGGTTACATTAAAACGCGAACGATTCATATTTCACCGGTGTATTTCTGGGGAGTTCCTTGACGGTAAATCAAAGAGCAAACCCACCTGGTCAATGACAAACATTTCCGAACTAAACAAGTGCCATTAATCCAAGACCATTTTCCAAAGTACGGAGTTATGGGATAGGGAGCGCTAAAATTTCGCTTAAAAGTTTTACATGTTTAATAGTTGTTCACTGCAATAGTAGATCATTTGTCCATTATTTTCGAGCGTTTTGTCAAGGGCGGTTCGAAAATTCTGCTAAAAAGCAGAAGGTTTAGGTAAAGTAACAGTCTTAGCTCATCGCCACACTAAATTGAAGCTGATATAATATGAACCCAAACCGACTCTAACCTTAAGTTTAGCAGGTGTAACAGATGAGTGTAGAAAATTTACTTTTTTATTTTAAATTTGTAAATAGGTTTACTTAATTTGCATAAAATCCATCGTGTCATTTAGTATTAACCATTAGGTAAAATAGTTATTTACAGATCAGTTTACTCTGTATTCATAGAGTTGTGATTGTTTTTTAAATGACATCGATAATTAGTCAAAAAAGTGCATTTGTACATAAGTATGCAAATAGCAATCTATTGTCAGCAAGTGATGATTTAAACTATCACTGGCTACAATGGATTCCCGCAAAGTAACGACAACATTATTAAATCTATTGGTTAGTCCCATATTTTATCATGTTACTATATTTATAGAAATATCAAAACGGGTCAAATGCAAGAGATATGATGAAAAACAAAAATTTACTCACAAAGAAGATTTCTTATAGACCGGTGTTCTTGTCCATCAATTTACACAGCATAACTGCTTTAGGTTCAATTTATGTTCAAGGTTATATATTGGCTACTGTCCTGTAAAGGGTTACATAAAAAGACGCATTGCATGAAAGAAAATATAAGGAATGTTATTTTAGCGCCCCAGCGTTCAGCCACCCTAAGAGAGGCATACAATCGCACTGCACGCGCCCTGGCCCATTGGGCTGAGCGCGACTTCGAGAGGCCATTCCGAACTTACATGCTTTCATTCTATCTGGGACAACCATCTAACTCTTTCGTTATACACCAATCGAATCTATCAGAACCTATTGTTCTGAAACTAAAAAAAAGGTAATTTGCGTATTTGTGTGTTGTCGTTCTTAGGTCACGTCAAGACACGCGACTTAAAAAAGTTTTTGGTAAATTTAAATTTATGAGGTAGGCAAGTATTCTTCTAATAAGTCAGTAAAGTTGTTACTTTATCAACAACAGAAATTACAATGTACAGTGAATGGACACAAGGTTAGAACGCAGCAAAGTTTTGAATTTTTAAACTTTATAAATCTTTAATATTTGACGATATTAAAGGTATATAACCGATATGTGGTGGTAGCGAGTATACCCGCAGTCCGCTTCTACTGGGTTCGATTCCCAAACAGGACAAATCTTTATATGCATGAACATAAATATTTTTTCTGGTCTGGGTGTTTTTCTATGTATATTAAGTATGTATTTACAAAATAAAGTATTTATGTATGTTTATTCATTATTTAGTATTCATAACACAAGTTCTTAATGATACTTATCTTAGTGTAATTGTCAGAAAATATTTATGTACTTATATATTGGACTATTTCAAATTATATGACTCTAATATTTAATTTTGCCAGATCATTCAAGTTTATATTACATAACAACAGTTTTGATAATTACTGCTGTTCCCAACTAAATAAATAACATTGTTGCGAAGCTTAAAATTTCATCTCAAACAATTAAGTAGTTAGGGTTAAGTCGACCTCAGGCAGCGGCTTAATCCAAAGCTTCAGGTGGCACGAATCTGATACTAGTTCCGAACTTCGCGGAGACATTGTAGCGGTCCACTGCTGGAAGAATAGAGCACGGACTTCCTTTCGTAGCCGGCTAATTAATAACTATAGCCAAGAGACAATAAAGGATGCAGGATGAAAAAATATGACTTTTGCAACTTTTGCTTTCACATTTCGAAATGTGAAAGCAAAAGTTCCAATAATTTATCTTGAACACGACACGATGGTAAGTCAATTTATGCACTTTTATATGAATCTCTCATCTGAGTCTGTTATATAAGTATTTTACAAAATTCTTCTTTTTCTTATTTTTAAAATTTATGTTATTGTTTCACTATCCGTAGGGATGGAAATCCGTAGGAGAATTACTGTGACCGACATTGGGAAGCGTGTTTGCAAGCTGAAGTGAATTACAGTGACCGACATTGGGAAGCGTGTTTGCAAGCTGAAGTGAATTACAGTGACCGACATTGCGAAGCGTGTTTGCAAGCTGAAGTGAATTACAGTGACCGACATTGCGAAGCGTGTTTGCAAGCTGAAGTGAATTACAGTGACCGACATTGCGAAGCGTGTTTGCAAGCTGAAGAGCGCAGCCCCCAACCCGATGGATCGATGATCTGGTTAGGGCTGCGGGAAGCCGGTGGATGCAGGATATATCAATGTGTAATGAAATTGAGAAGGCCTATGTTCAGCAGAGGACTCCAAATGGCTGAAATGATAATGGCTCAATTTATATTGATACATCCAACAGTGGTCATATAATGGCTTAAATGGTAATGATAATTTCACGTTAAAATCTGTTTAGTGAAATAATTAAAATAAATACCTAAACAGATAACAAATAACCAGACCAGTCCCTAAACAGAAGTGAAAAATTATCTACAAATTTGGTTTTCTGTCAAGGTATTGCTACACGAATAACCTCTTCTTGACTTGAATCTTAGACATGCCGTAGAACGACATCCATGCAGGTTGTCAAGGGTTTTCACATCATGCTTTAATCGTGATCGTCCGCTTTGTATCCTCTACTCCAAATCAGGTAGGTATTAGTAATTTTGATAAATCACACTATACAAAGACCATTCGTCTTCATATTTCTGTCTCTTTTATGACACTTAGAAAACCTAAAAGGACATTTAATGCAGAATAGTCCAAGCAGAATTTGGTATAAACATTGACCCGAATTTGTAGGATAAAGTGTACTATCACTATCTCCGTAATGTAAAGTCGTGCGTGCAGGAATACGTGAGTGTTTGTAAAGTGTACGTGGTCCTTGTACGCTCCGCGAATGTCTGCGACGCGGGCCGCTTCGTTTTACTAGAGCGAATATTTAGAATGCATGTTCTTACTTACTCAGCAGTATTATAAAAAAGAAACTCTAGGATGTTTGTAGCAACATTATATATATATATGTTTATATGATGCAAACATACAATCACGCCTAATTCCCCTTAGGGGTCTGCAGAGGCATAGTACAAGCTGACATTAAGCTAATTATATTTTAAGTCCTATGTGTCCTATTACCGCTGATTGGCAGGTGAATCAGTTGCAGGTGAGGTTGGCTTGCGCTCTTAAGATATTGGTAGGATTCATTTATATGATAATATTAATTTTCTTATTGAAGTTATAATACAAATGTGTCTCGTTTGTCAACGGCATAAGATGAAATTGATACAAGTAGGAAACAAAATGTAATATGTAATATACCTGGCGCTTGGCAGTAACTATTGCTTAATTATCCGACATAAGGCCAATATCGTAATATCTACATGTAACGCCAATCTCTAAAAGATATACTATACTTAAAAAAAATCTAATCTAGAAATTTACTGACCTCACAAACACAGTTTTAGGAATATATTAGCTAGACTAAAAGGTACATCGCAAGACCTGAAAATTTTATGATCGGACTACGACATGTTGTAACGTTTAAGAGCAGCCCTTTTTAGTGCCACATTATTTGAATTCTGTTTGTTGTATATTTGTTTTTCTTCTTTTCTCTTTGTGTTGCTATTTTATTCGACATTAGAAGTACCTACTAAGTTAGTAGTCACCTCTCTAGTTATTCATTTAAAATACTCATAGTAACTTTGTGCATAAATATGTCGTTTAGAAATTACCTTTTGTTTTCGCAGTAAAATTCTAGTTAAGATCGTCCTCACGTAAGGTTAGGGAATATAACCTTTAAAAACTCCCAATTTAATTGTTTGATTTTTAAGGAAATCCCAATAAAAATAAATTCATATCCGGGGAATCCTTATTTCAACGAAATAATAATCGGTTAATACAGGCAAAAAAGCCCAAAGACTTATTAAGAAGGAAACAAAAAATATTAAGTGTTTTTCTTTCATTTAAATAACATGTAAACATTGTAAATTGTACAAACACTTTTTAAAAAGGTCTAACACAGCCATACCCCGCTACTCGACATCAATACATCTATTTATACTCGTACATATATCGGACCCGCCACCGTCGCGACTACCCCTTCATCCAACTTTGATTTAACTCGGTCGCCGAGAATATCGAAGATTTTAAACTATCTCTAAGTAATTGCAAACTTTGTTAATAAACCGCCGCTTATCATATGTCTGTCGAAGTCTAGCAGACGTGTGAGAGTTGGCCATGCTATCGATTCCTAATTGAGAAACTGAACTTGCACTCCACCTGACAATGGAGGAGATACTTGGAGTAGATATATGGACCAGTTAAATATATTGGAGTCAAGCAAGAATGAACTTAAAATAAAATAAAATAAGCCGTGGAAAAAATCAACAGTTGTTCTTCTATCTCAAAAAAGATATTATGCAATACATTCACATATGGATATTTATTTAAATAAACATATGGTGTTTGATTTATGATGTTTTCTTGAAAATATTGAAGCGTAAGTGATGGCATAATTTTGCATTTGGATTGACTGTTGGTATACATAAACGACAACCCTGAAATAAATATTAATGATATTAAACAACACTATATAAATTTTGCCTTGAGATGACTGGACGGACGACTAGCTAGAAACGCAATCAGTCTGCTGACATCAAAAATTAATTGTGATTGAAACCCTGAGGGCTTTGTTAACTTTAGGGGTGATTTCCTCGTGGAAATGAGAAAGAAATCAAATCCGGTACATATTTTTGTGTAGTGACAAGTTCGATATCTGGTTCAAGTAATTGATGGACGTCCGCGGGCAGGAGACAAATTGCGCTGACTGACCCGACCCTCGTCACGGGCGACTCGAGTCACGCACTCTCTGCTGACGATACTTTTTATTTCTGAAAACTATTAAAAGAAAATACCTTGTGTAGTGGTCAAACGTTATTGATTGTGAAGCTGCTTTCACTCCTGAATCTTTTTCGCGTAGTAATTTTCAGGATTAAATTTCAGATCAGATTAAAAGTTTAAAAAAAAGGTAGACAAAAGTAGAAGTTATTATTATTACTACATAATATAGTAGCTTCTGACCACAGCTTCGCCAGCGTGGCCAAAATGTTCACATACTTGGTGTACGTTATATTATTGGACTTTTCATAGCACATGTGGGGGTAAGAGTATTTTTTATTAATATTGTTGCGCCCAGAATAGAAAATCTGATAACAAATGTAACGTAATGATACGAGCACCCCATTGATATTCAGATTGAAAGTTTAAATCAATAAGAATTGACTTCGAAAATTACCTTTCTTTAAAATAACAAACTTTGTTTGTACTATATTATTTAGATAGGATAACTGGTCAGAAATATTGGAAAGTTTGAAAAGTCGCGTTGACCAAGTGTACTGTATACCGGAATACTAAGTGTACTGAGTGTACCAAGATAGGCAGCAATGTGGTAAATCATGATTCTATTGAACGAGTATTATACTAGAGGCAACAGAACATGTAAATTCAGTTTGAAGAATGTTTTGAATTATAAAAAGAACTATACAAGTAACAAAACCCTGAAAAATACTGCACTAATAAACTAAAGATATCTTAATATTAAAAAATTTACTACTTATTTTGTGATATGTTATGTAGTACAAAAAATAATGAGATTAGTTCAATGCTCACCCGGAATAAATAATGATAGGTCAAGATAATTTGACATATTTCATGCATCAACCTTTTCCGGTTGAAGCGTGCGCTGAGTGAACACTCTAGAAAACTCCTGGCAACTAGAATAAATAAAAATCTTATATTATATTCAATATATTCCACAGGAAGCACAAATTACACTATTACAGACAGGTAAAATATAAATTATTTCTTTGTAAGAGATTCAAGGTTGTTCTTAAAACATTTCCAGAGGATAATGTTATTATGAAGTTGATTTTAACGACTTAGGTTTGCTATTTTTTATGTGAAAGTAACAGACTCAGGCATGTATTGTAGTTGTAAATGTAAATAAATTCGTATGACATATTATTTTAATTATTTGAAGCCAACCTCACCTGCAAGTGGTGCACCAGCCGATCAATGGACGAGGCTCTGGCGAACATAACAGTGCCCGGTAAGCGGCAATAGGATCGCCACCTATTACGTAGGATTAACTATATAATTGGCGAAGTGTGGGCGTATAATATGCCTCTGCCTACACCTTCGGGGAAACAGGCGTGAAAGTATGTATGTATGTGTATTATTTGAATATAAACTATGTAACATCATACTTACGATTTAAAAAGAATACAAATGTATTAACCCTTTCGTTTTTAGTATGAGATTATGAGGCGAAGTTTGTTTATGAATTAAATAATGTGTTCTTAAAATTTGAAAATAGCATACTATGTAAAAAATATATACACTTATAATTAGGCCGCCAAACGGTCTGGAACTAGATAGATATAATATGGGAAGTTGATTCATAATTCTTGAATGTGCCTCCGTTCTAGAATATGATAATCGTAAAATACCATATTCATATAATTTAATAGAATATAATATTCAAAACAATTACACATACACATTATTCGTAAAATGCAAAATTTCTTTGAAACAATTTAAAAAGATAGTTTGACATCTATTACAAATAATATTAATATTACAGTGACTATGGCAAATTTACTTTCTTTTTCGTTCCATAGTTCGGAGAGTTTAGCAACGAAATGTTTATTATTTTTTGTTTCGAAGCTTTAAGTTCATTCCTTGAGTCCAAAAACTTCTGATAACCTACTCCTTCCTGTACTCCTCGTGTACTCCTTTAATATTAATTGTAACAAAGCAAATATCTTGCGTAACAAAGGGAACTATAATTTATAGCCTTGATTAAGTGGCAGCCGGGGCTTCATTATTACTCATTAACGCAAGGCGAAGCCCTATCGTCAATTCTAATAGTGGGAACTCCGGGGCGCCTGTGACTGTCCATTACGATAAACATTATTCAAAAGTGACCCCGTTTGCGATAAAATACTTATTGACAGTGTAAATGAAGAAACTTCATCCTGAAACTTAGTTCCAAATGCTATTCCGAAGACGTTAAATTCAAACTTGCTCATGACCTTTATGGCACCGCTTTTAGGTTTATAATAATGCTCAGTATTAAGCCGTGCTTTTGACTTTACATTCAATTAAGCAGTCTTATTATATTCAAAAAAAAAGTTCATAGACTGCCATTTATAATTAGACAAAATATGATAAGTATAATTAGTAAATCTGTAAAGTAACAACTATTTTATTTCTTCTTTTTTCTTTAATCTTAAAAAAAACCACTATTTATCCCTTTTGTCTTCATTTCTGCTAGGGCGTGCTTATTGACTAGTGACGCGGATACATAAAAAGTTATTAGCTATACGTACCACGGAGTACTGACAACCCTGTGGTACGTGTAACGCGCAATATTCGTCACTGTTTCGAGCATTGTAGATCTTTTCGGATACATTATCTTATCACATTTTCAGTGGGATTTGATAGACTTAGAGCATACTTTGCAACTGCTTAGTACCCAAGTCTCAACTAAGCGATTTGTTTTATAGATAAATTGGGTTTCTTGGCTTTACCATAGGTTTTAAACTGCAGGACTAGGTACCCATTCACGGGTCTGCAGAATATCCTTTTACGGCAATCAATTTCTTCTTCGAATAGAATTGAACAGGTGACCCGAGACTCGTAGTAGAACAATGAAGGGCCTAGAGGCCTAAAGAAAGACATGCGTGTGTTACCCCCGATCTTTTAACTGGGGCTAGAAACGGCATTTATGCTGGCGGTTATGGTGGGTGCGCTTATTAGTGTGCTTATTCCACGGTATGGAGCAATCAAATTTTTTCGGACAGCATCTATATTATATATGTGATTGCAGAATGCGGTCAAGAAACGAGTCATAATAATAAAATTTAAAATAATTGTAATCGATTTCTAGGTAACGCCAATTTTGATACAATTGAGATGAATACCAAATTGTCCACATGTGCATTTACAAGAAGCGTCTACTACTTTAGGTAATCTCTGTAGCTTTAACGAGTAACGAACTCATCAACTGAATGTAATCAACATTAATTACAAAAGGGCTTGTTTGGCCAATAAAGCTTTCTTCTCTACAGTAACATCCGTCACCCTTTTCTATACAACATTAGCCAAATGATAAAATCCTCAATTAAAAAGACAAAACGACTGGAATTATTCAAATGTGCGGCCAGCCGTACTTTTGGTTATATTTATTTAATTTGCCTTTGTGTGCCGCGACACAGCTCTCCTAAACGGAACTTAATTAAGTGTGGTTTAACAAAAAGTTACCGTTTAAATAACTGCCTGTGTACTTGAATATGGCGTTTTTAAAAATACAGAAATGTGTTTTTAACGTTGGCTTTAAATGTTTTTTAAAGATTCAGTAACATACATATTCATGCATAGTCTTCGTCATATTACTTATTGTGGTCGTCCTTTCGCTGCCAGTCGCTAAATGACAAAGCTAAATTAAAAAAAAGTATATCCGTTGATAACACATTTTTGAGACTTTACTCGGCACTTCGTTTTTCCATTTACCTACAAGTAAGCCTAACAGATTGAGAACAAGATATTAAAGCAAAGGACTTACCTGTTAGGAGTTGACTTACGGAGAGCCTTTGTCTCAAGAGTAAATAATTGCTAATAATCATTTATACATTTCTCATTACACTGTCAGAATGACTTAGACTGAATATTCTCAGAGAAAACTCGAAATTTTATAAAGAAAATTCCTGAGCGTATACGTCGACATTGTAGACACATTTATTACCGGGAGCTTCCAAGCGACTGCGTATACCTAATATATATTTTTTCCTCGACTTTTACGCTTTTTAAGATTCTGCAAGGCGGATGATTAAAGTCTTTATGGCTTCAGTCCACCCGCATCTTGAAGTTTAATATCACACCTCCATTACAGTTTTACGACATCACAATGTATTCTCAACATTATACGGTAGCTTATATTTAAGCTGATGTTTGACGTTAAAAATGGTAAAGATATTTTATTCTGTAAAATAATATTTTTTAAAGAACCGCTTTGGTGACACAATCGGATTATAAGAAGTTGTCCCTTCATAAAATAGGTGTGTTGCAAATGGGGAAAAAGAGCATTATACCTGGCTATTTAATTGAGGAATTTAAGAATATTACTTATTGTGGTCACAGTTAAAACAACAGTAATAATTTGTAATGCAAGTAAAATTTCTAAAATTTCTAAAAACGAAAAAAAAGTTCAAATAGAACTTTTTTTTCATACAATTTACAAATTACATTGTTTTGATTTACAACCAAATACTACACTATACTACCAAAGACTACAGATACCTTTGCAGAAGCCAGTAGTTTCAAAATAGTATTTATTGGACTTCCAAAGAGTGTTACAATAGCACTTACATCTAGATACATTTTACTATGTAAAAAACTACTAAAAAATAACATTATATTTAAGGAAGCCACATCGTTCATGTGTTACCTCTTTTTGCGGGTAGAATTCATAGGCGGTACCTTGGGCGGTTTGCCCACGGCATTGGCATTTGCCTGGTCAGATTTTTACGAATAGAAAAGCGCTTTAAAAATGTGTTGTACCAAAGCGGGCTTTCTATACGAACAGAATATTGAACTTGAGTTGTTTTTCCGCTCTCTATTTTCCACGACTGCAAATTACTGTAAAGCGTTTAAAATAAATCACTGTGTAAAATGTATTTTATTTTATATACGTATTTCCCTTTCCAATTTTGTACTTACCTTTATTTTTTTATTTATTACTTTGGGAGTTGCTTTTTATGGTAAGTGTGTAATGTCACAAAAATATGGTACGTTCGCCGGTGCCTAATATCTTCAGTACTTCAGTTTTTTAATATATTTATATACATATTGTAATTACGGTTTATCACTTACCCTGTTACACCTTGAAGGCTTTAGTTCACAGTAAACAATGCTGGAATCAAGGTAATAATTTGCAAAGCCCCCCTCTTTAGGGAGCGTTAATTAAGCTCGAAACACGTGTGCCGTGAGGGCAGGCCCTCAGAACGACAGTCGGTAGGCACTTATCTACCACCTTGTTTTGACACTGTCAACTATTCACAGTGCGAGAGATGTCGAAAGACGGCCTTTATATTGGGACGTCCCGGTTTTAGTACAAGATTTTTTTAAATCCTGTTCTTACTCAAGGTAATTTTTCTTTGCTTGTTTGGATTTGCATTACTGTGGCAATATTATTATTAATAAGTTGGCTTTATTTAAAGGAATTGTAAAAAAATAATAAATTTATTTAATATTGCCACCCCCTCTCATTTGGCGAGCCGTAAGAGTCGACGAAGAGAAATCACGACGATCCGAACTGCGATCACCAACCAGATAGAAGAGAATAGAATGTAATCTATTGGGGAGGCGAATGTGCAGCAGTGGACTTTTTAAGGCTGATATGATGATTAAAGGAAAATAGTTTTTTATCAAATCGGTTGACAAGCAAATAATTCTTTATGGAAATATCAACATAACAGACTATTCTATTGTTTCGTAGACTATTGGCTAAAGCTTATACTCGTTACAAAACTTTTTATGCGAGCACTATACGTGACAAAATAAGATTTCAAATACATATTAGTTCATGCACGTTATTGGTAAATATGTCGATGCATTGACATTTTCTAGGAATAAATGTTAATATGCTATATAACTGTTTTATTGTAAATTTTATTGTACTTGTTATGTCACTAACAAGTACCCAGAAAATGTGTCACACCGATTTTTATAGATAACATTAGAAATATGAGGTATTTATAGCAAAAGAACCTTATCACCAACATTCCATCCATGTATTTTTAGTATAAAAAACATGCATAAGTGCATTTTCGTTCTAACAATAAATATCAGATTTACCTAGCTATGTAGTATCAATATGGAAGTGTTTTAAAGTTAGTACATTTTTATTAAGTAAAAATGTCCTAAAACAGCAGTACAGCGTCCCATTCTTTTCTTGGAACACACAGCAGCACTAGCGCGCTCTAATCCCCTTTGTTCGGGCCAACGAGGGTGTGTGGGCCAGATAAGGGCCGTATTGTATCTTCACGGAGGAGCCATGGCAGCAGATAGCTAATTTACATTCCAGTTAATTGAATGGAGTGCGTAGGTATCGATAAAAAGCGATTCAAAGCAAAAGGCTTTGTGCCTCGCTGGCTTGCAACTGTGGAATTAGTTTGATAGAAACGAATGGCCGCCCGTTGCTGACACAATTGCAATTTATTAGACTAAGTAGTTAGCATGGGACTATGTAATAAATCTAGTTTCCACTTTATAGTTGACTGTTGTGTAATAGTAAACAGAGTTAGCGTTTTATAATATACCTAGATATACATAGTTAGGGGTTAGGAGAGATCTAATCCTTCTTGCTATCCTAGCAAGAAGGATCCTTCCTAGCACACTTTTAGCGTAATGCACGATCATAAGCCTTTTCATACACATGTATCGGTGTAGTGTACTTTTGGCCTGCCCTATCTATATAAACTTTTAGACGAAGTCTTAACTAGTCTCCCCCTTCCAATTTTTCTAATTACTCGTCCATCATATGTGAAATATGATTTCGTTAATTTGTTTTCGTTTTATAATAATGCCTAAGAATAAACAGATTTAATGATCTGAATGCAAGCAACGGGGCTAGTAGCATAAGGCAGCCGAGAACTATGTGTAGTTTGAGTTATTCATCACTTGATCATTCTAAGGGTCGAAATTCTTAGTACATAGTTGACATAGTTGTACGAAGCCCCTACGCGCTCTACGTGATATAATTCTTAGGTAAAGTAAACATTATTCCGCAGAAAATTAAGGCTATGGATGACCCATTAAACCTGACTAAAATAATGATTTAATAAGAATTAGATGTAACTTTCTTAATTTATCATATGAAATATTTATGTATGCTATACAGCAGCTTTTTGTATTTTTCGGAAATATCATCCTAAATCTTTTGATAATATTAGCAACATTTTACAACATTCTTTAGTAGTAATCAAATGATAATTGTAATTTTCTCTGTATGTCTTTGCAAGTAAACTACTGCACTCAAGCATAATTATTAATTAGTGTATATTTTGTGAAATAATTAATTACAAAGGACAACAAAAAGTGTGCAGTGAACACAATTAAACTGTCGGTAGCGGTATGGAATGGCCGAAAATCGCGCAATTCGGCGTAAAAACGAAACGATGCAATTAAAAAGTTCATATTGCCAACTGGCATGCATGTGGTGCCCGAGTCGTGTTCCCTATACAGGTAGTACATTCATTACATATTTGGTGCCTGAATTGAATTCAGCTTTTGTTGGTCATGGATCAGCTTCTCATCAAACTTTTGTCTTGGCAGAAAAAGATGATTTGCAAAGACTTTTTAAAAATATTTTGTTTGATACATGAATTGTGGTTCATAAATATTTTGTCTCTTTACAGAATTATTATGTTAATATTTTTTCCTTTTTTAATGTGACACGTCATAATGACTACATCCTGCCTGATGGTAAGCAGTCGATGCAGTCCAATAAAACTGAAAGCGCTTAACACCGTGAAATGAGCACGGTACAAAGCGCATCCACTCATGACGGCCTGCTAAAATGCCGTTTCACGCCCCTGTCGTGTCGCAGTCTGTCAAGTGCGTCGAGGAGATACTTAGCAGAACCGTACCAAAGATGGGAACAATACTCTACACTCGATCGCACTTGAGTCTTGTACAACAAACAGCCCTGCTCGGGAGTGAAGAACCGCCTAACCTAATTGAGTATACCCAACTTTAAGGGAGGCAGTTAAAATAACACCCGCGATGTAGCATTTTGGATTTAGGTCCTGGCCGATGTCCATGCCGATAATGCTGAGATCCGCCGAAATGGGCAACGGAGCGTTCTGAAGACAGGGAGGAGTAAGTAAGGGAGTAACCTTCGACTAGAATGCACAAACTGGGTTTTGGTGGCATTAAACTCACGATCGAAAGTCCGGTTCACTTTGGCAACCAGGTCTTACCTTTGCACCACCTTAACCACCACCTCGTCGTTTGGTAATCGCTTCTGCGCGACATCGTTCACTGGGCTGAGCTGGTCAAAGAGACTGCTAGTTCTAGCATCTCCTGTGCGGGACCGGTATAGGCACGCATAGATACGGTAACGACAGCCAAACTCTATCCGCACTGAAAGGACAAGAAAGAAGGGGTCTTTCAAGCAGTGCAGACGGCGACAACAAATGTCAGCCCTCACGTATAAGCATACCCCAGCTTTCGCGAGGAAACGCTCCTCAATCTGATAGCCAGGGTATTGCGAGTACGACGTGTCAGCAGGACGACGAATTTAAGTCTCCGTCAGAAAAAGCAATGCAGGCCGCGCCGTCTCAAGATGTTGATAGACGGCGTTGAGGTTAGAATGGAGTCCACAGATGTTAGTGAACTCCACCTCAAACAGCGAATTGGAGGTGGGAAGAGATGCCGCTGTATTTTCTGCATTGTTTTTTGTCACTGCCATTGGAAAAGGGGAAGAAGGAGACGTGAAAGAGGAGATGCTACTGATGCAAAGTAACACGAACAAAGCGAAAGTCTTCCGCTTCAACATTGGATGAGCGTAACGACCAAACCCGACACGCCCGACGGAAGGGTCCCCCCATTTCCGGTCACCAACCGGCACGAAGATTCACTCCAAGATTATGCACGACCTGGTAGGGGAACCTCCCGAAGTGGTTAGCCCCTATACTATATCGTGGGCGGCCAGCGGCACCACCGCTCCTAGGGGTCTCCCTGGCCGGCGCATCAAGTCCCGTCTCCCGCTCAATGGTTCCGCGGCAGCACTTTCTGGTCCACTCTTTGCATCTATAGCCGCTCCCCTGGTTCCGGTAGTGCGGCGCTGTTCCTGGAACGTGACCTGCGACGTGCACAGATCACTTGGCGGGCGTACCCAAGCGGGCGAGCAGAACTCTACCACCAATTTCTCAATTAGCACCACCCAGGGGTCGCATGTAGGGTTTCGAAGGGTACACACCTACAGATGCGAGCAATGATGACCCTCAAAAATATTAACAGATGTATTATAGTCTTTTTTCTCTAAATTCTTTTTTGTTATTAAGACCAACGCGTGTGCCCGATTTTGTTTTGTTATTCCCCGCTGTGCTCTGTTTAAAGTTCAACAGTGTTATTACAAAAAATACTTTAAACACTCCTCAGACATGCGTTTCTGCTTTCGATGTTTAAGCTATGTTTTACATTTTCTATTACAAAATACTGTATAACAAGCGTTTAATTAAAACCGCTTCTAAGCGATACGTTTATTAAACGGGCTTTCATTCATTATTTTACATTTCGTGTTAAGGAGTTCAATATTACAAAAAGAAAAACTCCACACACTAAAAATTATGTGATTTTAGTGGAACAAGCTTTTTGTGTATTTAAACAACTTTTAACTCTACATATAAAACATAGTCATATTAAAAAAATAAAACACTTTTGAACAGTAACCGTATGGGAGCATGAAACGGAACGTAAAGTTGTCAGCTGTCATCCTTTATAATCGTCTCCGTTCTTACACGATCGCGTTGTAATTTAAATTATTTTAAATTAATAGGAGTGGTTTAAAACTCTTAGATATGGATAAATTAAATGACGTTATGGGTAAAGGTGATAAAAAATGCCGTCAGCGTGGAGAAAATTGGTGTCGAGAAGAAAAGGTTCATAATGTTATTTATATAAAGTAACTTTCCAATGTTTTATTGTGGAGTGATGTTTTTTCTGTAATTACTCAACTTTTTCTTTAAGAATTTGTTTCTGGAAATAATGCGTGAATCAGCACTAATAGTTGAAAGTAAACAGACCGACACTAATACCAATAAACAAAAAAAAATAGAATGGCTAAAGGTGCAGAATAGGTAAGTAGGTATTGTATTTAAGTACTAATAAACTTTCGCTTGTTTTGTGTTGTGACTGATGTTTGTATTATTAAATAGGGTTTTATTCTGTTTCAGACTAAAAGAGCTTACTGGGGTTTGTCGAGACGTCACTCAAATAAAAGGGTTCTGGAGAAGAATCAAGATGACAGCCAAAAAAAATGTTTCCCAATATAAAAGTGCTGTTCGGGCGACTGGAGGAGGTATACACCCACCGTCACCATCTGAAGATGATTACAGAATCATTAAATTATGCCCCACAGATCTTGTGATTGAAAGTAATGAACTCGACAGAGATGGAGTTTTTGAAAATGTAAGTAATTATTTTAATTGCACTTAAATTTCAATCAAAACAATAGTACTGACGCCAAGTAGATGCAGCGCTAAACTATTACTCCTCCTAGATGCTGCTATTCAACAAATAAATGTTATTACTCTTCAATTATTAGTTACTGTAATCTATATTATGAATAACATAAAAAATCTATCTGCGAGGTGTATTTTTTAAGTTAAAGGATAAGATATGTAAACTTAATATTTATTATAATACATTTTAGGTTAACATTGACAGCGTACAGTCCACAAGATCTGAGATGCCCAACAGTACAATATATGACGTTGAATTAACCAAGGTATAATATTTTTCAAATGTTGCATTAATATTTGTTTACACAGTTATGTTGTATTTGTAAAATGTGGAGAAGAAGATGTAGGAAAGCGGACCCCAGGCCCGTAAGGCAGCAACCGTGATAATGCTAAGTTGAAGTTGAAGAAGTTGTATTTGTAAAATCTTTACACTTGCAGGATTTTCCAAATAAAGGAGATGTGACATTTGCTAATGAAATTATTACAGTCCCAGATGTAAATAATAAAGAGGTAAATAAATTGAATTAAAACACTATTATATTGTATAAACTATAGTTAATTCTTGTAAGTCATGTTTAAATATTACATTATATTTCAGGTTTATGTAACAAGAAATGATAATAAGAAAATATCTAACAACAAAAGCGACAAGCTTAACCAATCCAAGAATGAGTAAATGTTATGAGACTAAAAATAATATTATTTTTGTTTTAATTAAATGTAATAAAATGTTATTAATGTCATTTCAGAAGCAGCCAAGATTCAAACCTATTAAAGGTTACTTTTATGGAGGAAATCATTCCAGACTTATATGTAAGATTTAATAATTAAAATACCTTCCTCTGAATTAATTAATTATTAGGAAGTTCATTACACAATATTGATTTACCAAATGTTATTTTTAGGTTCCAATAAAAAACAAACAATATGAAGAAGATAAAAGTGTAAACAAACATTTTCAGAAATGCAAGACTTTGTAAGTACTGTGTTTACTTCTATGTTATAAGATAAGTAGTTAATTTCACATAAAAAGTTGAGTGCTAATTGGATAAACTAAAACATTGTTAATATTATTTCAGAACCAGCCACAAAGGAATTCTGGTTTCAAGCAATATAGATTTTAAAAAACGCACTAAAGATATGATGGAAGAAGAGCATGTACTCAAGATAAAATATCAAAAGTTAGAGTTAGCTCATCAGAAACTGCGACAGAAATTGGAAATTGATATTTTATTATTAGAAAAGGAAAAAAAGCTACTTGAAATAAAAATATTGAAGAACAAATTAGAATAGAGTAATGAAATGTTTTTGTTTCATAATATAAGATTAAAAGGGTTTGTTTGTTTTAAGTAATTTTTAATGTCAAATCCATAAGTACAAATTAAAGTAAGTTTTAATGTTATGAAAAACTATGATTAATTATTTGTAATTAAAAATGTTGGTTTATAATTTTTTTTTTATTAACTTTCCCCTTAGTGTATTTCTTTATTTTTATTTTATTATATTTAGGACAACAATCAGTTACATAAATATAATATTAAAAAGGTTTTGGTTCATTGCGTAACCCGCGACGTTATCCACGACAGAATGTTAAACATATGAAACGAAACTTAACTTAATCAATTATAGACATATTGCTTGCAAATAATATTTTACCCTAACAATAATATTTATGATAGGATTATATTTATGTATACATTAAAAAAATAAATAATAAATAAAGCCAGTAAAAAACTTGTGATTTATTCTACTGGTACCAGTGCTTGCAATATGTATAAACTTATGTGGAGAGAGGGCAAATATTTATGTCATTGAATGAATTGACGATACGTGAGAGAGTATTTTATATTATATTGGTGTGCTGTATTTTATATTTCCTATCAAACCTATAGAATCAAAACCGCCGTGCAAGACAAAAATGAATAATCAAGAAATGACCTTCGGACCTTAAAAGAGTGCATAGAAAATTTGTTTAGAAGGTATTTGTATGACTTACGTGAGTGTAAACACTTAATAGTGTGTTGCTTTAAGAAACTTGCGCTGAACAATATTTATCTATATCTATATCTATATCTATACTAATATTATAAAGAGGAAAGATTTGTTTGTTTGTTTGTTTGTTTGTAATGAATAGGCTCCGAAACTACTATACCGATTTCAAAAATTCTTTCACCTTTGGAAAGCTACATTATCCCCGAGTAACATAGGCTATATTATATTTTAAAAAAAATTAGGGATCCTTACTAAAAATCCAATAATGTAACCCAAGGTGTAAAAAAATGACCTGAAAAATTCCTTACGTAGCGTGCGCAGCGAAAACTATTGATGATAGACCAAAATCATGTATTACGACTTTGCAGAACTCATCATTATCTACAAAAAGTGTCGCGACAGCATATGTCTAAATATTATAGTTACGTCACAGTAAGCGGTTTTTTATTCTAAA
Source organism: Musotima nitidalis (assembly GCA_949126915.1). Classification (NCBI taxonomy): domain Eukaryota; kingdom Metazoa; phylum Arthropoda; class Insecta; order Lepidoptera; family Crambidae; genus Musotima; species Musotima nitidalis. The sequence goes on from OX421431.1 coordinate 2,247,106, forward strand.
AATTTAATTTATATGGCGCTGCTTGAAAAGGCTCTATATTTGTACCTTGGTATTAATCCTTATCAAAAAAAATTACTTTATATTCAAGACGGCTTCAACACCTTTTTATAACTTTTTGAATTATTTAATTCGGACATTTCATTTGGAAGATATCACGAGTTTAAAAATGCAAGTATTAGAAAAAAGTCGCGTGGTTGCCGCTCACCGCGCTCAGCTAGCCAGCATGCGATGTAGGCTCACTGGGGTACGGGGGGGGGGGGGGGGGGGGGTCAATGTAATAATATTATAAAGAGGAAAGATTTGTATTTTTGTATGTAACGAATAAACTCAAAAAGTACTGGACCGATTTTAATTTTTTTTTTTCATTAGAAAGCTACATTATTAGTGAGTAACATAGGCAAAATTTTAATTTGTAAAAAAATAGGGTTTCGTAAGATATATGGGTTTTTCGGACACAAAGTGTAAAAAATCAACCAGGACAGTTACTCATTTTGCGTACGCAGCCTAAACTATAAAAGATAAAATAAATAAATAAATATTCTTTTACATTAGATAGAACCACAAAATGTGCTAATTAATTGTAGATCTTATAAATATCTACTAAAAATGCCGCGACACACTATACCTATCTATGTCGAGTGAGGCATAACAACCATTTTTTTATTGTACTACATTTAAACACATTTAATTTACTTATGATATTAATCCTTATCAAAATAATCTATTTCATCACTAAGTGCAGTTTATGTAGATAATATTTAGTCTTTGAATGATCAAAATTTGACGTTTGGTTTTGAAGTTATGGCGAATTTAAATTATTACGATTTCTGCTGCACGGCGCCCTATCACGGGTCGAGGCTCCCGGCCATCAGTTTATATTGTTACCTGAAAATAATTTTACGCCAAATGTTGTTTATAGAGAAGCTTTACAATAATCGCTTTAGTTATCTATCCCAAAACAACGGGTTGCACTCCGGGCCGGTAGGAGTGAAAACTTAGTATTAATTACATTTAAATATTTTCATCATTAACAACTTTAACATCCACATAAAGACAATCTATGCAGCCTGCGGATAATGACTGCGTCGTCGTAGTGTGGGTGTCTGTGAATTGACCTGGGAATCATTTTGCTGACCGTGTCTTTTCTGGGCAGGCATTTTGTAGCGGTAACTACATCCACGCGGGCGGAGCCGCGGGCGACCGCTAGTTTATTATAAAAGGGGTTCCAAACGATTGAGGCATATTCCAACTGAGACCTGATCAATGTTTTATAAAGGTAAAGAAGTGGAGTGCTTCTTGAAGTTTGTGCAAGATCTCGTTACGAACCCATAAAATTTAAAGTCTCTGTTAGTGATATAATCAATATGAGTATCCAAATGCAAAATACCTATATAGTCGGTCCAAATCTTCCTGAACCTTTAGACAGTCGTTGATGTCATTGATATATATTTTTACACGAAATTTTCACACCAAATATTTTTTGATCATCAGCATATAAAAGAAATTTACAATGAGCGGGAGCAAACATTTATGTCATTTATAAATAATATAAACAATAGAGGACCAAAAATAGAGCCCTGGGCACGCCAGAAGTAACAGTTCTTGTATCAGATGAAAAGCCATTGATGACAACCTTTTGAGTTCTATTTGTCACATAAGAGCGGAACCAGCGAAGAATATTGCCACGAATGCCATTAAAGGATATCTTTTGCAAAAGCAAAACATGGTCAATCCTGTCGAAGGCTTTCGAAAAATCAGTATACACTGCATCCAACTGCCTACGCTCATATATGATTTCAAATAAAAAAAATGTATAACCCATTTTCATAAAAAAATCTTAACATTTAGTTGTAAATAAGTTTTCAAATTTACTGAAAGTAGCAGCACTGAGACAGGTCAAAAATTAACTGCACTGCCCGATTTAATGAATGGAATGATTTTACTATCTTTCAATAAATCTGGAAATATGCCGCAATCTACACATTTATTAAATACGAGCGGTCGGCCGCGGTTCCGCCCGCATGGATGTCGGTTAACGCTGCAAAATGCCTACCCAGGAAAGACACGGTCAGCAAAATGATTCCCAGGTCAATTCACAGACACCGACACTAACAACGACGACGCAGTCATTATCCGCAGGCTGCATAGATTGTCTTTATGTGGATGTTAAAGTTGTTACTGATGAAAATATTTAAATGTAATTAATACTAAGTTTTTACTCCTACCGACAGTCCAAGAGTTAAACCCGTTGTTTTGGGATAGATAACTAAAACGATTATTGGAGAGCTTCTCTATAAACAACATTTGACGTTAAATTATTTTCAGGTAACAAAATAAACTGATGGTCGGAAGCCTCGACCCGTGATAGGGCGCCGTGCAGCAGAAATCGTTATAATTTAATTTCGCCATAACTTCAAAACCAAACGTCCAATTTTGATCATTCCAAGACCAAATATTATCTACATAAACTGCACTTAGTGATGAAATATTTATTTTAATAAGGATTAATAGCATAAGTATAATAAATGCGTTTAAAAGTAGTCCAAAAAAATTCAATATATTTAAATAAAAAAATGGTTATTGTGCCTCACTCGACATAGATAGGTTGTATGTGTGTTGCGGGCTTTTTAGTAGATATTTATAAGATCTACAATTAATGCGCACATTTTGTGCTTATTTCTGTTATAGTTTAGGCAGCGTACGAAAAATGAGTAACTGTTCTGGTTGATTTTTTACACTTTGTGTACGAAAAACACAAATATCTTACGGAACCCTTTTTTTTTTTCAATGCCTATATTATTAGCCTATGTTACTCAGTGATAATGTAGCTTTCTAATGAAAAAAGAGTTATTAAAATCGGTCCAGTACTTTTTGAGTTTATTCGTTACATACAAAAATACTAATCTTTTCTTTTTATAATATTAGTGTAGATTAGATCTAAATTGTGCGCCACTGAAACAATGATAGGCTTGGTAACTAAGATAGAATTGTCCCAGAGATCTACTGTTTTCTTAAAATTAGGAGTATTAAATGTATTAATTATATCCATAGGTGTTACATGACCAAACGTAAAATCTTCTGTACAGATATGTATATAATCTTTTAAAATAGCCTCCGCTAAACTAGGCGAGGAATTAGGAACTAGCTTTTGTAGTAGACACTGGAATATTAGCAAAGAAGTCATAAAAAGCATTGGCAATATCTAAGTCAGAGTCTTGCTATTAATGTGAAGTTTAAATCTCTTGTTTCAATTTTTATTTCTTTCCGTTTCACTATTAATAATATTCTAGGTCATTTTAATATTATCATCACTATTTTTCATTTTAGTGCTTAAATAACAAGACTTTGCCATATGACATGCTTTTCTAAATATTTTACTTATATAATTATGAAATATTTCACTATTGCTTACATTTTTTTCATTATGCAGTGAAAGCTACTCTTATGTAGCCCATTCACTAAAGGTAGCTTTATTATTTATATTGATCGTTCTAGGAGTCAATATTGATTTAAATCTACTACACAAGCCGCTGAAAAAGAAATTAAATAAAGTATTAGGGTCATAATTTTCACCTTTCAAGGGAAAACTACTTATATTATAATAATTTATTGTTAAACCTCTCAAAACGATTATTGGTTTTCGGTATAAATGTTATTGTTCTACTTTAATGTTTACCTACAGTTTTATTTCTACATAGCAAAGATATTTGTCGACCACAATGATCTGAATCTAATTGATTAATAAGATTGTTCATTGTCATCACTTAGTACAATATCTGTAAATATGTTATCCAAGCTATTAACTAAGTATTGGCTGTAGCAGTATTCTTGTTGGCTCCAGAAAGAAACTTATCAAATTATACGATTTAAAAAATACTTTTATTCTTGTACACGCAAGTGCGTTCAAGTGAACACTCTAGCAAATTAACATTAAAATCTCCACTAACAATAACATTTTTGTTAGTAGTGCTGATGAAGGTAAATATTATACACTAAATTCGACAAACTGCTGCATTTCGATACAGGCTTTTTCAATAATCCGTTCAACAGAGAGGTTGACTAAATCATGGCGCTCCTTGAATCTAAACTTCTTATTTACTATAATTAATGATTCACCATGTATACCACTTTCCCTGCAAAACGAACTACCTACCTGGTGATTGTTGAAATTGAACTGGTTACTTTTAACCCAATGTTCAGTTATGCAAAATAATAGGTTGGGGAAAAAGTCTTTTCGTATTTTTGTATGAAAAGTCAAGACATTTTTTTCAAAGTTTATTTACATTTATTTACAATATATATGTACCGTTTTGTTGAATAACTTTCTGCCATTTTGTGGGCATAGACATTATCCCGTTACTGTAGAAACTTTGGGACTTCTGATCAAAAAAACGGGACAAATAGTTTTGGCAGTCCTCTCTTGAGGTCAACCTTACAGAACCTAAAGAATTCTGCAGAGACCGAAACAGGTGAAAATCTGAAGGCGCAAGGTCAGGGCTATATGGTGGATGGACTAGAACCTCCCAGTCGAACTCTCTTAATTTTTGCTGAGTGGCTAAAGATGTGTGTGGTCTAGCGTTATCGTGATGAAAGAGCACACCCTTCCTGTTGATCAATTCCGGCCGTTTTCTCTCGACTGCTTCCTTTAATCTCATCAGTTGCTGGCAGTAAAGATCAGAATCGATGGTTTTGCCGGGCGGTAAAAGCTCATAATAAACAATGCCCTTCCAATCCCACCATACACACAGCATCACCTTATTTCGTGTTAGGCCAGGTTTGGCCACAGTCTGTGAAGCCTGGCCAACTTTCGACCACGACCTTTTTCGCACGTTCTTGTCGTATGTGATCCACTTTTCATCGCCAGTTATCAATCTCTTCAAAAACGGCTCGGTTTCATTACGTCTCAATAATGAATCGCAAATGAGTACACGGTTCATTAAGTTTCTTTGAGTGAGCTCGTGTGGCACCCATATATCGAGCTTTTTTGTATAACCAGCTTTCTTCAAATGGGTCAAAACTGTTTTGTGGTCAATTCCCAGTTCTTCAGCTACATCGTAACTACTAATATGCCGATCTTGCTCCACTCTTTCAAAAATGGCGTCCATTTTATTCGTAACAGGGCGACCAGAGCGAGTTGCATCTTTAACATCAAAATTTCCGGACTGAAAACGTTTGAACCAAATTTGTGCTACTCTTACTGACACTGCATCAGGTCCATAAACATCACAAATTTTTTTCACTGCTTGAGTTGCATTTTTGCCTTTTTTATAATAAAATTTTAAAATGTATCGAATTTCTTCATTAGATTCACTCATTTTTACGGAGAGAAAAACAAATGAAAAATAGCGGGAAACAACTTTTTTTTATTTTTTTCTTTTCTTTATAATGGAACCTTTTTAATGTTACCAAAACCAGCCAGACACAAATAGTACAGTCAAAAAAATTTTATAATAAGTTTATACCTACGTTATGCGAAAAGACTTTTTCCCCGACCTAATATATCAATATAATAACCGTTCATGGACAATTAAATTTCGAGTTCCTTTACCCAATATTCCTCTAATGTTTTGATGCACCATTACATTTTTTTGTTTAGTAAGTACTATGACAGAGTTTGTCTCTAAGTATCTTAAATCTTAATTTAAATGATTTTCTATATTGAACAGAGAATAATAATAATTAATGTCAATACAACAATGATTATGTACATTACTGCTTTGCTCAATAGAAGCAATAAGTTGAGCTAAACTCTTTGATGTTATACTAAAATAATGGGATAGCGAATTTGCTATCTGTCGCTTAAAACTAGATGAAAGGTTCTATTGACCTTTACTTATAAGGTTGCTGCTAACAAAACTGTTAGTATCTATCAAATTAATACAATATGTACTTATAGTATGTAGTAAACAGTTCAACCTATACCTAAAAGTATTTTATTCATCTGGCAATCTCTTTGAGTAGGGGAATGTGAACAAAATTATACCTACTACTCAAACCTAGGGGAAATAAATGATCAATATATTCAATTAAATCCTTTTATTAATCCATTCAATAAAAGTATTATAATCACTAAATTTATAATTTTAAATTCTTTTCACAATGATTTCATAAGTTGCAGATGGTAAGCAATGGTTTACAATTGCCTGTCCCTTAGTAGCTGAATTCAACTTTGAGCCCATAAGTTTACCAATATTATCACTGAACATAATAGTTTTATGCGCATTTCCTTGTGAACAACATGTTACATCAATTGATGCACACAATGAATGCTCTGCACTAACACTGGTATGGGAGTTTCTCCCTAATTGACTATGTCTAATTAAATGAGTGTTTAAGATAGAAATACGGGTATGTGTGGTTTTTTAAATTACTTGTTACATTATTGCCCAATATATACAAATATGTAATGTATGTGTGATAATACTGTTTTTATTATGATATAAAATAAATGATATAAGGAGGAGCCCTTACCTCTGTTTCCGATTGGAATATTTACCCCCATCAACCCACTCCTATCGATCAGCTACCACCAATCTTGATTCTAATTTTAAATATTCGTTCGAAATAAAGTACAGTTATATACATAATAGGTTGGGGAAAAAGTCTTTTCGTATTTTTGTATGAAAAGTCAAGACATTTTTTTCAAAGTTTATTTACATTTATTTACAATATATATGTACCGTTTTGTTGAATAACTTTCTGCCATTTTGTGGGCAGAGCCATTATCCCGTTACTGTAGAAACTTTGGGACTTCTGATCAAAAAAACGGGACAAATAGTTTTGGCAGTCCTCTCTTGAGGTCAACCTTACAGAACCTAAAGAATTCTGCAGAGACCGATACAGGTGAAAATCTGAAGGCGCAAGGTCAGGGCTATATGGTGGATGCACTAGGACCTCCCAGTCGAACTCTCTTAATTTTTGCTGAGTGGCTAAAGATGTGTGTGGTCTAGCGTTATCGTGATGAAAGACCACACCCTTCCTGTTGATCAATTCCGGCCGTTTTCTCTCGACTGCTTCCTTTAATCTCATCAGTTGCTGGCAGTAAAGATCAGAATCGATGGTTTTGCCGGGCGGTAAAAGCTCATAATAAACAATGCCCTTCCAATCCCACCATACACACAGCATCACCTTATTTCGTGTTAGGCCAGGATTGGCCACAGTCCTTCTGCGAAGTGGTGATGTCGCAGAAGGAGGCCGCGGAGCGGGAGAGGGAGCGGGATCCGCTCTCTCTCCGGCTACGCCGTTGGCGCAGCGGGCGGGCCAGGAGGGCCCGTCAGGCAGCACCCGGGGGGTTTTAGGCGGCGGGGGCAGGGGGCCCCTTCCGTCTCGCCATAGACCCCCCCCGAAGTCGGCCAGTTACGCCATGGCCGCACATAGAGGTAGGGGGGGCGCTGCAAATTGCGCCTTCCTGAGGAGGTCTCCCCGGTTCTGATCCGGGGGACGTTGGCCGCGGGCGGGGTACCAGAAGCTACAAACTCCGGGCACTGGTGCCTCGCCCCTTTTCAACAGCGGTGGGCGTCGTCTGAAGTTTTTTAGTGGGTAGGACTGCGGTGGTCGCGTCGGCCGCAGTGAGCCCCACACCCCCTCCCGATCTCCCCCTTTTGGCCGGGAGACAGTGCGTAAGCAGCATTTTTTTACAGACGATAATAAAAAATAAAAAAAAAAGGTTTGGCCACAGTCTGTGAAGCCTGGCCAACTTTCGACCACGACCTTTTTCGCACGTTCTTGTCGTACGTGATCCACTTTTCATCGCCAGTTATCAATCTCTTCAAAAACGGCTCGGTTTCATTACGTCTCAATAATGAATCGCAAATGAGTACACGGTTCATTAAGTTTCTTTGAGTGAGCTCGTGTGGCACCCAAATATCGAGCTTTTTTGTATAACCAGCTTTCTTCAAATGGGTCAAAACTGTTTTGTGGTCAATTCCCAGTTCTTCAGCTACATCGTAACTACTAATATGCCGATCTTGCTCCACTCTTTCAAAAATGGCGTCCATTTTATTCGTAACAGGGCGACCAGAGCGAGGTGCATCTTTAACATCAAAATTTCCGGACTGAAAACGTTTGAACCAAATTTGTGCTACTCTTACTGACACTGCATCAGGTCCATAAACATCACAAATTTTTTTCACTGCTTGAGTTGCATTTTTGCCTTTTTTATAATAAAATTTTAAAATGTATCGAATTTCTTCATTAGATTCACTCATTTTTACGGAGAGAAAAACAAATGAAAAATAGCGGGAAACAACTTTTTTTTATTTTTTTCTTTTCTTTATAATGGAACCTTTTTAATGTTACCAAAACCAGCCAGACACAAATAGTACAGTCAAAAAATTTTTATAATAAGTTTATACCTACGTTATGCGAAAAGACTTTTTCCCCGACCTAATATATATACATTCACGCCTGTTTCACCGAAGGATTTAGCAGAGGCGTACTATGCGCCCACTCTTCGTCAATTATAAAGTTGGTCTGTCAGTAGGTGGCGAGCCTATTGCCGCTTACCGGGCACTGTTATGTTCGCCAGAGCCTCGTCCGTTGATCGGCAGGTGCACCACTTGCAGGTGAGGTTGGCATTGATCCCTATGCACCCATCCCTATGCACACTTATGTTCTTTACTAGGAAATATTTTAAGCTCTGTCACATATTTTGTTAATGACCAATGTAAAATAATTATGTCATCAATACTCAACAAAAGTCACGATATTTCATTCAATTAGACGTAGCAAGAACCGTTATACTAATTATTTTGATCTGGTCGTATTATCTTGAACTTATCCTAATTTGTTATTGAAAGAACAATATAAATCATTTAATAAAATTATTTACCTACTGTTTCAGCTAATTCAATTGACTTTAATATTGTTAGTCACTTTACTCTTGGAAATCACTTATTCTATTACGTCTTAAGACGTCTAAAACTATTAGAATATAAAGAGACGTAAAATCGACTTAAAAGGTTTGATATAACATTTTATTTTACTTTCATTGATCCTGATTATACTTATTACTGAGATATTGTAAGCCTAGAAATGAATTGAAATCTATTTAGCCGTATAATATATAATATGTATATATTTTTTTGTGACATTGAAATATACGTTGCCCTTGGTGATTACAAATTTAAATTTACATGTTTCGTTAGTTTATTTTAATATTTTTATTATATTCCGATGTCTTCTTTTTGGTACGACATTGTATACCTTTCACTGTCGCATTACTCTAAGAAATTGAGGTTACAAGCTATATTCAAATTACAAAAAGGGCATAATTACTAAATAAATTCTTAATAATGGCTACACTTAATTTCCGAGTCCAAGGCGACCCGAGTTAGCGCAATCGTTAAAGCAATTTACCCACAAATGAAACTTTCCCTAAGGACGTAAATTTGCAGTAAATTAAAAAAAAGAACGTATTACGTTTCTTATTGTCTGCAAAATTGTAGAGAATTGTATATTAAAATAATTATATTATACAAAATGTAACGAAGAAAGTACCTGCACTATAACTGTGCATGATTTTTATATTTTGCGTTCTTATTACTATAATATTGCCATATATGATAGTAACAAGATGAAATTTTTACTAGAAAAATCAGTTATTACGCGGTAGCCTGAATAGGATTCCAAACCTCGAACTTGATAGACGGTCTACTGCTCTAACCGCTGAGCTACCAGGACACCGGTGGACACGCTGAATCTTTACAGTGACATAATGACGCGTAAAAATCATAAAGTATTGAAAAGATTCAGTAGCTCAGCGCTTATTAATATTGGACCGGTAATGTAATATTTCTGTGTTTAATTAATAAAGAAAGTACCACTGAGCTTCATCCTAGTGAGCTATGTTAAGTCCTTCACTTTTTTCGATTTTTACCTTGGACTTACTATTCTCAAACTGAATAGATTTAGATAGATTTACCTACGCCCTCTATGAGTTAAAAAAAATGCACAGATCTAGAGACAGCTAAGAGCGCATATTACGCATACGCTAATGCCTGGCTTACCTACGGCATTATCTTATGGGAAACAGTACAGATGTAAATAAATTATCTGTCCTCCAAAAGAGATGTATTAGAATATTGGTGAATATAACTAACATGGAGAGTTGTAGACCCTATTTTGTTAAACTGAAAATACTTACTCTGGCTTCTATGTATTTCTTTAAAATTTGTAAGCTGGTTCGTAGGAACAAACATTTATATCAGCAATCCCAAGATTACCATTCCCATGCTCGCAGTGTCAAAAATAGAAAAGAACTAACCTTACCATTTTCAAAATTGCATATTGTTAGATCGGGAACATATCATGTCAATAAGAATATACAACAAGGTGCCACATGATATAAAAACGTAGAGGAAGACTGTTTTTTTAAAAAATTGTTTAATTTAAAACTGTTTTTATGACTTATGTGAATATTTACCTAATTGACATAGTAACTTTTAATTAGTATATTTAATGTGATTTGATTTTAATTGTAACTATATTTTGATTGTAATTTTGTTTTTCATAATGTGTGTAATGTTAATTTGTAATATAGTATTTAATGATATTAATTTCAACTATTTTATAATGTTTTTTGCAATACCCTTGGAGGGTTCATGTTTTAGGACCATTATTTATTTATATGTAACATTAAGATCTTTATGTACAAAATGATGCAAATAAAGAACTATGAACTATAATAACATTTTTAAATGATTATGAAATAAGCTTAGCAAACGGTACCCTTCGTGGTAAGCTTCTGTTATAAGTTTGTTTATGTCTATCGTTGCTTAGCATAGCGTCGGTCGTAGGATATGCGGATGACATAACTATTCTAATCGTTTAATAGTATACTTACAGATGAACTTATAAATAAAGTTACTTACAAAGAGAAATACTTAACTCTTTAAAAAACCTGAGTCTGATTTGAGAATATGAATCAAAAATGTCAAGAACATATAAATGAGAAAATATTTTATATTTACAAATCATATAAACAGCTTGCTTCATATCAGCCTTATAAAGTCAACTGCTTGCTTGGTTATTGCTAATATGGGATCGACATGATTGATAATTACCATTTTACCATTTATCATCTTTATCACCACTCATTCTCATTTACTATGAATTATATATTATTATTATATCACTTGACACTGTCTAAATGTGCTAGACGCACGAAGCCAAGCAATCTTACGAAAAGTTGTCACGACACTTTTTCACGGTCTAGTGGCTCGTATACCTGGCTTTCACCCAGGAGGCTCGGGTTCGATTCCCAGTATGGGAACTTTTTGTTTCCTCTTTTTAAGCATTTTATTATTTGATTTATTGATTTCTTTGTATTTTTTTATAATTTTTTATTTAATAAAATTAAATATTTATTTCAATGTAATTTTTAAAATTTTATTACAATACCTTCACTAATTAATCGAAAGGAACTTTGTTCTATACGGGTGTCCCTTGACACCTTTCAAGTTTTTTTTGAATATTGGGTAGGTATGAAAACATGTCGTATATTATTTTTCATCCCCCTACCCCTTATTCATCTGCCCCTTATTTTTACCCTCCTGTTCACCATTATTTAATCAGTATTTTCGGGCGAACATTTATAAGGCAAAACAACGTTTGCCGGGTCAGCTATATAAATATACTAGCAGCCACTCGCGACTTCGTCCGCGTAACCTACACATAAACCTTTCTCTTAAATCACTATATCTATTTAAAAAAACCGCATTATTATCCGTTGCATATTTTAAAGATCTAAGCATACATAGGTACAGACATGGATATAGTGATGTTGGTTGTTCTTTTGAACTGAATAACACTTTAAAAAACTTTAAAAATAAAAAAAAAATCTGAGATACAGGCAGACTTACTGCCTACTTCAGACTCCAGTCTCCCACAATCATAGATAAGTTTTGTGAATTGTTGTTATAAGTACCAATTAAGCATGTCATTTCTGTAATTGTGGTGAGAAAATAAACAAACATTATTATTAAAAACATTATTATTAAAAACATTATTAAAATAAATGTCCAATGTTAGTCACCATCCCTATTAATCTATGTACTAGTATAGCCTATGAGAGTATTTTGAGATCTGGCATTACTCAAGTCAAGAGGCGCTAATTTCGCTGACGCGTGCCGTCTGACCACAGTGGAGCAACGCCTCAGCCTCTACAATAAGATTGTTTCAGTCAACACTACGGGTTAATGGTCAGAAACTATAGCTGGGCTGGTGAAGTAATTAGCGAATTGCTTGCTACGCCATCGGCTATGTATTGAGCTGCAGCGCGACAGACGCCTGCCACCTAACCGCAATTCTATGATGCACTGTGACTCGCTTCAATTTATTTTGTGCATCACTAAAGAGTAAAAAGGTTTAAAAAAACTTTTACTAATAATCTTTGCTTTAAATTTAAAAAAAAATTATATTACTTAAAATAAAAGTTGTCTTGATCAGACAAAATGCGTTTAGATAAAAGACCTCAATAAAGTGCCAGACATTCAGTGGAAATGTTTTTACTGTGTATTAGGTGTATGTGTGTCCTTACATAAGAAAAGCGTTTTATTAACATAAAAATTTGTTTTTTGCATTTCTATAAAATAAATATAACATAATATATGTAATCAAAACACAATTGTTGACTATGCACATTCATGGTTCAAAGAAAAGTTCATTAATTCCTTAGCAAAAAAATTGTGGAAGCGAGTACTTACATGTAACCCCGTTACATGTACTCGCTTCCACAATTTTTCTAGGGTGTAGAAATTGACACAACTTAGTTCATACATACATAGATTTTGTTTTTGATGGACATTTATATTAGGGTGTATGTAATAATAACATGATTTTATTTTTACAGGTAACATTTTCTAAAGTATAGGTTCTGTTCAGTTTGGTGTACTTAGTCGATATCGTAAGATATAAGGTGTACTGAAAACATTTTTACTAAATAAACAAAGTTATATAAAGTAACATAACAATTAGGTAGAAGTGGTTATTCTTGCGACTTATTTCATGTTTGCTTGTTCTTGTAGTTTCTCTCCTAATTATTCATTCAGTAATCGATAACATTGTGGGTGGGTGGAAAACTCATAGTTTGTTATATCTTATTTATAGTTTTTTTTTTTTTCTAATTTTATTCGTTTTTTTTTTGTAAGTGATTGTTTTAAGTATTATGGAAGCAGATAGTGACTGTAACAGTTTTGTGTCGTTTAGTAGTGATTCTTGCAGTTTTGAAAGCTTTCCTTCACTGGAATCTAACCTGGAAGCCGCGTTTTCGGATGCTGCTGTAAATTTTAACATAGTTCATATTAATGCCCAAAGCATACCTGCCCATTATTCTGAGTTGCTTGCTTCCTTCAGTCATAGTAATTTACATGCAGTTCTAGTCTCAGAATCATGGCTCAAGCCCTGCTTGCTCTCAACTGCATATTCCCTGCCTGGCTTTCAGCTTGTCAGAAATGATCGTGCGGTTGGAGGTGGAGGGGGTGTTGCCATATATATCCGCTCTTACCTTTCCTATACTGTAATTGATATTTCTTCTCAACCTCCTCCTGCGAATGCTGGCGAACATTTATTTCTAGAACTTTCCTTAAACCACTCCAAAATACTTGTAGGTGTATATTATTGTCCTTCCTTAAGAATTAATTACTTTTCCTCTTTCGACACGATTCTCCAGTCGCTTGCACCTTCATATAGCCACATCATCGTCATGGGCGATTTCAACACGTGCTTATTAAAAAACGATGCCCGGACGTCAAGTTTACGTTCTGTCATTAATGCCAATAATCTGTCAATACTTCCTTTGAATGCTACACACAATCTTCCCAATACTACCCCATCACTCCTAGACTTAATTTTCGTCTCCTCCCCTTCACATGTCTTCAGACATGGCCAATATCCCGCAGATGGCTTTTCACATCATGACCTCTTATTTCTCTCTTACAAGATTCGTCCACCCAAAGTCAAGCCCAAAATCCTTTTGCAGCGCAATTTTGGAGCTATTGACAATGATAAGCTGCTTTATGATGCTGGTAAAATTGACTGGCTTTCGCTGTTCAGTTGTGATACAGTTGACGAAAAAGTGCAGATTTTCTGCAAAAAGCTCATTAAGTTGTATAACGTTCATGCCCCGGAACGCATGGTTAAATTAAAACATCCACCGGCACCCTGGCTCACGGACCACATTAAGGCACTTATTCAGAAAAAGGTGGTTTCAAAGTCTAAATATAAGCGTAATCCAAATTTGTCTAATTGGGACAAATTTATTGCTATACGCAACTACTGCAATAATCAGTGTAGGAACGCGCAACGCAGATACATTCACGACTCGGTCCTTACTGGTGATGCTTCCAAAACCTGGAAATTTCTTAAAACTCTGGGGGTAGGTAGACGGCGGCAACAAATCGCTTTAAATGACATAGACATTGACCAATTAAACAATCATTTTTCTGTAACTTCATCTCCTCTAGACAAAACTAATAAATCCTTGACACTTGATATGATTCAAAGGCAGCCTATGCAAGCAGAGTCAAATTTTTCTTTCCATCCTTTCACGGAGGGTGATGTAAGGAAGAGCTTTCTGTCAATTTCTTCCAATGCTGTGGGTGATGACTGTATAAGCCGTAAAATGATTTTTCCCATCCTAAATGTTCTTCTCCCAGTTCTCTCCCATATTTTTAACCATTCCATTACTAGTGGCGTTTTTCCTACTGCATGGAAAAGAGCGCAGATTATTCCTTTACCAAAAAAATCCAACCCAAAATCCTTTTCTGAGTATCGCCCTATTTCAATATTGCCTTTCCTTGCTAAAGTCCATGAACGTCTTATTTACAATCAAGTTAATGTGTTTCTATGTAGTAACAAGCTTCTAAATCCTTTTCAATCCGGTTTCCGTTCAGGCCACAGTACAACCACAGCATTGGTAAGTGTTACTGATAGTGTTAGGAGGGGCATGGAACATAGTGAACTGACAGTGCTTGCACTGCTAGACTTTAGTAATGCTTTTAATACCGTTGATTTCGACATATTGTTAGGCATATTGCGCTCATATAATATGTCTCCTTCGGTGATCAACTGGTTTCGCAGCTATCTCTCTGGACGCAGTCAGCGTATCTTTACCGATGGGATTTCTTCTTCTTGGTGTGATACTCATGCTGGTGTACCACAGGGTGGGGTGCTCTCACCATTACTATTTGGAATTTTTATTAACTCCATTTCAAATGTTCTATGCTCTTTCTATCATCTGTACGCTGATGATTTGCAAATATTCTCACAATCTCCTCCAGAACAGTTATCATCTGCTATTTACAAAATTAACAGGGATTTTAGGTCAATATCGGATTGGAGCAAGGCCTACGGTATTGCAGTAAACCCAAACAAATCACAAGTCATTGTCATTGGTAGCCAGAGGTTAATGTCCCGGGTCGACTGGTCGTGCTTGCCTCTGGTTACGTATGATGGTACCGTTATACCTATTGCTGACCGAGTCAAAAATTTGGGCGTGTATCTCGACAAAAATTTGAATTGGGGTCCGCAGTTGCAGGAGGTAAGCCGCAAGTTGTTTGCATCTGCTGGATCATTAATGAGACTTCGTCACTTTCTTCCAACTACAACCAAAATTGCGCTAGCTCATTCTCTTCTCCTTCCCATATTAGATTATGCTGATGTCTCCTACCTTGACTTGAACCAAGACCAACTGGACAAGCTTGAGCGCCTTCAAAACTTTTGTATAAGGTTTGTTTTTGGGTTGCGCAAGTTTGACCACATATCTGAATATCGGGCCAAACTCTGCTGGTTGCCAATACGTTATCGTAGAAATTACCACGTTGTATCCCTTTTGTGTAAGATCCTTTTCCATCCTAATACTCCTTTTTACCTCAAAAATAAATTCAATTTCCTTGGTGATTCCCACTGTAGAAGTCTCAGATCTCACGAGAGCCTGATTCTGGCTATTCCTTCCCACACCACCAAATTCTTTGGCTCGTCTTTTACTGTGCATGCAGCTCGGCTCTGGAACGCGTTACCAGGCAACATAAGAAAAGCAAAATCCTTGGATTCGTTCAAGACGTTAGTCAAGGCTCACTACCTTTCCTTATAATAATAACCATCTGTTTCCTTAAAAATTTAATTTCTAAATGTGTTTTTTTTTTTTAAATAATTAATTTCTTTTAGTTTTCATTTTATGTTGTGTTTATATTTTATTTGTAAATTTGTAGCTGGTTTTTTGTTTGTATTATTTTAGTAGTTGGTAGTTTTTTTTTTTTTTTTTTATCCTTGTTAGTCTAATTTATTATTTGTTTTGTGTTTATTTTTGTTTTCAATTATTATTGTACATCACGATGTACCTTTCTGTGTTCTTAACTTTTCTGTCCATTTAAGGTTGCCTGGAAGAAATTGCTTTAAGCGATAAGGCCGCCCATTGTATATGCCTACCTGTTTAATTTTATTTGTTTTTATGTGTAATCCTTGTTATGGTGTACAATAAAGAGTAAATTATTATTATTATTATTATAACTGTATTTATGTTGTCCTCGATGGAGTGGCTAAAATAACCAAATCGGTTTGGCTTATTACCCACGTAAAAGAAGAAGGAGGTTCTATGTTCGTCTGTATGTATTTTTTTCTCTATCTGCTTACTTGAATTGCATGAAAAGTCCTATCATATTTACAAACTTTTTGCAGTCACGTTTACGCTGGAGAGCTTTTTATAAGAAATGTTTAACATGTTTGCTTCTTTTTGTGAAAATAATAACGAAAATAAGATAAGAGGACAGGAAAATAATAATAAAAAATACATTTTCTCCTTACTTAAGCACGGCTCCGGCTAAAATGCAAGAGTATGTTGCCGTTAAGTTTTAAAAATACGGAGCGCTTTTAATGGCTCCCATCAGGTGCTCAAAATAAGCTATATATCGCCTCGGGGCTGGATTATACAGCAAGTTTAAAGCCGAAATTGAAGTGGATAGAAATATTTATACTACGGTGCACTTTTATCGTGATCTATGTCGGAAACTTTAGGTTGTAAACAATACAAAAATATACAATTTGTGTCCAGTACGGCCAGTACTGTGCAGCAGTATGACTATATAGTGCATTGCAAAATGAAAAAGGTATTGATAGAGGGTGTGTATTGCAAACATTCTTCCTTCCAGTCGTATTTTTGTCGTTTATAGATATAACCTTAGAATAATTACACCAGTGTTAATATTACATAAGTACACGTTTCGATACACGAGAAAGTCTAGAGATTTTTTTGCACTTTTATTATGCACCCGCAGACCAAGATAAAAGGGGAAAGTGGAGACAGGTGTGTGGCGTTCTGCTTTTAAAATTTTCCAAGCTGCGCAATAGGGTCTCTAACTTGGTAAACGACTACCACGTATTAGTTATAAATTGGACCAACGATTCATATCAAATGTTACACAAATGGTCATTGCTTCGAATTTGGACTTTAAGAAATCACTAAAATGTGTATAAATTGGTATGTTTAAATGTATGGTTACGCAGGCCGTCACGCTGATTTTCTCGCCATTTTTTATTGCACATTTGACAGATCTGTTCGATTAAACGACGCCATGACACTTTTTGACAGTTGAAAGGAAGCTTTTATTCTTATGATTTACAAAGTAGGTAATTAAATTAGGTAGTATTCGTATTTATTACGTATTCGTATATGTACTAAAATATTGTTTTATGACCAACATGGCAACAGGATTGTAAATGATTTACATCGGAACATTGCCATCGAGGCACTAATTAAGCACATGCCCGAGGGTATATTGTAACCGCCCGGTGTTGATCCACCGTGGGCGACAATTACTGTATCTCGTATTTCAACTATTACCTTATTATTATTGTAGCTAATGTTATTATATACACACCGCTAGAATTGTCAAATAATTGCCCCGTAATTAAGCGTTGCTTTGTGTATTCGAATGATATGTAAGAGTAAATAAACATTGTAGTGGATTAAACGACAGAATGAACTAAATTAATTCTGCCAGCTAACCCAAGTAACCTTAAAATATTTCCTATTATATATAATTGTGAATAGTAAGGTGTGTATAGGGATCCTACTAAAACCTAAAGAGCCCAAGCCAACCTCACCTGCAAGTGGTGCACCTGCCGATCAACGGACGAGGCTCTGGCGAATATAACAGTGCCCGGTAAGCGGCAATAGGCTCGCCACCTATTACGTGGGACCAACTATATATTTGGCGAAGCGTGGGCGTATAATATGCTTCTGCCTTCCTCTTCGGGGAAACAGGCGTGATTGTATGTAAGTATGTATGTATGTAGATTCTGATGATTATGTGTATTTACCCCATTGTATGATTATCGCTATGAAAACTTTTTCTAATACTGTGTTAAATGTTAAAGAACGAAGTCGTCACAACTAATATAATCTAACTATAACATCTTGCGGTATTCAAATGTTTTTTTTCTTGTTATATATAAACCACAAAAAACATGTTTTGGAAAATGCTATTGGTTTCTCTTTGAAACAAAACTAAAAAAATTAACAGTACTTAAAATATTAAAAAGTAAATGTTTACTAAACACCGTGACAAACATATGTACTTATTTATTATTATCTTTTAAATATTGGCTTCGTGCGATTAGCACATTTAGCCAGTGTCAAGTAATTAGTAAGTAGATATATTAATAACATATAAATCATAGTCAATGGCAATGAGTGGTGATAAAGATGATAAATGAGAATGGTAAATGAGATACCCTCCCTCTAAACCCCTTGAGTCCTCAGTAAAGATGTGGGACTAAACTAGGATCTCACAAAGACTTTTTGCGGTAGTTTGAAAAGTGATGTTTCATTGTTTTGTTTGATTTACCAACACTCATTTTCACACAACACACGTTCACAAACACATCTTAACGATTAATAATCCACCGTTATTACACATTAATATTAATTATCACAAATTTAAAAAAATAAAACAAAACTGCCGACATGACGCTTCACTTTCCCGCCAAGAAGCCCCAAACATACTTTACATTTCATAATTTACTTTTCTTTCTTTATGCAAATATGTACACTACGAATTGGGTTTTGACGTCAATTCGTTGATCGGATTATGTTCCCAGGGAAAATTGTCTTTGGAGAGTCGATCAAATGTATTAGGACCACGGTGGAGGTCATTACCAAATTATTTTTCCTGTAAATGACAGTTACAAGGTTGTAATAACTTTGGGTGGTGTTAACAAAATAAAATGACCCCAATCGTGTGGAGATATTAAAGAAGGGCTTAAAAAGGCGATTGTATTAATAATTACTTTTAAAATCTTACATTCTTTACCCATATGTTCGTCGCCGTCATCGTCGTTTACTAACATCACCATTATTCTAGTATTTATCCCGGTTGTGCCCATTGGTCTACCCAGATTATAGTAGAATTTCAGTTATCACTCGAAGTTACTGCCGTTTGACTTTCGCAACCCAGAGGGAAACATATTTTTTATGGCTAACCCAGTTTTCTAGATATGAGAAGGCGCTGAATTTCTAATAACGACTGTCATGGATGTTAACGTGTCTCCAAGACTCTGAGCAAGCGGTAATTATGGACATAACTTTGAAAAGTCCAAGGCGCAACTTGGGTTTGAAATCGAGACCCTTTGCATTGCTGACAACGCTGAAATGAAATAAAATTTATTTACTGCTTTAACTAACTTTGATTAATATCAATTACTATAATGTGGAACACGTCATGTTTGTAAACTATTAGAAATATTAAAATTAATCGTTTACTTTACTATACGGAAGCAACACTTGTCTACAATTGTAAACATATTAAAAAGTATTCCATTACAAACTGCCAGGCATATTTCTCATGGCACAGTTACCGCTGCCAACGCGATCGATGCTACTGAATACCTAACACCGATGAAATATGTTTACAATTATATTGTTTCACAATGTTACGTCAGAACAGAGAAAATAAATGAAAGATTCGTAATTTATTTAATGTAACCATTTATTTCGAGTTGGTCTGTTATCTTGCGATTATGAATTTCGTCTGCAGTGGGTCGCTTTGAAATGGTCTCTTTGACAAAAGCGGTGGACTCTAGTGAAAGCGTGTTGAAACAATTTACGTTCTTATTTTTTATGAATTGTAGAAAATACTACTTATACTATAATTCTACGGACTTTTAAAACTGTGATAAGAAGAGAAATTGATTAATATAGATATATTTTTTTCTTTTAAATAATGGCTTCGTGCTTCTAGCACATCTAGCCAGTGTCAAGTAAGTGATATATTAATAATATATAATTCATAGTAAATGAGATACCCTCCCCAAAGTCCCTTGAGTCCTCAGTAAAGATTTGGGACTCTACTGAGATCTCACATGGACTTCTTGAGAGAATTTGAAAAGTGATGTTGCACTGCTTTGTTTGATTTACCAACACTTATGTATATTCACAAACACTTAACGCTTAATAATCCACCGTTATTACACTTTAATGATAGAAATATCATAAGTTTTAGAAAATAAAACAAAACTGCAGACATGACGCTTCACTTTCCCGCCAAGAAGTCCATATAGATATTTAACAATGGTTTTGATAATTATGTTTTTTAATTTGACACTTTTAGGAATTAGATATAAACTTGACAAATTGGCATCATAAAGAAGGAAATTGGCATATGAATAAATAAATATTCTCTTACAATCACAGCAATTATTTAGTTCCAAGATAAGTATCTCTAAGAACTTGTGTTATGTATACTAAAGAATGGATAAACATACTTAAATATCTTTTTTCTTTTTTAAATACATACTTAATATACAAATGAAAACGCCCATACTAAAACAAACATTCAGGTTCATGCACGAACACAAAGAATTGTCCTGTGTGGGAATCGAACCCACGACCTCTGGAGTGAAGTTGGGTATTCTAACCTCCAAGCTATATCGGTCGTCAAACTTGTGTTTATTGACACGTTTGTGTTGATATGTCGCTATAAATGGTACCCACTAAAGTATTACCATATAATTAATATAATAATAAATATAATTACCATAAAAAAACTAGTAAAAAAACAAACAAGACAACGTACATTTTAAATGTATTCATATTTGTAAATAAGATTGCTTAATAAAATACCCCCCCTTTCTTGTGTAAAGTTACACAGTTGGGTTAAAATAGGACAAATTTTTTATTTAATGTAAAACATAGTGCATGTACATGGCGCTTTGAAATTTATATCAATATTTCGCAATATATGAAGCTATATGTTGGTATACTAGGAGCTATAATATTGGTTATCAATAAAAGCGAGTGTAAAAAGCGAAACATATTTATTTAAACTCCTTCTCAAAATCCAACGTCAATTGTGCTAATAGATATTACTCAGTGTATGTGAGCCTAGTACAGGCAGTTTAAATACCGTCCAACGATTAAACCCGATTTCCGCTAACAGTGCGACTGTACACCCCAAATTGCTTATGCCCGTTCAAACGCTGTGTTGGGGTCAAGTCTGTGATTAAATTGTCGGAATTCCTATTGTTTTCCATTCGCAATTATTGTGTCTGCCACGTTTTAGGTAAACATTTCGAATTTGTATCTTTATAGATAGGGCTGTGAAATTTCCTTTATAACTCGGCTCTTTGTGAAAGTACAGGCACCAATAAAAACTTTGTATTTAATAAAACTACATACCATAAATTATGATAAAGACTAGATCTAGGTTCATGGTCACGGACATACTATGAATTTTAGATGGTCACAAATTATTACCTTATATATAATATATACATACATTAACGCCTGTTTCCCCGAAGGGGTAGGCAGAGGCATTTTATGCCCACACTTTGCCAATTACGTAGTTGGTAATGGTTTGGCAGAAAGTTTTTTGATACGAATTTATCAACAAATCTCAAGCATAAATTCTAAAAGCATGGGTCTATGCTTCCAAATGTCTACTAGAAAGAGGAATAACGGAGAAGTAAGAATCCTTGTCTATTATAGCCCCTGCAAATGGGAAGTTGATTATTTTACATGTTTTAAAATCAAAAAAAGTTTGTTGGTTTAGTTAAGTTTTTCTGAACGTTTAATATCTTATGAGTAAAAATTTCCTCGAATAAATCTAGTAAAAACTTCGTCTCATAACAACATATACCATTGCAAGTGCAAGGATATCAAATTAATAAAGGTTTTATACCTTATATGTCAATCGGCTAGTCTTATCACTCAGTACGCAAACACGCGTATCTTCTATATAATTCTATATATAGACTATAGAGTTAGACATTCAAAGCTTTACTAAAATTATTTGTGAGGCAGCTCTGGTGAGCTCAGCTCGTGTTTGTTAATCTGGTGAATTTGGAGAACTCTAAATAGACTGAGTAATTTTATACGGACAGCATGTTATAAAACAAAAGTTAATATGGGATAGTACTTACAAAAAATCCTATCAAAATTTAAATGCATGTATCATTAAAAAACAATCTGAACTAATATAAACAGAGCTCTCAGGTTTTCCCAAAATATTACAGCATGGGGCTCTTCAGAAGGGGCGTGAAACGGTTTTTAATGAGCTAGCAACGCGACAGTGATGCCACTGGTGTTAGAAGCGTCCATGGCTGCTGTGACTACTTCCAATCAAAATGGCCGCAAACTTAAGTGCAACAGTTAGTGTTATTAAATAAACGAGTATAAACGTTATGTCTCATGAAGTATAAAGTAGAACGTCAATTTAAAACTACAATCTTGAGTCGACAAGAGTTGGGTTACAAACTCATCATGTGTGTCCCGATCAGCTAGTACAAAAATTACTTATTATATAAATTAAAAACCATTAAGCAGAACTTACTTCCATCAGGAAAAAATATCATACTCTGAGCGATCTGCAACTATCCTAGAGTCCAGTTGGCTAGATTAGTCAGAGATTTTAAGAATGAAATAAAAACAAGATGAAATACTTGAGGATAAGAGCTCCAACCCTTATTAAGATCTATAGAATGTGAATACCAAAGTGGAGGCACGATATTCGATAATGTAGGCAAGTAAAACATCCGAGTGTTTTGTTCTGAAGGACCATCCGACGACGAATGTTTTGTCCGATAAGGTTTTCTGTGGACGTTTAGTCATGTTAGGCCCTGTCTGAAATAAGGAATGGGCTATTTCATATCTATGTATAATCTGATTTTATGTCAAGCATGTAAACAGGGCTGTCTCTGAGTTGTTATTTGTGTTCTTAGCAAGATTGAATAGATAGTGAGATAAAATCATAATGTTAAATAATAATAAAATACAACAGTTATAGTAATACGTACATACATACATACGTTAACGCCTGTTACCCCGAAGGGATATGCAGAGGCTTATTATATGCCCACATTTCGCCAGTAACATGGATGGTCCCACTTAATAGGTGGCGAGCCTATTGCCGCTTACCGGGATCTGTTACGTTCGCCAGAGCCTCGTCTGTTAGTCAACAGGTGCACCACTCGCAGGTGAGGTTTGCTTGGACTCCTTAGATGTTGGTAGGATCTCTATGCACACAGTTATAAATAAATAAAATAAATATTTTATGACAATAATAATTACACCAATTATTTTAGTTCCAAGATAGGTATCATTACGAATTTGTGTTATGGATACTAAACAACGGATAAACATACTATTTAAATACTTTTTTTTTGTAAAAACATACTTAATATATATTGGAAAACACCCAGACCAAAAGAAATATGTTCATGTACACAAAGATTTGTCCTGTGTGGGAATCGAACCCACGACCTCTAGAGTGACTCTGGAGTGACCTCTGTATACTGACCTCCACGCCATATCGGTCGTCATACGTCACAAATGTTATTAACAGCTACCCCATGTGGATTTTACAATATGAGACTGGTCGTTATTCCATATATTGAGGCAGAAGTAGTACAAATACAGAAATAAAACAAGTACTCAAAAAGCCCCCGTTAAAAATAGGACTACCATTTATCACACCACGACTTTGGTAACATCTCATATTTAAATACTTTGTTAAAAACATATTCTTTGACAGGAAACGCTTTTTAAGTAAAACATAATCGTAGTTCCTATTATTATGAAATATATCTCTATATAAGTCAACTTGATAAAAAAATATTTTCGTTATAGGTATACGCATATAGAACAAAAGAAATGATTATATATGTACAAAAGTTCTTACACTTTCTAAATAAAATTTACCACAAGAATTGTGGCTTAACATATTTCTGATTGCAAATATTAATCTCCGTGGAAGTAAACGGTTCGTTTTAGTAAAGCCATGCCAACCCTAAGATTACAAGGAACCGACTCTTGTTGATGATCCCTACAAAAATGTTGTTACATTGAGGCAAATAGGTCAGGACAATGTTTATATAACTTTGAAGAAAGATATGCTTTACTCATCCCAAAACAAGAAATGCTTTTGCAAATCAACAATCACTTAATGATTAGGGTAGGGTATTCGTAGTAGGGTTTTGTTTTGGTTAACCGTCATTGTGTGTACAAGTATTTGCAATATTTGTACATAATGCCCTATGAATAAAAACCTCACACTAAACTTTGTACTAATGGAATTAAAAACGAAAAATTTATTCATAGTTACGTATGTACCAGTAGATAAATAAATAAATATTGTCTTACAACCACACCAATTCTTTAGTTCCAATATAAGTATCACTAAGAACTTGGTTGGAACTTAGTATCTTGGATGGATACTTAAGAACGGATAAACATACTTAAATACTTTTTTTTTTGTAAATACATGCTTAATATACATAGGAAAACCCCCAGACCAGAACAAATATTCATGTTCATGCACACAAAGGTTTGTCCTGTGTGGGAATCGAACCCACGACCTCTGGAGTGAAGTGCAGGTATACTGACCTCCACGCCAAATCGGTCGTCAAATTCGGTCGGTCGTTTATTTATTTATTTAATTTATTTATTTATCATTAGTACTAGAGTCCCATGAATGAACAAATAAGCCGCCTATAATGGAAATTTGTCAACTTTCGGATGCCCCAGTATTGTAATAGCTTATTAGCGCGTATTGACCTAGCTTTCTCTAATCTGTAGAACAGTGAACTGATGGCAAATTGCCTTATTGAACAAATTTGAGTGATAGACTAATATAACAATAACAAAAGGCAACCCCTTAAGACTGAGAAATACCCATTAAACTTTTCAGTACTGAATGGAAAATTAGGCGTAATTGTTGTAAATAAACAGCTTACATTACATCAACATTCCAAAAAACACAAACAAGAATAATTACGTTCCTATATTATCTACTAATTTGAATGTCACACAATATGTCGATGACAATCGCTATATTATGTTTCCATTGTTATGGGTTGGATATGTTTTGTATGCGTGTAATATTACAGTAATTATAATCAATACTACTCTACGTTGTTTATTTTAAAATCTGTTTTATGCCAGCTATGAGTATTTAAGTCATCCAATTTACTTATTATGCGCTATTTAATACAAAGACAAAACCTTTGAATAATGCAAAACATGATGGGACCTTGATTGACAAAATTTCAGAGGCCTAACTGTTGTAACCAAATAAAGAAGCAATAGGAGCCTTACTCAATCGCTGACGCAAGCAACTGTTTAATAATAGAGGATCTCAGCCATGATTATCGTGTCAATCTAGCTGAAACGTCATCTCGATCAGATTATCACCACATCAATCTGTATTAATGCGAAATGTATGCTGACGTGGATATGTTGGCCGAGTTATGTGAGAACTGTTTATAGGAGCATTGATTTGTGTTGTAGCTGAATAAATATATTTTTTAAACATTGTAAAATACTACTGTAGTTTTTTTGTGACTGGTAGGAAAAAACAAACCATGACGATTTTCTTGCCCTTTCTTTTACGATCAAGCTCCCGCTCGCAGTGACTGGGCGCGTTAGTTTTTGGGTAGACTATCATAAAAGCCTTATTGAGCTAAACTTGAATTAATGTTTTTGACTTTGTACCTTAAAACATACTGTTATTGCAACACAATGTGAGTTAAGAGTAAGAAATATGTTAATGAATTGAGTTAAAAATAATAACAATAATACGAATACAGTTATATGAAATAGTACCCGAGCTGGTTCATGGATCACGAATAAATTAGGTCCTCGAAGCGTATCTGTTTGTATCCGAACTATACTGTAAGGTTTCATTTGATTTGGCATGTGATAGGTAAATCTAATATTCTGACTGTGACACTATCGCTGCTTCGATATAGTATTTTTTATTTTTCATGTTACGTTACGCATGCAAAGCGATGTTCACACGCGCCGGATTGTATTGAATGAATAACTAATATGAACTCGCCTAACATTGAAGCTATCTATGATTTTTATCATGACGTGTCCTTCCAAAAATATCTTACCGATTTTATATTGCCACGATATTTTATCACGAACTCAACGTACCTTCCCAAAATAGTGCTGTAATCTTTTATAGAATTAGGAATAGTAACTTCATCAAAAATAATGTCCTAGCATTTATTACGTGTATGTCCTAGACTTACGCTTAGGACCCAGTGTCTGCTCACTTGTCTTACCAGATTTGGCTGAATTTCAGTTATTACACGTAGCACCGTAGCGTACTGCCGACTGACCACCGCAACCCAGACGGAAACATCATTCTATAGTTAAACCGGGGCTTTAAAACTTAAAGGCACTTAGTATTGAATAGTATCATATTGTCGCATTGTTTGTTGTCTTATATATCTAACATTTGTCACTTTTCCGTGACGTGTCCACACCCTTACAGAGCATGGACACATAAATTCTGAGAAATTACCCTTTTGTCAACTGGACGTGCTTAGGTTTAGGGTTCCACATGATTTACAATTTCAGCGCACAACCGTATCGCCGGCCATTTTTTATTCAGCTGTGTGAATCGACCATATCGGGATGACAACTGGGGATATTTTTATGCATTTCAGTTTGATCGATTGGAGTGCCCATCTAAATAAAGGATATGTAGGGTTTTTCAACAAGAACTTTGTTTTGTACATTAATATAAATTGTGTAAAAATTTAAATTTGACAATAAAAAAATTAAAATTATGTCCACAACGATAGTTGACATATTTCGATACATATGTATAATAGATTGAACATGATATACAACAATTTTTTTAAAATAGTTACAAATGTTATTCTGTCACTAAAGTTTGTAATCACTTTTTGAGAATATAAATCATTGTACCAATTTGAAGTTTGACGGCTGCTCCTAAGGTCTCTGCTTCAATTCCTGCGTATAACTGTTACGAACAATTAGCTTGGTCTCGGATGTCTTCCTATCTATTATAAGTATAGATGTACCAAAAAAAGTTATAAGAATTGCATTTTATTCATAGTACAAGCTCTGCTTAGTTTGGAGCTAGAAGCGGTGTGTGAGATGTCCAAGAATATTTGTTTTTTTTAATTTGCATTAAGATATCACATGGCTTCAATACTAGTTGATTATAACATTACTAGTTTGGTATAAAAAAGCTTACTGTACAAAAAGAGCCTTTATTTAAAAAAAAAACAAAATATTGACAACATTTTGTATTATATGTATGTATTGTACTATTAGTCAAATTAAAACTGTTTTAGTGGATAGACATTTACATGACGAAGACTACTGATTACCTAATTAAGGTGACATTTGTGACCTTACCTCTTTCGTTGATATTTCAATCTAGTTTACCCATTAACGAATATTATTACGAATTAATTGTGACATTAAATTTGTACCTTAATGACATGCATTTTCAGTCTTCATCAATTTACTTTGACTTAATACACAACTACACTCAAATGAGGTTCTTCTGTAATTTATTTACACCTCATTTCGAATTTAACAAATTCATAATGTGGCTTATATATGATATTCGTCTTATCAAATTAACGAATGATTTATATTTGTTAACAATTTGTAGAGTATATTATGAATTTCAATTTTGTTGTAAACATGAGCATGAGCAGGCAGCAAACAATTTCTGACTTGATTTTTAAGAAACCCCAAAAGTTGGGTTTCTTAAAAATCAAGTAAGAAATTGTCTCACCAACCAGGTCCGATCATACTGCCGTGTTTGCAGACTATCTTTGGAATCGAATACCAAAGTATCAGCAACGGACTTCGAAACTTGTAAATTCTCTTCAATCGTTCTTAGTATAGGTTTCCGCCATCCGCAGTATTCTCCCCATACAGCAAGGGGGTAAAACGCGAGAGTGTCTGTTTTCGATGTGTTTTCTACTGCAGTAAGCTTTCAGCGGAATGGCTCATAGGCAGTTGCGGGTTGCATTAAGGTCTGCCGTTGTTTACCATCATGCGCTACTCACATACAGCATACTATAAGTAAGGGAGGGTTTGGCGGGTTTTCTGCTTCTGTACTAGTGCAACGGAATGTAGCAGCCCGTTGCTATGATTGTTAAAAGCCGGAGCGGGTGCTGCCTTTTTCTGAGGGTGCTGCTGATATTTTCTTTGCGAGGCCAGAAGCGGTGTAAGTTACAGCGTGCTGATATAATCCTTATATAGGAAGACACACACACTATCCACCCAATGTTATGTGTAATGTAGTTCATTAAAACGTACGGTTTAACGTTTACAAAATACGTTTATTAACAATATGTGTGCATAAATGAGTACTTCATAAAATTTACAGCATTCTATTACTGGTTGTTTTACAAAAATATAACATTTTGAGCTAACGCGATTTTTATCAAAATCGTAAAAATATTCGAAAGATTTATGACCGTCGTGTTGTAAGCCTTTGTTTGAATAATTTACTGACAATTTATTTTCTGCGGTGAAGTATCAATGGTCCACAGGTTTTTATTACCTAGCATGAATTTTCTTATTTCAGCATCATTTGTTTTAGTCCTTTGCGGCTCATTGTGCGTCCCATTGATACAGTACGTTTATGTAATTAAGAGGGGATACATTCTAAATACTTTTACTCATTCCTTATTAATAATAATAGTCGGAAATCGGATCTTTGCTCAATGATAGAACTAGCTATGTCATCATCTCATTAGCTTGATTCTGAAATATCCGCAAACGAAAGTTCGGGCACTAGATAATAAACAATTATGCAATCAAAATCGTGTATTGCGAATACACACGGTTAGGTGTTACAGTACAGGTTTAGATCTAGCTGTGGTCTGCCTCATGGGCGTACAATGGGTTGGGATTTCATATGGCACGAAATCAGATTTTTACGGACTTTAAAAGTAATACTAACAAGTCGGACTTTGTCGAAAGTTTATATTGATATACCGTTTAAATATTCTTTGACATTATAAGAGCATTTTTCCATCAAGAGTTTACTTCTAAATAGAAAAAAAAAAGTTCCTACAGTCACCACGCTGAGCAGGCGGCTTGTTGATTCAAGCCAGTATGCAGGATGACGTTGCTGCCGATCATCCTCTTAGATTTCTCTTCGTTCGTTGAAAAGCACACTAAGTTTATGCAGTCTATGCCTATCAAATTCAAATCAAGCTACTTAGCTTACATATCCTAAGACAATACTGATACCTAGATACTGGAAGTAGTTCTGGTAAAAGTGGGTAGAAATACACTGATTACAATGTTTACAGGAAAACAATATTTAGACCTTCCAGTCGTAATAAAGAGTGGAATATAAGCCTATCGGGGGGTTCACTTCGTTGTAAAGCAAATTTGTCAGTAAAACAACTTTAATGCACAGCGGATTTTTATGGATATGTATTGTTTATTTATCCAGCCACAGGTTGTGACCTGTGAAATTACTTCTGACTTGTGAAAAAGACCAAAAATTCAAAGGCGCATTCCACTCATCACAAGGTATATTAAGACAACAACAATTATGGTTAGAAAACGATTTTCATTTCTTTCGTTAAAAAAAACTGCAACTAGTAGCATAAAATGAAATGCGCGCAATAGATCTCGTTTCAGCAATTATTTCATAATCATAAAACATGAAAAATATTTCCTAATTTAGACCTTATTTAAAAACACTAGCTAAAATAGTTGAGAATTTAACTTGTGGTTTAATAAATTTGGCAAGAGAAATATTATTAACATAGGCTATTAATTTTCCAGGCATGGTCTCAAATAAATAAATGATCCTGACGCTGAACAAAATACATAGTCTTCGGCTTTAATCAGCGTCTTTTTACATCCTGTATGGCTGACTACAAAAGGCCTATTTAAACCTCTTTATTGAATGTTTGTGCGTGGTGTTCACTAAGCAAAGCTTGTACTTATGAGTATTATACACATACATAAAAAACTTTTTTAGATGCTCATAATATTTAAAAAATGTAAAACCTGAAATTTTGATTTTCTGAAATGGATTTCAAAAATGGATTTTCTACACTAGGTCACTCTGTTAATTGTAAGAGTAAATGATATTGATACTATTACTTTCCTAATATTGTCGGAGTAACGTTTGTTAAAATTCAATATTCAGTCGCACAGAACCTCCGTTTTTAAAGTGGAGTCGTTTAAAAAAGAGATTTTACCGACCTCTCAGTGCGCTATACGTGTCTTAGATACGAGGAATTCTCAATTTCGCGCCGCCCGCTTTCCAATTTGATTTATTATTTATGAACACTGATAAATTGAATTGGCATCTGAAACATTTCGCAGATTTTAATCTACGTTCGCAGTTTAAGGCTATTATATTATTTGGACATGTCAATGTTTGTTCAACCAGAAACTAGTTGTAATCTAAATTATTTTCGATTCCATTTAAATGGTAATTTAATTTGTACTATATATCTAAATGGTTCTGGGAATAAGTATTAGCAATCACCCTAAAAAACTCGTACTTTAACATTTTTTAGATTATAGTACAGTATGAGTATTACTCCTATTATATTGTAGAAGCAAAGTACTTGTATCTAAAGGCAAGCATGAGATGCTTGAAGATTTAGGTTAAGTTAGGTGTTCCCACACTCCCCCCCGACTGGTCTCCGCCTTGTCGTGTTGGGGGGGTTGAGTACCTCCCGGAGGCCGGGAAAAGGTAACACCCAGAGACCGACGACTCTGGGTCCCTTAGTACTGACTACCGGGGGAGAAACTAAGAGGGACCTGTAGAGGGCGCAGCGGGCGGGCCAGGAGGGCCCGTCAAGCAGCGCCAGGAGGGTCTTAGGCAGTGGGGGCAGGGGGCCCCTGCTGTCTAACCATAGACCCTCCAAGAAGTCGACCACACACGCTGTGGTCGCACAAGGAGGTGAGAGGGGCGCGTCCACTGCGCCTCTCTGAGGAGGTCCTCCCGTTTTGGTTCGAGGGACGTTAGCCGCAGGCGGGGTGTCAGACGGTACTGGACCCCGCCTTTTTCTCAACAAGCGGTGGGCGTCGTCGGAAGATTTTTAGTGGGTATTACTGCAGGCAGTCGCATCTGCCGGTAGTGAGTCCCACTCCCCCTTTCGGTCCCCCTTTGGCCGGAAAGTAGTGCGTAAACGCATTTTGTTCCTGATGTAAAACAAAAAAAAAAAGAAGGTGTTCCCACACTGATTATAGCTAGTCTAACTCTTCAAAATTTTAAATTGTAGAGAGTCTTGTAAATTTTATACATTACAGCTTCCAACAGTGTCCATACTCGTATAAAGAAGCTACTTACAATCTCAACATTATAAAAGAATTAACAACGGGACGTGTAGGGTTCCCGTTATACCTCCTACTGGCATTCAGGGGTCGGTATAAGCATCCTTTTCCCTCCTGCAGGTGGCCTCCTGGTGCTCCTGGTACTGCATTCGTTTCTGTTTCTCTGGTGGCTAGGCTGACCCCTTATTAAAGCATACTTTCTCTCTCATTTTCTACGAGTGGCGCCTACTACTCGGTTACAAACTGCATGTACATTTTGTTAACAGTACCTGCATACCTACCGCTAATCTTAGATTACTTTCTTAAGAGCGGTTTTCGGAAGAACCATGACATAGTTTGAAAGCACCGTGTTATTACTTTTATTAACATATATAGTAAAGGATAAAACACAGTTAATAGTCATCTTAATGGTATATGCAATAATGTTCCTTTTATATTTAGATTTAACTGAAGATCATACCTAATAACGTTTTTTTTAAAATTAAAGGTATCTTAAAAGATCACTTCACCTAATACTGACTCAAAATTATATTCTATTCATTTACTTATTGTAATTATACATTCTTTATTACTCTGTTTATGTTGTTTTGTATGTACAATGTAATAAAGATATCTTAAAATTGAACACAACCCCTCCGATACGATTTAAATGGAAACAATTCGCGGAATGTCTGAAATCTGAGTTCCTTACGAATCGGCTCCAACCCCACGAAAGTTGACCCGAGTCGAAACGAGCGCGTTAATAATTTAGAAATGGCGTTAGCTATTGTTGAGTCCAAAAACAGGCGGATTCCCGAGTGGCCGCGCGCCGCATACGTGACGGAGCCCATATTTGAGCAATTAGACGGCTGTCCTTTGTAGCGAGTTTTCACGTACGATCTCATGCTACGGGTGCTTTCAGTGGGGCGGTGTACGTAGAAATGAAAGATTTTATCCCCCGAAATTGTAGACGTGTATTTCTGTTCGCTTATATAACAATACGAGTATACATCAAGTGAAAGGATTTGGATGTAAGTTTTGAGCTGACTTCAAATGGGCTGATTTTTATGAGTGTGTGCTACCCAATATCTTCGCTAACAGTATAACAAATTCGATTTTTTTATATAAAAATAATTAATACTAAAAGTCCCATTGAAGTTAGAAACTATTTTACCTTTATTGATTCAGGCGGTCCATTTTCAAAAATCTATTGTAAGCAATATTTTATTTAAGAACCGATATATATAAAAACAAGGTTAAATAGCATGCTTTAAAAGTTAACCAGGCTGATAATATTCGCACAACAAACATAATTATTATAATAATATATCTAATTGGCGCAGTCGATACAATGTTTACAGTATTTTAACCTGAGGGATGCAAACTAATTAATATACTATTAAAAAGGCTTAACAAATCAATTTCTTCCTTATCATCCTTTATCTAAACAAATAAGCCAAAGGGTAAAATTTTGGTGCAAAGTAAGGTTGTAATGCGTTTCGAAGTAGAAGCTTCCATTAGTATGAGCATAACATAACGTGATTTTCCATTGAAACCATTGCTTCCTCAACTGCAGAGTAGTTTAATATATTGTGTGTCTAACAAGGTGCACAAGGACAGACATTTGACGAAGTTACGGCGAATTGAGTACGTAAGTTATGCACAAACTTGTTGTTATCCCTGGGGTAACTAAACTCGGGGGTCAAACAAAGTTGAAGAGCGCTATTGCTAACGTTGAGTCTAATAAACGAGGCTAATTTATTACAGGCTTCTTAGTTCCTGAGGAGTTACCTATATTACGTATTCATTAATTTTTAGTAACACGCATTACGTGGAAATAAATTACTTGTTATTTTTATTGCTTAAATTTGTGATAAAATAAAATTGATTATTATATTGTTATATGTAATAACATAGAGTACTTCTTTCTTCTTCCCATAATTTATAATCTGTGCTATTTTAGAAAGCAGTCACATTGCTAATTTAAAATCCTTGTGCTTTGGTCATGAGCTTTCTGCAGGGTCACGTCACGAGAAGATAAAATTAGATTCAGACACGCCTTTTGATAATAGTTAGAAAGTTAATCAAGAGTCGTAAAAGCCAAAATAGTTTATAGAAGTTTGCCGCTATGGAATTCATAGTGGACAGGTAGAGGAGCTTGAGTAGGCAAGTTTTGTTCCCTCGCAATTCTAAAATGGCATAATATACATAGAGGCGAGTTTATAATGAACACACCTTAGAGTGTCAACAGATTACAAACCTTTAACATCATTTTAAATTTTAAAAGACTTATAATTAATGAAAATAAAGAAAATATAGACGGTTCTTGCATATGCCGCGTTAGAAAGGGTAAATAAATCAGACAAAATAAAACTTATGTAGAAAAATCACAATCTTAATGTAAAAAACTGGCTTCTAATGTTGAATTAACAGAGTCACAATTTGCGGCTAACGTTTGTTCTGCTGTAGTACTAAAAATATTTCTATGTTAAATTTACGTTTCTGTCAGTAGATTATTTTTGTCAATATGACTTTCATGTTTTATCAACCTGATTACCTATGAAGTTAAACGCCTGAGTAAAAACCAATGTAGTTAATGACCAATTAATTGAATATAGCTAAAGTGTAAAACAAATCACATATTGATATACGTTATTAGGTGCGACATAATTTTTATTTATTATATGTACCCCATTTGGTATTGTGTATTACAAAACCTTTAAAATCGTAAATAAATTCGCTCATATATTAACATAATTACTAAACTGAAGATTTATCATAGTAAATAACTACCATGTATTCAGGCTTTTAAACAACCGTCACCATCAACAAAAGACCATTTCATACACAAGTTGACAAAGATGCGAATCGTCTGTTTTTAAATTAACAAATAATAGAAAATACAGATGATAAAGTTCAGTGACTTGAAAACTACTGACATTTGGAATGAGTTCATGTGAAGTCTTGAAAAATGAAATACACCAGCTGAAAGTTCCCAGGACGCCGGCGCTGAGATGCGACAGGAGAACAAATATGTTTCTTTACAACCGTAATATTAACGCACGAGCTACTAAGTACAAACTAGAAGCACTACGATTGGTTCGTTTAGGGCAAATGTAAAAAGATATTTTATGGAACAACAGAGGGCTTCAACGAAAGATATTTTTAAGTAATGGCTCACCTTTAGTAGTTCTTGTTATCAGTGCTTCCTTACGTAGACACGCTGACACGTTTAACACGGTTGCACCAAACAGAAACATCGTGTTTGTTTGTTCATAGCCTTCATAGGTTAGATAGGTTACGCATTGCGAATCGCAGCTAAGTAAGAATCTAAGATTGAAATATCTGTCATATCTGGTCTGACAGTGACTAGAGACAGAAAATTTACATCTTTTTTTATTACATTTTTTTTTTCTTTTGTTATGGCCTGCTCGTCTTTTGCTAAGATGTACCTAACGTGTTTGTAATATTATGTTGTAGGTTATGTTTAAAATTTTTTGTTTTCATTTTAATTTAGTTTTTATATTTGTCTTATTAATTGTTTTTTTACTTCTACGCCACTCTACTTCAAAAGGGCAGTGCAGGAACACCAGCGCTGCTGTATTATTAGATGCAGCAGCATTATGCTGATGTATCGCCCTTTTGACAGGTAACATTACCTATGTTTTTGTTTTTATTATTGTAATTTTTTCTTTTTTTAATATTTTTGTTTTTTTCTGTGTACGTTTTTTCTTTGTAACTGTTTGATCTAATTTGTTTATGTAATGTTACTTTGTCAATAAAAAATATTCTTATTCTTATTCTATGAGCTTACAGTTTATGTAAGATGCATCGATCTGAGTTATGCATTTAAAAATAGTTGGAAATGTGTTGTGTGTGTGCACAGTCAT
This sequence comes from Musotima nitidalis, assembly GCA_949126915.1. Taxonomy (NCBI): domain Eukaryota; kingdom Metazoa; phylum Arthropoda; class Insecta; order Lepidoptera; family Crambidae; genus Musotima; species Musotima nitidalis. The sequence continues at coordinate 2,282,557 of OX421431.1, forward strand.
CGTCTTTATTAACTAACTCATAATGCACAACTGCAGACTAGCTTTTAAATGATGTTTGCGTATGAAGTTTGATTTGGTGTCATTATTTACAATGAACTATTTATTGTCTTATGGTAATTTATTTAAAATTTGTTTCTTTTTAGACATATTTTAAGTAAATTAACGGCTTGCCGTGCCTTCCCATTACTTCCAAAATAACTTACAGATACTATGAATTTTTGAGTTAAAAAAGCCTTGTAGCAGCCAGTTAATTATCAGCTTGTCCGTAATCAAAATCGGTCTAGATGTTTCGGAGATTAGCCACCACAAACAGAGACATATTTTTTTTTTGTTGGTTCCGTATTACTTTCATATGCATTTATGTAAAAGCTCTTATTTTGACACTACTAACAGATATATTCATCAAACATAATATTGTTCTTAGTCGTATTTTAAGGTCGACATTATTGTTGAGGTGTCAGCAATCTTCTAAGGATGTTTATTACAACATCACATAGAAAGTGAATGTATAGCAAACTCAAAATCGGTTTCACTTACACTTAATTATTTTTGTTTTTAAATTGTTTTGTTGCATGTAAGTGAATCTAAGCTTCGTGATTTAGTGTAATAATATTTCGATTGTTTTTTAATATTTTTTTATTATGACGTATTCAAGTACTATGTATAATAGTTTATTAAATAAATATTTTTTTACTTTATAAATAGTATGCCTAATTAAAAGTTTCCGAAAGAAAAATAAGATAAGTGTGAAATTTTAATTCAACAGCCATTTTAATATAATCGTGTCGTATTTCGTATATTTTTTGCGCGGAATATCTTAATTTATTTTCATACTATCATATAAATATATGAGAAATATAGTAGTGAACAATGAGATTGAAAACCCTTAGTAAAGCTGCAGACACATTTCAAACTTCGGTGGTTCGGGGAGAAACAATAACTTTCAGCCGGCTGGCTCCGGCTAATATACGAGTAAAGTCAGGGGTTAGAATTGATTTCTCAAAATTACACTGCGACTATAGCGTAATCGCATATGATACAGATCTAAGAACAATGATCTTGGAGGTAAATAAAAATGTTCTAAAGATACCAATAAGGGAATGGGTTCTTGTCTAGTATTAAAGTGAGCGAAGGTAAGCCAACTCACACCACTTGACTAGTTGCATATACAATAGAGATTTCAATAATAAAAGTGAACTTTGCTTTAACTTTAAAGATAACATTTAAAAAAAAAAAAACTTACTCTATATATCCAATAGAGAAAAATTTTAATTTTAATTTTGTATGTATAGATGTGCCAACAGAGCAATTGACTTAGTGGTCTTTTCGTTTATGTTACCAGTACTTAGCTTAACTATTTATTGTTTATATAATTTTATTGTCATCAAAATGTTCGAAGTAACCACAAATTGTAATAACAGCATCGCTCTTAGGTACTTTTTAGCGTTAAATTTCATTAGTTTTTCGTCTTAGTACTTGTTAAATTTGTCCTAAAATATTTGAAGCAACAGGAATAATGCTAAAAAATGTAAGCTACTAATTCTTTTTAACATCAGGTTTCAGCTTTGGTGTCATATTGCTCACATTAACACAATAATATAACTGAAAGGCAAAGGCGGCAGTTGCCCATCGCGTGGACGTCCAATTATATAGCCAGTTAATTAGCAAGGGACGAACATAAACTCACTTATAAAACAAGCATTTTAATTTCACAATAGGAGGTTAACTGTCTGTGTGCAGAACATCTCCTTTTATTGTTTTAATACTTTTCGTTAGTAATATTGAAAAACTAATGTTTTGGAATTTTTTTATATAGGTAAATAAAAACTAGAGCCATTGTTATTTTATTTCTATAGTTATGACTCGACAATTAAAATAAGTATAAAAACACGAATAATAAATAAAAAGATATGAAACAAGAATTCATTTTCAAGCATATTAAAATGAAACTACATAAAAACTGACTAAATGTTTTCTAGACATATTACATTATAAGAATTGTAAGTCAAGTGGAAGTAAACAGACAGTATGTTAATTTGTTTTTATAACTAATTAAAATTGAAAGTTACATGAAAATATAGCGGTTCACTGATTCGAACTCAAACATAAAGCCAACAAATTCTAGAAATAGTTATGTAGCATTAAAATAACAAATTTCTTAGTTCTGAGAAAAGCTGCTTCAAAGTTCATTATAATTATTTTCTTCGTGAATCAGTAAGAAATATGTTTGTGAGAAAAATATTTCTTAATTCAATAAAGTGTAAAGGACTTCTTTCTTGAATTAATGTAATGTATTTGAAGAGCATTAGAGTGATTTACATATTCCGTTATGCTATACATATGGATATTTCGTTATGCTATAAATATATTAGGATATAAATATCTATATAAAAATCAATTTCTTTGTCAGAGGTTTAGGTCTAAAACGTAAAAGACCTACTGGACAGGGATACTATCACATCCTTATCTCAACTTTCCTGTACCTTATTAACTAACCTTTTATCACTTTATATTTTAAGAAAATTTTAAATAAAATAGTTATTTTCTTATTTTATTTTAAATCATGTGGCTGCAAAACACAGGTTTTTAGAGACTTGTCAATTGTTTTATTATTAAGTACATTTTACACGGCACGTTAAGCCGTTGGTCCCGGTTATCACTAAATATGGTAGTCGTTAAGCCATGTTAGAGGCCTAATTGGGCGGCTTAAAATATTCTAACAGCAGGACGCCATACACCTGCCTCCGCCAATCTGCACTGGGTCAGCGTGGTGGAGTATGACCCAATACCCTCGCACCTTAGTGAGAGGAGGCTCGTGCTCAGTAGTGGGACGTTAATGGGCTGAGATGATGACATTTTCTTGTAACTGGCGGCAGAAAAAACTAACCTTGACGATTTTTTTGCCCGTTCTTTTACGATTAAGATTTCGCCCGCAGTGAATGGGCGCGCTAGTTTTAAGTTAAGTAATTTTAGCATTTTATAAGAGCTCTATTGACAAGTATATCGCCATAAAGTAAACAGAATAAAGACTGCAATGTTTGAGAATATTATAAGTACAAAGAAGATAGAAAAACATAGCACAGAAAAATCATTTCGTTAAGCATATGTGTTCAGCCTGATTCTGATAAACTTTATTTATTCAGTTTTTTCACACTCTCATTGTACCTTAATATCTGGCAAATACAGGGGTTGAGCGCGATCCGTATCGCAGCCCTTAGATTTGACGATAATATTGTTCCAACGATAATAACAGCGTGCATGAACCCGACCCTGTGATAAGTCGGAATCGCACGCGCCACAAATTATGTAGTAATGAGCCTAATGGCGGGTGTGCATGCATGGTATCCGGCCGAAATTCTACTGCCTAAAACGATGTGAAGATCAATTGTTTAGCGTTCAATTTCATATGTACAATACAGCGTCTTTAACTTTTAGATACAAGAGCTTCAAGACAATTATAATTCACATAGTACATAAATATTTTCTGACAATTACACCAATTATTTAGTTCCAAGTTAAATATAATTAAGAACTTGTGTTATGGATACTAAATAAAGGAGAAACATACACATTTTTTTTTTAAATACATACTTAATATACATAGAAAAGCATCCAGACCAGAACCAGTTTATGCTTACAAAGATTTGTCCTGCGTTGGTATTGAACCCGAGCGGATTGCGGGTATACTCGCCTCCACGCCATATCGGTCGTCGAAGGATGTAGAATGTAATTCATTTTAAAATCCATGTAAATGCTAGTATTTAAGTACGTTTAATGTCAGTTTAAGTATGTGCAAACTAACTAGAACTAAGTTGACATCTTTTCGACATGAGCAACGCAACCGAAGTGGTCATCTAAACCACTCCTGCCTAATCTTACTAATATTCGGACTGCGATATCGTCTATGAGACGTACATTTGAAGTCGTCTCACAAGAATAATAATAATAATAATTTACTTTTTATTGTGCACCATGATAAATTACACATAAAAACAAAGAAAATTAACCAAGTAAGTATATACAATGGGCGGCTTTATCGCTTCATAGTTTATCAAAAACTGCCTAGTAGCATTACACCCATAGTTTTACGTCGTACCAAACTTCGATGACATTAACAAATAAGCCAATAAAAAAGTTAAACACCAGAGGCTCCCGACTATGGGTGCGTTTAGAACTGACTACAGTTCTAGAGAAAATACGACACCTCTGGATTACTCTAGAGGTCTGTGGCGTAGTGTAAGTTCAGCTCTCGTGCGTGTGACGTGCGGGACTGCGGAGGGGTTGCCGAATAAGCTAAGGGCGGCCTATTGAGACCATTGTTGAGCGCCTCTGGCCACGTGTTTTTTGGTGGTTTGGTTTCCACTTTTAGCAGTGGGCTTCCGTATCCCGTACACAGATATAGTTACACACTGGTCATACGGCGGTGTTGAACACCCCAGAGTTTAGTCAGTATACCCCGCTTTTCAGGCGGATAGGGATCTCGTTGGCTCTATTAGATCTATACACGGCTTCAGTTTACGCTTGCACGGCGATATATGAAAATAATGAGTAGCAGGTGCAATTATATACCTTACATTTAATACCCTTAAGCCTTAACCACGCAAACTGTTATTTATTAGTGCAAATAAAACCGCATTGTTCGTAATGTTCCCTCTGAGTGCGCAGCGTGATTTCTTTTGTGCGTTCTGGGCACTCTCAGTAGCATCATAACACATTATTGCCCGCGCGTCGATTAGCGTTGATTTTCGATGTCGGGGAAAGTGGCCAAAAGCTTATTTCATGTCTGCGCTTTAGGAGTTCTGCACGAATGGGCCTCTGTTGTCGTTAGCTTTGTTACACATACGATAACTAGTTTTAATTGTAACTTAGAATTTTCGTGTTCACTGCTGCATTAGTGAATGCAGTCACTTTTTACCTATTCGTAATGTTTGTATCGCTTCCTATTAAAAAAAAACGACAGAACGGACGGTCTATAAAAGTGATTAATTTTCGTTCAGTAACTTATCTATACTAATATTATAAAGCTGAAGAGTTTGTTTGTTTGATTGTTTGCTTAAACGCGCTAATCTCAGGAACTACTGGTTCGATTTAAATAATAATAATAATAATAATATAATATCACGCTAAGACCAAAAGGAGCGGAGCACCAATGAACAATGTTTCAAAATCCGGGGATATTTTCCTATTGAGAGAGGTTACGCTGCGTGCGCTGCGAAAACGGCTAAAGTTTCGCAAAAATCATGTATGACAGAACTGTTCCCCTTTAAAAGTTCTAAAAATAAGTCCGCGACAGCATCTGTCTATCTTTTAAGGTTAGCTCATTTCGTTTAAGAATAACCTACAGTCTACATAATATTAGATTATAAGAGCCAGTACTTACTCACCTATACACATAAACTAAGTCGCAAGTTAAAGTCAGCGTTAGCCCAAAGTCACTACTCCACGCGGACGAAGTCGCGGGCGGAAGCTAGTACATCATATGCTTGATAGATAAACTTGTTTAACAAAACAAAAGTGGAAGTTAAGGCAGATAATTTACTTGAGATTAGAAATACTAAAATATGCAGTTAATTTAGTAAATTAGAGGCATTTTCTTTAAACCAATAATGATGAGGGATCACGCGAGTTAAGAAATCTTTAAAAATTAAGAAACATCAAAAGGTTGGGTAAAATATGTAATAAATAATGTGTATCACAGTCAATATGATAGTAAAAACCTGCGCTGATATGTTTATCTTTTCCGAGAAACATGCTTCAATTCAATTAATTTATTCTGAACAATATACATTGTGTTGAACAATATTCTTGTACAAATTACATGCCAATGTAGTATAGCAGAAGCTGGCGCTAAACTGGAACATTTTAGGATAATATATTTTAATATATGACGGCAAGAAGTGGCCGGGTGTGTGTAGCTGCGTAATGGCCAATTAATGTGCCTATTGATGTGTAAAACTTATGAAATTGATAATGAATAAATATTTTCTGACGATTACACTAATAATTTAATAACTAATAGATTCTAAAAAAGGATAAATATACGCAAAATATCATTTCTTCTGTAAAGACATTAACTTAATACACATAAGTGACATCCAGACCAGAATAATCATGCACACAAATATTTGTCCTATGCGGGAATCGAACCCACGACCTCAGAGCGAAATGCAGGTATACCTTCACGCCATATCGGTCGTCATTAATACTTTTTGAACTTTACAGTTAATAAATTTGGTCCATTATTAACCATATTGTAGCCTCATGGCTAAGCGTGTGTTTGTCTTTTTTTCTCTTGAACGCTTAAAGCGCTGACACAGTTAATATGATAGCTAAACACTTGCGCTGTTATGTTTATTTCTTCCGAGAAACCTGTACCAGAATCAGGCTCTGGATTTGGACATTTTGGGGTAATAGATTTTTATATAAGACGGCAAGAAGTGGCCGGGTGTGTGTAGCAGCGTAATGACCAATTAATGTGGCGGCTCGCGCAAATTAGATTGGTTTCCGCCGGGCTCTTGGCCGCGAGTGGCCGCCTCGGATTTTACTGGCGTCTTTACTTACAGCTACCCTTATATTTAAGTGTTGGGTATATCGACTACTCTAATGTTAATAGCTTATAGAGTTATTGTTATAAAAATACTAGTCAAAACAATGGCGAATGGATTATTGAAAGATTTAACTGTGAAGGCTAAATTTTATATTTACTTTCGGAGGCCATATTTTTTTCCAAACAGACTTTTTTTCACTTTTAGGCAATTTTTGTGTGTTATGTTTTTTTTCAACTAGTCTGTCCTAATCTTAATCTGTCATCAAAACTCAAACGGCAGTTTTGAATTTGTACCAGCACTAGGTTCATTACGACTCCAACCTTGTACAAATAACTATGCAATTAGTTTTCTAATTTACAATGCATTAATAAGTATTGAATGAAAAACATATACATTTGTCACACTATTTTTAGAATATATTAGCAATCGACATATTTAGCTTCGCAATACTAAATCATCGTATTTTAGAAACTTAATATCAAAAAACGCCGCAAAGCGTGTATTTCGCTTAAAGAATTTTGTTTGTCCAAAAAAAAAAGTAATTTGATGACACTCAATGATCAATTTTTAAAATTGGCAAAGCTCATCAGAAGGAGCGCCGTCAGCGATCCCCCGATATAAAACTGCTGTAGCCAGTCCGTTTTGAACCTCCAGTTAATAGGGGACAAAAACTCTGTATATAATATTTTCATATTCCTTTGTTGTAGACTTAATTAATGATAAAAGTTTGCTGACTGAACCCGGTTTGAAGCATCTTTGTCGATGTTTCGAGTACTTGTTTGTGTTTATAAGTGTAATATCTATATTTATAGCATCTTCAAGAAGGTAAATGAAATATTCATTGAGATTTTTTAAATGAAACGTTTCATAACATAAATAAATCTTACACGAACATTTGGTTAGTTAAGATTAATTTTATTGGTTTAGGTATATTATAGAATAAACAGAACTCATAATACTAAACATATACTCAAAACCGTTGTTAGAGTGTAAAAAAATCAACAGCATATCTGAAGACCCTAAGTTACACGCAAACGGAAGAAATATTATCCTAAACTTCCTAACTAGTCCACGGAAACTCACTCTCTCTCACACACACACACACACACACATATATTACATAATAATATAAAATTACACAACACGCGCGAACACGTTCGAACATTTATTACTCGCGCAGTTACTCTTCATTGGTTTTTATATATACAAAAATAAATATCTATATTTAATATATATACTTCATAATTACGATAAATCTAAGTCTACTTACGTTCTTATATGTACCACAGCAAAGAGGGTACTCTTCTAACACAAGTTTTATTTAACTTAAAAGATGTAGTGGTAAGATGTGTACCAACCAACCCATGTAATACTAACCTTTGAAGAACAATAAAGATTTGTTATTATTATTATTTATTATTTGTCATAATTTAAGACTACATGTTTAAATTACAGTCAAAATAATATGTATTTTACAAATAATTGTAATCAGATCAGCTAAAAGTGACTTGTTTTACCAAACTTAAACTTAATATTAATTACACTGAGTAAATGGTGATATTTGGAGTCGGCGCCGTCAATGCCAGTTTGTTGAACTTATAGTTAAAGGGCATTCTCTGGTATCGGGTCCAATTATGACTTATTATAATATATAATAAATATCATTATAAGTATAAAGGATATTTCAGACTTTTTAAGACTACCAAGATGCTATTTGTACTTGAAATATTCTTCAGTCGGTTAAAAATAGTTAATCTTTCTATCGTCGTATATTAATATGAATATTAACGAACATCAAATACGATCTCACCTTTTAGACTCCTCGAAAATTGTTTTTGGGAAATAAGACCCCACCAAAGACTTGCAAATATCATAATGAAATCATATGACTCGTACTATCCATAAAATCGATTTTACGTAGAGCTTCTCTATCCACACACCATTTTTTTTTTGATTTACGTCGGTAACAAAATGCATTTACGCACTGTCTCCCGAACTTAACGAACTCTTTCATTTCGCTTCTGCAACAACTATAAATAGTGTAACCGAAAAGGATTGACTTCGCTCTGTGTTTCGCTTGACTCGTCTTGACGTAAGCACTGGAGTTCCCTCCGATTAAAATTAATGTAGCAAAATAAAACCAACACAACCAGCCAACCATATACCCAACGGTTTCAAAACTGCTGCACGTGATCGTAATGAGGCTCGTATTGTGCTGAAGCAGCACAACAATAATAAACTCGAAACACGTTCCATTGTTCGTAAATAATAAATTTTACATACCAAAAGGTACAAAAATCAAGCAGGGCCACTCGAACCAGGAAAATATATTCGAGAAAAATCGAGTACAATATTCTTTCACATACTGTGGTGTGCACGGAATCTGGGCCCTTTCGAGAACAAGGGGACCCATATTTCAACCTTATCTATAAGTAAAATGTCGTAATACATTCCCGGCTGTCCAAAGGGATGGTTTTTCTGATATAATCGGCATTCCATCAAAATGACCGAGGTGGGGTACTGAGCCGTCTAAGGGGGCTTTTTTTTAATTAGTTGCCTGACCAAGACTAAGCACTTACTAATGTTAATGTTTATGAAAACAAATTTATTTATTACTTTAAACTAATCAAAATACAGGTATATTAGTGAGAAGAAGTTGTACGCATCAAATTAATCTGATATGAAAACAAAATGGGGTCAAACGTAATAGTTTTACATGATGCCAAAATTTATCCTTTCCACAGTAGTCAGCTAGACAGGTCTCGGGATATACTTGACTATATCAATTTTATGATTAAAGTGAGAAACGAATACTATTTAGTAAGAAATAATTGCTCAATTTCGCGAACCCTAAAGTCACTCTCTGTAAGGTCCGAAGTAAGGTGGATGGCCCTTATGACGAGCGGGTCTTTCTTTTAGAGATCTCTTCTCCGGCGATTAGTACCAAGTGTGGGCCTCGCAAAAGGCCAAAAGATCTCCAAATGCATGCAGGTCACAATAATGAGTAAATAATGTTTCGGTTCTGTACAACGTTTTGTGTAAAACTGTTGTAGGTTACCTAAAACGATTGTGAATTCTTATCTGGGAAGTTATTTGATATGTAGCATACTATCTTTATGAGATATAGTAAAAAATATATATAATCGGTTTCTAATATTTTCTAATAGTCACAACAGTTTCTAATATTTATTTAGTGAAGGCTGCTTTGTTGATATGGCAATAGCTTCTGGAACCTTTTATTTATACATTAGAAAGCTACTCCAAGATTTTATGAATTCTTTTTTAGGCACGCCTTGCAATATTGTTATGATGTTTTTTGCTTTGTTGAAAAACCAATACTTCCTGTAAAAAAAGCCGTAAGCCGTTATAACGGTTGCAAAAGGTTTCACAAAACGAATGTCTGCAATACAGCAAATATGAAGTCTGTACATATCAATGACACGCTAGATCGGTCGTGATGACCAAATACAGTTTCCATCCTGTTTTATTAATCATACTATTTGTTTGTGCCGCGTGGTGCCTAGAATTTCGATACCGCCTGTCTAGCGTGGTGATTATAGGCAAGTATTCCCAATAGAATGTAACTATTGGGGAGGCCAATGTTCAGCAGCAGCTTCATGTATGCATGTATCATCATATCCTAGCATTATTCCGATTGCCCTAGACTTAAGCTTAGGGGCCAGGGTCTGCTCACTGGTTCAACCAGATTGTACTGAATTTCAGTTACTACGTGAAGCGACAGCCGTCTGAACTTCGCAACCCAGAGGAAACATCATTCTATGGTTAAACCAGCTGTCAGTCTGTTAGAAGGTACTTCCTAATAACGACTGCCATAGATGTTGACGACAGCCGGGACCAACGGCTTAACGTGCTTTCCGAGGCACGGAGCAAGCGATAATTACGCACATAACTTCGAAAAGACATAGGTTCGCCACCAGGGTTTCAACCCGAGACCCTCTGAATTTAAAAGCAAGGGGTCTCGGCACTGGGCTATCGCCGCTCTCAAATTATTACTCTTTGTTTTGTATCTACTAACGCAATACGGGAGCCTGAAAGCTATATACTTCTAAAATAGTAAAATGGTTGTCAAAGATGAACTGATAAAGCAGTCAATTTGTTTCATCTTTGACGATGAGGAGGTCAGTATACCTGCACTTCGATCCTGAGGTCGTGGGTTCGATTCCTAGACAGGACAAATATTTGTGTGCATGAACATGAATATTCGTTCTGATCTGGGGGTCTTTGTGAACAATAAGTATATATTTACCCAAAAAAAATTGAAGGTTGATCCGTTATTTCGGATTCAAATTCTCAATGATACTTCTCATGGAACTAAAATAATAGTTGGTGTGATTGTAAGAGGATTACTGTTATTACATTCAGATTGTCATGCTTAATGATTAAAAATGTTACTAATATGCGTAATTATTGCTGCAGAGAGCACGTTAAGCCGTTGGTCCCGGCTGTCATGAACATCTATAGCAGGCGTTATTAGGAAGTACGGGCCTTCTAATATTTTGACAGTTGGTTTAACTAAAGTATGTTTCCCATATAGAGGTTAGACGGCAGTCACTTCGTGTAATAACTGAAATTCAGCCAAAACTATTTTTTTATTATTTTTATTTTCATACATTCAAAATCTCTCTTAAAGATTTACAGAAGAAGAATTACAAACTTACAGCTTATGACGTATTTTATATACATAGGTTTAAATATATTTTGCGATAACAATCAGAGGAGGTTTATAGCACATATTAGGCAATTAAAGATTTTTATGAACAATTAAGAAAAACACACTATAAAACATTGCAAACGCCACAAAAGCACATAAAAAGTACGTAAAAAAATAGATAATGCATAAACAAAATATATGTATGTATATGCATATACATACATATATTTTTAATTTTAGATCTTATTTTTGCTAGGCAGTGTGTGTACGAGTATATATTTGTATCTTACAGATGTTTGCTATTTATAAAGTAAAGTTTCAAAGAATACACAATTTGCATTAACTGGTTTTTCTTTACCGAGAAAATTAAATGAAATGTTCGAGAAGAGAGGCTTCGAAGGTGAGTGACCGAATAATTGCTGCGTCTCAAATAAATAATAATAATACAAATTTTACGTCGAACCGCATTTATCTCCAACGAACACTCGAGGCGGACGGCGCGACCGCATAAACTGTGGACTTGACAAAATACGCAATCTTCTGCCTGTCGAAAATTCTGTAATGTCAAGGAACTTTTGTAGTTCCACTTAAAAATGTGCATAAACGCATAATTAAACGTTTTATGGAAATCTATAAACAATACGAAATTCTATTTTATAACATATATGTTATATGTAAGTAAATATAAGCCTTTTATCTTTCTCACGTGAACATGTGTAGGTATAATTTGATGTATTTAGAAAGGGTGGATTGTTGAAATTTTAGGTATGATCTGTTTATTTTAGCATTAATTTTCAGCTTACGACTCCCTTAAGTAGATTCAGTAAAGAAGTCTGTAGCTTTCCGCCCTACACATTGTTGCACTTCTTTTAAAGTATGTAGAGCAGGCTCTCCGTATAGTATAAAGTTACTAATTACCAAACCTAAAAAACTTATTAATGCCCTTGGGTATCGTTAAACATGTGATAGCACTGCTGAGCCTCTCGGCCCCAATCTTGAAAAATGCTCATATCAGAACGCCTATATCTTTATCCTCGGTAACAAAATGCGCACTTGCTCAATTTACGCACTGTTTGAGGCCGAAAGAGGACCAAGAGGGGAGTGTGGGGCTCACTGTGGAAGAAGATACCCCCAGAAGTCTTACCACTAGGCACCCCGCTCGCGGCCAACGTACAAAAGGCCTAACTCATTTTGTGTGTGCCCATAGTGTGCGTGGCCGACTTCACGGAAAGTCTATAGTTAGAAAGCCTAAGACCCTCATCACTGCCTCCGCAAACCCAGTAGAAGGACGTTAATAAGCTGAGATCATGATTTTAGAGTAAGAAAATTAATCGACACAAATAAAATAGTCTTATTTAATTTGCCAATGAAATATTTATTTAAGCCCTCTTACACAAGTTCGGGTCCACAGTTTCGGTAGGCGCGCCGAGCGTCCTCTGTTTTTCCATTACCCGGTCAGATCCGAGGAAAATGGCTGCTTTATTTGCTGAATAGTGAATGTTGAGCACTTATCCTCACGGACTTACTTAAAGAGTAATGTGGACACTTTGCGTGGCTCAGCCCTGAACAAAGAATCGATTAGGTAGCTTTACGAACAATTTTTTGCCTAGTTCTTGCAGAGTTTTGAGAGAGTTTTGTGGTATTAGTGGGATACACTATACAATGGTCGAACTTAAGTATACTTAAAGTTTTCTTACAGTATGGAAATCTTATGTTATTTATGTAAGGAAAATGGTGACACTATTTTTAATGAATTGTTCATTGTTTTTATTATGTTTCTATAATTTTTTATTATTGTTTTATTTGTTACGTTTGTACGAATATTATATAAAATCTTATCAAAGGGTAATTATACTGGAATTTTGAACCAGACAAATGTTCAACTGTAAGTAATTATTATTATTAGTCTTCACTTTCTGGTAAAACGATTAACGTTTTAATCAACCCTAAAAAATCTAGTTCTTTTTTGTAATTCCATAGTCATGTCTGATGCAATAACATGTCAATGTGTTTATTTATTAACTAAGTAAAGTACAGGTAACACCATGTCAACAACAATGTTTATTTGAATAGAAAAACGTTCCAGAAATCTATACGAAGCATAATTGAAAGGAGTGGCTCAAGAGAATCATGAGCCAACTCACCAAATCGCATCTTCCCGCTGCTTGATGAGTAATTGAGCCCGTGACAGACAGCCCGCGCGAGGGAGCTAATCAGTTCCAGTGAGTGACGTGACACACGGCTGAATACCCGCAAGACAGTACTCAATATATACAGGGTGTAAAAAGACTTTGCTCAAAGCTAAAGGCTATACAATACAATACCTAAAAGTTATCGTTAGAAATCGATAAAAATTTTTGGTGTCAAAAAAACTGCAAATAGTAGCATACAATAAAATGCGCGCTACAGACCGCGTTTCTTTGTGGCTCAAGCTGACGTTATTGTAAAAAATATTTTAATAAATAACGCGCAAAATTTGTTTTCATTAAAATTCACATAACATTTATAATAACTTTTAACAATTACTATTTTCCAGGTAAGGCATCGAAAAAATTAATCCTATTGCTCGGCAGAATACGTAGCTATCGGCTTTGATCTAAGTCTTTTCACAACCTGTATACTTGATGGAAAAAAAATAGTTTCTTCAATATATTTGCTTTAAGAAAATAATATGAAAACTTTGGTACCGATTGTAATTTACACGACAAAGGCTCACAAAACAGAGGTGAGGACATCACATATAAAATGTTTACTTAGCATTTGTTTGGGCATTCCAAACTCAAACTTAGACTTGTGTTTCTGTGTTTCAAATTTTGTGATTCATTTGTTTTTACATCATTTAATTGTTCTTTGGTATTGTTCTGATCGTTATTTGTTAGGGAAAATTTGTAAGGCAGTGGTAAACATATGGCCACCATAAATTGAACCTTATGGAGTAAAGTTAAGGTAGAAAAGCAATGGAAATCTAAAACATATCCTGCGTTTAAGGGTTAAAATATATTTTACCGTACAAAAGCAGCCTTAGACAGCTGCAAAAGCTATCTGAATCCCCAAAGAACTATATACTTTAAATAAAAACACGATGCTATTTTACTTTTAAATAATTTTCCCTACAGAGAAAATCCCGTGAACAGCCGAAGACCCTGATTGACAATGAAGAAGCAAATTGGAGTTGGTGGCGGAATTTCGGTATGAGTAATCAAATAATTTTATTTTGCTTTAAACAGTCTGGGAGAGTTCAATAGTTCAAAAATTGCGTACCGCATACATAGTGTTGAAGGAATCCAATTAAAATACGTCAAGGTCTGCGTTATATAACTTAACCTTCCCAGAAATATTTTTTTTTTTAATTGCATTATTGTAATAAAAAAAGTTTTTTTTTTTAATTTCTGATTGATAATCTTAAAATGAGAGTCGGAAGGGTATCAGAATTATCTTGACTAAAAACGATCCATGCTCCATTTATTTATAATAAACAGCTTCTATGATAAAACTATTTCAGTACTATGTAAAAACTACTGAAAACGAATTTGAAAAATCTTCTCAAATCATACTGTTTTGCATTAACAATATAATATGTTTTAGTAAAGGAAAATTAACGAAGGCCTTATTGAAGTTCATAAAATACCATAAAATATTTCTATGGAGATAGATTTCATTCACATAATTTTTATCATATCATGGTAAAGTCTTGATATATAAGATGATATGTAATAATATATAAGACATCGAAATGGAAAGACGTGCTAGGGCGATAGATATTTGTTTGGTAACCGAAATAAAAAGGAAGCCGGTCAGTTCAATTGGAATTACATGGCGACAATTGACTTTCGCTGAGTATACATTTTTTTTCCTTTAGAATAGCTAGTGATAAGTAGTAACAACAACCTTATTCATCATCATCTCAGCCCATTTACGTCCCACTACTGAGCACGGGCCTCCTCTCATATATAAAGGTGTGAGGGTATTAGGTCATACTCCACCACGCTGACCCAGTGCGGATTGGCGGAGGCAGGTGTATGGCGTCCTGCTGTTAGAATTTTTCAAGCCGCCCATTAGGCCTCTAACATGGCTTAACGACTACCACATTTTGTGATAACCGGGACCAACGGCTTAACGTGCCTTCCGAAGCACGGAAGCGCTCGATATCAAATGCCACACAAACGGTCACCCATCCAAGGACTGACCTCTGTAAACTCTGCTGTACTTCGGTGATCGTTTCCGACTACCGAGCACCGCAAGGCCTTATTGCTTATTGCTACCTTATTGCTATCGTTTAAATGCGTAATTTACACGTTAGAAAGGAAATAAATATATAGTCTGTGTGTTTGTGTGTGGGTTTGGGTGAGCGTGATGGCGGCCCGAGTGCGCGTGTTCGTATTCCGGGTGACCACGGCGGGTAAGCGAATTTGCGTTTATGAATAAAGGGTGGGGATAAGTGACACAATGTCAATTTTAAGTTCGTATTATTACTAGCCCCTACTTTTGTACACATTATTGCAATTTTCGTAGGTATCCCTAATTTTAATCGATTAATAATCCGCAATATTTCTTACGAAGAATGTAGCTTAGTAATGGTGACAGAATTTTGAAGTAGGTAAGGTAGTTTCGGAACCTACTCCATGCAAACAAATGTAAATAAGCATATAAAATAAACAAAATGTCTTCTTCATATATTTTTAATGTAGATATTTTATTCGAATTTTAGTAGGCAAAATCAACTTAACTAGGTGCGTTTACTGCGGTCAAATGCCTTTAAACAAATACCAAATAACATATCCAGCTCCGCCTTTTAATTTCGTGCTTGGTGACGTCATCTCAAATTATATAGGATCTCGTTCCTGTGGGTCTCACGTACGAATTCCCAGACAGGCTCTAATTTTGAGAAGATTCTTTATATAATACTCGGAGCTAAAATTCTTTTCCTGTTCGCAAGAAATGATACAAGTGAAGTAGTATTATTTAGTATATTTTTTATGAACTAGATTATTTTTAATATGAAGACCATCGATAATCGTTGAAGATGTAAATCACTTATGTTCATGTCAGTTGACGAAAGTCACTCATAGCAATCGTTAGGTTGGATAGTCTGGAAAAAGGAAGGACGTACTAACAACTATTTTGGCTATGGTGCTACCGCAATACTGTACAGACAAAAAACAGTATTGCGGTAACTTTTCAGACATTTTTTTATAATTACTCAAAGGAGGATATTTCCCACAGAAAAACGAAAGGAACTTAAGACTGCGCAACAGAAAATCCCTTAAGGGAGCCGTGATATCACAATATAGTATTTAATGGATCCCATCTTGGTCCTCGATAGTATGTGAAGGAAGACCCATTCTTGGCAGTGGGACGTTAATTCAAATCATTCATGTCGCACTGCCAAGCACAAATGAAAAATTCGATGCGCTGTAAATTCCAAACTGCATTTAGCGGGACCACCTCACTGCATAAGTGCAGTATACCAACATGAAGTAAGTCTTATAAATAAACATAGCTGTTTGCACTGGGACTTTTTATATGTAACAAAGTTAAGTTATTATCCACATGTTACATTAAACAGATCTGCGCAATAAAAGTAACCTTAAAAGTACCTGACAATATTTCCTAGTTATATAAATACTACTCTTAATAACCACAGCGCCGATTGTGATCAAATCTGTTCCAAAAAAAGCAGGACTGTAAAATATCCCAAAAACTTGTGTAGTGTAAACCGTAGAAATGGGATGCGACACAGTGTAGCCAGGTGGGTGAAGCAGTGGTAGGATGCAAGTTAAATTATTAATGTACTTCTATTGCTATTTAATACTCGTAATTTCTGTATAATTGTTAATCTTTGTCAGCAGGGTGGAGCGGCTATAAAAATTCTGCAGATTGATGCTGTTGTAAAATTAATTAATTTAAACTTACTCCGCTTCATTTTAATCTCGGATTTTTGGCTCCGCGCTACGTCAGCCGGTCGCGTCTTCGACTCGAATTATTCTAATTTGTGTAATTAGATTCCTTCTTTGGTAATTTTAGTTTGGGCAAGTGTCTTCTCGCCGGGAATAAACTCAGTCTTTGCCTGTGTTGTTTGCGTTGCAATAACTCGTTTGGTCTACATTGTCCTTTAATTTAGGATGAAATACGAGCGAAATCTTTGCCTCAACTTCGCACAGCTTCAAGTTTTGTTTTGCCCACTTGAAATATTTGGTTTCAAAGAATAGTATAACAATATTTGTTAGGATTTGTTACTACGTTACGTTGCACATTGTGTGCATTTTTATGCAAAGCTTTTGAACACTTTTAGCTCTTTATAGTTGGCTCTTTCAACTATGTTTGTACTACAATACAATGTAGTACTAACTAGCCACCTATTTAGGTATATTACACATCGATCCTGTTATGCTTTGAAAATATCGAAACGTGTCCTGGTAACACTTATAATTCGGGTCAACTGCACGTACATTATCTACAAGAACGCCATTACAATTACAATGTTGTTGATAATAGGAAAAGGCAAAACTTATTCTACAGGGCTTTGGTATTAATTCAATCTGATGTACCTATAGTTTTTATAAATCGGTACCGGATTAAACCTGCCCAGTCAACTTTGAGAGACATGCTTTTATGGGAATGTTGTGGGTCGATTTATTTAGTCTTTTATGAAATGCTTTTTAATACCGGCTACTACCAGTACAACTGCAGACTTATTTATGAGAGAAGCATAATATCATCACAGTAAATAAACCCTCTCGTATGACACCGAATTTCATTTGAAGATTTATAATCCTTAAAACTAGTCAAAAAGTCATTAGCTTGAATGTGTAGAGTACCCTTATCGAGACAATGCTGCTATAAATTAAAAGGCCCGGGAAACTCCAGTAATAGGCCGCCGAAAAAAAAACAATCATTATAACTTCATATACTTAGCGCGCGCTAAAACACAATTTAATTGCATAACGTCGACAACTGGGAGGCATTAGCAAAAATAAAATAGGCATTCCGCGCCCCCTGGCGGCAGGAAATGAAAAAGCACTTGGTCGTTTAGAGGCGACGAGCGGCACAGTACTAACAAACTGCTTTGTTCGGTACCCAGTATTTTTCTCGTTGCTCAGCGATCGAACTCGGTATGTGGCATTTTCAATTAACATTTGTATTAGTTCCAAAATATTTAATTTTCTAAAAACATGTGACACTGTTTTTACTAATAAAATACTGCAACACAAATATTATGATAGGTATTGTAGTAAAATAAATTTTATTTGTTAGTTTTTTTAATTACATAGATGTAAAATATGTATATTAAACAAAAGTGGTTCAGATAACCAACCCACCATTTATCACTCGCATTTTGGACTGTTCTGACGTATTCTAAGATGTGTTACTTAAGGCTTAACTTCAGTATGGTGTATCGTGAAAATGCTGTTAATACCTGTTTACCTCTATGTATTAACAGCTATGAAACTTTCTAGCAAAACTGAGTTACATTATTATAAAGTTGGTATTTTTATCGAATAGTTTTTTGCTGTGTACTGTTCTATTGGTATGAAAATTTTAAGCCACGCATTTAGAACTGGTTTAATGAACAGAGTTAAGACACAAAGTTTTGGTTAAGGTGCCGTCTAATTTTAAGCTAAAGAGGTTGTTTTATTATCTTTACCCATGGCTGTGTAAATTTGAGTATCTCTTATGAAAAAGTAAGATAAGTTGTAACAGTTGTCATTTACCTGCTGTTACTTTTGTCGAATCGAAGTTCAAAGCAAAAATGAGTCGCCTATCGAAGTAACTGCAGCGTCGAGTGAATGAGCCGGTGGCCGCGACGTGTTTATTATCGAGGCTTTGTGCGTTTTCGAGCCGCCATCACTGAGCCACCAACAATCAACAACAGAATCATCAAAAAAGAATGATTACCTATGTTCATAACTACTTATAGTTCTATTAAGATCCTTGCTATTCCATTGGTTGACGAATCACTTATAATAAATAGATGATAAATAATTTTTATCCTATAATAGGGTGAATACTAAGAAAAGCTTGTTGTAAATTGTATTTTTTGGTTAATTGTTCTAGAGCTAAATGAGTATTCATATATATTTTTTTTATTTCACACGATGTCACTCTTCAATCCCGTCGGGACATGCCGCGATCAATTGCTACTAATTGCTACGGTCCAGACACATACTTTTGGCTTCATTTACTTTCATTAACCTCGGTATAGGGTTCAGGATACACTCCTGTCAGTATAGGATTCATTTGACCTGCTCTACCTCCAAAACCTGCTAGACTTGGTTATGAAAAGTCTTTCAAAACCAATGTTTTTAAAAATAATTACGATAATCATGTAAATTTATAAGAAGCTATAAACTGCCGTCTGTATGTTTCGTTTAAATTTATATTAATATGTAATCCAAAATTTGACTTTAGAAATAATACAGAATGAAAGCAAGTGATGGATTAAAAATATCTTTGTAACAATTCCCGCGCTACTATAATTTCCCGAAAAATCGAGAAACTATTCAACACGACACGTGTTTCGCCCTTACACAGGGCATCTTCAGGTAAGATAGGAGCCTCAGAACAACGATGTCTTCACGACCAACGCTGAAACGAGACTTTTTTTTACATTTAAAGGTGCCTGATCTATTTGCCTGTGTGCTTGTCTGAAAAAAATATAGCATATAATAAGTACGAGAATTATAAAAGAGCTGTATTATTGTGGCAAACGACCACTACCACTGATGTATATCAGTACTATTGATACTATATTAGGATTAGGACTGCAACGACTACTATTAATTTATCTCATCAGTACTTCTACTCACGTGAGTCTCTGTCTGATTATGTTTTATTTTCATAATAATCACTTGATTGATCAAGACAAAGAGAGATTTATTAGTGAAAATATGTACTGAATTGCACATTATAAAAAGCTTAACTTTTGATCAAAAGTGTGTGATGTGAACTGAGTGGACTTGCGGTTATGTATTTGCCACAGTGAGAGCGGGGCCCACTCGATTAGGGGAAACGAGAAACTATCGAAACTTGTCGAGTGAAACGATTTGCTGATTCAATTTTAAAGTGTTCCCGTACTCACGGATTTTAATCTGAATTGGAAATGTTTGACTGCTCATTGCAAAGGCTTCTAATTGATAAAGGGTTATATTGAGTTGATCCGAATAGCTTTTAGACTGTGGCATGCTGTAAAAATTCTTAACTTTATTTTTAACAGGTTTCCTTGCGAAATGATTAAAACTGAACAGTTCTTAAATTATCCCCGTCTTCCGCTGTGACAAACAGACACTCTACTGTCTGTATTTCACAGCTCTTTTACTTTTAAACCATTATTGTCGGCCCGTTAACATCGCTCAAGCCTCCTTTTACGAACCGCGGTGAGAGGGTTGTTGTTACACCTAGAGAATCTAGTGCGGATTGGCAGACGTAAGGTTTGTCACGTCTTGCTCTTTAATATTTTCTAGATGGACCTCAAACGTGACTTAACGATAATATATAGTGAAAACCTCGACCAACGGCCTAATCTTCAAAGTGCAAATCATTATAACTCCAAACGTTTTTGCTAGAAAAGTGGCTTATTTAAACCGCCGCAATATTTCAAGAGTTGCTTTTCGTGTACGGAACAGAGGGGAAAATTGTTTTTTGCTTTCAACATATTTGAATTAACCAAGGCACTGCGGTAATTGTAAGCGTTCTTCAGTGCAAATTTTGTTAAAAAAAGATGTTATGAAAATTAACTTTAAACTGTAGCGCTCATTGATTGTGGGAATTGACTTATTTGAGAAAAAGGGACAAGAAACTTGCTCTTTAGGTTTCGTTTTCTTGTCTGTACATAAATAATTTGAAACATCTTACTCAGCTCCTTCTAGTCTTACACTAGCTTTTACTAAGAATTATTGAGAAAGGATAAACGTAAGTTAAAACCATGTACAAAAATATTGTCCTATGGAAATTGAACCCACGACTTGTGGAGAGAAGTGCAGGTATATCGCGATCTCTTCATCATAACGGTCTATTCCAATTTTTGGACAAATACACAATAATATATGTTCCGTCGGATTAAACAGAGCTATAGTTTAAACTCATGGTTACTGTTTTCATAAAAAAGCTAGTCGTAATGAAATAAAATACAATGTTAATTTCAATTCTGTAACTAAAGTACTCACTAAATGTTCTCGGCAATTATTTATCGGAAATAAAATACTCGAAGCAATCATTCAGAAGATATTTTTCTCGAGTTTCTGTTAAATTCGAAAATGATAACTTTATGTCTGATTTAATTTTATTATCGGGAAATAGATAAAATTTATGTTTGAATTTTTTATAGTTCAAAAAAGTTACATATTACGGAAGTCCAATTCCAAGTATCCACTTATATGAATATAGATTAGTAGAAGATTGGAAATAAATTTTAATTTAACCAAAGGTTCCAAGTACAAATTCATCATTATCATCTCAGCATACTCAGCCCATTAATGTCTCATTACCGAGCACCCCTTCTCTCACAAACCAAGTTAAGAGGGTCTCATGTAATACTCTACCACGGATTGGAAGAGGCAGGTGTGTGGCATCTTGCTGTAACAATTTTTCGAGCCACTTATTAGAGCTTCTTCCAAGGCTTAATGGCTACCACAAATTACACACAAGGCTTAATGGGAACCGATATCTAAACGTGCCTTCCGAAGCACGGAAGCGCTCGATTTAATATTGAACTCTACTTTGGTTATCATTTCCTAATAACTAGTACCGCGATATTACGAGCGCTTCAAGTACATTTTATTTAACGTCAAACAGGTATTTCAGACACGCGAACAAATTTTACGTCAAAGATTCCTCCTTACAATATATATTTGGTTAGACGACGGTAATCTTGCCCCCCAGACCACGTTAATATTCAATTGTCCTTTTGCGTATATGTATATAACGATGTTAGCTTCTCGACTACATTTACGTTTGCCTGCGGAGACACTATGTTCTGGACAACTGACCTTACTCCTATGCTATGAAAATATGGAGAAGGTATTATAAAAGTAGGTACCCCAAAATAGTGTTAAAGTTTGCCTAAAGTGTGCCTAAAGTTAGATTACTTGCAAATCCAACTAAAAAAGTTAAGGAAAATGAGTAAAAGCTAAAAAATAATAATAAATAAATTATAGAACATTTCACTCAGACCTATAAAGCAGAGAATGAATTATGGGTACCAGAAAAGTAAGCAAAGGTTGAATATATATTTTTAACTTGTACCATAAAAAAAAAAAAATTACCTTTACACATTTTTTTCTAATATACAAGGTCTATATTCAATCTTTAATTGGTTAAAATTAAGAAGATTTATTTCCAAGCGCTCGCAGCTCCGCGATGCTCGGTGATTGGAATCGATCACTGAAGTACAGCAGAGTTTATAGAGGTCAGTCCTTGGATGGGTGACCGTTTGAGAGGCATTTGATATCGAGCGCTTCCGTGCTTCGGAAGGCACGTTAAGCTGTTGGTCCCGGTTATCACTAAATGTGGTAGTCGTTAAGCCATATTAGAGGCCTAATGGGCGGCTTGATAAATTCTAACAGCAGGCCGCCATACACCTGCCCCCGCCAATCCGCACTGGGTCAGCGTTGTGAAGTATGACCCAATACCCTCACACCTTGATTTGTGAGAGGAGGCTCGTGCTCACTAGTGGGACGTTAATGGGCTGAAATGATGAAGTAGATTTATGCAAGTGCTTCAAAATGACAATCTTTTGGGGCTATGGTGTTGCTTTCGTTAAAACTATTTTGGATGGCTACTAATAACTTGTTGTACCGGTTTTAGCTATCCATTGCTGCTATAACAACAAAAATTTTATTCTAACATGTTATTTTCTATAAGAGAATTCTCAACAATTTTATGTAATTATTATACTTTCTCTATAACTTAATTTACTAGTAAAGTGATAGTAAGCCGTGGATGGAATCTATAAGAAATTCGATTTTTCTATTTATAATAGATGTTCCTTAAAAAATATTTTTATTGTCCAATTTGAGTTTCATAGCTCCTCGTAACAAATATATAATGTAGTGTGTGGCGAAGGAGCGTACAACCTCTGTTAAAAATGGATCCCTCTGTACACGAACTTCGGTAATTAAATTACTGCGGAGTGTACTTGTTAAAATTTAACGCGTTTCTCATTTCACCACGATTACTTTAAGGGGAAATAAAAATAAATACCTTCTCTTAAGTTTCTGATCCGTTTATATACGAGTAAAGTTATACAGTTGTTATACTTCATACTAGGAAATGTTGTATTGTTAGTTCGTTTGCATTGCATAGGCTCCGAAACTACTGGACCAATTTGAATATTTTTTTCACCTATAGAAAGCTACATTCTTTGTTAGTAACATAAGTTATATTTTGAAATGATTTTAATTCAGGATCAAAACTCAAATAATGTTACATTACTATACATTAATAAATACACCTCGGTGACACTTCGAAAAGCATACGATTTATTGCTATAATTTCAAAAGACATATGGCATAAAGATCCATAAGCATAATATCCTTTTTCATAACATATTACTACGCATAACCATAATATTGCAGAATTATTGATAGGCATAATTATAAAAGCCATAAATCTATATTTTCATTTGCCGAATTTTTATAGAACATACTTTGAAACGCAGCTTACTTCTCTTTTTGGGTTAGGTAGAGATTATTTTTTTTCTTACCATTAAAAAGTATTTTCTTATAATAGTCATACACAATTTGCCCACCTGACTATTATTATTGATAATTTTTACAAATAATACTAAGTATAATTCAGTTTAATTATGTCCAACAAAAAATATGCCTTTCATTATCTATGCTTATCTAAATTATGCCTTTTAATGATTCTGCGTTTCAAAATTCGGCGTATGATTTTATGCGTTATAACGTTATGCTTTATAGCGGTATGGCGAGTTACGATTAAGGTAATCAACATTATGCATTTTCAGTTTATGGCTAAAAACGTTATGCGTTTCCATAGGTAACCATACACCTCATATATTGTAATGATTGTACTTAATATACATATATTTATATCGAATTTGAGAGAGTAGCTGTAGGTGTTTTGTTGAATTTTGCATAAATCGTAGAATATTTTCATACTTACTTATTTATAGGTCCACTTTATGCCAGTTAAAATGTTGGTCCCACATAGGTGGCAAGCCCATTGCCGCTTACCGCGAACATTCGTGTTTGCCAGAGCCTGAGAATGGGGTTGGCTTGGGATCATAGGATCTTGATAGGATTCCCATACACCCATTGAATATATTCATAATGTCGAACTTCTATTATTTCTTTCTCTACCCCTAATTTTTCCCCTTCTAAAAGTAAAACATTCAAAATCGCTGAAGCACGGAATTAATTATTTAGAACCAAAAGAAGTCCAAATATACAGTTCCACACTTTAAAAATATCGACTTTCAAACAAGAGGAACACGTGTTTATTTTTATCTGATTAAAATCTCTATGCTATGAGTAAATATAGTTTTAATTATTTACATGTACTTTATAATATTGTTAGACAGAACTGCCCATTGTCAACTAATCAATATACTAACATAAATTACAAAACTCACATTCGGAGCTATAACATTAGTTTTGTGTCGCATCATGTAAAAAAATATTTATTTACAGACCGTAAAATATTACATAATACTATTTATATAGCCGTAGGTGGAAAATTCTTACTAATTTATTTTATTATGAGAAAAGAATCATTTAATTTATTATACTAAGAAAACAAGATATTAATTAATAACAAAAATAATTCTTTTATAACCACACCAATTATTTAGTTCCAAGATTATAAGAACTTCTGTTATAGATACTAACTAACGGATTTAAATACTTTTTATTCATAAACACATACTTATTTATACATAAGAAACACCCAGAGCATAACAATTATTTATATTCATGCACACAAATATATGTCCTGTGTGGGAATTTGACCCACGACCACTGGAGTGCATGTATTTTGACCACTAAAATAAATATTAAAGGAATCATTTAACTTCTAATTATACTAACTTATAACTCACGACATATTCCTTGTTTTAATATCGTCCATCTTCAAACACAAACACCACTTTAGAAAAAGCCAGCTTTATGTAATTATTTTCTGAATAACGTGTAAAAAGGATAGTAAATCTAGCTTTCAAGCTTCTCTAATATTAGCCAAACAATTTATCGAGGATTGTAGGATGTTCCAACCTCATGTCAAGCAGGCTAATCGTGATGGATGCCCGTCAGTGTCCGGGTATCGATCGCCGGACGGCTGACAGCCTACTGGACACCGGACAGTCTGGTATAAAACTGGATTAAACTAGATCTCGTCAGTCTAGATCAAGTGCTTGAACGTTTTTCAGTTTGACAGTTACTTATCTAATAACTTTTATCTTATTTGTAGATTGATGGAAGAGAGGATATAAGAAAAAATAGTTCCTTATTTTTTAAATTTTGTTCTTAAATTACGCGAGTGTCAAAACCGGCCTTACATGCCTTCCTTACACCTACAACTTTGGAATATAAGCCATATGCTGGTTTCAAATATTTACGTACTGCTTGGTAACTTATTGTCATATTGGTCATATTTTTTATTTTATTTATCACAAACTTTTCTTTGCTTTCACTAGTAAATATGAATCTCTAACCGGTGTCTGATTGAGCTTTTGCATACATCTTATGGTCAGGTAACAATGTAATATGCAATAGATTCAGTATTTTACATTCTTCGAGAAGGCGGTTTTATAGATATAGATAGATTTCACTTATAGATCATCATATCCTAGCATTATTTGGTCAAATCTCGTTGACCTAGTGAGCAGACTGGCTTAGGATATAGGTTTCAGTTATTAAGTGGAGCGACTGCCGTCTGACCTCCGCAACCCAGAGGAAAACATCATATGATATAGATATCAGGGCTTAAAAAAAGGACACTTGAAATGCTTTTAAGAATTTTAATGTGGCCAGCTAAAGTGTTCTCTATTACTGTTAATTGTACTTAATAAAGTTCAAAACAAAAACATGTTTGTTAGCAAATACTTTTTACGTTTCTCTTAAAACTATGATGAATGATAAAATAATGATGTAGTTTTGAATTTTGATGATAAAAAGTAATTTACGTAGTGCAAGAAAATAACAAAATGACTTGTGTATGGAGATATTACCTATATTAATTAATTAGCTTAAAAATTACGAGCCCTCCGGTAATTAGAGCGGACAAGCACTCGTCCTTTTTTTTGTTTCTTTTTATTGGGAACGAACTTTATGTAGGCAGCATCTTTGGCGCACTTTGAAGATTTGCAAATTACGGACTCTTTGACAAATTACTCGATTGTAATCACGTCTCATTAGCTAAGTTGTTAGGAGAAATTGTTAATGATGTACTAAATAGGTTTAGTGAGTCATTTAAAGGTTAGTTGGGTTTAGTAGAGAGATAAAAAAACCAGAGACATATAATTACTGTAATTAGAGCTAAGACCAGTTTTACTTTGTCCCCCTACCTGTCAACCAATGACATCTCGTGGTACCTAGTGCAAATGAGAAAAATACCGTTCATAACTTTCTAAGCCATAAGTATATTATATTTCATATTGATACGAAAATGTTATATTTTTGTAACTACTCTATTACAGCCTCAACCAATGAATAGGACTCAATGATTTCTAAATTCATGTAACGCACTTTACCCGATATTAAGATTTATAAAAAATGCATATCATTTCATATTTTAATGATATTCTGTACATCGATTATTCATTTGAAGAAATAAGCAGAGGCATATCATACGCCCACATTTCGCCAAATAGATTATTGGTCCCACGTATTAGGTGGCGAGCCTGTTGCCGCTTATCTACTGGGAACTTTTATTTTCACCAAAGCCGCGTCTGCTGATCGCTGTAAGTATGGCTTTTGCTCCGAAAATCCCTGGTTCCAACCAGTTTTGAGTTTGTTCATTCGAAACATCCACAAATATAAATATTTTTTCTTTGTAACATTATTTTAGTATGATCACTTTATTATCTTAAAGTACCGATTTCAATGATGTTTTTAGATGTAAGATTTGCTATTTGTAAATTATTCACAAAAGTTTTAGTTGGAACTTTTTTAACGTACAGGATTGTAGAATATAAATCTTGGGCGTCTAATAAAACCTCTTAGTGTTCCTGTCGCTTTAGAAACCACCTAGGTCCAAATGAAGACTAGGTTCTAATCTATCGTATTTTTTTAATTATGTTATTATTAGACTCTGTTTTTACATTCGTTGATATTCTAAAAGAAGTGCGTTTCACATTATACAACTATTTACTGAGAGTACCTAACACAAAATGTTATTGACCAACACAGCACGCAGCCGAAATATGATATCAATGATCCAATATAGAGCAGCATCAATTACTCGTCCAAACTAACAGAAAGAAAGTAGAACACTTGTTATTGTAAGAAAGTGACCCCTAAACTTCTGCCATAATTAACTATAGGAAAAAATTGTTAATACGCAAGTCAGGGGGTTTTTGCTCCCGGGTAGAGACGGATGGCGCATGCGTCTAATTGTTTGGTCCAAGAACATAACCGATCATGTGGATGACAATTATTTGCGATTTTAAGTGGTAAAGTTTCACCATATATGAAACTATTTTTTATTATGTATCCAAATGAAACAAATGTTAATCAATTTCGTCAATATAATAAAAAAAAACAATAGTCATACTTAACAGTACAAAAGGAAAGATTATATTGTTTGTTTGCAATTAATAGGCTACGAAATTACTAGACCGAATTGAAAAATTCTAATGCTAATATAGAGTAAAAATTCATTACATTATATTGGTTGTAACAAAGCTACATTCATCATATTACATATTTTTTGTAACATAGGCTATATAGCTACATAAATCAAGAAATTCATATAAATGACTACACTACACCAAGACTAGACGAAGTAAAGCTATGTAGACCCACGTCTCATATTGGCTGTCGAATGTTTTATAAATTAGTAGCGCTATGCCTGAAATATAATGAACTGATCCTCTAAAAAAGAAAATCTAATCTAATCCTCTAATCCAGAAATACTGATTCAGCATCTAATAGGAGAACAAACGACTGAGTTAGTAAGTTATTATTATTATTATAATGATACTTATCTTGGAACTAAATAATAGGTGTAAGTGTCAGAAATGTTTATTTATTATTATTTATATAAATACTTTTGTAAAATCAAATAGGTACAATTCTTCAATAGAGAGATAGAAAATATTAATTGTAAACTTAAATCTTATCTTATTTAAACTTAAAAGAAACTGCGATACCTTTACATTATTATCTGCCTATTTCAGAAAATACGCTAGTGTCTCTTCAATCGAACCACCTCGAAGGGTAGACGAAGCGAAAACCGTCCGTGCGAGTGGGACAAAGCACTCACCTATTTGTGTTCCCAGAATTATTGCAGTGTTAATCGTGAGATGTGCAATAATTTCAGCGGCTGAAAAACGTGTGAACGTTGCTTTTAGAATGCACGTGGTTTATAATGGCGTTGTTTGTTAAATGGGCTACATTAGCGCTTTATTGCTAGAAGTTGAGGGGCTTATCCAAATAATCATGATACGCAACTCGAACTTCTTTGTTATAAAAATTTGTTCAAACTTATCTTTTTTCAAATACGTAATTATAATGTAATGAATTATATAAATTTATATCCATACTTCTGAGTATTTTATGTCTTAATATTTATCATGTCATATGTGGTTTTTTTGATGCTCATATTTCTCTGCTACCCTAAAGGTTAACAATAGAGAATGCCTAGTGACAATAGATTCACCTCTGGTACAATTTTGGCCATATATTTGATTTTGACTGGTACAAAAAAAACTTTGTTATATGGCACAAAATAAATAACATTAAAAATAGGACTAATTTGTTATGTTACAACAATTACAATAAAAAGAACGGTATAAAGAACATTTATTTCGTTTGTGTCATATTTTACCTCTAGCTTCTGTGGCTCGGAATGTCCATTAATCCAGGTTTTAACGTAATGTGGTAAAGTTGAGTCGAGTTAGAGCCGGATTTAAAAAAAAATGTAACAGAGGACACCTCACCTGCCTTCGACAATTCGAACTTCTTCTTGGTAGAATCCTGAACACATTGGCTGGGCGTCAATAGGCTGAAATTATGCTTCTTATAAAAAATTGTGTTTTACGAATTATGGAATAAGGTTTCTTTTTTTACAATTCTTGATTTGATCAATCAAAGTATGTACCGTTATTATATATGCACTTCATTGATTCCTTTGCTAAAAAAACTGCGGAAGCGAGAATTATCAAAATCTTTGGAGGCGTTTTGGACTGCCTTGTCTGAATTTAATTTTTTTCCTACTAAGAAGTTATAACATTTCCAAAAAATGTGGTAAAAGGTTAGAGCAATGTCTGGGGAATATGGTGGGTTACGGATTAGTCCTAGCTACTTTATTTTCGCCACCGTCTGTTTTGCAGCGTGTGGTCTAGTGTTGTCCTGAAGCAGCAGTGGGCTAGACCAGTTGACAAATCTTACCTTAATATTATGACACCGATGCTTTTCCACCATACTCTAACCAGTACTTTTCTTGGGTCAACTTTCGCTTGGGGCAAGACTTGGCCGGTTCACCTTGGTGCAACCACTGTGATAAGCGTTTCCGATTATCGAATATGATAAATTTTTCCCAATATCACCTTGTTATTGCGACGGTTGAGTAACGGGATGCAGCAGTCGATGCGTATTTGTTGGTTTGCCTCACCTAGTTAATGTGGTACCCATCTTTCAGGCTTCTTCACTTTTCCAATTTGTTTTAAATAATCCAAGATGGTTTCATCATTCACACCGAAGCCTGCAGCCAGCTCTGACGTGTTGGAGATGGATCCGCTTCCACGATAACTTTCAAAACCTCATTGACAACTAGGATCTCCGGCCGTCCACGAGGTTTGTTCTCGAAGCGCACATCTCTTACTGTGTTTACTTTTACAGTGGCTTCTCAGTACACATCATTAATTAGAACAAAATTAAATGGCGCAAAAACGAATAAATTATCACATTCAAAACACGAATAGACAAGCTTTAAATTGAAATATATTTTAATTTGGAATTCCTAGCCAAACGCCAAATTTTTGAGATCAGAATTCCCAGTACAATAAAATGCCAAGTATATAATTGTAAGAATCTAATATTAAAAAATTACGATTAAAATTCATGGAAAGTGCTCAGAAATAAATGTCTTTAATCTTCGCGAGAATTCTGGTTCTCCCATTTATGGTCTGAATTACGTGTACAGAGACTGGGACTCTGGGTGCCCTTAGTGTTGTCTACCGAGTAGGCAAACCAAGAGAGCCCTGTGGAGGGCGCAGCGGGCGGGCCAGGAGGACCCGCCAAGCAGTGCCAAGAGGGTCTTAGGCGGCGGGGGCAGCGGGCCCCTGCTGTCTAACCATGGACCCTCCGAGAAGTCGGCCACACACGCTATGGTCGCACAAGGAGGTAGGAGGGGCGCGTCCACTGCGTCTCTCTTAGGAAGTCCTCCCGGTTTTGGTCCGGGGGACGTTGGCCGCCGGCGGGGTGTCAGAGCTGTAACCCAGGTACTGGCCCCCCGCCGGAAGATTTTTATTGAGTATTACTGCTGGCGGTTGTGTCTGCCGGTGGTGAGTCCCACACACCTCTCTCGGTCCCCCTTTGGCCGGGAGACAGTGCGTAAATGTATTTTGTTACCGACGTAAATCAAAAAAAAAAGGGACACCCGCCCCTTGCCTCCAACAGGCGGTGAGTGTCGTCGTATTTTGTCAGCTAACATATATTAAAAAAAATATTATGTCGTAAAGGATTCTAATGTGGTGATCTGCAGCGGACATTGAATCAATTTTCATCTTATAAAGACGAAGGTCTGAGTCTCATATATACAATGGTGAGAACTCACCAGTTGTAGGCAGAGACTATGGAACATATGTTTTAATCATATCAGCCTTATAGAGTCCATTGCTGAACATTGGCCTCCCCAATAGATAACATTCTATTGGGGGTATTTGCCCATAATCACCACGCTGGGCAGGCGGGTTGGTGATCGCATTTCAAGTCAGTGCGCAGGATGTAGCTGCTGCCTATCATCCGGTAGGATTTCTCTTCATCGACTCCCCGTGAGATAAGAGGGGTTGGAACTATTCTCGGCCGGCACCACTCGGCTCTAATAAGCCTGGTCAACTATTTGCGCTGTCGATGTATTTCCAAGGTCAAACTTTTGTTGAATGTGAATAAGGAGTGGCTTCAACAACTGTGTTAATAATTAATGAACAGAGTTCAGTGCATTATAAAGAGGTATAAAAGTGTTTCATAAATGTTTAATGAACAAAAGGCTATCTACATGTAAGACTGAGATATAATGGTATCTATTGTGTTATTAAAGGTGATCGACATTTAGCCATTATTATGGAGCTATATAATAAAAAAATTCTGACAATTACACCAATTATTTAGTTCCAAGATAAGTACGAACTTGTGTTATGGATACTAAATAACGAATACATGTACATTAATATTTCTTTTTTTTTTGTAAATACATTCTTAATACACATGGGAAAACACCGATATCAAAACAAATATTTATGTTTATGCACACAAAGATTTGTCCTGCGTTTGGAATCGAACCCACGACCACACCTTATTGGTCATCAAATCAATCAATCGAAAATCACTCAATAAATGTGCTAATATATTCCTTGGCTTCGTCATCATAACTTATCCCCAGTTAATCGATTACTTAGTTACTCACATACAAGGAGCAGTTTTTTCGATCATAACTTATTTAAAGATCGATTACTTATTTACCTATATAGGGTGAATAGGGATCCTACTAAGACCTGAGGAGCCCAAGCTAACCTCACCTGCAAGTGGTGCACCTATCGAACAACGGACGGGGCTCTGGCGAACATAACAGTGCCCGGTAAGCGGCAATAGGCTCGCAACCTATTACGTGGGACCAACTATATAATTGGCGAAGTGTGGGCGTATAATATGCCTCTGCCTTCCCCTTTGGGGAAACAGGCGTAAATGTATATTTGTATGTATATATATATTTATTTACCTACACACAACACAGACTAACAAAGCAAAGAAATGTTTTCGAGCAAGTATTAAAACAGTGATGTTTAACTTAAATAATTTTTCGAATCCTTTATATTTTGAAAGTATATATCTTGTAAAGTATAGCCATTCTTCTGTATGTAGGTAAAATGCAGTTAGGGAATGCTTCAAATTATATTTGTATAATAGACGTTGTTCCAGCAAGGTAACAAGATAAATTGTTTTCATATTGTTCGTACTGTAAGTAGTAAATTCCGCGCCTAACAGAGAACGAATAGTTCAGGGCAAGAAAGAAAGAACAACGGAATGGCTTCGTATTTCACTTATTTTTAAAAGAATCAAATTAACAGTGAATTCCTTTTAAAGCTATCGTTGAAAATACTTTAAGTTAAAAATAGCATTCAAAGGAGAAGTAAAGGTGGAAAATGAAAATATTTTTGTCAAGCATTTGAGGTAACGATTCATTTTATGTCAAAGTATAAGTTTAACCCTTTGGATTGCGGGGGTCAAACGGACTGCCGTGCCGCTTCGTGTAATAATTGAAATTTTGTCAAATTTGGTTAGACTAGTGAGCAGACCCTGGGTCCTCTGTTAGTCTAGTACACAATTTGGATAAATGCTAGGAAGATGATGATGACAATATTTTTGTCGCAATACATATAAATACGTACAATACGTTTCAAAAGGCTATTAAACAGCCAACCAAAAACCCTTGGTTTGAAATAAAATACCTGCACTCGACAGTGCTTTCTTACCGTCTATTTTTAGTTAACCTAATATAAATAAAGAAAAAATATATTGATGTATGGCCGCTATTAACCAACTACTACTCTACTAACAATATGTATGTATTAGTTCAATCATTAAAGAAACCAAAACCTCGCTGAAACCACTAGTCGGGTATTTCATGAAACTGAACTTTTAATAAAATTCTGATAATCCTTGACCACATTGTGTAGTAAGAGCTTCGATCACTAATTGTAAGAGTTAAAATTTATAAAAAAAACTTTATGATAATTATACTTCACCGTATATATACACTGGACAGCAAATAAACCGGGCCACCCGCTACCTTGGAACTATGATTCGATTTTCTCAAAAAGTATAAACCTCACAACTATCAAACTTACACCTACAAAAAGTGCGTATAATACTCTCTGACGTCGATCACTTCCTTGTAGACTCACCCTGGTCTCATCAGTAAAGAGTACATTGCCCCACTGCTCTAACGTCCAATCCCTATGCTCTCGGGCAAATTCGAGTCGTGCTCTACGGTAGGGTACGGTTAATTTTGGGCCTGTAGCAGCTCTCTTTGGAGCCAGATTTCGTTTAGCAAGTCTCCTTCTAGCGGTATCTGAACTTATGACCACTTGGCGTTCGTCACGCAGCCTTCGTTGGACTTCAACTGCGTTGAGGCGGCGATTTCGCAAAACAGTAAGTTCGATATAACGATCATCTGCTGCTGATGTAGCCCTAGGTCTGCCCGTACCTAGACGGCGATCGAATGCTCTAGTCTCTAAGTATCGTCTGTAAGCCCGTTGTACCGAAGATCTGCTGATTCGAAGTCTCCGAGCGACTTCACGTGGCGAAAAGCCTGCTTGAAGTAGTGCTACAGCTTAAGCTGCTTCTTGAGGCGTCGTATCCATTATTGACCGAAGAAAATAGCAGAAATACACGCGTCTGGAGCAAATAATGGATGGCAACCAAAGAAATTATAAGAAAAATCCGACTATCCTCATTTAGAAAAAAAGAACGCTAATCGCAAACTCTAGTCAAAACAGAGCAAATCGTTGGTATTGTGTTTGTTGCTTGATTACAATGTGAATTGAGGGTACTTTGGATAAATTTGTGGTCATTTCTCAAACAACATGAAACGCACTTTTTGTGGGTGTAACTTTGATAGTTGTGAGGTTTATACTTTTTGAGAAAATCGAATCAAAATTCCAAGGTAGCGGGTGGCCCGGTTTATTTGCTGTCCAGTGTAGTAATATACGGTACTTTTTATATAAGTGACAGGAAGCAGCCTCGATAAGATCGATTAGGGGCCGAAGGGCAGCCCCGGATTAGAGACCGAAGAGCAGCCTCAGATAGGTGACCGTGGAGTAGCCTTGCCGCAGCTACCAAGAGACCGGAGCAGCCTTGGTTTCGTGACCAAAGGGCAGTCTTTGAGTATATAATTTAAGCTTCACCGTGTTTGAGAACAGCCCTGAGATAGGTAGTAGTAAGTCTTAGATTGTGTGCTTTTTCACCAGAACTGGACTAGACTGACCCGAATTAGCTCAGTATGCGTTTGTCTAGATGCCATACAATTTTGAATTAATTTTTTTTTAGACACAAAATAAAATAAAACCTACGAAATTTACAGAAAAATAAATAGAATTCTAAATGACAATTTACAAACTGACATTGCCTAAATTTATAAACAAACCACAATTAAGAAACAAACAATAAAATTATAACATTATTATTATTATATCCTAGCATTATCCCGGTTGCCCTAGACTTAAGCTTAGGACCCAAGGTCTGCTCACTGGTTCAACCAGATTGGACTGAATTTCAGTTATTACGTGGAGCGACTGACCTCCGCTACCTAAAGGGAAACATCATTCTATGGTTAAAACAGCTGTCAGTCTGTTAGAAGGCACTGACTTCCCAATACCGACTGCCATAGATATTGATGACAGCCGGGACCAACGGCTTAACGTGCTTTCCGCGGCACGTAGCAAGCGATAATTTCGCACATAACTTCAAGTAAAGGCAAGGAGTCTCGCCACTGGGCTATCGCCGCTTATAAATTATAACAAAACAAGTAAAAATATTCTAAAATTACGTGCAAGGAACCCCTATATAAAGACGGTTTATATGAAAAAGTAAACAAATTAAATAAATAAATATTTTCTAACAATTACACCAATCGTTCAAAAGTTCCAAGATAAGTATCATTAAGAACTTGTGTTATGGATACTAAATAACGGATAAACATACTATTTTTTTGTAAATAAATACTTAATATACATAGGAAAACACCCAGACCAGAACAAATATTCATGTTCATGCACACAAATATTTGTCCTGTGTGGGAATCGAACCCACGACCTTGAAGTGGAGAGTGGATATACTCGCCACCGCGCCATATCGGTCATATCGGCTATATCGGTCGTAAGCAATGAATTTACATAATACATTGATAACGAGGTAAAAATAAATAATAATAAAACCCTATAAGCGTTTGCCATTCCAGGTACATGTTGTTTATACGATTCCCCACAGTCATGGCGTCCTCTTTTGAGTTCGCATCTCATTTCGAAGAGTTTAGTGTGGGGTTTTTTTAATTAACTAGAAATATACTCATACCTATTTTTTTTATAAATATCTATTTGGTGCCTCTGAGCAAGTTTCATTTACTTGACAAAGCGTGATTGAGTACCAAATATTAAGATATTGTTTGAAATAAGTTGTAAAATACACCAAGTGAAAGTTCTCTAACCAGGCCTCTACTCCTAATTAAAATCTAACAAAATGTGTACTTACGGAAAGATTTTGCGAAACTTTGCATACGAAAATGCTTATAAATGTTGAAAAGCAATATTACACTTACAATATTCAATGTTCTTGCTTCGCTGAACTTTCATTAAGTTTGCCCGAAGACTGAAAATACTTTTGTATTTTAAATCTAATGCCTACATTCAATTTGTATGAAAGTACAAGGTATACAAATATTTATGTAGTTCATGAAATTTTAAGCTAAACAAGTGAAGAGCGGCGCGGGGAGGGGCGCTACGGCAGTCGTAGCGCGCGCGTGGTCCGTAGCAGTCGCTACGGCGCTCCCTGTAGCACTCAACCGTAAAGAAATTGTGCCATGCTACTAACAGATTAGTAACCATGATTTAAGTGTTACGTGCTGCATAAGTGGAAACGACACGATTATATTTTAGTGCAGTGCTTGTGAACGGTGTTTGTGTGTGTCAAAGCAATATAAAAGGTAAATGCATTGCCTCCGTTTTTTATCCCTTCACCAACGATTTTCGACGAGATATGTCAATGTGAGAGAAATCGGAAATATAAGATAAATTGTTTTTGACAGTTAAGAGATTATCAAAGTAGATTCAATATTTATTATTAAATAAAGTGTGCCGCTTATTTCATTTGTTAAAGTCAACTTATATCTGAATACTAACGTTTCTTATACCTGTTCAATATTTTTATTTTACGTTAATTATAGTCTTACCAAATTTACCAAAGGTTTATGCTATGTTAAAAAACGACGAAAAGCAAAATATTCTAAAATATATCTACAATGTATTTATTTGTATCTCTCTTCTAAATCCACAACAAAAGAGGAGATGTGAAAGTTATCCCTTTGTCTGTTTTCGTCCCTTTTCTTAAAGTAACATATATCTTTGGGGGTTCTTATTACTTAGTAGCTTGGTATAATTTTAAAAGGTTTTTATCTACTCATCAATCCATATGAGTTTTCATGCAGAAGCTAAAAGATTATATTGATTAAATAATTACTCGAAAAAAATTAAATAAAACTTGTTTTTATACATTTAGATATAAAGCGATACACCACATGGTACGCTACCTTAGGAGTCTGACATTCAACAAACTTTATTGTACAGCTTATGACATGAAAGAACGGTATTAGAATTTATTAAACAAATTAAATTAAATTAAAATTAACAATATATGTAAAAAAACTGTCATATATACAAAAATAGCAGCATTTTTTGGTAAGTAACACTTCCTTATCTGAACACTTGTAGTACTGCAAATTAAAAAAAATATATATAAATAAATAAAAATTATATACTTCATTTACAATTTCATACAATAAAAACAATGGGTTGGAGCTTCTCTTTAAGCTGTTAGGCCAGTGTTTAAAAGCTCCGCTCCTCTTAATGATTCTAAATGCAATGATTAAGACAAAGAGGAAAAATGAAAATAGCTTAGCTGTATAAAGAACGCGGGATTTTTCTGAACAAATATTTTGTGGTCGGAATCAGCACGGAGTCGGAGCGGAGTCTTGTAGCACTAAGTTCGCTTTTTGTTTAATAAATTAGTCTTAATGACAGAATCAGAGGGACTATAATACTATGAAAATGACAATAAGTCTCTGTTATATAGAGTTGTTTGATAAACATTCTGCAGAAATACCTATTGTTTGTCGCGTGACTCGTGGTTTTAATTCCTTATTTATGCTACCAGGTGGCGGTCGAATGCCCGGTGACAGAAAACTTCAATTGTGTCTGTATACCTGTGGTTTGAAAGGTTAATACACACTTTCTGTTTGTAAATGTGTACAATTATAATATGCTGAAATTATAAACATTATTACTTATATTATTATTTTTGTACACACATGCTATCTAGTATTATATATTTTTTTCGATTTTTCATAAGTATAAATTAAACACTCCAGAAATCTGATATAATAACTGAGCTACGACATGTGTACTTGCGTTTTTCTATATGACCCTTTGCGCGGGGTTCAGTACACTTGTACTCCGCTTCTCAGGTCATGTGTTCGATTCCCCTGAAGGGGTGATGGCCTTCATCTGGGAGTTTTCTATAAATTTTAAGTACGTATTTACATAAAATATATTCAGTATGTTTATCCGTTCTCTAGTACCCATAGTACAAGCTTTGTTTAGTTTGGGGATACATGGCGCTATGTGGAATGTCTGATGAAGAATTCGATAATGTCAAAATCAAAATCAATTATTACGTTTGGGTCAATAAAGCTCTTCTGGAAGTCTCAAAGATGTGAATAATTATAAGAGAAAATAGTACTGCCGAAAATATTATTTTTAAATAATAGATTGTGAAGTAAATATTTACGGAACGTGTTTTTAATAAAGTCAAGAGATACCGTCCTTCCTTCTAAATTGTGGAGAAAATTACTACATTAGTAGGTACTAAAAAAGTTAAGTAGTTACGTTAGGAAAATTATTGCAATAACTTTATCTGCCAAATGTAAATCTATTTGTGACCGTTTTCAGTCCGAAAATTTAACTTAATATGGTTAAGCATTTTGAAATCCACACCTTGTTTGTGGACCGATATGCTATTTGAACTTTGTTTTATATTATTATTTGTATATTAGTTTTAGGACACGTTATAGTTTTTTATGTAATTTTATTATTTTAAAACAATGTAAATTGTTATGAAATTCATGAATTGAATGGACATCATGACCATTCCAGCCACTTGAGGAACACAGCTTAACATTGTATCTGCAATTGTTTTCAATAACAATTAATATAATAATTATAATATTTACTTAATAAAATAATAATTATCTTACTACTTAGATGGATACTAAATAATGGACAAACATACATTACTAAACGCGAAGTCAGTGCTTTCTAACATTCTGACAGCTGGTTAAACCATAAATTAATTTTTTCCCTCTGGTAAGCGGAGGTCAGACGGCAGTCGCTCCATGTAATAAATTAAATTCAGCCAAATCTTTAGATCGGTAAGCAGACCCTAGGCCCTAAGCTTAAGTCTAGGGCAACCGGAATATTGCTAGGATAAAGAAATACCTTAACGCTTTGGAATAAGAGTAGATATCGAACTAAAATGTTACGCCGGTCACTATAGCCTCTTTAATTACAAAATAATATCCGTACATAACACATATTGAAACATCTTTTCTGGCAGTAAAAGGAGGCTTTTACACGGAGGGTGGGCGACTGTGGGTGTAATAGTGGCTATAATCCGGCTGAAATGATCGGTCACTGTCATCCCAAACTCGACGCATCAAGCCTGCTGCCCAGGTCACAAGTAATTTGACGAAATAATACAGTTGATTTAGCCTTATAAAAGCTGACGGCGATATTTGTGCTGCCTAGACCATTAAGATACTAGCTAAGCATACCGTCTATAATTTTGTTATGAACCAAATTATACTCTTGCAATACTATAAATATAATAAATAAATAAATATTCTCTTACAATCACACCAATTATTTAGTTCCAAGATAAGTATCATTAAGAACTTGTGTTATGGATACCAAATAACGGATAAACATACTTAAATACTTTTTTTTTGTAAATATATACTTAAGATACATAGGAGAACACCCAGACCAGAACAAATATTCATGTTCATGCACACAAAGATTTGTCCTGTGTGGGAATCGAACCCACGACCTCTCGAGTGAAGTGCAGGTATACTGACCTCCACGCCATATCGGTCGTCTACTATACTAAATAGTTTTATTGATATTAAATAGTAATTCTCATTTCTGTAAATAGAACTACGTAATGTTACTGTACTATAGAACAAATATGATTTGCTATAATCACCTTCTTTTCATAACCAATTAGCAAGGCAACAAAGCCGTTAAGTGTCTTTCAATTTCAATAAAAAATAGCAAAAGAATCCCATTTATAATTTTTACAAATAACTTTTATGTATACATACACACCCTATTGAAAACAAATAATTGACTTGATTAGTTTAAAAATATTCAACACAAAACGACAAGTTGACGTAAACATATTTCGTTAGAAAAGGCTTATAGAAAAGGTAGCAAAAATTTGACAAAGCAAATTGAATAGAAGCAAAATCAAAGTGAACATCAGTAATTGATTTGAGGGCGCAAGCTCCCTGAATATCAACAGGAAGGCTGCGTGAGGAACAGTAATTAGGTAGAAATGTAAAAAAGGCAAAAAGGTCTGAAGAACAATTAAATGATAAAATGTTTTTTGCGTTTTGTTCGGTCGGCTCTTGAGCAGTTATTTGGTCCTTGTGTGTAATGGACTGAAAATGTGTGTAATAAATGTCATCAACCACACATGTGTTTTTTTTACATAAATTTAACATTTAAATGATTACGTCGACAATTTGTTATTGTAATCATATATCATACGCTCACTTTTCGCCAATTATTAGGTGGCGAGTCTATTGCCGCTTACTGGGAACTTTTATGTTGGCCAGAGTGTCGTCCGTTTGTCGGTAGATGCATCACTGAAGGTGAGGTCGGCTTGGGCTTCTAAGACGTAGGAAGGATCCCTGTACTCTCGATAAAATATAATTTGAGGTGAAAGTTCAAAGATAGAAAATTGACTATGCCTAGAGAAATTAGTAATCTTATTCTATAAGATGCCTAACACATGTCGGCAGAAAACAAATTAATTTTGATTTTTGTTACTCTTATGAATCTTAATTGCGTTTAGTATATTATTATTGACATACTGTCATTCGATAAAAAATATATCGATCGAACGCAGTTATAATCGTTTATAGATTTAATATTCGGGAACCTTTTAGAATAATTGCTAGATATAATTTTTTTATTTAATAAAACAGGAACTCTTTTGTGATCATTAAAAATATAACTGGTGATCGATATTATTTTTTACAGACGTATAACGAAATGTTTTTTTAAAAATATTTTACATGCTATGTGTGTGACGTCATGTCAGTCTTTCATAATAGGTTGGGGAAAAAGTCTTTTCGTATTTTTGTATGAAAAGTCAAGACATTTTTTTCAAAGTTTATTTACATTTATTTACAATATATATGTACCGTTTTGTTGAATAACTTTCTGCCATTTTGTGGGCAGAGACATTATCCCGTTACTGTAGAAACTTTGGGACTTCTGATCAAAAAAACGGGACAAATAGTTTTGGCAGTCCTCTCTTGAGGCCAACCTTACAGAACCTAAAGAATTCTGCAGAGACCGAAACAGGTGAAAATCTGAAGGCGCAAGGTCAAGGCTATATGGTGGATGCACTAGGACCTCCCAGTCGAACTCTCTTAATTTTTGCTGAGTGGCTAAAGATGTGTGTGGTCTAGCGTTATCGTGATGAAAGACCACACCCTTCCTGTTGATCAATTCCGGCCGTTTTCTCTCGACTGCTTCCTTTAATCTCATCAGTTGCTGGCAGTAAAGATCAGAATCGATGGTTTTGCCGGGCGGTAAAAGCTCATAATAAACAATGCCCTTCCAATCCCACCATACACATAGCATCACCTTATTTCGTGTTAGGCCAGGTTTGGCCACAGTCTGTGAAGCCTGGTCAACTTTCGACCACGACCTTTTTCGCACGTTCTTGTCGTACGTGATCCACTTTTCATCGCCAGTTATCAATCTCTTCAAAAACGGCTCGGTTTCATTACGTCTCAATAATGAATCGCAAATGAGTACACGGTTCATTAAGTTTCTTTGAGTGAGCTCGTGTGGCACCCAAACATCGAGCTCTTTTGTATAACCAGCTTTCTTCAAATGGGTCAAAACTGTTTTGTGGTCAATTCCCAGTTCTTCAGCTACATCGTAACTACTAATATGCCGATCTTGCTCCACTCTTTCAAAAATGGCGTCCATTTTATTCGTAACAGGGCGACCAGAGCGAGGTGCATCTTTAACATCAAAATTTCCGGACTGAAAACGTTTGAACCAAATTAGTGCTACTCTTACTGACACTGCATCAGGTCCATAAACATCACAAATTTTTTTCACTGCTTGAGTTGCATTTTTGCCTTTTTTATAATAAAATTTTAAAATGTATCGAATTTCTTCATTAGATTCACTCATTTTTACGGAGAGAAAAACAAATGAAAAATAGCGGGAAACAACTTTTTTTATTTTCTTTATAATGGAACCTTTTTAATGTTACCAAAACCAGCCAGACACAAATAGTACAGTCAAAAAAAAATTATAATAAGTTTATACCTACGT
The DNA here is from genome assembly GCA_949126915.1 of Musotima nitidalis. Lineage (NCBI taxonomy): Eukaryota > Metazoa > Arthropoda > Insecta > Lepidoptera > Crambidae > Musotima > Musotima nitidalis. The sequence continues at coordinate 2,324,585 of OX421431.1, forward strand.
TATGCGAAAAGACTTTTTCCCCGACCTAATATAATCAGTACATCATATAATCAGTACATCATATAATCAGTTCATCATATAATCAATACATCATATAATCAGTATATCATATAATCAGTACATCATATAATCAGCACATCATATAATCAGTACATCATATAATCAGTGAAGAACTGGGAATTGACCACAAAACAGTTTTGACCCATTTGAAGAAAGCTGGTTATACAAAAAAGCTCGATATTTGGGTGCCACACGAGCTCACTCAAAGAAACTTAATGAACCGTGTACTCATTCGCGATTCATTATTGAGACGTAATGAAACCGAGCCGTTTTTGAAGAGATTGATAACTGGCGATGAAAAGTGGATCACGTACGACAAGAACGTGCGAAAAAGGTCGTGGTCGAAAGTTGACCAGGCTTCACAGACTGTGGCCAAACCTGGCCTAACACGAAATAAGGTGATGCTGTGTGTATGGTGGGATTGGAAGGGCATTGTTTATTATGAGCTTTTACCGCCCGGCAAAACCATCGATTCTGATCTTTACTGCCAGCAACTGATGAGATTAAAGGAAGCAGTCGAGAGAAAACGGCCGGAATTGATCAACAGGAAGGGTGTGGTCTTTCATCACGATAACGCTAGACCACACACATCTTTAGCCACTCAGCAAAAATTAAGAGAGTTCGACTGGGAGGTCCTAGTGCATCCACCATATAGCCCTGACCTTGCGCCTTCAGATTTTCACCTGTTTCGGTCTCTGCAGAATTCTTTAGGTTCTGTAAGGTTGACCTCAAGAGAGGACTGCCAAAACTATTTGTCCCGTTTTTTTGATCAGAAGTCCCAAAGTTTCTACAGTAACGGGATAATGTCTCTTCCCACAAAATGGCAGAAAGTTATTCAACAAAACGGTACATATATATTGTAAATAAATGTAAATAAACTTTTAAAAAAATGTCTTGACTTTTCATACAAAAATACGAAAAGACTTTTTCCCCAACCTATTATGATGTACTGATTATATGATGTACTGATTATATGATGTACTGATTATATGATGTACTGATTATATAAAGTACTGATTATATGATGTAGCGCTCATGGTTTTGCAGTAATAGGCGATCACCAGAGTAAGGTGGAGCTCACACATGTCAATCCTTGGATGGGTGACCGTTTATGTAGTATTTAAAATCGGGCGCTTCCGTGCTTCGAAAGGCACGTTGAGTCCAGTTTATCAATATATTACAAGTGGTACAAGTATAATTATATGCTTCATATTCATTTACAGTAGGTAGTAGGTTTTGTTAGCGTCTATGATGGCTTGATGAAATCAAGCCTTTCCAATCCGTACTGTGTCCGCATAGTCTCAGACCTGATTTCTACTAACCATGACTAAAGAGAGGAGGCCCGTGCTAAAAATTTGAACGTTGATAGTCTGAGATGACGATTAATTCGCACATCTAGTTCATAAAAGACGTAAATGTCAAAATATACAAATGTAGATCTAACTATGCCACAAGTTTCCAATGTAGATGCATTAAGTGCCAAAAGATCTATTTTGTAATCCGATAGAGAGCGATAAACACCAAATCGAGTATTATATCGTCAAATTGAGAAAATGATATGTCTCTATGTCTAAGTATGTATAGTTGATTGCGTAGCAGGTACAGAATGTGGGTGCCTAACAACCACAACAAAAAGTTGCCACAGAACATATTGTACAGAGATTTTTAATGTAACACATTGGTCAATTTAACTAAAAAGGATGAATCTAAATTTAATAGTAAACTTTGAAATGTTCAAACGCTTTTTAGTAAGGCATTTTATACCTCTTCTTAAAATTTTCAGCTACGAGTATCCATCCAGACACAATTGAAATTCTGTTGAGGTGTTATTATACAATACTGCTGTATTCTTGGAAATTTAATATATCGTGCATATATTACACAATACTATTATAAAGTATATATATATATAGTAAAGAGGTTTCATCTTTATTCTTTGGACTCCAAGACTCGAGGGTTAACATATTAGTTTAGTCGTAGGTAGAATTAAGTATGGTCTTTTTTATAAGCCTTAAATGTGAGGTTACAAAAAAATATTCAATCTTAAGTTTCTCAAGTGGCATGTGCCTTTCAACAAGCCTTGCACAATAAGGCGTCTATGGAATGGTTGTCTAATCAAAATAGAGCCCATAAAATAAAAAAGCGATATACTACAGTAAATAGATGGTGTTCCAAGAGTTTGAAGACGTTCGTACAAAACTCCTCTCAAGGGTATCTCAAGTTACTTACAACGCACTAGTGAGTGAGTCACTTATTACTCATTTATATGGCTGTAAAGTTTTCCCCTAACAGGCAACCCAGACTCAAGTCGTCAATTATGATAAAATATAAAGTTATAGAAAAAATCCCAATTAACAGCGTTTTTCTAAGCGTCTGAAGATCCAACTTTGTTCTTATTATTAAAAACTTCATAGTGTTTTGAAGCTTTGGTTGCTCTCAGTGGAATTTAGTCCAATAGTTTTCTTTCATTTTGCTTAGTTTTCTTATATAATTAAGTTTTTTTATAGGCGAAAGGGGAAATTACATTGCATGTCCTCTAGTTTATGACTTTTGTTCAAATTGCAACATATTAGGTCGGGGAAAAAGTCTTTTCGCATAACGTAGGTATAAACTTATTATAAAATTTTTTTGACTGTACTATTTGTGTCTGGCTGGTTTTGGTAACATTAAAAAGGTTCCATTATAAAGAAAAGAAAAAAATAAAAAAAAGTTGTTTCCCGCTATTTTTCATTTGTTTTTCTCTCCGTTAAAATGAGTGAATCTAATGAAGAAATTCGATACATTTTAAAATTTTATTATAAAAAAGGCAAAAATGCAACTCAAGCAGTGAAAAAAATTTGTGATGTTTATGGACCTGATGCAGTGTCAGTAAGAGTAGCACAAATTTGGTTCAAACGTTTTCAGTCCGGAAATTTTGATGTTAAAGATGCACCTCGCTCTGGTGGCCCTGTTACGAATAAAATGGACGCCATTTTTGAAAGAGTGGAGCAAGATCGGCATATTAGTAGTTACGATGTAGCTGAAGAACTGGGAATTGACCACAAAACAGTTTTGACCCATTTGAAGAAAGCTGGTTTTACAAAAAAGCTCGATATTTGGGTGCCACACGAGCTCACTCAAAGAAACTTAATGAACCGTGTACTCATTTGCGATTCATTATTGAGACGTAATGAAACCGAGCCGTTTTTAAAGAGATTGATAACTGGCGATGAAAAGTGGATCACGTACGACAAGAACGTGCGAAAAAGGTCGTGGTCGAAAGTTGGCCAGGCTTCACAGACTGTGGCAAAACCTGGCCTAACACGAAATAAGGTGATGCTGTGTGTATGGTGGGATTGGAAGGGCATTGTTTATTATGAGCTTTTACCGCCCGGCAAAACCATCGATTCTGATCTTTACTGCCAGCAACTGATGAGATTAAAGGAAGCAGTCGAGAGAAAACGGCCGGAATTGATCAACAGGAAGGGTGTGGTCTTTCATCACGATAACGCTAGACCACACACATCTTTAGCCACTCAGCAAAAATTAAAAGAGTTCGACTGGGAGGTCCTAGTGCATCCACCATATAGCCCTGACCTTGCGCCTTCAGATTTTCACCTGTTTCGGTCTCTGCAGAATTCTTTAGGTTCTGTAAGGTTGACCTCAAGAGAGGACTGCCAAAACTATTTGTCCCGTTTTTTTTATCAGAAGTCCCAAAGTTTCTACAGTAACGGGATAATGTCTCTGCCCACAAAATGGCAGAAAGTTATTCAACAAAACGGTACATATATATTGTAAATAAATGTAAATAAACTTTGAAAAAAATGTCTTGACTTTTCATACAAAAATACGAAAAGACTTTTTCCCCAACCTATTATATTAGTGTTGTTTTTCATATTATAATAACAAAGGCATGTTAGTTTTTAAGTTGTCCTTCGTATGAGCTTTATTGAGCTAAAGTTGAATTAACTATTTTGACTTCGTCCTTAAAGTTCCGAACATTGTGAAACTTATTCACTTTAAATAGTTAGAATAAATTAAATTAAATTAGAAATTAAGTATTATTTAATTAAGCTTATGTGTTTCTTATTTTTGATTTAGTTAAAGTATGAAGTAGGTACTTACGTAAAATTGCAAATATTTGGAAAACAATGATAAAATACTGCTATTAGTGAACTCAACTTCAACATTTTTATACCTTGAAATTTTTGTTTACAATGCTACTTACTTACAGGCTACTGAAAACGGGTTGATTTTTTTCTGCTGGCCATCATTCAATGGCATTTATAAGTCAATAATACAACCAAATATAAAAAGCTTTTCCCTTTAAATAATAGTTTTCAATATCAGTGTTTGTTTGGCCAAAATGGATAAGAAAAAATTTAAAGATTTTTTACCATAAAATATTCTTTGTTGTATACTTATATTCAAATTACTCATTAAATCTCAGTTAATGACACTTTCAATAAATGATATTGAGCTCGAAGCTTTATCATTAAGAAGTTTAGTACATTTCTCCCTTTAATTTCATCTTGGTATTACGTTGTTTTGTGCACTTCGATTCGCTTGATCGACTTAAGCTTGGCTTAGCCGACTTAAGCCGACTCTGTAACCATTTCGGTGTTTGTTTTAGAATTCCATTGAATATTTTGAAACACTCGAAAGTACTTGAAGACATTTAATTTAAAATAACAAAAATAAACATATTTTCAAAAGTTGCAGAATATAAATTGAATATGAAAGTTAAGAAGCGGGAACATAACGATTACTATACGACACTTTTTTTATATTGTGTCGTTACCTTATATTATGAATACCAAGAAACAAAGCAACATAAATGCGCTGACCAATTCATTAATTCAGTAAAAGATATTAAACTCATTAGAAATGACCCTATGAAATTTGGTGTATAGATACATGGACTTCATATCCCGTAAAAGTTCACAGATCATTTGAGAAGCAATAAACTGCAGACCAATCAGGTGAAACCATAGTAAAGTCACGGTCGAAAGCCAGATAAAAAACTGCCAATTTCAAAAGACGCCTAATTAAACTGAAATTCGTAAGCAATATGCATGGTCCACGCTTATAATATGTAAATATTAGGTTCTCTCGAATGAAGAATGATTTAACTGAAGTAAAGAAATCATTGGCTTTTCAATCTGACCGTCCCCAAAATAATTTGGAGATTCATCAAACTTCAAAGGGCAAAACAAACCACCAGGAAAAGTTTCTCAGTCTCTTCGTTTTCGTTTAAATAATAAATTTCCGCAGAGAGTCGCACCCGCCTTTGAAGAATTCACACCAATTTGGATAACACCCGAAATGTGGACGAATGAATAAGTTATTCGCTAACGCCCCATCTCTATTTCCTTGCTGCTACGAGTATAATTACATATTCTACTGGCGAAATGATTTTATTGATAAATTAAAGCTTCTGGTTACTTAGACTACATTTTTAACAGTGTTTGCTTTGTCAATGTTTTGTAAGTTCTACCACTACAACGCAATGAGGAATAAAATATACAGTGGCACGTGAGTTTTCTTCATTCTATTGTTATACATTTGACTTTCCGAAGCTTCGAGTCAGTACCGTTGCCTTTATAATTCTTGCCCAAGCGGTTTAATGCGCGGCTTAATCCAGATTACTGTCTAACCAACGACTGATTAGTTTAACTAACTACTAGTTTGTGCAGCACCGTGCAGGATTTCTAACAAGTTGTGAGGGATATCTCACAAATTATCAAACATGTAAAATGTTAAAATAATTGTTAAGAATGTGATGTAGTTTTTTAAAACTGAAAAAACATTCGAATTGTTTTATAAAATTAAGACGTATTTAAATGGCAGATTGAACGCGATAAAAACTCCGAGTTTCTTTCGATAAAAACCTTCAAAAGACCCTGTCCTCCTTAACACTTCCGAAAAGCTCTTATTGTCAAGACTTATATGGGAATATTGACAGGTGATCTCTTATGTCGATGAAATAGGTGGATTCGAATTTATTTCGGATTGAAGGCTTCTTTTCTTGACAGCTTTTTCAGATCAGTTTAGTTAGTGCTATTATTGGCCCTGTCATGTTATATTTTGAAGAATTTGTGGCGGAGAAATTAGTATTGAATGCGTTGTTATTGTATGTAACTTAAGGAAAACAACTTTGTTATGCTTAACTTTTGAGCTTCTGTATCCCCTTTTATACTTGTACTTACTAAGTATATCTGTTTATTATTAGCCTGAATCGCTTGAACCATAATAAGTAGATTATATAAAATTTAAATAAAGTTTTCTATAAAACACTGTGAACTGTGGGTGTATAGGGCTCCTATTGAGATCTGAGGAGCCCAAGCCTTACCTGCAAGTGGTGCACCTGCCGAACAACGGACGAGGCTCTAGGCTAGCGAACAGAAAAGTTCCCATAAGCACCTATAATATAATTGGTGAAATCTAGGCATACAATATGCCACTCCTTACCTATTAGGGGAAACAGGCGTGATATTATGTATGTATGTATGTACGTATGTATACTCTATAAAAAAATAAGACATGACATATCGGTTTTAATAACTGAAAATTATAACATGTCAAAATAAATTCTGTCAAAAGTAAAGGAAAACTCCTACTCCTCCGGAGGACTTAATCCGAAAATTCTTGAAACTTCAAAATTTACTTGAAAACAAAATGTGTATTTCAATTTATTCATAAACAATTGGAATACAGGTAAAAGCACTCCCGGTGGCCACGAAGCCCTTTCTTTGGAACTTTGTCGCAGTGTTTATGATCCATTAACTTTACAAAAGTTTGCGTGATACAGTTTAAATCGATTTGCATTTAAGCCCATGGGGTCGTAGCGTGATATTTACAATTAATTACATTGTTCAAGTACTTAAATATAAAACTACTGAGCCATACAAATTAAACACTATGCACGGTTAGACGCGCTCACGATGCCTTTAGAACGAATAATTTTGGCCTATAGGAATGATATTAAAATTGTACTTTAATTATGTATGACTTTCTAAAACTTATTAGTTTATAAAAACTAACCTTGACGAGTTTCTTGCCCGTCTACGATCAAGCTCCCGCCCGCGGTGAATGAACGCGCTAGTTTTAAGTTGACTTTCAAAAGAGCTTTATTGAGCCAAACTCGAATCAATGATTTTGACTATGACTATCCAAGGGGTAGGCAAAGCCTATAAAGCGGCATTTTGTATGGTCTTTATATTAAACGAGCTGACCCGGCGAACTTTGTTCCGCCTTAATGGCAATAAATAAGCAGATTGTGTTTTATTTTATCAGAAAATTACAAAAAAATTAAATACCTACATTAATCATTCATTATTATTTCTTTATTTTATTACAAAGTTGCTCTTCACTTAAGTACTTTGTGATACACGACATTTTTTTTAAATTATTATTTATTGAGAAGCACGAAGTCGAGCCATACTATTGCGGCGATGTTCACGTGCAATTTCTTGTTCTTCTTCAGTGCTTTCATTTCCAGTATTTCGTATTCTTCTTGCATTACGGCTTTGTCGGTAAAGATTCGATAGTCTTGTTCGCGGCATTATTAATTAAACTTCACTTCAATTCACCTAAAAAATTATTTCAAAACTCATATTCACATTCCCGCCAAGAAGTCAGAAATAGTTTGAATATTAATTTCTTACAAATATCAAATTGTCATCCATACGTCACTACATAGCCGTCATGTGCGTTTTGTTATTCCAAGTCTGATTCTTTTTTGTTATATCACGTTTTATAGTGACTGACGTTTCATGTCAAGTCACACGGGAACGCTGTCGAACGGGATAAAAAGTATCCTATGTCCGTCTCCTGGCTCTAAGCTACCTCCCTACCAATTTTCGCCCAAATCTGTGCTGCCGTTCTTGTGTTATAAGTGCTGTAACTAACACGACTTTCTTTTATATATATAAGATATATGTATATATGTATATAGGGATCCTACCAAGACCTAAGGAGCTAGTCCCTGTAAAAAGTGTCAGCCCATAAACTAAAGGAGGTAAGTAATTCCTCAGTTAGACATTTTGCTATGGAACTTATCCTTTCCCGTACTACACGTGCTGTTCTTAGGAACCACCCGCATACTGTGCAGTCTATTAGCACTCAAACCAAAAAAATGCTAAGTCATTCCTTTGTAAAACCATTCGGGCTTACAATTTTAAGCGGGGCATGAAACGGCATTATAGCAGGCCGTCATGAGTGGGCGCGCTTGTTGCCGGGCTTATCCAACGGTATGGAGCGCTTATCTTTTATGGACTGTTTCGACTGCTTTCCACCAGGCAGGATGTGCTCACCATATTAAAGTCACATAAAGAAAAGGCTATAAGGTACCAGATTTCACCTGGGTTTGGGCCAGGCACACAGAAATCATACTTATAATTATTAAAAAGTGATTATAATAACAGTCACAAAATATGATTATTAAGACTACACATGGTGTTAATAACGACTATAAATGCATTCTTACTAATAAAAAACGATATGTTGCCTGCATATATGTAAGTTAATTAATATCATCATCATCATCTCAGCCATCTGACGTCCACTTCTGAACTTAGGCCTCCCCAATAGATTCCCCCACATTGAGCGATCCTGAGTCGCCTGCATCCATCGGCTTCCCGCCGCCTCGACAAGATCATCGGTTCATCGTGCGGGAGGCCGTCCTCTACTACGTTTGCTGGTTCACGGTCTCCATTGAAGAACCTTAACGCCCCATCGGTCGTCGGTTCTTCGAGCTATGTGCCCCGCCCATTGCTACTTCGGCCTGCAAACTCGCCTCGCTATGTCGGTCGGAATGACCTCCTCCTCCGGACCGGATGTCCTCTTACGGATTTCCTCAATTCTGATTCGATCACGTAGGGTCACAATTAATATATTTTTGTATAATTATAGGTTAAGAAATCTGCTTTTGTACATCTTATGATTTAAAAAGGCATGAAAGTAATGTTGGCTTCAAATGAATTTGCAAAATAACTTACCTTTAAGAGGACCAGCGGTGATACAATATAACATAGATGAAGCACTTACAATATTAATCTTGGCTTACCTTAATGATAGCCGGTAAGCCAATTTAAGGCGACTTCAAAACTGTAAGAGCAGGACCTCACAAACTTGTGACAATCTTTACGAAGTTAAGATATTTTATGTTATAACATCAGTAAGAAACAGTGCTGAGCGAACGAAAAGAGATATATTAGGTCGGGGAAAAAGTCTTTTCGCATAACGTAGGTATAAACTTATTATAAAATTTTTTTGACTGTACTATTTGTGTCTGGCTGGTTTTGGTAACATTAAAAAGGTTCCATTATAAAGAAAAGAAAAAAATAAAAAAAAGTTGTTTCCCGCTATTTTTCATTTGTTTTTCTCTCCGTAAAAATGAGTGAATCTAATGAAGAAATTCGATACATTTTAAAATTTTATTATAAAAAAGGCAAAAATGCAACTCAAGCAGTGAAAAAAATTTGTGATGTTTATGGACCTGATGCAGTGTCAGTAAGAGTAGCACAAATTTGGTTCAAACGTTTTCAGTCCGGAAATTTTGATGTTAAAGATGCACCTCGCTCTGGTCGCCCTGTTACGAATAAAATGGACGCCATTTTTGAAAGAGTGGAGCAAGATCGGCATATTAGTAGTTACGATGTAGCTGAAGAACTGGGAATTGACCACAAAACAGTTTTGACCCATTTGAAGAAAGCTGGTTATACAAAAAAGCTCGATATTTGGGTGCCACACGAGCTCACTCAAAGAAACTTAATGAACCGTGTACTCATTTGCGATTCATTATTGAGACGTAATGAAACCGAGCCGTTTTTGAAGAGATTGATAACTGGCGATGAAAAGTGGATCACGTACGACAAGAACGTGCGAAAAAGGTCGTGGTCGAAAGTTGGCCAGGCTTCACAGACTGTGGCCAAACCTGGCCTAACACGAAATAAGGTGATGCTGTGTGTATGGTGGGATTGGAAGGGCATTGTTTATTATGAGCTTTTACCGCCCGGCAAAACCATCGATTTTGATCTTTACTGCCAGCAACTGATAAGATTAAAGGAAGCAGTCGAGAGAAAACGGCCGGAATTGATCAACAGGAAGGGTGTGGTCTTTCATCACGATAACGCTAGACCACACACATCTTTAGCCACTCAGCAAAAATTAAGAGAGTTCGACTGGGAGGTCCTAGTGCATCCACCATATAGCCCTGACCTTGCGCCTTCAGATTTTCACCTGTTTCGGTCTCTGCAGAATTCTTTAGGTTCTGTAAGGTTGATCTCAAGAGAGGACTGCCAAAACTATTTGTCCCGTTTTTTTGATCAGAAGTCCCAAAGTTTCTACAGTAACGGGATAATGTCTCTGCCCACAAAATGGCAGAAAGTTATTCAACAAAACGGTACATATATATTGTAAATAAATGTAAATAAACTTTGAAAAAAATGTCTTGACTTTTCATACAAAAATACGAAAAGACTTTTTCCCCAACCTATTATTTACGACAGTACTGCATATTTTATTTCGAAAATGTTCTATGAAACCAACGACAACATATAAAAATTCTTAGTAATTTCGAATATGTTCATCCCATCCCATTAACATCCCACTACTAATGCTTCCACGAGAAAAGATGCAGAGGGAGTCAGGTCATGAGAGTCCACGCGTACTCAGAGCGGATTGGCAGAGGCAAGTGAGTGGCGTCCTGCTGTTAGAATTATTCCAATTTGAATATACTGATCTGAAATCAAATTAAATAATATAATATATATTACAATATCTGAATTAAGTTTGGGTAAAAATATAATCATTAGTTATACAAAAGTAGCTCTTGAGTTTAAATGTTACAATCATCAACCTAGCGAGTGTAGGTTCACTTTGGAATCATTTGCATTAATGTAGCTAACTGTTACTGGCTTAAAGTCCTCGTGAATTTTAAACGGTGCATTAGCCAATTTGTTCGCGATAGTACCAGTTCACGTTTAGTGCTAGAATTGCTAATTAGTTTTAAGTCGTTGTTAAAGTTACTGCCGGCAGTGTCAGATAGTTCTAAAATGTCATTTAATGTCAGCAAATCGAAGCTTAAAATTTATGTCAGCACTTAAGTTATGCAATGCTAGAGTGCTCATGATGACTACTTGAATACCAGTATTATAACAAGGTTAATACAATGTTGTACCCTTTCATTTATTTAAATTCATTCATTCATTCATTTCAGCCCATTAACGTCCCACTACTGAGCACGAGCCTCCTCTCACATTATCAAGGTGTGAGGGTATTGGGTCATACTCCACCACGCTGACCCAGTGCGGATTGGCGCAGGCAGGTGTATGGCGTCCTGTTGTTAGAATTTATCAAGCCGCCTATTAGGCCTCTAACATGGCTTAACGACTACCACAATTAGTAATAACCGGGACCAACGGCTTAACGTGCCTTCCGAAGCACAGAAGCGCTCGATATCAAACGCCACACAAACGGTCACCCATCCAAGGACTGACCTCTGTAAACTCTGCTGTACATTGGTGATCGTTTTCGACCACTGAGCACCGCAGAGCTACGAGCGCTTATTTAAATTAAGTTAAAATAATTTTAGTATACTTATGTATCTGTTCAGATTAGAAGTATGAAACTAAATAAATTAAATTATAAGATTTACTCATAAATATCATGCAGTGTGTTCAAAAGGTACATTGCATTATAAGTTTAATATATTGAGGTATATAGGGATCCTATCAAAATCAAAGGAGCCCGAGCCAACCTTCCTGCAAGTAGTGCGTATGCCGATTAATTTCTGTTTGTTAATTTAGAATTTCTAGCCAAACGCCGATTTTTTGAGATCAAAGTAGCCAGTTCGATAAAACGTAAATGTCATATATACATATACCTTACATATAAAAAATCACAGAGTTAAGGAGCTTCTCCATAATTGACACGTTGCATAAATACTGTAAATACATTAAATTTCATAATTATATTCGAAATTCGAAAGCCTCAACACCTACGGTTATTACATTCGATTAATTAAGTAGTGTTTTTATTACCCCAGGTTTATTACCCCAACCCAGGTGACCCAGGTGAGACCCACCGCGGACGGGTTGATTTTATCTAGTAGAAATGTTCCTTATAACTAAAACATAAAATGCTAAATTTTAAACCATTAAATTTAATCACTTTATTTCCTAAAAAAAAAATAGAAAGCTAAAATATCTAAAAGAGCCCTATTTCGAGCTCCAGATTCTAAAGATCAATTACACATTGATGGGTCTCGCACGACCTGAAAGGGTTAGGGTCGATTAGGCAACGTCGAGTCAAACGGAGGTAATGGCCGCCGGCCCTTAAAAAACAATTTGGTGCCTGGTCGTTGACCCCGTTAAAGAAAACAATGTTGAACTTCACCTACTTTACTGTTTCATAACGGTGAGCGATTAAAGCAAGGAGGTACTCCCTTTATATGTAACTTATAATGCGCACTGTAATCACATGCGAATTAGAGCGCTAATAGATTAATAGATGTCGCAATTGTGCATTCATAAACATCGAAATCGGTTTTAACGCAACCTTTTTGATATGATATATGGGAATCCTATTAAGACCTAAGGAGCCCAAGCGAACCTCGCCTGCAAGTGGTGCACCTGTCGAACCACGGGCGAGGTTCTGGGGATAATAAAAGTTTCCGATAAGCGGCAATAGGCTCACCACCTATTACGTGGGACCATAAATACATTTGCAAAATGTGGGCGTATAATATGCCTTTGCCTACCCCTTCGGGGAAATAGTCGTGATAGTACGTATATACGTTTGTAATTAAATTTTATATGAAGCATTGTCGAGTAAAACAATGTTCTTTATCTGGTACAATGGAATCAGGAAATACGGATACTAAAAATAATACTGCAAAAATTATTGTACTTTGTGTGACGTCCCAAAAATCGATCCCAAAGATCGAATCTAAGCAATCTTGTTAATTTTAAAGACAGTAAAGTATATTTTAAGCATAAAGGTAGTATAATATGTAAAAATGATTAATTGAAAGTAAATCTACCCGTTCGGTCAGCGTTCACTTCTCATTCACTCTTCACTCAGCAACGAGTGATATCAGACTCAGTTTAGTCATTTGTTGCACACCTTTTGTTATAAAGCAAAAGTTTAGTTTTACGCCCTAATTAAATTCACTAGCCCGTGCTTAAAAGAAAATCTATGTTGCCATAACAAGCTTTGCTTTGCTACATGGAACTTTTATAACTTACTCATTATTAATTTCATTTTACATCCCAATTTTGTGAGTAAGTGTATTTCCTGGAAATGAAAATGGAATTGTATCCCCTTGCGGGTGAACAAATTAACCTCGAGTTTCTTGCCTATTTCTTCTACGTTTAAGCTCCCGCCCGCTTTCACAAGAGCTGTATTGAGCTAAACTTGAATAAAATATTTTGACTTCGACTATGACTTGGGATTTTTTTTCCAGGTAATAAGCATCAAATGTGCTTATTCAGGTTATAGAGAATTTATGTGCCGAATAATATAATACATCCGTTTTGGCGTGCAAATCTACAAACTTTCACGTTTGTATTAATTAAGGACAAAAAGGAGATTATTTAAAAAAAGAACAAGCAAAATTTAATTGGTCTAACTCTAAGTAAATACGTTCGATTTGGCATGCAATGTTCATCTTCAAATACTAATGCACTCTTATTATTATGGCATTATATACATACATACATTCACGACATAGTATGGATATCTCTTATAGATAAATTAATCAATTTCTAGATGAAATAACTAGAACGATTATCATTACTTCAATATTGTTTTGTTCATTGTCACTCTACCCTACAATATAGCTGACATTCGCATTGACATTAAACGTAAAATTTGTTGCACATACTGAAATAACTGAAGATATACTCTAAATTCCTAATATGAACCTTGTTTCTTTGGGATACATGCCACAACAACATTGCTTTGATAAGATGGGGCTCTGAAATCCGCGAGTTACCGTATGCTCTCTGTATAACTTCGTTAGATCGGTTCCCCCAGCGAGAGTACGGTTTAAACTATACTGTTTATAGAATGTACTGTTTGAACAGCACAATCTTGGGACATTCTTAATTTTTAAACTAGTTTATTTATTATATATAGTGATATCGCAATAGTTTCGTCATGAAAATCGTATGTACTGAAATATGTTTTAATACTGAATGCTTACTGGGTACCAATTCTGTTTTATTTCATTGGCAACACTAATTTGCTAGTGGTCAGGGCCATTAGTATTAGTTAACGAAGGCTCCGTAATTTTAAGCATAAAGTTTATTGTCATAAAATCATGTTCCATAATTTAATAGCAATAATCATCAAGATAAAATTGTTTCATAATAACTTAAAGCATAAATATTTGTAGGCATAACCAATTTACAGCATAATGATCACAACGAATAATATCTTAACGCATATTTCGTTTAAAGCATAATATTATTATATTTATATATTTTCTGACAATGACACCAATTATTTCGTTCCAAGATAAGTATCATTAAGAACTCGTGGTATGGATACTAAACAACGGATAAACATACTTAAATACTTTTTTTTTGTAAATACACACTTAATATACATAGGAAAACACCCAGACCAGAACAAATATTCATGTTTTTGCACACAAATATTTGCCCTGTGTGGGAATCGAACCCACGACCTCTGGAGTGAAGTGTAGGTATACTGACCTCCACGCCATATCGGTCGTCAATGAACGTATAGCGATAAAGTTTTTTTATAAATTAGCCCTCGGAATGATTAACTTTTACATTTTTTAAAAATTAATACACAATTTTAAGACTAAAGTAATTTAGAACTTAGAATAATGGATATTCAAATATTGAACTTACTGGCTTATATGCATAATTTAATTTTAGATTAAAAAAAAAGGAACATATGGGTATTATATTTCGTGTTAAATACATAGGACCGCTACGCTTAATAGAGGTCTTCAACCTTTAAAGCCACGTACTATTCGTAACACAGCTCTCACAAATTCGTTTACGATTAAATTCCTTTCGCGTCATCTCGTTTCTAGCTTACAAATTGAGCAGACAAAGTGTTTATTACTTGCCTTAAAGTTATTTGCGGGTTTTGTGTTACGAGTACGGGAGCAGAGTGATTTATACAATATAATTATATACTTGTACATTGTGAGAGAGTACTTGTGCTCACCTTCATTTGAGTTACTTCTCGTGGAAAATGTAATAAGACTTTATATAATGTGAAAAACAATATCTTTTGAGTGTTTGTGTTTTTACCAAGAAACTCAATATCTTTGTTCGTCTAGACTAAATATACAGAATAATAAACTACATCTTTTCTATTAGAAATAAATTGTTTGTCTATTCGACGGCTATCTTTTTTCGTATCGGAGAAAATACTTGATTCAGCTAACACAGATCAATAATAAGATTGAAGTAAGAGTCTTAACAACCACATAACTGCCAGAATTACCAGGAGTTATTAGCACTACACAGCAACTGCCTCTTTTATATTTTATTACTTGTAATAGTTTCTATGCTTACCACTCACATTGTTTGTTATATTAGGAAAACCTGCTATTGGCCATACTAGCTTACTTATATTAATTGTTTTACTGTATTCGCTGTTGGTTTTCTCAATAAATAAACAAACAAATAAAAAAAAGTACTCGAAATAAGCTATAGTTTTGACAATCAGGTATGCTGCAGAACTGGCTGCTGGCGGTCGTGTCTGCCGGTGGTGAGTCCCACACACCTCCCTTGGTCCCCCTTTGGCCGGGAGACAGTGCGTAAACGCATTTTGTAACCGACGTAAATCCAGAAAAAAAGGGATCTTTACATTTTGGTAGGAACCCTATACACCCAAACCATATACACACTTATACACTAAAATTTATATTACTAAGAAAAAGCTTTGATAAACGTCAACTTAAAAATTACCGCGTCCAATCACTGCGGACTGCCTCAGTAAAAAAGAATTGATAAAAAAACCCGTAAAGATATGGTGCAAGTCTTAGAATGTTATAATTGTCATATTCCAAACGTCATCAATACCGCTTCGGCTTTTCAATTCGATTTTATCAACAACTTTGTAAAAGGTGCCAAGTGAATATAAAAACGTATAATTTGAATTGAAATTTGCGAATCTGTGTGTATAGTTGGGCAGTATTTATTTTAGCCACGTGCGTGTACGCTATCCGGAATGGCGGCGGTGCTAAATTAACATTAATGTCCGATTGTACTCGCAACATTTGCATATTAACACGCCAAGCACCAGGCTATTGTCTCTCGTACTACTCACGTGTTAAAGTCGCAATTTGTAGTTATTTTTTCGGTCATAAAAGTGTACAGAGCTTTTCTAACAGGGCATATTTCAAATAGGAGTGCACTGAATAGCTGATAAATAGTGATAGAGGAAATGAATGGTTAATTTCAACGCGTACAACTATAAATAAAAACGCAATTTATTAAGCTGGAAAATGTGAGGCTTTTGTGGTAAATTTATTTTGTGAGTAGTAAAACTGTGGCCGTTTTATTGCAATATAGGTGATATTGTGTCACATCTGTGCCCGAAATATAAAGCTGTAAACATAGAAAAATTGTAGTTCTGATCGTTCGAAAAATACAGTGTTACATAATAATGAAAACCATGCTAACAGCTTACTTTTAATGTTTCTTAATAATTTAGATAAATGTTACAATATGTGACAAAAGCTTTTTATATTTAATAAATAAATAAGCTTGGTCACCTCACATAGCGCGTCTAGCCTCAAACTAAGCAGAGCTAGTAATAAGAGTTGTTCAGAAGAACAACGTATAAACATACATGAATACTTTTATCGTACGTACATACTTACAATACACAGGAAACACCCTGACCAAGACAAATCTTCAAAAGTTTGCTTACAGATATAATCAAAAGAGTATAAATGCAGTATAGGTATTACTGGCAACCCTAGAGATTCAGTTAATGCAGTTCTATAAAAACAATACGTCTTACTACAGCCCTCTGGTCAGAATGTGCCGTTTGTATAATGAGGTAACAAGGATATTATTATCTTTAATGCCAATTTGGCGCAGTAGAAATAGTTGACATCTAACTTTTTTAAAGACCAAGCATCCTCCTGTAATGGAATCCTGACATCGTTTTTTTTGTAGTATATTGTTTTGTTACATATATTTTAAGTATATTCCCGTTAGTATTTAATTGTTAGATATAAAGCATTATTTTTATAATTGTTAATTATAACTCATGCTGTGTTACTACTTGTGTATTATTGTCTAGCCTTATTGACGTGACAACGTCTTATAAATTGGTTTGCCGGGTGACACTTCAAGAAACTGCGTTACGCTCCGCTCACGTTATGCGATCACAATGAGAGCGAGTGAGAGGCACGCGTCCCTTCCACTCGGGCATGGTTAGCCCGCCTAAGAGCGAGAGAGACAGACATAAAAACGCTGTTTCATTGTACGCAAATGTATTGCAAGTTATTGTATGTATATTTGTATATAAATACGTATGTATGTGTAAAGGTAAAAATAAAATTTTGTTAATATGAAATTCAGTGCGAGATTCTTTGTATAAATTAATGTTTTAAATATAATTCTTTGTATAAATAAATGTTTTAAATTGTTACTATTATTTCATCCTTCTTCCTACTATACGAATGAATATTCACATTAAACTTAATTTACCACTCAAAGTCGTTGTCACGTAAAACTTTCGCCCGTATACCGACTTTACAGGCAACCAATTTTTTTTCTTTCTTTATTAGTCTTCGTTAAATTTTGACGATGATAATCTGTCCGTGTACCTGAATATAAATAAAGGAATAAATATGCGACGATTGCAGTTCCTATTCAATGTCCTGTTACCATTGGCCTCCACGCCGAATCAGTCTCAAATACTATTAGTTAATTCTATACACTTTATGAGCAGTTCGCTTCTGTCTCATAGAAAACATACGCTATGAAATAAATATCGTTCATTCTCCAAAAGTAAAAATGAAAGGATTCATTCAGTTGGAAGGCATTTGCCGTTTGAATAATTCAAAGCGGTTATCACGGCGGTGTCACGTTTGTGGAAACTTGGTGTCCCCTGGAGGCTGAGACAGGAAGACGGCAGCATTGCACCCTCAGGGGCTCTCTACAGCATGACCTTGTGTAAACTTCATATTGCCTGCGAACTTTTCGTGTTATAACCGTTTTGCATTTCGTATTCATTGTGGATACGGTATTTTAGATTTCGTAATACGTGTAGGTAATAATTCATAATATGCAGGATGATCTTTTAAATACTTTATGTTGCTTCCGATTTTTTGGTGTGCATATTGCACTTGAAATTTATTGTGGATACAATTTTTTTAAATATTATAAGTAATAGTGATACAACAGCTTACCGTTTGACTTTTTTTATTCATAGAGTTTAATTTCTCAGTTCAAGTTAAAGTATATGCTTATATAATTACTCAAATATTAATTTATTGGTAATTTAAAATTAAATTAAATCACAATATTATTAGGAATTGATAATATCGAAATAAGAAATTCCAATAACAGTTGAATTAAGAAATATATAATTAAGTTATCTTTATAAAAAGAGTGTTTCTCTGAGCCGACTGACTTCTCCCTATAAAAATTAATGAGCATTCAGTAATTGTTGCGTATTTTCTTTTGCCTTGAAAAACAGAATGATTTCGAAACTGACTTGTATCGTTCGATTCCAACTAAATCCCTTTACGACTTAAATCTTCTTTCGAAATAAATGTTTAACTACTATTACGAAAAAGAATAAAAACCTAGGGTTCCTAATGCAAATTAAGAAGATTTTATTATGCAGGTAATGTTTTAAAATCAACAAGTTAACATATACACGAGAATAATAATAAATCTTTATTGCATCAATTAAACGATGTACAACTTAAATTATTCAAAGGCTTCAGAACTAGCACAGATACTATATTTCAGGAGCCAGTGGTATCTTGCTAATGATATAATAATATAAATAATGCATTTATTACATATTTTTTTACAAACAACTGATCTGATCCACGTAGGAATCACGTAAGGTGTTATATACAACAATACAACACAGCAGGTACAATCGAGACATGCTTAGTGGGGCATTCTCTTGTCATGGAACTCATACAGTTAATTCAATTACAAAACCACAGTTAAGACCAACGCCTCGACATGACAAGACTACATCAGACTGAAGAGTACTATTAATTTTCACTACAAACTATGTTGTTTAAACGCCATAGGTCCCAGACACAAAAACCATTTGTTTGTCGGTCATTTGGCGTTATTAATTGTTTTGATTGTATTTTCTACTAATTTACTTAGTTTTAAGGTTCACACATTACTAAGAATTGGACCTTTTTTGTCAAACAAAGTGACTTAAATTATTTTTTATCATAGTTGAGCTACAAATTAATCGTAAGAAAATTTTCTTTTCACATTGCGAAGGTTCCCTACATCACACAACTCTACGCAATAAAAGTAATTAACGTGTAGGCCGCGTATAATTTTAAACTTCTCGACGACATAATGCGACTTCTGCCCGAAATACTCCGGAATGGCCACATTACATGGTAAATTTCGAAAATGTACAGTACTTAAAGTGAGGTGGCCATAGTGAAATATGCATTTTAATGTAAGTTTATTATGGCTTAATTTAACATTACTTGAATTTAAGTTAGGAGAGAATTAATATTATGATACATACATATATCACGCCTGTTTCCCAAGAGGGGCAGGCAAAGGCATACAACACACCCACATTATGCCAGCTATATTGGTGGTCCCACGTAATAGGTGACTAACCTATTGCCGCCAACTGGAAACTATTATGTTCGCCATAGCCTCGTTCGTTGATAGACAGGTGCACCACTTGAAGGTGAGGTTGGCTTGGGCTCCTCAGATATTGGTTGGAGGAGTACTTGGTTTGGATCCCCCCCGACTGGTCTCCACCTTGTCGTGGTGGGGGGGCTGAGTACCTCCCGGTAGGGCGCAGGAGGCGCTAGGGAAAAGGTAACACCCAGAGATTGGCGACTCTGGGTGCCCTTAGTACTGACTATCGGGGGGGAAACTAAGAGGGACCTGTGGAGGGCGCAGCTGGCGGGCAAGGAGGGCCCGTTTAGCAGCGCCAGGAGGGTCTAGGCAGTGGGGGCAGGGGGCCCCTGCTGTCTAACTATGGACCCTCCAGGAAGTCGGCCACACACGCTATGGTCGCACGGGGAGGTAGAAGGGGCGCGTCCACTGCGCCTCTCTGAGGAGGTCCTCCCGGTTTTGGTCCGGGGGACGTTGGCCGCAGGCGGGGTGTCAGAAGCTGCAACCCAGGTACTGGCCCCCGCCTCTTTCTCAACAAGCGGCGGGCGTCGTCGGAAGATTTTTAGTGGGTATTACCGCTGGCAGTCGTGTCTGCCGGTGGTGAGTCCCACACCCCCTTTCGGTCCCCCTTTGGCCGGAAGGCAGTGCGTAAATGCATTTTGTTACCGACGTAAAACAAAAAAAAAAAAAAAAAGTACTTGGTTTGGATACACCTTTTACAATAAAGAATCATTGTCACTTGCACCCATTTTTGTATTTTTTTTGTATACCTTTCTTGAGACTTAAGATTATGAATCTTACTTTTACTTTGACTATTCATTATCATCTTAGCCGACTAAAGTCCCACTACTGAGCACCGGCCTCCTTTCACGGTATTTGAATAGGTCTTGAACAATTATGCCATTAACTAGGTAAGTTATGGTATAAGATAACCTAACTATCAACTATTCAGTTAAGGTCATAAACTAGTGTCGATGGCAATACCAATAGTATTGAAAAGATATAGGAAAAACTTGTCAAACGGTTTATTTGTTTTTTAATTAAAAATTCTATTCCCGATAAAAAAAGTTTAAGGCAAGTTATTTATGCCAAATATTATATCTTAAAAATAATAAATCAATGAAAAAATAAATAATAAAATCTTATTTGATTGCCAATTGTTTTAAAATTTTCATATTGGTCCAAAAACAACTTTGCAATTTTTAAGTGAACATTGTACTAATTTAATCGAGCTTAAAAGCTGGAGTACTGCCATCGGAACATCACTATGTAATGCCGGGAGTACATGACCGCAATTACTTTTGAGGCAGACGCGAAGTTTTAATATGTTTATATTGTTATGTTTTGATGTTTGTCTTCCCCGTCCCCTAATAGAGCAAACGGAACAAGTTTCTTGTTTGCGAACATATGTAGGTGCTTCGTTTTAATCATAAAGGCGGTATGAGTAGATATGTGTTCTTGATTGTTTGCCATTTGCTTTCTTGTTATTGTTGTGTACGAAAATTTCAACATCTTCTCTACTTTTGAATTCTGGTTCAATTAAAGAAACTTCGCTGAGTTTAGCCTTGAATATATTTAAACTTACTTAGGAATAAGGCGTAACTTGAATCGACATGGTTAAGTCTTGTGTTTTTAATTAATTACTGAACGGTAACTGTTTCGAGTTTTGTATAATTATACAAAAATATAATTATTTGTATTGTAAATGCGCTTGTAGCTCCGCGACATCAGGTGATCGAAATCATTACCGAAGTAAAGCAGAGTTCAAAGTAGTCAGTTTTTGGGTGGGTGACCGTTTTTGTGGTATTAATTATCTTTCATGCTTCGAAAGGTTATCGTGCCGTTTGTATCGGTTATCACAAGATGTAGTAGACTTTAAGCCAAAAAGTGTCCTCAAAATGATAGGCTTGAAAAATATAACAGCATGACGCCACTGCATAGATGCATCAGCCTCTGCCAATCTGTATTAGATTCGCGTGGCTGAGTATAACCTGAACCCTGAGAGGGTTCTGGTCTGTCAGAAGTGGCCTATACCTACTAGGTCTCACTACGGTAATGGATTGACATGAAAATGCAAAAGTTAGTTTGTTCGATACGCTTTCACTTTAAGTAAACCAATAGGCCGATTTTGATGAAATTTGTTACGAAAATCTATATTCCACGTTCATTTGCGAAAGTGTTGACAGCTATTGAACTGGTCGCAGTCGACGTTTTTGCCATCTGAAAGGCAATTAGTACCAAAAGAAAATGATATAATTACGCTGTCAAATTTAAGTAAGATTTTGTATAAGGTTGTAGTTATGTTCTATGTCAGAAGCAAAGTACCAATTACAGTAATGCAAATCAGATTGGCGTGTGCGAAAATCTGGACGGCAAATTGAAATCATATTAAAATTTGATGCATGCGGCCCTTTTTGGGGCGCGTAGCTGATGCAATTATGCACCGATATTGCTCCGGGTTGAAATCCATTAGCAATAATTTCCGGTGGCTGATGTTCACCGCGCGTTCAAATGAAATAAAGAGAGAGCTGTTACTTTATAAAGAAGAGATGTAAATGAATTTCTAAAAAAGTCTTTACATGTAGGACTGTTGGTTGCTGGTAACAAATGCAATAGTAAGTAGACCTCTATTTCTTCAATTGCAATTAAATTATTTTCGCTTTATTTATTTCCATTATTGCGGGATATTGCATAGTGCATGTTGTCTAAAAAGTAAAATCATTTTCCGGTACAAACGAGTTAATTGTTTTTTATTTCACATAACAACTTCAGTTTTAACTTTATCATCCCAAGGAATGTGTTTTAAAGAGGTTTTTAACTGTAATCAATAACCTACCTATCAATTTTCATACTTTGAAGTCCAGAAATGACATAGTTTCCAACTTTTATCCCCAGTTCACCCCCTACATAGGGAGAGTTTTCAAAAGTATTTCTTAGCTAATGTCTCCGCGCAAAATTTCTGCAAATGTTTTTCGAGATTATTCCGTGAAAAGCTTTTTAGTTTTTATATTAAGTTACATATAATGTAATTGTTTTTAAGAGCATATAATAAATAGTATTTAACGACTTCCTGGGGTGAAAACTTAATTAGTTAAAAACTGGTCTCGTGTAAATCAGATTGTTCCGTAAATCTGAAAGTTACTAGCTTCGGACCATGACTTCGTCTGTGCGACCTACATTTTAACATATTTATATGGGTTACTTTTTTGCAGTTTTCATAGGGATATTACATGTTACTTACCAAGAATGTAGCTTTCTAAAAGTATAATTTTTTTTGAAATTGTTCTAGTAGTCTCAGAGCATATTCAATGCAAACAAACATACATGAAATACTAGTTACTGTTGTATGTTGTAGTCAAAGGGTTACATCATACAACTGTTGCAAAATATTTAAGAAAAGTTTATTACAACCTAAACAATTAAAAGGGTATACAATTCAAGCCAACCTCACCTGCAAGTGGTGCACCTGCCGATCAACCGACGAGGCTCTGGCGAACATATAAGTTCCCGATAAGCGGCAATAGGTTGGCCACCTATTACGTGCACCACATATATTATGCCTCTGCCAACCCCTTCAGGGAAACAGGCGTGACTTAATGTATGTAAAATAAAAAGTAAGTAGTAAAGTAAACAAACTTATTGTCTGATGAAATAAAATAGATGTGCAAAGATTATTGCCCACCCTAAACGGGATTTATGGGCGTGAGATTTTGTATGTATGAAACACCCGTTATATTTGGACTCAGCGCTATCAATCAGTATTCAACACATTACTACTAAATATCTTACAAAGCTGTCCCTTTTCATTTAAGTAACGTTCTTTAGTCCTACAGCAATATACTGTATGAATGGTCAATAATTAATCAGACTGGGCGATGCGACTCGTTTGTAAATCTTGTTTGTTTTAATTAAGTGACACAAATGTGACCCTCCTTCATAGCTGGCAGGCTTCCTCCTCATGGCTGGATGGATTTAAATTAAATATCGATAACCCGGAACACCCAACTCCGGACGATCTATTTATGGTCACATGAGCTCATGTTTTAGCGAATCAGCGTCCTATTTTTAAAGGTAAAGATTTAGGTCATCGTATTGATGGCCTGGGTATAATAACATAAACTGTTTAGAAAGAGGGACCTGTCACAGGGGGACATTTTTAAATCACATGCTTGAGCTGGCCGGCAAATGAACCATATTATTATAATGACCCATTAACAATTGGGCTTCAATGCGCTCCATCTGAAGTTCTACGCGTTAAAGCATCCAATTAGTTATGTTAATAAGTTTCAGTACATTACATGCGCCCCTTGAATCAATACTTAAAGACAATATAAATTCAGTATTTCTAATTAGTTACTCATCAGGGGCATATTTCAGCAATCTCCTATAAATCAAAAATCAAGCCAATAATGCCTAATCAGGCCCTTATTAAAATATAGTATTTAATTTTGATTTATAATCATTGGTGTTGAAGTTTGATATCAGCAAATACTAGAAGTATTTTAAATGTAGGTGAAGTTGACTCAACGCTTTTTAATTTTAGATATTTTATTTAATACATAATTCGGTATATCATCACGGGCCTCTTAAGGCTCCTAACATGACCCGTGACATATCACATGCAGTAATAATTAGGAACTAAAGCTTGACGGGGCCTCAGGAGCACGGGCCACTCGATATAATACACAGTCACCAAGACTGGCGTCTGTGATCGCTGCTTAGCTTTGGTGAACGTTACGATCGTGTAATCTCGTACTGTTTGCTTAACTTTATTATTCATAATTTATTTTTTCTTTGTATAGGATTGAATCGATACAACTTACATCAGGGTTCCTTACAAATATCCGCGAGTTGCGTTCACTGCGATATTTTATATTCCTAGCAGTAGAACTAACTTGGGCCTGCACCATCCGCTTTCTAGAATCCGTTCCGCATATAACACCATAAATAAGGAAGCTGAAATCGATATCTTTAAGGATAATTTTAAAAAAAATTAAAACAAATTGCTGGAACAAATTAAATATAAGTAATTAACAATTATATATATATATATATATATTTTTTGTATAAATTGAAATCATTTCCGTTGAATTTAATTATTTATATATTCCTCTCATCTTCACTATCATTATTCTGTTATTTTTTTTTATTTTGTGTAAGTTAATGTTTTCTCTGTATCAACAATATTGTGTACGCCTGTAATCGGTTCTCATGTGAGTCCGGAACCTAAACCTTTACTCAATGTTAAAGTATGCATGTGAACTACACCAGTATCTATTTATACAAATAAAATTAAAATAAATAGGATAATAGGAAGGTACTGTATACAAACACACATTCTTTTATCACAATCGAGTCCAGAAATATTTAAGCCACTATAAATACAGTACTCAACTATTATATGTTGGACCGCGGCCCCCGGGCAAATCTATCTACACAGGGGAAGATCATCCCTTTGGAGAACTCCCCAACCTCCGCTCCCTAAAATGTATTCAAAATGGGAACAATTATGTAGGTCATTTTATGATAGATATAAGCCTAAAAACGGAAATGCGAATATTTATTAACAGCTGACATGATCGTTATAAAATATGTTGTTGTTAAAAAATATATTCTTAGAAAACTACGCCCTTGATCCTTCGTTCACAGAGAGCACACTTCGCCAAAGATTGTTCGATTAATTGTTCCTACCGTCAATTCATTAATCAAAGCACACGGTACGGTTCACGCTTAATGAGCTCAGTACATTTGAGCTTTTGCACTGGTTGGTTTAGCTTTGAACTTCAATAACCGTAAGACGTTTAAAAACAGTATCTGAGCCTTAAGCCAACTTTATTGTTTCATTGCATTTTGTTTAGTTGAAAATGTTACATGTCAAATTTTATTGCACTCATGGGTAAATAGTGATCACAAACATTTTCCAGTACCCTGCATGAACTGTGTCAGGGTATTGCAATAATTATTAAGTAATTAATAATAATATTATATATAATTGTAAAACTAATTTCAAATTGAAACTCTCATGCATTCTAGATTTATTGTCAAAGAATACTGAAAAACTGATTTAAAATTTTCCGAATTTTGAATTTAAGTATTTGCTGTTTTGAAACATTGTTTAATGGAGTATAGTGTTAAGAGATTTTTTAAAAGTCGCTGAATCTTTTTGAATATTTAACAACTACCGATGGTTGTTACATATTTTTCCTGTTGTTCATCTCAATTTTGTATGTAGCGTGAAATGTTTAGAGCTACTAATTTATAAATACATTTCTATTTATTACTTTACATATAATATATTAGTTATATAACGAGGGAATGTTAAAACCCAATTGCAAACATTTTTCCTCCTCTGTCAACGAAAAGAGTAATGAACATCAGGAGACGTACCTATCATATTAATGGACTTGAGAGTAATGACACCTCTAATTCTCATAAATATGTATAACGGCAGTAATTACGTTAAGCCCACGGCGGGCGACGGCAATCGCATGGCCCACGGCTCACAATTAGTTTCGCAAAATTGCATACATTATGCAGTTGTTAGTTGTATATCTGGGTAGAGACGTAAATCCACCCTCAAAGAACAGTTAATTAACTGAACGAAAGTAGTTTGAGACTTCCTCTTTTATTATTATTAAAAGGCAAGTGATTTTTTAACATTCGGAGAGTAAATAGAAGTAGCACATAGTAAATGTATTCATAAAGTTTTTTATAAATAAAATTGCTTCCCAGGATTTTGAGCAGCAGTTGACGGTGACTATTCATTTTGTATGTCTGCTTTCAATTATTGATGGGAATTCGTATTACTTAGCCGCTGCTCTCAGAGAGTCTGTCCATTTGTCAGCGGGATATATCTCACGAACAATAATAGTTAGTTGAAAGTTTCACAAAAGTTCATTTCTTTTGCCGCTATCTCTGTAAATAGTAAAACAAAAAAGGTCTTTATATAAAATGGTATGATACGAATCCCCTCTTGTAAGAGCCCGACATGTACCTGGTGGGATTTCTTATTATTTAGGGAAGTATTCGTCTTTACGACATATATTATGATATCAAAAAGCACAGAAGCAGCCATAGCCCTGTAGCGAGACCAATACTGCAATGCAGAGGTTCTCGGGACTAAATACTGGCGGCGCATCTAAGACTTTACGAAGTTATGTGCGTTATAATAGCTTGTTCCGTGCCTCGGAAAACACGTTAAGCCGTTGGTCACGGCTGTCATTTACATCTATGGCAGTCATTATTAGAAAGTCAGTGCCTTCTAATATCCTGACAGCTGGCTAAAACATAGAATACTGATTCCCTCCGGGTTGCGGAGATCAGACGACTGTTGCTCCGTGTAAAAACTGACATTCAGCCAAATCTGGTTAGATCAGTGAGAAGATCCTAGGCCTTAAGCGTATTTCAAAGGCGCAAGCGAAATAAATTCTAAATGTAGTGTGATGATATTTTGTTTTTTCAGTTCCCAATATAAAGATATATCTGAAATCTAATAAAATAACCGCCAAGCTTATAAATTACATATTCAATATTAGTCATTATTGGGAATTATTTACTGTTTTATGGTTTCTTAAAATGTTAATAAGGCAAATTGATGTTTATAACATTTCAGGTAGACAATATCACAAAATACGTCGCAGGGAAATGTGAAGAAAAGTGTTGCCATAATTGTTTTATCCAGTTGATCCCTTTTTGGGCCGCAATCATTCGATTTAATGGGTAAGAAATTTAACATAAATTATAAAGATCACGGGAATATCGTTTGTAACAGGGGTGAAATAATGTCATTTTTCCTGGAAACTTGTGGCTACAATATTGTTAGTCGTCATGCGTAAAAAGTGATAAGCATTATGTTTAATTTCTTTTGTGTTTTTCTTATTATAAATATTATTAACACGGTAAAATAATTTTGAAATCTTATTTCAGCATGTAAAAGTAGCGTTAATTGGGTGACAAAGGAACCCTATTAAATTATTATTATTATTATTACAGCCTTTGCTGTCCTGCTGTCCGCTTTGTCACTGTGCTGTATTGCAGGAAAAATCTGTCAAAAATATAACTGAATATGTATTGCATTTTTAAAACAATA
The DNA here is from genome assembly GCA_949126915.1 of Musotima nitidalis. Lineage (NCBI taxonomy): Eukaryota > Metazoa > Arthropoda > Insecta > Lepidoptera > Crambidae > Musotima > Musotima nitidalis. Next base: position 2,352,563 of record OX421431.1, read on the forward strand.
ACTTGTCGATTTAATTTTGTGGATTACATTTGCAGTCGGTCATAAGAATTTAACAAACTAACAGTCGGCAAATCTTGTAATAAGAATAAAAAGCTATTCTTAATTATTCATTTTTGTAAAATTTTCATACAAAAGTAATTAAGCATCGAAGTGTGACTGCTCGAGAAACTTTCTCCTAGGATTGTATACAAATTTGTTAGTCAAAGGTCGAAACTTGTTTGGAATTTCACCAAGACTTCACCAAGACCTGAGATTGGACTAGCTCTTCCTAGGTGCTTTAAGTTTTGCTATTAAAATCTGTATAGTAACATTGTTATATATAGATTAACATATCAATCACGGTTATCACAAAAGTCAAAAGTGTAATAAAATTTAAACTACTAAAAAATTTATTATTATATTCTAAATGTAAATAAGGTTTCAAATAAATGAATAAATTATTTTTTTTGGCCAAAACCGAATGCTCGAATGTTTCAGATCATATTTTTTAGAGTGGTCTATTTAAAATTAATTGGCATATGCATATTTTGAATTTTTTGAAAAATTGTGTGAAAAATTTCAAAGTTTCTATCAGGAGTATGCTTGAGATATAAAAAAAAACTTTACGCATGCCTCGCGAACTCGACCTTAAACTGATAGTTGCCTGATCGCTGTAGTAGACACTTGGACTAAGAGCAAATAAAATAAGTCTAAGTCTTAGTTTAGAGCGGTGTTGAGGTGGAGGCGACAAAGTAGGCTAATTTTTAGCTTTAGCTTTATCATTGCCGTTTTACAGAGCACTCGGTCGTCTTCCAGGTTTGGTCCACTGCAGTTATGCATCAGATTTAATACAGTTTTATATAACGATAATATATAATCTGGCACAGATTTCAATTCTATGTTATTGTCGTCGGTGGTTTGGGTTACATGTTGATTTGCGGTTAGACAGATTAATTTGTACTATTTAATATTCGTTACCACAAAAATATCTTTTATTTATTATGTATTTGTTCCAAAGTTTTAAGTAATTTATTTATTTTTGGAACTTCGGAAAAGTCAAACAGGTCCGTTCCGACCCCTAATAATCTGTGTTCGGTTTGATTATAGCCCGTATGCATCAGTGTATTAGGGTTGAATGGGGTAGGTATGTATTTAAAAATGTATGAGTACGCATAGTAGGAGGGTGCTTACTTTGCACGATTTTCTATTTGTCTGATAAATAATATCGTGCGTAAACGTTTGATGAGGGTCTAGAGATAACATACTTTTAATTAATATTTTGTATCCGCAAGCGTTGTTAGTTGAGGACGGCCTCTCACCCGATGGACTGATCGGCGAGTGGCCAGTTGATGCAGGCGGCTCGAATATGTTCAACAGTGGACTTTTAAGGGCCGAGGCGATGATGATTAACGCATCACGCAACACGCATCGCATGTGAGCTTGTTCGGTAATTTTTAATAACAAATTAAACCTGAACCTTGTTCTCAGTTGTGGAAAATCATGCACTGACATGACGAAGATTGTGACTGAGGTGCTTTTAGTCAGATTACGATAATGTCCACTCCGTTGCTGTCTTGGAGAAATGCGTGAGCTCCATGAGCTCTCTGCTGCGGTGGATTGGCCTGATCGACTGGACGTTGACATAATGAGGAGTCCAGCGGCTAGAACAATTTGATATAACTCATTTTATTAGGACTATATTGCAGACTGATATATAATTTTTTGTCCGTTGACTATGAAACTATAATATATTATGTACATTCTATTGTTTTTCTTTTATTTTGCAATCTTATAACATCAAGAAACATTTGCTTGTACCAACTTCATGTTTGGTTCAAACGGGAGATATGCTCAAAAGAGTGGAATTATTAATGTCGGAGCTATAAATTTCCCTTGACTCGTAATGCGGAGTCGTATTAACTCAAACGTCATACACTTTTTGTGTACTCGGTGCTTGTATGATTTGGCGAGTTTGAATATTGTATGCTTTCATTTTATCAGTGTCAGTATTTCTTTCAACACGCTGGGTAACGGGTTTTGTATTGCCTACAACTGAACAACGACTGGGCTTGAAAAAAATTGCAATGGAACTACTTAGTAAAAATTTGATGTTTACCATACATCGCTGTCAAACCTAACTAATCTGAGTAGGTATATCCACCTTAGATGTACGGGGATGGGGTAACGTCGAGGCGGATCAGTTTTACACATATTTTATTCATAAATTAGAAAATTTGCAAAGGGTAGGTCCAACTCCCGTCCTACCGTGCTGTGGTAGATAGGAAATGAAAGCAATAAAAACGTACTCAGTACACTGTAAACTGTTTTGAGTAAAATACTTAAGCATAAAACAAATGTCCATCCAGACTTTTGTTTTTGCTAGCTCTATGTAATTTAACGGGATATTTTTAATTCATTAATGTTTATAGTAATATCGCACGCCACATAATTTAAGACGATACAAATAAAATTTGATAGGCCTGTCCGCTCAATGTTGTACCTGTGTCTACTGTTATAAGATGGAATGCCGCTCCTGTTCTAACAATTTCATTTGTGACGTGAATTCAACGGACGTCACCGAATATGAGAGAAGAAAAATGTTCGCAGCGATGTCTCATCGGTACTTCATTCATTGTGGCACTCGCAATTTCGTATGAAGATGACTTTTACGAATTGGAAAAGAGACACGAAATGTCTTTACAAATGTTGCTTTGTGTTATGAAGGCATTGACTGTAGTATATTCAACCATACCTACAAGCACGTAATACCATATGAAGATACTCTGTACATGTAGATGGATTGCAAGGGTTTGATACTTGATATACTCGTATAAGTAAAAAGAAAATATTTTATGTAGATAAATAATACATTTATTTTAATAATGTTCACTATGTTACTGGTACAGTTAAACTTAAGCCGTCAAGTGGAAGACTACAGCCAGGAGATAACAATAGAGTTTCAAATGTGCCTGGATATCCGTCGCTTTAAATAACTGAAATCAGGAACAGAATACGATTATGAGGGACTGGTGCTTGATCTGTCAGTAGGCCTATATTTTAGAGCAAAACAATAAAATAACACAGATTTTAAAAAATGTGTCTAGCTGATTGAACTACAAATACAAATAGTTTTTATTGTTCAAAAAAAATACTATACATCAAGATATAATTTGTTCACTAGCCTTCACACTAGGATACCCTGTGTCGTGAAGTTTAGTCTCTTTCATGTAGGCACAATGGGTAGGTAATTCTTTGAGTGTCGCAATTAATTATGTACTTATGTCATTATGTAACTATAAACGAATATTTCAAATTCCTGTTTTTTTTTACCTGTATTAAATACTTTTCTTTTTGTAAGGAAGTATCTTATATCAACTACAATCTGGCCTATCTAAGTTACTAATTAGTAACTTTTTTTTATCATAAACTACTACATATTTTAAAAGTAAGAAATTTGTCCAATAATTCTATTCTTATTGTTTCCATTAAGGCGAATACACTTTAGTAATGTGTTCTTAGTCACATTGGATATGTAATGTTATAAATTAGCTTAGTCAGAACTAGCCCGAAAAACTGCCGGTACTGTATGTAGAAAAAAATTTTTTTATGCTTCATGAACTTTAACTATTTTAAAATACAGGTCATATTGCATCTCATTCAAAGATCCTCCTGAAGTTTCCGCAAAAAAAACTATACAATCTAAACTATTACAAACATATTTTAATATGAAAAGCGAACATGACAAGCCAAATGAACAAGCTATCCGTCTTTAATTTGTGACTACTCATTTGCTTGATGACCGGAGAGCCACGGGAATCTAAACCAACAAACTTTCTCTTGTTCGCTCCCCGCCATCGTCAGGTTAAAAATTCAAGTGGACCATCCCACAACTCTAAACTTTCACTGTAAATTAAAGTAACGGCCTAAGAACCGAAACAAGATCCCTTAACAAAGGGGCAACAAGAAGCTGGGACCCAGTAACTCTTTCCACAGGATTTGTTCGCGTGCAAACTTTAATTCAAGGTGGTACAACAAACAATTATACCGAACTGTATAACCAATCTCGCAGTGTTGATCAACTTAATGAAGCGTAACTTGTTTCGGAAGTATTCGTGATATCGCGTATATTAAATTTGAGAGAGTTTGTTGTTTCTTTTATGATTCCTACTAAAATTTTAGCAGCTTAGCAGCTGTAAGTTTTGTAATTTTGATCCTTTTATAATATTATGTTCAAGAAAATTAAAAAAAATGCATTTTTCTCATTTTTCTTGCAATAAAATAAATATGAAGTTGGTAAATATACTTTTAGATCTGGATCGATCTACGTGGAAAGCAATTGGGGAGGCCTATGTTCAGCAGTGGACTTCAGATGGCTGATATGATGATGATGAAATATACTTTTGATGAAGAAGTCATTAAAATACGTATAATTCTTTTTTTGTTGAATCTTATCTACTTAGGTTGCCTGTATTAAACTCGCTTATTTGTTTTATGTGGAGTTTATTAAAAAAGGACTTCTTGGCGGGAAAGTGAAGCGTCATGACTGCAGTTTTGTTTTGTATGAAAAAAATTGTTATATTTCGAAAATTTATGTGGATTAACAGTGGATTTTTAATCGTTAAGTTTTTGTGAACAGAAATGAGTGTTGGTTAATGGAACAAAACAGTGTAACACCACTTTTTACATTCTCTCAAGAAGTCCAAGTGAGATTTCAGTATAGTCCCATATCGTTACTGAGGACTTAACGGATTTAGGGGAGAGGGTATCTCATGTACCATTTATCATCTTTATCACCACTCATTCTCATTGATTATGATATAAATTTTATTAATATTCTCTCACTTCACACTAGCTAAATGTCCTAAACGCACGCAGCCAATAATAATAAATAAAAAGAAACATTAAAACATTTCTTGGCAGTCAGCCTGGCAGGGAATATAAAATGTTTTTATTTTTCAATAAAGCTCAAGATTTCGACCGCGTCTCTGTCAGCGTGACTTTTAGGAATTTAATTCTATCGGGATTTAAAGTAGCGCTGTATACAAAAATAATTAAAAAAACATATATATGGGAAAAATGCGGTTTATTCTGCTGCATTCATAAGTTCATAAAGAAATTTAGTAAAAACACAGAATTACTTTTGCTTTCATAATATTAATTTACTTTGTGTTACATTTTATAACAAAATACTAAGCAGCTAACTTATATGAAAAAGATTATCAGTATTATATTGCAACTTGAGAATATGATTACAAACGATAATAATTACAAGGCTCCCTTGATATGCCTTGGCAGGAGGGTTGTAATTAAAATTTCATTTACTTTACACACATTCTGTTGAGATTAAACGGAATACTGAAAATAACTTCTTGAACACACGCGCGGTTTCGTCTATGTACGTAGATATGTATATTATTATATGGTTAATGCATAATTGAAGACTTTCAAATTGTTGCTTATTAAAAGACAATTATAAATTGAATACCTAATAGAAAGTTTGCCGTGCCCAATAGGGTCCATAATTGTAATTTGTGTAGATGTAAGACCTTATATAAAACATTATGGAGTGCAATAAACATTTAATTGAATTGAAATTGGTACAGTTTATTTGTGATTATCAATTAACTAAAAATTTTCTCTTACTTCTCATTATGTGTCCAAAATATTCTAGAGCACGACTTAGCCAAATAAATGATTAGCCTTTTGGAGATTTTTAGCTCCCCTAGAATCGATTCTTTTGCTCTTTTCGCAATCCAAGGTATTCGAAACATTTTCCTCCAACCCCACATCTCAAAGGCGTCAATTCGTAGTCTATAAGCGGACTTAAGAGTCCATACCTAAGCGCCGTGCAAAAAAAAAAATGGGAAAGACCAGCTTAATATTAATTACACTTAGGTATATTTTGACATGCTCATCGTTCCATATTTTCTGCAATTGGGACATAGCACTTTTGGCCATTCCGAATTATCTTCGTACTTCCTTTCCGCATGCAATGGTTCAATGTTTGCTGATGTTGGACCCCAGGCATATTGGACTCCAGATCATTCTTTAGAGATCCTGTAAGCTTAAGTTTTGCAGTTTGGTCTACGATTAGCACCTTAGTTTTCAGTTCCATACGATTGTTGCAACGAGATAAGACTGTTCAGCTTCGTTTTCTGCAAAGAGAGTGGTGTCATTAGCGTATTATTTGTGATGTGCGAGAGGTGATTTTGACACCGCCTATGGTATTTCCACCATCCTAATCTTCGTATCGGTTCGGTTTGTGTGTAAATATTTATATCAATAGAATATTTTTAATAACACGATAACATAGCGTGGAATTATATAATTATCGTAAAATTATATCTGATAAAAACCCCGCCGCTGCCACCTGTGGTGACCTGAAAATATGCATGATCCTAAAGTTTTGAATACTGGGCCATAAAACGAGCTAAAGTAGTTTGGTTTTTAGTGTCGACTCCAGAACTACACATTAAGTGAAGTACCTACTTCACTTGCCTTTATAGGTCCACAGGTACAATAGCATTTAATGTACCTAATATTCAGCAAAATAACAACAATAGTGTCATAGAGAGTTTGTTTGTTAATATTTAACCTAGTAAAAACCGCACCCATTTTCATATCTTAGTTTTATCCCGGTTGCCTTAGACTTTAAAGGTTAGGGCCTAGGGTATGCTCACTAGTCAAACCAAATTTAGCTGAATTTCAGTTATTACATAGAGCGAGTGCCGTCTGACCTCTGCGACCCAGAGGCAAACATCATTCCATGGTTAAACCGTCTGTCTGGATATTAGAAGGCAGTGACTTCCTAAAAACGACTGTCATGAACATCTATTCATGACAGCCGGGACCAACGGCTTAACATGCCGTTTCCACGGCACTGAGCATGCGATAATTCTACCCATAACTTCGAAAAGTCATAGGTTTAGACCTGAGACCCTCTGAGCTCAAAACCGCGCCCACTTTAACGGCGTAGTTTCATGACCTGTTTGTTAGATCCAGGACTAAAGAACGAACTTAGGTCTCAACAAGAAGTTTTTGATAAATTAATTAATATTTAACACCAATTACATATAAATAACATTACAATAAACATAACACATAGTAAAAATATAAGCACATTTATAAAGTATATTAATAAAATGAATATAATAATACACGCACATGAACATTTATATTATCTTAATAATATTATGAATGGTGCTCTGAAACTGTCGTTTTAATTGCACCACCCCAGGGGGTCATGTTTTTGGGACTATTTTATTTAATGTACACCATGTATACCAATATAATAATACACGCACATGAACATTTATATTATTTTAATAATATTATGAATGGTGCTCTGAAACTGTCGTTTTAATTGCACCACCCCAGGGGATCATGTTTTTAGGACTATATTATTTAATGTACACCATGTATGCCAATATGTGCAATAAATGAAGATGAATATTATTAAGAGTGTTCCATATTATTTTTATTCATTTACTTATCAAATCCTTGCTGTGTTTCAATTATTAACATTTTTTTTTGTTAGTGCCAGAAGGAAAAATTAACCACGACGAGTTTCTTGCCTAATTCTTCTAAGATCCCGCCTCCGCCAGCAGTGAATGGACGCATTAGATTTTAGGTGTCGTTTATAATCAAAATCAAAAATCAAAAATAACATGAACTATTACATACATAAATAAGAGCTTCATTGACCCAAACTTGCAAAAACATTTTTAACTGTGACTTTGACTTTACTTAATCTTGTACTCTTAAATAATCCATCGCCGTCCAAATGACGAAAGGATGATTCCAGAATTCCCCTAAGGTTTAGATCCTCGAGTAAGCATCCCTCATGTGTGTTATTTATCCTTGTCGCATTAGGAGCAGGTGCCACAACGGGCTTAATTAGTCTTATCCTGAAATCGATGGCGATATCGGCCTCTATTCCGTGTGACATGTACCACTTGTCCCTTGTAAATAATTAGTTGGACTTAATCTGGCTTTATAACTTACGCCAAAATTTTAATATTATGATCTTGTATTGTGTTTCTCTAATTTGTTTGTTAACTTATTCAAACTCTAATATTAAAATTTATTTTTAAAAAAATCTATGTACTGGTGCAAATAATATTAATTACAATTTCAAGCTAGGCGGCATTGCAGACAACAAAAGCAAAATTGAGAACAAAAACAAACAGATACTGAAAAAGTAAATATCAAAGAACATAAAAAAAGGTGACAGCCTCTCTCGAGGACCTACAGCTACGTTGGGATATGTTCTTAGGCTATGGCCTCTCTCTTCTATCAGAACTACTATGTTAGTATTCTGAGGAGCTTTCCAATCTCCTTTCCTTTCCGAACAACCCGTGCTGTTTTTAGAAAACATTCACAGACTGTGCAGACTATCAGCACTCGAACTAATAATTTGGTACGTCGTTCCTGTGTAAGACTTGAAAGTCTTGAAATTTTCAGGCGGCTCATGTGTTTCCTAGTTCCTATAATCCCGGGTATTTTAAGCGGTGCGTGAAACGGCATTTTACAGGCCGTCATGAGTGGGTGCGCTTTTTACCGAGCTTACTCTATGGTAAAAATGGAGGCTCTTCACGTCTACATTTTTTGGAATGCATCGACAGTTTACCATCAGGCAGGATGTAAGAAGTCAATGTGACGTTTCACAATTAAAAAAAGGAACAGATACATTTTACGCCCATGCTATACTGTCATTTTACTCACAGAGATCTCTAAATACTGATCAGGGGTTCCATAAGAAATGCATCATAACCACAGACCAACCAACAACCATAATTAATGTTCAAATGTACTTTAAGCCATTGTACCGGTACCGAGTTCGATTTGGTACAACCTTGTTGTTATACCATTCGTTGTGAATTATAACGAGCCAGGTAGCGCATGAAAATAAAGCTTCATTGCGTAGTCTACCATGTGCTACCCGTAATCCTCTAAATTTCCCCTCACACCCGTGCCAAATATTCTGTGGGAAATTATAACAATATCTCTAAGTACTTGTCTACCAATACTCTTTCTACTTCATAAAACACAAATGCATACGGACTAATATTTGTTACATAGCTGAAACTTGACAAATGATAAAATTAATGTAAATATAATGGTTTATTTCTGACATTACATTGATTCGTTAGTAATAACTAAATGATTGTATTATTTATATTATATGGGTACTCTTTTGTCAAACAACTACAAACGTTCTTCAGCATTGGCCACTTATAATAAAAAATACATTTAATATCGGGGTGTTAGGCACCAACGCGGGAAAAGACACATCAAGGCAATATGTTTTTTTCCAAAGCTAGTGTAAATTTGAGTTTAGTGGAAGTATAGTGGATTTTTACTTCATAACTTCTGTGGAAAGGTATACAAATGTAGCAAAGTGTAAATTGTGATTTTCCGTGTTGATTCCAATACTCCCTAAAAGCCTATTGTGAAGACTCCACAAGAGAAGAGTAGAAGAGAGAGTAGTAGTATAATATACTGAGGTATGACTTGACTCTGACTTAACTCTGACTTAACTCGACTATGATGGACTATACTGGACTTTGACAGTACTGAATGACGAAAATGTTGCAGTAATGCAAAAAAATTGATAAATTTTATATAACTTGAACCTGGCAAAAATACTCTAAACGATTGAGTCCATATCTAAGAGAAAAAAAAGGTGTTATCGAGAATGTTTAAAATTAAGAAATTGACAGTGCAATATATTTAATTACGAACATCATACGGTAGATTTATTATTTATTGTTAAAAATCCATTTATATATATAGAATTGTTTTTTTGCTTGTTTTGGGTTTAGTACCTTTGAATTGTTAATGTTATGAGATAGTAAAAACAAAAGCACCTATTAGAGATTTTAAATAGAAATGTCACTTACGTTATTGAAATTAAAGTTATTCAGATTTATAAATAATTTAATTATTCTCATGTAAATTTGATTTCAGTTGTATTATATTTTCAAAGACTATGAAAGTAGATACTAGAGAACGCTATAAATTTCCTTTAGCTAGTTAAAAAGACCAATAATATTTAATATTACTTCATAGTACGCTGGCAGTTATACCATTGGGTATACGTTGAAGTATTGCTTAAAATAATTACAATGGCTTTATGTTCATTTACTAAATAAGCAGTTGCGACATACATACTTTAGATTATACATACTTACATACTTTAGATATAGATTAGATTTATACATACTTTAGATATACATACTTTTGAATAAAGTTTATTTTTGTATAATTTTGACTCAATAAAGCTGTTATTTATTTATTATTTATTTATTTATGTACGTTAACTTAAAAACTATCCACTGTAGGATTAACTTATTAAAAAGTTTCTAACGCGACAGTAGCAAACCATATAAAAGGTAATTAAAAGGTAGATCATAAGCTTTAGATAAACTGTTTTACCACTAATTGTAGGTTAGAGGTATTGTATTTATATTCCTTCTCCCTCCCACTTTAGTTGGTAATAGGAGGAGCTCTGTAGAGGGCATTAATATATTATCAATATTTTAAAATGCTGCACAAGACAGGAGATAAATCCGACATAATCTACTATAGACCAATAAGCCTTCTTTCTAATAGAATCTTACAGTATTTGGATTCACACTAACCTCCAGAACAGGCCGGATTTCGCCCTTATTTTTCTACCACAGGCCACCTCCAACCTATAAATAAAATAATGGAAAAATGCACAGAATACAACAAACCAATATCTCTAGCCTTTTTGAATTACGCAAAAGCATTGGATAGAGTCACCTATCTAGCCATATTTACAGCATTAGAAAACCAATACATAGATCCAGCCTACATCTTACGTCTAAAAATTATATATTCCAATAGTACGGCCAATGTGAAACTTCAAACTGCCCATCCTTTAAAATATCAAATCTCTTTCCCCGAAACTATTTGCCTCCATATTAGAAGAAGTTTTTAAATCTTTGGCAGACAGATGGACAGAAAGGGGAATTGAAATTGGCAGCAGAATACTCATCAACCTCCGTTTCGCAGACGATATTATATTATTTGCACCTTCTGCACCAGTATTGGAAGATATGGTTACAGACCTAAGCACAGCAAGCTTTGAGGTTAGACTGATGATGCACAAAGATAGGGCGAAAGTTATGACGAAAGGCACGAAATGTAAAGTTGAGCTAAACGGACAGCAGATACACTATGTCGAAGAATATACATTAAACAGTTACATCTTAAACAGTTAGTCTCATTGGAAAACAGGCAGGGTCGGGAAATAAACCGACGCATAGAAAACGCCTGGAAAAAGCTACTGGTCAGTAAGGGATCTAATGAGAAGTGATTTGCCACTTACCCTTAACCGGCAACAAATCGATCGAAAATTTGCACAGAATGGGTGCCGCAGGACGGCAAAAGACATCGAGGCTTACCCCGGAAATGGTGGTGTGACGATATTGGCCCTGCAGTGGGACAAATAGGTTTATTAAAAAAATTGTAAAATATTTTAAACTAGCTGACCCTACAGACGTTGCTCTATTAAAATTTATCGAAATAATTAATTTTTTTAGAATATTCCATGAAGTTTTAAGTTAAGATAAGTTAAAACTTCATGGAATATTTTGAAAAAAGAAGTATCAAAATTAGCCCAGCTGTTTTCTCGAGATTTGTACTTAGCAACACATTTAGCGATTCATCTTTATTTAAATATATGTAAAAAAAAATTGTTTCTTTTTTTTTTTCTCTATAATGCTCCTATAAATGATTTTTCGAATCACATTTTATAAAGAACCATATTTTTTATGAAAAAAAGTACTTCATGATATTATAGTCGAGTAAAATTTTCTATTGTGCTTGCTTGCTATATTCACGAGATTCGTGGAATTGTTAAATATTCAGCAATTCTAGAAGTGATTACTGGTATGAGAGTTGAAAATCAGTGCTTGAACCCTTAATTTATGAAATATGACCCTGAAGGCCTGAAGTGAAGGCCTCGTATATAGGCTTATTTTATCACAAACAAAAGCATGATTCCTAGGGGCTGATGTAGATAAATGGTTTTTAGTCAGTAAAAGTCTGACACACCCCCTCCCACAGCGGGAGAAGGTCATTAGATGATTTTCCATCCAAAAATAAAAACTGTGGACGAAAGCTAATTAATAGACTAAAATCATTTAAAGCAAAACGAATCGTCATAGTAGAAACATAATACATTAAGACCCGCTTGGAAAATGGGCTTTGGACTGTTGAACAGCTGAAAATTATATTATAGCAAAACGGAAAGAGTTTTCATTCCCTTTAGACTGTCTTAATCCTATCCCCCCATCAACAGAGATTGATAACAAAACAGCTGATTTTGCTACATTTCACTTAGGGAGAGACTACGGGTTGAGAAGGATGCTTCCACAAATTAGTATTGCATATGAAGGGTCCAACTAATTTGAATATAATTCACTATAACTTTTGTATTTAGGCGGAAAGCAATATTATTATACAAAATATCTATAAAGTTCTCTTAAGAGAGGATTACACGTAATTAACTACACAAATCTGTTGTTAAAAATAGATAATCAAATCTTGGAAGGCAGTTCGAACCTTTTTAATAGTTTTTAAGCTTTAGCGCGAGTTGGTTTTTAAGTTTGACTTTTATAAGAGCTCTATTAACTCTAACTTGAATAAATGATTTTTACTTAGACTATTAGCTTTAAACCCTGATGGGGTACTTATGTACATATTATACATTTCTATGGTTTTTACATGGTAAATTGAAGCTCATTAGACTAATTCTGACTAATTGTAATGGATACAATGAACTACTTCTTTAGAAGGAAGTTCCTAAACACGACACGTTTTTCTAAATTTAAAATAAAAAAATTTAATGAAAAAAAGACGTGTGATACTCGTAGACTGCCGCGGTAAAGATATTGCATAGCATTTTTTATCAACTTATGCAATTATAATTATTTATTTATTTTATTTATGCAGTATTTATTTTTCTTTGATATTAATTCAAGTTACGCTTTGAGCGTAGTGACCGATACGAAAACAAATTTTAGCCACCCGATACAACAAATGCCACCTAAAGGCTGGTTGCTGAACTAAAGAGACAAGCGTGATATTCAAAAAGTCATTAAAAGTTCCGCTATTAATCGATAGATAGAAAGACTAAAAAGTATCACCGCTGTGCCGGTCGGTGTAGGGGGTGTTAGGTTTTTTCGTTACGGAATTTCTGGATTCGGTCTCCATGCTCAAGGCCCGCGATAGAAGCTTTTATTAATAGCTTAAAAGTAAAGTGCCCTACCACAGCACACCTACTGTTCTGTGTGCATAACAGAGACTGGATTTAAGCAATAAGTGCAGTCAATTAGAGCTTCTGAAAAGACGAATCAAATTAAACCATAACATAAAAGTAATACGAATTGATATAGTGAGATACCTTACCTTACCTAAAATTTTGCATGCCTTGGTGACTTGTAAGTAAAACAGCACTTAGCTTTTAAGTATTAACTGTATTTGTTATGTTCATTTTTGGTGTATGTTTTTTTAGTCGCCCTAAATGTAAGAAATTAATAAATGCTAAAAATCCTTGCTTGGTTAAATTATCCAAATGGCCCTCACAAAACCAGCAAGGTTTTGGGGCCGTGATATTTTTCAGATATTAGAAAGATAACCTACGTCAAAAGGAGGTACAATCTTTCGACATAAGATTTTGCCTATTTCAATCCGACTAATGTTTAGTTCCAAAGTAAATGCGCCGTGTCAATGTAAACCTGAAATGATAACCATCTTTCCAGGGTTAATAGACCAGTAATAAACTGTGAGATCAAGATACGAGTATATACATAGCACCGTATCCTCCGTATTGTGAAGGAAGCAATTGAGAAGTTGACGTCGTAGTTCGTAGATGTTCCTAAGTTTTGGAATGTGAAAGTTTAGTGGGATTACTGAAATTCTCTTTACGTACGTACGTGTTTTGGTTAGTTATGGAGCATAATTGTACGTACTAGTATATTTATTTTGGGGCCTTTATCTACTATCTGCTGCACCAACATTCGGAGAAACATCTTTAGCTATATGGTGACCGGTAGTATATGGTTGCAGTAGCTTAGAGAGCTTTTTCCTTAATTGATGTAGAAGAAGAAATCTACGAGCGTAACTTGTTCTACATTGACTTTGGTCAAAGATATAGGACAGAAGGGTGAAGTAAAAAATACATATTATCAGTGAGCCAGTTGCAGTTGTAGACTGAGCAGGTGTAGAACAGTTTGCTAAGTATACTCTGTCTGCTTTAATGGAAAACAGTTACATGGGTAAAAGAGGTATATAGGTTATATATTTTATCAACTTTTGTATTAACTTTTAATGCAGAAGAGTTGACAGGGTCAAGGCTAAGGGAACTAAAACCGTAGTAGGAAATATTTAACTGATATTTTTTTGTTTTGCACGTATTATATTTCTAATGTATAATAAATTTAATTGTTACAGGTAAACTTAATCTACATGCATGATGAAACAAGTTCGTATTTGCATTTTAAAGTTTGCGTTGTTTAAAAAAAAAAAATTGTTTTTTTTTTGTTTCACGTCGGTCGTTATAGAACCATTTTTTATTTTCGAAATCTCCTGTGATATATGGCTATTGAAAGAACAAGAGTGATGTTTCCAAATATATAATGCAAATGTTTTTAAATTGTATTAGGCTTTAAAAGCCTTGCTGGTAAGTACAGGCAGTCGAAATCGTTAAAAGTGGAAACATTTGGGAAGGCCTATATTCAGAAGTGGTCTTGAAATTGCTGAGATGATATAGCTTGAAATAAATCGACCTTTTATTGCAAATCATTTTAAATTAGATTATAATGACAACGTTTTCTAATTTTTTTTATCAGTGCACGTTTTTTTATCTGGTTACGTGACGTAGGAACAAATTTTGAGTAAACGTTCACAAACACTTTACAAAACATAAAGTTATTAATTCTGGTCACCACGAAATTGCAATACGCTTCATCTACATTTAATCCGAATGAAAACGAACAGAAATTGCTTACGTTTTTATCACTGACGTGAAATATTTATAGAAAAAAGAACAGTAAAGTGATCATAAAATCGCACTTGCGTCCCATTCGAATAAAACGTCAAAGCACACTTCGTACGGAATTGACGACGCGAATCGTATGGTCGAGTTAATGGAGCTTTTATTATAAGGACAATCAATACAGTCAATATTGTCCAATAAAAATGATTAATGTCGCTCTCTTGTTGTTTTATGATTGATGGCATGATGCGCGGTAAAAAGAAATACTCATGATGCAAGATTAAAATAACGAAGAGTAAAATAATGTTACGCAATGTACGCAATGCTTAGTTGGGATTACGAATATTTTCAAAGAGATTATAAGTTCAAACTAAAACAATAACAAATAAAGAACGTGAAGGTCTGTCTTACAATCTCATTGTTTTCACTTTTAGAGACAAGCTCATTATATAAAAAATAGGCCTTAATAGCAATCGTAATTCTTTTAAGCAGCGGTAAAGTCATGGTCTCTAATAACTCGGAGCCGTTGGTGAAAGCATAAAAATCAAAGGTACTTCAGACCTTAAACGAGTATCGCATCAAGCATAATCTTAACATTTTATGCAAATAATTTTTAATAAGTAAATTTAAAAAAGTTTTCAGTTTAATAAACATAAGTTTTTTTACTTTATAAGTTTTACAAATAAGTCTAGGAAAGTAAAAAATACAAATATTTTGAAAACGTAGAAAAAATTGTGACTTAAAATAATCACTGAAACGTAAATATCTAATAATTGTGGTTTTTGACGAGGTGAACAATACTATAACTGAGAATTCGAATGTCGATCACTTAAGCTCGTAACATCCTACTCACCAGAAATTTTGAAATATCGGATACGATTTGGCCGCGATATTGTGAATCCTCGTTCGTGGTTCCGGGCCCGCAGGCTTTGCATCAAGTTCGCAACTCGATACACTCCCTATTAAACATCACATTTGGGAAGCGACTGATTTGTTCTAACACTCCATCTAGTTCAGAGATTATTGATTGTGCATAGTCAACTAAACGGTTGTCGACTTCAACGCGTTTTTGAGAGGCAAATATTTAAAAAATAATACGTTTACAACTCTTCTTGGCTCCGGCCGTACGTTTTGAAGAGAGTAATTTTTCCTATAAAATATTATTTATTACCTTTAAAGTTACAGACCCGAACATTTTACGATCCATGTGGCATGAAGGTCTCCGCTCCTAAGGCCGTGGTTTCGATTCCTAGACAGGACAAATCTTTGTGTCCATGAACGTCTGTTCTGGTCTGGGTGTATCCTATGTATATTAAGAATGTATTTACAAAATATATTTATAAACGTTTATCCGTTCTTTAGTATCCATTACACAAGTTCTTTTAATGATGCTTATATTGGAACTATATAATTGGTGTGATTTTAAGAGAATTATTATATGAAAGGCTGGCGCAAAGGTGCGTTAACATTTCGCTATCGATCTCTCTCAATTTTAGCTGAGTGATTCAGTAACTTTTTATCTATCAAACCCGTCCATTTTATTAACCTATTAGTTTGTGGACTTATGTCAAGAAATAGCAACCAATAGTTACCGCATAATGATTTATTGAGTCTTATCATTGGTTTTGAAATATTGAAGATTAAAATGAAATAAAGGTCAAGAGCAGAAACAAATAATTGTGTTAGTGTCGCTTTTTTGCTACAGACAATGTATACAATCCTTTCACTTTAATGCTCCCCATCAAAGGGGTTTTTGGGGCGTGATTCGAAGGACGACTGAATGTGCCCGAGGGCCGCCGTCTATCCGATGGTGGTTTATTATCGAATATACGGAGCGTCCCACGGCTATATCACACAGAGGAAAGGTTATTAAAATATTGAGGATAATACAATTGGTCAAACCTAGAAACAATCAAACCTACTAATATCTGGATGGAGAAATTACCTTATTTTGATGGTTGCAATCGAATGAGTCAAAAGAAAGGAACAATTCTTTTTAAGTGTAGTAGTGGTATCAATTACAATATATAGACAAATTAACACACAAATTAAAATTGTGTAAAAAAACTGATATGCATACCCTGTGGGGGATGGTGATAACACTTTGGCACATCGTGCAACCGTTGTGTTTGGTTATGTCGGACTCAAACCGACTAAACTCTCCCCGAGGTAGGTTCCACTAGTAATGTTGCCACTTTTAAGGCGACATGGAACGCGATCGGACACCCGGGGCGGTGACGACGACGCGGCGCGCACTCCCGAAGAGCGAAGTATAGTCAAGACATTAAGCCTATAACAATGAACGGATATATCAAACATACATAATATACCCCCTGTTTTCCCTGAAGGGGTAGGCAGAGGCATATTGCACGCCCACATTTCGCCAATTATATGTTTTGTCCCATATTTCTTTTATGTTCGCCAGAGCCTCATTCTTTGTTCAGCAGTTGCACCACTTGCAGGTAAGGTTGGCTTGGACTTCTCAGATCTTAGTAGGAAATCCTTATACATCGGAAATTATTTCCATATTATTAGTTTAATTTATAACACAAAGCTGTATTGTACCATGACAATAAAATGTATATTGTAGCACAATATTTCAGATAGTGGTACAATACAGACTTTATTGTCCACCGATATAGTAAAGTAGCCAGTATTCCTAGATTATAGAAGAGTAGAGTATTTCCTATATTAAAAGTATGTAATTACAAAAAAAAGGATTCTTTTTCGTGCATTTGCACTTCTTAATTATGGGCATGAAGCGTTGAGTGTAATACGAGAGAAGAGAATATTTCCTTTATTTATAGTTCTTTTCTTATATCCTAAAACTTTTCCGAATGAAAGTTTATTTAACTCACAAGTTGAAAGTCGAGGAGGCAGCTTCCATGTATTTCAAGCAAATTGCCACGAGCACAAATCACTTCATAAACTCCATACCTAATTTAAACTCTATCGTGAATCTATCATATAACTCGAGATCTAGTTTATAATCCGTGAAATCCTATTGGCGTAGAAGCGATATTGGGAAATGCATCGAATTATACGGAATATTGTAGATTTCTAGACGTTTCAACGGAGACGTGATCCGCCTACGTTTCAAGCTTTACAATATTCTATGTGCAACATAACGTTGTTGTACAACACTATCATATAACGTTACTATGTACAAAATATGCTTTGGCGGCTAGAGCGTTGTGTGCTGGCTCATAGAGTAAATTTAATTTGAGAATCTTACCTCAACATTAAATCGGAACGTTGTATTTTATGTTTACGGTTCCGTACCCGTATTTACAAACACTTTCAACGGAACTGCATAACAAAACTGCCAGTCTTTCAGCAAGGTGTACCTTATAAATCATAATTAGGCAAGTTAACATGTACAACGTGTAACTATCTCGTGTACTGTGAAACAGTCGTGATATTATATATGTATGTATATAATTAAGATTTATTTATGTATAGTATAGCATTTCATATTCTGGTTTATAATCCAAATATGCCACACAATATCAGCATCTCATCGGTTACATAAAAAAATGCATGCGTCCAAAATGCGAAAATTAGTTTTAGATTAATTAATTACCTATATGTTCATTAGTTAAATTAAGGGATATGAATGAATTCTTAACAACCTCTAAATTCAGAGGGTCTTGGGTTCAAACCCTGGTGGCCCATCTATAACTTTTCAAAGTTATGTGTGCATGTGCAACTTTCCCTAGCTCCGAGTCTCGGAAAACCCGTTAAGCTGTTGGTCCCGGCTGTCATGAACATATAGGGCAGTCGTGATAAGGAAATCAGTGGCTTCTAAAATCTTGATAGCTGGGTTGACCATAGAATTATGTTCTGCAGGCAGTCGCTCCGTGCAGATACTGGGTCCTTAGCGTAAATCTAGTTCAACCGGGATAATGCTAAGATATGATGAAGCCGCTTCAGTTTTAAAGTCTCCATTAAATAATTATATCTCTTATATTTAGCTGCACACACTCTGTGCTGAAAATCAAGCAAGCCCTAACGATAGCATTCAAAGCCCTCTGGCGCTGGTCAATTCACGTTCACGAATAGACATATCTAAGTTGTGGCGCATAAACACGTGTGTAAATCAAATGCCGTCCATTAATAACTCGTGCTGAATCGGCAATGATTTGGATTATCCGATCCCGAGAAAGTTACGACTAATTATTATGATTTATGCAACGAATACTGCTCGGTTTCAGCTCCCGGCGGCATTAAACGGGTTGCTTTATGTGAAAAAGTAGCGTTTGGAGGTTTCCTCTAATATTAGATTCTATTTTGTAATAAAATAGTTTTTTGTTTGCAATTACTTGTATGTAGTCATTTCTGGTATGTGAAGACGTTGTAGACGTCACCTCCACGGAAAACTTACGAATCGTCGAAGTCGGTCGAAGTTTTTGTAAATTTGACATTTCTACTTAAAAATGCACCTTATGTTGTACTATATAGGTGTGAAAAAATTCAAACATTAGAAATTTGAATATTTTCACACCTAGGTAATCTGCTGTGTGGTCCTTTTTTTTTTTTTTAATTATCGTCTGTTAAAGAATGCTGCTTACGCACTGTCTCCCGGCCAAAATGGGGAGACCGGGAGGGGGTGTGGGGCTCACTGCAGCAGACGCGACCACCGCAGTCCTACCCACTAAAAATCTTCAGACGACGCCCACCGCTGTTCAAAAGGGGCGAGGCACCAGTGCCCGGGTTTGTAGCTTCTGGTACCCCGCCCGCGGCCAACGTCCCCCGGATCAGAACCGGGGAGACCTCCTCAGGGAGGCGCAATGTGCAGCGCCCCCCCTACCTCTATGTGCGGCCATGGCGTAACTGGCCGACTTCGGGGGGGGTCTATGGCGAGACGGAAGGGGCCCCCTGCCCCCGCCGCCTAAGACCCCCCGGGCGCTGCCGGACGGGCCCTCCTGGCCCGCCCGCCTGCTGTGTGGTCCTGTGACTTATAACAAGTTTAAGTAGACTAGAGAAGCAACTATTTACTATCTTGCGAAAGTAACTGGTGTAATGACTGAAAGATGCCATTCTGATAAATATTACTAGTTAGGGAATTGGGACTAAATCCAATTCCCTAACTTTCAGTTTTATTTCCCAATATTATTTACTTTAGTTATAGCCCTTTTCGGCCATTCAGGGTATTTGCTAACCATAACGATATTTGCTTGAAAAAGGACTCAATTCCACACACATTTTCACGCCTCGGAATCTCTGTGTTTGTTATGTAATCATCATACCAATTTATGATTTCATGATATTACGAAGACACTTCAAATAAAACCTTCCTAAGGAACGAATATGCCGTAATTGCAGAAAACGGGCATATAGTGAATTGGATGCAACGATTACCGTGTAACTACATTCTAATCTTTGTCTGTAGTCTAATATCATCAATCAATTAAAAAAATATATTTGAGTTTGCAGTCTACCTAAATCTTTTTTTGAAGCACCACCGATTATATCGATACAAGGTCTTCTTTTGATGTCAAGGAGCTTCCTAAGTATTTGAACTGGTGCTTATTTGAGATTATTTATAAAAGGCAGCTGATTGTCGACTCACTTCAGTTTATATTATCAACTTTTATGGGCCCAACTTGCAACTAAGGTCGGATCGTGCTCTCAATCCTTACTAATAATATAAACGTTAAAATTGGTTTATGCATTTGTTATGCTAAAGAATATTAATAGCAGTTCATTAAATAAGTTATATTGTAAGATTGAACCCCAGGATTTGAGTTTGGTTTTAATATTGATCTCGACAAGCATACGAAATCGTGAGGAAGAAGTTTAGTACACATAAGTTTTTGTGATTTCTCGTCAAGTAAGTAATGTTGTTTCGAACCACATTTGTATATAAAAATAGTACCCAGTACCTATTTAAGTAAGAAGCAGTAAATTTAAAAAAAGAATGGGTAACCACTACATTGTTATTTATAAATACCTACAGCTAAAGAGTTGTTGTCACTTATAATAAATAATCCAAATCTATGTATCAATCCTATTTCTCCAACGATATCTTTTTAAAATAATCTAGCTTGAATATGTGAAGTCGCGAACAGTAACTAGTATTTTATGAAAAGTAAGTACACACAAACTGTAACCGTGTTTAGAAGTTGTGCCCGTTGTTTGCGGACCCGGGGTATGTCACTAACATGATTTAGAAGAGGTTGATACAATTTGGACTCAAACTTTGCGGGGATACCGAATATTAGTTGAGGTAATACCGCGGTTCGTTATCGCAAGGTTGCTGTACTACAAACAAAGTTACAACTGTGTCTCATAGGAAATGGATTTCAAGATATTCAGAACATATTTTTGAAGTGTGTGTGAAATGCTAACTTACCTACAAAATTATTGTGATGTTTTATATTATACATACATACATTCACGCTTGTTTCCCCGAAGGGGTAGGCAGAGGCATATTATACGCCCACACTTCGCCAATTATATAGTTGGTCCAACGTAATAGATGGCGAGCCTATTGCCGCTTACCGGGCACTATTATGTTCGCCAAAGCCTCGTCCGTTGATCGGCAGGTGCACCACTTGCAGGTGAGGTTGGCTTGGGCTCCTCAGGTTTTGGTAGGATCCCTAAACACCTTATTATTATTATTTTATATTACATACCCATTAAATACCAAAAATTGAAAATGTGCCAACCAAGTTCAGGTCGTACCCCACCACGCGAACCGAGTGCGAATTAGGTGAAGCAGATGTGAGACGTTCAGCTGTTAGAGTTTGGCTTAACGATTACCACGTTTGGATGTAACCAGGGCTTACAGCTAGACGTAGCTTGCGAAGCATGATTATATTGTTTATTTCCACAATTATTGTAATTAAGTACAACATATACTATACAATACAATTCGAAACACTATACAATTACAGATTATAAATTGAATATTTGTTTGATCACAAACAATAGGCTGGTTAATTTAGAGCGCTGCTAAAATCATCGTTTTGCATGAAAACGTATATGGATATTGAAACTGTTTGGGAATATTTATCTTTGATTATTTTAACGTTATTAATATTTTTATATAACACAAAATTGGTTTAGTTTTTTTATATTATTACTGTTCATTATAAAATGATCCAATTGTAAAAATAATTACGCACTCAGATTTCGGAGCATAAATAAACATTTATTTCTATGGTACATATATGACTTAATGATTTCCACACACAGATAGACCTTTCTGTAAGTTTTTTAGAAGTCTTGTAATTGAGTGCTTAATAATAAATAACTAATTATGTTTTTTTCTCTACAATTTTTATGCTTGGTTGTTGTTTAAACTTATTTATATTTTTTCTGAGAATATGTTTTAAGTGTTTCACCATTTTTTTTTAATAAAATTATAATATTAATTAATCATCTGTGTTCAAGAATATGACAAGAATAAGTGCTGCTAGCTTATGATAATAACAGTACTAGATACTACAAACAAATAGAAGAGAAATGGAATATACCACCGCCTATCTGTAGTTTTACGACAAGAACATTTATGGAGTCGATTTCAAGATTGACGGTTTCCAAGTCGAACGCTGCAAAATAGTAAGAACGTAGTCCCACAGATCGCTCGTAAATTTTATACTTCTACGTTCTGTTAAAGTGTGAAAAAATACAGGTTAAAATTACATAAAATAAGTCTTTAAAAAAATTCGAAACGTTCGTCAATAGTTTTCTAGTAGTTTGTTGAGAAATAATTTTTATTAGCCCGAACACTTTCTTATGTATCATTATTGGACTTGTAGCCGTTCATGATGATGATGATAATTATGATATTGTAATTATGTTGGTCAAGATATGTTGGGAGATGTAAATAGAAGTTTATGAAAGTAATTGACCACTTATAAACATACATTTTAAAATATCCTCAGTAAACAGTTGCCCACATCCCAAAATTCATATACATAAATCTTATATCTTTTCTTCGTAATTACAGCTCTAATATGACGATTATTAAGCCGATCCAATTACCAATGATCCCTTTTTATATTGGGACGACATTGGAAAAATATATCTTAGTTATCTCTCCCCTCAATTTCTTCAGACATTGAAAAATAATTTCGTATTTGCCTTTCTACTTTTACTAGAAAATATATCCATTTCATTTCATTTCTAGGACAAAGAAAATAATGTATACACTGAGAGACATGTACATTGCTGCAGTTCAATAATAATAAAAAATATAATGTGAGATTGTACGACTTGTTTACAACGGGAAAATTCATAACTTTATCAACTAATACCAAAATAAGAAAAATAATAAAAGTTTTTTTTAATAAAATGGGCTGTGATAAAATGTTGCGGGCATTTCAAAAATACGTTATTGTTGTTTAGTAAAGCAATATCAATCTCGCTGCCACATAAAGCATGCCAGTATGCCAAACAAACTTACCTGGTCCATCAAATAGGAACTGACCATTAAAATCGAATCCCCATTCTAGATTCAACAACGAAGTACATGAGCCATAAATATTTAGCTTCAATACCTTTTCCGGATCTAGATTTGTGTGACATTCAGGCAGGTTGCCAGGCGTCCCGACATTTTTACACATTATTAAATCCGTTGCCAACTCGTTCTACCGGCAAAAAGTGTCCAAGCAAGAAGTTTGGTTGGTTAGGCAATACGTTTGCGGTGGGTGTATTTAAATTCAGGTTATAATATGGCTTACTCGACATCTCAGATGGACTTTTGTACCAAAAAAAATTAGTGAAGTGCAAAATTGATACAGCTGTAGTTCTTTATTAAACAATTAATAGTGTTAACTGTCTTTCACAATAATGAGAAAACCAATCCGCAAAATGACTAAGTAATTTCGCGCAGCTTAAGGAAATCGAAGATTGACGGCCGATATGGTGAGGTCGTGGATTCGATTTCCACATAGAAAAATATTTGTGTATATAAATATGAATATATGTTCTGGTCTGGGTGTTTTCCAATGTATATTAAGTATGTATTAATAAAAAAAAAAGTATTAATATATTTTTATCCGTTATTTAGTATCCATAACACAAGTTCTTAATGATACTTATCTTGGAACTAAATAATTGGTGTAAGTGTCAGAAATATTTATTTATTTATTTTATATGTGTATTTTTTTAGTTTGATATAGTTAAAATGGAAAGTTATTCGAGTAAAGAGAGTTCGTTCAGACATTTTGTTGCTAGCATTAGTATATAACCAACGATATATGCATACCAATCATAATTTAATATTAAACACATATTTCAATCATATTTATAACAAACGTAAAAAATATTGGCGGATACTATGTTGAGGGTAGATGGCGCGCCCAGCAAGTAAACATTGAGCTCCGTATTTAAAATCGTAAAAAAATAGTAATTTTTCATTATAAGCTTTTATATTAACTTAAATACAAAAAGTGCTTTACAAACACAACGTAAAATTGTTATCTCTTCATAAAAACAAGCAAACTCTTTGGAAAACCCATGTTATGAAATAACCGGAGTGAGTGTAAATAAACAATAAAATACAACAGATAATAATATATTACATTGGAACCAATCTCAAAATCAGTGCTTCATCAAAACAATAATTATATAAATGATCTCAAGTGTTTATATCCAAAAAATATTTGGTTTTCCTTATGAAGAAACGGTTGATTTTATTTAAATGTGATATGTTTTTCGCTATAACAAACCTTAAATCTAAACAGCTAGACCGTATTTCGTTGTGCAGATAGTGAATGTGAACAGTGAAGTGTCAGTTAAACAGATACGACCCACCTAACTCATACGCTAACAATATTCGACATTAAATTGGCGCATACTGATACATAAATTCACACACTCCTAATAGCGGTCGATAGACCTGTGGGGCATACGCTCCGTTCTCATTTAACGGTCTGCGACTTCAAACCCAGAGGCTTCAATATCATTTTTTATCTTTTTGAGGTATAAATAGAAGACTTGATACGAAGATGGCTCAGAGCTGCATAAAATGTAGTAAGCCGATAAAAACTAAGCAATATTTGACCTGCTTACTTTGTGAAAAATATTTTCATCTCGACTGTACAAGCGTCTCATTCCAACGTTTTAAGATAATGACAGTGGAAAATAAAAGGGCATTCAAGTGTAGTTCTTGTTCCCTGACACCAAAAAGTAAGAACTTGCAACGACAAACATCTACAGTTACTTGTGATGATACTGATGAAATAAAAAATATCACACAACGTAAAAAGTTGTCTATAAATATCTCTATGCAAAATTCTTTCGAAACACTTTCAGATGAGTATTCGTCATTAACTTCCACACCTAAAACAGAGTTGAATAGAAGCTGTCCGACTCAAAATTCAAATAATGCAGAGATAATAGATGAATTTAAGAGAAAAATTGAAAAACTGGAAGAAAAACTAGAAATTTCAGAAAATGAGATAACTATATTGCTGTCGGAAAACAATAATTTAACTAAGAAAGTTACGGAATATGAGTTGAAAATAAATCAACTAACACACATTTGCCGAACCCCAAAAAGTACTTCTACAAGAAAGCAACAGAAAAACATATGCGAAACCAACCTAAACTATTCTCTTAAGGAAGACAACCAGCAAACAAAACAAGCCTTAAAAACGCAAAATAAAAATAGTTCAGGAAATCGTCGGATTAGTCAGCAAAATATGTGTGACCCAGATTATAAAAGTACTGATCCTTGTTTGATAAACCAGTTATGCATATCGACGGCAGTTGGCGTTAGTAGTGTTTCAGAACATAAAAACCAACCCGATCTTACACATTCCCCAAGAAAATCAACGACAGATGGCGCTAGTAGTGCTGCAGGACAATTAAGCAAACAAATCTACATTCTAGGAGACGAAAATCTAAAAGGGCTATCCGCTGATCTCACAAATTCAAGACTTAAAAAACAACCTTATAAAATCTACGCACATATAATCTCTGAAGGTACTAGTACAGAAATGTTAAAGCATTATAACTTCTTATTGGATAAGTTAAAGCCAAAAGATATTGTTATATTAGGCTTTGGCAGTCATGACAAAAATATACATAAACTACACTCAAATATCTGTATTCTGTTAAATAAGCTATATAATGTTTCTGTCATCTTGTTACCTGTATTCCAAAATTTGTACCTAAATACAGTAACCTTGAACTATAATATTAAATTGTGGACAAATCATTTTACTCACTGTACATTAATTGACGACCAATTTTATTATGACATTAATTTAAGACTAATTCTATGTAAAAAACTTAATCTTTATATTGACTATATTGAATATAAAAATCATTATCTCTCTTATGACTTTATTAAAAAGCATATTAGAGACTCTAAAAGACAAACTATTCAGTCCGTTACTTGTGTGCCAAAGAAAGGAACAATACCCTTCTATTTTAAAAAAGCAAGTATTGATTGCAGGACTATTAACAACAATGAAATAAATTCGCCTAACCGCAGTGACAAGTTGCTTTTTCGTGAATAGATCGTCCTGTGTTTTTACCATACTCCATCAAAATATACAAAGCATACTTTCAAAAAAAGAATTCCTTGAGATAACCTTGTCAAATATCAAAAATAAAATAAACCCCGACTTACTCTGTTTCACAGAAAGTTTTATTAAAAAGGGAGAGGAAAAAAACTTAAACATACACAACTATGTCCTTGCGTCAAGCTTCTCAAGAACAAAAAAGAGGGGTGGATCTTGCATATTGGTAAAGAAAGGTTTAGAATATAGAAAATTAACTTGTTTTGATAATTTTGCAATGTTATATCACTTTGAATGTTGTGCAATAAGTATAACCACAAATAATATTATAACCATATGTATATATAGGACTCCTTCAAATAAAAAAAGACATATTGAATATTTTTTTGATAAGATTGACATGTTATTTAATAAGTGCTTAGTAAAATTTCCAAAAAAAAACATAATTATAACGGGCGATTTTAATATAGACATGCTTAAATATAATAACATAACGATAAGATTTCGTGACTTACTTAGGAAATATAATTTGAATTTAAATATAAATAATCCCACTCGAGGTAAGGCATGCCTTGACTTAATAATTAGTAATATAAATAATGCAAAGGGATATGTTATGCCACTATGGCTGTCGGATCATGATACTGCACAAATTTTAGACTTTACCATAATGAATAAACAAGAAGTGCCAGACTCTGTGTTTACTTACAAAAGATGCTACTCGCAAGAAAATCTTGAAAGGTTTAAAAACCACATCGGTAGTCTTTCGTTCTCAAATGTATACAAACAGACTGATCTTAATATAGCTTATAATGAATTTCATGAAATCTTAACTCTACTTTATAAATTATGTTTTCCATTAATAAGAATTAAGAGTAGGTCAGGCACTAACCTTCAATGGATTTCGAAGGGCCTTAAAAAGAGCAGTCTATCAAAAAACGCGCTCCGTTATAAATACTACACCAATAAAACTAAGGCAAATAAGGCTACGTACCTAAAATACAATGTACTTTTCGAAAAATGCGTAAATTATGCGAAAAGAATAACCAATCAAAAATATATATCGAAGAGTAACAACATTTGCAAAGCAACCTGGAATGTTATAAAAAGCAAAACTTCAGGAATATATTTAAAAAAAAACTTCCTAAATATCATTGTAAAAAATAGCACAGAAATCACCAATCCTATAGCTATCGCCTCGACATTTAACGACTATTTTATTGACGACATAAATATTAATCTTAGTTCCTCTAATATTAACACATTAAAGACTAGTTTACCAAATAGTATGTTTCTTACACCAGTGGATAAAAACAGTATGAGTGCACTTATTATGAAACTAAAAAACTCATCATCTGAAGGGTATGACTCTATATGTACCAAAGTGGTAAAATTTTGTAAAAATGAACTTAGCCCTGTCTTGGCTTTCCTAATCAATCTATCACTACGGACTGGGCAATTTCCAGACAAATTAAAAATGTCAGTTGTTAAACCAATACTCAAACTGGGTGACAAATCTAACGTTAGCAATTATAGGCCCATAGCAATCTTACCAATATTTTCAAAAATTTTTGAAAAGGTTATGCACAGTCAAATACAATTTTTTTTTGAAAAATATCATATAATAAAACACACCCAATACGGATTTCAAAAGAATAAATCAACGACCTGTGCTGCTTTTGATCTCGTATATGAAGTATTGCAAAGTGTAAATGATAAAAAATTTACAAGTGTTCTGTTTCTTGACATGTCGAAAGCTTTCGAACGTGTCCCACACGACAAGTTGTTAAAAAAAATTGAACGTAGCGGTATTAGAGGTCCTGCTCTAAACTGGTTAAAATCATACCTGAAAAACAGAACTCAATGTGTGGAAATAACCCAACTTGATGCAAAAAAAACGATACAAACATACAGATCTGAATTTAAGAACAACAATTTTGGGGTTCCACAAGGCAGTGTCCTTGGCCCATTATTATTTATTTTACACATAAATGACTTAGCAGATATTTTAAATCATAAGACTATACTTTTTGCTGATGACATTTCTGTGATAATCACATCTGACAAAAATCTTCCTTAGACCAACATAAAAGTGACATAACTACTGCAATGACATTAATTACTGATTGGCTTTATAATAATAATCTAAAAATTAATATCTCAAAAACTAAAATAATAAACTTTAATAATTTCAAAAATCAAATTATAAATATAGATTACAATGGACAACTGATGCCAAATTCTGCAAATGGAACATTCTTAGGTTTAATAATTGACTCTAAATTGAAATGGAAAGAACAAATAAATAAAGTATGCAATAAAGTAAATAGTTTTGCATTTGCTCTATTCAAATTGACAAAAGTTGCTAGTGTCCAAACGGCCATTATTGCCTACTTTGCATATGTGGAATCCGTCTTAAGATACGGCTTATTGGTATGGGGAAATGGTACTGACATTGAGCGACTATTTATTGCCCAAAAACGATGCATTAGGGCCATATCTAATTTGACATCGGATATATCTTGCAAGCCTTACTTCAAATCTTTAAATATATTAACGCTACCCTGCCTCTATATATGGGAAGTGGCTTTATTTGTTAAGCAGAATGGTTATAAGTTCACAAAAGCAGGAGATTTATCTCAAAGAAGCTTGAGAGATCCTCGCAGACTGGTATTGGAAACTGCCCCAAACACCAAAAAGTATTTGAAAAATAGCTTTGCCATGTGTAAGACCATTTACAACAAACTACCAAATAGCTTCAAAGACCTCAATATTGGTCGTTTTAAATCATCCCTGCGTAGGTGGTTATTGGATAAGGCGTTCTATTCGATTGACGAATTCATTAACTATAAACACATCTCATGATGTGCAAATGTTGACTTTGACTGTTAGTAATCTGAATAATAATTTTAACCCTTAACCATAATATTGAACTTTAACAATAAAATTAAATTTTAACAATAATTTTAAATTTAACAATTATATTTAATTTTACCAATGATATTGTAATGATAACAATGATATTTTAATTTTAATAA
The DNA here is from genome assembly GCA_949126915.1 of Musotima nitidalis. Taxonomy (NCBI): domain Eukaryota; kingdom Metazoa; phylum Arthropoda; class Insecta; order Lepidoptera; family Crambidae; genus Musotima; species Musotima nitidalis. Next base: position 2,382,088 of record OX421431.1, read on the forward strand.
TAATAATCCAATTATGTTTAAGGTTTGCATGCCTTTTTATAAGGCTAAATAGGTTAAGCTCCTGGAATTTTAATTTTAAGACCAAATTTGTATAACTACCCTATTTAAAACAAACAAATAAAGAAATTTGAAATTTGAAATTTGATATTTTAATTAAACCGAACTAGTGAAATTAGGAGCCGGCCGAAGTCGTAATTTTTTTGTCATATCATATGATTTATTTTATCACTAGCATATTGTGGCACTTCTGTGCTGACAAATTTAAGGAAGGTTATGAAACCCAAATAAATATCTTATGATAATAATTAACGCTATCAACATTTTTTCATTCCGTCAGTGTACATTAAGTGCTTGTTTGGTAATTCGAACAGACTGTTGGAAGCTTACTATTAGCTGTCCTCAATTAGCATCGAATAGTCCACAGGCCCCATACCGATGCGCTCCGATTCAGATTCAAGTCTCACTCGATTATAGATCGATTAGCGCGGCTTGCTCGGATGACAATGTAATTGACATTACCAGCTCAAGTCTCGTATTATCACTGGAAAGTTATACCTGAAGCGGGACTGGTCTAACTTAAACCTTACGGCAACAGTTTAAGAGCAACCCGCTCGCTTACTGAGAATGTTGGGAGCGTAATAACTGTTTGGACTTAGTAGCATCGGCAAAGTTCTGAAACGATTATAGATATGGTACGAATGTTCTCTTAACGATAGTTGCAGATGTTCGTGACATTAAGTTCTGTTCGAAGTTTTTGGTCTCTGTAAACCTTGGGTTGATGTTTACCCGCAGTTTCTAGAGCTAAAGGAGAAACTAATTGATAGCCTTTACTAAATAAGACAAATTTTACGAATTTTCGGTTAATTGTACTATTATTGTACAAATTTTATAGTGATTCGTGGTCAAGGGCAGACTGAATTGATCGCTGTTGTCTTAAAGAAAGTTATTTATTTAATACTACATTCACAAAAAACATTGATTATTATTATTATTCCAATGTTTCCTCACACTGCAATGAAATTTTATAGAGCTTGATTAGTATGAATCTAAATGTGTGCAATGATTAATGATTTGGTAGATAGTATAGTATATGAAGATACTTGTCAACTCTGTCTGCCATGTATGTGTTACCATAGATTACATTCTATTGGGGGCATTTGCCCATAATCACTACGCTGGGCTGGCGGGTTGGAGTGATACATTTTTACTGACAGGTAATGAAAATATAGATAACTATTTTTTTTGAATTCTGGACATATAACACAGCGCTTCTAGCCCCAAACTGAAACAAAAGAGGCTTGTGCTATGGGTACTAGAGAATAGATAAGAATTCTTTTTCTTTATACATACATAAACATGTAAGTAAAATAAGTAGGAATGTGCTTGCGGAGTGCAGATATACTGACCTCCATGCCATATTGGTCGTCAAGATATAAGGAGGTACACATTATCGACAGTCGCGGCCAAGATATTTATATCACACCGCAGTTGAAAATACAACTTACTTGGCCACTTCAACACACAATAAAAACAATTTAGTACCTAACCAAAAATTTAAATTTATTAGTAAGGAGTATTAATGCATAATGTTAACATTTCGTGATGTTCTACCATTTATTTCTCCCTCATTGTTGACACGAAACAGGCACTTTGAAAGTTTTAACGAACCTGATTTAATAAACCAGTAAAAAGAAAAGAAGTATTAACCAACTTTTGTGCATACAAAGTTAAAAGTTGGTAATATTGCATTATAAAATTAAAAAAAAATACAATTCACAGAAAATATTACGTGAAAATTTAGCTTTAAAAAGTAGTTTCTAGGATTTGACGATATTATTTTGTACCTAACCAAGAATTCCCCGTACAACAAATCCATTTCCCATATTGGATTGTCGGTGTGTCGATATAATATTTTCATCCGTACAGATGCGGCAATGGCGTCGATTTGTTTATTTAGTTCCGAGAACTGTGGCGGCAAACATGCCATACAAAACCAAGTTTTGGTTGTGTTCTGCGGCAAGTGATGCATGATTGCAATTTTTTTAGATTTACTATCTTTTTGTATCTGTTTGTTTGGTGTGACAAACGCGCGGCTGATACTTCTAAAGAAAAAGAAGAAATAAAGAAGATGATACCACTATAAAAATAGTATAGGAGCTAAAAGCCAAGGTTTTGTTGTTACAAATTGTATATAATTGGTCTAGTTGTTAGAATTTGTATAATAGTCTCAAGTTCGTAAATTTACGCGTCATCACTGGATGATCAAAAAGATCAGTGTACTGAGTTTTAATTCCCCAGGCATAAACTGCAAAAAATTGGTTCATTCTATTTAAGTTCATTGTTATGCGACTTCAAAACGCGTATGTACCAAAATGTCTAATTTGAATTTGAACAAGTTTTCTATTGTAAACCGAAAAAAGTCTGGGTAAAAATTGCATTGAAATTTTGGCATTAATTGGTAATAAAAAAAATAGAAGACAGCAGCAATAACTAATTACGACTGAAGATTAAGTTCGTAGCTACGTGGATTATCTTTTTAATTTGAAATCGTTTAAAATGAAACGTTTCCAAAGCTTTTGATTACCAATTCAGTGTAAGAGATTAGTAAATTCTCTAAGAACAAGTTAGTCATTGATTTCCCTAAAGTAAAACCGACGTTTGAACTTTGATAGGGGACAGTGGTCAGGGTAAATGCTGCTTGATCACCATAATGGAATTTCAGAATTTGACCAAGAGGAGCCGCGGTCAGATTAAGTCACGGAGTCAAACTTCGTTGTTAGATGTTGCTGTGAATAAATTATATATTAGGTGAAGATCGATCATAGCATACTAATATTATAACGTGAGATATATTGGGCAAAAGTTTTAAAATATTAATCAGATTATAAACACAATTTGGTAAAAAGTGGGCTACATTATCTCTAATTGCAAATTATCTCAAATGTTGTGTATGATATATCCCTTTGGATCTCTATGCAGAAGATTTGAGCAGAATTTAGTATTTTAATAGATTTTGCATGTCATTCACTGATGATTGGTATAGTACCAATTTATTTATGTATTGAAATACATACTTTAACTAGTAGAAACTATATTTTTGTCAAATAGCGCCCAGGTGGCCTTATGCAGCGGGGCAAGGGCCCCTGTTCCTTAGTGACATCCCGGGGTATGGAACTCTGGGATGCAAGAGTGTTGGCCACTGTCGGCGTACGGCGGCTGGGGCTCGAGGTGGCACTGCATAAATCGGGGGCCATGGTTTTTCATGCTCCCCGGAGGCGGCCGCCTTCGGGCTCCAGCATCATGGTCGGAACACCCATCCCTGTCGAGAACAAAATGAAATGGTAAGGTGGCGGTACCTGTCGTCGCCTTTATATGGGGGTGGGGCGGTTTAAGGCCTTGTATGGGGCCCCAATATGGGCGTGCTCCATCGCGAGTCGCCATCGAAAGATCCTGCAGCAGTCGCAGAGGGTCATGGTGACTCGTGTGTTCAGGAAGTATCGCACTATCTCCCATGAATTGGCTTGCGCGATCGCCGGGTCTCTTCCGTGGGACGCTGACGACGAGGTTCTTTCGGAGGTGTTCTGGCTGTGCGCGCAATCTCGAAGCCAAGGTCCCCGCCCCGCACCGGACAGTGTGCGGTAGTGCGGTGGCGTCGGAAAGCCACGACTCAGGTTCTGGCGGCGGCAGCTCTTTAGGACTGCCGAAGTTGCTGGCGGTTCGAGGTGCCGTATCCTCGAAGCGGTCGGGCCCATCATCGAACGATGGGTCGGCCGTCGTTGGGGGTCGATGTCTTTCCAGCTCACGCAGTGAGTGTGACTGAGTGTGACATCGCCGGGGGAGAATCGACCCGGTGCTGCCACCACTGTGACTGCACAGTTGACACTGCGCGTCACACGTTTGTGGAGTGCCCGGCTTGGGCGGGGCCGCAGCCCTGGATAGAATGGCTTTCTCGCTGCTGACCATTATGCGCATGATGATCGACAGCGGGGCGGCGTGGGAGAAGGAGGCCGCAGAGCAGAAGCCGTTTGCGCAGCGGGTAGGCCAGGAGGGCCCGTTCGGCAGCGCCAGGGGGGTCTTAGGCGGCGGGGGCCCCTATCGTCTAACTATAGACCATAAACTATAGCGGGGACCGCGAAGTCGGCCACATACGCCGGTGGTCGCATAAGGAGGTAGGAGGGGCGTGACACACTGCGCCTCTCTGAGGAGGTCCGGAGAGGTTTTGATCCGGGGAAGTTGATCGCGAGCGGCGTGTCAGAAGCTTTATACTTTGGCACTGGCCCCCCGCCTCTTTTTAAAAAGTGATGGGCGTGATGGAAGATTTTTAGTGGGTAGGACTGCAGGCAGGACGTTTAAGACGCACTAAGTTATTACCTAAAAACTCATGTTAAAACTTTAGCTTTAAGTCAAATAGTTTAGGATTACTATTTTGTTTCTTTTATTTTTCCTTTTGGTCGTGATTATTAGGGTCACATTTAACTAGTCACAACTCCTAGACTATTTGACTTAAAGCTAAGGTTTTAACATGAGTTTTTAGGTAATAACTTAGTGCGTCTAAAACGTTCTGAAAAAAAGTATGTTATAAGTCAAGTTTCTTGTTTATTATTAATACACTAAGTAAAAAAATAATTTTCTTTAAACTTTTACGTTTAAAGTGCTTTAAAAAAAGTAAATGGTAGTTTTAGATAAAAAAAAATTATGCCACCTTATTTGGCAGTCTTTTAGCGGTCAAATGAACGCTTATAGGTCTTCTACAACAGTAAATTTAGCTGAATAAATGAAGTCACCCACCCTCAGTGACAAAATAATTAAATGGCCGCCATTTTTTAACAGTAGGGTTAAAAAATATTATAATAGTGGATTTGTCGATAAAATGTATTATGTTACTGCCTTAACGGGTCCGACATTGATAACCAAACACACTGTATATAGGTACTTTGATTAAATTATACGACATACCGGCTTTGTGTTAATATTTATTTATTTTTTATTAACTACTGAAAATATATCTACAAACTTATTGTAAAATCGCAAATTCGCCAAATGTAAGTACAAAAACAAATGATAGTAAGCCTTATAAGCATTATTGTATATCTGCAAAACAAAATCCCAAGTAGACAAAAACATAAATAAAATATATATCGCTAATATGAAATAAACAAAGAAAGAAACAAAATTTATGTATTTTACATAAACCGTTAATAATAAATCCAATTTTTATTTTAGCTTGACGCTGATAAACAAAATGTCCCAATAAATAAAGTGATAAAGCAGGGTCCCAAGAGAGATTCTAAAAGAGTAGTTTGATCCGGGTCATTACTCAGTAGAGATAAGCTTAAGCTGGATATAGAATCTGTATAACTGGATAAAATAAAATCTATATTAAACAAAAAATGGTTCTAAATTATCCCTACCAAGCAAGTAAGTAACTATCGATTTTGTTAAATGGACTGAGAAATGCCGACTGACCACCGAAATTCCCGCTGGGCGGTATAATGCTTCAACTCTTGTTTTGACACCATATTTACTTTTAAATGTTTGCAATTATTTCTTTGTGCCAAATGTTTATTATTAGCCTGCTAGCATTTTCCCTTATCCTTCGGGGAAACAGGCGTTATTATATATCTTTTTTATTATTACCCCACTTTAACATTTTAAAAGTGATTATTGAATTGAAATAATAAACTGCTATTTAAAATGTCTCAAATATATTTATTTCATAAACTATTACATAGCCCTTGAAAACGTGAAAATTTAATATATCCGAAATTAATAACCGAGAATCGAGCCCTGCGGAATCCCCATTTTAACAACAGATCCCTGAGATCGCTTTCAATTAACCTCAACCCTTTGAATACGAATACTTAAATATGATGTAAGAAGATCCAATGCGGAGTTTTTAATTCCGTAATATAGAATTTTTTTTATCAATGTTTCATGAGGAACACATACAAAAGCTATGGACAGATTGCAAAAAATATCTAAAGCGTCCAAATAAAGATAGTTATAGTAAGATATCGAGAATAAACTTTTCCATATTGGTTCGTACATGATAGTATCATATTTTTATTTATTTCACTTAGTATTTGTAGGGTACGGTAGACATAATATTCCAAAAGTAGGAGAACAAATTCAATTTAATTATATAGTGTTGTTAAGAATAATTAAATTTTCCGAACTATATGTTGGTTGAAGTTTCTTTAACCTATAAAATTAGTAAGTATTTACACATTTGTAATGTCCATTAAAATAACGATGAGATAATACATTGTACAACATGTAAAAATCCTAATAGTGTACATATAACCCCAGCAAACAACTTCCAAACAAAGTTGCATTACGAGTGCCATAAACGGAGTCGTAACGTTACAGGGAATTAATTCCTTACGCCAGAAAGAAAATTAGTTTTCTAACTGCTTCGGCATGGAAATGTTTTCGTCTGAACTGTGTAGGATGTTCAATAAATTATTGAAACTCTATTTACTAGTTCTTCCAATCTTGATTTACCGAGCTCTGAAGGGCTTGACTTCGTTAATAATCTCAGAGCGCGCTCTCTGAAATAGAATTTATTTTACGCGGATTGTCTGTATGCGAAATTGAAAATAGACGCTGTATTGAATCTGTTTTCTGATATTTCGTAAGTGGTATTCATATTAGAATATTTATTCGAAACATGTAAAATATCATATTATATGAATAAGAATGTGACTAACTCTCAAAACCGAAGTAATTAACAGAAGAAACAGCGATTACTTCATAATAATATGTATTATTATGTTTATATAATATTAGGAAATTTATCGGTCACTTTTTTATAAAAATAAAATCATGAACAGCAAATAAGAGGAGACAGACCCATTGTATGTTTTAAAAACGAGAAAATAACTTCTTAGTATGAAAACTTAATAGTTTTATTGATTTGCTGTCTATCTCGCTCGTCTACTTACAATTATACTTTTACCATATTCCACAGAATATTTCAGATTATTCCTCCTTCAACATATGAAATAAGCGTTTTGTCGAACTGGCCACTTTGATCTCTAATATCTGGCATTTGGCTAGGAATTTTACTTTTAAAAGGCTTGTTTGTGTTTAAAAATTAGTTCTTTAAATGTTTTAGCGCAATGTATTATATGTACTGGGAAACCATTTAAACTGTAGAGATTTGATCTTTTTTGAGAAAGAAACAAATATATATTTGGGGGTTTTTTGTAAAAGGGAAGTTTGTTTTAATTTGCCTTCAAGTGTAGACCTAATAAGTCTTTTGTTATTGTGAATTTTGAAAACAGTATTGAATACTGATTTTGACATAAGAGTATAATATGGATTTTAAAAATAAGCTATCCGAGTTTATGATTTACAAAAACATAGCATATATTCACAGTGTCTTCGTTTACTTAATGAAAATAATATTATAAAACTACAAGAATGAATTATGATTGTGGAAGTGAATCCACCAGAGTTAGCGGCAGATGTTGGTTCGGTTGATTTAAACATAAGCAACACCCTCATTAACATCAGTATTTATTCACTGCCAAGTACATATTATTATCCCTTCTTTTGACGGACGTAACTATTGTATTATTTAAAAAAAACTGCAGCTTACATTAGGCGATCCCAATTATATTTCGTTAAAAAGATTTTCGAAAAAAAGCACGTCATACTCAATTTATTAAAATTTGCAGAAGTTTTTGGCTTGAAAAACAATTGAATATACCTAAAAGCAAAAAAAAGTGAATCTACTCCATCATGTTTCTGTCCGCTGTGACAAAAATACGTAAGAGTCGCCAGTATTTTTCGCACTGTTTACAAACATTGCGTGGGTAGCCTATATTTTACAGCAACCGCCGAAGTTGCTCGCGAAATTTAATCTCCTGCCACTCATGTGTCCCGAATGTTGCCACCGACGTTTTGATTAAAAGTTTATCCGACCAACTGGGAAGAGTATGACTGAACTTGGGTGTTTTTGGAAAGTGAACCATTACCTGTGTTTTGACAGGAATTGCAATCAATCAATCAACTCAGCTTTTGCATAGACAGGAACTGAAGTCAGATAATGCTACAATCTGACCGAAAATGCTTTATGTCTTCGAACCTGTCTATTGATAATATAACTATGTGCTTATAAAAATATTATTTATTTAAACTTTATCGCACAAATAGAAAACTATACAAAGATCGAGCTAAATGCAGCAAGGAATTCTCTATCTTTTAATTTGAATTGTTGACATGAATTTATGTTATGAATTTATGTTATGTTTAAACATTATTGATATCAGGGATTGTTGACTAAACCAATTTTGTCCCAAATGTTAATTTTCAATGTGTTATTATTTATTTTATTTACGTACATTATTGTTTTATGTAATGATTGTGACTTGTAAGTGTGTTGGACTTGCTCTGTTAACCTACTCCCTCGGACAGGTCTCAGGACAGGTTCCTTGGCGGTCCCAGGCACCTTAGCGTGGTGGGGGGGGGGCTGAGTACCTCCCGGAGGCCGGGAAAAGGTAACACTCAGAAGTTGGCGACTCTGGGTGCCCTCAGTACTGACTACCGAGGAGGAAACTAAGAGGGACCTATTGAGGGCGCAGCGGGCGCGCCAGGAGGGCCCGTCAAGCATCGCCAGAGGGGTCTTAGGCAGCGGGGGCAGGGGGCCCCTGCTGTCTAACCATGTACCCTCCGGGAAGTCGGCCACACACGCTATGGTCGCACAGGGAGGCAGAAGGGGCGCGTCCACTGCGCCTCTCTGAGTAGGTCCTACCGGTTTTGGTCCGGGGACGTAGACCGCAGGCGGGGTGTCAGACGCTGCAACCCAGGCACTGGCCCCCGTCTCTATCTCATCAAGCGGCGGGCGTCGTCGGAAGATTTTAGTGGGTTTCACTCAGTCGCGTCTACCGGTGGTGAGTCCCATATACCCTTTCGGTCCCCTTTTGGCCGGAAGGCAGTGCATTTATTTTGTTACCGACATACAACAAACAAAAAAAATACTCTGTTAACCTACATTGTAAGATTGAATAAATAAATCAAATAAATATGAAGTAATATGAACCAGAAAACAGGATATACTATATAATATAGTATTTCAGAAAGCTAGACTTCCAAAAGTACACTTTTAAAATTATATTTTCTAAACTATAGAAGTTTGAGATTTAAAGTAAAAAACGTGTTATAAATATTATCACTAATTTTTGAAACTAGGAAACAATGCCAGTGCATTGTTATCAGAGTAACATTTAAACTTATAATAAGTGACAATAGGCTCGTCAACTATTAAGTGAGGTCAACTAAGTAATTGTTGCGGAAATTTCTACCTACCCTTCAGGATAACGTAAAACGTCAAAAATAGCCATTTAAAAAGAGTAATGCTTAGTTCTGTAGGCTGGTGTTCTTAATCCGGTAAGATCAGTTAAAATTTGGAGTGGTATGAGCTCTGAGCTGTTGGCCGTAACAGCAGGTGGCAACGTGGACGGCGGCACGTATAGAGCGCAAATTGGAAACGTCGCGCGAAACGCAGCTGTATTATTTGTTGCGCGGTACGAGTAGAAGCCACAGGCGAAAGTCAAATTGCTCTCTAAAACTTAGCTTCTTTCTGAAACTTGCGTTCTAAAATTCAGCTTCAAGAAGTAAAGCTTTCTCCTTTTTTAAATTAGTTTTCATTATTTTTTAGTTTTGCTGTTCTTTTGCTAAAGTTGACAAACAATCAGGTAGCTTATTATTATATTATATTATAAAGTATTGCAAAATATATCAGAAGTTAAAAATAAGAAAAAAATGCATTGCAATTCTATGCATCAAAAGAAAATAAAACTCATTGTTATTACCTTATAGCGCTGTCAAAATAATGTTTCTACTTTATTGATTTAGTGCAATGTTTATCGATTTGGAAAGATACATGGAAATCGGGTACCGAAAGAGGTGTTCTATCTCTGGACTTTCGCTTCACACTCGTTTCTGGGTTAACCTGTATATTAAGAATTTTATTTTATTCACAACATTCTGGTACTTCAACCTCTCGTGTGAACAAACCAAAAGCTGTATCACAAAAGTTTGTATCACTCGAATGCACTTGTAGCACACGAAGGAATTAATAATGTATGACCCCGCTCCCCTCCTGGTTCTTGAACCATACATCCACACTAGTGTCGCGAACGCTTTGAAACTAGAAATAGTGAAAAATGTCCTCCCATTGTTTTTCCTGACGACGAATACGAAAGTTCCTAACAACTACTCCCGCGGGTGCCGTGAGTGTATGTGCGAGTTGGAACTCCTCACAAAAGGGAACAGGGTCACTGCTGGTTTACGTGCCTCTTAGAATTCAAGCTTCGTTCGCTGCGGTCAAAATAAGATGGGTGGGTAAGGACTTTGTCTTCAGCTGTTACGTGGCTCGGAATTGCAACGCTGTTTCAATTTATATTAAAAACACTGCTAGTAAATGCCACTGCACTTTGGGTTACAATATGTGAAGCAAGCTTGCGGGCTAATGTTAGAAACATTTAAAACAAATTGGATGATGCAGTTATTTATTGATGTATTGAAATAGAATGTAACTTCACAATTTACTATACAATTATATCATAGTGATATAATTGTGAAGAAAATTTTGTAATAGTTTGTATATGTATCTAAGGAGCGGACTTAACTGTAGTCTCCGAGCTTTCATATGAACACTTTGTAGTATCCCTATATTTACTAAAGCTTCATTTTTTCGTCAGTCATCTTATGTTTAATACTTTTGCAAGATAGTTATTGTATTAAAAAATATCCCTTAAAATGTAAAGTCTCCATATTTTTTAATCCGTACATTTAATCTGATTTCGATGAAAGTATAAGGCAGTTGTGGCCTGGTAGTGAATGTTTGGTTTTAAGCCAGTGGGTAATAGGTATACTACGGTACAGAACCCACTTGTAACATAAACGCATTAAGCTAGCACGTAATATTAATTATGATTTCAATTAAGTGATTGACATTTTGGTTTTTTTTTCAATAACTCTTGGGTTGATTGCTATAGTGTATAATTTGTTTAATTTGCGAAGAGAACAACCACCGCTCTTGCTCGGCTCAACCTCCCAGGATTCCTTCATCCCCCCTTACGGCGCTCAACTGCGCAGGCCCTAGCGCAGGAAGGACTGCATAGTACGCATATACGGGTTACAATAAGTACACATAATATAAGCCAATAACATTACAATATATAAAATAACATACATAGTACAACATAGTAGCACAAATTAAACACTATATAAAATGCATAATTTTTAATTACATAAAATGAATGAATGTCTAGGTTGATTAATTTTCTTTCTTATAGTCATAAGTATTAAAATGCGTCTATTTGGTGTGGCGTTGTAAGTTACTTAGTAACCGCAAATCATAGCCCCGTTTCTTTACTTTTTTAATATTGCGCGTTTAATAAATCTAGAAATAAGAAGCGAAAATGATATCAGCTTCTGCTCAGTTCACAGTGTTTGTTTATCCTAATTTAGAGAAATAGTGAATGCCAGTTTTTAAAATATACATACTCGCATAAAATCACGCCTTTTTTTCGAAGGGAACTTCGAAAAAAAGGCGTGATTTTATGGCCAGAGACTTTACGTTGATCGGCAGGTGCAGTCGCAGGTAAGGTTGGCTTGGGCTCCTTAGATGATGGTAGAATCCCTGTACGCCCAAAATATATGGAAACATTTATCACTAATTAGTCTTTTTTAAATTTTTCTGACGAAACTGCCACCAATATTAATAAATATTTACAAAACAATAGTAAGCCCCGTAATAATATCGTAACAAAAAAGCATCACATCGAACTTTGGACGTAAAAATATCTGGTTTCAATATTGGACTGGCTAATATTGCTGCAGGAAATTTCGTTACGCCACTAGTTAAAAATACATTAAAACTGGCTCTCCCTCACTCTGCACGCGTGTTGCATGGCTTGATGAGTCAATAATTGGTATCTTTAAAAAAGCATTTTGCAGGCAAAAGTACATACAAACAAAGTTTAGCTTGCGCGATTGAACACAACATTTAGGAGCAATAATTTTCTTTGTATCTCAATAATCGCGCTGATTTGGCAGGACGTTGGACTGTATATTGTATGTCAACTTATAGATGTCAAAATGACTTTTAAATATAATCAGTACGCATATCCATAAACAATTACTTCCTTCGGATTTCTGTAATTTATTACAACATACTTTGCCGCTTATTCGGTACTTTAAAGTTCGCTAGAGCCTCGCCATTATTCGGCAGGTACACCACTTGCAGGTGAAGTTGGCTTGAAATAAATAATTTGACTTTGACTAACTAGTTGCTCAAAACAGGCGGCTTGCTTAGAACAATGTTATTTGCTTTTGAATATGGTAAAAAAATTAAATGCCTTAAAAAAATGTTTATTTTATCCAATTTTTATTGATATGACATACATTCAAACAGTATTCGGTGTTTCAATTAACACAATTGAATCATGGTCCGGTCGCACGCACGTATTTACAATTCGGCTTTGTGTTGTTCAGGGCCAACAATGTAAAGTAATTTTTATTACGGAAACTTGTAACAAATCAAACAAAGTCATTAGAGCCTCTGATTTAAAACTCGATATTTTCTTATATTTTGAATACTCGTATAAAAGAAAGAAAAGCTTCTTCGGAGGAGCTATACCTTAATATGAACAAAGATAAATATGAGATGTTCATATATTGTGACCTATATTACTGAAATTCAGTCAAATCAGTGAGCAGGCCCTGGGCTCTAAGCTTGCATATAAGGCAAACGGGATAATGCGAGGATATCATAAAGTATGATATAACGTGAGCTATCGCCAAAAGAATCAGCACTTATCAAGTTGAATTTCATAGTATATTAAGGACATCCTACAAACAGAACCGCTGTAAGCCTAGAATTATTAAATCAAATCAAATTATTTATTCTGGTCACACATATTAAAGTTGTAAAAAAATATTCAAAGTGCTTCATATTTTTTATTTTAACAACATGTTTTAAACAAAGTATTTGCCTACACACTGTTAACTTATAGTTTATACGTCCTTATTTTTTAAAGTCTTGTACCGACCTAAACACATCCATTTTATTTGACATGGTTGGTTCCCTCGGCACATGACTCTAACAAATATTAGCATTTTAAATCTCAATCGAAAAGGGACTCGTGGATCGGAAATTTATGTTCACAACCTTACAATATTTTAAACGACACATCCAATAATATACTGTGGGAGGGGCATGGGTATGACTTTACGAGTAGGGAAAAGGATGCAATAGTAAGGGTTTTTTACATATTTTATTATAGTGTGTTAATTCTAGTACCAAAAAGGTGTTCACGGAAGATCAGCGTCGTGACATCCTATGGTGTCCGACAGTGTGCTGAGTGGACACCGTTTCAGTACATGGTTTAATGTTGTATTTTGCTTGTGTAAATTTAATCGTTGCTTTTTGTGTACTTAATTTCTATGTTTATTTGTACTGAATAAATTTATTTTCTTTCTTTCTTTCTTTCAAAAGCCTCTGAGCTAACGTACAAAAATATGAGCATAGCGAAACTATGAGGGTTCCTTGTTGTTAAGGAAACTTTATTATATTATTATTGTACAATAATGCCATATGTTTCTGATTTCATAAGGTTTTGTAATAGGCCTGTTTTTACTAGGAACCAACACCGATCACTGGTTTGAACTAGTGGAACCTAATTAGCTGTGTTTTATACTATCAAAGCTGCTATTTTTACATAAAATTCTGCTTATCTAAAGGGAACAAGGAAGAAATTGCAAGAATTTTATAATTAGCATTGTAGCCATTATCGAAGTTGATAAGTATAATGCAAACAAATATATATCGCTAAGAAACTGGTACACACTTTTCAGGACCATTTATAAAATGACTTAACTAATATCTCATCTAGAATGGATATAATGAATCTATGACCAGAAAATACTTTCGGCCATGGAACCCTAAAAAATCTGCTAAGTTTGACTTAGCTTTAACATTTTCTCGATGTCTAATAATGTGTATAAGAATAATAAAAGAATAGCTTTAGTGAAGCGATATTCCTATTTCCTATGATATTTCAGTGGTTTTGCCGAGTCTCAATATAGTGATTCTCGGCTACAGCACAGCAAATGAATCTCGGGCTAACAATGAACCAATATTCTAAACTAACGAACCGTGAACGTACAATTTCTCAGCGTTCAGCAATTTTGCAGACGGTGACGATTTTAACGAATTACACGGCAATTTCATCCTTATTGCTAAGACGGAAAAGCATTGTACAATCTCCATTAATGCGCGTGAGGGGGAGGGGATAAAAATAAAATTTATTATTTTCGATGAACCAGTTTTCGACGGAATGAAGATATTTTGTTGAATTGTATTTTTTAAATTTTGGCAGGAAATTGGGAAATCGAAGGCCGTCTACCAATTTTTTTGAAGCTTCATAATTTATTATGGAATCATAAAACGATGAGTACCTACTTGAGTGTTCCTTGAGAGTATAAATCCAAGACTCTCCGGTTTGTTATCATTTTATTACTAGATTATTGTTTGTATTTAATCGTTTTGTATCATTACTAAGCTATAACACATTGTCTTGCCTACCTACTACTTACTATATACTACAAGAAATGAAAAAGTCTCATAATTAACGAAATTAATAAATAAAAAGAGTTTTCTGTGTTTATATGTTAATATGGACGGATTGTTTCGATAAATATACTTACATAATATCACGTCTGTTTCTCCGAAGGGGGGCGCAGAGGATTTAAAAGAGCCTGTGAGTTTCTTGCTAGTTCTTCTTACAGAGCGGTAGCTCGGAACTGGCACTTAGATTCACTTACACTTAAATATTTTTAGTTTTTTTTGTATGTATTTGAATTGTTTGGTTGCATGTAAGTGAATCTAAGCTTCGTGATTTCAGTTTAATAATATTTCGATTGTTATTTTTATATTTATATGTAATTTTGACGTTTTCAAGTACTATGTAATAGATTCTGGAATCAAAAGATTTTAATTGAATTAAATAGAGGCATATTATACGCCCACATTTCGTCAATTATATTGTTGAACCCACTTAATAGGTCGCGAGCCTATTGCCGATTATCGGGAACTTTTGATGTTCGCCAGAGCCTCGTCTGTTGTTCGGCAGGTGCACCACTTGCTGGTGAGGTTTACTTAGGCTCTTTAGATCTTGGTACATTCTTAATGGGTATATAATATACCTTTTTGTAGGTTTATATAATTTATTTAAACTTTCCATACATACACGCCAGTTTTCCCGAAGGGGTAGGCAGAGGCCTATTATACGCCTACACTTTGCCAATTATATAGTTGGTACAACGTAATAGGTGGCGAGCCTATCGCCGCTTACCGGGCACTGTAATGATCGCCAGAGACTCGTCCGTTGATCGGCAGGTGCACCACTTGCAGGTGACGTTGACTTGGGCTCCTTAGATTTTGGTAGGATCCCTACACACCCCCCCGAACAGGTACCCACCTTGGCGTGGTGGGGGGGCTGATTACCTCCCGGAGGCCGGGAAAAAGTAACACCAAGAGACCGACGACTTTGGGTGCCCATAGTACTGACTACCGGGGGAGAAACTAAGAGGGACCTGTGGAGGGCGCAGCGGGCGGGCCAGCAGGGCCCGCTCAGCAGCGCCAGGAGGGTCTTAGGCAGAGGGGCAGCGAGCCCCTGCTGTCTAACCATAGTCCCTCCGAGAAGTCGGCCACACACGCTATGGTCGCACAAGGAGGTAGGAGGGGCGCGTCCACTGCGCCTCTCTGAGGAGGTCCTCCCGGTTTTGGTCCGGGGGACGTTGGCCGCAGGTCTATATTACAACAAATACTTGAAATATATCAGTTGACAGTTAAATATAAGATCATTTGCACAAGTGCTTCTCATAATAAATTTATGAAGCTGGCTAAGAGCCAAATCTTTATAATAACGATTAGAAAAATGTTCTTTTAACGACCCATGTAAATCACGAAGCAGGGTATTATAAAATCTGATTTTCTTTAATCTTAATTCTAGATCAATCAGAACTTATGGAATAATTTCTTCACGTATAAGGCTTTACGTATTACAAAAATCTCCATATCCCCAGTAAAAAATATCTTGTGAAACGAAATAGGTTTTATATCGACGTTATGCTGAAAGTAAAAAGCTTGCGGCTTTTAAACGCAATCAAATATCAAAATTGCCGGTCCAAAGATTCATCGGTGGTCCAAAGAATATAACGTGTACGCTTTTATTTCGTGTAATTGCGTTATCAACGCTCCATTTACTTGGGCAAAATGAATTATTTGCAATTTATTTTGAACGAACGATTTTCGGGAGCTCGGTTTATTATAGTCGCCACAAACAATGGTACACCGCCATTTTTCAATTTTAACGTTCAAAGTTCTGAAATTAATAATCTCTATTGAAGATGTGACGATATTGTTTTTATTTAAAGTCCCGTGGGCACAAGCAAACAGCTATTACTCAGTTATCATAAATTGTTATGCTTATAATTTTAATGTATGTGTTTTGGTGGATCCTACCAAGACCTAAGAAGCCCAAGCCAACCTCACCTGCAAATGGTGCACCTGCCGATCAACGGACGAGGCTCTGGCGAACATAAAAGTTACCGGTAAGCGGCAAAAAGTTAACCTATTACGTGGGGCCAACTATAATTGGCGAAATGTAGACGTATAATCTGCCTCGGCCTACCCCTTCGGGGAAATAGGCGTGATATTGTGTATGTATTTATTATCAGTTATCACAAACTGTTTTGAAAAGCTAAATTATTATTATGAAATACCCATACTTTTCCATTATTTTACAGTGATTCGTCGTTACGGGGATAGTCTTCATGACCGTGTTTCATGTGTGGCGTTATATGTGTTAAATTATTATTAACTAACAAAAGTACATGTGGCAATAATGCCATCGAAATACTCACTCAGTTTTAAATCCAAATACTGCGATACTCGGTCTCCTACAAACAGTCCCAGCTACTGTCACGAACCCCGATGTCGTCTTCCACAGATTTGCCCCGCGCTCGATTGGCTCGAGAAATCCCTATGACTTTTAGTATATTTTACTACCGATTATGAGCTGCTTTTGAACTTTATATAGTTTCCATTTCAACTTAATATGCGAACGCAATATATGATATTTAAATTTAAAATTTATTTTAAATGTATGTTAGAATTGAGTAATGCTACATTAAAGTCTATTACCGGTTAGAAAGTCACAATATAACTGAGGGCTGGAAGTTGACAGGTCGCAGCAAGCCAGCGAGTCGTGGCGTCGTCAGCTCTTCAAATTTTGAATTTCAATATTGAAACGGCGTACGGTATACCTGCAAGCCTCGCTACATCGAATGAAATGTGGTTCGTGCCAGAATTCCAATTTGAAGTACGAACCTTCCATTGAAGTCAGCTACATATCACCTTGGCGGAATCATTTCGTTTTGCACCCTGTGTCTTGGAGATACGATGCTATAGTATTTATCATCTCTGACATATTGCTAGGAAAAATATACAATCGAAAGCGAGACGACTGAAACGATCATGTCGCAAGGTGAAAACGATTATCACTAGTATGAAATTCGAAGGACTATCGCGATATTTTTGAACATAATAATATGTATGATAATATTATACAATATTACAGTCTAATTACGCAGTCGTATAGACTCGAAATATATTGCTGACTAGAAATAGAATAAAGTTCTCTCGTAGTCGGATTTCGACCTTGATCGGGGAGGATCAATAAGATATTATGTCTCGTAATCAAATATTTTTGAGCCCCTCAAGTCGTTGGGCATATAGACAAAACTACAATTCTATTGCTTTCTTCTGCCATCAGTCGTCTGGCTCTCCTTAAATTATCGAGGAGAAAAATGCAGATATATAAGACTGCTTTTTATTGCGTTAATAAAAAAAACCTTTAATTTAAGCGAAACGAAAACACTGCTTATGCTGCGACTGTTAATAAATAATAGTGTCTAGATTTATAGAGATAAGATGCTTAGACACTATAGTTATAAACATTACTTGGAACTTTTAATAAAATATATTTTATTTTTTATTGGTGACTATTTTGAGCTCAAAATACGTTTTGAACTGTTTCCTAGAATTAGTCACCCTTTCTATGGAAGAATTGCAGTCAGCTTTGAATTTGAGCTGATTTTTTATTTGTTTCGAATAGTGCCAACAGTCCGCAACATCCCGGTTGCCCTTTAGTCTTATGCCCTAGACTTAGCCTGCAGCCCCCAGTCTGCTTACTGGTCTATCTATTGTTAAGCCTGATTTTAGAATAAGATTGCTGAATAAATGCAATGCTTAAAGTATATGTTCGCTGTTCGTTATACAATATTACGTACTAAGTATATTTTAAGATTTTCAGATAAATTTAACATAAAATAGTAATCAAAATAAAATTACACTATTCTCTAAAGGCAAATTCGGTGCAAAAAAGCAGATTACAGTTTGATGAATGCCCCTCTTAAGACACATTATAGTGTGATCTTATAACTAGGGAACCTTAACAGGGGTCGTGTTTTATGGTCCAGTAAATTATGACTGTCGTTAAGCTTGATTCAAGTTCTCAAGGTGAATTTTAGTTTGGTTAGTTTGATGGGGCATTATATCTTTATAATGAAGTATGGAAATGTTTTAGACTTTTGCTATTTTTGTATTTGATGTGTTCAATATACTAAAATGTTTTTTTCGTCTGATGACCTTTTATAGACTTATAATTATTTATTTATTAGCTTACAAAGTATATTGTATTGCATATAAGTTAAAAAGATGTCCAACAAAACTGTTCAAACAGTTTGACTGAAGGATCAATTACTATAAACTATTATTATACATTAAAAATTAATAAATAGTTTTTATTTTTACAGATATAATATATGAATTATAGCTACAAAGACCGTCTATGGTAGGATATATATAACGTGCTTTTCCAGTAAACGTTTAAATTTTATTTTGTTTACTCCATCTCTGATGTCTGCAGGTGAACTGTTAATTAATTCGTTCATTCTTACTGTGTTTAATCTTTAGTCATTTAGAGTATTTGAGGGACAAAACTTGACGATTTTTATGCTTAAATATTCTCCCACACGCAGTGATGGGTCTATTAGTCGAAAAATCTATATCACTTTGTGTGATAATATGTCTAATTATAATGTTCTAGTCGTGCTCACTGGGTTTAGAATCTATAGAATGAAAAAAGGTAAATCAGTTGTAAAATCTGTTAAAACATGAATTAAAAAATTAATTTAATTTATTAATAGAGCAATCAACTAAAAAAAATTTCTGTTTGTTTCAGATGATTAACTAGCTAGATCAAAACACCTCTCCTTAAATCTATAAATAAACTCCACGCTCCCTAAACCAAATGTCCTTCTCAACTTATCCAGTTTCCTGCCTAAAATGTCCCGGACGCAGTGAAGTGTAGTGTAGTGTAATGATATCACGCGCGTGACGTCAGTGCCGTGACGACCATGTTAGGGCTCGTGGGAATCCTGGCCAGGCTAATGTGACTATTGAGTGGTAAGCAGCAAGGTCGCGTTCGCCGTGCTCGTGATGCCAGCGTGCCGGCTGCCCGTGGCGGCGGCGCTCTTAGCGGCCTGCGTGGTGATGGCGGCTAAAAACGGTAAGCATTTTCAAAGTTCTTTACACATCATTAGTTTTGGGTTGCGTTCTTGAATTTATATTCTGCGGTACACTATTGGTTCAAAATTCGCCTCAATATTTTTAACTAGCTGGTGAGAGGTTGTAAAAAACCCTTAAGCCACAATTTAATCAAAAGCACCAAGAGTGCCACGTGTTAACAGTTTTCAACCAATTTTAGACTTCTCGATTCTGTATTAAAAGTTTAATACATACAATAAAATCGTCCTATTCTCATTATATCAAGGCCAGAACTAATCAGTAATTTCTAAGCGATTTATTTATGGTCACTTAAATTTGGTGAAGAATAACCATATAATCCGTTTCACCTCATGTAGTAGTGTTTATCTCAGTTGTGTTTATAAATAAGTCCTTAAATATATTCTATTTTAGGAATAACATGAGTTAGGATAACCTTATATAATAAATTGTTACTCTTAATGAATTTCACAATGGAAAATTCGAGTGTTGTTCTATTTCGTTCTGCGTTACAGAAGCAAAACTACTGCCAAAGCGTTGGCTCGGCATATCTTTTTCAGTCAGTGCATGTTGTTTTATAATTATTTAAGCCATACAAGTAGTATGCGGTATGGTAAGGACGTGTAAAATTATTATAAATATAAAAATAATGTGATAAGTGAAAAATATTACAGTCTGTCACAATTTTTTTTTGATTATGAATATGAAAGCAAAGAAAGTAATTAAATAAGCCCAGCCAAATAAATAATATTTTAAACACAGCGTCAGAATTTTCTCAAGGGCTTTCAAACTTGATCAGATGGTCAACTTCAGATCTTCATCGTGTTATTACAACAACATAATATGCCACTCTCATAGCGATGGCCTGCAACTCTGATGATCTCGGGTTCAAATGCCGGTCTGAGTTTTCAAAGTTATGTGCGTAATTATAGCTTGCTTTGTATCCCGAAAAGGAACAATGACATATGTAGCGAGACTGGCGAGACTCATGGACTTCAAATTCAGAGGGTCTCGGGTTCAAACCCTGGTCGCGCCCCTTTGACCTTCAAAGTTATGTGCGTAACTCACGCTTTTCACTAAAGCACGTAAAGCTTTTGTTCCCGGCTGTCATGAAACTTATAGCAGTCGTTATTAGGAAGTCAGTTCCTTCGTATATCCTGATAGTTAGTTAAACCATATGATAATGGTTCCCTCTAGGTTGCATAGGACAGACGGCAGTCGCACCGTATAATACCTTAACATCAGCCAAATCTAGTAAGCCCAGTGAGCAAGTTCAGAACACAACTGGGATAATGGTAGGATTATAAATATGCAAAGTCTCAAAAGATAAAGTTACAATGAAAATTTTACTGAAATAAAATATATCATACTCGCCCGATTAATCTTTAGAGGCAGAATTTTTATTTGGGTCAACTTCAATTCCTGTCAGATATAAAAAGAAACGCTGATTTCGGTTGCCTCTGTTAAAAAACATTCGGAGCACACCAAATAGCCTTTATGTTAAATAAAAAAGCTTGGTACATCAAAAGTGTGAAAAAATTTGCCAGCAAATTTCAGTGGTTTTTAATTACGAACAAAGGCGCTTAACTCTCTGTTATAAATTTTAGAAGCTGTTTATTAAACGCTGTAATTTGGAAAAAAAATCTCAAACAATGCAAACAACCATTTAACTAAACATATTGGCTGTAAAACATTATTAATGCTAATTTGATTGAAGCATCATCTTAAAAGGATCGCGATAATCGACCGAGATCACCGAACCGATGTTTTGTGACTTTGCTTGATGACACCACACAAAGATTCAAGTAAACGACCTCTGTCAAAATACGGGAAATGCGACTGTAAACTCCATTCATTCAGTTTGAAATCGCCTGAGAATTGCTTGCACATTATTGTAAATCTACCAAACAAAAATGCTTGAGGCTCCTTCGTACTGCTCTTTAATTCAGCCCCGCGGATTTGCGAAACTTCCACAAAGTCGAATTGTAAAGGAGCTGCCACACTGCTGCTTAAAAACAATTTATAACAATAATTTTATCACAATTTAAAAAAGTTCTCATTTTATTATACTGATAAAAATGTTTGTTATTATTTATATATAAACATTTATCGAGGCGACAGCAGTGCACGGCGGAGAGGCCGATCTAACGTATTTCCTTTCGTGCGGTGTACTGGTATTGTTAAAAAAAATCTAACAGAATACTATTTTATTATTGTGCAATTATATTTCTTATAGTTTTCAAACGTATCAAAATTTTTTACTGAAAGTAATAATTTCTAATATTAACAAATTTTTGTAAACATTTTTAAGTGTGGACTTGTGTAAAGCAGTGTGGCATCACCATTATGGCGATTGCAAAATGAAAAGATTTTGCTTTATAGTTTTTCGATAAAGCGAGTGTACCGCTCTCGGATGGACGGGTTCGTTGGCTCGTGAAAGAATTGCGCGCCAAATTGTTTTCGTGTTCCATTTTCCAAATTCGAGGACGGTTACCAGTTTGAAGAGCGGTTCAACAGTTTGTATTTTTTCGAGTTTAGTTCAATGCTGCCATTACACGCAGATAACCGTTGTCGGGAATCCAGCGAGGCCAGCAGACTGAAAATCAGGAGGTCTCCGGTTAACATTTTGGTCGTACCCATGACTTCTCGAAGTTATGTGCGGAATTGTCGCTTGCACCGTGTCTCGGAAAGCACGCTAAGCCGTTGGTCCCTACTGCCATGAACATCTAAGGCAGTCGTTATTTGGAAGTCAAGCCTTCTAATATCCTAAAAGCTTGTTTAACCATAGAGTGATGTTTTCCTCTGGGTCGCGGAGGTCAGACGTCAGTCGCTCCGTGCAATATTGCAGTTCAGCCAAATCTGGTCAAATCAGTAAGCGAACCCAGAACAAATGCTGGGATAATAAACCGTTGTCAGGAACAATCGTCAAGGCTACCGACTTCATTCATTGGATGGGCTACTTGGATAGGTAGACTTTTTATGCGTTATTTTATATAAAACATTTAGTTTTTCATGTTATCGTTAAATATACAGCTACACTAAAACATCCTTATCCTTACTAATCCTTACTATATACTATATATAATATATTTAATATTATAAATGCGAAAGTAACTCTGTCTGTCTGTCTGTCTGTCTGTTACTCTTTCACGCTAAAACTACTGAACAGATTTTAATGAAATTTGGTATACAGATGGTCTAGACCCTGAGAAAAGACATAGGCTACTTTTTATTGCGAAAAGGGGGTTGTAAGGGGTTTAAAAGGGGGATGAAAAGTTGTATGGGATTTCTTAATTTTAAATATAAAACCATGAAACTTTTTATTTAAGCACTTGATAAGAAATAATTAAACATTTGTTCTAGCGTTTTTGAAATTTCGACCTGTGAGGGGATGAAAGTTTGTATGAAGTTCGTCATTTTTGAAGATAAAAACATTTTGTATGTAGACACTAAATAATGAACAAAAATCGTTTGTTTTTGCATTTTAAATTTTTTACCAGTGTGGGGGTGAAATAGGGGTTGAAAGTTTTTATGGGTGTTCATCATTCGTGCACACGAATCTAACTATGCCTAGACGTCGTTGTCGGACGCATGGAACAACATTTTTCGATCCAGTAAAATTATTTTATTGTTTTGTATATTTTTTTAAGTACGTATTTTTTATTAGTTAGGTCCTGTAAATTAATTTTGTACATATACTTAATATGTCGGGATCGTTTAGCTCAAAATAAGGTAAGATAGTTTCCGTTACTTTAAATAAATCTGATTCTAGGTACTTTCTGCCTCTCAATGGAATACATAGGTACTTTATACCTACTGTAAACAATTTTTTTTTTCAATAATATTTATAGTAGGTATACTAATGATTCTTATTAATTAATTAAAAATGCTACCCAAAGATACTATACCACGCGGACGAAGTCGCGGGTAACAGCTAGTATGACATAAACAGAAAGCAATACAAATGAACCAGTGAAGTTTCCATAGCTAGCTTACACATTAACTGACACAAATTGAATAAGTGACACAATTATATTAAATTCAATTAAAAGAACATGCAACTTTTTGATTACCTACAACAACTGAGCTAAATATAAAAGCAGAAAGGAATTTACAATCGAATTAAATACCCTTGATAACAGCCCCAAATGATCTAAAGTTTAGATAAAAAATATCAGCACCGTTATAGTTTATGTAATATTTTCCACATGCCATTACAATAAAGCGATTCTAAGCATAGTTTGTTTTATATGGCAGCAGCGCAAAAGTAGCATTATTATATGTGCGTGTCGGACACTTAAACAATATTTAACTTAATAGATATGGAGAGTCAATGATATTAGATATAAGCTCTAACAAAAATATTTGATTCCTATATTCTCTACGCACGGCTAAAGAAGCAAACTGGTTGGTGTCAACATTTCTAAATTTATATTATTATCTTTTTTTTAAATTTATTTTGGATCCTTTCTATGATATCTATATACTTATAATAAAAGGGGTCCCATACTGTTGATTCATATTCAAGGATGGGTCCAACAAAATAATGATAAAGGACGATTTACGTTGAAAGTTGCTTAAAATTCTTCGCCTATCTGAACAAAAACCCAAGATTTACGTCTTCTTAGTCATCGTATTGATATGTGTCGTAAAAGATAGTTTCTGACCAAATAGTAAGCCCAAATACCTAACATTGGCAACGCGATTCAGAGCGAGTATTCATACATTACATTATTCTTCTTCTTAGAAAATGAGATAGTGCAACATTTGTCTAAGTTGAGTTGCAATCTACGAGATAATATTTACATAAGACATTCGAATCTTTCTGCATATAAATGCAGCCCTGACTTTATAACATTTAATACCTTTACGTCACCTGCATATAATATATACATATATATGCATATACACTATATAATATATATATATATACACAATAGAGTTTTGAAAACAATTTATATATATGAAATATAGGTTCAGATTGATTTGTCATCGACACAAAAAAAGAACACAACAAAATATTAAAAAATTTTGAAAAGTTAGAACTATTTAAAAGATATTGTATGATTGCAGTACTGGACGTTAGATTTTTATAAATTTACTTTCGTCATAGTATCTTTTTAAATAAAGATAAAACAAAAGCTTATTATTAATATATAATAAAAGCACTTCTCTTTTTAAATTCGTTACAAAACCTGCTGCTAGAAAAAGCACTATATTATGTCCATTTTTATTTTACCGAGGGATACTCTCGAAATTTGGTTCATAAATGAATCTACTAGTACCTACAATGGATCGAAATGTATCTCCATCATCGCACTGCAACCATCTGCTTATGAACAAAGGTGCCCTATTAGTATATTTTTTATAGTACTACTAGCTGACCCGAAAGACTGTTTTCCTGTCTTATTAAGATTCGTTCTGTTCATTGTGCTAATTGTAATACAATGAAAAGTTTATATTGTGAAATGATATTTTTTTTTTTTCTTGAATCCCTAATTTTAACGCCGGGCTGATTTGTGTATCTAACCCAGATTGCCAGACACGTGATACCCAGATATGTGTCTATATAAGAAATAACATTCAAATTGGTCCAGCCGTTTGGGCAAGTTCAATGTTATACAATCGATAAACTTAATCCTTGCCCTAAGATTAACTCGTTTGAAAAATAATAATAATATTAGTTGTTGAATAAAACTTATAGCCACAGACAATGCCGAGTGGTTCGAAATTCAGATTACCCTATTTCTTTTTCTGGGGAAACTTTTGCGCAGAACAAAAGCGCATCATCCCCGCGAGTGTCGTAGAGTGATGAGCGTTTTAAGCGGTCTGTTTTGCATAATACAAGCGCTGATTTTCCGCTGGTCTATCTTGGGACCTCTTTTCTCTATGAAATATTTCCAAGACGTCATCGCCGGTGTCGACATTTTGTCGGGGAAATGGTGAATTTTTGTTTTTACGACTATTTCCTTCGGTTTGTCGTTTATGAAATATGTTGTTAGTAGCTGTGATAATATTAGATATTTGATTAAACGTAAGTTTTTTCTCATCTTAAATATAAAAAAAGAGTAAAAAGTATTATGTAAAGCATTGTAGAAAACCATGTTTCGAATTTCGGGTAAATGAGAAATGCTGTCTTAACCATGGCGCAATTTTTATCTTTAAAAAGCGTCGTCCAATCCCAAAACCTAAAATAGCTTACAAAAAACCTTTTACAGTGTACAGAAGCTGAGAGCACGTGTCCAGGCCAGTTGGAACCGGATAAAAATGTAATCCGGATAAAAGTGGTAATTTCGGACGGCCGCAATGCGACTAAAACCTGTAGATTCATACTTTATTTTTGTTTGATACGAATGAATTCCTTTTGTTCCATCTCTTTTCGTTTGCAAGTAAATTTTGTACATGACAAGTATCATTTTGTGACATTGTTATATAAGTATCTTTTTCTAAAACTTTTAAAAACAGACGCGTTTATCACGATATATATTTGGTTAAAGTTACTTTGATAGAAATGAGGGCTAGAGTTGAGAGGCCACAGTACTGTCTATTCTAACATCATATATCCTAGCATTGTCCCGGTTGCCCTAGGCTTAGGCTTGGGCCCACTCACTGGCTTAACCAGATTTAAATGAATGTTTTTACAGTTCTAGTCTATTCTATATATTCCATTAAGTTCGACGACCGATATGGCGTGATGGCGAGTACACCCGCACTCCACTCCTGAGGTCGTAGGTTCCCACACAGGACAAATATTTGTATGTATATTAAGTATGTATTTACAAAAAAAAAGAAAAAAGTATTTATGTTTGTTTATCCGTTATTTAGTATCCATAACACAAGTTCATTCAAGTATCATTACTTATCTTGGAACTAAATTATTGGTGTAAGTGTCAGAAATATTTAATTATTATTATTTATTTAAGTCTATTGCTTAGGGGATGCCTTTATATCAACTTTGACCCCCAACTTAAAATTTTCTTATTTCTTGTTTCTTTTTCACGGCCTTTTTAGCGATTCTTTTTCAAAGCTTCTCACGGATCTGCCTTTACAGCTAATGTTAAAGTGACTTCTCTTTATTATACACCCGCAAACCTATACGAAATTTGAATTATCCGATGACTTAAATTAAACACCCACCTTTTTTTAAAATAACTTATTTAATATTATTAATGAGCCAGTAACTTTATTTGTCACTAACACCCCCGAAGAAGTACTCTTATTTCCTTCTCTCTGTTGATCCCTAAACAAAAAACCTATTTGTGCATATTTTATTGTATTATTTACCAATAATGTAATGTATTAAATCTTTATATACACCCAATCAGCCTGTTCATGCTTTGAGCATTTAAATTTTTTGGTATTAGTAGACAGCCCTTTCATAATATAATAAACTAGCGGCCGCGTGACCTAGATAATAAACTTTTCTCTTAAATTACTGTACTTATTAAAATAACAGTTTCTATGCGGTTATCGAAATCCATAGTTTATAAGATCTAAGCATAAATAGGAACAGTCCCAGGAAAGCGATTTTGTTTATATTACGTAGTGATGATAAACAAGTAATAAAATTATGTTCAAAAGTCAGTCTTCTGTTGCAGACCGTTTGTAGTATTAATAATAGCATTTAAATGTAGCATCTAATAACGAATGCATTGGAGGAAATATAAGCGCATACGCCCCATATCTGCCTCCACTGGTTCCGCTTGGTTGGAAGCCCATGTTGAATAGTGCTGAGTTAGAGGGCTGAGAATTATCTCAGCCCTTTAACCATTATGATTCTTGATTACTCTCTATAAATAATAATAAATTTAAAAAAAAATGTTTATTGTTTTGGTTCACAATATTATAAAGCAGCCCCGGTAAGTTACTAAGTACTTGTGTTGGGGCTACCTTGCTTCTTCCCATTGTATCAATTTATAAAACTGAGCAATACGATTGTGGTAATAATAGAAACTAACATAGAGTAATAAAATCTCTAGTATCATTATTATATGATAATGTTTAACCAGTAAAATCCACACATGTATTAGGTCTTTACATTAATAACAACCAATTCCAGAACTGAACTCGATCCTTCAAGCTTAAGGCCAAGCGAGAGAAGATATGTTATAGCATGGGGCTTTACAAAAAGGGCGTCAAAAGGTTTTTAATGGTCGTCAACGCGCTAGTAATCGCTGCGGTGACCACTTTCCATCAGGTGGCCCGCATGCTCAAGTTATCTCAAGTACTCTCCTTATGGTATTAAAAAAAGCAGCGCTCCTATAACTACACCAGTCTGCGGTGTATCTGTATAGTTTCCAGGCCAACTAGGATAAATAAAAATTCCACAACATGGACCTGGAATCTGGACACCCGCAATGCGCCGACAACCTTTAGTTCGTACCAGTTTTAAATAACTTTAGGGTAGGTATGCAAAAAGTTTGCCTCCAAAGCATTTCAACCTTTACGCGGTAGGTATATAAAATGTTTTCAAGTTAAATTGATTTTTGTACCTAAAATTTAATTGAATTTGAGAGAAAAGAATGAATGAAACAAATTTCATTAAAATATTTGCACATAGGTATTTTTTCGCAGTTTTATTCGATCGATTGGTGTTTTTTATCCGAAAATCTGTTTCACTACTGAAACAACGAGCAATACAAAAGTTTGAAATTGCTGACTAGGTTTTTTCAGCGATATTATCTAAGCCGTAATAAATGAAAATCAGCCAAAATCTGGTTAGACAGGTAAGCAGACCCTGGGCCATAAACTGAATTCTAATATCTATGTCGTTATCTCGTTGTTAAATTGGCCAAATCATATGATAATACTGTAACTATCCGATCGATAAGCACGAAAGTGGCATATAAAAGCCATCAAGGGTTTACTCGTGATTAAGCTTAAATATCAATAATATTAACTTTTGAAGATACAAACATTAATCTTAAGAGGGAGCCCATGACGCAATAGACCGCTGTTACTGCTTACCATCAAGCAGATCAATCAAGATTGTTCCTTTTATTGCTTTATCAATAAATTTGGAATCATTTTCTCAATACAATCACACCTGTTTTCTAAATTAATAAACAAGAATAATAACATTGCCCACATTTCGCTAATAATATTTTTATTCCACGTAGGTGGTGAGCCTATCACCGCTTATCGGTAACTTTTATGGTTACCAGAGCCTCTTTCATCGATCGACAGATGCACTACATACAAAAGAGGTTGAATTGGTAGATAAAAATGCTTGGGATTAAACTGCCGTTTCATACAGGCTATTCTAATATGAATGACTTAAAACATGAATATTGTTAATGTTATGTTATATTGCATTGTTTAGCTTCACAGACAAATGAAGATTGTTATTCTAGTATCAAACCAATGGACATATTTAAAAGAGCCTGTGAGTTTCTTGCCAGTTCTTCTTACAGAGCGGTGGCTCGGAACTGGCACTTAGATTCACTTACAATTAATTATTTTTTGTTTTTAAATTGTTTTGTTGCATGTAAGTGAATCTTATCTTAGTGATTTAGTGTAATAATATTTCGATTGTTTTTTTTCATTTTTAATTATGACGTTTTCAATTACTATGTATAATAGTTTATGAAATAAATATTTTTTTACTTTACTTTTTTTTACTTCATTGGGTTCATAGGGTTTTGGCACCCCTAACATTTTCTTAATATCTCATACTTTTTAATCTAAAATAGAGTTTAAATAAAGCAATACAAACAAAAAATTAATCCTTTATTTCAAAAACCATACTTTCTTTAGAACCCACAAAAAATACGAAAACAAACAACTTATTACAATTGCCGACGGCGTCACAAATTGCTATCCCATTTTAGAAATTGCGAATGATTAACAATACTTTTGCCCCGGTTCCCTTTGAATCAGGGCGGCAGAAGTAATAACAAAGAATTCCTTAAATCTTCATCACCTTTGATTTTTAATCCCGAATTCGTAACTCGTACAGCGGGGGAACGAAACAAACTTATGTACCTACGAGTACTATATTCAGAGGTATTGCTTGGGGAGCGAACTCGGTACCTCATCTCGGAAATTATAAGAAAGGAGCTTCCAAGATGAAAAGAAAACAACAATCGAACTGAATTGGTATTCGGGATCGTTGCAGGAATAACAAAAATCGGGATAAAAACCCGGAATTAAATGGAAGGGCTATAATGGAAGGGAAAGCTTAGATGTTACTTGCGAAGGTTCGCTACATATTGTGTACTTGATAGTTTCAATTACAAAAGAACTCCATTTGCAGGAGTACCAACATACAAGAAAAAACGCGATATTGGACTTTACTTACAAAATTAAAAAAATAATAGAGGTAATGTTCCCAGCACAAGCACAAGAGGGTAGGTTCCCAGCACAAGTAAAGAAAAATCCAAAAAATATTTTTCGTTATATCAAAAGAATAATGTTCTTGTTCGATTACAAACTTATTTGCAGACAGTAATCTAATCGCGACCTATGCCGATGTAAGGTGATTTTTTTTTCAAGATGCCATTTTCTTTTATGTTTCAGTAAAATAATTATAGTAATAATACGGAGCTTAACTGACATAGAAAAATAGTAGGACTGGAAAAGTGTGTATACAATTTAAGTTACTTAATTAAATTATGTAGATTTTCTTTTTAATTGTTATCCAACGATTAAAAATAAAACATTAAACGAGAGCGGCGGATACATCGAGCGCCGAGATTTTTCACATCAAGTCCCTTGGATCAGATCCAAGATGGGTCTTCGCGAGTCAAGAGTGCATTTGTGAAAAGTTTAAAGCCAACATCGTTGAGTAAATTGCGTCGTAAATATGCCCGGTATCTAGGTAACGCGATTTCCGAAGATCAGGCTTTGTTTACTGCATAAAACTTTATTTTATGGCCCTACACAGGTGTTAGCAGAATTTATTTCGTACAAGCTTCCTACCTACCTACGGCTTGTCGCTTCTCAATAAAACAAATGAGTCCTTACTTTCTATTCAAACACTTATTATATTTGTAAGGATAAGTATCAGCAAATACCTGGTAGAAAATACCAAATGAAACCAAAAAAAAAGTGATACATTATTATTAATACTTTATTGCAAATAAAAAACATAATCACATTACAAAAATAGTATTTAAAAACAAAAGTACAAAAGTGGACTTATCTCTAGGAGAGATCTATTCCAGCCAACCCTAGCAGTTGTAAATTAGGTTAAGCACGGGATTAAATTTAGTTACAGATCCAAGTAAAAGAAAAGAAACTTTTAAAATATATTAAACCATATATAGGTACTTTATATACATACATATAAATATAATAACTATTTATATATATTATTATTTTTCCATCTTAGGACAATACAATTTAAGTTACATATCTTTTCTTACTGTGTGGGTATTTTTACTGATAGACACATACTAGTGTGGGTTTTATTTAAATGGACTCCAATCAAAACTTTAATCACCAACGAGTGTCACTAAGCATATATCCACGAAAATATTTCTTTAAAACATGAGGTGTGCTACACCTTACTGCAAAAATATATGATTACATCTTTCCGTGTAAAGTTTCATGCAAAACATTTTGTAGTAAGTGTTTCATAAATAAACCGCTATTTTCCACTATCCTCGGCATAAAATAGGAGCAACTTGAGCGTTAGATGTCTTGCGTACCAGAGTCAAGTGGCTCATCCTCAATTCAGTGAAGTGCTTATGGAAGCTTCTGCACAGTATCGTCGGAATATTATATCTTTTAAACGAAAGCTGTCTGACCTTTGTTTAACTAGGCTCCATATTGTACTTAAAAGATCTAAGCCAGAAATAATAGATGTTGCTAAAAATAAAAGAGTATTCAATGTGTACAGAATCAAAAAAGTACAAGAAATCAAGTAGGTTTCGCGAGCATTTTTGGTTGCAGTCTTATTAATCGGGGAATTTCATTAATATTACTTTAGCAAAATGTAGGACTTTCATTGTATTTTCCATTGAGATAACTATATAATGTTTTATTCACTAGATTTTACATAGGTTAGTTAAGATCACACTAAAACATAAAACAACGATAATGATGATTCAACGATGAACTCCTCAGGTACTGTCGATACAGCATATTAGAATATGCTGTCTTCAGAAATGTCTCTTCTATAAATCCATAAATTTAAAAAGGCTTTTATATCAATAAAATGTTATCAAGATAGTAAACCATAATTAGTGAACAACAAGCTAGAATATTAATTAAACGAACCTAAAATTAACGTGAATATCCTACGTAATACGGAATATATTAAATGTTATTTTGACTTACTGGTATTAAAATTCTTTGGTTATGAAATTGAGAGCCATAATTAGGCCACATGACATTACGAATTACTTAAAAGTAAATAAGTCTGTTACTTTGTAAATTACTTATAATTGGTTTTAAAATTGATGGGAACGAATAATAAATACGTGATATATTATTGAAAAAGACGGTAATAATTTAAGCTGCGCAACTCTTAGGATACGTATAATACATGAAATTTTTTATTGTTCATAATTTTATAAAAGGCTCATTTTTATTTGATATCATGTAGTCACATCATTTTAAACAATTGTCAATGTTTGTATATTTATAAATTTGACTGTACCAAGAATTGTTACAGTTATTGTATTGTTAATCTCCCCAAAGACGAGCAGGATGACTTTTGCCATCGTCCCTCGAGGATGGACATTAAGCGCATTTTTATCTAAGAGAAAAGATACTGGGAACTCAACTAAAAGGAATTTTATAGTCATATCGTCGGCAAAAAGAATTAAAAAACAAAATCTTTCGTTTCGGGTCGTCTTAGTCTGTATAAGATAATCCGTAGAATCCTAAGATCATCCGTAGTTAAGGACAGTCAATTAGAAGATATATAAATATTTCTACACCTGATACCTCTTTTACACTTATCATAAAATTATTACTCATCGCAAATATCATTGTAAGTATTGTAACTTTTCTCCAACACCCTTTATCAGGTTATAATGACATGCGGGTTCCTTTTACGTTAAGTTACTTTTTGAATGGTGCGTCTCAAGGGAATGGTGTCTGTTACTCTTTGTTCCCGGCTGACTGGCACTTCCCCACTTTGAATACGAACACACCTAGTTATGAAATAGGTCACAGCGCGCAATGCGAGCCGACATCTTATTCGGAATCGCTTTTATTATCCGTCAAATCTTCTTTGCGATGAAAGGGATGTTACAGGTGTGAAATGTTTCATGCGTATGCTTTTCATATAAATTTTATTTCTGGTGTTACTTTTTATGTTTTTTATTATATAAACATATCGAATTAATGGCTTATAATAATAATAAATATTATTCTAACAATTACTCCAATTCATCAGTTTTCTAATAAGTATCATTATGAACTTGTGTTATGGAATCTAAATAATGGATAAAGATACTTAAATACTTTTTTTATATAAATACATAATTCATACTCATAAAAAACACTGAGACTGAAACAATACTCTTGCACACAAAGATTTGTCCTTGGTGTTAGGAGAAGTGTCTTTGGTGTTTGCAATTTCTTTTCCTTCCCTCCTCTCTCTGAAACCTCTGGGTTTGGGTCCTTAATACATAGTATAAAGAACTATTGCTAGATGTAGGATAGCTCGCAAAACCTTAGTTTTGTTGTTTCTAATCTGGCAACCATAACATTCGATTGTAAGTAATTTATTGATTCAGGCGTTACTTTGCGGAAATCCATTTAGTTAAAAAAATATTAGTTGCAGGATGCTTCTACACGCTGCACGAGTTTTTTTTACATATAATTAGATATAATAAGTTCCATGACATCTTATATAGAATAATTAATGATTAATGTTAAGTAACTATAATTATAATATTAAATGCATGTTATAAGTTATAATGTTAAATATCCAAACACAATTTTTTAAAAAAATATATACTTTTTGTGTAATTAAAAACCTATCACCCACTAAGACTATGTATAAGATATTGCAGCACCTATAAAGGTAACTAAGTCTAATTTAATTCTTAAGACCATTATGTACACTTAGTTGGCAATAAATGAATTGAATTGAACAACTATGCCTTCTCGACCAACGCTGAAACGAGAGTAATCAAAAAAGTCGGCAACGAATAGCGGGGCCGACCGGTTCTCAGCCGCACGACGACGCAGTGACGTCAGGACCAGCCCAAGTATTTACAGAGATATTATGCGACCCTAATGACAAACAAAACAAGCTTAAATAGTGATTTCTTTTTCACTATTTTGGCATAGAATCTATGAATATACTTATAAAGTTTAAAATGAGTTAATAAAACTTGTACAGAAACACAATCGCACTTAATGTTGATGTTGAATATTGGAAAAAACGAACTTCACCAAGAACAGTCCAAGTTTGAGCTCCGCTACGTTTTTGTACGATTATAATTTTTTCGTAAAAGAAATGGTAAATAAAGAGGATGCTAGTACATTAACCTTCTTCTTATAAACCTTTGAAGTCAAGTTTTGGCTCAATGAAACTCTTATGAACTTATAAACTAACGCACATTCACTGCTTAAGCTTTGAATCCTGATGTAAAGAACATCCTGATGTAAAATTAGCGCGTTCTCTGTTTACGGCGTAGAGGTCAGTGTACTTGCACTCCGCTTCTGAGATCGTGGGTTCAGTTCCCACTCAGGAAAAATCTTTGTGTGCACAAACATGAACATTTATTCTGGTCTTAGTGTTTCCCAATTATTTTAAGTGTGGATTTATATTTCAAAAAAAATTCATTATATAGTATCCGTAAAAAATGCTTTTAATGATACTTATCTAGGAACTAAGTAATTGATGTTATTGTCAAAAAATATTTATTTATAACTTATTATTGTGGGTGCTACTTGGCCACCCTTACTTACTCCGATGGTTCAATCTAAACTAGAATATAAAACATCGTCATTTGTCTCGGTCTTATGCAGTTAGCTGTCAGTAACCTGTGACAAACTCACGAAGATTCGCGTTCATTGCCTACACTCCCTAACGATACAATGGACTACCAACCGGTCGCAGTGTCTCGCACATCATACATATCAACAAGCACTGCATACCCTAAACCCTGCTTAATAATATTTCCCTTCGGTATAATAGCATAACAGTAACTGCTAGTATTGGTAATTTGATTTCACAAAGAAACAAATGACAGACAGATGACAAACATCTTAAAATCTTATTATTAATACATTGACAATTAAATATCTTAGCAATGACAAATATTTCATTGTAACTGATTATCATATCCTAGCAATATCCCGGTTGCCCTATACGTAAACTTAGGGCCCAGAGTCTGCTCGCTGGTTTAACCGCTTTTGACTGAATTTCAGTTATTACATGGAGCGACTGCTGTCTGACCTCCGCTACTCAGAGGGAAACATCATTCTATGGTTAAACCAGCTGTCAGAACATTTGAAGGCACTAACTTCCTAAAATTGACCGGTAAGCGGCAATAGGCTCGCCACCTATTACGTGAAACCAACAATACAATCCTATTAGATTATAATATGCCTCTGCCTATCACTTTTGGGAAACAGGCTTGATTTTATGTATGTATGTAACTTCTTAATAACGACTGCCTTTCTATAGTTTTTGACAGCACTTAAAGCTGTTGTTTCAGGCAACAGCTTTACGTGTTTAAGAGATAAGCGAGAGTTAAGCACATATATTTGAAAAACTTTGAAACCCTGATTTTCAATCCGAGACTCCTCTGAATTTAAAGTCCATGAGTCTCGTCAGTGTCATAGTGGTCATAGCGGAGTCACTTGTGGATCTGGGCACAATGCTCGAAGACCTCGACAGAGCTTCCCAAAGGGTAGGTCTCAAAATGAACATGGACAAGACGAAAATTATGTCGAATGTCCATGTTAAGCCTACCCCAATAATTATTGGAGGCTCGGCTCTCGAAGTTGTCGACGAATATGTATACCTGGGACAA
Source organism: Musotima nitidalis (assembly GCA_949126915.1). Classification (NCBI taxonomy): domain Eukaryota; kingdom Metazoa; phylum Arthropoda; class Insecta; order Lepidoptera; family Crambidae; genus Musotima; species Musotima nitidalis. Next base: position 2,417,677 of record OX421431.1, read on the forward strand.
AAAGTCCAAATGGGTAGGTCCAACTTCGAGAAAGAGGTCAATCGTCGAATCCAGCTCGGTTGGGCTGCGTTCGGGAAACTGCGCTATATCTTCTCGTCAAAAATACCTCAGTGTCTTAAGACAAAAGTCTTTAACCAGTGTGTGTTGCCAGTGATGACGTACGGTACTGAGACTTGGTGCCTGACTATGGGCCTCATTAGAAAGCTCAAAGTCGCTCAGCGTGCAATGGAGAGAGCTATGCTCGGAGTGTCCCTACGTGATCGAATCAGAAATGAGGAAATCCGTAGGAGGACTGGAGTGGCCGACATAGCGAGGCGAGTTTGCAGGCTGAAGTGGCAATGGGCGGGGCACATAGCTCGAAGAACCGACGACCGATGGGGCGTCAAGGTTCTCCAATGGCGACCGCGAACCGGTAAACGTAGTAGAGGACGGCCTCCCACGCGATGGACCGATGATCTGGTCAAGGCGGCGGGAAGCCGATGGATGCAGGCGACTCAGGATCGCTCAATGTGAAAATCTATTGGGGAGGCCTATGTTCAGCAGTGGACGTCAGATGGCTGAGATGATGATGATGATGATGAGTCTCGTCAGTCTCGCTACTTATGTCATTGTATGTAAAATGTAATAAGTCTAGAAATATAAATTGAATATATATTCATATACATATAATATTTTAATATTATATGGCAACACCGGTTTTAAAAAACATTGTTTACATATCTTAAGGCATAAATAAATCAAATTAACTCTGTATTTACTATAAAAAACAGTGCAATTAAGTGTATTAACTCTGATTTCCAAGTGACATTGTTGGGAAAAACATTTCGCACCCCCGGTGCTACAACGTCACTTATGCAATTTTGTCAAACTAAATCAAATTATGAGAAGAATTACGAATATACCAAACTGTAAGATGTTTTGTTTTACTGTGAAATGAAGTCTGAAATAAAGGCTTAAATATTACTAGTTAATTTCTTAAATTAAGAAGAACTATGTTTTAACAGGATATTTAATTTGGAAACGCTTCTCCTGGAAGATTAAATTGTTTGCAGAAGTGACGTTGTAGCACTGTAGGTGCGATTTGTTAAGTGCATCTCGTAAAAAACGACAAGTTCAAGAACTTTACAGTGAAGTAAATACATCGTCCTAACAGCCAATACAGGACTTAGTAAGGTACATAACGACTTAAATATTCGTTTGAATGCAGTACTGGTTGATAGTATACATTAAATGCCACAATATCTCAAAATAAAATTTTGATAAACGTTGAGAAAAAATTTTAAGGTAGTGATTTTTAAAATCCTACAACTAGCGCCTTGGAACCCGTAGACTTCTATGAAGCGGCGAGTAGAGGAAATATAATACCCTGACAGTTGCTGTCATTCGTGTCAACTGTCACTCTAATTGACATGCAACTAGCGCCGTTAAATACATTGACTACCAAGTAGTGGCAAATAGCAGAAACTCTGTTATCTCTACTCACCACTAGAGGCGCTGTTAGTGTGACCATATTACAAAATCTTCCGTTTTATGGTAGAAAACTTTTATTAAAGATACTTTTATGTCAAGATGTCGACAAAAAATTGCGCCGGCTGTATGAGCGTTGTTAAGGGCAGGGAATACTTTAAATGCCGTACTTGTCACTTGTCGTTCGATTTAGTTTGCGCAAATGTATCAGAAAGACATTTTAAAATCATGTCAGCAGAAAGCCGAGGAAATTGGACTTGTCCAGGATGCCGCAGCAAAGAGCCAAAAGTTGACAACACTAACACGCCAATTCGGACTAAGAGTCCCTCACAGACACAGTGCTCTCCCACTTCTAATGCCACCATACGCAACAAATCTGCCCCGATGGATAGAACTAGTGATGATACTGTTATTGATATTACAGGACGGGCACTTAGAGACATTGTAAAACAAGAAATTGAGAGCGCTCTTAAAGAATTAGTCTCAGAGCAATTTAATAGGATAAACGATCTAATAACAAGTTTCCAGCAGTCTCTGTCTTTTTTCAACGAGCAGTATGAGACTACTAAGACGTCTTTGGAGGAAAAATCTGCTAGAATACTACAACTAGAGAAGGATAATCGCACACTTCATGATACTTTGAACCAGGTAATGAAACGCACAAACATACTTGAGCAACACGCACGATCTGCTAATATTGAAATACAATGCGTCCCGGAACACAAATCGGAGAATCTAGTATCAACTGTCCTACAGTTGAGCAGAGTAGTCAAATGTGACATTAAGGACGCTGATATACAAGTCTGTACAAGAGTTGCCAAAATAGATACCCAAAGCAAACGACCCAGATCTATAATGGTGAAGTTTTGCTCGCCAAGATTACGTGACAACTTTCTAGCTGCTACCATCACATTCAACAGAGCAAATGCAAAATGTAAGCTAAACACTAATCATCTTGGCATTGGTAGCGATACACCTCAGCCTATATATGTGGTCGAACACCTATCTTCTGATAACAAGGCACTCCACGCAGCAGCCCGTACTCGAGCAAAGGAACTTGGTTTCAAATTCGTGTGGGTTCGCAACGGCAGAATATTAATGAAGAAATCTGAATCATGTGAAACATATATTGTTAGTAGCTTGGAAACGCTGAAGAATTTAAATTAGTTTTATCTTTCTTAATGATAGGTCTTTTGCATGTTACCTGTATTATTAAAGCATCATTCAATCGTTCACTTACCGTATATTATCAGAATGTTAGGGGTCTTAGGACAAAAACAGTAAATTTTTATCAAAGTGCATGCTTGTGTAATTATGACATTATTATCCTGACAGAGACTTGGTTTAATAGTGGTGTTTATGATTCTGAATTATTTAGCGACAATTACACCGTATTTAGACGTGATAGGGAGGATTCCAAATATAACACCCGTAAGAACGGGGGTGGTGTTCTCATTGCTGTTTCCAGAAATTTAAAATCAAACCGTATGATTGAATTCGAGAGTAATCTTGAGGACTTATGGATATGTATAGATCTGGGCTTATCTGAGCACAATAATAAGAAACTGTACATCAATTCTGTTAACTTACCACCACCAATAAAACAGGACGTTCTTGAATTGTACACTGTCAATGCTCAAAAAGTTATTGATAGTAAAAAACATGTGTTGCTAGTAGGGGACTTCAATTTGAGCAGTATCGTCTGGTTTCGAAACAACCACACACAGCAACTCCAACCGGAATCTAATAACTCCGAAATCAGTAATGCTTTCCTTGAATTTGTTACTCTCAATGATTTGGGACAATATAACTGCATACTTAACCATAAGTCTAAAACACTAGACTTAATTCTTAGTACTACACCAGTCATTAACGTCACCCACTGCAACTCGCCACTGACATCGATAGATCCACTGCATCCGCCTTTACTATTCAATACAACATTGCCTACTCATTCCAGCCTACAAACCAATTCCACATTTAAGCCAAATTTCAATAGAGCCGATTACGAAAAAGTTGTGGGACATCTACAGTCAATTAATTGGGAAACCCTTTTTTACGACTGCCCTACAGTAAACGAAGCAGTGAACAAGTTCTACACTGAGCTTAGGGAAACTATAACTCTTTATATACCCTTAAAAAAGATTGCCTGTACTAAATATCCGGTTTGGTTTTCAAAAGATCTTATTTGTGTTATCAAGGAAAAACTAAAGTATCGCAAGCGAATGAAAAAATATAATAACCCTTTGGATCGTGTAACATTCAACAGCTTACGTGATAGGTGCAGTGCTTTGCTTTTAGACTGTTATTATAATTACCTAGAAAACATGGAAAAAGCTATAAAATCCAATCCCAAATTATTCTGGTCTTTTATTAAAAACAGAAAAAAGGGCTTAAGTTCTTATCCATCTACCATAAAGTTAGGAGACAAAATGGCTTCTGAAGGCAATGATATGTGCAATTTGTTTGCCGAATGCTTTAAGGAAACTTATAACGTCTCAAGTAATGCGAATGATACACAAACGCCTAATGGCTCAATCATGTCATCATCTGCGCTTTGTAGTCTCTCACTCAGCGATTTGGAAATATCTGAAGCCCTGAAAACATTAGATGAATCGAAAGGTGCGGGTAGCGATGGGATCCCTCCTTTGTTTATTAAACGTTGTGCAAAGGTTTTAGTGACACCTTTAAAGATAATTTTCAATAGGTCTCTGACTGAGGGCATTTTCCCCGATATCTGGAAGGAAGCATTAGTTGTACCTATTTTTAAATCGGGGGACAAAAGCTTAGCAGTTAATTATAGGCCCATTTCCATACTGATAACTTTTGGTAAAATATTTGAAAAACTAATTACCAATCACTTAACCTGGTACATAAAACAGCATATAACAGAATTTCAGCACGGGTTCATAAAGTCTAGATCTACCACAACAAATTTAGTTAGCTTTACGTCTATGGTGGTTAATAATGTGGACAGCCGAATTCCCGTAGACGCTGTCTACACTGATTTCAGTAAAGCGTTTGACACTGTGGACCACGCCATCCTCCTACATAAACTTAACAAACTGGGCATATGTGGATCTGTGTTGAAGTGGTTCGGATCCTACTTAGTCGATAGAGCCTCTCGGGTTGTGGCCAGCGGCTACCGTTCACATGCATACCCAGTAACATCTGGGGTCCCACAAGGGTCCCACTTGGGTCCTGTCCTCTTCAACGTATTTATCAACGACATTTCACACTGTTTCAAACATTCACACTTTTATCTTTATGCGGATGACCTCAAAGTTGTCAAACCAATAAAGAACGAACTGGACCCAGTCATGCTTCAGGAAGACCTGAATTCATTATTTCAATGGTGTACGATAAACAGAATGAATTTAAATATAGAAAAGTGTTACTTTGTACAATTTACCCGAAATAAAAATATTAAACGCAACAATGTATATTTGATAAATGGGACCCCACTTGACCGAAAGGATAGTGTTCGAGACTTAGGTATAACAATAGACTCTCAACTAAAGTTTGACGTTCATACCTTAAATACTGTTGAGAAAGGCTTTAGAATGTTAGGTTTTGTTACTCGCACCTGCAAAGAATTTAAGCATCCAAGCACTAAACTCAAGTTGTTTGACACTCTAGTACGGCCCATTCTAGAATATAATACCATTGTTTGGAATCCTCACTATGAAATATATAACAAACGCATAGAAAGTATTCAAAAACGCTTCCTTTAACATCTTTCCTATAATGATCACTTGGCGAAAAAGCTTCCCAGTTATGCAGAGAGGCTGAAACATTACAGAATGTGTACACTAAGCAGCCGCAGGAAATACCTAGATGCCTTGTTCTTATACAAGATATACAACGGGTACTTGGATTGTAATGAACTTACGAGTTGTCTAGAAATAACGGTACCATCGCGCCTACCACGGATAAAGTCTTACAACCTTTTTTCCGTTCCCTTTGCCAGGACTAATCTCGGTTACTTTTCTGCCTTGCCAAGACTCTGTAGACAATATAACAGTTTTTCTAAGAGCCAGGATCTAGATCTCAGCGCACCACTAGGTAAATTTAGGAACAGGCTCAAAGAGATAATTTTTACTGTACATTAATTTTATTTATTTTTTATATATAAAAAAAGGTTTTAAGTATTCATTTTTTGTTTTTATTTTGATTATTATTCTATTTTTTAAATTTGATACAAATATTTAATTTCAACCCTAATTATAAGTTCTTAAGTGTATGTTGGTCATTTTTGTTAAGTAATTTTAGCTTAAGTAAGATAAGATAAGATAAGATAAAAATTTATTTGAATCACAAACACACACATGCAGAAATATACAATATAGACATAACAATCAAATAAAAAAGTAAAAATACACAAACAAGAACAAAAATATTGAAAAAAATAAAATTAAAAAAAATAAACCACATAATTAAGAAGTTTGCCTTTCATAGCATGTGTGCAGCAGTGACGCAAAGGGACCAAAGCTCAGTGATATTTTGCCCTCGATGAGAGCAAACACTGATTTTCAGCTTTCACCCAAGGGAGTTGCAGCTTTACGCAGAGTTTGAGCGAACGCGACAATCCCTTGCAAAGAACATCAAACAGCGGTAACAGATTCATAATCCACTATCAACCACAAAAATCTCAGCTTAGGCAGGCAAGCTCAGCTTAAACCTAGGCAGACCCAAAAAAAAAAAAAAAGACCAACAAATAAACAGAACTACTCTTCGACGCACAGACGACCATTACTACCTAAACCTGACTTTTGGTTTTCCAATAAGGCGTGCTTAAGTCTTTTCTTAAACCAATATTTAGACCGCAACAGTCTCATAGGCGGAGGTATATCATTCCAGCATTTGGTCGCCTGATGTCGGAAACTACCAGTAAAAGCGACAGTTTTGTGTATGTGGGAAGCTAATGGAGGACGGACTGATCTAGGAACCCCGGGCCCATACCTATGATGGAAGGTACTAAATTTTAACTTAGAATACAAATATTCTGGCTGTTTATACTTAGTTAAATCATACATCAGGGCTGCGAGATGCAACCGTCTACGAGACTCCATGTTCAGCATAGACGCATTGTTTATATAAGGCGAAACGTGTGTTTTAGGTGGTATCCTAAAACAGAAGCGACAACAAGCGTTTTGAACTCGCTGTATCAACTGCTTAGATTTATGCAGCAAACGGGGCCCGTAAACCAGATCTCCGTAATTAAGCTTTGACAAGACGAGGGCCTCACACAGAACAATACGCATCCTTTCAGTAAGAAAATCCCGTATTTTGTACAGGATCTTTAATCGAAAGAAGCAACTTTTGACCAAGCTTATAACGTGTTTATCATAACGCAGCTGATCGTCGATCAAAACACCCAAATTTCTGGCCTCCGTTACTTGTTCTATATCTTTGCCAAGTATCTGCACCGTTCCATAGGCAAGAGCAAATGACCCTATCTTGCTCTTCGGACCCAGAACCATGAATTTAGATTTTAATGGATTTAGAACGAGTCCATTTTTATAAGTCCACATGGCTACGGCAGCTAAATCCTCATTCATGTCTTTGATTGCTTTTGCTGCTGAGGCCAGGCTAAAAGGTATGTATAATTGCACATCATCAGCATAGCAATGATACTTACAGTGTTTTATAACATTGGGGAGGTCTGCACTATAAATTATAAACAGAAGAGGCCCAAGTATTGAGCCCTGCGGAACGCCTCTTTTTACCTCCTTCGGCAAAGAGGTTAGACAGGATCCATCTTCTTTTCTTACTTGCACCGATTGTTTCCTCTCCCTTAGATAACTGTCGAACCACCTTATTGTATGCAAATCGAATCCGTAGTAAGCCATCTTGGATAAAAGCAGAGGAACATTTAAACTGTCAAAAGCTCTAGAGAAGTCCAGCAAAGTAAGTATTGTGCACCGTCCAGAGTCCTGTTCCCTTAAAATATTGTCTGTCACATCGAGTAAAGCAGTAATCGTTCCTCGTCCTCTGCGGAAACCTGATTGAAGCGACGGCAGGATACTACTTTCCTCAACAAACTTTAGAAGTTGGTAATAAACAGACTTTTCCAGGATCTTCGAGAGAAAAGGCAAAACACTTATGGGCCTAGGTCTTTGAGATCACACGGTGAACTTACTTTAGCTATCGGAGTGACTAAAGCCTCTTTCCATTGCCTAGGGACAGTGCCTGTCTCTATGGATTGATTTATTATAGAGGTTATGGCAGACAGTGTACCAGGAAGCGTAAGAATAACCATATCACGACTAATATCATCAAAGCCGATCGCATTAGATGTTATCGAAATAATATACTTTGATACTTCGGATTCAGTCACAGGCTTTAACTTAAAGATATTGACGCCAAATCTATGGAATTCATAATAAGACAACAAAGAGAGATCGACATCATTAGGTCCAGGAACTTTCAAAAAGTGATCATTCATTTGATCAGGGTCAGACAAAGTGTCAGGTAGATATTTACTTTCATCAGTTTTAACCAACACATTCCTTTTAAGGTTTTTCCAAAGCAACTTGCTGTTATTATAATTTAAGTTTATATAATTATTGTAATAAGCTTTTTTCTCGTTTTTTATGCTGACAGCGACCACACTTTTCAGGTCCTTATAATATTGTTTGTGGACATCAGACTTTGTCTTCCTATACCTATCAAACGCCTGGTTTCGGAGATCAATCATGAATCTAACCATGTCCGTAATCCAAGGCAGAGACTGGTCTGGCTTAATTTTTGTCGTAGTAAGTGGAGCATGCTTGTCAAAGAGGGATAATATATTTAAGTTGAAATTGTTGACCATTGACTCAACAGTAGAAACCTCTTTGTATGAATTCCAGTCATAAGTAAGAAAATCTTTATCGAATTTGGTTAGATCTATTCTTTTCAATGGCCGATATGTTACTAACTTTGGAGGTATCTTACACCCTTTTAGCAATAAACTCACATTTATCATAGCATGGCCAGTGCCTCCTCTTATATTGGTTACGCACACGTCACGAACCTTGCAATTAGTACATACTAGGTCTATTAAAGTACTAGAGTTAGCCGAAAAATGAGTAGGATCAGACACTACCTGAGTCAGGTCAAGACTCTGTAAAAACAGTTTTAGTTTTTTTACACTAGTGTTATCGTGATCGATCACGTTAATGTTAAAATCACCTAGGAGAACTACATAATCATTAGTTGACAAATGAGAGACAGTATCAGTAAGAACATCAAAAAATATGTCTACATTCATCCACGGGGGCCTGTAAGCTGTTCCTATTAATACACTAACTCCATTTATCTTAGTCGACAACCACATTTGTTCTATGCTATCACTAACATCCTTCACATGACGTACTCGTAAGCCCTTTTTTATATAAAACGCCACACCCCCACCTCTCCCACCGCGAACGTGCAACGGGCGCGGAATGTTTCGCAACCTATAGCCTGGCACAGACGGCGCACACTCCGCTTGCCCAGCTTGTAACCAGGTCTCATTGATGGCTACGAGGTCTGCTTTAAAACGATTCATTGCGACAAGGAAATCATCGTGTCCCGTATTCAAAGAACCGGCATTGTGAAAACCTAATTTAAAAAAATCCGACTTAGTAATCATTGAATATTAAAAAAATATATATATATACATAAAAAATAAACAACAACGAACAAACAAAAACAAAACAAAAATATATGAGTAAATTGAAATTGAGTCGGTAGTAAAGTGTAAAAAAATAATAATATGCGAAACACCTCTGAAACAAATTGATCTGAAACTAAAATTAGGATAAAAAACACATTCAACTATATTGTCCAGCGTCACTGACACACACATGATATTACCTCTACAGGAACAATGCTTATTCAGCACGCCATAACGCGATATTATGAACATTTTAATGATAGTGTTAAGCACTGCATGATTATGAATATAACCTGATAAAAGAGTAAAATAGATATATTCACACAAACTAATACTTGAACGAAACAAAACCGTAAGAATAACAAATATATCTACCTCGACGTCTTGACATTTTACATTATAATAAGAGGTGCAACAAATATTTTTTTTATTTTTTTTGATTAAGTATAAACATGTAACTTTTTCCTTAAATAATAAATATAAACTTAATGTTATATGATGCATTAGGAGTTTGGAATATTTAGGGACATAATCATAAGTATAATTATAAGTGTAGAAAAATAATATACTATAATACATTCGTACACATTCAAGAAGAAAGCCATTCAAAACTATTTTAGTAACAAAGTGACATGAAAAATTGACTAAAACACGGAATTTAAACAATGGTAAAAAATAATTTAACGTTAAAATAACACGACAACAAAATGAAAAATATGTTCTGATAAGTAAAACAAGACCACAGGTCAAAACAATTATATAACACTGATAGCCAATGATAAAAAAAGTCTGATTCAAAAAGTGTAAAAAACAGGAAATAAAGCCAAGAATAATTTTAAACTTCATGACAAATGTTAATTGTATTACGCTGTAAAAAAGGCTTAAAAAATTTGGTATCAACGTTATATTTATATATGAATAATTTTGCGCAAGACCTATTTTATTAATAATCAAAAATATGTTATTTATTAATGCATAAGCAATTACTATTTTTAAGAGAGATTCTATGAAAATACTACAATATAAATATCTGTCCTCATTAAATAAACCAAAAAGTAAGAACATTGAGCAAATGAAGTTAAATGGCAAACAGAAAAGATAGGCCAAAGTACTATACGATACTATCAAATAAAAACTTAAATAACCTAAGAATATGCCTTTAACCTCATGAATTATTTTGATTAACAATAGACCCAACTGCCTCTGGGTCAAAAACCCGACATAAGTCTGCCTCCGAACGCAGCTGTATTCGTGGAGTGTCCCTATTTTGATTCTGGCGAGCATAAATGCGACCGTTTTTCGTCCACACGAAACGCCAATTAAAACGAGCTCCCAATTCACGCGCCTGTCGAAACACTTGCCTGTTTAGTCTCGTTAGACGCTCGTTGACATAAAAGCGCCTCGGAGCACCCGGCAGGCCTGTGCCCTCGGTGGTGGCGCCGCGGCGCACGCGCGCTGCCTGCAGAAGCTCGTCACGCACAGCACGGCGCGCCAGGCGGACCACTATGGGCCGCGGGCGCGGCGCCGCTTCGGCTGATCCCGATGATACCGGCGGGCGACCCATCCTAGTCGCGCAAACGAGATCCTGACTGTCTAACTTAACACCCAGCTTACTGGATACAGTTGTCACAATGTGAAGTAAATTTTCTCCATTTTGCTCAGGTATACAAGAAATTTCAATGTCGTTAAGTAAAAGATCCTGGTCTCTTTCATTCATTTCAGTCTTCAATTGGTTAATGGTCTCAGTAACTGAATTATTACCACTATTGTCACATTCCAAAGTAACAAGCCGTTCCTCAAACTTTTGTAGCCGAAGCTCAGAAGCGGTTACTCTACTTGCGAGAATGGCCAAGGATCCATTAATTTGCAACATTTGCTCTCTGCTGGCTCTCAGTTCATTACGTATCTCATCTTTAAATGAACGCAACTCTAGGACAAGAGTCTCAATACTAGATAGATCAGCCGTCACGTTAAGGGCGGTATCGTTAAGGTCCATTGGCATATCAGATATTGACATATCTAGTTGCACGGGAGATGTAACTGCGCCTCCCCGTTGCGTCGTTACCCCATCTATGGCAGCGTGAATTGGAGTGTTGAGGTTTCCACTTTTTCGTTGACTACTCTTGCATGAGATACACCTCCAGGCCTCTTTAAACTCATGAGTTAGCGTGGTATTGAAACGGTGATCCGAGACGTTAGCGCATAATAGGTCGTAATGTAGGTTACAACCCCTACAAATCAAATATCTTTTGTCCATTATGACCGCCCGACAGCCCCCACACTTAAGTACGTTCAAAGACATTGAAAAATGTAATTCTAGTTAAAATGCACAACTCACAGATTCAGGCACTGTTAGCACAATGAGTGAAAGTTTGAAATCAAAGTATAGACAATTATACTCCCGTCCCTTAGACAATCAACGCAGAACGAGTTACAAAGTTCTCAAGGGCACGATGCAGTCCGACGAACAAATACAGATTCACTGTTACCCTCCTCCGACTATTAACCAGCTGATAGATAAATTATTATTTATCAATTCATTTATTTATGGAATTACACTGTTTGATGTTATACACTGCACAAAATTGATAATTAGAGGTTACTTTAACTCTTAGAATAGGAACATTGAGAATAATCCACTTTGAACTATTATTACTTTTTATTAAACTGCGAACTAGATAAAAACACGTCCACTATTACTGCGAGCGGCAACTACCCTCCTAAGTAATTTTATTTCTGATTCCCTTCAAATATTGTTTTATTGTAATTTAGTTCTGATGTTTTAACCTGTGTTTGCCTTGTGAAATATTTTATTTGCATGCTGTGGTCTCCTATAATTGAGGGAGTACACATAATGTTACGGGTATGTCACATATTATTGTATTTTTGTCGTGTATGTCCTTTGTTGGAGACCCATATTTTCAATAAATAAATAAATAAATAAATATGTATATGAATATATATTCAATTTCTTTTTGCCACGCATATAATTCTAAAATTTGAATTGCACTAATCTAAAAGCACTCCAGAGTGCCGTATATTTCACTGCACAGATATTCAATATCAGTGCTACTGTTGCTACGAGTCGGTGCTACGACGAAGCGAATTCCTAGCACTCATTTGCCGCTACGTCGTAGCTAGTTAGTCTCGCTTCGACAATACGAACTGGCGTGAATTTAAATTTTAAATGAGCATTTAGTTATACGTAAGCTACTAATAAGAATGGACTTCAGCCGTATAAGTTGTGCCAAATTTCAATATAAGATTTCTCTGCGCTCACTAAATGATTTCCCTGCTTTAAACATATATGTTGCATTGCTATCTTTCTTTAAGACGGTCTGTTAAAAGTTTTTGTGTTATTATAATTTATGAATGTTTATTTTTTATGCTATCGACCGATCGTTAGATTGGTAAGGTTGCATATTATATCGTGGCGAATCTACAAATATTTTTGATTTAATGTTTTTTTTACATACATACATACATTTACGTCTGTTTCCCCGAACTTCGCTGTTATATATAATTGGTCTTACGTAATAGGTGGCAAGCCTATTGCCGCATATGTTTTTTAACCCATAAAATACTAGGGTAATATACAAAGCTATAACTAAATAATATATACAAAACGACATTTAATTTTAAGGAGCGTCCTGCGTCGTATATAATATAGTTAAGTTAGCTCATCTAAAATATATCTAAAAATGGTCTACTTGACCTTTTCTAACGCTAATAAATTTTATAGATAAAATAACGGCTGAACCGTATAAGTTGTTTTATTATAATAAGATTTTTCTGCGCTCAATAAATGATTTCACTGCTCTAAAAATATATGTTGCTTTGTTATCTTTCATTTAGACCGGTTTGTAATAAAGTTGTTGTGTTATAATAATTTATAAAAAAAACTCATTTACAAGCCAGCTGATCTAAAAAAAATCTTAAATAAAATAATACTTGTGTATCTTTACTCAATAAATTATAATGAAAAAGTGAAGAGAAGTACTATCGAGATATGAAGCGAGTTGAATTGTGAAATCGTAAACCTTTATCACTCTTCTAGAACATAAATTTTTCGTTGACATTGAACATACATGGAGCCTGTTTCACAGATAAGTCATAAAATTTCATGTAAAACGGGTCATACCGTTTTATGGCGGCGCTCTCAGAAGAAAAACCTACTTTGTCGACTTGATCTAGTGGATTACAAAAAAAAATGTGTACCATATAAATCCACTAAGCGTTCTTGAACTTTTTTAACAGTATATATACCTTTTTTATCTTTTTAAATAGGATATATAGGCATCCTACTAACATCATAGGAGCCCAAGCTAACCTAACCTGCAAGTGGTGCACCAAAGGATATGGCTCTGGCGGACATAAAGGTTCCCGGCAAACGGCAATAGGCTCTAGGATTAGGCAATAGGATTGGCGAAATGTGGGCGTTAAATATGCCTCTGCCTACCCCTTCGGGGTAACGGGCGTGTATGTTTGTGCTGTATGAATATTTGTTCTGTTCTGGGTGTTCTCCTATGTATCTTAAGTTATTTAGTATCCATAACACAAGTTCTTAATGATACTTATCTACTTACTTATCTAAGAACTAAATAATTAGTGTGATTGTAAGAGAATATTAATTTTATTTATTTATCTATATATTTCTAGACCATGAAACAAATGGTGATGAAAATTTATAGGTTCTGAGGACGTAAGTGCCCTAAGATAAAGCGGTAACGTGTTATTGTAATTCTTAAATTAAATTTAAATGATTTCTGCTGCGTGGTACTGGTCTAGAATAGTGCTATCCTCTTACACCTAACGGGAGCCGTAAGAGTCGACGACATGAAATATGACCAGATGATAGGCAGTAGCGTCATTTTGTATAGTGGCTGGAGCTGCGATTACCAAACTATCTGCCCAGATAGGTGATTATAGGTATAAAATATGAAAAACTATTTGTTCAGTAGTTGACTTCATTTGACTGAGATGATGAAAGAAGTTTGTATGTTTTTAATTTTAAATGTAATCTTTTGCAATTATTTTGAAATATTTAAAAGTCAAACGGAAAGGAAAAACATTGCGACCACTGTGGTCAACTTAACATTGCAACGTATGCTGGGTACAACTTATAAATGAAATGTCCAGATTTATGTTAAACGAGTTTATTTTGTAGACTGCGTAAGGGATTTGAGCAACAGATTCCATAAATGTCCAGTCCAACTAGTAAAATAAAGAGCGAGATTTGTATGGGAGTTTTGTAGTTTTAGAAATAAACTAGTGTTTCTAACAAATCTATTGATCTATATATTGATATCTTCTTCTACGCAAAGAAAGCGTAAGTTAGCTAGTTCCAATTGGAAACTCAATAGGAAACGTTTAAACATAGCGTGAACATAAACTGAATTATATTCGCGTGACTTAACTCTATTGGGGTTAAGTATATAAAAGTCTGTTCTTACTGTTTATCTTTTCTTTGTATTCATTTGCCGTTCGTTAACTCAGTATATTATTATTTTGGTGCGTAGCTCAATACTAGCATGTATCAGTTGACTTTCACAAAAACATTAAGTTTATCCCGAAAAAATAAAAGAACCATTAAAAAATTATCCATTTCATTATGAAAACTTTATAAAGTATTTACGAGAATATTATTTGGAAAGCGAACACAATCAGCGCTCGATGAACAAATCTACACCATTTTTGACCATTCCAAGGACTGACCTTTGCGTTAAAACTCAAAGTTATGATGATTGCTTACACATGGTATCACGTTATATACACTTAAGGTGAATTCCTTTTGCATTTTTCACTTGGTATATAGCGTAAAGAAATATTATCCGTAACTCAAGTGGTGCAATAAGAGGAACGACTCCAACTATTAAACATTTTCTTTCATAACTCACTCAGCACGTTCACAACATACGGCCATATTCTGTCAGAGCCCTCCCAAGGTAGTTGTTGAGACAAAAACACAATCATTATTCATGTCCCCATTTTCCCGTTGGTTCACCTATTTTCACATACTTATTACGGGAATAGTAGTTCCGGCAATTCTCTTTATATCGCGCTTTGGATATATCACTTTGGTATTGCTGAAATAATGGCAATTGTAAGCGAAATATTGTCGCTGTTTTTTAATACTTATATTATGAGAAGGTAAAATTAGCTTCATTGTTTATAGGTAGTAATCGTCTGAATGATTACACGTTTATAAATATAATTTTACCTATAGAAAGCTGAACTATTCCTAAAAAGTATAGACTTTTTATTATTTTGCAATCATCATGCATCATGCATCACGCAATCATCCATATGCTGCGGGAAACACTTTTAATCAGGTGGGCTGCTCGATTAAGTGCCACCTTATGGTATAAAAAATCTGTTTAAGTGACAGAATTCGTGCTAAACTAGTTTCCTACAAATAATAGCAATCTGTAGATCATTTGTAGTAAGTGTACGTGCGTGTTGATTAGTTATATCGTAACACTATCGAAAGTTTTTCTATTACAAACTAAAATTTCGTGTTATAATGTTAAACTACCAGAAGAGACAGTCTTACGTTTATTATATATTGTTTTCAATTGCTAGTTATATTACAGACAGCCCAGTCATCAGAACAAATAAAGTTTAGTTGAATTATACAAACACAGAGTTCGAAGTAAGCAAAATCAAAATGAAACTACATACTACAATGTGTGCTGAATTCAACTCCAAGTCTATTGATATAGAGTCGTATTTCATTCAATTATCCATGAATGTCCGCTGCAACAACTCAAACATGCAATAAATCCTCCGTGAGAAAACTTTGAATTAGTTCTTTATTGAAAATCGCACGAGATCGAAAAGTTGTGAGTCGCTCTCTCGGAAGTTCGGGCCCGCGTGAGCAGTTTTACTTAGTGCTCGGAGATCGGCGACTCCAAGATTCGGTTATTGGACTTGGATGAATTTATGAGGGTATTACAACTGAGGCTCTGGATACGTACTCCACGGCCGACAAAGCGAATCCCGCCTGACCCAATTTGACATTCGGAAAGAGGCTTTTAGATAAACCTGCGCAATAAATAAATAAAACGGCCAATAACATAGATTAAATTGGGATTCTATCACAATTTTGATTACTTGGTTGCTCTCCAGGCGTAGCCCGGACCAAATTGAGTTCACATAAAAATCCCATAGGAAACAAAACGCCAGGTTTTCTTGAATTCGAAAGTTTTCCATTTTTTTTTCCAATGTTTACATGAATCAATCTCGAAGATTTCAAAGAAACAACAGGCATATCAATCCATGATTTTTTAGTAATGTTTCTTTTTAAGAATTTAGTATTACTATTTTTTTTTCTTTTAAATAATGGCTTCGTGTATTCAGCACATTTAGCCAGTGTCAAGTAAGAGATATACTATTAACATATAAATCATAGTAAATGATATGAAACCCAGACCCCTCGAGTCCTCAGTAAAGATGTGGGACTATACTGAGATCTGAGATGTACTTCTTGAGAGAATTTGAAGAGTGATGTTGCACTGTTTTGTTTGATTCACCAACACTCATATACGTTCACAAACACTAAACGGTTAATAATCCATCGTTATTACACATTAGTGTTTGAAATATCACAAAGTTTAGAAAACAAAACTGCAGACATGACGCTTTACTTTCCCGCCAAGAAGTCCATTACTTTATTTAATAAGTGCTGTTTTTGTTTATTCATTATAGAATTAGTTGCTTTTATCATTAGGAACTATTTCAAAGAGGCAAAAACAGTTTTTAACAGTTGCTATATAACATTTTTTGGAGAAATTCGACAGATAAAGAGGTTGTTTTTAAAATGAAAAAAGGTGTATACGATCAATGTGCAATTTAAAAACTACAGATAACTGTGTTTTTACCCTTTCTATATATACTAGAAACTGCTCTTTTTGTAAAAACTAATCCACATCTGTTTCAAAAACTTTCTCCCACTAGAAAAAATCCACAACGTACAAAATATGAAACCGATTATGTAATGTAATATGTAATACTGCTTTAGTAAAAAAAGTTTCATTGGCACTGCTCCACAAATTTACAACAAAATACCTAATGTAATGAAAAGCATGACATTGCATGAATTCAAAAAGTCTTTAATTAAAATACTGCTTGAAAAATGTTATTACCAAGTAGATGAGTTCCTAGATGATAAGAAATTACTGTAATTTTAATTATAATTAGGCTAATATTCTTTGGTAATGTTTGTATGTCTCAACGACAAAACATAGCGCACATATTTAGTATGCAACACCTTAATGTAAAATATCTATGTTTAACAAACCAATAAATTCTATTCTATTCTAACAGTATGTAATCGCTTAAAAGATACAACATGCCACGGAGTATCCCTACCCCTATGATTACAATATCCTTTTGGCATTGTAAATAGTACTTATGCCCGTTGTAATTAAAGTAAAAAATAAAAATAAAAAATCATTTATTGCTTCCCTTTACATAATACGTGTTAAAAGGTGTATTTCTATGAAATATGTGCTAGGGGGCCACGCTTAGTTCACAATTCTACTTATCGGAATTATTCTACTTAAAGGACCGGTATAAAACATGTTAATATCTCTCTCAGCTTGTGTTTGTGTTGGTGAGTGACTGTGTAAAAGTATATAAAAGAAATAAGTACATTATGTGCGTCTGTCTGTTAACTTGGCTCAAAGACTTTTAGTAACAAATTGAAAGCTATAATTTGGTAATCGTATACTTATCATTATTTCATTACATGGAGAGTAAAGTGGTTTAATGACATATTCACGTAAAATACAGACGAATATTTTTATTGTCTATTTCATAGTGTGGGGAGTCGATGTAGGTCATTTAAAAATAGCGTAATAATTTTTTCGATTAAGGCATTTATTGTCGAGTAATATGGATTTAATGTGCGTTGTGAAAAGAAATTTACACAATGCACTTTTAATCCTAAAGGTACAGATAATCATTTAAGTCAATAAGTAAGTAACGCAAGTCAAAAAAATATGCCACCATATACTTTATTATTATTATGTTAGTCATTGAATTTTAAAATTACAAACATGTCACTCATTAAAGCTCAGTTTCTTGCCAGTTCTTCTTACACAGTTGAGTCTTGGAACTGGCAATTAGATTCACTTATACTTAAATATTTTTTGATTTTTAATTGTTTTGTTGCATGTAAGTGAATCTAAGCTTTGTATGATTTGTGAATCTAAGTTTTTTCAGTGTAATCATATTTCGATTGCTTTTTATATCTAATTTAGATGTTTCCGAGTATTCTATTATAGTAAATGAAATAAAAATATATTGAAGTATGAATTTTTCTCTTATTTTAAAGCACATTATGTGAAGAGATACTATGCAACCTTATAAAGCTGTTTTACCCTGTTTCTTTTACCCTGTAACATTATGAACAAATTTTTGAACCCTTAAGTGAAAAACTTTATTGGCATTGCACTGCACTGTCCTTTACGATCGTTTTATTCGAACGGCTTCAGGAAATGATCGATACGAAAAACAACATGAAACTAATTATAAAGTGCTTAGCTTCCGTAAATGATGTTTAACCGCAGCTATATTAATGGTTGCTGGAATAGATTTATTAGAATATATTTAGAGCAATGTGTTCGGGACTTGTTCTATAGTGGACTATTGTGATATTATTTTTCGATAAGAGCTTTATAGTAGCAAAAATACTATTGAATTAGTCGGTAGCGCTCTTGGAGCCAGATTGATCTTTTTCTGAATTTACTTGACTATAACTGAATTAGCAAAGCTTTTTTTTAAATAATTAAATTTTATATTTGCGTTGACTTTGATTCACACATCAGAAAAAGTAACAACAGTATTAAAATTATTTTATCATACCAGAATACTTAAGAGCTGAAAATAAAATATTTTAAAAACAAGGTTATATTTTATAGCAGTCGCCCGCGGCTCCGCCCGCGTGGATGTCGACTACCGCTGTAAAATGCCTACCCAGAAAAGACACGGTCAGCAAAATGATTTCCAGATCATATCACAGACACGGACACTAACATCGACGACGCAGTCATTATCCGCAGGCTGCATAGATTGTCTTTATGTGGATGTTGAAGTTGTTAATGATGAAAATATTTAAATCTAATTAATACTTAGTTTTTACTCTTACCGGCAGTCCCGGAGAGCAACCTGTTGTTTTGGGATAGATAACTAAAGCGATTATTGTAAATCTTCCCCATAAACAACATTTGACATTAAATTATTTTTAGGTGACAAAATAAACTGATGGTCGGGAGCCCCGACCCGTGATAGGGCGCTGTGCAGCAGAAATCGTAATAATTTAAGTTCGCCATAACTTCAAAAACAAACGTCCAATTTTGATCATTCCAAGACCAAATATTATCTACATAAACTGCACTTAGTGATGAAATAATTAATTTTGATAGGGATTAATAGCATAAGTAAAATAAATTCGTATAAATA
The DNA here is from genome assembly GCA_949126915.1 of Musotima nitidalis. Lineage (NCBI taxonomy): Eukaryota > Metazoa > Arthropoda > Insecta > Lepidoptera > Crambidae > Musotima > Musotima nitidalis. Next base: position 2,437,250 of record OX421431.1, read on the forward strand.
TAGTACAAAAAAAAAATCAAGATTTTTAAATAAAAAAAAGGGTTGTTGTGCCTCACTCGCCATATATAGGTATAGTGTGTCGCGGACTTTTTAGTAGGTGGTATAAGATCTTTAATTCATTCATACATTTTGTGGTTCTATCTTTTATAGTTTAGGCAGCGTACGCAACTGTTCTAGTTGATTTTTACACTTTGTGTCCGAAAAACCCAAATATTTTACGGAACCCTATTTTTTTCGAAATTATAATATAGCCTATGTTACTCAGTGATAATGTAGCTTTCTATTGAAAAAAGAATTATTAATATCGGTCCAGTAATTTTTGAGTTCATTCGTTACATACAAAAATACAAATCTTTCCTCTTTATAATATTAGTATAGATTACATTGACTCCCCCCACCCGTACCACCCCAGTGACGCTTACATGGAGCCTATATCGCATGCTGGCTAGCTGAGCGGCACCACGCGACTTTTTTCTAATACTTGCATTTTTAAACTCGTGATATCTTCCTAATGAAATGTCCGAATTGAATAATTCAAAAAGTTATAAAAAGGTATTTAAGCCGTCTTGAATATAAAGTAAGTTTTTTTGATAAGGATTAATACCAAGGTACAAATATAGAGCCTTTTCAAGCGGCGGCATATAAATTAAATTTTTAGAATAAAAAACCGCTTACTGTGACGTAACTATAATATTTAGACATATGCTGTCGCGACACTTTTTGTAGATAATGATGAGTACTGCAAAGTCGTAGTACATAATTTAGTTCTATCATCAATAGTTTTCGCTGCGCACGCTATGTAAGGAATTTTTCAGGTAATTTTTTTACACCTTGGGTTACATTATTGGATTTTTAGTAAGGATCCCTAATTTTTTTTTAAATATAATATAGCCTATGTTACTCGGGGATAATGTAGCTTTCCAAAGGTGAAAGAATTTTTGAAATCAGTCCAGTAGTTTCGGAGCCTATTCATTACAAACAAACAAACAAACAAACAAACAAACAAATCTTTCCTCTTTATAATATTAGTATAGATTAATAAACATTAAGAGTTCAATTCGTTGTTTCTTAACAGGGTCGACAGCAGAAGCAAATGTTGATTTTTTCACTAAGCAAGTATTCCCTTAGGCTGTAAAAGCTTTCCTTTGATAAAACGCGGAAACTGTGTAAGAGATGAAGTCACAGATTTATATAGAACATTACTAACATAGCTGTGCTAATTAATGGGAAAATGAGTAGAAAATCCTCTTCACTTGCTACGTGAATAGGTTCGTACCGGTTTTCCAATAACTGCGAGACGATTAGTTGTCAAAGTAGACAGTTATAGCTACTTTGATTTTGGACAGCGTTTCATCTATTGGATGATTACTTATGAATTGAATGAAACTCTAAGTCTGAATTTAGTTGATAAATTTCGTCTTTTTTTAAATTTATTAACAAATTAATAATCTAATTATAATTATTAAACATAGGTATTTAGCTTTTGTATTTACTGATTGTAACAAAATAATTTAGGTGTATGAAATCTGCAAGCTACAATGGAATTATTTTAATATTTTAGAATTAGGAATGTTCACGAAACATTTAATAAAATTCAAACCTATTTCCTCATTAGGCATTTATAAGATGTCGTAAGCTAGCGAATGTGAAGTAAGTAAGCAATTCGTAAAGCGACATTCATACCTAAACCTAACACAACATGAATTCTAATCCAACTTAAACGACAGTTTTGAATATAAGTCCTCTCATTAACCCTCTCACAACATATTTGTGTTATACATACGTGCTAAGTTCCATCGTAATAATATAATTATAGCTATTTTAATATAGCTTTATATAAATGTTAGTATATAAATCTACTCAAGGTATCATAAAACCTATAACATGATGAGGTACATGGACTAATACTTTATAGTAGTGGCTGCTTAAAAATCAGACATGAGTTTTATAAAATCGTGAATTAGTATTAGACTCAGTACTCGATTAACTTTGTTAATAGCCTTAATACAATAGAAATTATCGATTAAGTAGTTCTTATAGTGAAATAAAATAACTGTTTTCTAAAAAGTTTAAATTTGGAATAAATTATACTATCATATACATAACATGTATATATCATTTATTTAGTTTTGAGAATTCATATATTTATTTGTCTGCAAATTTGTCAGGTAATAAATGGCAATTCCAAAAATCAGAATCTAAACCGGCGAATTTGTAAGCAATTCTTCCATTAATATATAACTATACTTTCAATTTTGCTCGGGTTCCCTGACGGCTCAAACTTGGCTTTCCAAAAACTAGGGTGATCCGTCCACAACAGGATACTATTTTGCCCCTGCTGTTGTTGTTCAAACAAATATTGTTCTGTAATAAATGTTTTTTGTTTAGGTACTTATGGTTTAATAATATGAATGGTGAAATAGCGTGACTTTATGGTGAGTTCGCGAGTAAATTGAAAATATCGTGTCGGTTTATATTTTGAACATTTTAGATCTGTTGATAATAATTTGTTCTTGAACTGTTTACTGATTTTTTTACGATAAAAATGACTAAGTTACTGTAGAAATCAGGTTCCTTTATTAGTAGGCCAATTCAACGTCGGTTAAAGTGTACCCCAAAATGGCTATGCGTTGTAGATAAAATGATTCCCAAAAGCCGGATCATACTAAGTGCCTAATTCCTTAAGTTAGAGATTTGGTAAATTGCTTTACTTTGAAAGGGTAAAGGGAAAATACGTATTTAATAATAAGTAACTTGAAATATATAATATTAGAGTAAAAAATCTTTAACCAAAACCTATAAAATAAAAATTTGCTGTGCTATTATTTATATCGTAGCATCTTAGATAAAAGCTTCACGGAGAACAAAAAATATGTGAACTAACATTAACGATTAGTTGTCATATCTGATCACTTATTTTTTACAGTATTTTAAAAATATTATCTTGCTATAAATTGCAATGGTTTATCTACAATGAATGAAGATTGTTTTTCTACAACAATATTACAAAAACAAGAAAGCTTGACAAATTCAAAAATCAGAAAAATGTACAAAATGCTGTGCATAGATAGATAGATAGACCGATAGATAGATATACTCTTTATTGGCCAAGTAACTTAAAAACTACAGATTACAATATTAAGAGAAAAATTAAATTTAAAGCCAATCTAGGCGGTCTTATAGCGATCTCTTCCAGACAACCCGACGAAAAGGAGAGAACAGATAGCAGTAGGCAGAGTACATTAACTTTAAAAATAAATGCATAATTATTTTAAACGCGTATAAAATAGCTAGACAAATGTCCTTGTACAAATATTTGTTCTGTGTGAGAATTGGACGCACCTTCGACCCCTGACCTTTGCGCCATATCCGTCGTCGATAATTGGCAGATTTATCAGAACGACCCTTATTCATGTGATAGGAAATGAGCCATTTATATTTTTATGATGACAATGTATAATTGCCTTAAATGTAAATCTTTTGCGAACAATATCATCTCTTCCATTATAGCGAAATAAAAGAATTATTAGGTACACACAGTAGGCAAACGTGTTTCGAGGTTGTGTGTGCAGATTTCTTATAATTAACCCAAAGAAAAGAAAAGTTTAATGACAATTAACAACTAATATCACGTCAAGTTTCCGCTATGTTCAAATAAACGACAGAGAACATTGGTCATATTATTCTGATATTAATCATTTGCGCCATTTAGAGCCATTTAGATAAACAGAGCCCTTATGTTTTATTGAGGTAAGTAAAAGATTTATTTATACTTTGTAAAAAAAATAAAACTGCACAATCACCATCACATGTCGCGAGACTGAAGAATAGAAAATCGATAACACTTCGAGATAACCCAGTGAAAGTGGTTCCAACTCAGAAAATCCATTATCGAAGCACCAGGGGCGAGCATATTCAAACTCTCAGAAAACAAACACAATCGTCCCTTTATCCCGACACCACCTCCATTTTAATTTCAAAAGAGCACCCCTTTAAAACAATACCAACATCTAGAAGACTATTCACAGTTCGACGATCTCCGAAGAAATCATTTTGTTGGACAACTTTTGTCTTTTGCTAGAAAATTCTACAGAGTTGGAGAACAATCTTACAGAGCAGACTCGATTCATTATGCGTCTTTCGGCGCGGAGAAGTAATTCAAACTTGTTTCCTTTTCAAAGTTTCGCTCGTTTCTAGTGCTGTGTTCGATTGGTTAGATATCGAGTATCGATTACAATTTCACTACACTCTCTACTGTCGTTGTTACCAACTTTTACTGACCTTGTCACAGAGATTTTATGCTGAAGTCGAATATTTTTATCTACACATAAATTGAGTCCAAGATAAACATTTCGATCGATTATTTTTTCAATGATAATATTTGAAGAATTAATTGGAAGTTTAATTTATAGGCAGACATTAATAGACCTTTAGGTTTCTTATTAATTACCCGACTGCCAAAGAAGGAGGGTGATTTTTAAGTGTGATTCCAACGTTGATATCCTAATATAGCTGTTCCCTAATTTACATACAAACATTCAGTAAATGTGCATAAACGCACTAGACCTTTCAAAGCAAATAATTATGCTAAAACATTTTCGCTCACTCCGAGAAAAAAGCAAAGTTGTGTTCCACACACCGACATTGCGTCCCAATTTCAAATTCGCTATCGCGAACGCGTCGCTAGAGTTGCCAAGTGTTCTGCAGGAAATGAGACACTTTATGACAAGAGTTTTGTTACTGCCTCATGCTGAGACAAACGCAGGTGAGGCTTTACTTCAGCTTCAGGTTTAAGGTGCATTTGAAGTCTAGAATATATTCCAGATAGGAAATGAATGTATGGGTCTACAGAAAATCTACTAACTAATCTTTTTGTACCCACTCTAATTTACGATATCATATGATGATTTTTTCATCTTCTTTTTAAAATTTAAACAAATATTAAAAAGCAAAATTGTGGGGTTATCGTTCATTTTAACATATCTATTACAGATAGTTTCCTTAAACGTAATAAATAGCACATACATTTCCAAAATCTAGATTTTTGAAAAGATGTTCTGTAAAATTGTTACAGTGATATGATAATCACTCTATCTAAAACTAAAAAGACAACGTCACAATTCCGCTAAATAAAGATAGTACCCGTAGCATTTTAAAACTGTCGCTTTATAAAATGAATTCTCATACATTTAGATCGTCCTGTTAAAAGAGAAACATCTGGCAACACTTCCTGGTACCCCGCTGGCTTGATTAAATTCAGTCTTTATGTGAGGAGAAACACGCTACTTGGAATTAACTACACGGTATTATACACCTTTTTGTTCCTACGCGACATGGCGTAATTTGTTCGGACAGTAATGGCTGCTTTTTGATTAAAAACGCCCTTCCCGGAGAAAAATAAACGCGAAAATATGTTTACGAATTTCCCTTTTAATTATAAGGGTTTCTGACATCAAAGTTCTGAATTATCCACATTAAATAATTTACTTTGATCAACGATGTGTTTGGTTAGTTAGTAATAATAAAATAAAACATTAATTAGTAATGATCGCAGTAATACGGCACATTTTTTTTTAGATGTGTTCTGATTTTACCGGCATTTATTTCAGTTAAAAGTCTTAGTGGGTAAGATATATTACACAACTAGCTTACGCCTGCAGTCTTACCCGCGTCCAGTTTTATGTTTTTTCCTTCGGGAGTTAGAGATTTCAATTTTTACTTTCAAGTTAATATCACTGTCACAGTGCCTGTCACTATATTTATAGTTTGAAATAACTATAAAACTCTCTTTCAAATTGCAAATTGCACTAAAAAGGCTTTTTTTTCGTTGTTGCTGTTGCTATTGTATTTAATAGCCATATACAGTTTATTAACTCAATATAGACAAAGATCATTTTTTTTCTAATTTCTCTTTTAAAATATTTTCTAATATTTATATATAAATATAAAAGTGATTTTATATGTAATAAAAAAAAATTATTTGATTAACAATTATTGATTAAAATATTATGTATACAAACAATCAAAAATATTTAATCTGGCAAGACTACTTCTTTTTTTGAAATTGTTTAAAAAAGCCTGCGATAAAGCCTATGAATATAAACGGTTCAGTCACGTTTGCACTTGTCCCTTTGACCTGCAGTTTATTGCGTTCCTCAGAATCTACGCATTTTTTAGATAAAAATAGAATATCCTATGTAATTTTATGGAGATTGCACATTTTTACAGCCATTTTATTAACAAATAGCCTGTTCTTTTAGTCTTGATGACGTAACATACACATTATTTCTCATTCATTATATTACTAGTGACTTTCTCTCACTATACTTCAGTAGCTATAATAATAATAATAATAATAATAACTTTTTATTTGCACTATATTGACAGTTGATGGCTCAATATGTTACTCATTGGGTTACATTGGAGTTTTAGTAGAGATTCCTAATTTTATTAAGTAATAAATATAGCATTCTATAGTGAGAGAGTATTTCTATGGTGAATGAATTTTTAAATTTGGTCTTGTAGTTTTTAAGTTCATTAATATATGAAAATATAAAACTTTCCACTGTCTTACAATCGTAAGTGTGATGATTAGGGATAAAAAATAATATTATTATAGTATCAAAGAAATGAAACCAAGGCTCTAGTTTTTTTAATACTAGCAATTTTCTAACTTAAAACTTGTGTTCAAATTGGTTCCACTTTGATGTACCAGTCTATTCATCCCTGAAATTGATCTTAGTTGCTTGCGACCCTAACGACACTTGTGCGCCACTTACGAGGTATTAAAGCTACTACTTCATCGCTACTCCAATATGTAAAAATCCATCTTATCTCCTCCATCTGCAGAAGATTTTCAAGTCCTCACTTTGAAAAAGGGTGGTCGTCGACTTGCATAATGTTTTTTTTTGATAAATTATACAGTGAAGATTACTTACTTCACCTACATTATATTGGAAGTATTATAAAATACTTATAATTACATTGGAAATTATGAGTACTATCTACATATAAAGTAGTTATTTTTAGTTTAGTCAACTCACCATAGACAAGATTCTGTTAAAGGGTTTTATAAAAAAAAATATATATATATATATTCATAAAATCAATTTAATGAAAAAAAAAATATCTGCCAGTGATATTCTGGAAGCAGAGTGAAAGAAATAAAATGATATTAAGTTAATGTATGTAACAAAACATTGGTATTTCAGATTTTCGAGAACATTCATTTACTGTGTCTCTATATGACGTGGGTATATTATCTGAGAGGTATTCGTCGTAAATATTGCCCCGTCGGCTCAGGTAAATTATTAAAACACCGCTGATCCACGGCAAAGCCTTAGTAGATAATAAAACACACTGATCACTTTACAAAAGCTACTTTTATATGCATCATCATCATATCAGCCTTATAGTGTGCACTGCTGAACATTGTTGGCCCCAATAGATTTTATTTTATTGGGAATATTTGCCCATTATCACCACGGTGGGCAAGCGGGTTGACGATCGCAGTTTCAGCCAGTGAACAGGATGACGCTGTTGCCCATAACCTGGTGAAATTTATGACTCCCCATGAGAGAATGAGAGGGGGTGACACTATTCTTGTCCGGCGCCACAGGGCACATAGTAATATTTCACTTTTAATTCCATAAATGTTTGTTAACTGTTAGAACAAGGTCACGAAACCGCTGGCCTACGAGCCATAATGTCCCTGAAAAAGTTTCAAAGCCACAAGAAGTAAAAATAGAAATTAAATACCCTGCTAGTTAATAGCTCACCCACAGCTGATAAGTTTTTTTTTTCTAAAAAGCTTATTTCCAAATTAACACTTGATCAGATTAAATCTGTTATTTTTCTTTGAACTTGAACTCTTTCGTTTAGAGTATATGCCAGTGTCAAGTAATTGAAATGTTCAAGTTATTTGCATAAATGCAGCGTTTCCGTCATTCAATTGCAGTTAAACTCAAGTAAAGTGCGTCATAGTCGAGTCAAGTCAAGACTTTACTAAGAGGCGTCTATGGAGTTTGGAGTCAAAATGGAAAAATCACAATTCTCTGTAATATGCCGCTATCCTACATTTGTGTACATTGCCAAAGAAGTTATGTCCACCTTATTTGCACATAAAAGCACGAATGTACACTTCTTTTGACAAATAAAATATTTCCCCGATATATTTCTTGGCGCCAAAACTCCTTTGAATCTGTTAGTGTCATTAGTTTTCAAATGTCAGTTGGCTATTTGATGATTGGTTGTGTTTTAACCTTGGGTGCCATGGCGACTGCATAATCTACTACTAATTATTTTCACTGAATATAGCCGTAATTATCACATAGATAGAAGTCATTAATTGAAACTAATTTGTTACAGCATTTTTCATGGTAATTTTTATACATTTAAACAAAATTCAGACGTTCTAACTGATCTTGAAAATAGTATTTGTGAATTGTGAGTGCGCTACATTGTTTATTTTATTTGTCTAACAATTTCTAGGTTATGTATTTTTTAAGAGAACTTTTTTCGGAAATCTGTTACGTTTAATCAACCAATATAACATTGACTTTTATTTTTTATGAGCAAAAACAAAGAGTACTTCTAGTCTATCCTATACATGCTTACGCCTGATAGTAAGAAAGGCTATTAGACTGAAGTATACTATACCAAAGTATACTCTTAACAATGATGTTTTCTTAAAATTTGGTATATTCATACTTTGCCGTACTTAGATTTAGTTTCTTTACGATATTTTACATAATATTTACCTCTGACGTATCCACTGGAAACAACAATAAATGAAAAAGATAATACATACATACATATATCCAATCTCGCCTGTTTCCCCGAAGGGGTAGGCAGAGGCATATCATATGCCCAAACTTCGCCTGTTATATTGTTGGTCCCACGTAATAAGTGGCGAGCCTATTGCCGCTTACCCGGCACTTTTATGTTCGCTACAGCCTCGTCTGTTGATCGGCAGGTGCACCACTTGCAGGTGAGGTTGGCTTGAGCTCCTCAGATCTTGGTAGGAGCCCTATACACATAAAGATAAAGATAATATGTTTTAAAAAGATAATACGTTTTAAATAATATTGAAAAGAATAGCGCTTACTTCAATTGCGATAATTATCTTAATTTACCTGCCTCAGTTTCAAGGGTAAGGTTTGCCTCTTTTAGTTATAATATTGTCTGATTCAAACGTACACCTTAATCGATACGTAAAAATATGTCCTGTGATTTTGTTAATATTTCTTGCAACACTTAAAGTTATTCAACAGAAACCCTCTTGTAGCACGATATTTTACCTAAAAGCTTGAGCGAGTAAATAGGCTCTCCTTAGTCGACTACATGTCTCTGTTATGAAATACGCTACACGAGACTTGTAATTTTGAACATGGTGTTTCGTCGAGGAGATGTCTCTTTTATTGCCTTTGGTGGGAAATGGGGTGCTTTAAATGTGCTTAAACGTAATGAGAAGTAAATTTTTCCATTTAGTAAGGCATAGGTTGCTTCATTTCACTGACAAGCAAAAACCTTGTTTGGGAACTTTTATAAAAAATATATATGGAAATATGTTAATAGCGATAGTTGTGATAATAAACTTTATTTATTAGTGTTTAGAATATAATAAAATCGTCAAAAATGGTATAATAAGTGTTCTTAGTTTGCGTTTTTTTTTATTTTAACTTTTATTGTAACTCAAAGCTTCAAATAATATTGATTAAGATGATGGTTATAATATTTATCATTTTGTTAACAGATATAACACTTAGATAGAATTACTACTGATATGATTATAAGATCTTATTATTATTTTAAATTAAATATTACGCAAAATGGTATATGTCTGGCTATATTCATGAATGTCGATATAAAACTTCAGTCAAATCAGCTCTTAAATATAAACAGTACTGTATAGTAAAGATTTCTCTCACACTGCTACTAAAACAAATACCAATCATAAAACTCCAACAAAATTCATTTCTGCTCGAAACATATTTCATACTGGAGCCAGCAAATCAGTGACCACTATAAGCTAGACTTGTTGAATAATTCACAATGAAATGCATAGTTTTATCAAAATATTCGTATGAAAAGTAAAAAGCAACTGAGGTCGAGATAAAAGGAAGCGATTGGCCGTTAATCAATTTTGCGCTTTGGGATCAATTGTTTTAAAGTTTGAAATACTATAATGCGATTGTTCGGCGTTAGGTTTTTTATTTCTATTTTATCATGGCGGTGTTGGTTGACCGGATTTGCCGGAAAGCACGTTCTTTTCTATTTTTTCAGAAGTATTTTCTGTATTTCTTATTTACTGTGTGGCCGTAGATTGCAGTTTTTTACGCAATAAGACAACCACTTTTTGATCACATTATTATCTAAAACTTACTGTCATTCGGCATTATCACATTTGTTTTCATCTGGAAAATTTGTTTATTATCCCCCACGATTACAAAAGCCACATATAGGCAACTGATACTCTTACTCTTTATTCTGTCTATAAATAGAAAATATATGAATTATAAAAAAGATATCAGATTGGCTACATACATATAAAGATTTTCCGATTATTTCAGTTTCCGCGACATGTCGACAAGTTTTATTAATCACTACTTCATTCTCGTATACGATTCGAAATAAAATTCTTACTTTTCGTTTAACTAACAGTGGTATTTTTTTCATCACCTCCTGCCTCCTGCCTCGTCACTCGTTTTAAATACGACCTCCTGCCCACCGGCAGCATTGACTTCGATGCAATCCAGCAAAATAAGAGTGCTCCTTTCAGTGGAATAAGCAGCATATGACTACATCGATGTATCCTTTGATTTCTTAAATTTTTAAACAACTAGAGAGAATCGCGGGTACGCTTGAGTACGTTTCAATGCTAATCGATGATTCTTTTATTTTTAAATGTGATACGTCATAATGACTACATCCTGCCTGATAAGCAGTCGATGCAGTCCAATAAAAAGTAAAAGTGCTTCAAACCGTGAAATAAGCACGTTACAAAGCGCATCCGCTCATGACGGCCTGCTAAAATGCTGTTTCACGCCCCGCTTAAAAGACCCGGGATCATAGGAAATAGGAAACACATGAGCCGGAAGCGAATTCAAGTGCTTAATGGTCTTGCTTAGAAACGACTTCCCAAATTTCTTGGGTCGAGTGCTGATAGTCTGCACAGTATGAGGATGGTTTCTAAGACCAGCACGTCTTGTTGGGGAGAGGAAAGGAGAGGGCGGGATGAGATTCGCTGTAAATCCTCGAGTGAGGCTGTTACCTCAGCACCCCCTATAATGCTAACCGCTCGCCGTTGCAGTCTGTCAAGTGCGTCGAGGAGGTATTTAGCAGAACCGTCCCAAAGATGGGAACAAATACTCTACACTCGATCGCACTTGAGTCTTGTACAACAAACAGCGCTGAAAAACTGCCTCACCTTATTGAGTATACCCAACATATGATTGATCTTAAAATTAGCTTTTATTAAGCTCTGGTTTGGTTGCTCCAACGTTTTCACAATAAGACACACCAAGTACACAATGCGTACTATGAATTGTTGCTTCACGATTTTATCAATTAGGTCAATGGAGCTAAGTGAAGAATTCGATTTTCAACGGGCAGTTTAAGTTTGAGTTATAGCGGGCTCTGGCCGGCTGAGTCGACATCAAGTGCAATTTCTATGACGTACTGCGCCCATACTTCAAAGAAAGATTTTACAAAGAAAGATTCTTGCTAACGACCAACTTTGGCGCTAAAGCAGTTACGAAAGTATCGAATTATCGTAAAATAAAATTTATGCGTACTAACTTAACTGGACTTCGATTGTCGCATTGCGTATTATTAGATATAAGAAGATATGTTAAACAAATACCACTTAACATACGAATAGTGTTCTGAAGCATGGAATGGCTCGATATATGAAGTATTCAATTCAAAAGTGACCTAGTCAAGACCGATATACATCGGAGATAATTGGTTTTTTTTTATAACCACATGTTTTTATTCGCTTTTAACACACTGCATGTTATAAGCAAAACAACTAGGCGGCAAATCAAAAGTAATTAAACATAACTTAAATTACAAATTAATAATAGAAAAAAATATATAAAAATGTGGGACATAAGTAGAAAGATATTAGTGAATATTTGCATAATATTGATCTTTATCATGATAGAAATAAATACCTACCTATATTTTTCTCGCGAAATTGTAGGCCATTGTACCTTAGTTGCATAACTATAATTAACATAACTACATATACTTTTTAGCATAAATCCTACAAATAATTATTAAGACCAGGTCAGACGTAACAATAGCAGACAAAACTATAGGCCTTTAGGCATTTTATACTCTTCAATTTTGAACATACTCGTACATACTAATCAGCCTGTCTATCACGCCTGTTTCCCTGAGGGTGTAGGCAGAGGCATATTATTTGAAAGGTATATATTTTGGTCCCACGCAATAGGTGGCGAGTCTACTGCTGCTTGACGGGAACTATTATGTTCGCCAGAGCCTCGTCCGTTAATCGGCAGGTCCACCAAATGCAGGCTAGCTTGGGCCCCTTAGGTCTTGGTAGAATCCCCATACACCTTTTATTTTTAGTTTAGGTTAAGCCTTTTAAATTATAAGTACTTTTTAGTGACATAAACCAAAATTTTTCTTAATTTTCTAGTTCAGTAAATGATCATCATCATCATCATCTCAGCCCATAAACGTCCCACTACTGAGCACGAGCCTCCTCTCACATACCAAGGTGCGAGGGTATTGGGTCATACTCCACCACGCTGACCCAGTGCGGATTGGCGGAGGCAGGTGTATGGCGTCCTGCTGTTAGAATTTATCAAGCCGCCCATTAGGCTTCTAACTTGGCTTAACGACTACCACATTTAGTGATAACCGGGACCAACGGCTTAACGTGCCTTCCGAAGCACGGAAACGCTCGATATCAAATGCCACACAAACGGTCACCCATCCAAGGACTGACCTCTGTAAACTCTGCTGTACTTTGGTGATCGTTTCCGACCACTGAGCACCGCAGAGCTACGAGCGCTTCAGTAAATGATACTTTCAGTCAATTCATATTATATATCTATGCAATGTCTAAGCAAACCTAAATAATTTTCTTAGCCAGTAAATAAGAATACTGAAATAAATATTGCCCGGGAGGCGATCTGATTGTCAAATTTGTGTATAAGAATTTGGATAATTGGTCAGAATGATTTCTCTAAGTACGTTTTTGCAAAAATATATTTGTTTATATAATATAAGCTTGCTTATTTTGTAGTTAAGATCATAATGATCCCAGCCCATTAATATTCCACTAGTAAGCACGGGACTTTTCTCACGCACCAAGACGAGAGGGTATTGGGGCGTATGCCTCTTTCTCTGTTTCTCTCTCTCTCTCGAAAGTAGTCGTTTAGTCATGTTAGAGGCTTGTTTTGATTTAATCGAGTTTAAATTTTTTTTGGAGCAGGACGACCGTACCTTTGCCAATAAATAAATAAATAAATAAAATAAATAAATAAATCCGCACTGAACTCGATTAAATCAAAACAAGCATCTAACATGACTAAACGACTACTTTCGAGGGAGAAACAGAGAAAGAGAGAGAGAGGGTATATAACATGGGGTCTGTACAATATGGCCAAATATATTATTAGAAGCTTTTATAATTTAAAACATATTACGACATAAGTTAACCTTACAATATTCCATTTCGCTCAAGACTTATTTATACATCCTCCGAGTAACATTAATCTGAAAAGCCAAGAATATGAAATTAATTTACTCGGCGTAGTGTAGAAGCTGAAAGCTTAAACTGATTTTGGTAAACAAGGAGAGATCAGCTTTAGCTTAGAGTTAAGATTTACATCTTTTCGTTTAGCCTGGCTTAAGCTTATGGTAACATATTGCGTCACGCATATAGTTTTGTAATAAAAAAAGCATTCCAAAAAAAAAAACTTAAAAAATCCCTTTAAAAGGTATTCAATACTTCAATAGGTACCAACTTAACACAAAAACATGACATCAATATGAAAAGGTCTACAAATTTTTAATAAGATTATCAATTAGCAGAATAAACATGCTGCAAATAATTTATCCAATTTAATGAGATTTCGGTGTGGTGATAATTTCGTTTCGATTAATCGGTTCAGTTGTTCTTGTTTGACTCGCTAATTAATGCTCAATTCAATATGAACAATTAATGTTATTAACTTAATAAACATTTCGAAAACATGGCTTTTCAGATAAAAATGTATTGTTCCAAATGAAAGCTATGTCAGCATTTGTGGATTAATCCTCCGAATGGAGTGGTGGGGCGATACCCTCGTTGGATCGCTCTCACAAATAACACGGACGCGTTGTTTGGGTTAGATTGTTGGTCGGCCTTCGTGAGTGGTTTTGTCTTATTTGTGCTGAGTATGTTAGGTCGATGTCTGTAAAGTCAGTCAATCACCAGTATTGTCATATTATAGACTTTAAAGACATGCCTGATTATTAAATTAAGTTTGGGTGTTTTATAAAATATCGTTTTTATGGATCAAGGCGTGATAGAGACTTCCATGATAATCCTTTGGAAACAGGACCCGGTATTATTTATAAATATATATAAAACAACTTTGAGTCTAATATGTGTTTATGGGTGTATGGGAATCATATCACGACCAAACACCCCTTTTCATTTTGTACGTCGGGAATAAAATGCATTTACTCACTGCCTCCCGGCCATAGAGGGACCGAGAGGGAAGTGTGGGGCTCACTGCGGCAGACGCGACCGCCAGCAGTCCTACCCATTAAAAATCTTTCTACGGGCGCCCACGACTGTTGAAGTGGGACGGGGTCCAATGTCTGAGTTGTAGCGTCTGGCACCCCAGGCTAGGGAAGAACTCCTCAAAAAGGCGCAGTGTGGCCTACTTGTCGAAGATACCCCCGCCCCCGCCACCTTAGACTCTCTTGGCGCTGCTCGCTGCGCCCTCCACAAGGACTCTCTTGGTTTCCCTACCCGGTAGTCATTACTAAGAGTACAGTTGACCTTTTCCCCAGCGGTCTTCATCGCCCTACCGGAAGGTACTCACATTAGATGTCTGAATATTGTGACCGGATTGAAAAGTTTCTCTACAAGAGTACCACGGTGCGTCTGCAGTAATTACTGAGACATTTGCCAAATGAGCTTGATATTTTATTCAGGCTATGCACATCTCATGTGCCACGAAACGACACTGGACATTCGGCAATAGAAATATACCGTTTTGTTTAATAATACCTATGCGCTGGTTTACTAAGGTATCAATAAATTTACCGCGATAACTGCAAGCGCCGAGTGCAAAACAATTGTATTTAAGTCTATGACACTTACTTGTGGCGATAAATAAAATTGACTTGTTTTTTTGTCGTATTGGTTTAATGTTATTAGTTGTTATTAAACATCACAACAAGTACTCATACTTTTTCCTAAAATATTGCGTAGATCTTGCTTTTGTGTTCAAATTAAACTGTTGGAGCTAAAAGGAAAACTTCGTTTGAAACATTTTTCGCTTACAAATAATAATTGAATTGAAACGTAGTACCTACAACGGAACGCTCACCTGCTGAATAACGACTGCCCTGTTGAGTTTCAGTGTTTAATTTAAGTGATTTACATTTATTCTGGTAGATAACAAATTCAGTTATTATTAGAATGTTATTTTAAACTAATCTGTTGAAAATATTTCGAATCGGTATACCAATTTAAAATAGAATCTGTTTATTCAGTTGTGAAAATAATTCAGTCGACTTCAAAAGAAACCAACTTTATTATCACAAATAAAGAAGTTCAGGGATCCAAACTGAATATCGGCAAGTGCAAGTTGTGGGCATCTGTCACGCTTTACTTCGGACATTGTTTTGAAGGTTCTCGGCGGGGCATTTCGGAACTTTAGGTCACTGACAGCAAAAAGTTTGCGCGGTCTCATGTTCAGACTCTTTGGTGAAGTTGGCGATGTGTCAGGCTGCAGGTGTCGACGTGTCATTAAATATAAAACTTTTCATGTTTTATTTATGAATATGTTTCATAAAATTATCAGAACCTGCTTATATTTTTATCATAACTATACATTACGATTGTATAGATAACAATTTAAAAAATAATCTATTTACATATGTACATCTATTATAGAACGAAAGTGAATTTAAAACAGGAAAATTGGAGGGAACCTCTTAATGTCGTCCCTCCTAAATCTCTTAATAAAAAGTTGTTCACTTAAAGAATTCTGCTTGTTTCTTCAACAATACGTAAGACATCGGAACCAGCTGGTTTTAGTGCTTAACGTCAACTATGGGTCAGGCTAAATAGGTTCAGAACAAGATACGGACGTTCCAATCACCACCTTTATAAATGGGAAATGAAGAGGTCTTCGGCCTGTGATTATGGAACGCCAGATCAAACAATGGCCTATATTGTAAACGATTGCCAGCTATACTCTTTTCCCGGTGGTCATGAAGAACTTTATCTTCTTACTCCAGCTGCTGAGAAGTGGCTACGCCACCAACTGACACTGGAAATTTTAATTAGGATTCAGGCAGCTCAACGCCATACGATATGATGATGAATACGTAAAGCAATCGAAATAAAAAAATCATCGTTATTTCAGTCGGCGTGAAGAGACTGCTACAAAGCCTTTAAATATATCAAATTGTTAAAATAAACATTCTGACTCGATATAAATATCATTTAGATTTGGTACGTTGGAGTAACGCGTAATGAATAATCCCACCAAAAACATTCTGTAAAAAAACTAGCCAAGTCTCGATGGAGCTGCTTGCTCATCTCTAAAAAGTAATGAAATCTACACAAAATCGTGCCAAGTCTAAGGTTCCTTACTGCGATTTCTTCATTATTATAACTAGTGTTTTGTGACTTGGCCGTTTCAAAAAATAGAATGGATATAATTACGCATAGAATCCAAATTTGCGTCGTTTGACCTCATCGTGCGTCCACCCAGTCTGAAACGAATAAAACTTATTCTTTTTCAACTTACTGACACTTTTAGAAGCAACTCAAATTTACGACTAAACTTGATACTCACTATCTGTCACACGAACTTTGAACAAAATAGATCAGACAAGTTTTGGATTCAGCAAAAGTTTCGGAAGACCGATGGCTCCTTTCGCTGAGTTAATATAAGTCTATGGGTGTAGGCTTCTTGGCGGGAAAGTGAAGCGTCATGTCTGTAGTTTTGTTTTATTTTCTAAAATTTGTGATATTTCGAACAGTAATGTGTAATATTAACCGTTTAGTGTTTGTGAACGTACATGAGTGTTGGTAAACGACACAAAACAGTGCAACATCACTTTTCAAATTCTCTCAATAACTCCATGTGAGATCTCAGTATAGTCCCACATCTTTACTGAGGACTCAAGAGGTTAAGGGGGAGGGCATCTCATTTACCATTTAGCCATTATTTACAAGATAAAAAAGTCTATTCTAACTGCTACTAACATGCATTCACTTAAATAGGAATAACATTTGTAAATGTTGTTTTAAAAAACAGTGGTATTTTTGTACGGAAGTTCAACGTATTATACCTGCTCAAAGAATATATCTCATAATTTTATAAAGATTTTTTTTAGTAAGGTTCTGTATGTTTTATGCGTATTTGATGCGCATTTAACTATATTTAACCTTTTTGGGTGATAATAGGACGTTAAGAACTTTTATAGGTAGGTCACGCGGAAATGGGATAGTAAGTTACTTGGTAAGCTTAATCCGTGCTTCGAAAGGCAGGTTAAGCCGTTGATCCTGTTTACCACTACACGTGGTACCGCTAAGCCAAGTCCCAGGCCCATTGGGCGGCTTTAAATTTGTCTGAAAGGCAGTAATCGTAAACTCTGGAAAACGAGTTTGTTTATGTATTCCCAAAGCCCCTCTCATATATATTGTCTAAAGAAATATATACTTCTGTACCTATCATACTGATTGTAAAGAGAAATTAATTATAATAATTAAAAGCTATGCTGTATAATTATATTATTTAATTTACTATTTTTTTTATTTATTTGTGTAATACACTGATATCGCAATTATCAATGATAAATTTAGACTAAAAATGCTTTCGTATCAATTTTATTTATACTAAATGTGTGAAGCATATTTTTACTAGCAATATTTTGTTTATATCAATTATTTTTATGCGGTCGTGGTGGTCGTAAAGTGGTAGGTATTGGTAGCGAATGATAAACGCCTCACTGTGTCTCGCCATCTGTCCCTGATTGTGGTCATCCTGATACATTTATTTAAAGCATCGCTCACTGCAGTCTTCATTTGGTCGGTCCATGGCATCGTGTTCCTTCCACTTTGCCCTGAACAACAAGGCATTCTATAGACTGGTTGCCCCGCCTGGAAACGTGTCCAAAGAAAGAAAGTATGCGAGATAGACGCTGCTTAATGCCGTCTTCTTGGATTATCGAGACGTTCGTACAAGTTACCCCAAACATTCTTCTCCAACACCACATTTCTAGGGAATCTGTCTTCTTCTTCTTTTTTCAACTTCTTGCAACATTCACGTTTCAGCGGCAAACTACACTATGAGGAAAATAATGATGCGCACAAGTTTTGATTTTGTGTTTTTGTTAATATTCCTGTTCCTCCAGATCTTTCTCATTTTGTTCATGCTGTTCGTGTGATATAATAGCCATGTGACGTTTTATCTCGTCTACATATCCACCATTATTCGTGAATATAATGTTCCGAGGTATACATATGATTGGACCACAGTGCAGCACGCAATATGGGTATCACTCGGCGAGTTACTTTTGGAGCGGGAAGCTTTTCGATCTCATCCCGCCATCTCCTTTTCTCTCCCAAAAAACACGTGCTGTAATAGAAACCATCCACATACTGTGCCGACTATCCGCCCTCAAACCAAGAAATTTGGTAATTGTTTCTAAATAAGACCATTAAGATCTGGAACTCGCTGCCAGCTCATGTGTTTCCTAGTTCCTATAATTCCTGGGTCTTTTTTTTTTTATTTATCAGAAACAAACAACATCATCATATCAGCCCATAAACGTCCCACTACTGAGCACGAGCCTCCTCTCACATACCACGGTGCGAGGGTATTGGGTCATACTCCACCACGCGAACCCAGTGCGGATTGGCGGGGGCAGGTGTATGGCGTCCTGCTATAAGAATTTTTCAAGCCGCCCATTAGGCCTCTACCATGGCTTAACGACTATCACATTTTAGTGATAACCGGGACCAACGGCTTAACGTGCCTTCCGAAGCACGGAAGCGCTCGATATCAAATGCCGCACAAACGGTCACCCATCCAAGGACTGACCTCTGTAAACTCTGCTGTACTGAAACAACAGTTACAAAATATATATTACTAACAACACTTAAAACTAGTGTACAGCATATTATTTAAAATGTAGGAAATAATTGCATAACCAGTAACATTGTTCACATATTACTCTAAGCTTTAGAACGCAAAACAGAGTTGTAAGCAATCAAAAAGATAAATAAATCAATCAGAGTACATGAGAAACAAAACACATACAAATTCATAAGTTAACAGGTGTCTTAATAAACTGGTAAAAGGCGTTTTTTTACAGTTCCACATATAAATTCATACACGTATATATTGTTTTAAGTCTTTTAAGCGTGGTGTGAAACGGCATCATAGCAGGCCGTCATGAGACGTGATTTTTGTACCGTACATTCCACGTTATGAAGCGCCTTTATTTTTTTGACTATATCGACTGCTTATCTTCAGGCAGAACGTAGTCATTATGAAGTGTCACATTAAAATAAATCAATACCTTTAATCTAAACTCAAGCCTCACTCGCTCCATCTTCAGCAGCAGTTCCCTCATATGTATTAATATAAGAGTCTCAAAATGAGGAACACACATTATTCACAATTGAATACTTAATAGGGTTGTACCACTGACTCCATCAAAAGCACAGAGTTTTAATGAACAATATTATTATCAATGTAAGGGATGTAATCAAATTAGATGAAGTGCTCGCATGGCCACTATAAGACTGACATTCATTAGTCAGCGCTCATTTGAAGAACGCTGTGTGACCTAAATGCAGAGTCTGGGTGTGGTTCTTATGACAAGAGACAGCGGGCTCTCGTTGTATTTAGTTAAAATAATCATAGTGCCGATAGTAGCGGTCACTATCAAATAATATTACGAACCCATATCTTATGCGAGTGTGTCGTAGATCGACTAAGGGAATGGAATCTCACCTTTTTTATTTTTGATTTACGTCGGTAATAAAATGAATTCACGCACTGACTCCCGGCCAAAAGAGGACCGAGAGAGGTGTGTGGGGCTCACCATCGGCAGACACGACCGCCAACAGTAATACCCACTAAAAATCTTCCGACGACGCCCGCCACTTGTTGAGAAAGACCTTACCTTTTCATTAGTGCCTCCTGCGCCCTACCGGGAGGTACTCAGCCCCCCCCCCCGCACCACGACAAGACCAGTCGAGGGGAATGGAATCTCGCCTGACGTCAATGTGGGAGAAGGGCTAGGCCACGTGTCACCATTTTTATTAATCTCTGTGCTAAAAGTGAGCATTGATCCATTTTAAAGCAAGGTTTATGCCCATCCCTAAATTGATACAATATAAGCTTGACGTATGTATAATATAAAACTGAAATGCTAATCTTTATTATAAATAAAAAAAATGGTCGACATCACAATATGAAAGCTTTGTATGAAGTACGGATTTAATTTATGTGCATTTTTAATTCTTCGGAATGATGCAGGCAAAGTCGTAGGTAGAAAGAATGTTTGATTATATCATTTAATAAGAACATAGTCAGGCTTTGGTAAGGCAACTTTTTCAATGTCAGTGACGGCACCTCTCATCTTTAATAAAAAGGTATGAAGTTATAATAAAGCATATAATATTTTATCAAAAAACCGTTGCGGATAGCGGTTTCCTCGTTCCAACAGCAACCGCGTCAATCAAAATTGTCAATCATGCATACCTCTCATTTAAACATTCAATACCAAAATCTTGTCACTTAAACCACCGTTTTAAGTGTTGTCAGAGTTGCCTTTTAGTCGGACACAGTGTAGTTTTTAGTAGGCCACACGGGCGATGCTTTTGTGGTGCACTGTTTCAGAGTTCCTCCGTGTCGACAATACGGGAATACTCTAGGTAAATTTAGTTAAAACTTAGTAGCTTACTGATTCCCGTTTCGCTAACTTTAATTAATAAAAAGTAAAAGGTTAAAATTGGGTGAATACTATTTTGTTAATGCAAAGTATTTGTTTGTTTATATCGCATGCAGCTATTATTTTAGGACAAATTCAAGTGTATTATTAAAACTATAATGCATGCGGCTACATTGCTCGACAAAAAATGTTGAAGAGATTGTCGAATACATTCAGGTGAAATTAAGGTATTTATTAAATGGGCCTTTGTTGTTAACCAATATATTTGTCTCATTATTCCCTAAAATAAACGATTATTATTATAATCATGTTTTAATAGTCAAACTAATTTATAACTATTTTTTCAAAGAGTTATGGCATGAAGGACTCTCAAGTAACGGTTATAAGCACCATGTTTATAGGGTTTCGTAGGACGAAAGTAAAATTGAAACCTTTCTGAAACCACTTTGTTGCCCGTCTGTTGGTCTGTCTGTCTGTCAAATAAGACCCTTTTTATCGAGACCGCGAGGAAGTATGAAATTTAAATTTAAATGTAATACTTAAGGCTGCAGTCATTTGAAGCTATTATCTATTTTATTACATTATCTACCAGTTTGCAAGAGAATCAAAACCAGCAAAGTACTTTCCATATCTTTTTTTAAGCCATAATACTAAAACCTCTTAATGTTTTTGCGAGGTATGGTTTTTATGTCTTCTTTTTTTGTCATTAGTATAACAATTAAAAAAACATTATGTATAAAAACAATTTAATATTTTACAAAGAAAAATATTTCTCAGTATAGTTGTGTGAGCATATTAATCCTGAAAATATATCAGGGAAAATAAATTTTCAATCACAAAGTACGAGTTACGTTAGTTAAACTAATTAGGATTTTGTTGCAAGTTCTTATTACTCAGAGGTAGAACTCAAAATTAGATGTCTGAAGAATAATTAGATGCTCGAAGCATCGTTCGATCCGAGAGGGTTCCCTTTTATCAGGAGAATTAAATAGACACTGAAAGAATACGATATGACTTTGGGTCTGATTCATTTAACCCTCGAGGAAACAGCGATTTGAAGAGTAGTACGTTGTGCTAGTACAAATTGGAAATATGTAGGTACTTTTTATATTAAGCTATACAAACTCTTTCGGTAGCAAACTTTTAAAGATAGCTGGCGTTAATATATACTTTTAGTATGTAAGAAAATAAAACTATTTATATAAAAACAGTGCGCATTTTTAAAGTTACAGCCTATAATTACATATAATTACACAGTAGCTGCAATTAAGATATGCTGGTACATTTGATACTTTTAAGTTTCTTGTGGAGACTAAAAACATACCAATAATCACGCCTGTTTTCCTGTAGGCAGAGGCATATCATCCGCCCTCACTTCGCTAAATATAAAATTGGTTCCAAGTAATAGGTGGCGAGCCTATTGCCGCTTACCGGGAAATTTTATGTTCGCCAGATCCTTGTCCTTTGATCGGCAGGTGCACCATTTGCAGGTAAGGTTGGCTTGGGCTCATCAGATCTTGGTAGGAGCCCTATACACCTAAAAAACCTAAGCCTCAAAACTATTAAGACACAAATTACTACCATATGGTATGGTAACACACCAGACATAATATACTACCGGGCTTAGGAATCAATTAAAAAGATTCTGTATTTTTATAGGTTCCACACGATCTATCCGCCCATGATACCTTCTAACTGTGGTTTGGAAAATGAGACCCGACCTCAATAGTGGGATGTCTGCCGGGTGAAATGATGATTATTAGTTCAACCGCGTTATTCTCTTCTTTGTATTAACTGTATAAATAAATTGTAATTTTAGTAGGTAAGTTACCAAAGTTTATGTGTTTAACATGAAGGTCAGTTATAAAACACAAACACGATTGAAAGCTTTATCAATTCATGAAATACAAACATAATCGGGAACTGTAATTATACCTTATTATTACCATCAACAATGTATAGTTAGTCAGGTGACTATTCCCATAATCTTAGGAAATTGTTCTTGTATTTTCCTAGCTTGAGCTAGCTATTGATGAACGTCCCGTTTGCGTTTTGTTCATCATCATCATCATCTCAGCCCATAAACGTCCCACTACTGAGCACGAGCCTCCTCTCACATACCAAGGTGAGAGGGTATTGGGTCATACTCCACCACGCGGACCCAGTGCGGATTGGCAGAGGCAGGTGTATGGCGTCCTGCTGTTAGAATTTATCAAGCCGCCCATTAAGCCTCTAACATGGCTTAACGACTACCACATTTAGTGATAACCGGGACCAACGGCTTAAAGTGCCTTCCAAAGCACGGAAGCGCTCGATATCAAATGCCACACAAACGGTCACCCATCCAAGGACTGACCTCTGTAAACTCTGCTGTACTTCGGCGATCGTTTCCGACCACCGAGCACCGCGGAGCGCTTCTTATGTCATGTCTCATGGGAACGGGATAAAACGTAATCGGAATGCTCATAATAAAATAATGTGTTTAACTGTTAAACGCACTTGTGTAGTTACGTGATGTGTTGTATCTTTAAAAATAGCGACCTTAGCGTAGAGATCAGTATATTCTGCACGCCAGGAATAACTAAACAAACCAGACATTTTAAAAAAATCTTGGGATTTCCGATTTCCAGGTTAATGCTAAACCTTTACGTGCGGTCCGTCTTTTCGTCACTTACGTAACTCAAACCGGTTCTTTGTTCTTATTACTATTGTGTCATAAAGCCGGGGGCTATTAAATAGGAATTAAGTTGAGGGTCGGCTCCGTCGTACCGTTATCTTAGATGACCAGTCAAACCTCAAATGGAGGGTCAAAGGGACTGCCGTTGTTTTTATTTCCAAGTCGTACAAATTTCATTACATCTTTTTTAAGGTACAAAAAATATATTATTATGTCCTAGCTGTGACCTGCAGTTTATGAGTATTTAAGCCGTACCCATTTGAAGATACGGAGACTATATGAAAAGAAAAGTAGTAAATAATTATGAATCCTACTAATATATCCTACTATATGCGAATGTTTGTAAGTGTATATATTTGTTACTTCTTCACTCAAAGACTACTAGACCGATTGTGACGAATCTTGGAATGTGTGTAGCTGCAGTCCTGGAATACTTTTATCCAACACTTTTATCCCGGTACTCCCTCTGGAACCACGTGGGTAAGTATTATTAAAAAAAGAGGACTACCAAATAGAAGACGGATTGAGTGTGTGGAAGATTATATGATGGACAAGGCGAAAATCGATGAATCGATGACGAAAATCGAGTTAAATGGAAGAAAAATATGTGCTGTGCCGACCCTAGATAAATTAAGAACAGGTCAAAAGAATGATGGTACAGGAAACATTTGTTAAGGCGGGACAAAAAGAAACATACGATTTCCCCCAAGGTGTCATCTATCGTTTTATCAAAGTCGCCAAGGTGTCATCTATCGTTTTATCACATCAAATCCGTTGCTCGCTGCATGTAGCAGTTATTAAACTAAAGATAAAACGCATTCACAAATAAATTTATATAAAGAAAAGTACATAACCAAAGCAGCAAATTGAAGCAAAGTTATTTAAGACGCCAAGAGTAAGTTTTTACTCTTTTCTATGCTCCACGCGACCGCTATAAACAATAAGACCATTCGCCACATATTTCTCGCCTTTAATGGGAAAGTCGTGAACTTGTCGCTTTATTCCCCGTAACTTTTAAGGAGGTGAAATATAAGGCTTTTTATTACGAAGATCCGAGTTTTGGGAAACATTTCGAAAGTGCCTTTAAGCAAACAGAACAAAACGCATTACAAATTTAGGTAGAATAAAAGTCGTTTAACTTTTTTATGCAAATATGTCAGTTTCATTTACTTTTGAAGCAAGAAATATACTAGCTATATATTATATTATACTCGTACCAGCGACCTGACGCGGCGATTAAACTTAAATATTAAATGTTAATAAAATTGTCATGAAAAGATTTTGACAATGCGAAAGTCCTAATTTAAAAAAAAAACTTACAAATTTATGTTAAACATTTGATGTTACCTCCCCCATCACAATAAGCATATTTTTGAAATGTATATAAACTAGTGAATAATTTCTCAAATGAATAAGTTCGCGTAACTTACAGTAACTTATCGCTTTTGTTTTATTTACAAATGTCCTTCACTTGTCTTTGTCTTCTCACGTGGCACATATAATCTCAAAACCGTACCAAAAACAAAAAACTTAGTTTTGCATTTGTCACAGAAAAGATGTCTCATAACAAAGTCTGATAAATTATTTAATTTTTATTAAAATAATTATCAGACTTAATAATTTATTAATTTAATAACATTCTCAGTTATAACTTCAATAATATACAAATACTTATTACGTATCCAACGATGTTATTTCTAACGTAATATTTATTACTTAATCTAGGCCCTATCCTTTTATTTATATATCCATATAATTAGAACGAAGGGCTCGTAGCTCTGCGGTGCTCGGTGGTCGGAAACGATCACCGAAGTACAGCATAGTTTACACAGGTCAGTCCTTAGATGGGTGACCGTTTGTGTGGCTCTGCGAATCCGCTCTGGATCAGCGTGGTGGAGTATGACCCAATACTCTCACACTTTTTTATGTGAGAGGAGGCTCGTGCTCAGTATTGAGACATTTATGGGCTGACATGATGATGATGATGATAATTAGAACTGTATTTGTACATATTAATGTGATCCGATAGCAGGGAGTCGGCCCGTTCTGAACCAGGAATAAGACAGAAGGTTTACAATTCTTTTGTTAAAAGGTAGTGCTTAAAGTAGATATACAATTACCTAATATGCATTATTCTTTAATAGTTTATTGTTTGATCTCGATATCGTTTTACAAATTTTAACGACATCCTCACCGCTATAAAAACGTATTTAAGTCGCCAACCAAAATTAATAGAAAAATATCACGTGTAAAGTTTGAATTTCGTTTGCACGTTTTATGCTTAAGAGCTCGACGGTTTTATTTGAATTATCTTTAAGTCGATACCGCTATATTATCATTCATCAGAACAAGTTTTACAGAAACAACTTTACCGAGATTGAATCTACTGATTCACCAGAAACATATCAGATTTACGATTTCCTCAATAAGTGGCTTCCAACTTCACAATCAGTCGTGATATTTATTATTTCAACGAACTCGAACTGCAGGTAAAATACACTCGATACAATTTTATTGGATCTGTGGCTATGGTAATGAGAAAGTGAATTCGCTGGTCGGTGGGTAATTAAAATTTCAATAATTTATTGACATTGTTGAATCCGTTTCATTTTCTTTAATGCCATGTTAATATTATAAAACCATTCTGTATATGACTATTAGGTTTATTAATTCTTTATAATATTATATTGGCGTTACAATATTATCCCAATAGGATTCCTAAATAAGATTTATATGTAGGTATACGCTCCATTTTGATATGTTTAGAGTGTCACTAACTATTTTTGAAACAGGTTAACAGTGCAAATTATGATGGTTAACAAAAAATTTGTAAACCTTCTGTCTTATTCTTGGTTCAGAACGGGCCGACTCCCTGCTATCGGATCACCAGTTTATGTCAAAGCCAAAATCATTTACTCAAATGTGGCTCAATAGAGCTTTTATGAAATTAAAAACTTAAAAATTAGCTCGCCCATTCATTGCGGGCCATCGTAAAAGAACGGGCACGAAAATCGTTTTTCTCCCGCCAGTAACAAGAAAATGTCCTATAGACTGGGGTATATTGGACTTTATCAATTACAGTTTTTATATTATTCTGCCCGGCAGTGCGGGGTCTTTCGTGAAATGACAGTTTCCAAGTTTAAGGTCTAATTAATCAACTAGGTACTTTTTTTTTATTGGCAAAACAAGACATTAACGATTATAGTGTTTCTGATCATCACATTTAACATAATATATGTACGTAACTAACTCTAGGGGAAGAAGAAATAGGAACTAAAATGCGGCGAGAGACGCTACCCGCCCAGCGGCCATCTACGGCAATTCGCTTCTTGAGCAAATCTAAGAACCCCTAGAGAAACCATTGCAGAGTCTAACTGGCTGGAAAGTATATTTAGTACTATCTGAAGATCGCAAAGTAGAGCACACTTACAAACTTCGAAAGCATAAAAAATAATGTTGTCTGTAATTTACATGACAATAAGCGCAATATTGCTTCATATTATAATGAGAAGGGCACAATATCCTGTTTATCTATGAGATTATCCAATGTTAATGAAGGAAAAACTGAAAATACAGCCTTAATAACGTAAAAAATTTAAAAAAAAGAATATTCGTATTGAGATCAATTAAACATTCACGTCTAACTATCGGCGCTGCTAGGTTCTAGACCATTAAAAAACCAAGTTAATAGGAATTCATGTCACAATCAGCGACCTTATGCCTAATGCGACATAGCAGAGCCCAATGTCTTACTTTTATATGTAGGCGATTACACAAACTGAATCTACGGCATATCGAAGTAGAATACCGTATCAAATGCCGCAAAAAAACACTATGGAGTACTTAGTCTCAGTCAATGATAAGTTTTTTGTTGCAATGAACGAGACACATCCTACATAGAAGTCAACAAAAACAAAATTACAATAATTAAAAAATATATAAATAACAAAAAAAAAACTAAAAGTGAAGCATTCGCATAGTGTGCATGTGTGTCGCAGCGCTGCAGAATGGCTACGGCCCAGTGGGTTTTTGCTCTGAGCAAAACACTGCTTTTCAGCTTTCAATGGTAGAATTAGATTTTTTTTTCATGACGGGTTCGTGTGACTATCATATTTAGCCAGTGGCAATTAAAAGATATAATAATTAATGAGAATGAGTCGTGATAAAGATGATAAATGCTAAATGAGATAAACCCCTCGAGTTCACAGTAAAGATGTGGGACTATATACTGAGATCTAACATGGACTTTCTGAGAAAATTTTAAAAGTAATTTCGCACAAGTACAAAAACTTAAAGTTTAATAATCCACCGTTATTACATAAGTATCACATATTTTAAAAAATAAAACAAAACTGCAGAGTAAGAGAGAGTAATGACTCTTTACTTTCCCGCCAAGAAGTCCTAATGCAATCTCACTAATCCATTTTATATGCCTATTTCTAAATTCTGTACGCAAATGAAACACGCACATACAGCTTCCAGTAGACTAGTAGGAATAATGCTAATAATCAGAAAACCTGTATTGAATAGACAATGAGTTTATAATAAGCAGCACAAAACTCAGTCACGTATGTTGCTGGACATCTCTTATAATGAGATGATTTGAATACGCAAACAGACTTCTAATAATAAATATATATTAAGTGTTAGGTTTATGAATACCTTCATTTAAATTGCGAAATTATTATCAAAGTTCGGTTGTCATTCATGGTAAAAATTGAGTGAGAACTTTGAAAAATATCGAGGAAATTTTAAAATTAGCTCATGTAATATATGTTATTGATATTTACAAAAATTAAATATTATAAACCCAAACATACAAATTAGAACTGTATTTTAACATCGATTCCCAAATATGGATACGATATCAATATAATAACATGTATCTGTAATGCAATATGGGCCTCGGTTTAGAATTTTGAATAATTTACATGTCAGTTATATTGGTGTCAATGACATTCAAAACTCAAACCTTTGATTGAAAACTAATCCTGCATATTGAGTTTGTACATTCATCCCATGACGTTGTATACTTATCACGTGTACGTGGAGCAGTACGCAACCTAGTCACGTCTAACAGGCTTGTCCTCTTAATGAGGCGCTTCAGAGCAGGGCGCCAGTGGGGATAATGGGGGATTGATTGCCCCCGATTGATTTAGTTGGGGAAACAAGGCATCGCTAGACAAGCAGGGTTTGTTTCCCGAAGCTCATTCTATAGGGTTCTTATTTACTTAGGGCTACTCAGTTATACGCTCCAGCAATGAGTATTTTTTTTCTTTTTTGTTCGATTGTCACATTTTTTGTTATTGTTTTATTCAAAACTAGTTGTTGTTATGGAATTCACGTGTTTTATCGAAACTTTGATATTTTGAGCGTTATGAAAATTAGCTTATGTTATTTTTAAGCTTTAAACTTTCTACGTAGCAATTTCATCAATTTCGGCACAGTGATTTAGTCGCGAAAGTGACAGTCAAATGGACAAACAGAGTTACTCTGTTAATATTATAACAAACTTCGCAGACCACTGACACTGAGCTTTTCGCAATACAAATTAGCATTCATAAACACGATATGACATGTTCGCACTACAGAGTTTCACGCAAATCAACCATTGCGCAATTAATCTTTCAAGTTTGGCTTTTTCGAGAAAGCAACTTTGCGCTCCAGTCTTCGGATTTATATGCCACTCAATATATAATAATATATTAATTAGTAGTTAGGTACTAATTGTAAAACATTACACTTAATAAGTACTAATTGTAAAACAAAAGATATATTTTACATTTATTTTGTAGTTAATTTTAGAAATAATAATACTTTAAAAAATCTTTTAATATTTGTGATAATAATACATTAAGTTATCCTACTTACATTAGGTAACCGTGAAATAAGATTTTTCAAATAATTATCCTCCACCATATTAAATGTTAATTGAAATTAATAAAAACACTATACAAGTAAGTTATTCAAGATAGTCGACACAGAAAACATCGCCATGTTGTAAAAAAATATTTCTTACTATACAATACAAATCTACTGCAACTTGTGAACCAAATGGGTAAAAGTTTGCGCCGCCAAAGCATACATAATTCATAAACGGTTCTTCCCCGTTCAATTCGGTTTGTTTAGATTCAGTTACTTTGTAGCGCAACTAAATTAGCTTCGTCGACACCTTTCTAGGTAGTATACCAGTTTTGTATT
This sequence comes from Musotima nitidalis, assembly GCA_949126915.1. NCBI lineage: Eukaryota > Metazoa > Arthropoda > Insecta > Lepidoptera > Crambidae > Musotima > Musotima nitidalis. Next base: position 2,467,302 of record OX421431.1, read on the forward strand.
CATGCCCTCAATTTAGTCCAGATTGAATTTCTGCCAGCAACGACGTGACCCGCCCTGTAAGAGTTTGCAAACGTACCTTCACAATTCGCTTATGAATTTTAATCCTTGTTATTTAACTTGCATCGCAACGAGTGGTTACTTTTATTAATCTACATGTACCTCCTGTAATTATTATAATTTGAATTTATACTTTGTTAAAATATATATATACATACATACTGTGTTGACCATGAGCACTCGAACCAAGAAATTTGGTAAGTCGTTTCTGAGTAAGACCGCTCTGGAATTTTCCGTCTTATGTGTTTCCTAGTTTCTATAATCCCGGGCGTGCCTTAGTTTTTTTGGACTGCATCGACTGCTTACCATCGGACAGGATGTAGTCGTTATGACGTGTGACATTATAAAATATATATATTGGATCAATATGATACGTGTAGGAAAAAATAAAGAACGAATTTCACAAAATATATTATTAAACATGATATCTAGTTCTAAAATTTGTAGTGTGTCAGCCCCATCCCCAGGTTATGGTGTCATAGGTTGGACAAACCACCAAAAACAGCCTACCCGAGAAGGTTCGGTGTAAAGCTGGCGATCGTCTGTAAGACTGCCTTTAAGACTTGAATCAATGGCAGCAGATTCATTGGGCCTGCCTTTTTTTGGGTGTAAATCAGTACCTGTGTTGCAGCGTCTGACAGCCTGCAGCCAACGTCTCCTTTTTCCCGACTTCCCCGAGGGTCCATGGTTAGACAGCAGCCCTCCTGGCCCGCCCTCTGCGCCCTCCACAGGTCTCTCTTAGTTTCCCTCCCGGTAGTACTAAGTGCACCCAGAGTCGCCAACCACGTGTTACCCATTCCCGGCCTCCGCCCTACCGGGAACCTGCCGCCTACCTGTCCGGGGGGGACCATTGGTCCTGCCTGCGCCAACTTTAGATAATCTAAGAGAAGGACAGGAGAGTCATGAAAAATAGATGTGTAATTTTCTACATTAAATATTGCTTACATATTAATTGACTAAAACCTATTTTAGTGACATGTTTATGTGGATGGTGACGCAGACTCTCGCTTAACACTTTCTTTTTACATTCTGACTATAATAAAAGAGCATTTAGCATCTCTTTATTTATCAATTTTAATATTAAGCGCAGCAAGTTTAATAAATTTACATAATATATTATCTATAAGTTAATTAAGTAGTTGTAATGATATGATTAATTATTCTGTATTACTCCGGCCTTTGTTCAGCAGTCGTCTTCAGTCCGTCAGCAGTCTTTGGGCTGATGATGATTCCGTATCAAATAAGCACTCATGCAGTGTGATAAGTTTCTTTAGTTCCTTATATATTTTTTAACAATTATATTGCACATTATGCAATTTAAATAAAACATAGAGAGGTTTTTCGCAGAGTAAATGGGTCGTTTCTACCAGGAGGCGCATTGAAATTGATGGATTTATTTTTATTGGGGAGGACTTTCAATCGAAAAAGTATTTTCTCTTCGTATTTTTTACTCGTGGTTAATAAATGGACGGATTTATTATGCGGTTGATCCAACGTCATATTTTTATTTTAATAAATTGCTGCAATTTATAATACAAAACCTACTCTGTAATGCGTCTTCTTGAATACTAATAGCAGAGCTTTTTTGTTTGCATTTTTTTGTTCCTAATTGAAGTCGCTTTATTAAATTATTGTATACATATTTTAAGCATGTTATTATTGTTTTAATAATGTTAAATTGAAACTTATCTTTTATCTCCCCGCGGATTTTGATAACAGAACTACAATGCAGGAATGGCAGCAGACCAGCTTGCTTTCTGCCTGTCGAAATTCTTTTTCCTTAGCTCCTTTACTAATGCAACGCCTTTACCATATCCACGGAACTCACCTTCGATTGGTAACCAGAAGTAAATCGTAGTTAGGGGCATATTAGAAAAAAATAATGTGTACTGTACACAATAAATGTGTGTGTGTAATACACAAGGCCTAATGAAAGCTTATAAAAATTTTCCTGAGTAAATCATCGAAAATACGAGTTCACTAAGTACTCATGTCATCAACACTGCACTTCAACAAATCATCTATACGAATCACGTGAAACTAGTAGTGAAGCGACAATTTTATCTCACCATAGATAATAAAAGGAGATATTCCGCTCTGTCCCGCATTTAATTTACGTCGTCGTAAAATTCCCGGGCCGCAACCGTAAAACGACAAAACCGTAAATATTTTCCATAACAGATTCATTCAATGAATATTATTGCTATTGAGAAAACATCTCATTTGTAAAAAGTAGTTTTGGTATTTGATGTTTCATATCCGTAATTTACTTTTTATTTGTTAGGTTTCAGTTGTTATTGCTATTTGGAATTGAAATAAATGTATCGTAATAATGTTTATTGTCAAAAATTATTAGGAATATTTTTTTACAGGCACTCTAAAATAACATATCTTTGCTTAACACAATTGTAATTACATATATATGTGGTACATGAAATCTGCTTTTATGAAAGAGCGCTGTAAGATTTAACTATAATAAAAGGCGGCTGAGTTTTAAGTAGCTTGTAAAATACTTACTTCAGGAAAGCGGTTACACTAATTGCAACTACTTGGTACTTTTTATGTTCTTTCGTTAAGACGTTTGCCTACAATATGCTCTTTCAATAGCATCTGTAGCTTAGCATAGCGGCCACGAATTGTGGTAACCGGGATCAACGGTTTAACGTGCTGTCATAACTACAGACATTAAATCCACCAAATCCTACCTTTGAAAACGATGTGTATCTTCCTGCATAGTCTTTAGTCTGCACAGCTAGAATTTCAACTCGCTATGAAACCAATACGTAGTCAGTTGTATTTGCCTCAAAGCTTTGAATGATATCGTAATGATTAAAGACACGCGTGTCACGTACAAACCCCAACCCGTTCCACAAACGTTATTAATTTATTTAGTATACATACAGAAATAAACAGATAAACCATTTTAAATGTAATGTACCCATTGTACCCATGCGTGCTTCATAATGAAGTAACTTCCTATGGCCCACCAAAGAATAGTAATAGAACGCCCCTTGGTTTTTTCTACTATTTCACCACTTTCTATAAAAAATAACTAACAATGTTTTTGATCATGTAGCGCCTAAATCTGTCTACATAAAATCTTTGATATAAGCTAGGTATATCCCTGATAATAATACTTTCCGGACAGTAACATAAACTTCTTCAGTGTATCGACAAAAAAAATCAGATAAAGCAATAATTTCGTTATTTTCTGTTTTTGTAGGTCAAAATTTGATACAGTAACCACAGGTACATGTTACTTAATCTACATAAAAAATAGTTATAGTACGTTTCAATTTTATTGCGAGACGGGACCCATGTCATGTCACTAGACGGTAAGTAAGTGATATGCTTGCATGTAATCAGTATAGTGCCGTTTAATGAGAGTTCTGACAGGCACTATATTTCCCTCGTCACCCCAAGAAAACAGTTCATGTTAAGAGCTACTAGTTGGTAGCTGAATAATGTAAAGGCATGATATGTCACAAATTTTGTTACAGAATGACGTATCTTCAACATCACAGCCAATTAACTCCCTACTTTACCAGCCTGTTAGTTTATAAGTACGTATTTATAATAATAAAACCAGGAACGTATGACGTGAAGAGTTGATAACCTAAGATACAGGAACCATCCTAGTTTAAGCATCAACCCACCAAAATCACTATTATATATGTTTGTAAGTATTTCACTGTATGCATTATACTTTTATAGTGTGAAAGCAGTACATAGTGAAAATACTAAACATAATGATATCTACCTATATAATAATGTACCTATTTTATGGCAAATAAATTATTTGATTTGATATAAACATTATTCATATATCTATCTAACTATTGGCCTTATGTCTTCTTGCAAACCAAGCTGAAAGCGTTTCAGATCACTCAGGGAAGATTGACAGAAAGATGTGGGATCTTAAGTATTGCCGTAACATAATACATCTAGATATTAGCCAAGTGGTCAACTGCTAATATGGGACTTTTGAGATGGTGTTTGCTTAACTTTTTAAGGAATATAACACCTCGCTACTGACCATACACGGCAAGGCTGTATTTTTAATATAACTTAACTATTTATCGCCGATTCAATACGCTAAAACAGACGGAATCATCTGGTTAACGTCACTAATATACACCTGCAGCTGTGGTATACTTTCCTGAACTGTTTGGAACTTAAGTCGGTTTCTCAAAGTATCTAACTAGACAAGTATTGCTATTGAAATCTCAAGAAGTTTAGATTTTCCCAAATCGTGTTTGGAACTACTAAACCGAATTGGGGGCGCAAAACTTTGTCAGCTTTGACAACTTTTCCACCGCTTCTTGACGGTTTTTCAATTTCGATGCTTTCCGTTTCAAAAGTTGAACGTTTTAATAACTCCATATGTTTGAATCTTGCTCCTTTAATATTCAGTAACAATTTTCGTCAACTTCTCAGACTCTCTTAAATAACTGGTGAACGAAAATGCTCTGATATGACTTTAAGTTATTGGAAATATAACCATTTCACCTCAATAAGTTCATATGTATATAGATAGACTTCAGTTTCTAGAAATTACAATTGGTCAGGTATTTAAATATTAGCACTTTTTTAGATTTTCTATTGTGGGATAAAATATACAAAAAATAATTCCCTAATAGCTCTCCAGGCACCGAACCCAATCTAATCAATGTAAAAGGGTCGTTGTTTTGAATATATTTTATCTTTGATTTTAAAAATTATTATGTACTAGGTACTTTTATTGTATTTCTTGGCTCTATAAATAATTGTGTGAAAAAATCAGTTTGCCAAATCAGAGCATTTTTATAAGTTTCCGTGATAAGTTTTCACAAAGAAAGATAGTTATAAATAGGTCTGTTTCATAGAGAAAAACTTCATTTAGAGACCAACATAACATTGCCCCTGTTTAAGTTCAAGTTAAGTAGTTCCTAAGTAATCTGGCAGGACATAAGTATATAATCATTATCGGTTTTATTTAATTAATGGCTTCGTGCGGTTAGCGTTATATTTAATTTATAGTACATGAGAATGAGTGGTGTTAAAGATGATAAATGAGATGACCTCCCCTAAACCTCTTGAGTCTTCAGTAAAGAAGTTTTGACGTTCATAAGAGCTCTTTTGAGCCAAACTTGAAAAAATGAATTTGAATTTGATGAGGGACTATACTGAGATCTCACATCGACTTCCTGAGACAATTTGAAAAGTGATGGTGCACTGTTGTGTTTTATTTTCCAACACTCATGTACATACACCTAACGATTAATATTCCACCGTTATTAAACATAAATGTTAGAACCATCACAATTTTTTGATACAATAAAACAAAACTACAGACATGACGTTTACTTTCCCTCAAAGAAGCCCCTTACTTGTGTTATGAGATAACTTGGCCAAAACTCATAATAATAAAGAAAATACCCCGAAGGTTGTAATTCCAATGCAACATGTTTGACACATGTCAAAAACGGCCGTGTCTTTTGGTCACTTTGGCTTAAATTAGATTTTTACAAAGCTGAGAGATTGCAGGCTTTATTTGTTATTATTTTAAGATTGTTATTGCTTTGCATTCCAAAGAATAAGGGTCTGGATATACTTCCAGACAGACAATGATATAGATTCCTCTTGAGGTCTGAATCTCTAAATATGGTACCTGATTCAAATCCTTGGTCATCCAACGATCTTATTGTGGAGGTGATTTAAATATTAATGAAATAAAATAATAATAATACTACACTTAAAACTAAAAGGCGGGTTGAAAATATCTCAAAACCAATGGGAGTGCATGAGAAGGTTACATAGTGTAAATCAAGTTCAAGTGTGCATAAGGATCGTTGTTAGGCGAACAATGTGAGCTCTGCCCACCACTGTCTATGCTGAGTGAGTTATTTTTGGAAATAGTTATTGGGTGCTTATATTTTTTACTGCAATTTTCTAAAAACCAACAATTTAATGGTAAACAATTATAGATGTATGAACGTGTCCAAAAACAGCGTAAAATGTACAAGGTATTAAAAACACGGCTAGCAATTCCCAATCAACAATTTGAAGGCTAGAAACGACTGGGGCGAAAAAACAATAAAGCCGCTACCATCCCTTAGAAAACAAAGCAAATTGAACAAACTCTCCAACACAGTTCAATGCTCCAGGGAGTAGTATATTTTTAATGTACAATATAACTCTTGCGTTACAATCTATTTAAAAAAAAAACAAATTGCTACTGTTTTATTTTTATTTTGAATATTTGTTTACTGTAGTGTATAAAAAGTAATATAGATTTTGATTTGCATGTACAAGTTTTACTTAGTTTGAAACAAAAACGGCTGTTAGAGATGCCCACGAATATTTATTTAAAAAAATTCACGATTTTGATTTTGAAGATATAACAAATTTAATCTTTTTATTTACACTACACTGGCCTGCCATATGAAGTGAAACGCCTTTTAAGCGAAGGTTAATCATTACAAGTTCTTCGTGTTGAAGGGGGAGAGTCAAATATTAAAAAGAATCGATTACAGTTTATTGACAACACAGTTCACTTGAAACGAAAGAGAAAATAATTTAGAATACCGTCTACATTTTCGTTGGTCTGAACAATCGTGCCGCTCTCGAAGAGAACAATAAATTTTGTCTGCACTGCACCGCGCTGCGCCGTGCTTTCTATACTTTATACTCGTTTTGGGAAATTGGATGTCAGCTCTGCTAGGAAAGGCCCGCCGGGACCTAAAAATGTTATCGAGTCTTAATTTAAGCCATTTCAGGACTGCCTTGATTTAAAAGCTTCTTCTAAAGGATTTTCAAATAAATTACGCATTTTCAAGTGTAGGAACGGTTTATTGAATATATTTTGGAATAGAAGAGTATAGAACCCGTCTTAGTCTTTAATATTTTTTTAATGAAAATATACCAATCTTTAGTAATTACCGGTTATAAACTAATGGCTTGTATTCAATAAATCTTAAATGTTTTTGGATTATTACTCGGATACTAGTAAAGCCTACTTATCTTTTTCATCAAACTCCACGAGAGTTTGATGAAAAAGCTCAAAGCGCATTACGAGTGAATTATTATTCGCATTACATTAACAAGGTTATAAACGGACTAGCTAATAAATGGGGCTAAATCGGGCTTTGACTTCCTAAAACCCGATAAATGCTTTATGGTTTGTTAACAAGTTTCTGAATTCAATTGGTAATACTTATCACAATGTTTACACAACTAGCCATGTGTCCACGTGGTGAAGTATGACCCAATACCCTCTACCCCATACCTTAGACCTTAGACGAAGCTCGTTCTCAGTAGTAGGACGTTATGGCCTGGGATGATGCATGCTTAAAGAGAAAATAATATCATAACTGACTCGTTAAAGCCAACTAAGCTGAGACATAAAGCTGACGGTGCGGATGGTACGAAAATTCAAGGTCCTTAAATCTGGAGAGAACACTATAAGGTGTTTCTCTTTGGGATAGAAATGGTCACGAAGTATTACGTCAGAGAACCGAATTCCTCTTTATTGTTCAGATAGTTCGTAAATTGAAGTGGCAATAGGCTAGTCATATCAGTTGCAGAACTGTCAGTCGTTCGGCCGAACGTATTCTGGAGTCGTCGCTTCTAGCCGAGTTACATTTGACATATGAAATGCGAACAGAAAATAAGAAAAATGTATGAGAAAACACTGACAATGTGAGTCAGAATAATTTCTTCAGAAAAATCTATAAATTTTGTAAATGCACAGGGGAAACCGAAAAATTACTAATATAGGATACAACAAACAGTTTTTACATATTAGGTATGCAAAATAAATTATATCTTAGTAAAAAAGTTATTTTTTGTAAAGTACGAAAATGTGTTTGACCGATTCACCATGTTAATACAAAATATTTGATTTCTTCAAACGTTTTCTGTTTTATAATTTATAGTATGTGGAGACTCCATTTAAGGATAAAAGGCCTGTAATAGGGGCCTCCGCTCTTCCATAGCCAATAATATATATCTTATATTAAGCTTGTAAAGCTTAGAGATTTTTTAATTTTATTTTACATTCTATTAAATATTTATAACAATTCTTCTAGTTTTTAGTTATAAGTGTATTTGAAGTTGATGTAATGTTTGATTAGCATATAATCGTCCACTAAGTATATCTTTTGTGAACCAAGTCGTTTCTATTTCCACGTCATCCCGATACTGCGGCAGCTGATTCCTTTTCCATACGTTTTTCTTTTTATTTAACTCGTCTAGAGGGGTGTGTATAAGCAAACGTCAGACATGACGTACAGGCGCCAGATGGAGCAACGGGTAACGATGAGTAGCCAACAATAGGGCGTGCTTTAGGGAAAGGCCTATGTTCATAAGTGCACTGAAATCATTGGAATAAGCCCCACACGATAGCTTTAATATTATAGCAAATGGGCCTGAATGAATGAAATGTAATTTCGAAATGGGGGGTGCTATTTTTTGGCGAGGTCGTTAATTGTTGGGCCTATCGTACTGTGGAAACATGCATGCATGTTTTTTTTACGAAAGAATATAACTCTAATATATATACCAGTGAGAGTCAACACTCTTTCTTTTATAAAAAATGACCTGCAGCTAGTCATTTCATCTATATTTACAATTATGTGGAGACATATCTTTTGCAATCTAATATAATATAATAACAATACCAGAAGACTAACTAATATTTTAATTGATTTTCATCGGTCAATCTTTCATGTGACTCTAATCCAACGTTCATTACACTAATATTGCAGCTAGTGGAACGCAGTAGGTATCATTGCAAAGAACAAGCAAGCATTTCAGTGACCTACAGTGGCTGGACCGGCGACAGTTTTCTAAGAACAGAGCAGAATGGAAAAACCTCATGTCAGAGGGAAAAATATACTTCGAGTCACTGATTTAACGTTAATTGATTGATCGAGCACTAACAGACTTTGTTTTTACAATCCTGTGAAAAGAAAACAGCAAAGATATAATTCATAAATCATAAATCTTTATTGCATCAAGTAAACAGTAGGTACCTAAGTAATACAATGAATACTGATACTGCAAATTCCTAAATGATTACTCAATTTCAGCTCTCATAAACAAGCTTATGTGAAACCAAAGGTTTGATATACGTGTAGGATATATATAAAATTCTTTTAATGCGAGCATAGCAATTGTACGGAATAGTTTGTTGTCAGTCATTAGAATTCGATATAGCTTCCGTTGTGTCAGACACATAGTTCTCCGAGCAACGTTGGCAGACACCCATCAATTTGTGGAAGTCAAAAGGATGGCTGGTTCGTTTCGTTGGGGCCACTTCGACATACTGACGTATTGAGTTAAAGGCTGGCAATGCACTTAGACTATCTGGGAGAGAATTTCACTTAAAATACAGTTGGTAAAGTGACTTCTACATCCGTCGTAAGAAACTTTTTAGTCTCTTTATAATATAATATTTCCTGAATTACTGTCTAGAGCATAAACTAACGTATTTTGATCATTTAAACGAACAAACGAAGGAGTTCTTGAACATTATACTATAAAGAGTTCAATACGGAATAAAAGTGAGTGTAGAAATTCAAATTAATTAAAAGGAATACCAGGATTTATGATAATAAGGGAATCACTACTGACGCGGGATTGTATCAAAACTAGTACAGGATACAAATCTTAAATTTGTACAAATTATTTGCTGTACATATTTCCGTAAGTGACTGTCGTGACAATCTTCGAAAGGCCCTTATGATCCCTTTAAGGCCTCTTGAAAAATATTTCGGGGGAATATTTACAATATTGATTGATACTTGATAGTTGACATGACAGTTTTATATGCCGTGTAGAGTAACTTAAATTTTGAATATTTGGTTTGTTAATGATATAAATTGTGAAGCAGGAACTTATATGTAACACTTAATGTCATGTTAGCGGGAGGTTTATTTATCATATCCTTAGAAGGCATTATCCCGGTAGCCATAGAATTAAGCTCACCTTTTTTTTGGATGGAATATCATCAAATGACCTTCCCCCGCTGTGGGTGGAGCAGGAGGGTGTGTCAGACTTCTACTGACTAAAAATCATACATGATCATTTTGAGCCTGCTACGTACCGAGGCCGCGGTAACCTAAGCTTAGGGCTTAGGGTCTGTTCACTGGTTTAACCATATTGGATGAATTTCAGTTATTACATGAAGCATCTGCCGTCTGACCTCCGCAACACAAAGGGACATCATTCTATAGTTAAACCAGCTGTCAGAATATTAGAAGACACTAACTTCCTAATAACGACTGCCATAGAGGTTAAAGACAGCCGGGACCAACGGCTTATAGTGCTTTCCGACTCACGTGGCAAGCGATAATTCTGCACCTGAGTTCGAAAAGTCAGGTTTTGAACCCGAGACTCTCTGAATTTGAACCTGATCTCGGGGTTTCGGCACTGTTCTATCGCCGATATTAGCAAAAGTTTCGTTACATACTATCAAAACGCAAAACTTTTTAGATTTTGTAATTAACATAATTCTTTAAATACTTTCACTCAAGATTACTAACATATACACATTTTCAATTTTAATATGTATGTAAATTGAGAATTTGGCACAAAATGTATTTGAATAATATACAGTTGAGAGAATACCGTGCTCAAAACCTTATTTAAAATCGATTATCCAAAAGTAGAATTAATATTGATAGCCGCTTCTATAACTTTAGATTACTTATTTATAATATGCCTCAACCACGAACCTCTTATTACAATAGACGTGTTCAATTAAAACTTTCACTAAACCTGTCATTAGTTGCGTCCGAAAATCTGACACGACAGTAGTATGTAAGCCAGTATGACGCCTCCCGCACGACATTTATTTTGTTTTTTTTCATGACACTTCTATTAGAGAAGGTAGACTTTGATTTATCGAATATGGTTATTTATTAAATCAGTACTCAAAATTTAGATTACATCTGCTTAGTATCCCAGTACATGCGTGTCTAAAAGTTTTAAATTTACGTATAGTAATATTCTTAGATATAAATGTTTTTAATGTTGTTCTCTCCCAAGATACAGTAATAATAAAATGCGAATATGTAGTAAGTCGTCTTACTCTAATACTCGTTTTCTAAACAGTTTTTAAAATACAAATACACAAAAGCAAGGGAAATTGCTGATCAAACACATAAAAAGTCGCAAGTGAAAGGTATAACTTTGAATGTCACATTGCCTCGAAACAACCTGAACGGAATAACATTACTGTGATTGCGGCTTACATTAAGAAGTTTGAGGAAAAGGGATTTTTTAAAGTATTTCCTTAAGGTTATTTTACTTTTTGCTTTGTTAGTTGTTACATAATATTAGAAAGTAAAAACTGGGAGAAGTGTGTAAAAACTAAAGTTTATTTAAAAAAATAATCGAATTATTATTGTTATATATATAGACTAGCGGCCGCCCGCGATTTCGTCCGCGTGACCTACATATAAACCTTCCTCTTGAGTCAATCTATCTATATAAAAAATCCGCATCAAAATCAGTTGCGTAGTTTTAGAGATATGAGCATACATAGGGACAGACAGACAGCGGAAAGCGACTTTGTTTTATACTATGTAATGATAACTAGCGAAGTTAAATTACTAAAACTACGACAGAAAGAAGTTGAAACTTTCATAACAAAAAAAAACAGTCTAAAAAAGATCATTTGTCTTTCTCCAAGTTTCCATTACACAGGCCTTCTCTCGCTAGCCAAGTTGAAGGGGCATCGAACCGATACCATATTCTACCATGCGGGCTCAGAGCGGAGCCCATAACATGGCGTAAAAACTTCCACATCTCGTGATCACTAGGACCAATATCATAACCCTTTGCAAAGCAGTGGTAAACATATTCCCATCATAAATTGAACCTTATGGATAATTTATTGATTCAGGCGTTATTTTGCGGAAATCCATTGTAAGCAAGTGATGGATTCAGCGTTGGTCGTGAAGACATCGTTGTTCTGAGGCTCCTATCTTACCTGAAGATGCCCTGTGTAAGGGCGAAACACGTGTCGTGTTGAATAGTTTCTCGATTTTTCGGGAAATTATAGTAGCGCGGGAATTGTTACAAAGATATTTTTAATCCATCACTTGAACCTTATGGAGTTGAGTTAAAATAGAAATTTTGGTGAAAAATTTTAACATGTTCTGCCCGTTAATGCCCGTGCCTGCCTACCCATCCAATAATTGATTGCGAACTCTACTTTACTTTGATGATCGTTTCCGACCACCCAGTGCCGCGGTGCAACGAGCACTTTTAATAAATCAATCTTTTTTTTGGAATTATAACAACCGAAGACCGATGGGGCGTTCTTGAATGTTCGACCGCGAATTAGCAAACATAGTAGAGGGTGGCCCCCGATGATCTGGTCAGGGTGGCGGGGAGCCGGTGGTTGCAGGCGGCACAGGTTCGATCAACGTGAAAATCAATTGGGGAGGCCAATATTCAGCTGTGGACTTCAAATGGCTGAAATGATAATAATGATTTTTCAACATGATGCTCTATATTCAACCGTGCACATAGCGGGTTCTTACTGCACACTACATCGCTTTAGTAAAAAATGGTAGTCCTCTGTTTTAAATATCACCGTACATTCGTATTATTATATAGTTAAATCTATCAGCTACTACAGTTAATCCCACGTGTTTAAATAATAATGAAATACCCACATACTTGCTAACCATTTATATATAATACTAGTTTCATAAGCAGAATAAATCACCTGAACTTAAGAATAGAAATCCGCATTATGATAGCTGAGCAGGCTAACAATATTGTTCACAGTACTTCAAAAACAAAATGGCAATCACTTGTTGGTTTATTCAACCTTAATTATTCAAGCCTTATCCCTTAACCCCTATAACCAGGTGTAAACCCTATTCAAACCACGTGTATATTCCTCAAGGATGCTTTGAACACATGTCTACCGAATTAACCAATCAGTCCCTGTTTAATTAATCGCTTGTATTTCTAGCTTTGTTACGTTACCTGTATTCCGATTAAACAGAAATAAATACTTGTTTTTTTAGAATGTCATAAGCTCATTCATTATCTCATCAGTAAGCTCATGTTATGTGAATCCAAACGTGTGTAATAGTTAGGGGCTTATTACAAAACGAGATCTAAAGTTAGACCAAGTTTGAAACTAGTGCTATCACTCTCATTTGACAAGATGAAGACAGTGACAGCACTAGTTTTAACTACTTTAGACCACGTTTTGTAATAAGTCCTTTAAAAATTAAATATAATGTTGAACACGCGTTTAAAAAAAACGCTATTACAAAACCTTGCCTACTGATTGCCTAAAGTTAAACACTTCTTAGACATAGTTTAAATTTAAACACGGGCTGGCGCTTGTTTAGAACGAGTTTAACCTTAACCGTTGACATTTTTGTGTATCGCTGCTGCTTTTTAGTCAAAATAAATATCATAAACAATGAATGATATGGAAGAGTTAGACTGTATGCATACCTGTCGTGTCACTTAAATAAAATGCACACGAATTAATCGGAGTGACCCTCGTGGTGGGACTATTTAAATTGCATTGCATTTAAATTGTAACGTTTATTAACCTCCCTATTAAATAATAATAAATTATTTCTATTGTTTTTGAATATATTCAATTAATTTACAGATTTTCATTTATTAACAATTTTGAAGAATAACAGCTGACAACTGTGACGATCCATTTCATGTTCCGCTAAGCTTATTGTATATAAGTAGGTATTTTATATTCCTAACATAATCCTTTGTTGAGTTCAAAGTAGTTTAAACACATAAAAATATTACTTAACTAAAATTTAAAAAAATATATATGTAGAGTTCTTATATTTAATAATAATGAACTCCGATGAGTCGAATATGATTTTCTTAACACGAAATGTGAAAGAATGAACTAAAGCTTGTTGAGTGAACGAATCGCTTAGAAGCGGTTTTACCTAAACGCTTGCTAAACAGTGTTTTGTAATAGAGAACGTTAAACATACCTTAAACATCGTTCAAGTTTTTAGTTACTGTTTAATGAAACGCATGTCTAAGGAGTGTTTAAAATATTTTTTGTAATAACACCGTTATTAATGTTTTAGTGACGGCAGTTTAAATTCATAACTTTGCCTATGGAGACACCTTGTACCTGAGTGTCGCAGTGACTGTAAAGGATGTAAGGTTAAAAAGCAACTAAGAACTTTTAGTTATTACATAGGATATTTAGACTTGTGGGGAAGAAGTGTTATTTTAATACTATATTCGTTTATAGCGAATCCTATTAACCTTCTGTAGTAATAAACGCCGAGAGCATTGCCCACCGCCAGGTCGGAGGTTACATATGAAATATCGTTAAAAGGAAAAAGTTTTTTTGATGTCCCTTCAAGGGTTTTATTAGCTCTGTTTATTACGCGTTTTTATGTGAAGCGAGAATTACCTGTTTCACATAACTTGAGGTTAACGGCTATAGTGCTGTAAATCGCCTTTTACTAATCTGACTCAGTGGGTCACTAGGGAGCTGATCCATTGATAATCGAATGGTTATTCTAGTGGTGGCCGTAAGCTAAGACTTTTTGAAATCCTAAAAGACCCAATTAAAATGATATAAGATGTTAAATTCAAATGAAATTCTGATTTAATTGACGTCGCTGTAGAATTAAAGATTATTATGAACCTCTGAATTATTTATATATAAAAAAAATTGGTAAAATAGCATCGTATACTATTTTCTTTAAAAGAACCTTTTAGAAAAGTTTAGAAGAAACCGAAGAAAAAAAACAGGACTAAAGTAAAGTACTATTTAAAAACATGAATTGGTAAGAAAAATATAATTTGAAGAATTACAAATTTTTTATTATATTCAGGAGTAAATATTCAAGCAAACACATTAGATAAAATGGTTAAAATAAAAGGATTACACTTATTAATATATAATACTTTTTATTTCATCGATGAAATGTGCTATAATTATGAGATTAAAAGGGCAAAGTGGCATTAGTGGTGTTACAGTCGTACACCAGCAACTGTGGTATCTGTGTTGTAATGTGGCTCTTTTACGCTTGTCTTGGCGGTGTAGTGCGACTGGTATGTTTGTTGAGAACAGAGTCACTGATTTCTAAGGGCTAATGCGGAAGCTCAGAGCTTCCTTCTCGACGCGATTAAGTGTGTGTGATAAGAAATTAGTATCCGAAATGTTTTGTCACATAAACTTATGTCGATCGTTCGGTTAAAGATTTTTTTTTTGTTATTAGTGTTTTGTATGGTATATATTTAGAAAATTTATATTATTTAATTTTTGTGATATTGTAATTTTTTTGTAAATGATATAATTACTATAGAACCACTGCTATGTTCAAAACATCAATGTGAATATGTAAAACAGTATATTACGTTCAGATGTCAGTTAAGTAAAAGCACTTACTGTTTTACAAATCTACGTTAAACCTATGTTAATTTGTGTGTTTGCGATTAATACTGGTTTAAGGCTCAGACATAATCCATAAACTTTAAACAACTTCCATTGATATAAAACAGTTACACATCTTCACATTGCGGAACAAGGCCATGTGAGTAATAGAAATAAAGGGTAAAAGTTTTAGGCTTTTTAAATTTCTTTTTATTTCTTCACCACTCATTTGTAACAGCATCTTAGCTCTGAACGTAAAGAAAAACCTTCCATTATGATGCCACCTAAACTTATTTGTGGGCTATAACTCCAAGGAATTTCGGCGACCTATATGGATACGTCTCTGCAAAAAGGGACCTACGTCCTGAAAGATTAAAGTTGAAAATTACATTCGGATGTGACCCATGCGTGCAAAATAGCCCGGGACATGGTGAAAGAATATGCGTGGCTATTGCCAAACGAAAGGGTCATGTGTTGAGAGAATCTCGACCTTACGATAATGCGATAAAAGCTGTTTTGTACGTTATCACCGTTCTCGGTAGAGAGGGGTGCAATGATCCTATAATCTTGGAGTCAGCATCTTTGACGCCCGCAAACTCCTTAAAGTGCTATCTGCGAAGCTTATAGCTAAATGGGACACAACTTTTTCACCCAAAAGGCAGACCGAGAGCGCGAAAATTGCTTAGAAAGCTATGGATCAAAATGTCCCAGTCTTTCGGTTTTACGCGCGTTCTGACGTCCGTTTTGGATTGTCATTTTCCTAATTAACTTAAAATAACTTTAATCCATTACTACAAAATATACATAAATATATATTTATGCAAATAACAAGACCTCTTATTCAAAATGACAAGTAAAACGATTCGTTTTTAAAAGAACATTTTGGTTGTTTATTATAGCTTATTCAAAATTCTTTTATTGCTACACCCCGCGTTTGCGGCACGAAAATTTAAGTGATACAGTTTTAAACTTAATCGATAAATCGACTCGAGTGATTTTATATGGCTTCTGTTTTTGTTCGCCACCTATTACGTGGGACTAACAATACAACTGGCGAAATGTGGGCATATAACATGCCTCAGTGTGATTTTGTAAATGTAACTGTAATAATGGTTAGACCATGGTTATGCTGTGAAGGTCAGTATACCCGCACTCCTCTCCTGAGGTTCTAGGTTCGATTTACGGGACAATTTGCTCTGTGCAGGAACATGAATATTTGTTCTGATATGGGTGTTTCCTACATTAAATAAATAAATATTTCTGACACTTACACCAATTATTTAGTTCCAAGATAAGTATCATTAAGAACTTGTGTTATGGATACTAAATAACGGATAAACATACATAAATACTTTTTTTTTTGTAAATACATACTTAATATACATAGAAAAACACCCAGACCAGAACAAACATTACACAAACAATACACACAAATATTTGTCCTGTGTGGGAATCGAACCCACGACCTCAGGAGGGGAATGCGGGTATTCTCGCCACCACGCCATATCGGTCGTCGAATTATATTATATTAAGTATGTTTCTATATATGAAACCAAATTTTATGTAAGTAAGTTGTAATATTATATAGTTGTTTTATTGTGAAGCTATCCATTTATTTATATATATGTATTAAAAAATGTAAATTAATCTTACTTCATTATATAAGTTGTGTAAACTCACAAAAAAACCATAGTGGTTTAAGTGAGTGGCTTATAACATAAATTATAATGTTAATATATTTTGTACAATACATTTAAAAAAAAGTAAGTTTATCAGTATCAATACCACAGCTTAAAAATGATATTACCTTCCAACTAAATAATTGATGTGATTGTATGTTTAGAAAATTGTTTATTTTTGAATTATATTTATTCCATGGTAAATTACATTACATTCCAACATAAAAGTATCTTTAGAGCTATTAATAATTCTAAATGCTCCATAAAAAAAACAATAAAATTCTTTACAAAGTTTTGAAATTCTAAACACGTAGAGGTGCTATGTTTGTTAAGCTATTTAATGGTCCCGTTTCCAATTTACTGGTGTTTACTTACAAACACTTTGTTCACGAAAATATCCCGTAAGATAGACTGCAAGTTTGTTGTTTTCTGATATTATAAAACGATTAGCGGGCCCGCAACTTTGTTGGCATGAAAAACGCGTGTCCGAAAATCTTTTCATCTCCAAGATTTAATTTGGTAATGAACCATCATCGATTGTTATTAAATTTAAGCAATGAGAAAATAGTATTATTTTATATAAATCTCAGAAGTTACTATTCTTAGTGTTTAGTTTTACATTAGAGTTTTATTTTTAATAAGAATTTACTCTGTCAAGAATTATAATATGTTAACTTTTTTCTACGATAAAAATACCCAGAAACTCCAACCAACTATCACTAAGCCCTGAAGGTAGATGGTTAAGGATGTTTATTAATATGAAATTAAAAATATAAATCTTACTAAGGTATAAAGAAAGATACAGTACTTGGTATATATGTCGCAGGCAGATTATAGAAAGCAACGCTTTTCAAAACGATTAGAAAAAATTGTGCAAATATGGGAAAGACAAGTGCTAGTATTAAAAATACAAATCTTTCCTCTTTATAACTTTAGTATGTCAATACAATGTTTTAAAAATTCCCCAGTACCTTTGTTGTTCATGAGTCTTCTATCGAATATCTTTTGGAAATTAAACAAACGCTTCACTCAGAATAGATTGTTTAGAATACCTTTTTCAGTTATAGCTATTAAAATAATGTGGTACAGCACAGTAAATTGTTATCCCGCGGACAGAAGAATAACTAAAAAAGAAGAAATAGTTTTTTTACAGCCTACTGTTTTATATGCCTGTGAATTTAGCGTATAGATAAACCCCGTAAAGTGTCGAGTGATCATGCTGGGTTACTCACAAGATTGCTATCCAGAATTTATGTACATACTTTGGCGGCCGTGAATTATAAAGGTGTCTACTTCTATAAATTTTAGCTTTTTTCCCTCGCTATAACTTTGAGAACTTTTATAGATTTTTCTTTCAGCAAAAGTCTTGAGTTACGTTTACGTTAATTGCTACTTTATAGATCGTTTCATCACTTCAGTTTAATGAGAAAGTGAAAGTGTTGTAAAAGAAATTTATAATGACTCCTTAAATCACAGTTAATGGGCAAGTTTTTTTTGTGTTTTTAATAGAATTTGTGTGTTTATAAGTCTTTAATTTAGGGTCAGTCTAAAAACCAGCGCCAAATCTACAGTGTGCCTGGAAGTTTGCTCAGACTGACACCCATTGCCAACACCAAAAACTTATTTTGTGGCAATAAATGTCTTTCATATTGTTTTTATTTATTGTAAAAAAAATTGTATGAAAACATTTGTAAGCCACTGTTTATATAAATAAGTCTAAAAAAGTAGTAGCAACAAAATTACTTTAGTAACAAATTATTAAGGCCTAACTTGCACTAAAATGTTTTAAGAAATTTAACGTTTTAACGATTATTGATAAAGTTGATGTTAGAAAATTCTGCAAACAATATACGTTAAGTAGTATACAGCAACTTTATGTGATAGGCGTTATGTCATGTAAGAGGACTAATTGGATAGCTTGAAAAATTCTAACAGCAGGATGCCACACACCTGCTTTCGCCAATACTCACTGGGTCCGCGTGGTGGAGTATGACCCCAATACCCTCACAACTACGTGGGAGGAGGCCCGTGCTCAGTAGAGGGACGTTAATGGGCTGAGTTTATTCATTTCATTATTTCAGCCCAGTAACGTTCACTATTGGGCACGAGCCTCCTCTCATAAACCAATGTGCGAGTACCAGTGCGTATTGGCGGAGGCAGGTGTATGGCGTCCTTTTTTTTTATCGTCGGTAAAAAAATGCTTTTTACGCACTGTCTCCCGGCCAACGGGGGGACCGGGAGGGGAGTGTAAGGCTCACTGCGACAGACGCGACCACCGCAGTCCTACCCACTAAAGAACTTCCGACGACGCCCACCGCTGTTGAAAAAGGGGCGGAGGGCCAGTGCCTGGGTTCTTAGCTTCTGGCACCCCGCCCGCGGCCAACGTCCCCCGGATCATAACTGGGAGGACCTCCTCAGAGAAGCGCAGTGTTTCGCCCCCCCCCCCCCCTACCTCCTTGTCCATGGCGTAACTGGCAACTTCTGGGAGGGTCTATAAGTGTATGGCGTCCTGCTGTTAGAATTTTTCAAGCCGCCCAATTAGGCCTCTAACATGGCTTAAAGACTACCACATTTATTAATAACCGGGAACAACGGCCTTTCCGAAGCATGGAAGCGCTATTAAATGCCACACAAACGGTCACCCATGCAAGGACTGACCTCTGTAAACTCTGCTTTACTTCGGTAATCGTTTCCAACCACCGAGCACCGCGGAGCTATGAGCGCTTCCTCAGATTATTTACAGCAAAATATATTATAAAGAGTTTCATCGTGTACCTCAGAGAGTATTCATCAAATTTTCATTTTTACCTTCGCATAAGTTAATTAATTATTTTCATTTGTTTATTAGTTCAACATTACAATGTAGCTCAAGTCCATTACATACACAAGTCACAATAATTACACAAAAATTTCAATAATTACCAAAAATAAAATATAAGTCAAGTAAAATTTACATTTGGTACACAATAATGTCAACAAATCTAAAACACAAAAAAGAACAATAAATAAGTCAAAGTTATTAACCTATGCTAATGTATTTTAATATCATTAAATAACTAATTTAAATTTAGGAACTAAATTGTAAATTTATAACTTAATTACACTTCAGCTATTTAACTGTTAGAAGCCAAGCTGTAAGCGAGACGTCTCGCAACCAAGTTTACCTTCTACCACATTTGAGACAAGGACTATATAAAAATAAACATTAACAAAACAACAGTAACAAATTGGGAATTCCTCCTTTTTTAACGTCGTATAAACTATGAATTCAAACTACATTTATCAAATTAGGCATGAACTCACAGTTGAATTGCTTCTAATGATATATCATTTGTTACCATCGAAATTGTAACGTTCGATATATCGACAAATTACTGCCTTCGATCGACAATACGCGGCGTACATACCATATTTAATTAATACCATACAACTGTATAAATATTCTAGATAGTATTATATTATAGTCGAATAGGAGTTTGTTTGTCATGCTGTCTTAGCTGAAGTCTCATATCTCTGGGACAAATTTCATTGTCATGTTTGTCGCGGTTTAAAAAGTTATTTTTATTTGCGGCATTGTTGTGAATGTAAAAATTTTTCATGTAGGTAAGGCCCAAAAATATAAAAAAACATCTGCAATAAAACGTATATCACCTGTTTCATTCGTGGCTAAAAAAAATGGGAAAGGGTTTATCATTTCTGAATAGACTTATTAGTAGAATACCGGTTCTTTGAAAATACAGTGTGAACAAAACCTACCTGCGTCCACAAGTCGTACGCACGTGACCAAAACTCGTAAATACCTCGAAGGTCTGTATGGGATTCGTTTTCGAATTCCAACTAAAATTTTACCTTCGTCCCTCGAAATCTCGTGGAAT
This sequence comes from Musotima nitidalis, assembly GCA_949126915.1. Taxonomy (NCBI): domain Eukaryota; kingdom Metazoa; phylum Arthropoda; class Insecta; order Lepidoptera; family Crambidae; genus Musotima; species Musotima nitidalis. Next base: position 2,488,301 of record OX421431.1, read on the forward strand.
TACCGAATTTGTTCGCTTCAGCGAAGGATCGTGTTTCTGTAGCCCTATCGATTTCTTGTTTTATTTATTACTTAGCTTCGAGAGTCAATCCTATCGGTGAGCTTAGGAGGAATAACGACAGTCTTGGTTTTGTACGTGAGCATTTTTTTGCCTCAAATCTCAGGCATTCTGTTCTAGAGTCTATTGTTGCTATTATATCGGTTCTATTCTTTTTGTCTTTCTAAAATAAAATTTAAAACGATAGCGGACGAATATCGAACAGATTTGTTTGAAAGTTAAAATTGAATTGTAATTTTATGATATTTGTTATTATACGTAAATTTTTATTATATGTTAATTGTTAATATATGTAAATTGTCATTATATCTTAAGTCCTATTATAATGATAACATGTCCCTTTGTAATTATTATCTGAGCATGACTAATAAATGTCTATATTTTAAACAGAACTAAATCCAGAATGCATCAAAAAACTAAAGAATGATTTGAAGTTTAACTTAATTCAACCCGTTTTGTATGTTCTTCAAAACTCTAACTACAGTTTACTCTGATTAAGGTTTCCTTTGCTGTGCAGCACAAAGGTTCAACCAGTGTCTAACTGTAGTTTAACTTGTTTAAGCTATTTCGTGCACGGTTCACTTAATCGTAGCCTCTCGTTACCTCTGTGTCTTCGCGATTTACTCACACGACACAAACGGCATTTCATTGTAAAAAGGAAGAGAAAATCGCACTGAATCTTTGTTGCTCCTCTATATTTCCGGTGCAGTCCAGTTTTCGCCTTTATGATGCCTTAGTCGTGTCTTGACTCGACGTGAAACGAACATTTGTGTTTGTACACAGAGGTTTCGCTCAGTTTCCGATTTATATATTGGGCAGCTGATTCAGCGCAAACGACTTTTTTTTTAAACTTTTCCCTAGTTTTTGTGAGTTATCTCAGTCACAAGTTAAAAGTGAATCACTAGCTTGCTAGTTGAGATTATGGTTATTGGTAAAATTTTCGGTTTTATATTTATACCCATATAATGTGTACAGAGATAATGTCAAAAACTATAAATACGCCTTATACTTCTAATCATCATCATCATCATCTCAGCCATGTGACGTCCACTGCTGAATATAAGCCTCCCCAATAGATTTCCACATTGAGCCATCCTGAGTCGCTTGCATCCAATTTCCGCTGCCTTGACGATATCATCGGTCCATCACGTGGGAGACCGTCCTCTATTACGTTTTATGTTTCAAATACTCATTCTAAATAATAGCGCAATCGAAAACAATCAAGTACTTGACAAGTTTCGCACTAGTTAAGATATTATTTCAATACAGGTAAATAAACGCAAAATGTTTGAAAAGCATATGTATGTAACATGCATATATGTATATATATACTCACGGATAAGCCCGTGCCCGTATATCTTATTTGTAGAGTGCTCACCTTGCTACGATTAAATAAAGATTTATATCAAGGGTCTAAGGATCACTAATCCTGATTAGAGCAAAATCATTTTAAAATATCGATCTATCGCTCTCAACTTTAAACTACTTATTATTAGAGACGATTATGCAAGCTGCCCCTATATTATAGTTGAAGGAAAGTTCACATTTAGCATAGAGTACGTAACAGTAATAATGGGGAAAACCCCTTTAAATGTTTTGTTATTCCATATCGAACTGCAGAACACGTCTTCTGCTACTCACTTTTTCCAATACAGTTAGATTGACGCCAATAGCTGTCAAAAGCTACGTAATGAAAAACCTTCTAGCACCATAGGAGCGCAGGCGTGTCCTTTAATACGGCTTAATGGAAGACGGAGAGAATACAGGCGATGAGAAACAAATGCTTTTGCCTCGCTACCGAATAGGGCCAGGGAACGAACATTACAATGGAAAGCTAAATAAAAACTTTTTCTAAATACCGATGTTCTTTCAAATATAGCTTTACTCATTATAAAAAGTTCTAGTTTAGTGACAAATTTTAACACACGATGGACACGCACTTCGTCTTTCAGGTATACGAAATGAACTTCATTTTAATGCTTTCGTTATAGGCTTGAGCATAAGGGAGCTGCTCACGTATGGGCTGAGTTAGTGCACGCAGCGCCTTACATCGAAATAAAAGCAGCTAGCAGCAATCTTTGAGTAATCATTCTTGTTTTGTCTATATTATTTTAAAACATGGGTTTTTTTTCGTTATGAATAGGCTCGAAACCTATTGAATCGCACTTCACCAAAAAAAGCTACATTGTTACCTACATATGCAAGTGACGCAGGCGAAACCATAGTCAGAAGTTAGTAAGACATAATATCCAGACAAAAGCAAGAGCTAATATTTCTTTCCTAAAATCGCTTTTGTAGTTTCGTGGCCCCAAGTCAAGTACAATATTATACCCTCGTCGCTCCTTGTAACGATCTGTGCCTGTAATATCGCTCTGTGGTGTAAAGCCTACGACAGTGCCTGTATCGCTATCCCTTTCATAGCTGTGGTGCTGAATAGAGACAAGCGCAGGCCGTTTGTCAGTAGTGCCGTTTAGGCTGTTAATATAAAACCTGTATATTTCTTTGAATAAAGCCTTTGTTGCTTCAAGCTGTGGTGCCTTTGAATTTTCCGCATCTTTGTTGAGGAATTATGGAATATCTTCTTGAATGTTAAATTCAATAAAGCAAAGAAAAGTATTATTTTTTCTGCATACATTTTGCGTGCTATCATTTAATTTCTGCATTTGTTCGACTGCAAGAAAATAAAAAGTCTATATTTTTATGCGTTTGACATTGTGCGTGGATTATTCCTATCAGTCCAAAATTTGCTATGTGTATCTAATACATAATATTAGATTGAAGTGATTTCGTATTTTCTAACATTTTAGAGCAAAATCATTACTTAAATCGGGGTTTAATTGCCTACTTGTGGTTTAAATCGTAATCAAATGTTTTATGGGTTGAATCGTAATCAAATGTTTTTTTTGACAGGTTTGAAATATTTTTGCAATGAATATAGCTTAACTGTTAGCCTTAACTTTGTCATATGTTTAAAAAGTAACCATACACAAATATACATTATTTTGAAAATCACAAAAAGTATATTAATAGCTTATAAGGTAATTGTATACATTAAGACTTCTTTCCTTAGCAGTACTCGACATTTTTATTATTCAAACGTAAATAGGATTATAACATAAAAGGCAAACAAATTTGCCATAAATTCAAGAAAGGGATAATATGCAAAGAAAAGTCAGTCATGATATCAAAAAAGGGAATTCTTATCCATTCAACATATTATATTGTAATCTACACTAATATTATAAAGAGGAAAGATTTGTATTTTTATATGTAACGAATAAACTCAAAAAGTACTAGACCGATTTTAATAATTCTTTTTTCATTAGAAAACTACATTATCCTTGAGTAACATAGGTTATATTTTAATTTGAAAAAAACAGGGTTTCGTAAGATATTTAGGTTTTTCGGACACAAAGTGTAAAAAATCAACCAGAACAGTTATTCATTTTGCGTACGCTGCCTAAACTATAAAAGATAGAACGACAAAATGTGCTAATTAACTGTATCTTATAAATATCTACTAAAAAGTCAACGACACACTATGTCGAGTGAGGCACAACAACCCTTTCTTTTTTTTGGAACTTCATTTAAACGCATTTATGTTACTTATGCTATGAATCCTTATTACAATAAATTCATCACTAAGTACAGTTTATGTAGATAATATTTGGTCTTTGAATGGTCAAAATTGAACGTTTGGTTTTAAAGTTGTGGCGAAATTAAATTATTATGATTTCTGCTGCACGGCGCCCTATCACGGCTCCTGACCATCACTTTATTTTGTTACCTGAAAATAATTTAACGTGAAATTTTGTTTATAGAAAAGCTATACAATAATCGCTTTAGTTATTTATCCCAAAACAACGGGTTGCACTCCGGGACTGCCGGTAGGAGTGGAAACATAGTATTAATTACATTTAAATTTTTTCATTTTTAAAATCTTTAACATCAACATAAAGACAATCTATGCAGCCTGCGGATAATTACTGCGTCGTTGATGTTAGTGTCGGTGTCTGTGAATTGACCTGGGAATCATTTAGCTGACCATGTTTTTCCTGGGTAGGTATTTTGCAGCGGTAACCGACATCCCGCGGGGGACCACTAGTAGTTTTATGAGAATGAATTTGTTTCATCATGTAGGTAATATCTTTTAAGATATTACTTTGTCTAAAGCAACTATGTCTAAAGCAATTTTTATCGGCATTCGCCATATCAGTAAGTCCGCAATTTTATATTATTTTATTTCAAACTTTGAGGCGAGAAAAATATACTCAGAGCTCTTAAAGAACTATCAAGAAGTTGGACTGAGACGAAAATTTTCTTGTAATTGTTTTTGAGAACGAGACACCTGGCGCACTCTTCAAACTATTCTGCGCAGAAAATTGGTTCATGCATAAAATTTCAATTCACTCTCCAATGAAACAGCTGTTAACTTTAATATTCCCTGGTCAATTTCTTTCGAAGCATAACGAAATATTCAACCGTGTTCTTGCAATTTTATATAGTTCTATATTACCCGAGTCTTAGTAAAAGTTATTCTGTTCCTGTTAAGAACTCTATTTTTATCTCGATCAGAATATCAGACTATCAACGGTATAAAGTAAGCTTCTTTTAGAACATCGGAATTTAATTCCCTGCATTAATTATAATTGCATCTCACGTTTTCTTTTAGTAAGGCGAGTAGGAATTTCATTAAACTTTTGTTTTAGAGGAAGATGAAATATTTGTAATAATTAACGTATTATTTTTTATGTTGCAGGTACTTATCAATCAACTATTTACACCGTGGATACGTGGTAAGAATGCGTTTGTCTATGGGTGGAGAAAACTCTATAATAATATTATTTTTTGTAATCAGAGGTGACTTCAAAAAAACTATTTATTTAAAATTTATATTCAGGCGCATGTAAAAAAATAAAAGATTGTCATAAATACTAAGTGGTATTTAAACAAAATACTGTTCAAAGCTGTACAGTTTGAAATTAAACCTATTCAATAAATAAAAAAAAAACTCTTTCAATGTTACACAAATAAAACTAAGTCAGGCAGAAATAACACGAATATAAGCAGAACTTTATATATTAATCTTTCAAGACACAATTGAAACTGAAATGTTTCTGGCCTCCGGGCAATCCCAACCACATCGCAAATTAAAAAGGAGGCTTAATTTTTCTAACCAAAGGTTCTAACGAAAGATAGAACTCAGTATGTTAAGTTAGAACTCTTTGGACTCAACCCTTAAATAACTTTCCTTATCCTTTGCTAACAAACGTAAGGTTAGGATGTCAACCATTTGGTAGGCTTCATTTTATCGCCGGTCAGTACGAGACTACTAATTACTATTTACTCCAGTACCTACAAAATCACTGTCTGTGTGTTGTGCGGAATTGATAATTATTTGCGTAGCGAGAGATTTGTTTACAGTGGCGTAAATACAGTCACTGAATTGCAAATGCTCTAGTTTCTGTTTATAAATATTTGTTTTTGATTAATATGGTGTATAGGGATCCCACCAAAACCTTAGGAGCCCAAGCCAACCTCACCTGCAAGTGGTGCACCTGCTGATCAACGGACGAGGCTCTGGCGAACATAACAGTGCCCGGTAAGCGGCAAAAGGCTCGCCACCTATTATGTGGGACTAACTATATAATTGGCGAAGTTTGGGCGTATTATATGCCTCTGCCTACCCCTTCGAGGAAACAGGCGTGAATGTATATATGTATGTATGATTTTTTATTAATAAAATAATATGATATGATTATTAGCATTAAATCAAAATAACGGAATATGTTATATTTAAGCCAGGTTGTACACAAATCAGTAATCGGCTCAATAAATAATACCATTGAAATACGCACATTTTTCCCTTAATAAAATATTTATTTCTTTCCGAAATAAATGAAAAATGGACATTAATAATTTATTCAATTCAATTTATTTTATTGCATTCCACAGTACAACAAAAATCTGAGAGTAATACTTTGAACAAACCATGGACCCTGTCGGGTACAACAATATTGGAGAAGGGAGGAAGGGAGGCTATTTGTCATGATAAGATAATTGATAACTCGCATAATATGTTTCTGGACCGCATTAAAAGAACCAAAGCTAGACAAGGCCAAAATGTGTCGACAGTAGATACTCCACATGCGGTCTGACTTGAGACTCATAAAGATAACAGCCTCTGTGCTGGGGGAAAAGTATTTTTTTGCCTTGTTAAGCGTACTTTTGAATTATCGTATTCCCTAAGTGACTACGGAGGTAAACGTCTTTAGAAATGTCGACACCAAATTTCTCAATGATTTCTAAGCTGGTTAGAAGACAATGCCTTAGCGAAAATAGGTTAAAATTGACTCAACATCGTCCCCAAACATGAAAAAAATATACTTTTTCTACGATACACGCGTACGTGATACAAATCAAAATAAAGACGCATCCAATACGGTCTTTGTCTCAGTTTTAAACTGCTATTGTGTACCTAAGCTAAACTTTTGCATGAACTTTTGAATTTGAATTTGAATTTGTCTGCGACTGGCCTTCACGGTGAGCCTATTTATGTTTGCACGATCCGAATGATATATTATTATTAGATATTTGATATCACCTGCGTAGCCTTGAATAACATCAATGATTACTAGTGACGCAGGTATTGAGGTCGCATCCTACAAAAACCGTTTTCAATCCAAATCATTACATGCAAAGCAGACCTTGTCTCGTAACTACGACGACCGATATGGCGTGTAGGTCAGTATACCAGCCCTCCGCTCCTGAGAACGTGGTTTCCCACACAGCACAAATCTTTGTGTGCATGAACATGAATATTTGTTCTGGTCTGGGTGTTTCTATGTATATTAAGTATGTTTTTACAAAAAAAAGTATTTAAGTATATTTATTAGTTATTTAGTTAATATCCACAACACAAGTTCCTAATGATACATTACATATCTTGGGACTAAACAAATGGTGTAATTGTTAGAAATTATTTATTTATTTGTTATTATTTAACCATGAATTTTATTTACGATATTGTTAGCCAGTACTGATAACTAATATGGAACATACGAGAAAGCCCTGTTAAGAACGCTCTGTTGAATTTGTGTAGTGATTTATTTTTAAAAGCTTCTTAGTTATGTATGCTGAAAAAACATCCTCGGAAGTATTAACACATTTGCTTACAAATGTCAATAGGCTTCTCCCTGGAACTCACTCGGCCTCCAGAACGTGTGCACAGAACACGCACGCTTTCTCATTTACATTTGACACACCTAATTTAACCGAGACAAGTAAACAAAAATCCCAGATGTCAGTCACGTACGGTTATTGCGAAACATCTGACATCATGTTTTCCAGCATCCATCAGCTAAAATAATAATCTAGTAGGATGAATTATTCAGTATGGTACACTGTTTTGTGTACCCGAGGTGGGTAGGCTTTGTTTAAATAATTTAGTGTATGTATTGCATCTATGTTGATAAGTCTCGGATTTAGATACCCTTATAAGTGCTTCGCTAGTACAAAGTATTTTTAGATATTTAACTTACCTACATAAACATATTTTTTTCACGGAAAACCCCTTTTTAACCAAAATTTAAAAACTTAGAGGGGATCACTTTCCAAATTATTAAACTGTTGTACTACAGCCTTGTTGAAGGGAACTTCTAATGAAGTAGGTAACTAAATACGAAATATTCAACAATCCTGAATCTTATTATAGTATCAACTTTTAGTAAAGAGTTTGTAACAAATGAAATAAACTAACCCGTCAAAGAAATAATTAGATACACATGTGAAGAACAATACCTCTTGTTTCGCTTTATTAAAAGAAATATTTATACTTTTAAAAGTTTCGCCGAAAAAGCCCGAGAAGTCTATAAACGTACCTATTTAGAGAATATACAGGGTTGTGACAAATTTTCTTTTCTTACGAAATACGTGTCACTGAATGAGCTCTGAGTTAAACAGGCAGTGGCTGATTCAAAGTGCTGACCCATAAAATGTACCACGCTTATTTATGTTACGAAATTATTTTGAACAGTGAAACGCAATTTATCACAATGAAGTACAATAAGGATATTGTCAAGATATAAACATAAAAGTACTTTGCCTCGTTTTTTTTAACTAAAAAGTTAAAAGAAATACTAGTTAAATGCGCATTTTATTCCGTACTGAAATAAAATAGCAGCTTAAAAATCCTATCGCTAATTTTTAAGGATATTTTGGTATATATTTAGTATGTACAAAATTAATTGCATCATGTTTCTTGATTAAAGACATAGTCTGACCTCTGTTTAGTTTGATTTTGTTTATAATAAAATGTTTAATACATTTCAAAAAGTTCATATTAATTTTAAATAATTTTACGGACAAAAATAAAATTGTATAATAATCATAGAATCATAGTTCACTGTTTTGTTGTTCTTGGCAATAACATGCAAGAACTTCTCTTTCTGTCTTAAAATATTTGAGTTATCATAGTCACCCCCTTGACTATGGTCATCAGCAGTTATAAATGGTCGTATAATAGCATTATCGACAACTTTTTATTTTATTTATTTTATGTACAACAACTAATCGAAATAAGAATATGTTTCATATAGATATATCTATATAATTTTCAATATGAATATAAAATGAATATATTCTGTAATTTTCGTAACAACTTATGAATTAAAATTACGGTAAAAAACCCCTTAGTCTTTAAGGGTTTAAGGGTTTAAGGGTAATAAATAATTTGAAATGTATTACCAATTGATAATTTTTATTTTTATTATACTATTAGTTTATGAAATTAAAAAAAGGTTTGAAGTATATGGAAAGTGTGTTTCTGCAAATATAATATAAGTTGCAGAAACAAAATCCGAGACAGTGGTTTCTTTCAACTTTTTAGATGAAACTTTTAACATTTTACAAGCTAACGAAACTTTGAGTGTTAAAAATGAAGTATTAGCTCTTAGGTTTGAATTATTTTGTCTAAGTTCCTTTTTGAGTTCTTATTATTGTATGCAGTGTTTGCTAGTATAATTTATCTAACACCGTCTTGAAATTGTAGACAGGACACATTTTTTTATTCTGAAAATATTTTCGTTATAAATTTAATGTCTGATTATTGCCCTAAAATAATGAACACAGAGTGTGGTATTTTAAAATTGTGGTAGTTCAAAAATATAAATATATATATGTAAATTAATTTAAGGTAAATATTTGTTATTTGTTTTAGTTTATTTCTTACATCTTAGTGTTTTTTAGCCTTTCCTCATTATTAGTAATATGATAAAGCATACAACACATTAATAGTTTTTACAGAAATTTTAGTCATTTCATAAAGTATTGTGCAATTATCTCTAAAAATAGTGTAGTAGTTTTTTTAGTAGGACTAAGAATTATGAATTTTCACAATATAACACAATATAATATATAACAATTACAAAAAAGAAAGAAAAATAGAACTGTCGTTTCTGGGAATCATTTAAATAGAAAATACAAACTATCTGAATATTATTTTCAAATATTTAACCATATGCCGTTTTAAGTATAAAACAGTAGGACTCAGAAACAAAATATTTTTTTCAGTTATCAGAAAATATTTTAAAAACTTATTTCTTAACAAGAATACCCTTTTATTTTCCTCTCATCGGCTATGTAATTTTGGCTGGTCGAATAACAAAAAGGAGTTTTATCACAGGAGCTTGTAATTGCTGCGAAGCTAATGAGTCGAAAAAGCAAATTGCCCGGGAACAGTTACACAAAATAATTGCACTGGCTGTCTGTTCCTAATATGGGGGGTACACGTACACAACATGGCTACAGATTTCTGTCAATTTTTTTTTATACTAGAGCCCTCATAGATATTTTAATTTCTCTTTTTTATTATAAGATTTGTAAGTTTTCCATGGGTAATTTGAGGTTCGCAATAAAGCAGCAAATATTTATGAAGCATATTATTCAATATTTTATTTGCAATATACTTAATACCTATTATGGTTTCCTGTTAGTCATACAGTTTACTTTGACGATGACAAGACATGACAGGCTATAGTCATGTCTTCACTGCCTCGTGATTTTTGATAAAGTTACATTAAAATCTTGGACAATATCAAACAATAACTCGGTGGGACATCAAAATATCACACAACTAAAATAAAGAAAAAAAAAGTTTTCAAAGAGACATTCTGCCTTCAAAAACATTATGATGGTTATTCAACATAATACACGTCACCCATACGCGTACTGTACGAGCAACGGTTATAAGTAATGGATAGTGTGGCACCTCACATCATTAATCTTGACCCAAAGGAGCGAGAGCTAGGAGTTTGTTAAACTTACTCTGCACATTTGACAGGGAACGAATACCATCAAGTTTGATCAGTATGATGTATCTTAACAAAATGATTCGACTATTTGCTCTTTTTAGGCAACGGCTTTCATTCGGGACAAACCCCTCAAAGTGTTCGATAAAGTAAAAACTTTTTGGTGAAATATCCCAACAAAATGTTTAGCCAAACTTGTCTAGGAAATGAGTATCGGAAGTGCAAGTTGTCTATTGATCTATTATAAATTTTGTGATTGCGTGGATTCATCACTATAACTTGCAATAAGAATACTTTCAATATATTTTGCTATTACGGGTGTATAAGGATTCTACCAGGAACCCAAACCAACCTTACCTGCAAGTGGTGCACCTGTCGATCAACAGGCGAGACTCTGGCAAACATTAAAGTTCCGGATAAGAGGCAATATTACGTAGAATCAAAAATATCGTTGGCGAAAATTATTTTTACGTATTTATTGGCGATTATTCTTATCGCACATAACAAAAAATAACAAAAAGCTCCCCTAAAATTTCTCACTATACAGAAAGTACATTAAAAATGCAAACAATTTGGTCTCTGCCTCTACCGCAGTAGGATCGCTCCGCTGGGTCGCCATGTGTGTTGTCATGTCAACGGAACATGGTCTCCGCTTCGTTTCTCGCTATATGGTTCATTTTTACCCGACAATGTCGATGCACAAAAGGTTTATAGTCTTTTACTAGTATATTACGTGCATAAAGTCAAAAATAATCTAATTTAAATCAAAACAAATTATAATTTTACTAGAAAATAATTATTTTACTGAAAAAACTCTTGCAATATACCTTTTTGAATTAAATGTTCTCTTAGATTCTTTCTACATATATTTAAATTATCTTCGTTTTAATACTATCCGATAATTTGTTGTAAATTTTCACCGCAATGTCATGGTTTCAATACAGTAGTTTATAAAACGTTCATCCCTTTCCTATTAACATCGTAATGTATAATAACAAATAAGGTATAATTTAAAGCGCGTAATTTTTCCGCTGGTTGTATGTATTTATTAATTCATTTAAAAAAGCGCTGTTCAGATGGCATATCATTATACATTTATTACCAAATATTACTTGCTACTTTGCGCTAGTTATCAGATTCATAAATTCACAGTTAAAATGTGACACAGAGGGCATGAGTGGCTTAGGACCACGAATATTTTCTGAACAACCCTAAATACAAATTAAGTACATTTAAATATTATACTTTTACGTTGTTTATTTTCGTAATTCAAGTCTTGTCACGTAGCTCACCTTATTGTAACCAAAGCCGTTGCTATAGTACAAAACCACTTTAAGTAGCACCATCAAAAATAAAGGCACCCTGGCTAAAACAAATAACATGACGCGTTTTGGTTTGAAGGAAAATATTTCTTGTACTCGGAATCCAAACAGCTGTCACTCGTTTGACTAAGACATTTCAATATTTGTAACTACGACAGAAAATAAACTATCTACCAATTAATCACAGTAACAACGGTTCGAGAGTTGCCTGAACAAAATAATAGATGGCAGCGTTGCACCCGCGGCTTCATTACGCGCGACTGGCTTAAAAGGGCAATGGTACAGTTTGAAATAAACAGACGAGGAGCAGGAAAACGGATACTACGTCAAAATCAAGCAACAATTCTCCCGCAACAGTCTTCTATATCTCAGTGCGCCACCCCTCCTGTAGACATTACCCGCCAAGGAGAGAGCGCGTAGCGTTTTAATTTTATTATATAAATCCTAAAAAAAAGACAGAATAGTTATTCAGGTTCGGCTGAATAAAATAATATCTTCATCCGAGGTTCATTTTAAAATTGACGCGCTTATTCATTGCACATTACTTTTCTAATTTACTTTCTAATTTATTAAACTTATCAAAATATAACAATTTTGAACAATCGCTTGAAGGAAAGAAGAGGTTAAATACTTCTATATGAACCCACATGACGCGCACAGACAAGTTAATTCAAATTACTTTGTTACTAGAATGAACTTTCAAATTACTACTCACTTTACCTAAAAAAAGTACTCTGATCGCAAATAGAAGCAAACATAATAATCCGTACCTTGTTCATACATATTTAACAACCAACCAATGCTAGACTTCCTGTACTGGGGCAAAGTACTTTTTCAATGTTTAATAATAAAGTGTTACAAAACCACTAGGTACCTACTTTGCATTTTCAAACGTAAGAAGTTATCTTTCGGCAGTTCTTTAAAACATGAAATATTATGCTAGCACTAAAACCAACCGTGTAATCCGTTTATTGTTCATTAAAATCACCGTAACGCTTAATGAGTCTCCATTGACTTACACCACCGGTAAACTAGCTCTATCAGTCCGTCGCAGCACTCTCGGTCAATTTGCTGTATAGCATACATGTGACGGCACGGCTTGTTTAGATGTAGGAATTCAGTTTGCCCACCACCACTGCACAACGCGAGTCCTGATAAATTACGTTACAAGTCTCTTGCACATTTTCCATCGAAGAATACTGCCGATGGAAAGAATAGTTCAATTGAATATATTTTGTCTACATTATTGTTCTCGGAAAGCGCCATTTGGTAAAACCTCTGTACTCATTATTTGATGTTTTATAGAAATATCTTCTCAGTAATGTACATATAACTAGTACAAAATTTACTTGTAACTTAGTACTTGCAAATTTCTTCTGGCAAAAGCTAAAATCAATGATCCCTGCTTTTCGATTTCGATGGCGATTTCACTTAACTTTAGCCTCTTCAATAGATTACATTCTATTGGGGGTATGTGCTACATTACAGTGCCCGGCAAGCGGCAATAGGCTCGCCACCTATTACGTGGGACCAACTATATAATTGGCGAACTGTGGGCGTGTAAGAAGTCTCTGCCTATCCCATTTGGAGAAAAAGTCGTGAATGTATGTATGTATAAATATAAAATAGTAAAATGTTTGTAGCAACTGCTGTGCATACCTAAAATATGTATTAATTTATGTTAGGACTATAAGATATGCCGACTTTTGTATGTGTATATCGTAGATGCTGTTAGTCTACCTGATCTTTAAATAAAGTGGAGCTGATTGTGGAGCTGATTGTGGAGTACCAAAATAACTTCTCAATAATACATATAAATATTACTGACAATTATTACAATTATTTAGTTCCAAGATAAGTACTATTAAGAACTTGTGTTATGGATATTGATAAACGTACATACACACATAGTTTTTTTTTGTTAAAACATACTTAATATACATAGAAAAACACCCAGACCAGAACAATCATTCATGTATGAGCACACAAAAAATTGTCTTGTGTAATTTTAGACTTTTATCGAGGAAAGAAAATGAGTGGAAAAAAATAAATAATGAAAGCTATATCTGTTTAATATTATAAATAGAACCATCGGTGTCTACCCAAATGAAATATCTATAAATAATCTACACACTGTCAGTAATTCTAAGTATAATTTGCCTTATTAATTTGAATGTAGGCAGAATTTATTGCCTTCGATTCGCACAGAAAGAAGTTTTATTTATAAATTGTTGAATTGACATAAGCCAAATGCCAAATGATTAATGTAAATAGAAATTAATTCTTGTTTGAAGGATTCTTATATTAAGTTGCAAGTCCAATTATAACCGTCGGTATTTAATCAAGTAAGTTAGTTATTAGTATTTAGTTTTTTGTCGATTAAATTTTCTTATTTATCCTGGCTTTTAGTGCCCACTTTTTTTTTTAGTTCGATTGTGTTTTCAATTTAATAAATACATTATTTGACTGTTTCTTTTGGAGTAATCTGTTAACATAGGTTTCATCATCATCATCATTATTATCATCATCTATGCGTTATCCCGGTTGCGACCTTACAGGCCCGGGATCCGCTTTCCTCCATTTTCACATCCACTTCGCGCGATCTCCGGCATCCTTTGTTGATAAGGGTAAGGGTAAGGGATAGCACAGAAGGATACAATGTACCCTACTGTGATCTTAACTTTTCTGTTCATTTAAGGTTGCCTGGAAGAAATTGCTTTAAGCGATAAGGCCGCCCATTTTCATGTATAATCTTTATCATGGTGTACAATAAAGAGTAAATTATCATAACTTACGACATCAAACCATCTTCCTGGGTCGCCCAATCTACCTTGGCCGAGTGGAAGTGCCACGGTCAGATATTTTTTCCTCACGTAGTTAGCAGGTTTGCATAAAAAAGTTATCAACTAATATAATATGATTAACCGCTGTAATAGCTGGCACAGATAATGTCTGAACCGTCTTAGCTGTTCCGTCAATTAATTCTAATTTACCATATTTATTACTTAGGAAATAAAGATAGATAGCAATAGTATTATTTAATTGAATAACAAAATAATTTGCTTTTTAATCGATTACTGCGAGCGTAATCAAAAGTCCTTTATCTTATTCCAATGAAAAAAGAAATTAAATATTTCAGTAGGTACAACAGCGGGTCTAAAAAGGACACAATTATTGGGAGAATCCTACCGAGTGTCGTATTCGGTGGCGCTGTTGTTCTTCTCATTTACCGATTTCATATTTAAAGCTATTTGGAATTTACTTTTATCTATTGTGAGATGAGTTAGAAATGTCAAAAGCTCGTTAGCTCCAAGCGTTTCGTAACTTCGTCACATGCAGAATCTAATGCTTCTCATTTCTAAATAGCCTCGTTTGTCAACGATGTATCACTTATATACAGTTAAAAACTATTAATAATATGGTTTGGTCGTAAATCACTATTCGATTTATTATTTGGTGGCCTTTTTTAAGAGAATCTTAATGAACCATATAAAGAAATGCACAGAGTGGCCTTTATAATCCAATCGAGTTCGTGCCAACTGAACCCTTACACACAATAAATTTGGAATTAATTAAATCGGTCGACATCTTGGGATGACGAATCGATCGGCGTCCAATTTCGGGCCCGATTCGGACAATTAGTCCGTTTTCAGAGTCGGCACTGTAGCGATGGCGTTTGTCAACGTCGCCATAGGGTTCCACATTAATTTGTACAAGTTTGAGTTGCTTAACCTTTGCTCTGTTATTTATTTACAAAATTGAGTTAAATATTTGTCGGTACTTGTTAGTTGATTAGGGCTGCAGGGGAAGAAAAAGGGGTGCCTTGATAACCGCGAAAGATTTTATCAACAGGCATGCCTAAATCGTCCCATGTCATTGCTTTCTGATTCTTGTTGTTAGTTGAATTATATGACCAGATATTGATATTATATTGGAATTGGTCAGCTTTGCTATAGGCGTGGGTTGGCTTATATCTTGCAAAGTATAAAAAAAAACCTTTCGGCAACGTTTATAGCAAGGAGGTTTCACGTTCAGGAAATATTATGTTTAATAGTTAGTAATTTAGTCGAAGTGGTATCTTTATATATTTTTGAATGTGTTTCCAAAATAAAACTTATGTATGTTTATTACCAGTCTAGAATCACAATATTTTTTGGCGCTTGTATTTTAAGCTCTGATTATGTAGTGTACATATATATTGTCCGATACATACATGTACATATATATATATAGTGGACCGATGAGCTGGTCAGGGCGGCGGGAAACCGGTGGATGCAGGCGGCAAAGAATCTATCTACGTGGAAAGCAATTGGGAAGGCCTTTGTTCAGCAGTGCACTTCAAATGGCTGAAATGATGATGCTGATGATGATATATATTGTGCTGTGTGTCACCTCACAGACATTTCACTAGTTTTGTAACTGTTAACTTGTAAAAAGGTTTAAAATAAAAAAATGATTTTATGAAGACTAATGTTCTAACGATTTCAGTAGTTATGTAGACACGAGTTGCAAGAAAATTGAAGCCGAGGAATACATTTTACATTTTAAAACGCGGTTCATAAATCTAAATCCTACTAAGATATTTGGAACCCAAGCTTACCTCAACTGCAAGTGGTGCACCTTTCGATCAACTTACGTGGCTCTGGTAAACACATAAGTACCCGGTAAGCGGAAATAAGCTCGCTATCAATTACGTGGGACCAAAAATACAATTGTCAAAATTTTGGCGTAATGTGCCTCCCACTATCCCTTCGGGAAAAAGGCTTAGTAGTTTTATAAATACTTGTACAACATTTTAGTTACTTAATTTAATATGCCGCGTAAATAGAAGAAAACAACAAAATAAGGATGTCAAACATTTTCTGAAAATAATATGTGCTCGTTCTAATATGGTCAAAAATAAGGGGAGGTTCTTTTACACCCAAATGGCTACCATGGTTACTTATAGGTGCACCTCTAACAGTTCATGTCTAACTGCAATTAATTATGCTGTCATTGTTAAACATGTCTAAATCATAAAACTTACTTCACTGGTACATAATTAAGCAGGTTTAATTTAATGATATTTTGTCATGAAATGTTGTGTCGCGGCAGTGTACAAGCTACGCGTCACATGCAATGCATATTTCTTCAAGCACTCCGCTGTAATACGATATCCAATCACCACATCTATTCGTTAGGGGAAAGAGCTTTCCTTTGGTAGGAAAAACACCTCCAGTTGCCAGGTAGATTAAATTTTTGCTACTTGAAACCTACTCAAACTACTTATCGCAATGCTGTTTACGTCTTGCTATTTCTTGTACACAAATAAGGCTTATTTATATTGCCCGTTGAAGTGTGAAACTTCAACTCTAGACTCCTCAAAGAAGAAAATCACGGGTGCAGCCAAGTAAAATATAAATTTGCAAACGGTAGCAGTATCGTGGATCGAATGAAACCACTTCTAACGAATGATGTTTTAAGGGTAATATTTTAATGGCTTATATCCTTACTAGAAGTTTATTGCGCTTCGAAACTATTTATTACCAGATATAATTATAAAAAGACAAATAAAGTTTTAACAGAAAAAATAAAAAAGTAATTCTAACTACACTACACTTGTAATATAAATATCGAAAAGTGTTTCAATATCACAAGTAAATATTTTGTTACTGAGGACATTCCGGTAACAGTTGACACAGGTCAATTAAGATAAAACCTTAATTGGCTACAAGTTTCGTGATAATTCCTATTTTAAATCGATTATTAATATAACCTTTGTTACTCACGGAGAATGTAGCTTTATATTATTTCACTAATTTAGTGTCAACATTTGTTAAGCGTTTTCAAGCCTATATACAAAACTCACTTACAAAAAAAATACAAATATATTTTCGTTATAACAAGAAAAGTCAATACATGTAATTTGCATAACAAATAAAATATTTTTTTTTTCATTGGATTAATAATACCTGCTTCCTATTGTTCACCTACTAAGATCTGAGGAGCCCAAGCCAACAACAACTGACGAGGCTGAACAACGAATGAGACTGTGATGAAAATAAAATTAAGCGGCAGGCCTATTACGTGTGACCATCTATATAACTGGCCGAATATGCCTCTGCCAACCTCTTCAGGAAACAGGCGTGTTAATATGTATGTATAATGTGAGGTAGTTTTCCCGGCGTACGAACGACTATATACTTACAAGATGATATTATTTTTCGACAAACATTTTACAAACACCTAGAGAGAGAATGAAACCAAGATTAATCAGGAATATGCTTATGTACGCAGACGATTCTAAGACACGATACCGCCCCTGGAGCAGTCTTTAGATTATATCTTATTATAAATTATTTAATATCATAATAAATGTTTCCTTATATTTCTGAAATTACTAAAAGTTCTTAATAAAACACATTTTACTGATATAATATAGTACTATAAACCTTGTTTTAAGTACGTAATAATAATTAAGTTTCTTTATTTAAAATTCCCATATATAGGCGCATAATTTGTATCCAATTGAACAATATCCTGGATCTGTGGATATAATAGATTACTGTGTCTGATTACTTCTCAAATACTCTTACCAACAAGTATAAGATTAAAATACCCATGCGAATGCTAGGTGGTCGTACTTTTAAGATTATTATCATACTTAAGCCTACATATAGCTTCCTGATTTAAAAAAAAAACCGTATCAAAAGAGACAGCCAAGATATAAATTTGTAGTTAAGCAGATTAATATTCTGTTTTACACTTTTTACCGCAGTGAGTAATTGATAATGGCAACAATTAATGAGCAAACAACACCTCGCATAAATATTTGGGGTTGAGCGTGGAAGCTGTGGTCATAACGACCTAATGAATATGCGGTGAGCTCTCCACCTGTGAGGGTCATTGTATTGCATCGTTTAGTAGTTTACCTTCTATTTTTGTGCTATACAGCAGTAGTTAATGTGCCCGAAAACAGTAGTGTTTTTTTAATGTGACCAGTCACAGTGACCACATACTGTCTTATTCGGTAACCAGTACGAAATGTTTAGAGACCTTATTTTATATAACTAATACATGATCACTTTCTGTATTTAATTAATGATATAGCGGCTAACTACCAGCACATTATTAAAAAAAAGCGGCAGAAGATTATCAATTCTTGTGATAAGTATAGTAAACCATAGACATTAAAAAAAAAATGGTTGCCTGTAAAGTCGTTTTTACGGGCGAAGATTTTACGTGACAACGTCTTTTTCTCGGTAGAATATTTATTGATATGAATATAATTAAATTGCACAATAGGAACAAGGAATTGAATGAAAATAAGAATTGCACAAATTTTAACTATAGAAATATATTTTGTTTACTAAAACATTGTACATGTAAACTTACGATTCAATGCGCCTAATTCTCTAGTGCTGCGCGCGCGGCAGACCGATCATAGTTGAGTGGGAGAGAGACGCAAGGCATTCGCCGGGCCTCTCTCTCGTTCGGTGACTCATCGTAACGTTACCGAGCGTTACACTTTTTCATAAGTGACTCCCAGCCGCAACCTAATTTAAGACGTTGTCACGTCAAAAAAAAATATTTTTATAAATGACAATTAACGTCGCTCTTGGCAGGCGCGTCGCAGATCAGGCCAGTACGCAAAATGACGTCGCTGTCCATCATTCAGTAAGGTTTCCCTCAGTCGGCTCTTGCGAAAAAGATATGGGGGATGACGCTATTCTAGGCCAGCGGCACACAACACTTTGTTTTACTTTACATATATACCTATGCCATTGAGCAATCGAATATTTACATTTAAATAAGGATCTTTTGAAACCAACTCATTGTCATTACTTTGTCAGTGATAAGATGCTAATATAAAAACAATTTGAATGAATGTCCGTTATTTCATTCACAATTCCAACATTTTTATACTAAGCAGTTTTTTACCACAGTAGCTACTAATAAATGGTTACTTTTATCACCTTGTTTAAACCTTCTTAATTTTCAAGACAGTTTTTGGCATTTCCAGATTATATTTTCAGCTTCCCAAAATTAAATGTAACGGAAGTGGATATTCGATGTTGGCTGGACAAGTTGGTAAAGTGGTTTAGTTCGGTACTTCGTGCATAAGTTGCTCACGTTAAGCAACTTTGGTACGTATGATCTGTTTCACAAACTAAACTTTGGCTATGGCACAATGTTTAAAAATGACATAACTAATATATATATTTTCAAACATTTTTATATTGCTTTAAATTCTATTAACTTTATTGTATGTATTGTCGGGTGAAAGCATACCTAAATAATTTACTGATTCAGGCGTTACTATGCGGAAATCCATTGTATGCAAGTGATGGATTAAAAATATCTTAGTAACAATTCCCGCGCTACTATAATTTTCCGAAAAATTGAGAAACTATTCAGCACGACACGTATTTCGCCCTTACACAGGGCATCTTCAGGTAAGATAGGAGCCTCAGTACAACTATGTCTTCACGACCAACGCTGAAAAGTTACCTTTCAAAGATTAGGGCTGTATACTATTGTAAGGTAAGTATATAGGACTTTCCATACTCTGAGCGTTTTCAAACTAGAGAAATATTACCAAATGTTTTCTGACATTAAAAATCCATCGAGCAAGCTCGCAACCGAGGAAGTTCATGCAAGCTTCGAGCATATTTAATGTGCATAAATTAGGAGTAACTTGCAGATTTGCGTCTCGAACGTTGAATTCGCCCTAACATTTGTTTGTTCATTGTTTCTCTGACGATTTGCCTGACAATTCGAGGTTCGCTGATTAGGCACTACTGGTGGAATAGTAATTGGGTTATGTAGATGAGACAAACTTTAGGATTTCAATTTCCTGTCTTGATATTGATTAAGACCTGAACTTGTGAATTTAAATTAATGAGTTGAAACTTAATGTAGCCTTTGACATTTAAAAAGGTTTGAACCCAACATGCAAGCGGCACAAGATCGATCAAATTGGAAAACGATTGGGGAGGCCTATGTTCAGCAGTGGATTTCAATGGCTAAAATGATTATGATGAAACCCAATATACATTTATCATTGGTATGTTTATGATTCATAATTACCGTGCTGGGTTACAGTTGTTACTTACAATATAGATCCAATCTAATAGCGATAGGGGGCAGACTGAATTACTTCATTCACCTTAAAGTTAACACGATTAATGAATGTGTCTTGCCGTGTGGCACCGGCCTAGAATAGTGTGACAAAAAGAAATCCTACCGGATGATGGGCAGCAGCGCTGCGTCATACTGCTTTCGGGCTTGAACTGCGATAACCAACCCGCCTGCTCACCGTGGTGATTATAAGAGAATGTTCCCAAAAGTATCTATGTACTCTATTGGGGAGGCAAATGTTCAGCAGTGGACTTTATATGGCTGTTATGATGATGATGAATGAATGATTTAGGAATCGAAGAAGGTAGAGAGAGAGGGAGAAACTATTTCTTGTATTTACGATATATTGCATTGCTTTTGCCCGTAGAAATTAACGCGTGTATAGGGCTCATATCAAGATCTGAGGAGCCCAAGCCAACCTCACCTACAAGTGGTGCACCTGCCGAACAACGGACGAGGCTCTGGTAAAAACTTAAGTGCCCGGAAAGCGGCAATAGGGTCGCCACCTATTACGTGGGACCAACAATATAAATGTCGAAGTGTGGGCGTATAGTATGCCTCTGCCTACCCCTTCGGGGAAACAGGCGTGATTTTATGTATGTATGTATGTCGAGGTTGATGAGAACATCACTATAAATACATCTAAAAATTTTCAACCAACTTCCTAAAACTCCGGATTTTTTGTTAGAATCCTGGGTAACGTTTGCAGTCAATAAACCGAAATAGTTCTACCTACTCCGATCCGTGCTCATAATGGAACCAAATATACAAAGAACTAGCAGCCCGCGGTTCCGGCTTCGCTCGGATATTCGACTTTTACAGCTGTAGTTATGAAAATAGAAACTCCTTCCAATTCAAAGTGATAATAATAAAATGAATCACATACATTAAATTTTAAAAATCCGTGCCGCACTGAAAATTTTATAATTCGACACAACCATCAACGTTGTCTGCCCTCACGTGTCTGCCCGTTCGGGTCGCGATATTCAGAATCCTCATTTCATCAGCTTTAATTTGATATCCATTTTGTTTTATGTTTATTGGTCTATGTCGGTAATTGAAAAATAAGATATTTCGTAAATTAAACTTGAACACCACTAAAATCGTTATTGTGGCTAAACCTTAAAGGATAGACATATGCTATCGCAGACTTTTTTATAGAACTTTTTGAGAAGAATAATTCCCCCATACATTGTTATTCTGTATTTTGAGTTATTTCAGCAGCGCACGCAATGCAAGCCTCCAAAAAGCTCGTTTTTCTTCCGTCCGTCTGATAACTGTTACGATTACTCTAATAATTTCTTAAGTAGGTACATCTAAATTATACACCTATAGAATCCCTGGAATGTCTTCTTTCAATTATTGAAAACCGCATAGCTATTGATATAGTAGTTTTTGAGATCCTAGGTAACAAACACATTTTGGGCGCCCTTCGCAACTTCATTTTATACTATGTATAGATATTATGGGCCGAAATCCCACAATTGTCATGAGATATATATTTTATTACTTTAAATTTAGACTTAAGTTGAGTTATAACAATATATGAACAATGAATAAAATTCTTAATGTTTGCACACTATTTGTACAAATATACATGACATCCGCCATTTTGTTTCTATAATAAAAGAGCTCTTAGCGGAGTAAAACAATGTCTCCGCGAATTATGTTCGCCGACTTTGTTGCGAAGTACGTTTTTAATAAATGCAAACATTATTTCATCACAAAAAGCAGCCGCAATTTCATAATTACGCTCGCGTTATAGAATACAATGCAAATATGTGTATTTAATTACTAAACCCCAAAGGACACAAACAATTTATGTGCCGGTGCTCTAAGAGATCGTAACCGAGCGCCATTTTACGCCTTATGAAAGTTAAATGAGAAAATCAAAGTTCGCGGAGCATTTTACGTTTAGAGAGATCCTAATACTAAGTGACGGTAGAAATATTGTGTTTTTACGCAATCCGTTGAGATTCATTCGACAGTCACATCTTAGTTTAATACCATTGCAATTTCAAACTATAAAATAATTACGCTCAAAAAATAATAAAACAAAACAATATTCTAATCTAAAGTTGGTATTTACTAACAATGCGGAATGAATCGTGTAAACGTGTCGTTAAAGAAACGTAATATATTTTATACATATTCATATCGCGAAAAAAAGATCTGGAAGATAATGAAAAATTACCTCAATTTCATAAATAAATTGTACTTGAGCTAAATTTAATTTAATTATTAAAAAATCTCTTGATGTCAAAATTGTAAACATAATATTGACTGTTGATGCAGCCATGGTGTGGTTTTGAAAAATTTACGTATCTTTAGACAAGTAGGAATCATTGTCAGTTGAACGTATTAATGTAAAATCAACAAATATCATCTGCCATGCTTGCTCAAGTAATTTACAAAGGTTTGTAATAGTGAATTCTATTTGTTTAACTTCGCTTGTTACAATGTCTAATAATAAACTTTGTAAGCCGCCGTTTTGTAAACTTGAGTACCTTGCACGAGTAAAAGAAACGTGTTCGACTCTAAAACGACTATGTTTACGACTTACTACTTTATTGGAGGGTGGCGACCTGACCAAGAACAGTCATTAAGAAGCCAAAAACTTTTGGTAGTTCTAGATTAGTGAGTTAACTTGTAATTAGACAAACTTACAATTCTTTGTTTCTATTATTTAGGCAGCCAATCTATAAAAATACTAAACACAAAAAAACCTTAAAAGTAGATTCTCCTATTTGAAATGAATGTTTTTTTTAATGAAATTAGACATTGTATTATTGTAAAAACCCTTTTCACAACTGCACATAAACTATATATAGGCAGATTACTAGAAAAAAATCAAAACAAAGTTTGCTGAAGTGCTTTAATAACATACATGATTACAATTTATTTCAGTTTCGTTGGCATAAAATTTATGTCGTCTTAAAGCGTGAAGTTTCACTACAGTAACATGCGTCCATTAATAGAGGTGCACCAATATTTTGAATAGGGAGCAATTACATGATTTCTTTATGACAGGATTTCAGTCATAATTACTATGAATCATGGGCAGCAACTTAAGACGGAAATCGTGCCGATAGGTCACACGCAAAGAGTTTTAACTGCAAAGAAAGATTTGGGTCAGAAGCGTACAATTCTTGTCGTGTATATTTTTCTATATTATGTATGTTATTAAATTTTTTTATGACGAGTTTCATTAAATTAATTTTTAGATTACATTTGGTTTGTTATCTTTATGTTTTAAAAAAGTCAGTACACACTTTTTACAAGTGATGGATTGAAAATATCTTTGTAACAATTCCCGCGCTACTATAATTTCCCGAAAAATCGAGAAACTATTTGACACGACACGTGTTTCGCCCTTACACAGGGCATCATCAGGTAAGATAGGAGGACTCTCGTTTCAGGAAATTATAGTAGCGCGGGAATTGTTACAAAGATATTTTCAATCCATCACTTGGTTACAATGGATTTCCGCGAAGTAACGCCTGAATCAATAAAATATTTTTACATTTAATGATATGGAAAAATAGAACATGCGTGATTTGAAATGTCAAAACTAAAGTAATGATAAATTGTGTACATAAATTTAAGCAAGATTTATGGTCAATGCAAGCCCAAGAAAATACGGTGTCATCTATCAAAGTATTTTTTCCATTAAAGCAAAATACACGCTAATAGAGTCTAGTCGTGAATTAAAAAGCTACAACCAGCACTCGTGACAAAAGTGCCCCATCATTACTTCGTATTATCTTTTCAAAACCTTTTGTTTCTTCTCCCGGTTCCCATTCGAATATAAATCTGAGAGACAATTGCAGAGCGTTACACATAACATGCAAGGCAAATCATATTTTTCTATTCCATCACATGTAAATTCAAAGAATATAGGGGACCTTCTTGATACAAAAAAGAACAGATTCAATTTCAAAGTATAATTTGTGAATGAAATAATTAAGCGCACACATTTGTAATTCATGAGCGAGTTGAAAGCTGTGTGGAAAAGATTTTTTGAATAAAAAAAATCTTTGAGCTTTCCTGGTCCTTTGTTCATTTGCTAAGCCAACGCAATGAAAAACGAATTAGCAAAGCAATTTTGAATATTTTCCTGGAACTTTATTTTGCTTTGATGACATTTCGTAAAATGCCAAGGTACTTACTTAAAAAAAACTTCGTACTTTTTAGCACTGCACTTTACTAAACACGTAAACTCATAATCCTCTTAGTCAATTTAGATTATTTTCTTACAACACCACACAAGCACGCGAATAACAGCTGACTAACTACGCGCCTTTCCAACTTATAACTTGATATTAATATAGAAGAAAATTAATATTTTCATACATGATATCATTCATTTAAAAATCGAATGAGTCGCAAAAAATTAATGTGGTTTGTGTATGTTTGTTGTAAGTTAAATAAATATGCGACAAAAAACCTTCTTTGATGTTTATAGATTTACAGACCTTTTTGTTATTATCATAATCATTAGCACAAATACGTCACAGCTGGACAAATGCCTGCGACCTTTATCAGGTTGCACGTTAGTTTTGAAGTTTGACCTTCATAAGAGCTCTATGGAGCCAAACTTGAATAAATGATTTTGGCTTTTACCGTAAATATTGCAAGTCTCTCGCTACGTTTCCTATCCAAGGGAAACCTTTCCAACAGCCGTCAGTTCTTCGTGCTATGTTCCCTGCCTACAGCCATTTTAGTTTGCTGATTTTTTATTATTTTAATCATAAGGAAGTACAGCCATTACGTAAATGGAATATGTAAGTCAGTATTACAATTACCTGCTCGGATTTCGATAGCGTTACTATACTACATAACTACACACAATTTTCTTTCAGCTAATTACTTAAACCAAAAATAGTGTCTAGTCATCATTCGTTCATTTAGAAGACTGTTGTGCCACGAAAAAGACACTGTTTTACCGTTCGACGTTATATTTATGTATCTAACTAGTAAAGCTTGTTATAAGTATTATTGTTATAAGTATTATTATACAAATGCGGTACCGGCCTCGAATAGTGCCGCTTCTCACGGAGAGTCGTAAGAGTCGACGAAGGGAAATTCTATCAGATGATGGGCAGCAGCGTCATCTTTCGTACTAGCTTGAACTGAAAACATCAACCCACCTGCCTTTTATGGGCAATATCCCCAATAGAATGTTATCTATTGGTAAGGCCAATGTTCAGCAGAGGACTTTCTAAGGCTGATGAAATGATGATGATGATGATTTCTATTATTTTCTGTATTGTGAGACTTTCAACTAGATGACTAACTTACCTGAGAATTTTAACAATCTTTCATTATGAATTACAAAGAAATATATATCTCAGACTATTTGTTCATAACGTATTTTAAAAAGTCTACAGTGGGTAGACTTTACACACACTTTGTACACTTTTGGATTCAAAATCTTTTTACAATAAGGTTGCTTAATTGATAATGTGTGTGTGTGTGAAACATCATTATCATGTATAAGGCGTATGTAAAAATTAAGCTTATAATGCATGCATTTCGAAAATGTAAATCAAATATAAATCTGATTTTATACTTTACCCAAATTGTACATTATTTTACTACAGTTTAAATTAAAGATTCATGTGAAAAATATTCAAATCTCTTTAGCCCATCAAAGTCATGCAGCTTTGTTTCGACTTTCTCTTTTAATATCGAGATAGGAATTTAAATTCAGGAGAGATGCAGGTATATATACATATACTGCTGTACGTATTTTTTAGTTGCCCACTGAGCAATAATTGACTGAGGAAGTTGACAACTAAGCTCAATAATTACCGAACTTATAGTTTAGCGTGACTTAGAAGTCAAACATGGTGCTATTTACATGTAATAACAATGTCGTGACGTATTCTATAAAAAAATGTAATGAAGAAGTACTTTCTTTCACTCGCTTTCGTCTGCCGGTGAATAAAAGTTCATGTTTTACTTCAGATCTAAGCCCTGTCAAAGTCGTGTTTTGGTAACACCTCAGCTCAGGTCGGCAAAAGTTTGGTTTTAACGGACACGCCTGTTCCTTGTCAACTTCGAAGAGAATAGAACCAGCCCGTCTGTAGGCACTTGTTGACTGAACACACACCCTAACATTTATGTTTAATGGTGGTTGCATTTTGGCCTGTTCCCGCATGTACAATCCATAGATCTATTTATTTAATTAACCACATTGTTCCACTTCAGGGGAGAAATCTCCCTCTGTTATCTTCATTTCTTTCTATCTTGGGCGAGTCTCTATCAGTCTGGGAAGAAAGAAACAATGAAGTCTCAGAAGCCAAAACCATCGCCAGAACTAATTAAATATTTAAATTCTGACAATATTGTAAATTAAAATAGAATTGATCATGTTTCTTTATTGTAGCATATTTCAATATGTTTCAGTGTGTGTTTCAACGCGTGTTCAGCATATCCTTCAGACAACGACGCTTAACCAATACCACACTCACATGTCAGATACGTTAACAGTCAACTTTATTACAAGACAAAGTAGTAAGTAGCATTAAATAGCTATTAAGCACTGAAAACATCTACAAGACCTATAGAAAAGATCCTAGGACTTGAAAAACTAGGACCACTTTTTCAAATTCCCTTCAACCGCCTGAAAGGGCCTACACAAAATCTATTATGAAATAAATTAATAACCAGCTGTAGAAAGCCAATTTTTCTATCCATTGTGACCCAGGATGGCTCCGATACGGAACAAAGCTTGTGAACAAAGAGCTATGGCACAATACGGCGCTTTCAGTCCACGGTTGGAAATGAAAATGCAGTGTTATTATGGCGCTTTATTGTGATCATTTAAGTCGCAACACCTGTTAGACTAGCAACTGGAGTATCCTAGTAATGTTGTTTGATCTTTTTTGTGTCTTAGCTTGAGTTAGTTCCAACTTGATATTATTCATTGTGTAGTTTCCATATTTGTATGTATATATATTATAAATAGTATTTCATTTCAAATAATGTTAGTATGAATGAGTATGTCTCTATATAATTGATATGTTTTTAATGTTTAACCAGCTGTCAGATTTGCTTGCGTGCTGATATTGAAGATTCAACATACTGCTTACTGTCACCTAACTGTTGCATTATATCAGTTAAATAATAAATGATGTTCTGCGAGATTTTTTGTCTAAAGAAATTAAAACCGTTAAATTTTCATTTTAGTCCCTAAACGATATTATATTAAGTTTACAACTAAACTAATTGAAACATAGCCAAGTCAAGTCTAAAGTAAAACCCTTTATTAACTATACTACTAACTTGGTTTCATACATAAACTGTATACTATGTGAATAATCAAATTATTACTCTTCGAACATAACCGTTTCATCAATATAGAAAACATTAAGCTGGTACTAGTGATCCCAAACAAACAAATCAACTAACCTGAGCCATGTTGTTGTATTTAGAACACCTCTAGGACCCCTGCAGTGTTTGTACTCTGTGATCAAGACCCGGGATCAATTTCCAATGTTTGGAGAAGCAACAGAACGATTTATACGACTGAATATTGCAATTGGATCTGATGACTGGACAAGCATGTAGATTTATGGTGTCTCGCGCACTTTGAAATGAAATTATATTATTTTACCCTTTAAATAATAAGCTATCAATTTGATATCTTTCAACTCCGTTTGTGAGTAATGCTACGATATGCTGAATATGATAAATACAAATACAAGTGAACGGATTTTATTGTAGTTGGCACTTAGATCAGATCAGTCAGACGCATACCGAATTAAAATACATAGAATAGTAATACTAAGAAAAAAATCCCATTTCTACAGGAAAATATTATATCCATGGTAACGACTTCCGACGACGGAAAATGCTAGTGCTAATGCCTCTATAAAACATGTCGGATAATTTAATTCTAGAAACAGACTTTTTATTTAACTCATGTCTGTTATTTGTTTAAAGTGTTTCAATTGCAATTATACATTAAAAACATTTGGTGCATATGTACAAGACGGAAACGTAATTCGATTTTGAGTTGTGCTATAAACTGAAGGCCCTAGATTTTGTCCTTGAGACCTACATGTTCTCTGCTATTTTTGTGGGGCTATTATCTACTATAAGAAGCAATCGAGTTTGCCACGGCTATTGTGTGAAATGCAATCGGAATATTAACTTAGCAAAAGTACTCAGTAAATAAGACTAGGGATATAGTTGAAGTTTCTAAGACTTGCAGCTATCATTACATTATAAAACAAATGTCATTATCGAACTCTCCTAGTCGTATCCGCAGATCACAATTATCCGTCCTACTTACTTTTTTGCGTACACATAGATATTATTATTATCAAAGAAGTTATTATAATGATAGACAATTTTGGTCGAAACAAAGTCCGCTTTGGTTTTGATTGGTGGTTGGAGTTTTTCTGGGTAGCGACAAACCTGTTATTTAAATCACTTGACATAATAAAAAAGGGCGCAAAGTATAGATAGCCCAAGCAGCAACTTAAGTGTAACATATCGTCATCTTTAGGCTAAGAAAGTCCACTACTAAACATAGGCCTTCCGCATAAACTTACATTGTAATCGATTTTAGGCGGTTTGAATCCACCGCGGGATGCGACAATTTCTGTCAAAAGATCAAGATTCTAGAAATGTACAGTCGGGCTGCCAGTTCTAAGCGCCCTGCTCAATGCTACTAAAGCTTATTGATTCTTTGGACAATGTCAGTGACTCCTACGGATCTCTTTGCCAAAGTGTAACTACCAGCTATCAAGTGGCCTACGTGTTATGTCTGTCAATTTAAGGAACACAAAACACAAGCAAGTTATCTCATTACGAACTCGAAAACATTCAAGAGGGGAGAGAGGGGATGTGGCTTAATATAGAAAACAATACGATTCTCGAGCGAAGCTAAAAAAAAGCTTTTAAACTCATATAAAATCCAAAGTGGATGCCTTGTAAAAACAAGATTTCCGAGCGAAACTTCTGTATGAAACTACAAGTTGATGTTTGGTTTTGAACAAACTCGCGCGTAGGAGAAAATAATATAAAAATTTCCCTTTTGAATATCGCGAAATTTCAACTTCTTTTGACTTAAGTATTTTATTATTATCATTGCTTCTTAGAATGTTATCGTGTTGTTGTTCCATTTGATAAAATCCTCCTCTTTATTTTAGGTTATTTTTTAAATATTTATATGTAACGAATTGAGAGTTTTCTTTGAGACAGAAGACACCTGAGTAATTTTTTAATTACCGTGCTTTGTTTGTCTGCCATCATAAAAGTGCTTATTTATTTAGGGTATGGTTATGTGGGTATTAACTGGGTTTTAAGATGTAGGTTCTAGATGACCAACGTATTTTTATATCACAAAGTCCTCAAGAATGCGGTCCACATGATGAAATGTGGTTATCGTAAGAGTGTTTGCAATATCAGGGGGCAACACTAGCGCGTTATTCCTTAAATTCGTATTTTTCTATAGTGAAATATGTTATTGCAGCCGATGGATTTAAGCGGCTCGGTTTTGATGTGCAAAAAATCTAGGGAGGCCTAGGATTTCGTGCTGGACGTGGGCGTTTGGCGTGAGTCCACTGCTGAACATTGGCCTTCCCTATATATAAAATTCTGTTGAGGGTATATGCCCATAATCTCCACCATAAGCAGGCGAGTTGGTGATCGCAGCTTAAGCCAGTTCGCAGTATAACACTGCGGCCCATCCTTCGGTGAGACCTCTCTTCATCGTCTCTTACGACTCCCCGTGAGATGAGAGGGGATAGAACTATTCTCGACCGCTAACACACGGCACAATATAACAACATATAATATTAGTAGGATTATTAGGGAATTAGCGTTTAATCAGTGGTTCTGGTAATATGATTTTTATTACCTTCGTGAAAATGGCAATTGTTTTGCAAGTTTGAAATGAAAACTAATTTTACTGGTCCCATTTATTTATTCGAAATTTACACTGCTACTTAGACCAAATTGACAGATTAATCAAAAACTACATCTAGTAAGCTTGTTACAACTTTCATACCCTGTTATTATCATTACAATCTACCCAAAATCTAAAATAAAATTGTACGAATTAAGTTATTACGCTATCGAACTATGCCATCGCGTTTTGTATTACTCTATGCCACGAAACGTATAACTGGAATATTATTCGACACATTTAGGTCAAAGCATTCCACTTTAAAGGGTAAAGCTGAACAAAAAAACGAGAAATAATAGGTTTTTTATTTTAATAGTTATAAATGTAAGTAATATTTCTGGTAAATGGTTTCATTTACCGTAAATTTTCTTTGTTCCTACCTCCTAGTTATCAGAAAGGCAACACAAATCATGCTTGGCTATTATCGTAAACGATGGATATTGGTAAAGTTGAAAGAGCTTGCATTTAACAGCTGACAATGAAGGCTTTCTTTGAAGTAGAAGGTAAATTATTTTGTTTGTACCCTTCTACTAAACGTCCGGCCCACCGACTAGGATCTCCATAATTAAAATACACCGCTAGAAAGTCTTAACGTCGAGGCCACGCTTAATTTCCGGCCTGTTGCTCCGCGAGGCTACCTAATCTCAAGAATATCGACGCCATCTTGGAATTCTTTATGTTGATGCTTCCATTTTTGTAAAAGACTAACGTGACATTTTGGAAGTTATAATTCATCTGCTATATTTTCAAGTAAGCCAAGGAAACAATATAACCCAATTAAATTTTTAATTAAAAACTTATAAAACAATCAACAGATCCATACCTCCGCTCCCAACAGGTCAATTTAGTTTGTTGAATTTTACCGGAATTGTTTTCAAGTTTTATCAACATTATGTAATAAGAGCGGCGATAGCCCAGTGGGAAGACCCCTTGCCTTTAAATTCAGAGGGTCTCGAGTTCAAACCCTTGTGGCGCGGCGTACCTATGACTTTTCGAAGTTAAGTGCGTAAATATCGCTTGCTTCGTGCCTCGGAAAGCACGTTAAGCCGTTGGTCCCGGCTGTCATGAACATCAATGGCAGTCGTTATTAGGAGGTCAGTGCCTTCTAACAAACTTATAGCTGGTTTAACCATAGAATGATGTTCCCCTCTGAGTTTTGGAGGTCAGACAGCAATCGCTCCACGTAATAACTGAAATTCAGTCAAATCTGGTTGAACCAGTTAGCAGACCCTGGGCCCTAACTTAAGTCTAGGGCAACCGGAATAATGCAAGGATATAATGAACAACATTATGTAACAATGTATGTTCATTAAAATTATTTTGCAACATGACTAGTGCAAGTTGCTTTTAATTGTGCTTTTACAATTCACATAAAGCTTAATTGTTTGCCTCGAGACTACAAACGCTAGCCGTCAAAGGGAGAAAAGATGAGGCTTTCAGCCCACCAATGACAGCAACTCTCAAAGCGTGTAATAACAACATATCACCAGATAGTGACGCTTTATCTACAATCCACTGTTCAGTCGCTGATGAAGACGCCTCGCCCGCGGCAAACAGAGCTGCAAATGAAAACGCCACAGGGCTTGTTTCTTTGTAAGGTCGTTTAACGCAAACCTCAGTGATTGCGAGCCACCTTTGTGCGAGCTGATTATGAGCATTTATCTTTGTTCAGCAGTAATAGCATCTTTGTCTTTCACTTGATCCTGTACAGCAAAAATCTATTGAGTTTTGTACTGGCTGTTTTAATACATTGCTTTGTCTTGGGCTCGTACTCGCTCTGGGCTATAATTTGACTAAAACGGGAATAATGTTGAAAATATCAATAACACATTCCGATGTTTTTAATTTGTCGTCTAACCCATTTTATCTTGCATAGCTTGGAAATAGATTATTTGGCCTAAGTAAAAGTATGTAATGCTCAAATCACTCAGTAAGATAGGCGATTTTACGTCTTCCACTAATTGTCATCTATTTTGTCTTTTGCATATTCACTTTGACGACCGATCTGGCGTAGAGGTCAGTATACCTGCATTTCACTCCAGAGGTCGTGGGTTTAATTCCCACACAGGACAGATCTTTGTGTGCATGAATATTTGTTCTGGTCTGGATGTTTTCCTTTGTATATTAAGTATGTATTCACAAAAAAAAAAAAAACTATGTTTATCCGTTATTTAGTATCCATAACACAAGTTCTTAATGATACCTACTTATCTTGGAACTAAATAATTGGTGTAAATGTCAGAAATATTTATTTTTTATTTATTTATTCATTACTTTGAGCACTTAATTTCGTTCTATTTCAGTTCTAAAGGACATTTTCATCAAATGTAATGTATTTTTCATTCACATATTATTTAACAAAGCATTACATACGGAACTGTGACTAGGCGTGAAGTTATTATATGAAAGGTATCCGCATTGCAGCGGGAGCTAGCCGCTAAATAGTAAGTCTCGTACTAATGGCGAATATTTCACCCTGATTTAGAACGTTTGGCAAAGTGGTAATGCGATTCCCAGCTAAGTTTTGGTAATTAAAGCGAATTGTTTCGGTGTAAGTTTTGACTGTGTTAAGAGTGAGTCAGAGTCGTAACATCTAACCTCCATAAACATACCGTTGTAGTGCTGTTATGTTAAGTTTTATGCCAGAAAGTACAGACAAAGATGTTCATGCAACGTTCAAATATATTTTGTGAATGAAATATTATTTTATTTTATAGGAAACTCTACATAAAACGACTTTAAATTAGTATAAGGTACATACCTGATTGATATATTATATTTCAACGACTTTCATATATTTGCAGACGTAGTCTAAAAAACAACCAGAAACGATAATAAAATATGAAAAAAAAAAAATTATCACTCAAGTTTTTTGCTATATATTAATATTTAAACAAACAGAAATGGCCGTGAATTACCTATATTAAAGAGAGATAATATATGTTTCTCACAGAAGGCGTCAACGTAAAATCCGGAGGCTCCCTGAGTGAGTAGAATACCAACAACAACTGTTCGTTACAGTTTTAATGTCTGTTGACACAACCTTGTCAATAGATGATGCTGTACTATTGTGATCAGTTTCTGATTCGCGCTATTATTATTTGTTTGTAAAATATATATATTAATGTTTTAATTTAGCATTAGTTGAGTTTGGTTTGTAACAGAATATACAATCGTTCAATTATCCAGTATTCTGTGGTTTTATTACTTGGCCTGGCGTCGTTATTTTCAACAACATATCACCTCGAGTCAGTAGAATAGGGCATATACACGCTGAAACCTAAAATACCCAAGTTAAGTAAGTACTTTAGAATTTCAGAAACAAATGTAACACACCTTTTATCCCGAAAAAAAGTGTAATTCATGTTTAACGCGATAAAGAGACACGCTAGGGTTTAAGCCAGTAATATTATAATGGTAAAAAACCGTAAATAAGATGTACTTAAAAGACAGATAAACATTTTTTATTGCTAAAAACCCTCCACATTGATGCAAAAGCGAGCATCACGTGGGCTAAAGCTATTCAGATTCATATATAAAAATTTCAACAGTTCTTTTTGGCGAAAACTGTTGATATGTTAGTTAATAAGATTTTTCTAATTTGAATGATTTTTAAGAAGTAAATTTTAATAAATGGAAAAAAATAAAAATTTTGTATGTTGATTTTTATTATTAACATACATTATTACTTAAAAACAAAATACAAAACATCTTGACACTATAAGATGAGGTCAAACGTAAAATTCTGCTCTTACCTTGTATCGACAATGTTTTCTGCACGATAACGTTAATATTATGAAACTACGCTAATTCGTGTTAGCTACACGCCACTTGATGGCCCAGTGCGGCCATTACCATTTTAATGAATGTGACCCCGGGTGCTTCATTTTGGGCCATTTATGGGCATTCTGTATAATGGAGGCGCTTAGTCCTATATGTGTGCTGCCAGCTTACCATTTTACTTATACATATAAATATATGCATGAATCTATGCCCGTTAGGTAAGGGATATGCATACACTCACTCTGAAGACGAAATAATTATGAATTATTAATAACTTATTAACTTAATATAGTACTAAGCGCCTTCATTACGAAATGAACTTAAATGCTTTTGTTGTGGCGATCGTATCCTATTATTTGAGAGTTCAGTTCAAAACCCAATTGATATCGAGGTCTAATATCAATTAGAATTTATCAGGCATTTAACATGACTAAACGACAACCACCTAAAGTGATAACTAAGCCAACATCGTTACTAGTCTTCCGAAGTACGGAAGCGCTCGATATTAAATGCCATACAGACGGTCACCCATCCAGAAACCGATCTCTGCGAAGTCTGTTTTCCTTTGGTAAAGGTTTACGACCACATACTACCGTAAAAGCTACGAAATCATGTTTAAATTTTACTCTTAGTATTAAATTCTAAAGCACTCAAGCTTACAGTACTTAAGGACGTAAGGAAATGTAAAAAAACACCAAGACATCACAGATTCCCCCTTCAAGCAACGTTCTCTCGGCGGACGCGTGATTTTTTTTAATTAAAATAAAATAGGTACGTCGGTTGTTTATTAAAAGGTAGCACGCCAAAAGAAGGGATTATATCCCACATCTCCTTCGGGATTTTACCTTTTACGTTAATTAGTGTTTCGGTGGCGGGAAACTCGATGTTGCTTTTTTCTGGCCACGAGTGAGCCCTGCTTTGGATAGAGCTTTGTAGAATATGTTATATTTCTACAACATAGAGCTTTGCTCAAGCAGAAATATAACGTACCTAGGTTTATGACATATATCTGACGTAATATATTGTTCCTTTGTTAAAAACAAATATTACAACTATTTATTAACATTTCTTTTGACTTGTTAGCGGGAATGTAAAGCGTCATGTCTGCAGATTTATTCAATTTTCTAAGACTTGTAATATTTCGAACATTAATGTGTAATAACGGTGGATTATTAACCGTTAAGTGTTTGTGAACGTACATTAGTGTTGGTGAATGAAACAAAACAGTGCAACATCAGTTTTGGCATGGCATCTCATTAACCATTGTATTATCTTAATTACCACTCGTTCTCATTTACTGTTAATCATATGTTGTTAATAGGTATATCTTTAACTTGGCACTGGCTA
The DNA here is from genome assembly GCA_949126915.1 of Musotima nitidalis. Taxonomy (NCBI): domain Eukaryota; kingdom Metazoa; phylum Arthropoda; class Insecta; order Lepidoptera; family Crambidae; genus Musotima; species Musotima nitidalis. The sequence goes on from OX421431.1 coordinate 2,524,159, forward strand.
AATATGCCAAACGCATAAAGGCATTATTATAGAAACATTTTTTTTGAGGTACGTAACTATAGCACTATTTTAGTGAAGATTTTTTTTTATATTTTGGCCTAAGCACCATATTACTTAATAAAATATTCATGTTTTTTCATAAACGATACATAATGAACAAAACCCTGCATATAATTTTTTTTTGTTTGTTTCAGGTATGAAAAACGCTTCAAGAAAATGAAGTAAACACTTTACTTATACATACATACGTTATTTATTGCACGCAGTATACCTGCTTTTGTGCTTCTAGCACCTTCATCAAGTTTGATGTTAAACAAGCAATACAGTTCGTAAAAACAAAGCAGTGTCAGTCTTTTGAGGAACAGAATCTTCGATACTAAAAACAAACTTACGTGTAGAATGATTGGTAAATAGTATTGGTATGCTAGAAACATTTTGTACCCAATACCCAATGCGTAGAAATAACTATCATCTAAAAATTATTTTAATTATTTATTTTATTTATTTATTTATTTATAAACGTCCCACTACTGAGCACGAGCCTCTTCTCACATACCAAGGTGCGAGGATATTGGGTCATACTCCACCACGCGAACCCAGTGCGGATTGGCGGAAGCAGGTGTATGGCGGCCTGCTGTTAGAATTTATCAAGCCGCCCATTAGACCTCTAACATGGCTTAACTACTATCACATTTTAGTGATAACCAGGACCAACACCTTAATTTGCCTTCCGAAGCACGGAAGCGCTTGATATCAAATGCCACACAAACGGTCACCCATCCAAGGACTGACCTCTGTAAACTCTGCTGTACTTCGGTGATCGTTTCCGACCACCGAGCACCGCAGAGCTACGAGCGCTTCAGCGATACTATATATACGTTTAAGTAATTAGCACAAAGTGTTAATGACAATACACAGGTGATAAAATCTTTCACGTTTTACACAACAACAATAAATCGGTAACAAAAACGAATCGTGTAAATGATTTCGAATAGTGACTGCTGCCATTATATAATGAAAAGCAGCAAATATGAATTAAAAATAGTCCACTTTTAATTAATCTTCGGATATAATAACCAAAATAACGATTTTCTGCTTTCACAGTAATTTATTTCGGCGAGAAGTTACATTTCGCAGTGGTAATTAAGCAGAGTGTTCACGGAAGCAACTTATTTCCTGTCTAATAAAGTATTCAAATGGATAGTGGATTAAATTTTGTTACGTGTTGATTCAGTGTTGTTTTAATAGCTAACTCACTATACTTAGGAGATATCTTTTAACAGTAAATCAAATAAGTGTTTTAAAAAATAACGATTTGTATTTAAATTATGTGTGCCGACTTTTGAACACCTAATGTGACATTACTAATTCATCGTCACTGATGCCGGAGATGATAAATATTTCATAATGTGAAATCATTAATCGCGCGTGGACTGTAAGTAGCGACGGCCAATCCCGAAGATTGATCGGGGTTATCTATGGCATATATATCTGTGAATTCACGTCAAACTACACCGCCCAGACCCAGTGCTAATTGGTGGAGGTAGACGTGAGGCGTTCTGCTGTTAGAGTTTTTGAAGCATATCCTGAGTCCCTATTACCTTGGATTGTAAATGGAGGCCTATGCTTAGTATTTGGAATTTAATGGGGCTATGTATATGATAACTTATCTGTCGTTAAATTTGCATGTAGTAACAAAATTATATAAATGGCAACATATAAATGGCAACAAATTAATGACAACGTATAAGTGGCAACATACAAATGGCAACATATTAATGGCAATATATTAATAGCAACATATTAATGGCCACATATTAATGGCAATATATTTATGGCAACATATTAATGGCAACATATTAATGGCAACATATTAGTGGCAACATATTAATGGCAAAATCAAAAGACAACACGTATTGGCCAAAATTAACTTTCTAAGCCAAAATCTTCTCCACATACTTGCTGATATTGTGCCCCTTCGTGCCTCCAGTGCACCGGAAGAATTAACACTCGGGAATTTACCTATCATCGGGAATTTACTGACACGGATTTGTTGGGTACCTCTCTAATGAGTGTCGAGGCCAAGTTATGAAATACTTTAGAAAACAGGTATTAATTTTGTAGAAATCGTGTATGTGTAGGTGTGTCTATTAATGTGTATATTTATGCATGTGTGTGTATGTGTGAGTGTATTAAATGTGTATCTATGTATTAAAATTTTTGTTCTGAAGAAGTAAAGTCGTGTTTGTTGTTGACCTAGCCCGGCCTATGTTTTGCTCGGCACTCGTTGTCCTACCCATGTTATTATTATTTTATGTACTCTTTTTGTAATGACTCTATGTGTCCAAATAAATGATAGAGAAATAAAATAACAATTCTTTAGTCCCGTTTTTGGCAATACACAAAATCGTAACACCTTACAAAAATTCATGTGACTTTTTTGACGCCAACCCTTTTTTTGTTATAATTAAAAAATGTGAACTGGGAAACAAAGCCGAAACACAGTTTCATATCGGTCCTTTACCGCAGCCATTTTGGCTGATTAAAAAAGTTCGGCACAGTGTGAGCGATGTCATTTCTTTGTATTTTTATATACTAGATATATACATCAATGACTAGCTTCTGACCACGGCTTCGCCAGCGTGATCAATATATTTACGTTATTGGGGTCTTCGTAGGAATTCCTAATCCTTAATTGATGAATTGTAAAGGGTGTCTCAGGAGTACACTTTTTGAAATTGGAATCTTTTTTTTTTATTCAAGTGGCAACTCTGAAATTTGACAGCTGTCACATCTGTTTATTCCGATTATTAAAAATGAAGCGCTTTTCGAAAGAACAACGCGTTATAATTGTGAAAACTCATTATAAAAATGGGGAAAGTTACACTGAAACAACACGCAAGCTTTGACAAATTTTCGGCCGAGAAAGTGAACCTAATATGTCAACCGATTGAAGAGTTATTAAAAAAAATTGAAGAAATTAGGTCAATTATAGATAAAACAAATCTCGGTCTCTTGGAAACATTGCTGCTGTAAGCGAGAGTGTCGCCGAAGAAACGAAAACATCAATTCGGCATTATTCTCAACAACTTCAAATTTCATGCGTACAAGATTTAGCTAACTCAGGGTCTCAAACCAGCAGACCACAGAAAGCGTCGCCAATTCGTTCTGTGGGTAATGGAGCAAAGTGAAGTTAATACCTTTTTTTTAAAAAAGGCTTCGTGAATACACAAAATCGTCGAATTTGGGACTTAGGAAACGCTAATGCAATCCATGAGAAACAAATGCACCCACAACGAGTAACTGTCTGGTGCGTATTTTAGTCAGGCGGCGTGATTGGACCTTATTTTTTTTGATAATGAGGACGAAATTGCAGTGACTGTAAACGGCACTCGTTACAGGAATATGATAACGGACTTTTTGTGGCCTCAACTGGTCGGCATGAATCTGGACCACATGTGGTTTCAGCAGAACTTGGTTTTGTTAAATCACGGGTTTATGCGAATAAACCCGAAACAATTCCTGAGCTCAAATCGGAAGTCCAACGCGTCATCGTTGAGATACAGCCACATCTCTGTGCAAAAGTAGCAAAAGTCATGGAAAATTTCATGAAAAGAGTAATGGCCTGTCATCGGAGCCGTGAGGTTCACTTGACGGATATTTTATTCCATTCTCAATCGGAACATAATTATCTTCATTACAATACAATAAAAATATCACAACTCACTTGTTTTTATTTCAAATGAAAAAGTGCACTCTTACTGGAGGGTTTGCAGTTCCGTCATAGTATTGAATAATAATAATTATGTAAAAAGACAAAAGGTTTATATTTTTACATTTCTGTTCAAAACGTGTCTTATGATCAATTGCAAACTATTCAGCATATTGATTACTTGCCCCTGGTGTTCCGTGGTTATGACAAAACCGCAACATACAAATTTTTAACGCACAATCTAAGGCGGTGGTTCCTTAACTTGCAGTCTTTCTACCTCCTCTCAAGGATCTGCCGGAAGACCAGTGCTGCTGTAGCGTCTTGCTGCAACAGTGATAACTGAGGCAAAGACCTTATTGACTGTACACAACTACGTTAATATTTACTTACATATTTAAAAAAAAATTATAGTGCCTTTATTAAGCCAGTGTCAAGTAAAATATATATTCATATTATATGATTCATAGTGAATGAGAATGAGTGGTTTTCTCGTTGAAACTCATTTTCGAACACCCAAACTCGTGACTGATTTTTGTTTCAGGTATATCTAGGATTCGTCACTTAGTACGATGTTGTTTACAGCATTTAAGAACCCGCACTCCACTCCTGAGGTCGTGGGTTCGATTCCCACACAGGACAAATATTTGTGTATTTATACTGGTATGAATATTTGTTCTGGTCTGGGTGTTTTTCTATGTATATTAAGTATGTTTTTACAAAAAAAATGTATTTATGTATGTTTATCCGTTATTAAGTTCCTAATGATACTTATCTTGGAACTAAATAATTGGTGTAAGCCGTTTCACATTTTGAGGTAAGATTCACAGAAACACATTTACCTACATAAAGCTGGACCAAACAAGACAAATCGTTTAATTTCAAAGAAAACTTCACAATTGTTAAAGGCCTTTAAGCACACGTTGAAACGCAAAAGTTTACCTACATAACATAACTTTAGAAGTAAACCAATAACAGACGCAAATTGCAACAGGCCGACCGACTCATTTTGCGGTTTCAGCCATTCCCAAATTTCAATATGGCCCCCTATATAACTATGAACATTACTCGATTCACAGCTGGTTCGAATATTTAAAATAGCAAATTCAGTAATATATTATTGTAACTAAGACCGGGGTTTAACAAATAGGGGAAAAAGGGTCTTTGATCATGATTTGGACCTCTTTTTCTGAAAGACTAACATTATAACAAATATATTAACTTATCAATTGTAATTATACAGACCTGTTTTATTTTACGTTACAATAAAGTAAAAATTATACACCACAAATTTTAATAAATATATACATGTAAAATGCAAATATGAGCATCCAAGTATCTACAAGTATACTTCAATTACTAGCAATTAAGGTGAAATGGGTTTAGGTCCTGCTCCAACACGAGAAAGAGATATGGCACGACTAGGCATGATTTTGTTTGGATGGAACTCAAGATCATGCATGCTAGCTCCATTTATATTACATCGATATGACACTGTGGTCAGTATTTGAATAAAATGTCTGTAAAATTATGCAAGGACGCGCACACGGCCATAACGTAACCCCTAGATGACCGTTTGCCCTTTAAAGGGGCGGCCCTTCATGTCAGCTGATTTTGTAATAAAAAAAACGCATCAATTCTATGAATGCCAATATTACGGCATAGACTTAACGGCGGGTATAAAATAATATCCTTAAAAATATGTTGGAACTTTTAAAGATAATAATTTTTAGATATTTTTTTTAAAAATAATGGAGTCGTATCTGTGAAATTTAAATGATTGAAGTTACCTACTTAAAAATATATGTGTTTTTTGCAGAAATTGCTATAAATTCTAACAAAATTAAATACTATTAAGCTATGATTGTTTCACGTTGTTAACAATTGAACTGTTCATAAAAAACGCTCAAAGCAATTAAAAAAGGTCTATACTATATTTTCCTTTGGCATTTTGATATTTGTATTTCTTTGTTTAGATATCCAAAGGTAAATAGGATACAGTGACACTGACCTTCTGATGAGTTTAGTTCTACAAGGTTTCCCAGTGGGATAAGTCGATTAATCTCAAGTACATTACAGAAAGCTATTACGTCATCTTAAGTGGGGAGACAAGTACCTCCAGCAGCAGGTTAATGGGTGGCAGATTGAAGATTGATTATGCGTGTATATTAAACTGATTCGTTTTTGATTCATTCATTCATAACTTAAGCATAAACTCTTATTGTTAGTGTAATCAAAACAATTTTTCGAAGTCTTCTAACTTCATATCACCGGTCGACAGTAGATATCTTTTCGTTTCCATGACTGTTTATGTGTAAGCTTGTTCTTAGATCTCCCGGAGGAAATGAGATTATGTATGGCAACAACTAATGCGGTCCCCCTGACAACGTTGACGAGAGTTAATTGGGATCGAAGTAATTTGGATTCGGTAAAAAAACTGTGGACATTCTACTACAGACTCTTGTTCCTCAACGAATTCCTTGAGGAAAAGGTGATGATCAACTTAGTCCGTAGGATTAAAATAAAACTAATGCACAGTTGAAACCGAAAACACCAGGAGAACAAACTGTCTTTATTTTATCAAATAAAGGTGATAAAATGAAGACAGTGACAGCACTAGATCTTGTTTTGTAATTAGCCCTAATATGTCTTCAGAGATAAACATCAGGTGTCCACTTTAAATGTCATGAATTAGCCATACTCAGGCAAACTGGCTTCGATATTTCAGACGATACATTATGCTACCATTATTTGTGCTTTAAAATCGATGAACTCAATATCAAGGACCAAGTGATCTACATTCTAAGACACAGTTTCGCCGAAGTCTAGCGACACTTAAGGCACTAATCTCAGTGCAAATTGACTCAAAGCTGGTGTTTGAAGCTATCGTATCCTGAACAAGCTGGAACAGACTAACAAGTTAACCTCATTGTGAATTCCAGGTCATATCAACTTAAAAATCTTTTTAATTACTCGTATTACAAAGTACTCGTATAATTAGCTTCGATTACACCATTATACCTGCACAAGAGCAGCTGTAAATATTCAAAAAATTATTAAAAAAACAACAAGTTCCAATCCATTCCCTGTTTATGTATAAGATCGAGACCCCTTCGGCCGAACCTGTTCCACTCACGGCGCATGATCTGCTGGTCGTTCAAGGTTTCGTCACAGCAACTCCCAGATCTTCAGTTTCGAGATTTTTGCGGGCCAGTATATACCGAAGACTCGACGAAAGCGATTGATTAACGAAAACTTGGAGCTGAAATAAGTAAGCAATGTTATTTAAGGTACTGGAAAATATCCTGCAAAATATAAATGAGCGCAAACGTAAGCTCCTGTTGAAAAGATATGATTCTTTGTACAGTCTGTAGGTCACGTCGGGGCCCACAATGCCATAAAACCTCACACCATCTGAGTTAGCAGTCGGCACCGTGAAATGTTTAACATAAAATGACGATAAAATTATACTTTGGCAGTGCCGCATTGTTTCCTTACCCCGACCGCAATGTGATGCGATATTAAATTGTTTGAGTCATTCCAATGACATACGGCTTTGTATTTTGATGAAGTGTAATAATGTGATTGAGGGAAAGTGATACGTTTACAAAATATATTTATATGTTATTGTTTTTAAACTTTTGAACATAATTTTAAGTAAGTGATGGATTAAAAATATTTTTGTAATAATTCCCGCGCTACTATAATTTCCCGAAAAATCGAGAAACTATTCAACACGACACGTGTTTCGCCCTTACACAGGGCATCTTCAGGTAAGATAGGAGCCTCAGAACAACGATGTCTTCACGACCAACGCTGAAACGAGAGAAAACTTGTTGTTGAATAGTTTCTCGATTTTTCGGGAAATTATAGTAGCGCGGGAATTATTACAAAGATATTTTTAATCCATCACTTGCTTACAATGGATTTCCGCAAAGTAACGCCTGAATCAATAAATTATATTATTTTAAGTTTTTTAATATACTTATTGGAAGGATTTATTATTTTCTACAGTCAATAAATTTTTATTTTATTTCTCAAAATTAATATTACATCCGTAACTATCACTATAAAAATATGTGAATAACCACAAAAAAAAATACTGAAATGTCTTTAAAATACTCCTTAGCAAAAACTAACTGCCTAAGTAAAGGAATGAGCGTAGCAAATGCAATCCAGCTATGAAGCGGCACCTAGCTTAATAACTCATGAATATTTAGGAGTTGCCTAATTAAATGGAAGCCTGCATCGGCGCAGGGATTGGTTAACTCAAAATAAGCTTTAGATATTAAACTCGGTGCTAAGTACAGAAGTGCGAAATAAGGTGTTAGGAACGGTGAGTAACTCGATACACAAACTCGAGGAGCCATCAAGGGAAACTTTATAGCGCATGACGAACTGCTTTAACGCGATTAGAAAAGTTAATCTTATGTTTTGACTTACTTGTTTTTGCACGAGTGACCGCAATCATACGGTTTATATAAGGGTGAAAGTGACAGTGTTGTTATTAAAAAAAAAAAAAAATCCTGGATGCTGTCCTATCTACTGTGATGGTGCTTAATTATATAAAATTTGCTAACAACTCCTCTAGATGGTTTTTTTTCATTCAACAGTGCAACTCAAGAGTATTGTGTTCATCCGTCAATATTTTAATGATTGAATTTCTTCATAGAAAAAACTCATGGACCGATTTTTGTTATTGTTAAGTCATTCGCTCTAATCTTGGGTGTTTAATATGTAATGGATATTGAAGTACCGCATGGACCAGTGTGCAGCATTCATAACTTGATTCATTATTTTAGTAAAAGCCACTAATAAAGAATAATAATAATTTACTAATATGCAGTTGAAGACATATTAATTTTTGAAATAAAATTGAGGCCTGTGGAAATTTAAGTTTTCGAAATCAAATCCAGTCATTTATTTATGTATAAAAATAATAACAATTGTCGACATATCAGCCATCTATGTTGACAGAAATCTTTTCATATTTGCTTCGTATGGATGGATTTTTTAATATATGAGAATTCTTTCGTAACAACAAAACAGTGAGGAGTTTTTATTGTAACGTCCCTTAAAGCCCGCCAAGCTGCAGTCAGCGGCAATTCGATTAGAGTGGAATAAAAAAAGACATGAGCTGCCAACTTCATCCCCACACATTTACATTCTATTCGAGTTTGCAGTTGTCGAATGCACTGGACTAGAGGGGCAGTTCTATGTAATAAGTAAGTATTTTTAAATACTTGCCCTAGTAGCTACACTACCCTGCGTGCAAAACTAAGTATAACACTTTTAAAATTGTAAATACTTTTACGTTTTTGTTGTTTTAAGTTTAGATGTTACTAATAAGTTCACGAGTTTGTTTAATTATTTTCTATTATTTTTATTTCTAACTTCTACAGTTTAGAAATAAAATAAGTACTGAGTAGTTTGATATTTTTTATATATTCTATCAAACGTTTTTTTTAATTCTATAATTTCTATCGTCTAAGAACAAGTGAGTTCTTAGTTTTCCAAGTCAGTGTAGGGTAGCCTAGTAGCAATAAATAAAAATATTAGTTTTTGTTACAAACTTAGTAACAGAATACACTTGTGAACTCGTTACAGTCTTATATTGCCAAAGGGCATCACATGAGAGACAGAGATCTGACAACTGCTATTCTAGCCAGAAAGACAGCGACTAAGCCAACCTTTTATCGAATAACATGCCGTCACAAAGTATGTTCTTACACACAGAAATCGCTTTAGATACAAAGAGAGACTTGGGCTCTGTTTCTCGAAAGGCTCAGGTTACACGTGAAAAGATGTATTTATGTATACAAACATACTTATTTCATAACTTTTACGTTAAGGAATATTGAATAGGTTTTATACGCTCGATAACGCGCAAGTGATTCTTCTAGTGAAAAGAGCATGGAAGTAACCACAATCTAATGTATAACATTTCCAACCGTATGCTTAAGTGCCACTCTACTGTTAAGTTTAATTCAATTCATTTATTGCTATCTAAGTGTACATAAGGTCTGAGGTATTAAAAGTGTTAAAACTTAGTTACCTTTATAGGTGCTTCAATATCTTATAGTCTAGTAAATAGGTTAGTTTTCACAAAAAAATATACTTTTTTACTAAATATTGTGTTCATTGCATGCATTTATACAATGACATTATTGTTATATAGTTCAATTTTCATTAAAACAAATTCTAGGGCACTATTTTTTTCGTTCCCATAAGTTGGTTCTAAGGTCAAATAAAAGGCTAAGTTTAGTTACTGTTCGCAGGAATATTATTAAATCTGTGGAGTGATAGGCGACCATTGGCATACTCCATATACGCGTGACAAGAAATGTTTAAACTACATTTAGTTTAACCTGTTACAGCTTATAAACCATCCCGACACCAAAAACTGCAGTGATACAATATATTCTGTGCCTAATAAGTGGAGTTTTAACGTAATACTTTGTATCAGTAGTGTAGGTTGAAAAATATGATGTGACCTTTTTCCGATTTCTTGTTTTGACAATCTATCGAGATAAATAAAATTAATGTCTCTGTTTCTACTTGAAAATAATTTAAGATTGCTGCTATTGACATAAAATGATAAAACTTTTAATTATAATAAGGACCACTTATTCTAGACTCTTTAAAAGTGATTCACAGGCACAGGCAAAATGAAAATATTCTGTGCTTTTTTCCTCTTAAAATTTTATCGCCTTTGCTTGCGACAACGAAGACGGAATCGTTTTGTATTAAAAAATTACAGTTACGCTCAGTAGGCGGGACAATTTCCTTTGTTTTGCACAAGCCAGCCCAGATACTAGCGTCCCGATGAGAAAAAGTCTGAAAGCAAAAAAAAGTTAAAGTTAAGTGTAGTAATAACAGTGCTCCAGAGCTGTTTTTATTGTATTTTCTTCAGCAGATAATTTGTATTTATTGCAGTACTGTTTTGAGTCTTCTTTTTCGGTACGCAAACGACTTGCGTTGATTAAATGAAACGAAACTTCTCGCAGCATTCACTAATTACTTACAGCCAAAACGAATTAGCGGAGAGATCGGATGCGAACAGTACACTGAATTTCAACCTCGCGGAAAGTTTTTTTAATACTTTTTGAGTTTACAGGAAGAATCGATTTCAACTTAACCCTATAGAATTAATTCGATAGAATTGATTACATTTCCTTATATAAATGGTTGAGTACTCTTACGAACCAAAAAACTCTGTTAATATTTTAACAAAGGGGTTTCTAACGTTTTAAAATTTTATACAAATTTTCGCTTTGATTTTCATATCATTATCACATAATCATTATCGCTTGCTTCTTGCTTTGAAAAGCACGTTAAGCCGTTGGTCCCGGCTGTCATGAAGATCTATGGCAGTCGTTATTAGAAAGTCAGTGCCTTCTAACATACTGAAAGCTGGTTTAACCAAATAATAATGTTTCCCTCTGGGTTGCGGAGGGCAGACGGCAGTCGCTCCGTTTAATAACTAAAACTCATCCATAATGCGGTAAAACCAGTGAGCAGACCCTGGGCCTTAAGCTTAAGTTTAGGGCAACATGAATAATGCTGGGATATCATATAATCATTCACATAATATTTAAAAATAGTTAATTACCAATCACAAAGTATAACGCGGTAAATGCAAAAGAAACCTGTCTATTAATCCGCCGCTAGCAAAATTGAGTATCATTTTACGAATCGGCTGATATTGAATTCCCAAGGGCTCACCATTCTGACGATCGGCTTACGAGCGTTTTCAATACGGACCGCATGCGCAACGCAGACGTTGCGGCCGCGCAACATCTGCGTTAGCTGTTAGCATTATTACTTCGAAGACGGCAGAAACGCAAAAGCATACATCGTCGGTTTTGGGAGGATCCATTCAAAAATAGTTGACTGAAAGAGAACGACTACTTTGTGTTGTTTTACGTAATGACTTTTAATATCACTTATAAATATATACATACATAAAATCACCCCTGTTTCCTCCAAGTGGTAGGCAAAGGCATATTATACGCCTGCACTTCGCCAATTGTATTATTGGTCCCACGTAATAGGTGACAAGCCTATTGCCGCTTATCGGGCACTTCTATGTTTGTTAGAGCCTCGTCCGTTAATCTGCAGGTGCACCACTTGCAGGTGACGTTGGCTTGGGCTCCAAAGATGATGGTAGGATACCTATACACCCATTTCTTAATATCCGAATCTCCTAATGAAGTCATAATGCGAGTACGTTCTCTCACATTCATGTCTCGTTAGGGACTGAAGTGAGGCGGGGCCGGGCTGGGGGCGTTTGTACAAAACAATACAAAATGGCGTCCACGCGGCGATCTGGTCGCGCGACCGCAACGTGTTGGCTGCGCGGCCGCAACGTCTTCGTTTCGCATTGAAAACGCTCGTAAACCGTTAGTATGATAAGGCCCTAAGATTCGCTTTTTCTGAGAATAGCGGCCCACCCACGAGAGCTTTAGGTAATATTACCTTTCATATTAGAATTAATTGAGCGGCTGAGTATACCACAAATTCAGATAACATAAATCGCTTACAAAAGAAAAGTTAATATTCTGAATAAAATTAAATGTTTGTTGAACAAATTATACATAGCCACCAAACTATGAAATTACAATTACTTCTTCAATTCAATGTTTGAACTATGTGATGTTATAAATGAACGCGACTAACCAAAGCAATTTACGCTATAATTAATACAATTAATAGTGAATTTATAATTGAATCTCTAATTGAAACCAATTAAGTAAATTAACATTTACAATTATTTATCACCTCTCCAGTGAGTTCAACTCTCCATTGTTATTGCATTTAGTATTCATAGCTGTAATAAAAAAGTTATTTATATCAGCTTGTATATTATGTAATATTGGGTCGGGAATCCGCTCCCAAGCCAAGGTGAAAGATTATAATAATAATTATAACCATATTACAATTATAAACGATTATAATGATTACAATTATAACCACATTGTGGCCATACTCCATTACGCGTACACAGTTGTTAAGCCTATTGCTGTTAGGATTATCCAGCTTGGCCTTACGATTATCACAATTCTAATGATAACGAGGATCAACGGCTAATCGTGCCTCGATCCAAGGATTGACCTCTGAGAGCTAAGACGGATTTTTATATTTGCTGATCAGATTATTATGTTCAAGTTGTCATATATACGTACAATCACGCCTGTTTCCCCGAAGGAATAGGCAGAGGCATTTTATACGCCAATATTTCGCCAATTATATTGTTTGCCGCTTACCGGGAACTTTCATGTTCTGTGATCGGCAGATGCACCACTTGCAGGTGAGGTTGGCTTGGGCTCCTAAGATGTTGGTGGGTTCCTTTAATATTGTGACTTAAAACCGCTTGAAGACAATAGTTATTTAAAATTGAATAGTTCATAACATTGCATTTTATCATCATTATTTTAAACTTTTGCATGCCACAGTGATGACGAAACATGCGCTTCTTGTGAATCAAATGTATTATCTGTATATACCATGTTTGTGCAAAGAAAAAGTTATTGTTATTATCCCTATACATAAAAAATTACACATACACAAATAATTCATAAGCCTAATATATTTATTACAAGTAAAAATTATTTCTGTTTGTAATAAAGATAATTTGCAAGTTCCTTTTGTTTTAGCTTGTTGCGAAGTAATTTAGTGACTTGTCCACTGCTCCTTGGTATTGAGAATACGGAGACATCCAGTAGGTACATCTGGCAAACGTTTGGAAACCGCAAAATTAGTTGTCACGTCGACTACGACCTGTTACGAGCTGAGACACCTACTCTGGTTTGTGTTTCGGTTACTACGTAATTTGTCCGGTGCTAAGAAGTGCTGAGACGTGAACTGTTGTTTCGAGTAATTGTCTGACTTCACGGCCCACAAAGAGTTAATTCTTCATCAGTTTAGCGGATCTGTATTTAAAGAATAAACCAATACTGCATTTAAACTAACAAAAATGTTTTCTCAAAGTTGTCTGGTTTGTGTTCCGGTGCTAAAAACTGATGAGTCGAAAACTGTTGGTTCGAGTAATCGTCTAACCTGTCGGCACAAAATAATTAATTATTTATCAGTTTTGATAACAGTTTTAAGAATAACAATTATTTATGATATTAATTTTAGTTTGAAATGTCAACGATGGGCTTAAGAACCGTTTTTTTAATAAATTGGAAAGTAATTAAAACTTCAGAAACTAACAAATTATGTTTTTTTGATATTATGTAAATATTTATTATTGTACAGCATATCCTATGATATCGTAAACACAGTCGTAATATAGATTAATAGGGTTGCAATGTCATAGTAAATTTTTATTTCATTTTAAGTAAGTAAATCGTTCAATGGTCTGAAATTATGATCTAAAACTATCTGATATTAGTGGACGATGATATTATTTCCTTATTAAAAGTTTAGAAAAAGAATGTACATAAATAAAGTGAAAATTTAAGCAAGGGGTCCTATAATGTTGTTTTCTTTGTCGTATCATCGTCGTTACGTTATAAGAAGAGTGGAGATCGTTCGCTTCTGGCCCATGAACCATTTGAGCGTCAAAAATGATAAAGATATACACGTCTATAAATAATAACGACTCATTAAGCTCAGGCCTAGTTTACTGAGACGCAGAGCTTAGTGGTGAAGCGAGGCGTAAAGCGGACATCAAACAAATGACAAGGAGAATTGCTGTGGGTCCTATGTAAAGTGGCAACTTCTTAACACAATTTTGGAAGAAACAGCCTTTACTTATACTTAGAGACGTGTCCAGTAACTCATTGTACGCAAGTATGTACCTACAAGGAGCTTAATAATTTAAAGCATATTTCTATAGGAATAAATTCTTGCAGCAGACTAAAAAAAAAGAAATATTATTGGTTTTCGGTCTTGTAATAGCAAGAAGCCATTCAACTGTCCCCGCCAACTTGCACTGAGTTTTCTACACTTCAACCCTCCCTTGAGTACTGAGAGGATGCCCTAACTTGGCTCAACGACAACCATATATAGATATAACTGGAACAAACGGCTTGACGCCTCTTTCTAAACGAAAGCTCACGATATCATATGCCACACAAACGATCACCAGCCCAATTATTAACTTCCTTTGTGAACTATATATCACTTCAGTAAAAATATCAGCGGAGTTACAAGCACTTCATAATCCATTAAAATTATTTTTTTGCAAATCGCCATACAATTTTCCCGTCACTATTTTGTTTATAAGGCATGTGATGGAAGCCCGCGAAATCGGTTCAGTTTCGTATTTCGCAGTCAGACAATCCAATCGGCGTAAAACCCAGTTGTCCCAGGAGGACGGTTGCCATGGCGACGGGCGCGGCCGTTGGAAAGGGGTCACGACCAAAGTTATCTCATAAATTTACACAGCTCTGGCCCGATTGCGTTTTACCACGAGCGGCGGCGGCGACGCGAAATGGCCGAGTACATGCAGCGACATGAGCGGTTACCATTTAATTATCAAATTAGGAGCTGAACTTAAGTTTTATTTCAAAGGAGTGAAGATACTTATAATGCTTAATATGCAAACGTTACGTTTTTTAGCAAATAGTATCAAATACATCATCATAGGAATCTAAATAATAAGATACCTACTAGAAATGGTGTGTGCCGCGTAAAACTATCGGAACGCATGTCGCCATATTGAAAATATGACACTTAATTGAGTGACGTACGGTTTTTACGCTAGTGCTTGATACGACATAACTGTTATCGATAATATATTATTTTTTAAGGTGACAAACATCTACAAAAACAAAACAAGTATTATACTTGTGATGTGTTTCAGTCTTCATGAATTATTCCACGTGTATATTTTGGTTACCTACTAAAATATTCAAGAAGTCTTGTTGTAACTTGTTTTATTTGCGATATATAGCGACTAGTTCTTCATTGTAAGCATTTTGATTTTAGTCGTTGTTTTATAACCATAAGTTTATTTTACTCAATTTCTGAATAAATTTATTATATAATCAGAAATTGTATTTTTAGAGTATCTTGAAAATCCATGAGTCTGGTGCTGCCAATTGCTGAATATAGTCAAGAAATACATTATTATTCACATATGAATTTTACGTACTGGGTATATGCAATATGCTGGGCATATGCAACACTCTTAAAGACTTATTCTACACATCCACCAACTTTTATTAAGGGACAAACTTTCTATTGAACAAATAACCTGCAAAAAATTTTGCATGAAATATCAAAATTTCCTGCTGTCTCGACTCATTAGTATGGAACAAATAGTTTTTTTCACGAATTCGAAGTTTGTTCCAAAGTGAAAGTTGTTCGTATTGGTGGTTTTGGATTAGTGATATATTTACCCTAGGTCTCAGTCTGGTGATGAAGCAGATGATATATAAAATGACGCCTATTTCCCCGAAGGGGTAGAGTGGCATAATATATGCCCACATTTCGCCTGGTCCCACGTAATAGGTGGCGAGCCGCCTTCGTTAATCGGCAGGTGCACCACTTGCAGGTGAGGTTGGCATAGGATCCAAAGCTCCCCCATACTGGTCTCCACCTTGTCGTGTTGGGGGGGCTGACTACTTCCCGGTAGGGCGCAAAGGGCGCTAGGAAAAAGGAAAAACCCAGAGACCGACGACTCTGGGTGCCCTTAGTACTGACTACCGGGGGAAAACTAAAAGGGACCTGTGGAGGGCGCAGCGGGCGGGCCAGGAGGGCTCGTCAAGTAGCGCCAGGAGGGTCCGTCAAGTAGCGCCAGGAGGGTCTTAGGCAGTGGGGGCAGGGGGCCCCTGCTGTCTAACTATAGACCCCCGAGAAGTCAGCCACACACGCAATGGTCGCACAAGGAGGTAGGAGGGGCGCGTCCACTACGTATCTCTGAGGAGGTCCTCCCGGTTTTGGTCCGGGGGAAGTTGGCCGCAGGCGGGCTGTCCCCGCCTCTTTCTCAACAAGCGGCGGGCGTCGTCGGAAGATTTTTAGTGGGTATTACTGCTGGCAGTCGCGTCTGCTGGTGGTGAGTCCCACACCCCCTTTCGGTCCCCCTTTGGCCGGAAGGTAGTGCGTAACGCATTTTGTTACCGACGTAAAACAAAAAAAAAAAAGGATCCAAAGCTCCCCCCTACTGGTCTTCACCTTGTCGAGGTGGGGGGGGGCTGAGTACCGGTAGGGCGCAGAGGGCGCTAGGGAAAAGGTAAAACCCAGAGATTGGCGACTCTGGGTGCCCTTAGTACTGACTACCGGGGGGGAAACTAAGAGGGACCTGTGGAGGGCGCAGCGGATATGGTCGCACACGGAGGTAGGAGGGGCGCGTCTACTGCGCCTCTCTGAGGAGGTCCTCCCGGTTTTGGTCCGGGGGACGTTGGCCACAGGCGGGGCGTCAGACGCTGCAACCCAGGTACTGGCCCCCGCCTTTTTCTCAACAAGCGGCGGGCGTCTTTGGAAGATTTTCAGTGGGTATTACTGCTGGCAGTCGTGTCTGCCGGTGGTGAGTCCTACACCCCCTATCAGCCCCCTTTTGGCCGGAAGGCAGTGCGTAAATTAATTTTGTTACCGTCGTAAAACAAAAAAAAAAGTCCAAAGCCCATTGTTTACCGACGTAATTAAAAAAAGCATGCAAAGCTCTAACATCTCATCTCGGTTGTGCCCTAGACTTACGTTTTGGGCCCGATTTAACTGAATTTTAGATATATAATTAAACGATACTAATTCACATAATCCCATTACTCCATTTAATTTAAAACTATAGTACATATTCATTTAACAAAACAAAACATCTGTACACTTAGTAGGCAAATACATCAATAATTATGTAAGTATGTAATAATAACATTGAATTTTCTTTTTGAACTGAAACCAAATTTTCAGTACAAAGAGAGAATATTTGAAATACACCGTGTACCTACTTAAGTCAACAAAATTATGTCTTAGCGAAACAATATCATAACGTAAAGGAGGACAATAAAAATGATCCAGATTATTTTTTTCAAGAGAAAATCTTCAAAGGTTGTCTTAAAAATTATTCGATGACAAAATATTCCCTTTATCGAAAAACAGAGCCTATTACATCGGAAAAATATATTTTCCATCGACGTTGTACAAAAAAAATCCTTTGGCGTTCGTCGCTACGTTCTTTTGTAGCCGAGCTTGCAGTCGACGCATATAAAACTGTATCAAGTTTTAAAAACGATTCCTTGATAAAAACGTAATTACACATAGTCTATATCAAGTAGTCTGCGTTAGTAGTTTTCAACTATTACTATTACGATTGGAGAACCGACAGCTGATGTAGTGTGAAGATTCTTTATGCAGTATTAATTTTAGTTACTAATAAAAAGCGATAAAATAAAATAATCCTACAAGTCTATCTACTGCTGAACATAAACATCCGCAATAGTTTTCCACTTTAATAAATACACAGTGAACAAAGCCGCTAGGCTATAGTTATTTCATATGCCAATAGCTTCCCGCAATTTGATTCGGTGTTCATTAACTATCATAATACGCGTTAATATTGTAATTTTCATTACATATTCTACGACATACGGATTCTATCACCCGCAAAGACACAGGTGCGACCCCTATCGGATTAGCTGCATGACAAACGACGCGACACAAACATGGCATAATTAGGTGCGAGGTAAGCATTGATCGAGCGTTGAACGTTATACAGATGTGACACATTTTAAGTGGAAATTAATGGTTTATCGTGAAAAGAGAAGGGTAGAGTTCTGGTATGATCACAAACTGATTGACACAGCGAGAACTGCGGGTTCTCTTATATGTGATATAAAGTGTGTACGCTGCTGGAAGCAATAATGAAAATGGAAAAAAAGCTATAAACTTCTTTATCGAGTCGCTAGAAAAGGGCAAAGCTCTGCCTTAGCCCTTGCATGACCACACGCTGGTGGAGGCAGAGCAGCTAATGTAAATTGAAAAACTGTAGACTAGCTATACCACATCACAGCACGAAATCCACTCTCCTGGATTCAGGGTAGTTCGCTATGGGTAATAAGCCGCTACCCATGTAGAAAAGCGTTGGTTCGGTTACTACTCCGAGTATTGCTTTTCTGGCACAGAGGCATGTCATGAAGAGCAGTAAACGAACTACCAATAAAAACGGTAGCAGACGATAGGGAGGTACCTAAACAAGTGGCTATACTCCTATTCTTCTGCAACCCCTCGACTCTCCCGCTCATTACACGCATTATATTGCGCTCAGGTCTCTATTGGTTTCCCCTCAACGTTAGTCAGTACTGAAGGCATCCAGAGTTGGAAGCCTCTGGTTGTACAACCTATTGCAGCCATCTGCCGCCTTACCAGAAGGCAACCAGTCATCTTGCCACGTCAAAGTCCGGAAGGGAGTTTAATTTATCCCAGACTTTTTTATAGTTTCCATCAAATATATCATTAAAGAACAAGTGATAAATATTAAGTTATTAAGATATAATATTAAGATATAATTCATTTGTTTTCGCGCCATTTAATTTTGTTTTTGCTGTGAATGATGATACTATCTTGGATCATTTTAAACAAATTGGAAAAGTGAAGAAGCTTGATAACGAACTACATGAATTAAAAGAAGCAAACCAACAAACACGCATCGATTGCTATAGGTTGCTCACCCGTCACAATAACGAGGGGATTTTGAATCGTATAGTAAGTTTGGATAAAAAAACGGATCCTATACAATAATCGGAAAAGCTCATCACAGTGGTTAAAACAAGGTGAACCGGCCAAATCTGGCTCCATGGGAAAGTAGACTCAAATACGGTGTATGGTGGACCAGTGTTGGTGTCAATCACTGTAGCTTCCTAAGATGTGGTCAGACGATTACGACAGATCTGTATTGCCAACAACTGGAAACCATGATGGAAAAGCTAGCCGGTAAACAACCGAAAATGGTCAACTTTTTTTTTTGTTTTCGTCGGTAACAAAACGCATTTAAGCACTGCCATTTAAGGAGGGCCGAAAGGGGGTGTGGGACTCACCACCGAAAGACGCGACTGCCAGCAGTAATACCCACTAAAATCTTCTAAAGAAGCCCGCCGCTTGTCGAGAAAAAGGCAGGGGCCAGTCAGTACCTTTTTTTTAGTTTCCCCCTACCACACACTGCACAACAGACGGTGGCGAAACTAGGAGAGCCAAGTTGGAATGTCTCCGTCACCCACCATGTTCTCCGGACCTTGTTCCAACCGATAACTTCTTCAAAACAGCCTTCAAAGATTTTGTTAATTCTCGCTCCCGCATTATTTTTTGGCAAAGGAACTAATAAACTTCCTATAAAATGCCAAAAGTGCATATATAATAACGGTACGTACTTAGATTGATAAAACTATATAAAAAATTGTTTTTCTTTTACCATGTAAAACATTAAGTTCATATGCAGGGACCTGATATTAATATTGATATGGAACCCCAATGAGTGCTCCATCTCTTGACTTCCTTTTGAGAGTCGTTTCTGAAACACCTTGATAAAATACTCACAGTAAAGTGTTCGTTTTTACTGATGTGAGATGTGTGATATTAAACAATCTAGAAATCGTTATGTTTCATGTACATGAATTTATTTAGTTCCCAACAATGAATTTATTGTACAAGTCTTGAAATAGTGACCGCAAGGTCCCACCCGCTACTTCACCAGTTGTCATAAATCTTCGCCAGTGCGGTCACATGCCTCGGGGCAGCTAAAGCTCTTTGTTTCCTCATTTTGTTTACAAACTGGGGCAGAAACAGTCGGTTTATCAGTTATTTTGTTACTGAATGTTATGTTTTGGCTCTTTGATAAATAACCAGTAATAAGGTCCAATTTATAAAGGTATATTTTGTAGCAATTCCAGATTCTGTACCATTAGTTGATAAGTTATGTAAAATAATTTGCCTTCACGGAAAAGTGAAGTAATGAAAATAGGAAATTGGTTAAGTTCTACAAGACAAATCATAATTAAGTGGGGAGTTGCTAGAAATAGTTTTGTGGTTGATGTCAAGAGATTAGATAACAAATCATCATAGGACACTCTTAAAAAGCTTTAATTTTAAATCAGTAGCGCGCGGCGTTAGTTTTAAAATTGATTTGAATTGCTCAGCGTAATTAAGCTGAACTTGTTTAAATAAAAAACTTTGTATAACAAAGTATCTGGAAACTACACTTTTACCGAGTGATTTTATGTATATGATGGATATGTATATGATAAAGGTTACAAATTGACAGACAGATGGAAACATAACTGTGAATATAATCATTTCCGTTGTCCATTCTGTAACAGAACTGTAAAAAGTAATGATAGATACTTCGACGTCATCGTTAGGTCATGACGTCAGTAAAAGGTAAAGGTAGGCGACCATGGCATGGTATCGTGATTAAGCCACACATAAAAATAATATGTCAGAACACGTATCCTATACAACCTAATATGTCCAATGCGACCCTCGTTTTTCATACCCATTTTTTTTAATTCTGATATTCCCGTCGACGTCATTTTAGGTAACGGCCTTTCAGACAGATCGTATTAATTTGCCTGGAACACGTTATACGGGGCTGCGTTTAACGATTCCATACATATTTATGTGAGAATACATACCCTATAAATATGTATAAAGAAGTACATAGCTGATGATACTGGGGCCAATTCTGCGAAGTTTGATGTAGTGTACTTGTCTTATTGTGTCACTTAAGTTACCAAATTAATAATTATTTCAGGAATAATTAAATGTTCATAGGGCTTTATTGCATTTAAATTCAAACAAGTATGATGAACAAGCCCCATGCTCCCCAGAGAGGATTTCATGCAAGCGGCCTATAGGAAAACTCTTTACTAAAAACTTTTTTGCAGGATGATCTTAAAAGATATGCTGCGCCAAACTCAGATAAACTTGAAGAAGGGCAGGAGGGTGAGTAAAATTTTAATGTTGATGTTGACAAAAACTGGTCAATGTTAAATTATCTAAAGAAAAGTTTTCTTAAGAAGGATTGACCATGTTGTTTAAGTAATGTACTAAGGTTTAAGTAATGTATTATGGTACTGTTCTATGCTATATTAATGCGTTTTATTAGCAGCCGTAACAGCCACTTACTACCCAATTTACACTAAGTAATCCCAGATTAATTATTAATCGGTTTGTTGAAATTAAGGGTCTTAATTTTGATTTATTAGGCTAAGATAATTTAGGTCCGAGCACCGCTTCTTTCTACTCATAGTTGGTAGATTGTTCAGATTGTTCTCTCATCCGTAAGTTTTAAGTGCGGTCTTCCAAACTGTTTACGTATGATACAATGTTTATACACATACATACATAATGTCACGCCTCTTTTCCGTAGGGGTAGGCAGAGATCGCATCCTTCCACTTGCTACGATCTTGGCACACACTTTTGATGTTTATATATATCCCTTTAAGACAGCTTCACAGCGTAGTTTCCCAATAATCCTCTATTTCATTCACAACAAGGTCAGCTGTAGTTGGACAACCACTGTCTAATTGGACGCATAAGACAATACTCAGCACTTGCAGGACAGCCGTACTATCGATATTATTCGATACTCAGAATCAGTTTCATCACTATTTCATGGCCTCGTTTGCAATATTTATAATAGAGAAATATATACGTAAACATATTGATAATTGCATATTCACCTAATTAAAGTCTGCAAACTGTAATATGCAGATCCAGATCTAAATTACTTTGCTTCGAGGCAGTTTTCTTGTCATTACACCCTTCGTAGTTACGCGTACTTTGTTTTAATTGTTCTCTGTTTATTGCTTTAGTGAATTCCGTTATATGGTGTACAGCGGAAAAAACTGCTACTGAAACTGACACACTCTGTCAGTTTCTTTATATAGTGCATCTTTGTTTTATTTAAAATAAATGATAATGTTTTTTTTTATTAATTATACAATGCGTCTCTTACATCATCCATTCTTAATCCATTTATATTATTTCCTAAAAATATTTAGAACATGTGTAACGATTCTATAAAACACAAACCTTAGCATTTTCTCAGTAACAGTAGAAAAGAATCAAAAACAAAAATAACATTTTGCATTTAATCTATGTCGACCTTTAAGCTCCCTTTTTAGCTATTATATTTGATTAGATGTATGAGTATCGAAAAAAAATGTAAAATGCCTTTAACTTAAAAGTTACTTATACATACACAAACAATGTAACAAATAAGTAATACAATAAAATCCGCGCATGAAAGTACAATAAGCAAATTCACGAAGACACTTTTATATAAATTCCTTCGCGAAAATTTCATTCAGCGTCAAACGAGGAAATGAAAAATATTTATACATTTTCACAGACCGAAAGACAGCTTCGAACAGATATATTATTAACATCTCAAAGAATACAAAAAGCAATAATAAAAGTTTCTTCAAAGAGTCCATTTCAGTTACTTCTTCTGTAAAAGAATCCAATGAGTTGGAAAATTAATCTCAGATGCAGTGTTCTGCGCAGAACTAAACCAAGACACGCTTCTACCTGTAATCCAACATTGGCTTGAAATAATAAAGGGTGTCTCCGTAAGAGTGCACTTTTTCATTTTAAAATAAAATCAAGTATGTTAACATAGTTGTCATATTTTCATTGTATTGTAAAGACATGTTCCGATTGAGTATGACATAGAATTCCGTCAAATGACACGGCCCCGATGAAAGTCATTTTTTTTTCCCAATTAGCAATTTAAAAATTGCCAGCGATTCAAGTGTCAAGAAAATTTTTAAAATAGAATTTTGGACCATTAAAATAATTATATAAAATCAAACGTTACTTTCCCAGGAGAACTTTAACTATCTGCAACAAAATAAACCAATTCTACATTTCACGACTTTAAATTACAATAAAGTTAATTTTATACAAACAACAAAAAATAACAAATCAGAATATACACTTAGAAACTTAAAGATACTACCTAAAGTTTAAATTTATTACTTACAATAAATTCACTAAATACACTAACTAGGAAGGAGTCTAAAGAAGAAAGTAAAATATCAATATGAGTAGGAAGTGGGCAACCATGAAAGATTAGAGTATTAATAAAAGAAGAATGATCATACAATGGGCAAGCAAAGAAAATATGATTCAGGTCTTATTTAGCTATACCACATTTGCATAAAGAAGAATCAAGAAATGACAGGCCATTACTCTTGTCATGAAATATTCCATGACTTTTGCACAGAGATGTGGTTGTATCTCACCGATGACGAAATGGATTTCCAAATCGAGCTCAGGAATTGTTTCGGGTTTATTCGCATAAACCCGTGATTTTACAAAACCCCAATAAGTAATAATAAGTGTCTGTTTAGATGTGCAGATCGAAGAACCTACTGTTAAATAAGAGCAACTGATAAGCCTGCAGCATACAGTACCATTTTTAATGGAGCATTAGGTTCCGCCCACCATCAGGTGAATTACATGTTATACCAGTTTATCAGGATTAAATATTTCCTGCTAAAATTTTACGTACCGATTTTTATACAACAATCAGTCAGATGTCAACATAATGTGTTTATCACAAACATTACGTTTAAAGTTTTAATTAGGACATAGATGTTTATTTATTTCGATAAACAAAAACCTATCTCTTAATCTATTCTAAGTACATTATAGCCTTCTGATGCCATTTGGCACAGAGCAGATTTCTGACGTGTAGATCCTAGTAATCTTATCATCATTGTATCCTAGCATTATCCCAGTTGCCCTTGATTAAAGCTTAGGGCATAGGGTCTGCTTGCTGGTCTGACCAGATTTTGGCTGAATTTCAGCTATCACATAGAGCGACTGCCGTCTGACCTTCGCAACCCAGAGGGAAACATCATTCGATGGCTTAGCAGGCATTCTTAATTACGACTGCCATAGATATTCATAACAGCCGGGATCAACAGCTTAACGTGCTTTCCGAAGCACGGAGCATGCGATTACTTCGCACATAACTTCGAAAAGTCATAGGTTTTTAAACTCAAAGTCATAGAATTGGAAAACCATAGGTCTCCCCATTGGGCTATCTCCGCTCTAAATAAAAATCCTAGTGAAAATCTTATGCTATTCGAGAAAAACACAAGAGCCTGATTCCATTAGATAAGACCGCAAAGTCCCTATCTAAAAGGAAGTTACAGCTAAGGTTTCAACCTTTCGCAATACCCGAGCCTTTAAAGGATTTTTTACTTCTCTCCTTAAGATAATATGAGCTGAAATAAAATGCCGTTAGCAAGTTGCCCCAACCTAACAATACAAAGACGTTTTTTTTTAAATTCTTCAATTCCCGTGTTTTTTACATAACGTTTAGGTCATAGCGATGTAAGTACTATATAATATTGAATCGGCACCGATATATAAATTTATGTAAGCAGATACTTCAACGATTTTACTAAAATTACCTAGTTTTGTCCATTAGAAGCCATCATCATCATCTAGTTGAGTGTTAATGTGGGCGAAAGGCTAGGCCATCTTTTATCATTTAACACGTTTTACCCAGATATCTCCGTGCTAAAAGTGAAGTGCTTCCTTCTTTGAAAATAGTTGTAACAAGGTTTCCCTAAATATGTTATATGGGCGAGAGGCTTTATGTCATCAGCTACCTCCAAGAAGTTCATTGCTTATACTCAGATAATACTCTACACAACGCGTTATACATACGTCAGTTAAGTTGATCAGCATATTCCGTGATTACTTAAGACCAAGTTAAGTAAGATCTATGATTACGAGATTCAGCATACTGGCATTAAGACGGGACGTTGGTAGACAGTTGAATTATACATAACTTAAAACTAAATAAACAATAGGCAATTGGGCGGGAAAGTGAAGCGTCATGTCTGTAATTTTTTTATTTTCCAAAATTTGTGATATTTCAAACATTAATGTGTAATAACGGTGGATTTTAACCGTTAAGTGTTTGGGAACGTACATGAGTGTTGGTAAATGAAACAAAACCGTGCAAGTCCCACATCTTTACATACGACTCAAGAGGTTATCATCTTTATCACCACTCATTCTCATTTACTATAATTTAATTCGGTATGTTATCAGCGTATGTTAATGAAAGAATTATCTTATTGAGTTTTCTCCCCGAGGATTCCCAGTTCCCTGTGATGTTTTTCACAAGGGTGTAAAGAAGTTTGACAGGATTTGGGAATGTGCGAGTGAATTCGTAGCAAGTTGTATACGAACAATAAAAATAAATCTTTATTTACGAACACTTCGGCATTAACAAAAGAGAGACTAGGGTAAATGTATGTGGTTTGTTTGTCAACATATTTAGCGTATTTTTCTTTTTATAAAGTAGTCCGTAGTAAAATACTATTTAATTATTACCGGTTATTGTCGTTTACTCCAATGATCAAAGTCAGTCGACTTAGATTAATATCATGTTAAATTTACAAATTTAAATGTTACATTTATTAGGAAAAGATATTTAATGTAACGACTTTGACTGCTTTAAAAAAAATTCATTATAAGCGTAAGCTCCTTTTCAAAATATTTAATTATCTCACAGTCGTTATCAGGAAGTCTCTGGAAGGGTCTTCAAACCTGACAGCTGATTTAACCATAGAATGATGTTTCCCTTTGGGTTGCGTAGGTCAGACGGCAGTCGCTCCATGTAATAACTAAATTCAGCCACATCTAGTTAGACCATTCAGCAGACTTAGGGCCCTAAGCTTAAGTTTAGGGCAACCGGGATAATACTACGATATTTTTCGATTACGATTTTAGCACAATAGTGATATATTTGGTACCAAGTAAAGAAATATGTTAGCGCCTAATAGTGGATGGGTTTCTTAATAAATAACTAAAATAGTTTATCATCTGTTTTTGATTAGAGCAAACTGTTTTTTTTTTTCCACATTTAATATGCCGCGACTTTAGTAAATACAATTATTTGTCGTTTAATGTAAAGATATCATGACGCAATTCTAAAAATACGAAATACGAAACAGTTTACGTAAGACGACTGAAATTAAAAAAAGAGGAAATAATAATATCATATTTTATTGCTGCAATATAAAGAACGACAAAAGACAATACTATCTTACATTTTGACTCGCATGGTTTTATCAAGAACGTTATCTTCAAAATGGGTCTTTAAATATAAAATATGAAAATACTTAGCTATAAATATGGCCTAAGTCGAATTGAGGACAATGAAAAAAAATTGGCATTATAATAATGTTTTTTGATAGCCAGGCCTGTCATAACAATTGGAATTCATAGCCTCTGATCGCACCCATAATATACAGCGCAGAATAGGCTCACGTATACGAGTGGGAATATTCAGGAAATTCATTCAGATTCGTAATGGCGCTGAGTTGTATATAACCGGCGTGATTTATTATAGAAATATGAGATACGTTTCTACACTCGTGCAAAGGAATTAGGAACAGCGTGTTTATTTTGACGACCAATATGGCGTGGTGGCGAGTATACCCGCATTCCACTCCTGAGGTCGTGGGTTCGATTCCCACACAGGACAAATATTTGTGTGTATAAATATGAATATTTGTTCTGGTCTGGGTGTTTTTCTATGTATATTAAGTATGTATTTACAAAAAAAAAAGTATTTATGTATGTTTATCCGTTATTTAGTATCCATAACACAAGTTCTTAATGATACTTATCTTGGAACTAAATGATTGGTGTAAGTGTCTAAAATATTTAAAATATTTATTTTATTTATTTAAATATTTATTATGATTACATTGGTACGAACCTACGTGAAAATTTGTATTGACACATTGAATGCTATCGGTCCCAATGGGAAACCTATTGTTTGTCGGTTATTTGACGTTCAAATACTTATACCAATATAGTCAGACAGGAATTAGGTCTCATCATCATCATCATCTCAGCCCATTAACGTCCCTCTACTGAGCACACTATATTCCGGCCAATAATCAAATGTCTAAGACGGATCCTAGGATAGATTCTAGAATAGATTCCAAAGGAAATTACAATGTATCAAAATATAAATTCTAGAACTGCTATTAGTGACAGAGACTAGTTGCACCGTATTTTAAAACAATTCAGTTAAATATTATAAAGGTTCACTTCCTGTAAGTACTTTTCCTTAATTAAAGATATTTTTTGCAGATTCTGTAAGTTGGCGAAAGACCGCCCAAAAACGGAAACAAAAAAAAAAAAATCTAAATACACGCGACTTAAAAAATAACACACATTAATATATTTGCATTTTGTTATCTCATAAAAAGCTTGTGCAAAATCTACCAAATTTAAAGTAACGACATCCTGGCTGTTATGCAGAAAAAAAAATGTTTAGTAAAAAAGAGAGCTGTAGTGAGCTAGCTGTTCCTTTTATTAGTCAACTTAAGGGTAAGAAGAAACTAATAGCTACGTGGGTGTGTCTGCACTTTGTGATGGTGGCTATTCGTGACCGCTGTGGGAATCCGGTTTACTTAAATGTATCTTTAGATTACTGGCCACTTGTAACAGTGTTATAAAAAAATCTAGGGCATACTTTAATTTCATTCAGGCTTATTTCCACATCGGTTATATTATATATTAGTAAGGTTTTAATCTAATTTACGCCAAATTATCAAAATAATAAAGAAACCATTTTTTTTTTAAATTCAATTTATTACCGATGAAAGAAATACCCCTTTGAAATGAATTGCGATATGAAAATCAATAAACTATAAATTGACCCGAGAAATAAATAACTGTCCTATTAACAACCGAAAAAACTATTTTTCACAAAACAGCAGCAATGAAATGCTGTCAACCAATTGTCAATTGTCGTGTTTAATGCTCCCAATGGATTAAATTAACGATAACTAGAGGTAACCTTACTTCTATATTGAATATAATAATATACTCCAATTTGTATATCAAAGTTTAATCGTACAAAAAAATGTACATAGCACCCTTAAAGAAATATAGGTATGCTGTTTCACTACAAATTAACAAAACTCGTGTCATTGTTGCTTAAGGCCAGTAAGCGTGTTAAATTTCCATAAAAACGTAGAATGGTAAATTTTTGTATTTCCCTCAGTGTTTAATATTATGCGCCCAAAATTAGTACGGTGTTGATCTATCACGCCAAAATATAGCCTCTATGTTGTTCACAATTATTCACAATGTTAAAAAATGTGCTTATATTTTTACGACTACTATAGCGAGGAAGTCGGTACAAATGCTCCTAAAGTCGTGGGTTCGATTCTCACACAGGACGGATAATTGCATATATTAATACAAATATTTGTCTTTATATGAAAAATGTACATGTTTATGTTCTCGGAGCGAGCGTAATTTTTTTCTTCTGAAGTGGCAATGGGCCGGTCATATCTGCCGTGGGACCGATAACCGTTAAGGTAGACGTGTCCTACAGTGGAGATCACGGCTTGGTAAGCGAATTGTAGGACGCCCTCCGGCTAGGTGGAGCGACGACATTTTCAAAACGGCTGGCAGCGGTTGGAGACGAAGAGCTGAAGATCAAGCTCAGTGGCTTGCAATTGTCCAGCAGTGGACGAATGCAGGCCGATGATGATTTTGATGTATCGATGTACATCGACGACGCGTAGCGTAAGACGACTGATTTGGCGTGGTGGCGAGAATACCCGCTCTCCGCTCCCAAGGTCGTGGATTCGATTCCCACGCAGGACAAATCTTTGTGTGCTTGAACATGAATATTTATTTGTATTATTTGTTTGTATTTAGTGTTACTGTTATATTTTTGTCCTATTATAATAATTTTTATCCCACATACAAAATTCTCACTCCTGCTAGGATTGGCTGGAAGAGATCTCTCTTAGAGATAAGCCCACCTTTGTACTTGTTTGATTTGTATATGTGTCTCTTTGTTTTTTTTAATGTGCAATAAAAGATATATATAATATTTGTTCTGGTCTGGGTGTTTTCCTATGTATATTAAGTATGTATTTACAAAAAAAAAAGTATTTATTATGTTTATCCGTTATTTAATATCCATAACACAAGTTCTTAATGATACTTATCTTGGAACTAAATAATTAGTGTAATTGTCAGCAAATATTTATTTATTTAACGCATGTGTAAAGACTATTTTGATAAATTTTACTATTTATTAATAAAAATACGTACAAAGAAGAACTAACTTTACGTTTCGCCGTGAAATTGAGGCCTCAGATGTTTTGTAACCAACAACTATTAATTTTTCTTCTTAAGTGCTATCACTTACTAACGGGGCACTTGGAGTAATAGCATAGCATTCTAGTCGAACCCGTAAATTCCGTAGTCATCTAATAGTGCACCTTTTGCTAGGGCATCTAATTATTTTATGCTGTTTCACACCCCGCTTGGAAGGCTCGGCACAAAAGGAGCATTGAATGAGTTTCAAAAAACTTTTACGTAATAAGCCCCAGCCCGGACATAAAATCGAAACTTCAATATCCAATTTTTCGATAGTATTCATTTTAATTAATAAATCATATTGGTTTGATATCAGAAAAAAAAATAATTTCCGGGTAGATATAATGAAACGTGTAGTAAATAAAAAACAGATATTCATATTATTTCATTTACTGTAATTTGCATTAATTCAAACAGGGTAACTTCGGCGACAAATTTCTCCTTTGTGAGTCGTTGTGGGAATTTGCGTTATAACTAAACATAAACGAAAACCTTACCAACCACTTTGTATTTATAGTTATGAAAGTTCTATTTTCAAACATCCATTCATACTACGAGTACTTTTATTATGTAAATTTCAAGTAATTTGTTATTTAATATTAGGTACTTTTTTTTTAATGTGACATGTCATAATGACCACATCCTGCCTGACAGTTAGTAGTCGATGCAGTCGAAAAAATAAAGGCGCTTGGAGTAAGCACGGTACGCGCACCCACTCAAAAAAAGGCCCGGGCTTAGAGGATCTAGGAAACACATGAGCCGGCAGAGAACTCTAGAGCTTATTGTTTCTGTTGAATAATCATATTTAGCCCAAGGTTTGCCTAATGTAGACTCTATTGACGATGCTCCACTGGCAATGATGGTCGGGCTGTTTTTAGATATGAGCAAGGCGTTCAAATTTGTTTGTCATACCCGATTACTCAACAAGCTACAGCGTTACGGTGTTAGAGTCCCAGCTACCGATTGGTTGACATTCTATTTAACGGATCGGGAACAATATACTGGTGAAAAACAGGAAAACTCCGGTGCAGTCATCGCGGAAAGTAGACATGTCGGGCAGACGGGCTGATTCCTCAAGGCAGTGTGTTAGGGCTTTTACTTTTCTTATTATACATAAATGATTTTCCCAGATGCACTAAGTCAGAACTGTATTATATTTGCTGATGACACGACACTGCCAATAAAATGCAAAGTAAATATAATTTAGAATATGAGTAGAATATGAGAATATATATTAATTTAGTAATGAAAAACTAAAGAAATTTATTCAGAGGTTAAAAGACAACCACTTACAAGTGAATTTAGTCCACTGCGTCTCTCTGAGGAGGTCCTCCCGGTTTTGGTCCGGAGGACTTTGGCTGCGGGCGGGGTGTCAGAACTGCAACCCAGGTACTGGCCCCCCGCCTCTTTCTCAACAAGCGGCGGGCGTCGTTGGAAGATTTTTAGTGGGTATTACTGCTGGCGGTCGTGTCTGCCGGTGGTGAGTCCCACACAACTCTCTCGGTCCCCCTTTGGCCGGGAGACAGTGCGTAAATGCATTTAGTTACCGACGTAAATAAAAAAAAACATATTATATAAATAATTTAAAAAATTACATTATTATATAACAGAATGATTTTTAGAGCTCAAAATGTAATGTCTTTAGTATTAGTTATGTTGCCATTATGTAAAATTTAATTCTTTTATTTAATTGATATGACATGTAATTATAAATATTTTGGTATATAAATGCAAAACCAAGATTTCCACGCCGACTGTAATGAATAAATTGTAATTATTTATAACACCATTATGCATCCCATATTCTTGGAAATAAATAAATTGAATAGATTTATACTTATTATCTATTAATTGGCTTTTGGAATTGAAATATTTTGTTTCTTATAAAAAATAGATTTTTGTTTTGTGTTAGCTTCCTACAGAAACATGTTATAGCTATTTCGACGAAATCATGTTTATAAGGAACGAGACAAACAGCTAAAACATGGAGGCAGAAAGGGTATATCGATACACGTTCCATATTCAGGCCTCTCTAAAGATTCGGGTCTGTACGGCGCACAACAAAAAGCTCCTTCACGTCAATGCCCACAATACGGCGGATATGTCGGCTCCAGGGTTCCGTCTGACGGAACGCGCATTGTTAGCCACTCACTAACACTCATTTATTTCGTATGGACGACGAGTGCGTCCGTTGTGTTTAGATGTATTGTTGGCATTTCTTTTATAGTGAACAGGTATTATAAGCATTAATTTAATCGTATTTTATAACATATAGTTTATGGCATCTTTTATGAAACGCTTATATTTTGCTGGATAAAAAGAGTAATCATCCAAGGATTTATCTATCGCTTCATCAAATGTTTAAAATAATTAAGATTTTCTTGTTTGTTCATTGAGAAATAACTTTAATTATTTCAAACTTTCACTTTGTAAATGTTACAACAGATAATTTTCAGAATAGAACTGACCTGTATACATAAAACACTCTTTTACGTCAATGCCCACAATACAGCGGATATGCCTGCTCCAGGGTTCCTTTTGACGGAATACGCATTGTTAGCCACGCACTAACACTCATTTATTTCGTATGGACGCCGAGAATGTTCGTTGTGTTTAGATGTATTGATGGCATTTCCTTTCATAGCGGACAGGAATTATAAGCAATCGTAATTTAATACAAAGCGTCATAATATATTGAACACACATTTTTTGCAGAATAAACAGGAGGCTACGACAAGCTCCAAGGTATTATTTATAGCATTATGAAATTTTATCAAAATCAACAATATTAATGAGTTTTTTTTCTTTTAATTATAGACTTCCTCGTTTGTTTTCCAGTGTAAAGTAATATAAATAATCAAGTTATGCATAAATCCGTCATTTTCGTTATTCAGTATACAGAGTCAAGTAAAGTCTATCATTGTCGATTCTATTCAGAGTCATACCCCAGTAAAAAAGTGGTGACTTTACTAGAGGCTTCTAAGGAGTTTTGAAATTAACACGGAAAATCACTATTCACTTTCCCACAATTGTGAACATTGTCAAAGAAGTTATGTCTAAAATTCAACTATGAACACTAATTTTGGAACATAAAATAATGCCGCGGTGCGTTATTTCCCGCGTTAGCACTAAAAAGCGCCATTATGAGTTTTATGTTTTCTCATTTCGAAATTATCAGTTTTTTTACTACTCTCAATCTCACTAGAGATGATTTCAAAAATATGAACTGCCCTTTACTTCAATAAAACGTTCGGACGAAAATTCGTCTACAACTATGTACGTAACGTTAGGATGTAATTATTTTTTTGTTTAAGGAGTATGTAGTAATCACTATTTTTCGATTCAAGGTTCTTTTTAAAATATTGCTGGAACTTAAATGTTATAACAAAGTCAGCCTCGTTCTGCGTCCACATATTGCGACTAGAATATGGAGCTATGGAACCTTACACTACTTGTGAAGCGTCACGCACCTGGCCGATTTTAGTGCTTTCAACAGGCTGGCGAATACCCTGATATTTAAAGAGACTAAATTTTCAGGCATTAACATCCTGTGGGGACGAAAATTTAGCAGAATGTCCTAAATTAAATTGACTAATAGACAGCACTATCCGTTAGCGCTTGAGATCCTTCTGAGATATCTACGGCAAACAAAAAAAAACATCAATAAACGTATGTATGTACCCTGTCTTCTTCGTTCCATTTACACAATCTTTTCTTACGACTCATTCCCCATCACTGACCAATTCGCATGGCAAACAAAATAAATAGAAAACACACAAACACAATACAGAAGCCGGGATTTACATAAAACCATTGATCACTATGTTGACCGCCGCTCCGATTGGGGTACAGCAATAAATCCGGGAAACGGTCTCGTACATCAGGACGCACCGCCGATGTTAGATGGATGGCTTTGTGTGTTCTCATAGGGTGATTTTTCATTTTTACGGCATGCCAAGTGATAGGGGATGATGGGAGATAACGATGAATAGGTAAACATGTTGGGGCGCTGACGCGTCGGGAGAATGGAGCTAACCAACGTCTTCCCCATCCTGTACATCGTATGTCGTAGTGAGTATTCATGCCTTTTATCGGTTAGAAGATTACGAGAACTATATTTATTTCAAATCCCCTGGGAGGTTGCAGAAAATAAATAAGGCAAGATTAAGAATTGAATGAAATACAGAAAAACGGAAGGGCCCTGTTACTTGTTTAATTCGTCTGTACTGTAAACTGTGTTTGTCTGACTAATAAAAAAAAGCACACTTTTAATAAAAAGATCCATTCTTTCCATCCATTCTAACTTTTGGTGCTGATTAATTTGTGCAAATAATGTTATACTCGTCAAGCAATGACTCGGTCAACAGTGTTTTATTTTTACAAAAACACCCACATTTTTCGTTCTATATTTGAACATTCATGCAACAGAACTTTTTCATTCCATTAGAAATCTGAATACGCTAGTACAAAGGCGTTCAATTGTAAAAGTTTCATCTATCTAACGGGACGGGCAATACGTTTAACTGTACTATGGGCTGTTCCCAAAATACTGCAGCCAAAAATTCGCTGATAAGGCCTATCGGGAGCATCCGAGCAACAATTCGGAAGTCGATTTAACTTGGACCTTTCCGAACAATCTTCGCTGCTCGCGAGCCTCCGGCAAAATTTATTTCCCATATCTGGGAAACAAAGCGGTTCCCTTCACCCCTCAATGGCGGAACCAACTTTTCGATTAGGTATTCCGAATTAGGTCTGCGGCGTGGTTTTGATTTCGTAACTCGAAATATGGTTGATTGAACTTTAACAGTCGAACTTAGGAAAGGATTAAATATATTTCATAAAGTTAAAGAAGTTTCTGGTCATTGCAAAATAAAAAAACGTTTGGTATGTAACAACATTGTAACAATACCGTTCGCTTTGAGATCAGATGTCGCTAAAGCTTTTAAATATT
Source organism: Musotima nitidalis (assembly GCA_949126915.1). Lineage (NCBI taxonomy): Eukaryota > Metazoa > Arthropoda > Insecta > Lepidoptera > Crambidae > Musotima > Musotima nitidalis. The sequence goes on from OX421431.1 coordinate 2,558,926, forward strand.
AACAATTTTTGCCTGGGCCAAAGTGGCTGAAGTGCCAAATTTTTCAACGAACAGAATGGAATGTGGAATGCTTCACCCCCGATTAACTTTATGGCTGTATCTGGCACGATATTGGGCCGTCAAAATCTATGGACCGAGGTTGGGCCCCATCCAAACTGAGTCACAAATGACAGGCGAGATGCGACATAGATGAAGCAGAATGTCTGCCTAACTTAACAAAAATGTAAATATTGGAGTATATTTTTTACTCCTTACTGCACATAAACGTATATTTAGGCACCGGCATCTATTCCAAATATTTAAGAAACAAAGGTCTATCCTTGCTGTACTACAGTACAACCACAAGTTGTTTTGTTATCCTTTCACATTCACTTGGTCGATGTTAATAACATTAATTTAAGTTTTTTTAGTCTTTTTCCTGTACTACTCCGTCTCTTGAAAATACTTTTAATTAACGATACAATTCGTAGATTCTGGCAAAAATTGCAGTTCACGAAGGTGAAACCAACGTACTGACCGCTTATTTACTGCAATGTAAGGTCAATGGATCTCTTTGTGGTGACCGTGCTGATAGATTCACTTTAGATGCAGCGCTTGAGATATCGTGCTTAGTGTTTCTGTAGTACTGCAAATATACACGAGGCTTTATTAATAATACGTGCTTTGCTTGTGCGGACTTCCCATAACTCCGAAATATGGAGGACTTATTAGATTCAAACGGAATATGATTACTTGTTTTGAAAATCACTACTAATTTATTTTTAAATTTTCTACACATGATGAAACAAATTATTTCGCTTGTAATGAATATTTCTTGCACTGGTGAATAAAACTATTTTCGAAGAGAAGTTCAAATTATGGTTTATGCTCACAGCTGACTGACAATGACACTTAGACCGCGGAAATGACACTTAGTTAAATTCACATGTCGCGTATTCTTCTTGTATTTTAAAATTGGGCTAACTTTTAAAACTGTAATACAATAAATACATAAAATCGTCTCAGTTTATTCATCCATATCTCACAAATCGGATTTAAAGCTAAAAGGGGTAGTGAACCCCACTATTAACAAATTGAGGCCTCTATAAACAAGAGCCCACTAAGAGTCCTGATCCATTGAATTATTGCTGGAATATTAAAAGTCTGTAAAAACCATTTTGAAATATCAAATACCTAGCTAAAATCAGATTTGGTAAAGGTAGCTGCCTCGATACTATTGGATGTAGTACGTGTGGCCATAGATAAATGGCCGCGACGTTTAGAGATAGTGTTGAAGCTAAATGTTCTCGTTTTGAAAAGCTATATAAACGCAAGTTTGGTCAAACGATAGGACGGCGCCATAATAGAAATGTAAGAATTTGAGTATGTTTTCGTCACACTTAGGGCTTGTATTAAAAATATCAATTTAGTTCCCATTAGCCTTTTCCTGATAGTTAGTTCAAATAAAGCTGTCTTACTAACTGCCAAACACATTTTTAGCAGACATTATGAAATGTAACCTATTTTAATTTAAATAAACCTATTTTAATTTTATTTTTTTTCATTTGCTAATCTTTTTTTTAAATTATATAATACGAATAAAGTAATTACTAACAAGGACTTATTCAGTTATTCGCACTAATTCTTCCAAAGCTTTCTAAATTGTCATGGCAAGGTAATATCATATTTTTTTTCTTTTTCTTTACGGATTGTCTTCCTAAATTTCCATGTATTTACTTTCTTATATTATTTTCCGTACTGAAATAATTTATTTCCTAGTATTATATTATATATAAGGGAATTTCGTACTAAACCCAAAGTGGAGCTATGTTTGATGCGAGCTTATATTGGTGCTATCACCAATGAATTTATGCAACTAGTGTACTATTACACTAGTTGCATAAATTCATATGCATGCGCCTAATTCTATTATGATCGTTTGGGGGCCGGTCTTGGCTTGAATGTCTCTGAGCGCAGATGCCGCTTGATTTATATGTGAGAATTTACCAAGGGATTTATCATGTACCAAAAGCTTCAGATAATATATTGTTATTTATTTCCACTTCACATAACGTGATTTCATGGCAAAATAGTAAAAGTAGAACAAATTTTAAGACATCTTTTTGAGAAAATAAAAAAATAAAATATATTTTATTGTCTTTAAGATCAACATGATCATTTAGATTCGTCAAATTTTACACACAAAATGAAAATTCAATATTTTTTTTTTGCAACAATCAAAAACCATTGTATAAAATCAACATATTAAATTAAAATGTATCCTTTTGTAGTCAGAACACTCACTAAATTTCATATAACAAGTTAGTGTTCTTTATAATTACTACTCGTTTTACGCTATATAATTTAGCTGATCGAATGTGTTTATAGAATATTAGATTATGGCGATGAGATTAATAGAACTTTCCAAGAAATCTGAAGTTTAATTAGAAGTTCTACTTAGGTTCCAGAAAATATTTATTAACTAATAAAGTGAAATAGGCATCTAGTTTAGTAATTATCCTATACACACCATTTTTGCGTACAGATTTGTGTTATAAAGTAAGTACTCCTTATCCTAGGTTTCGTAGAGATTCTGGTGTTCTCATAAATGTTTAAATGGAATCGATACTGTTGAATAGAACATGACTTGAGGTTTACGCCGCCTCATGCCTTTCAATAAGAGGATCGGAGTGCCAAACACGTGCTTCGATGTCGAAATAAAACAAACCACTGAATCAGTTCGGCTTCATCAAATAGCGTGTCAAATCTTCGAAGCGGTATTGAAAGGTGATTTTCTGCACCTTTGATATTTAAGAAAGAAGTAAAACGTAATCATCTTAAAATTTTAAAAAACACACGTTTATAAAAACAGTCTAATATGGGACAAGGATATCTGTACATACATTCTATAAAAAATAGAATTTCAATATAGTGGCCTTGCTCTGGGCAAGGGATGTGTAAGATAATAGTTTTGACAAAGCCGCGGATACAGGATATAAATGTAAATTTTTTCAGCTACAATACAGGTTCTCAGTTTCAGAATCCCTACATTAAACTTTTTCTTCCTCATTACAGAATAAAATTATAGTATTTGTTTGGACTATAAATAGTTCTAACGTTTGTATACTTTTATTCACAATTTCCTCCGCATGTTTTACTACAGCAATATATCCACAGCATCAAAGCTCGCAAAAAATATATCATCTAGAAGGAAAAAGGGAAGCAAAAACTTTAGTATTACCGTGTACCGTTGTTCCATGACGTGACCTTCCACCATCGCCTGTCCTTGGGGAAATCTCCCCTTGTCTCGGTTGAGATATGAGATCCCGAGTAATGCTCTCGGTGGATAAGGATTAGAATCTTACGATAATATTGCGTTGGAGATGACATACAAGCTTACCCGAGCTCATTTGGTAGAACATGTAATACATATGGAAGCCAAGTTTGCAAAGCTAATAACTCAACGTCTGCTAGCTTCGTAATTGCGCAGAGTCGATAGTAAATATTAATGTCAGGATTTGAAATGTGGTTCGTTACTTCAGATGGTAATTTTAAAAGTTTGTTCACTTTATCTAACCTTCAAACTAATCCTAGTTTAACATTTGCGATTTACTAATAGTGTGTGACTTTTTATGTTTGAGGAATGAACGCGGCGGTTGGATTTCTGTAAAATAGGAACACCATCTTATGCTCAATTTATTTTTTAAAGAAAACTAAAACACGTGTAGTGTGGGTATGTGTCATAGTTTTTATTGTTATGTTGGTACCTATTTGCAAAGACCAAAATATTATTCGAAGTAAATCATAAACAGCTATAATTTTTTTAATAAAATGTAAATTACTTTGGACATTTTTTTGCCTTAAAACTCTTATATTATTTTATTTTACGGTTTAAAAGGGATCAAGTTGATTCCAACAAAAATATCTCAAAATAATTTACTTTGTTGTTTATACTTATGTATCTAAAGTCAAAACTTACATAATTGCTTAATAAGTTGATTAAAATGGAATATAATAAACTGACCCTATAAAAATGTTTTTTTAGATCATCAAAAATATTGATTGAGCAATCAATTAGTATTTCTAAAACAAAGTTAGGTTAGATTGACAATTTATTAAAAAAAAAGGTTGGGCTCAAAAGAGCTCTTATGAAGGTCAAAACTTAAAAACTAGCGCGCCATTCACTGCGGGCTCCCGCCGCTTGATCGTAAAAGAACGGGCATGATAATCGTCAAGGTTAGTTTTTTCTCCCGCCAGTTACAAGAAAAAGTACTTAGTAGTAAAACAATTTGACAAGTCTACAAAAACCTGTGTATTGCAGTCACAAGATTTGAAAGAAAAGAACAAATTTTTTTTTTTAAGTTATATGAGCATGATTACGAATAAACATAATAGACTTGAGCAGACCAGTCCCCACTGGCGGCACCCGTTCACGAGTAAGACGCATAAACCAGCCATCGTTTCGCTCAACCATGTTTTAGGGAACGTAACGACCCGACGCATGACGCCACCACCGCGAAGACATTTAAGTGAGCATGACATACTCGAGCTACAGGATAAAAGAATTTTAACAAAAATAACAGATTTAACATAACATTGATAAAATGTGCTGCAAACCACAAATATTTTGGTCTTATGAAAGATATTATTTACAGCAATTCCGTCTTAATATCTATATAATCATACGAACAATACTATGCGTTCCTAATCAAAAACAAATTCCTACCAGTACAAAATTTACTTCATATTACACAGTAATGATTTAGAAGAATGATTGGACTTTTTAATACTTAATTAATTTTGATGACACGTAATAAACAATCCGATGAGAATTACAAGATAGCTTCCACAGAAAATAATAATTAGAATGTCGTGGCAGTAAATTAGGAAGTATCAAATATGACTTTCATTTATACTATTAAATGATAAGTATATTGTTACTCTTTGTTATATGGTGTCTGTTTCTTTACCACAACTTTACAGATTTACCAATTGCAACGAATTTTCATATAAAGAACTCTTAAATGAAGGATTAAGCGATGTATCGCTTAACCTCTTTTCGTATGAGTCACGGCATGATGCAAATAAATAAAAGGATGATTTACAATATCTGACCCTCAAAGTTATTATATGTCATATTTACAATGAACTGTCAATAACAGACAAAACGCAATAAGGCAATGTGTAAAAAATCATTAAATTTTTAATATGCGAATATTTTGAATAGTTTTTTTTGTCAATCTGTTATTATTATACATATAAAAATGCCTGAGTGACGCACAGGAGCATTTCGAGGCTAAGCGAGGATAAGCTTGAGGGAATAATAAATTGTTCATTAGCCAAACAGTATATTAAGTAAAGTAATTAAGAAAGTCAGGAACACGTATTGTAATCTCAAACGGATGTATGAGTCGGTTATCCTCTTTATCTCAGTGGCTGTATAAAATCTCACACGTAGCTCAAACATTGCTAAGCGCAAACAGCCGTGTTTGCTCACGTAGGGCAAACAATTTATATGGACTTAGCCCGATTTCACACGGCGAGTTTCTTTCGGTGTCATTGCTATGAGGCAAAGTACCTGTGTTCTCATTATATCCCTAAAAGGCAAGGAAAATGGTTTTCCGAGAATATATTTTATTTATTTATTTAACAATTTATGTACACACAAAACATATAAAGTATACAAAAATTATACAACAATGTACAATGGAGCTGCTTATTCCAAAAGGAATCTCTTCCTTTTAAAGGAAGGAAAAAACATTCAACAGTAGACGACATGTGTAAAAAAAACAATTGAAATAAAAGGAACAAAAAAAAACAATATATATGCTACCACTTAAATTAACCTACCACGTACGATAACAAAGTATCGTACTTAATGCTATATATAATTTAATGATTACTAAAAATAGGAACAGTTTCTAACGCTGTGAAAGAAGATGGTCGGAACCAGTTGTTGTATTTAAGTAGCGCTCATGTAGCATTTGATATTAGCAGCCAGCGCTTTCAAAGCTTCTTGAACGCAAATTAAGACATTGGTTCGATTATCACTGTATTTGGCAGTCGCAAAGTCTGGTTAAAACCATTGGGCGTGCTTCAAAAGGCACGCTAAGCGGTTATCCCTATAATTATGGTAGTTGTTCAGTCATTTAAAAGGCCCTATTGCGCGGCTTAAATTATTGTAGCAGCAGCACGTTAAACACTTGCCTTCGCCAATCCACACTAGGTCTGGACTGTATGCCCTCTCACCATCCCAGGCCCGTGCTCGTAGAGGAAATGGGCGGAGATAGTGAAAAACAGTATTATGAGGTGAGACTTGAGACTGAGTATCGACATAGAACTCCCTCCAAAAAAACCGCACTAAGTCAGTGTGGTATAATATACCCTAATTATTTTGCTCTTTGGTGTGGAGAGGAGGTCTAATCTCAGTGGTGGGGCGTACAGCCTACTAGATTGTATAAAAGGAAATAAAGTATATTTTATACTTTTCGTAATAAAATACCCTTAATAATCATTTAAAAGACCTTACGCCTGCGTGAAATGTTGTTTTACCATGGGAATTAGGTACATATGATGATATACGAATGTATCATTATGCGGCATAAAGTATCCAATAGATTTACCCCCTAATTGTTATTATGCATGATCTCTCTGTATGATAAAGATTAGAAGGATAGATATATCAACTCTACTTTCGCACAAAGTAAGAACATGCTTTATATGAAGCATGTTTATATTTTTCAAAACACATAAATAAACTTACCGGTGCTTATTTCTGTAAAAACCTTTCTACTGAAATAGGGAACTTGAAAACCCCAATTCATCACTTGATAGCACTTCGCTTCCAAACCGGAGCCTTCTGCAAAAGCGGCTGAGAACCCTTAGACATTCGCTTCAGAATTGGCACAATTGCAACCTCGCTGAATAAATAGATAAAGCCGCTTTTTAATTATTCAAATGTCCCACTACCAGAGTCGGAGTTTCAGTAGAATACCAACTGTATAAACGGAGAGGAAGGTCTTATTTCGCCCGAACTGTCCCGATAGCGATTCGGTACAGAAATATTGGTACTTTATTAAGCGTTCCGAGTTTCAGCTGCAGTTTGGGGAGTAATAACGTTTTGAGCAATTTGCTTCCATGACAAAAAGATTGAATTGGATCTTTTAATAATGTGATTTGCATAAGGGATTGGAGAGTTAGCACGTGCCGTTCATTAGCAGTTAACGAAGAAATTTAATAGGTTATTACGGAGTCGAAATATGTAGCCGAGTGTAATTTATTCCATCATCAATTGTGAAACGATCAAACGCATAGAAAATTTAACTTTCAAATTCAGATTGTTGATAAATAATTGAATGCTTCATTATTAATAATATCGGGTATTTTTCATGAAGTAAATAATTTTCTGCTGTTGATATGCAAATGGTTTCTAGAATGATATAACTATTTATAACTCATAACAGACTTTAAGACAGCTAATTTATGAGTGTTCTAATTCGTAATGCAGGGGTTGCTTGAAATAAAGGTGTGAGATGATACAAATTTCTTTCTTCTTATAAGTTAGACGACAAGGCCTAAAGGGATTCCAATCAAAAAGTTAAAGTCGGCACATATCAAAAAATTCAATTTCACAGTAGCATACGAGGTTAACAGTCGAATCCAATTTTTCACGAAATTCCGTCTCAACCGAAATAGGATTCGCTCAAACTTGGTCGTATGCAAAAGGTTTCTCAAAGTGAATTACGGGATGACTGAGCTAAATCGCTTTAGAGCATGAGAATTTTAAGATTATTTATATGAGCACCCTACACCTACAAAAGCTAGCTAGTGTGTGTTGGTAGTATTTTTTCGTAGTTTCATTTATTTAACTTGTATAACTGCGTCTTGGACTTTTTTAAATTTATTTAAAGATTACCAACAAGAAATACTCGGGCAATATACAAAATCGCATACCGTCCTGTGCCCTCCCAGTTACAGGCATACACACTAACTACACAATCTTAAACAATGTGGAATTCATACTGTTCAACTATTCACTGATGATGGAACAGTATAATATCGTGAAGATCTTTGCGAAGTCACACAGTTAGTACACGTGCTTAGGCTTTTTTAATAGGACTTAATAGTACAGGGTCTGTACATGAACAGCCAGTGCGCGGAAAAAATATCGCTAATACTCCTCAAAGTCATTTCATTCACGAATTGTTATGAATATGCTGGTGTAGCATCACAAGTTTATATCCTATATAAGTACTTCCATTTTAGTTATATTTAAATTTGACGACAGCTTTTAGTAAAAAAGCAGAATGAAAATTATAAAAAACTCTGTAAAGGAATACAGCTTACTAAAAAAACTCCAACGCACGGTCGTTGGAGTTTTTTCGAAAACGCTTAAAAAAACTTTTTTCTAAACTTTTCATAACAAAAGTTTTGAATAAAAATACAATATATAAAACCACTCTGCCAATTATATATTTAGGATTATATATAGTAAAAAATAATATATATTTTTTAGTGTCTTTAACATCAACAAAATAATGTAGATTTGTCAATTTTTTACAAAAAAAATAAAAAATCAATATTTTTTTATGATGAAAATGTATGGAATTCCTCTACATAAACGCTATCCGTACGTAAACATTAAATAAAAAGCATTTCAAATTAATGCGAGTGTTGAGAGGAAAATGATAGAATTTGTCTTAAGAGTATTTATATATACAACTTATTCGACGACCGATATGGCGTGGAGGTCAGTATACCTACACTTTACTCCAGAGGTCCTGGGTTCGATAGCCACACAGGACAAATCTTTGTGTGCACGAACATGAATATTTGTTCTGGTCTGGGTGTTGTATATTAAGTATGTATTTACATAAAAAAGTATGTAAGTATGTTTATCCGTTGTTTAGTATCGATAACACAAGTTCTTAATGATACTTATCTTGGAACTAAATAATTGGTGTAATTGTCAGAAAATATTTATTTATTAAGACTATCCTCCTTCTGTTTTTTTTGTAGATATATTTTACTATACCTACAAATTTATCTGCGACATAAAATAATGAAAGCAATTTATTTTGAGGGCTTTTAAACGTTGTTCTTTTAAAACGTCCTCATCAGCCATATTATTTTCCAAAATCAATTAAGCTTGTTCTTTAATTATATTAGGAAGCATGATAAAGACAGTTATTACTGTCAAATTCCGCTTTTGTCAAAAATGTATATAAGATGGCATTATTTATGAACATAAGGTGATAGGAACAAATTGTTATAGGGTTCTTCTCAGCCAATAATGGTCCATTACAGCCTGCATAGGCTTCCTCTCATAAACTTAATTTGCAATGATGCAGGTTATTCTTCTCCACGCGGACCCAATGCGAAGAGTAGGGGATGTAAGATACCAACAAGTATGATGGATCTTCGTTCTTAATCAATTGATTTATTCGTAACCTTTTTATTTAGCTTCAGAAATAATATGTTTTTAAAAAAAATATTGTTTTTGTGTATTATTTGGTAAATATTGAAGATTTCGGATTGATTTAAATAACACTTTTGAAACACATATTTAGGAAGAGTAAAAACAATCCCAGATCCATCTTCAAAGCCACATTTAAACTAATAATACTATCGGACATCCTTTATCTTGTATAGCTGTGAAATCGTAGGTACATTATAAATGCCAAAGCGTGTATATTCGAAGCGAAGCTCGACATCCACTGGACATTCGGAAATTAATATCGTTTCCCGAATGGGTTCCGTGGGGACCAACGGGTGGTGTCACGATTTAAAACGAACTGCAAACTGTGTTGTCTGAATATCGATAAAGTTGTCGGAGTTATCGATTTGATGGCCGATTGTTTACGGAATACTTATATCATATGTTTTATTTTTGTTATGTTATTTTTAAAGGCAATCACTTATCTGTGTTGCTTCAGGAACATAACATTAAGTCAGTTGTATAAGAAATCAACTAAAACTTGATCTACTCAGATCTTACAATTTGCATTTCGTTATCAAAATAAAATGGTTGTATATTTTTAAACAATGAAATCAGAAACATAAAATGAATATTTCTATGTCATGCTATTCAATTTTGAGGGCTTATTTGGCTAAAGAACAATTTTATTAGTAAACTTTGTAATATTACTCGCAAACGAAGTCCGCTGTCCGAATGAAGTATATTGCAATACGTAATACCCACACTCACTAAAGTTCGATATGTGTTGTTCATGTTCTTGTAAGCAGAAGTGTGACATTTGTAAGCTGACTAGTCAACATTTTCCTGTAGCGATTCGGAGCGCTTCTCCAACTAAACCTGTTTGAACGATTGCTTTCTCAGCATACTTCCGTTCAAACTTCTCCTTAACAGTGTACAATCAATACAAAGCTTCATTTAAACATGTCTTAAACTACAATAAATCGGACACGCGAACCGAGCATCAGCGTCCGGGGCGTTTGGCCGGACGTCCGGCCGTTCCTTACCGTACGAGCAGTCCGACCGGACTCAGAACGAGAAAGTGCACTGGATATTAGTCAGTGAGCTCACTTTAATGGCCGCGTTTACTGAGGTGCCTTTAAAAATAGTATGGTTTTCATTAGAGAACTCTTGAAGAAAGTATGACAAAGTACTCGGTTTGTGTAGAATAAATACAGCATTGTTTTGCTAGCATTCTCGGGGATATATTTAACCACATTTTATTAAAAGGTTCTGTATTGCTGTCTACACCTGATTTCAGGCCGAAAATGGATGGTGCAAGATTTTTATTATATTCGGACATGATTAACTATAGACACACGCATACAAAAGTGCGCACACACTCTCAAACACACACACACACACACTCACACACACACACAAACTCACATTTACACGTTATTTGCCCTCTTTTACAACCTCAGTTTTTATTTTATTCCATACAGTTTTTATCTGTTCTTTTTTAGTTAGGTTATTTACAGCATTTAAGTTTTATGTATTTTTAACAAATTTAGTTTCAAGTTTAAAGACATAAGTACCTATAGATAATTTATTGTATATTTAAAAAACTCTTCCTTAAATTTTGGAGAAAATATTGGCCTGAAATCTTCATGGACAGGAATTAATATTTTTCAAGTATACCGATATCTCTATTAATTTTAATACGATACTGAAGGAACGCTAAATATAATCATATCATTAATCTATGATAGTTAGTAATACGAGTAATATATGTAGTATAACATTAATTTGTTATTTTTGATATCTAAAACTTACAGTGCCTTAAAATGCTATTAAGTTAATTTAATTAAGTAAGCATGTTACGCGTTTTCCAGGATGTGATGAAATCGCTTAGGGAACCAACAATTGATCCAATCATTGTATTTCTTTGATATATATAACAAATCACCGTTTAGACATTAAATTGTTAACTATTTAATAAAAATCTGATACTACTCCAGCAACTGACCAATTTTTTTAAAATTTAAGCTAGAAACTGGCCTCGTCAAGCCTCAAGTCCCCACTGACAGAAAAAGAATTAATTGAAATCGATTGATCCGTTTGGCGCCTACGTTGTGGGAGAGAGGGGTGCCGGTTCAAAATATCGTTTCAAGATTTATAAATTTCTGTCGGGCTACGGCCCACCTGATGGAAAGTTGAAATGGACGTTTGCAATACCACGGACATCACTATCGCGTAGCCGAACGGACACTCACGTAACTATCAAATCATTTGAGAATGTAAGAAATATGTCCTTGTTCATACCCATGTAAGATACCTACAATAGTAATTGTTGTAAGCTTCAGCTACGATGCAACGAACCGTGCCAAATTGATGATTCTTTCTAGTAGTTTAGGCGGATCATAATTACATTGAAATTAGAGTTCTAACATCACACCATCAGAGATGAATTTTGAGTGAAGCTCGTAGCTTGAACTCGAACTTGTAAAAATTTATTTAAACTCCATCTATGTTTCAAATATTCGACAAGAATGATATTACTTAACAGGCAACCACTGCCTGTGCAGAAATAAATGTAAAAGAATAAAGCAAAAAACAGACAAACAAAAGTCAATTTCCACCGTTGTATACTCATTCTTACGGCGAAGCTTATGTAAACATAGCCGACTATGTAGGTGGAAAACTTCTTCAAGAATGATATTATTTAACAGGCAACCAAGGCCAGTGCAGAAAAAAAGGTAAACGAATATAGCAAAACACAGGTAAATATTAGTCAGTCTTCCATCCTTGTGTACTAATACTTACGGCGTAGCTAATGTAAACATAGCTGACTATGGAGGTGGCATATTGCTTCCAATTTTCCTCTTTACTCCACATTTTTAGGGAGTTTGGGACGGGAGATATTAACTGTATTATTGTTTTTTGTTTACTTGGATTTCGTCTGGGGAACCATTTCAAACTGTCCTTAAGTGTTTTTTGCGTAGATATTGGAGACGCATAATGTATGATTATTTGAAGTTATTGGATATAAGGAAAATGAAGCTTTAATGTACAACTGAAACAATATTATTTATATGAAGAATTGCAAAACCAATTTTATTAGATATATCAGTAACAATATTGAATCTCTCATAGATACTGTTATTAGATTTTTTTTGGCGGAAGGCCACAGTTACCTTAGCAAGCAGCAATAGTAATGACACACTCAGAGGAATATGATATTAAATCTCTTAGTCCTTAGTATGGAACAACTTTAAGTTATAGTACCATATATTGGAAAAAAATGTTTACATACTATTATCATTAACTGATTGCGGTTTTTGCCATCGTGTTAGAGAAAATTGTTCATCACAAATCAGATAGGTGTTTTTGATTTTCCCATAAAAGTGCAACCTCTATGTGTGTATGTGCACCGAGAACATTGTCTTTAAAGTAACGTTAAGCATTCGAGTATTATATCAGTGAGAGTGGAGAACCAAGTATTTCAGTGCAACCGAGGATTTATGGGGAATCTTAACTAACATTATTCTATCGTTTTCAAGTGCTATGTAAAATAGATTATGAAATAAAGAACTTTTTACTTTCTTTATTTTTATTATTGTGATACTGTAATATTTGATACAATTTGTAACAATACTTCGAAAAGACAACTAAATTAAATGCTTAAAATCGAATCCGCATTGTTTTATTATCGCCGCTTTTCAGTCAGGGAGGCAGTTTTGTAATGTAATGCTTAAATAGAATGTTGCCCCTTATTTGTTTTATATTCCATAAATAGTATATTTTTTTCTGTTTGTCCACAGTACCGATGACGCAAGTGGTAGCAGTGTCAGGAGAGCCGGTGTACCTTCCTTGCGACATTTCCACACAGGACGACGACGACGCTGTGTTGTTAGTACTGTGGTACAGAGAGGATCTGGGGACGCCAATATACAGGTATGAATTAAGCTTTAACTATTAGATAAGCAGAAAAATATCCTCATTCCAGTGGTCATTTTACCGGACTAAAGCGGTAAAGAATGTAATGTCTGATTTAGAAAAAGAATTGACTATTCCATGACGTTATGATTAACATTATAAAACAAATTTAATGTCGACATAGAATATTTCAAAACTCATTATTATTGAACAAATCATTTTGTACTTAGGGGAGACCGGGGATGGTTGACTAACTTCTGAATAAAGCTCATATATCTCTGATGATTAATTAAATATGACAAAAACAACAATTGATACAGATAGAGGGACTATTCAGGTACGTAAAATACAAATCTGTAACGTATATATTTATCATTAAAATACTTATTTAGTTTATTTTCTAAACTCTCGACGCTTAGTCAACCTACCCCATATCCGGGGAAAGTTGACTATAAGCCAGGGGTAGGTAGATCAAGGCATTAATTAGTGTAAATAAAACGGATTAGTATAAACATTAAAAATTTACTTAACGATATATTTTTTTAATTTATACACAGTTAAATTTGAGATCCATTGTTAATGAAAAACTAAAAGATAACAGTCTCTTTTTAAACTATTAAAAGAATAACAATAAGTAAGATTATTTTTGGTACTTTCTATTTCAACCATAGTTGTAACTTTTTTTAATTGAATAAATTGATAATCAAAGATCACATTGTTTTTATATAAATATTAATTAACATACATATTTATATATATACAAACAGAAAACTTATTTTCTAAAAGTTAACTTACATGAACATAGAACAATCAGTCTTATATTAGAGTTTTTAAGTAATAATAAAAATAAGAAAAAGTTAATCGAAGATTACGGCGTGGCAAGCTCTTTCTATGATATCTTTTGGTCCATCACCCCTTTCAGATTTTCTTTTGTACGTCCTCATTATCTGTAAAAATAAAACTAAATTTTTGTATGTGAGAGAAGACAATACTCGTGTTTACATTTACGATTCATAATAAGTATTAGCCTATACGATACTTCAAAATAACTAATACATATGAAACTTATTTTAAAGGGGTTGGTTGATTAGTTAGTCTACCTACCCCAAACAGAATTTGCCAACCAGCCCCTTACGCCATTTTAAATTTTACCCGCGTATCATATACAAAGTCTAGAACTAACATGGAATTAATACTGTGCATTACAGAATAAAACTATCATATTCACATTTGGCATAACAACAACATTGTTTCTTACCGATTCATAGGCACAATAACAAAGAAAGTACGAATAAAAAATATTACTTACCGCAAGAAAAAATACAACATGTAATGCCACTCACGAACGCCGCGCGACTGAAGCGGCTCACTTCGCACACGTTAGCGGGTCGAGGGGAGGCATAGTCGCTCGTCATTCGATGATGAGAAACAGGTGATAGTGACAAGTTATTGCTGTTTAGTCTACCTGCCCCTATAGTCAACTATCCCCGGTCTCCCCTACGTCTATTAAAGTAACATAAAAATTAATTAAAACCTATAAAATATATTTTTATATTATGTACTTTATATCTCAATGTCATCCCTTTGAGGAGAAAACATAAGCGTATATTAGTATGTCTACTTTTATTGATATGTTATAGTTCCTAGGTCTATAACTCATAAATTTTGCTGCGGTTTCAAAAGCGCTGGGCGCTGCAAGTTTAATAAGACACCAATTTTTTTAACTTGCTAAGCAAACATAAAAATATCTTGTACAGAATACCGTGTCGATGAATATTGTAGCGGAATTCAGCAGTGACAGTTTTGTTTCTTGAATTTGTTATAGGAAGAAAACTGTCAATGTCGACGTCGACTGTCAAGTAATGTATCGCGTCAGGTTTTCCCAAGTTGAAGTTATTCTACTACCACAAGGAGTACTCCTTGACGAGTGTCCTTGATGAGTGTACACTCCTTAGTATATATTTTTTGGAAATGGCTCATGCTCACATTTTTACTAGAAATCAAGATAACTTTAACATTTTATTACTTTCAAGTGTGTAGCTGATTTATTTATTCCTTGACGATTTTCTTGCACGTTCCTTTACGATCAAGTTCCCGCCCGCTGTGAATGGACGCAGTGAGTGAATGAAGTGAATAGTTTTTAAGTTTTGACCTTCATATGAGCTCTTTTGAGCCAAACTTAAATAAATAATTTTATTTTTTTTATTTTTCTTCATCAAACATCAAGCAAACCAA
This sequence comes from Musotima nitidalis, assembly GCA_949126915.1. Classification (NCBI taxonomy): domain Eukaryota; kingdom Metazoa; phylum Arthropoda; class Insecta; order Lepidoptera; family Crambidae; genus Musotima; species Musotima nitidalis. The sequence goes on from OX421431.1 coordinate 2,574,494, forward strand.
ACTTGGTTTTAGTAAGAATATTGGGCCATACTCCACTACGTGGACCCTGTGCGGTGAGACTGATAGCTAGCTAGGAATGCAATTACTTGTGACATATGAGAAAATACCCCAGGAAAAGCATTAGAAGTCCGGGATTTAGAATAAATATATTATCTTTTGAGAACTTTCTTCATAAATCTTCGGTATATCCTCAAAATTATTTTTTTTTGATTTTATAATTTACTCCGCCAGTCCACCCACCAGCAGCATTCTAAATTTTACTTTGAATTCATATATAAATATATATTAATTTGTGCAGTCTGCAGTCCCCTTATGCCAGACTGAAGTTAAACGATTAAGGCTTAAAACGGAAACCCAATGAGAATTGCCATCAAGCGATTGGCAATATTCTATAAACAGCACTCGAACTAAAAGCGGGGTCTCGAATTTCCGTTTGCAATTCGGTGCAAGTCATGAGAGGGAGCGAGTACTTATCTGAAAATCGTATTTTTCGTAAAGTGTTTAACTGTTTTAATTCATAGCTTGATCTGAAAGCCGGTGGATGCAGGAGACTCAGGATTGCTCAATGTGTAAATCTATTGGGGAGGTCTATGTTCAGTTGTTTACGTCATATGGCTAAGATGATAATGCAGATGATCAGAGAAATCGTAGCTCTTTGTTGCATATTTTTTTTTTAATAATATTTATTTATTTTAGTCTTTAAAGTATTACAAAAGGCAAACTTAATGCCATAAGGCATTCTCTGCCAGTTAACTTTAGGGTTAGCATAAAACTTTAAAGGCGGTGCGATAGTTAATAAACATAAATAAATAAAACTACACTTATCATAAACTACATTTACATACTAAAGTTTGACAGCAAGAAGAATCAAACCAACGATGGCTCTTCGAAATAAAGCTTAAAAATCAATTGTATATTATGTGTTTTGAATGCTAATGTTTTAACTGGTTATCCTAATTAAATCTTTAAGACATGTTTTGTTTCCGTATTTATTTGAAGTGCATCAACTTCTGGCCGTCAAGCAGGGTCATCAAGCGTCACATAAAAATATTATTAATGTATGTTTTCGAATTCACATCTGCACCACTCTGTTGCATTGCACTAGTAAAATGAACTTCCCTAATTAAATAACAAAAAATATTGTTTAAAGCAATATGTAACTTTTTAATTTGGTCTTAAGGAGAGAGTGATCAATTTGATCTAAAAATACTTTATTTGAGACATAAATCTGACTTATTAAATCTACTTTTGTTAAATCCCTTATAAATCCACATATAACTATGAAACCAAAATTTTCCAAAATAAGTAACTAAAATCTCAATGCATTGTGTGTAAAATTTATAAACGAGGAAAAATTAGGTTTTCTAAAAAGGAATGAAACAATCTTTGAAATATTACACCGTGGATATAAAAAGTAATTATTGATGCAATATTTTCTCAATATCTTTTTTTATTACTATATAAGAGTTGGTGCCAGATGAAGTTTAAACCAGAGTCCAGATCAAATAAATCTATGTAATCAAACGAATAAGCTTTTATGGGTATTAAGAAACCATAGAAGCTTTCATGTAATTAAATTTAAAAAAATCTTTTTAATACCCAATGCGTTTATGTCTTAAGACATTTTCTTCCAAATGAGTTCTAAGAACACTTCAAACGAGGCTACTCGAAACTCGACAAAGGCTTGTACTTAATCCTATTGTTTAATTTAATGTAATAAGCTTTACTGTTACTTACGCGTCCACATTTGTCTCGCAAGAAATCCTTTGTTGACTTAATATATTTACTAGTAATGAGCTAATACATCTATATTTATTACAATTCCTTTATTACGACAGATATGGCGTGGAGGTCGGTATACCTACACTTCACTCCAGAGGTCGTGGGTTCGATTCCCACACAGGACAAATCTTTGTGTGCATGAACATGAATATTTGTTCTGGTCTGGGTGTTTTCCTATGTATATTATGTATGTATTTACAAAAAAAAAAGTATTTAAGTATGTTTATCCGTTGTTTAGTATCCATAACACAAGTTCTTAATGATACTTATCTTGGAACTAAATAATTGGTGTAATTGTCAGAAAATATTTATTATTTATTTATTTATTATTCCTTCAAAATATGAACATAATTTCACTGAAGGTCAGTAACTTAAAAGCCCAAAACCTAATATTATTATAAATTGTGAAAGTATGTTATGAATTCTTAAAATAATTTCAAATCAATTTGAAGGCAAAAATTAATATTCGTTATCGATTCTGTCGTAATAGTATATATTATGGACTATTGAACTTAATAATATAGATTTATAATAGAAACCAATGTTAAAGAAGAAAGGAAGAAAGTTAACACAAATAAGTTAGACTAAAATAAGACTCTTGTCTCTGACATCTGTGCAGAATAATAGAAAGCTCTTGGTACAGAAGTTTATATATTGCCAAAAAATATTAAATAATATTCATCGGTATATTAATCCCCTTATATTATTATACTAGCTGTTAAAGCGGACCCGAAAGTCCGCTGTCTTATGTAAATTCGTTCTGTGAATTGCGCTAGGTATGTCAAAAGCCATGGTTACAATGAAAAAATGTCAAGAGAAAATTTTAAGAAGTGACTTTAGAAAAATGTGTTTCGTTGAGTTTTCTTGAATTTTCGTATTGTCCTTTCAACTTACATGGTTTTAACTACCTTGTACGGACAATATCGAACACATTAAAAAATAATTATCCAAGTAGATGCAGTCGTTCAAAATACATTTTTGGGGATTCATTTTTAAATATCTATATTCATAATTGCAATTTATTGATTACGTGATTAATCTGCAAATCACATGTCTTCAATTTTTAGATAAAACCTTTACTTAGTAAACGAAGTTGGCAAAATGCAATTACCAACTCCAATAAGAGTAAATCACGTCAACTAAACGTAGTTAGCTTAAATTATACTTGCCGAGCTAAATTAACTACCAATTGAGATATACGTATAATTGTATATCTAATACTTAATAATTAGGCAGTTAACCTTCAAAGTTCTATAGAAAATTATTTTCTCACGTTATTTTGTTTCAAAAGAAGGTCCAAGGCGCCCTGTAAAGATGTCTCTATTGTCAAGAGCGTTAGGTCGTTATCCGTATGGCGCTTTGGTGCTACAAACTACTTGGTGTACAACAAAACGTTATTGATTTAATAACTTACTTGGACAATCAAATTGATAGACACATAATGAATAAGAAATATTAATGTTTTCAGTTAAATAATGGTTAAGATGATGATGAATGATAAAGAAATTTTTAATAAAGGTTGATTTAAATTGATACAGCTTATAACAACAGTTTCTGTCGCAGAAATTATATTTTATATTTTTCTGCGTTTTTTTTAGTTATTTCGTTTTACAATATGTGGTAGCCGTTTAGTTATGACTAAGAATTAATGGGCAGCTTGAAAGATTCTAACAGCAGGACGCCACACACCTACCTCTGCCAATCCGCACTGGGCCCACGGTGATGTATGAACCAATACCCTTTCTTACCCTACCTCGGTTTGGGAATAAATGTGGATGGCCCGTGCTCAATAGACGTACGTTAATGAGATGCGATGATGCTTTAATTCACTATTCATTTTTATACTGACTGATGACCGATCTGGCGTGGAGGTCAGTATACCTACACTTCACTCCTGAGATCGTGGGTTCGATTCCTACACAGGACAAATCTTTGTGTCTATGAACATGAATATTTGTTCTGATCTGGTTGTTTTCCTATGTATGTTAAGTATGTATTTAGAAAAAAAAACAATTAAGTATGTTTATCCGTTGTTTAGTATCCATAACACAAGTTCTTAGTGATACTTATATTGGAACTAAATAATTGGTGTAATTGTCAGAAAATATTTATTTATTATTCAAATATTTATTTATTTATTTATACTAGTTTTTATAACCTGCACCTGATCAGTGTCCGAAGGTGATATTTTCAGGATTTCAGTCGACTTTCGCTGTCATCCTTCTTTAGCCGTTTGTCGGCTGAGATGATAATGATGAAGTGCAGAAATTCTGGTTTTTATTATATCTTTGTTATATTTCTGTGTGCAGTGTCGACGCCAGAGAGCGAGACTTCGGTGTAGCGGAGCGATGGTCAGACGAGAGTGTCTTCGCGTCGAGAGCATACTTCTTGCCTGAGAGAAGACCGGCTGAGCTCGGCGTGGACCGGGTGCGCCCCTCAGACCAAGGCGTCTATAGGTGCCGGGTAGACTTTAAACAGGCACAGACAAGGAATTCGAGAGTCAATCTTACAGTTATAGGTGAGAATTTAAAAAAGTGTTTATGTGTATATAGTTTCTATTTGTAGTTAACGTTATGAAGCCTAACCCGTGTTAACAATATAACTGATATAAAAACTATTTTCAATAAGTACTATTATTGAAAGCGTGCTTTTATATATTTACCTATACGTACATAAAGTTAATAAATAGAGAGTTAGGTCAATAAAAATTTAATAATTAATTAGTTTTATAAAGTAATTACATAAAAAGCTAGTTACCAGCAACACTTATAATTTGACACAGAAAAAATGGCACTGAACGGCTATTGGGCACTATTTAATTCCATTTAGGTATTTTTTTTTTTCGCGCATTGTTCTTTTGTTTAGTTATATAGAAAGAACAATTGAGAACTATCATAGTATATACATACAACCTACCATGAGCTTATAGACACTTATTAGTGATATAAATATTCTTAGAGACCTATAGTTAGACGACGAATATAAAGCGCTTTCCCGTTAAATAAATGCAGAAAGTGGTTATGGTTTGATAGAGGAGCTCTAATAAATTTCTTTTATAAGAAAATCGTCGCCTGCAACGCAAATTTTGTTATTATGTGTCAGTTTTAGCTTTCTCGGTGGAATACAAACAGATTTATACAATCTAACTATTATAAAGTGAATGCTAGAACACTACAATAGCGAGAAGACTTTACATCATCATCATCGCATCATTCCTAAACATCATTTTAGTATTTCTTATTCTTTTAGAATTCATCAATTGATTGCTTCTGGCAGGTTTGCTATAGATATATGACGAAATTGCTAAAAGTAACTAATAATCGTTCGAAAATGGTAAAAATGGTTGTTTGCATAATAATCGACTTTGTAGTTTTTTCTAAACTATTTGGTGCGTGAAGAAAGAAGATCATATTTAACCTGTCTTGTATGGCTAGTTCAAATCTTATTAGCATAACAAAAATGACGATAACAAAATATGTACGATAACAATAATGCGCCTAGGTTTATGTTGAAATTCATGGTGGGAAAGTGAAGTGCGGCAGATTTGTTTTATTTTCTAAAATCTGTGATATTTTGAACATGGATGTGTAATAACGATGGATTATTAACCGTCAAGTGTTTGTGAACGTACATGAGTGTTGGTAAATGAAACAAAACAATGTAACATGACTTTTTAAATTCACTCTAGAATTCCATAATGTGAGATCTCAGTATAGTCCCACATTTTTTTATTTATTTATAAATATATTCTTTACTTGAAACTGGTTAAATATACAAAACGCACGAAGCCATTATATAAAAGAAAAAAATCACAAGAGCTTCGTCGCAAAGCTAAGACTGAATAAATGACATTTGAATTTCTTTTATCTTAGTATCTCATTTTCTATTTCAATTAGGAAAATTAACATAGAAGCCATTGCAATGTATAATTAAAACAGTTATGTTACAAGCCTTAAAGTAAGTTTCAGTTAAATATATGTATTCATTCATCTCTTTATTTTAGTTCCAATTCACACCACACCCACACCCACGTCGTAATTTCCTTATATATTATTATATCACAAAGCCAAAACAATATAGCATTAGCTTCTGCGCCAGACGTCTAAATACTGAGGATGCTCACAAAAGGAGGTGTATCTTTGTCGTATATCAGTGCATCTCGAGCATGCCCGTTACTGAATAAGATTATTTGGAGTGCACAAAGTGTATGACTCTTGGACCGAATACAAAGGCTGGTTATTGCAACGGTGCACTACACAGCAGGAATATAGTAAATATGTCAAGGGGCATGCCTTTGAATTTCTCCCTTGAATTCAGCTTAGTGCGATTGCCAGAGACGCGGGCCATGTTTTTGGCTCACGGTTAAAAGGTTTCTCTTTGAGCATCAACAAAGGGTTCTGGATTTTTATTATAGTGAAACTTTGCAGATATCTTAAGCCTCTTAATATTGTGAAAATATTCAATATATAATACTATTCTGATCGCTTCCTGATAAACAGTGGTTTTCCATGAAAACTAATTATTTCATATTAAATTCATTATTATTTTAAAGCGCTTTAGGGGCTAAACTGAATTAGGAAAACAATTGTAACTTAGCCTATTTTCACTATTTATTTTTATATATTTTTTGTTTGATAATATATTCAGGTTAGTTGTTTAGCTATCTACATGGAGGATAACATTTTTGATGATCTTTTAAGTTTTAAAATGTTAGGTATGAATTCTGTAAAAGGGCATACTGTCTAAGGTACAAAAAAGTAAGCAATATAATATGGACAAGTGTAAATTTTAGTTTATATTGCTATAAATGTTGCAGTGCCCCTGCGGGGCGTCGCAAGACGGCCTGGATATTTTGTGATTGCAATAAATGATTTGATTAGAACCAGTTGTACTGTACTAAAGTTGACATAAGAGTAAAATCAATCAATATCATTTACAACTGTAGCTTTATTTTTTTGTTCGTACTAATGAGTAACCCAACCAAACTTTTCTAATAAAAAAAAACTGATTTTATTAAAACCCCTATTTATAATTTATGACAACAAGACCGCTACCACGTCATCCCTTATTAGTAGTTTATCGTTTTTAGACTAAGGTGGAAATGATCTGAAAGGCTTTTGGTTCTGTTTGAGTTTCAAGTATTTTGGATGCCAATCTTTTTGAATGCTAAAGCGGCAGCATACAATTCTACTTAATATGTATTTTGTTTCAGTGCCTCCAAATAAAATGGTGATTATAGACGACAAGGGCGATATGAAACAAGCTATTGTTGGCCCTTATATTGAAGGCGACACCTTTACGTTGAAATGTGATGTATCTGGAGGTAAGATTGCAAAATATAACTTCTTGGTGTCAGAAAATGCAACGATTTTAAAGTCATATTAGTTACTATTACTGCAGAGTAAGAAGATATCATAGATTGCTTTTATTAAAACCAGAAGGAAGGTGACAATCTTTGTATTAATGTTATTACTCTGTTTAATAGAAACCTTTGGATCGATTATAAAGAAATTTTATGTATGTATTACGAAGGCAGATATAAATTACTAAATATCCCAAAACAATCGCAAAATCGCGACAAACTGTAGTAAAATATAATAAACGTATTTGTTGAAAGCGGAGTATAAAAATTGATCGTGACTTGAAATAACATAAAGTACCTACCGCAAATATTGTCCTATTTTCCACGGGAACGCACTATTTATCACACAACCCAATTTACGCTAATGGAAAACTAATGTTATTATAGTTAATGTTACGTTGGGTTATTTTAAATAGTTCTAACAATTTGTTAAAAAGTTTTAATAAGTTCATTAAAATATTTTAAATAGTTAGATTATATAATGAAACATTGATCGCAATTAGTTTTTCTGTATGCTTATATTTCGAGCACAGTAAACCTACCTGATATTGGCAATACTAATCATATGGAGTAATGCTACGTGATAAGTTGTCCCATCCAACCTATTAATGAGGATAAATACCTACGCCTAACGTTATGGAAGCTAATTATGACATAACGGGATAAATCCTTCATTAAAACGTCCAGTGGCGTCCGTGAATTGAAAATGAATATATGAAGTTGAATGATAACATCAGGTATAAACCGGGCCCAGCCGCAAATTTATTTGTCCTTTCACCCTTATTACAATGCGTCGGTCACATTGACGCAGTGAACGCTGACCGAACCCTTCTTATGCTACTTTATATTCATAATGGACGTCGGCAAATTATACAACGCGAGAGGAAATTAATTAATTTTCAACAAGAAGAATTTATTACCACCTCCCTAATCGCATTAGGTCACGATGGTGCGCACCTTTGTGAATAAGTGGATATTTTAAGATAACAACCGGGTATCTCGGTGGAGAATATTAAATGGGAGCGCGATAACCTTTTGCCAAGATTATTTTGGATGGTGGTCGTTTGAAAATATTGTTCTCGGTAGTGGGTGTGGTGTGAGGTGAGGTTAGAAAGTTGCTGAAGCTGGCTCGGGAAATTTAATAGCAATTTTCAATTTCAACAAAAGTAGATAATTGAGAAGAAGAGTTCTCTAGTTAGAATTAAGGAAATTTATTTTGGAGGTGAAGGCCCTAGGTAGGTCGAGCAGAGGAATAGGGGGGCATATCTCTGGGATCACTTTAAGCCTTCTCTACTCCATATTTGATATGATCCTCGATTTTAACCTTTAGATAAAAAGATCTATTGATAGAATATAAGTATTATGAATAGTGGGACATATTACATATTGTTTAAAAAAAAGGATCCTTTGTTGGTCTAAGTATTGCCACAGTAGCGTCTTATGTTAGAACTGTTGTGTTAGGGAGATGTGCGATTCGTAGTTTCCTTTATTATTTCTATAAATTGTACCATGTTGTAACGATTAAAGGCAATTAGGTATTCATTCAGGACATCAGGTAAAATAATTAAAAAATATCTCAAAAATATTAAAAACAATAAATGGATAGATTTAAAAAACATGTAATAAACATGAAATCTGTCAAACAGCTCGCCCAAGGCCCTGGGTGAAATGGTACAGGGATGAGGTGGAGACTGACACGCCGGCCTCTCCCCTCTCGGGCAATGGAGTGCGAGGAGTTATCAGAGTTGGGCCGCTAACGAGGTCCGACGTAAGAGCCGCTCTCACGTGCAGAGCGTCAAACCATCCGCGAGCACATCCTATTGAAACTACCCTCACTTTGGATATGAACTGTAAGTAAAAAGTCACAGTTTTTAGATGAGTTATTATTTTGATGAGATATTCGAATAACTTTAATGGAACCTGAAACCAAATAATTATTGAAATAAATAGGAGTATGTTGGGAAAATAAGAGCTTCAAGGTATAGCGCGCCAAACACAACAAAGTACGCTTAGCTTAAACGGTTTGAGGTTTCATATTTACAAACATTAAATTTACTATAAGGGTTTACATGAGCACGAAGGAATTTTGATATTATGTTAATATTGTCACCAAAAGCACTATAATGTGCATGTATAAAAACTTTTGCGACTTCTGTCTATATACTTACGAAATATTTAATTTAAAACGTCACTGACTGATCCCAAAACACATAGCTGAAATAAGACTGTCAGGTTAGATTAGTGAATTTCTGTACGATTTTTTTAAGCAGAATACAACTAGTAAAACATTTATTATGTCCAGACTCTATCGATCTATTGTCACCGGGATTTTGACCGTAAAAATTAAAATATATAATTTAATAATCAAACTTCGAGGCTATGAATAAGAGATAGAGGTATTTTTTAGTTGAAGTTGTATTAAATTGTTCACGATATATCCAATAATAAATTCGAGTCCTTTCAAATACATATTGACAAATATTATGAATTATTGTTTTACTGCATTTTTTTCCTTTTTCTACGATTTTTAGTCCCGTTCTTTGATCACAATTCATCTTTGCAGTTCCACCTCTCACCGTTCATATCCTGGGTTCGAACCAACCCCTTTCGGCAAGCAGAAGATATGACCTGCTTTGCCAGAGTTCAGGATCGAGGCCACCAGCATCCATAACCTGGTGGAAGAATGGACACAGGATCAACAATGCCAAGGAAACGGTGAGTGTTAACCGATATTCATAAATAAAATTAATTGAATTGTTTTTCGATTGATATGGCGCAAAGGTTGTTCTCGATCTTGGCTCCGAAAAATAGTAGCTTAATCCCCACACGGCATTATTTTTGAGCAAATAAGTACTATTGATATTGGTCTGGGTATTGTATTACCCAATTGAAAAGTGTCTACAGTAAAAAGCTCTGCTGAGTTTGGGAGAGAGATAGGGGATGTTGTGGTTGACAAGACGAACATGCTGTATATAAGGACAAATAAATCTTTGGATTTCGTGTTAGACACGTTTGTCATTACTGCCATGGAAAAATATAAGAAAAATTTCCTAGTTAAACAAAAAGAAACGCATATTTACAAGTGTTTATAAACTTTTATAATTGACGACAAAAATAGTTTTAAATGCATATTACCATTATATATTTTCACAATCATTTTTATTGTTTGAAATTAATACATATCTTTTTCTTTATTACTAGACATATCATCAATTTCCTTATTCTCCTCAGAATATGACGCGTTGCCTATATTTATGATCAACTCGTTTATCACGTTGTCAAACTTTATGTCGGGGTTCCAATAATTGTTCTCAATTTTTTCACATGGTCGTCACATTTTTTAGGATTGTATTCAGAAAACAATTTTGTGCTGATTAGAATTTTGTGGTCACAATGAAAATGTATATAATTTGAAGCTAAATTGTTCTTTACATTGGCCTATCGATCGATCGAGCGACCAATGTGGTTGAGATCAGGATGATATGGCGGAAGGCGAAGAACGATATAACCTGCAGCCTTTACCATTTTGTCAAAGGTGTAATTTTTTTTAAATTTAGTCCCTTTTATCAGAGTAAGAAGTTCGGGTTTATTTTCTGCATAACTCTTTTGAAACTTGACATTGTTATATTTTCTCAACCTATACATAATGATAGGTAGCATTGTCTATAACGACCACTAAATTAAGACCAAGTTTATTTATCAATTTATGTTTAACCCAGTTATCTGACTTGAAAATTAAGGCACCGTCAACTAATCCGTCTCGGCTACCTCCATCAACAATCATTAAACGATGCCCTTTGCCAATATCAGCATAAGTTCCGGGCTCAGATTCGGATTGCCAACACATACTGGAGTTGTGGTTACTGTTAACGTAGGTTTCGTCCAGAAAATAAAGGTTACGGTTTTCGTTCCTATATTTCCAGAGCTACACGCTCTTAATTAGCTTACTCGCCATTAAGCAATCCTGTGTCTCTCAATTAAAATTTTCTACACGATTTAGAAGAAATATCCCATTTTGTGCAATAGGTTTCGTAAGTAGTACAACCAAGCCATTTTCTTTTAATACTGCAAGCAGCTTACGGTTACTTGGATTTTTTTTTCAACAGAATATAACTGATGATGTCGAAATTATCTATGTGGATTCTTGGATTCTTGCTTGGACTTTCTGCGAAAAATACGCAGCGGAAATATGTTTAGTTTTCCAGCACCAAATGCTAAACTTTTTATAAAAATATTTTATATTTTTAATTAATAATAATTATATTTTTATAGAAGATGTATTATGATAAAAAAAATATATAAAAAGTCGAAATCAACGTAAAGTCCAATTTCCTATAGATTTATGGTTTAACCCCTATCATGTTTGTTTTGAGGGAAAATATTATTTTTATATGAATCCCTATTTATTTTTTAGAACCATGAAGGCCAACGAAGATTAATATTAATTTATTACGCCTTCATTCTACACGAAACAACGATGGCGGTATAATTTATTACTTATAAGCTAAAGAGTTTTTGATAGGCCTCAATGTTTTTTCATGAGCACGCATTATAGCTATGGTAAATAGAGTCTTATCTTAATGACTCAGGGTCGAAGTTAAGTGACCTATTATTCTGGTTAGTTGAACTTTTATTCCCTATGTTTGTGTGTGGGGGATATATAAGATAATTTATTTTATCACTAGCGGCCTTCCGTGACTTTTTCTAAGTTTTGTTTGTGTTTTTATGTGTGTAAGGTTTTATATATTTTTTTACATGACAATAAAAAGCGGGAGGGTTCTTAAGATGTGTATAAATATATATACCTATAGAATAGTAATAATGATAATAGCATTAATTGAATCATTAAGATAAACAATGCGAAGTGGGCGATTGGTTTTTTTAGAATTTTGGAAAAAAATTGGTTTCATTTTATTTTTAATTCTATATTTTGTGCACGTGTTTATTTTTCATTTGTGTTTTCCTTATGCGGTCTGCTGGAAGTTCTTCTTTCAGGGAAAGCTGTACCTGCTGTTTTATATACATTGTGTAACTTCAGTTTTTTTTATTTTCTATGTTTGCATACTGTTAATTAATGAAATATCAAGAATGTTGATAAGAATTAAACATTTCACATGCATTATTTGATTAAACCCAAATTATTGGATTTATTTAATACCTATTCAACATCAAGTAAAAAAAAAGTCGAAAAAACGCAATTAAAATATCCGCTATCGCTACAGAACAGGCGTCTATGCCCCATTGATCAGGGATTTGTATAGGCGCTTTGACGCCAGTAATCTTTATTGGCATAAGGAACAACATTGAAGAAAACTTAAAATAAGGGCACGTAAAAGTAATAAATACAGATTGAATGGAGCTGCGAGTGCTCTGAGCGAACCAAATCGGTCGTAAGGGACGCGCGCAACTTGGAGACGTACAGCTGTGGCCTGCCTGACTGAATTATGTTTACAAATATATAACATACATACATACAATTCCGCCTGTTTGCCCGAAGGGTTAGGCAGAGGCATATTATATGCCTACATTTCGCCAATATAGTTGGTCCCACGTAATAGGTGGCGAGCCTATTCCCGCTTACCCGACACTATTATATTCGCCAGAGCCTCGTCTGTTGATTGGCAGATGCACCACTTGCAGGTGAGGTGGGCTTCGGCTCCTTAGGTTTTGGTAGGATTCCTATACACCCCACAAATATATAAACAGGCAAAATACTTAATAAATAAGTATATTCCTCAAATTATTTTATAATTTCTATTCAGTTGAGCGGGGCGAAGTTATAAATGTGAAAAAGTTTATATTGTAAAGAAAAATTTTTTTTTATGAATATGTTTTGATTTCAAAGATTTATTAATGTAAGATTACTGATTATTTAAAGCTTTATTTAATATATTTTATTGTTGGAATGTAGTCACAGGCAAAAAAAATATCTATTTATAGGTCACTGATTCATATAAAATAAATGTATATATTAACAATGTCCAACAGAAGCGAAGGTTGGAATAGATATCCACAAAGCGACGCCATCATCATAAAATTAATGTTTAACACTTCAGAATACTTGGTGTTCTAACTAAAAAACCAGTGCAACTGTAATATATTGTTTATACAGAAATAAATATTCATAAAATGTACGGTATTTTTTATTGATATTCACTCATTAGAAATGAAACGACGACCATAACAAATTTAATTGGATTAGCAAAAAGTTTTTATATTATTTCACAGCCGCACGTTACGAATGATCACGTTACGACGCGCGTGGCCGCCGCTGTTTCGCGAGGCTTTAATTCATTCAGCCACGCTTTAACGCAAAGCCAAGCTTTATATTTCGAGTCAAGTGACAAGAACGCGAGTATCTGTCGCGTTGGCGAGTTTACTCTAATAAAAATATTTTTCGTGTCGAGTTCAGAGTGGCGAAACAAATTACCAGTGATAAAATGTAAAGTGGGGCGGACGAGCCTGCCTTTAAAAAGTTTCTAGAGCCAATAAGTCCTTCGCCTAATTATAACTTGTTATTGAGATTTTTTATCGGACTGCAGTAATGTATGATCTGTTTTTAGGGTACCTACCGAAAGGGAATAAAACCATAACAGTATGATTTCTTTTTCCGCGTGAAGATATGAAGTAGAAAATATGTTGAAAATAAATATCTCTATCCTTTGAACGTTACAAAACGATAAATATAACAATATCTAAAATGTATAATAATTGTGCAAAAATTACTGGCGTGTTTATTTCAAAAAAAAACTTGATATGTTAGACAAATATTTTATATTTCCCTGGAAGCCTTGGAATTAATATTATTTACTGAGCTTAGTTGAATACTATCCTGTTTTGTATAAAGGATTAGTTTCATTAATTAAAAATACTTAAAGCGTCTTTATAATTTCTTCCTGATGCAAATAACAATACAACAAACAAACAACAAAAGATCTTTACCGGTGCACACAGCTGCAGTTTTAAGCTTGGGCTGATTAATTTATGAAATAAGTAATAATTCGATTATATGCTGCATTGTTGTATAGTTGAACATTCCAATTTAACTGTTATGCGAGAATTAATTAATGCCTAACCTCCAACCAACAACGTGCTGGCAGAGAAATTAATATTAACGAGATTTGATCAAAATCAATCCGAGAGGGTTGCCTAAACAACCCAAGTACTGATATTACGAAACAACTGATTCATGAAGCAACTCAGTCAATAGTTTCGATATAACGATATAGGACATATCGCATGGCGTAGACATACTTATGGTTTCTTCGTTCACTAATGCTGGTTAGAGCTAAATCTATTAAAAACATCGTTCTGTCCTTTTCAACTTTAAACAAATGACTGAAATGCAATGACATTTGAAATTAAATTTAAATCTGTTGGGCAAGGTAATGTCACTGTGTTTTAGGTTTTCTAGAATTGCGTAACAGTAATAATATTAAAATACAGAGAAATTCAGTTAAGCCTTGCATATAAAAGTGTGAACAAGAAAACATAGTTGAATTATTGAGAATAAATAATAAGAATAACTGTTTAAAATGGAGTGTGTAACGATAAATATAACCTACTTTGACTTCCGTTTAAGCCGGAAGTCCGAAATAAACTGGCTGATAACGAGGAAACAATATGATATATTGTTGTATTGCATTTGCAATCGTTGAATAGACTAGACGTTTTCTTGAGAAAGTAATTGAATATTTCATTAAATCAGAAAGTTGTCTAAGTACATAACAGAAACCATAGTTGTTATTAGTAGAGGTGCTAAATCGACTATGTATTGTGTGAAAAGTAATAATTGAATAGCAATAAATAGGGAATAATTTAATTATTTATTGGCATCGTAATATAATGAAATACGCAAAATTCATTAAAGGTATATTCTTCTTTAGATATTAGTTCGCCTTTTACCCTAGGGGTCAAAATAATTGTAAAAGCAAGAAATATTGTTTAAACAAACGAAAACAATTATGAGAAAATTAAACGGAATATTAGCACAACCAAGAAAGTTGTTTTTTCCCTAAGCTCAGGCTCATGAATAATTCAATTGACATAGATTTTCCACAGTATGATGTATAATTGTCATTATCGTAAAGTTTATTTTGTACGTAAAGTATACCTTCCGGAGTATATAAAATTTCATTGTTGATGTTTTTTCACTTGGAATCGGTCGTATTTCTTGAGAGGCCAGGTGTTAGGAAACGACCATCGAACTCAAACGTCAGTCGATGGACAGGTGAAAGTAGAATATGTGTGGTGTAATCAGTGGCGGCTGGTGGGTTATGGAACTGGTGGTGCACTTTACTAGCTGACCAAATATTAGAATACAAAGTTGCAATAAAGTATACCAACCTTTAACTTACATGCATATGTTATTGTTTTTAATATAGTCAATGTTAAAGTTAATGCTCATTTTCACAGTAATTTGGACAGACACACACTATCTCCGACTCCTTAGTTTAATAAATATCCTTTGAATCGAAACGAGTACAAAAACAAAACAACCACTAATTAAAATACGTAAACAAAACTGACGTATTGCAGAGTGACACTGATTGACAATCCAACTTGGCCGGCATCCCGCGCTACGGAAATCTTCGAGGAGGATCGGTCGTTCGGTCAAGCTCGGCAGAGCGCGGTGCATCCGTGCTGCGCACGAGAATAGGCTAATTACTCCATACTATTTGTATGAACTATCTTTTGTCGCACGCGCTAGGCGTGATAGCGCGTTTCTCATAATAGGTACTCAAGTTTCACCGTGCGCTCCGGCCTAGCGCACGAGGGATCTTCTTTACAGCGAAAATAGGTCTTATTGGTTTGGGTTACAGCTTAAATTGTTTCGTCATAAATTCTAGTACTGAAATTTAGTATTGAGAAGATATTTAATACAATTCATTATTAAACACATTGATTTCTCAACCTATTAAAATTTGGTGGTTCAGTGCACGAATGCACTTAAGCGAAAGCCGCCCCTGGTGGTGTTTGATATCTAGACCTTGGGTGCTGCAGATGGTCCTATATATTATTAACAATTACACTCATAACCAGGACCAAAGTAAAAACCAAGTTAGCAACCCTACCACCTACGACTGGCTGGCTTGCCTAAAGCCGGGTGGCTTGAAAATATCTAACAGTTGTAGTAAATAAATAAATAAATATTTTCTAACAACTACACCAATTATTTAGTTCCAAGATAAATATTATTAAGAACTTGTATTATGAATACTAAATAACGGATAAACATAATTTTATTTTAAATAAACATAAATACTATTTTTTTGTAAATATAAAGTTAATATACATAGGGAAACACCCAGACCAGAACAAATATTCATGTTCATGCACACAAATATTTGTCCTGTGTGGGAATCGAACCCACGACCTTGGAGCGGAGAGCGGGTATACTCGCCACCACGCCATATCGGTCGTCATGTAGTAGAATCGGTGCTCTGTACAGAACATGATGAAAAGTTTTTGCCGGACGTTAAAAAGATAATTTGTTACCAGATCCAATTCAATCCAAAAAAACACATTATAATTAACAGTAAAAGTATGAATTAGCTTTTTGTATCAAAAATGATATACTGTTTGGTAACGGTACACTATTTGTCGAAAACATATTGACTATTTATATTTTTGAATTATTTTACATAAGTAAAATTACTGCGTTATAGCTTTTATTGACTCTGGCATTTCTCAAGTTTTGCATTAGACCAGCTTAAATCCAAAATGATAATTATACTATGATAATAATTTTACCGTTGCTTAGCATTGACGTACACGGGTTAAGTTAGGGGTCCAATTGAAAATCAGCATCGGCCTTACAGCTGACTAAATGCTGATCAAAACACCCCAGGCATGGGACACCTGACTATAATTACTGTAACGTAACTGTTTTTTTAATATTTACTTATAGTGAAAATTGTTATGTACTAGATAGGTGACGGTAACGGTACGGCTTTAGTTCTAATATTATATTTTATCTTCATAATATAAACATATATAGAGATCCTATCAAGACCTAAAGAGCCAACCTGCCAACATAACAGTTCCCGGTTACCCGGTATGTGAGGCAAAGTATGGGCGTAAAGTATGCCTCTACCTACTCCTTCGGGGAAACCGGCGTGAATTTATGTATTTATATAAAATATAAACAAAAAGACATTATTTAATATACAAACCGTGTTGGAATATTATACACGACTTTAGGTACAAAGTACAGGTTAGCATCACCAAGATAGATACATTTTGTTATTAGATTTTCTTTTTTAAAAATATAATGCTAACCCAGTGTGTCAGGCAGGTAAATATAAACTATAAATTCCATATACGCGTACAAAACCTTTCTTCAAAGAAAACATTGCAAAAAAATATGTGGTTAATTGTCTGAGAAGAAAGAAACTAAAGTAGTTACAATCAAGGGAGCTTGATTCAGTTTTTATTACGAAAATTGTTTTTCTTGCAACCATTTTCCTCGTCATTGGTTTGGGAAAATAGGACAAACTTCGAGGTATTATTTTATGAAAAACTACAGCTCAGCACTTTTTTCTCTACGAGTATAGTAAAACATTATGTTGTACTTGGTAATGGATATATCGTAATAGAAATAATATTCGATGTACTTACAGATAAACCAAAGTTGTAATAAAGAATATTATTTGATTTGTTGTGACTTAAATTTAATTTGGAGGCATTTTTTCCTCATCACTAAATAGTAAATAATGCATGATTGAATAACAATAATGTTTTATTGTTTCAACAGCTTTCAACGGATGGCAACACAACAACGTCAACGGTGTCCCTACAACTAAACAAGGCTGATGCTGGTGCCAAGTTGGCCTGCAGAGCTTCCAACCCTCAGATGCCGTCAGTACCAGCCCTAGAAGATGACTGGACGCTGGACATACAATGTGAGATTCTGTTAATTATTAACTCAACTTGCTTAAAGTTAGTACTAGTTTACTATATAACAGAGGACGTCTAGAAACATCTATTAACAACTGATGTCCTGTAGTAACGACCAACGCACAGCGTCAATCAGCGTTTTTTTCCTGAAAATAAAACTTTGATTAGTTATACTCAGACTTATCATTTGTTTAACGTGAACGCCACGTCTTCGTGAGTATATAATAATCGTCAGATTTGTAAAAACGAAAACACGTTATAACGCTTACAGGCTGTATAATAGGTTGGGGAAAAAGTCTTTTCGTATTTTTGTATGAAAAGTCAAGACATTTTTTTCAAAGTTTATTTACATTTATTTATAATATATATGTACCGTTTTGTTGAATAACTTTCTGCCATTTTGTGGGCAGAGACATTATCCCGTTACTGTAGAAACTTTGGGACTTCTGATCAAAAAAACGGGACAAATAGTTTTGGCAGTCCTCTCTTGAGGTCAACCTTACAGAACCTAAAGAATTCTGCAGAGACCGAAACAGGTGAAAATCTGAAGGCGCAAGGTCAGGGCTATATGGTGGATGCACTAGGATCTCCCAGTCGAACTCTCTTAATTTTTGCTGAGTGGCTAAAGATGTGTGTGGTCTAGCGTTATCGTGATGAAAGACCACACCCTTCCTGTTGATCAATTCCGGCCGTTTTCTCTCGACTGCTTCCTTTAATCTCATCAGTTGCTGGCAGTAAAGATCAGAATCGATGGTTTTGCCGGGCGGTAAAAGCTCATAATAAACAATGCCCTTCCAATCCCACCATACACACATCATCACCTTATTTCGTGTTAGGCCAGGTTTGGCCACAGTCTGTGAAGCCTGGCCAACTTTCGACCACGACCTTTTTCGCACGCTCTTGTCGTACGTGATCAACTTTTCATCGCCAGTTATCAATCTCTTCAAAAACGGCTCGGTTTCATTACGTCTCAATAATGAATCGCAAATGAGTACACGGTTCATTAAGTTTCTTTGAGTGAGCTCGTGTGGCACCCAAATATCGAGCTTTTTTGTATAACCAGCTTTCTTCAAATGGGTCAAAACTGTTTTGTGGTCAATTCCCAGTTCTTCAGCTACATCGTAACTACTAATATGCCGATCTTGCTCCACTCTTTCAAAAATGGCGTCCATTTTATTCGTAACAGGGTGACCAGAGCGAGGTGCATCTTTAACATCAAAATTTCCGGACTGAAAACGTTTGAACCAAATTTGTGCTACTCTTACTGACACTGCATCAGGTCCATAAACATCACAAATTTTTTTCACTGCTTGAGTTGCATTTTTGTTTTTTTTATAATAAAATTTTAAAATGTATCGAATTTCTTCATTAGATTCACTCATTTTTACGGAGAGAAAAACAAATGAAAAATAGCGGGAAACAACTTTTTTTTATTTTTTTCTTTTCTTTATAATGGAACCTTTTTAATGTTACCAAAACCAGCCAGACACAAATAGTACAGTCAAAACAATTTTATAATAAGTTTATACCTACGTTATGCGAAAAGACTTTTTCCCCGACCTAATATGTTTAAAAAGAGCTTTATATTAAGCTGTAGCCCTTCGTAATGAAAAAAGTCACTGCATAAGTTTTCTGTAAGAGCCATTATACAATAACAACAATAATTATGCGCTGTAATATTTTTTATGTTTCATAATCCCCAAGTCTTTTATTTCCCCATTTATATTTCAAATTGTTTTTATCATTGTACATGTTATAGATGTACCAGAAACTACGGTACGATTGGGAACCAACCTCGATCCAACCAACATTCGAGAAGGTTCTGATGTCTACTTCGACTGCATCATCAAGGCTCACCCCTATGTTTACAAAGTTGAATGGAGGCATAATGTAAGTTAAACATTTTAAAACCTACTAGGAATAAAACGCAATTCTGGACCGAGACATTATATCCAAACATTATCCCGGTTATCCTAGATTAAGCTTAGCTTAGGGCTCAGGGTCTGCTAACTGGTTTAACCAGATATGGCTGCATTTTAGTTATTAGATATAGCGGCTGCCGTCTGACTTCCGCAACCCAGGGGGAAACCTCATTCTATGGTTAAACT
Source organism: Musotima nitidalis (assembly GCA_949126915.1). NCBI lineage: Eukaryota > Metazoa > Arthropoda > Insecta > Lepidoptera > Crambidae > Musotima > Musotima nitidalis. The sequence goes on from OX421431.1 coordinate 2,594,645, forward strand.
AGCTGCCAGGGTTTTAGAAGGGACTGACTTCCTACCGACTGCTATAAACGTTCATGACAGCCGCGACCAACGACTGAATATGCTTGAAGACACGGAGCAAGCGATAATACTGCTATTGCTGCTGCAGATAAATGATGAACCTAGCAATCCAGCTGTATCCAGCAACAGCGCAAAAAGAGTCGCCTTAAGTTAGTCTGAATCGAAGATGATTTTATCATTCGATGACTCTATGACTGAATGGATATATGGGATTCCTATCTAAACCTTGGGAACCCAAGCCAACTCCACCTGTGAGTGTTGTACCTACCAATCAACAGAGTTACTCAACTCTAGTTATCATAAAAGTTCCTTGTAAGTGGCAATGGAATCACTACCTATTACGTGCGACCAACAATGTAATTATATGGATTATATGGATTGTGGCCTTATAATTTTTTTTCTGCCTACCCCTTCAGGGAAACAGGCGTAAATGTATGTAAAAATAAAAAACATTTACTTAAAAAGTCCAGCTGGATTTGCTTTTATGCAGCATAAATTCTGTTATATTCATAAATGCAAATACATGTGTTATATTTTGATCGTCGTAATACCGTTGAGAGATGATTTAGCTCATGAAATACTTCCGATTTCTAAAGTAAAGTTAAAAAGCAAGTGATATTTGTATGTGTTCGCCCGCGGGGAAATTTAAGTTACCTGCAGTTTATCGTGTCTCTCCATAACCAGTATATTTGCGTAAATTTAAAAAATAATAATTAATTTTATAAAAAACTAGAAGTTACCTACCGTAGTTATAATTTCTTAGTTGGAATAAAATTCAATTCGGATGAGGCAGTCCAAAACGCCATCAAAGATTTTATTAATTCTCGCTCCCACGTTAGTTTTTTTTAGCAAAGAAATAAATAAATTCGCTATAAAATAACAAAAGTGCATACATAATAGCGGTACATACTTAGATTAATTAAATAAATAAAAATGTTTGTCTTGTTCCATGTAAAACATCAATTCAATATATAAATAAAATTCTAAAGGTATTTTCTTCTCGTTAAAATATTTTCCGTAAGACCTATGTAGGAATTTCCATACTCGGCTACAATTCTGCATAGTATACAATAAATGACTACTGCCGCTTTGAACCTTGAAAGCATCACAAATATACAAACATGTATTTCAATTTTAGCGCGGTCGTTGACAGTCCTATAAAAATGGTTAACTGTGACATAAAACTTAATTGAAAGCGACCAAGTCATTTTCACGACTTAATTTATTCAAGAGAATTGTCCATAAACAAAAATTACAGTTGCAAAATGTTTTAGCGCTTGGAGCATTTTATATGATTTGTCAAAATAAGATTTCACATTCTGGCTGACCTTAAAAAATGGGTAGGTCAAGAAGAAGCACATCCAAAAACAGTTTTTTAGACCAGTAAATGAAAAAGGATGCCTTAAATAATGATTGTGCCAAAAGCAATTTTTTTAATTCATAGATACAAATATAATAGATCAAATTTAATACCCACACAATATGGGTATAATCCGGAAGATAAAATGCATCAATTAGTTGAAGACGTTGGTCTGCTATCAGCTGATGATAATGTCAAAGAACCACTCAATTAAGTACAAAGTAATTTAAATAAATAAGTGCGATGTTGTCACGGTTTGACACGAAAACCAAAGAATTATAAATGTGAACATCACAGAATAGGATATGTATATTATATGTATAACCCTTGTAGAAATCGAACGATTACCTTTTGTTTGATTATTCGAAACCTTTGCAACGATTAAATTAAAAGTGCTTTTGAATGCCACCATATCTTATTTTTAATACTAAAGTACTTTAACTCAAAAAGTGCTATTATTGATAATCGTTTATTGCGGTTGACTAAGGTACGGGAAACTACGAGTAATTCTCTTAAATAATATTTTGAAATATTAATGTTCTACCCGGTTCTGTTGATTTTGTATATTTTTTTTTATTGTATTTTGAATTTACTTACGTAACATTTACAATCTGATAGATAAAGTCGCTTCATTACTGTGTACTTTGTAGTATAAATCTGCTTTTCTGTAAAAATGGAGGTGTGTTCTTGTTTATAGCGTTAATTGAACAAAAAACCGCCCAAAGGGGGATCACGTTAGCAGTAGGCCACCTATATAACCAGCCACATTGGAAATCTATATGGTTATGTTCAGCAGTGGAAGTAGTAGAGCTAATGATATTGACACTCCAATTACAAAATTATCATACTCAAATATCGTCAAAACGTATTTTCACGCCCGGGAAAAATATATTATGAAAGTCACCATCGTCTATGATATAAATACCTAAGTAGTATACTTGTCAATCGTTTTGGTTAATTTTACACTTATCACGTTGATTATTTAGAATTTTAAATCGATTAAACCTTGTTTGTTGTTGTTTTAAATCTTTCGTTGCGCTATAAGGAGTCTAGGTGGTCGAAAGCGACCAATATCAATTTGGATTTGCCTTTTTAATATTTAATACATGATAGAAGCGCTGAACGGACTGGCAGATCAGACTGTCATCACGAAATCAACCTTTATAACAAACCCAAATGATACAGCCTACAACATAGTGCTTTTAGGCCTGTCAAAATAGACAATGTTGAATTTGAACAACGCATTACGGTTCCGCATTCGGCTTTTGGCGGTTGAAAATTATAATTATGCAGCCGACAGTTACACGTTTGACGTCACCACAGCTATTGTGGATAATAAAATGATAAATCAACGAGGGGACGTGTTGTGACAGATATCACTCGTGATTTATAATATGACTAAAGTTATATTTTATTAACATTCATCACCAGAAATAAACCAATAAATCTTTTTAAAATTATAATTATGCATCTTAAAATAGATTATACTGAATAGTAATCTATCATTTCAGAATAATATTTTAACGTCACAATTCTGAGTTTATATCTCTCCTCATAACTCACAGAGTTAGAGTCATGATGTCACAATCCACTACTTGTATTCAGTAGGTAAGCAGTTAATAAGGTAATAAATATAATTTAATTATTCACAGGGGAAAATACTAGTGCACAACGTAGGCCAGGGAGTTATTATAAGCAACCAATCACTGGTCCTGCAAGGAGTGGGCAGAAGAACTGCTGGAAACTACACCTGTGTCGGATTCAACGCCGAGGGAGATGGCGAAAGCAAGCCATTTTCATTAGACGTGTTATGTAAGTTCTTATTCAACATTCTTCTACATAACTTCTTTGTCATTATGCTTAGATTTACTTCAAATTGTATGAACTTAATTTAAGACTTATGATATAGCTGTCGGGTACACAACTTTGGCTCTAACTTTTATTATGTTCCTTTTTCTTATATGTGATTTCATGACAAAAGTTGTATTTATGTTCAAGATAATAAATATAAGTTGAATGTAAAACCATATTAATATAAGTTCTACTTCTTGTACAACAGATGCGCCGACGTGTAGAAGTTCTCAGCAAAGAGTTCATGGCGTTGCCAAACAAGAGCGGGCACATATCACGTGTCATGTTGACGCTAATCCCCCAGAAGTTATTGTAAGTGTAACACGGTTTAAATTGGTCTTTTTAATGACGTTGCTCACATGACAAGCGACAACTCAGGTTAACGTTATCATTAGTTAAAGTAGGGGTGTATAGGGTTCTACTAACATCTAAGGAGCCCAAGCCAACCTCACCTGCAAGTGGTGCACCTGCCGACTAAAAGACTAAGTGGGAATAGGCTCGCCACCTATTACGTGGGACCAGCAATGGAATTGGCGAACTGTGGGCTTATAATATGCCTCTGCATATCCCTTCGGGGTAACAGGCGTGATATACATACATAATAAGGTTAAAAAAATATGTTCTTGAGCAAACGTTCTATGACATTAATGACTTTATGAAGTAATGACATTTTATTTTATTTTAATTTTCATAATTATTGACTGTTTATTTTTATTAATTGCATTTTTATTTCTTGATTCATATGTTATTGACATTTTTTATTTTGACATTATTAATTCCTCATGATATTGTAATTTAATTTAATTTTAATAATTCCAATAATTATGTATGTTTTCTTTTCTGTGATGTGTAATGTTGTATTACCAATAAATGAGTATTACGCCTCTTTCCCGTAGGGGTAGGCAGAGATAACATCCTTCTACTTGCTACGATCTTGGCACACACTTTTAGCTTCATTTACTCTCATTAACCTTCTCATACACGCCCGTCGGTTGTGATATTATGTTGTAAGTATGCTAAAGTCAACCGAATAAATAAATAGGCAGCACAATTTGTTTTTTATTACAATATAGCAGCCGCCCACGACTTCGTCCCCGTGACCTGAGCTGACATATAAAGCTTCATCTTGACGCACTTTATCTATAAAAGAAAACCGAATAAAAAACGTTGCGTAGTTTTTTGATTTAAGCATACATAGAGACAGACAGCGGAAAGCGACTATGTTTTATACTGTGTAGTGAAGGTAGCACTCACACATGCGTCTCTACTGATAGAAAGTCGTCAGCGCAGCAGGACACTTGCAACAGCAGAGGCATCACTAGCGACTAGTGATGCCAGAAATATAAACATTACGAAAATATTATCCCAACAAAAAAATTACTAATACTAAATCATAAAAGCTTTCAGTCATCAATTATATTTTTATATTAAATTAATTGAAAAAGTTTGAGCATTAAATCGGGCCAGTTGAAATGGAAAGTATTAATTAATTTGAAAAAAAAAATACGTTTTTTTTGTCAATTATAATAGACCTTGAGTATTGAAGTCAAGTTCGATCAAACAATTTTAATAAACAGAATAAGAAAACTTTAGAAGGGGAAGTTTTCCAAGTTTTATAATGAAAAGTTAGTAAATGACATTGTCTTCAAAAGACATTCTCATTCATAAACAACGAGGGATGGGTAAATAATAGACTACAGCTCTGAAAATATTATGAATTTCGAATAAAATGTTTAGATTTTTCGCTAATTAACAGTGACTTGTTCTTTTGTCATTTATAAATTTCCAAAGACAATCAGGTAATGTTTGTAGAAAATTGAATCTTAAAATTTTGAGATTGGTCCCAAAGACATACAGAATTACGTTCTGATTTATGAAATTTTTAATGTACATATCAATAATGTTCTGGGAAAATGTTGTTGTTCTTTTGGGTAATTGGCAAACAAAAATACCAAACGGCTTACTATAAAATTTCGTAACATACCCATATATTGAATATAAACATATAAGAATGGAAAGATATATCAAAGGTATATCATGAACCCATCATTTAATAGTCGCCCTGAAGTAATTATTACAAAAATTATGCAAAGATTTTCTTAGTGTTCATTGTTTTTTAACATATTATTTTGTGTCTTTTTTAGTTTTAATTTAGTAAGCAAATGTGCAGAAACGTAGTCAACATATATCTCACTCCATGGCTAGTAAACATTTGTCTTTTCTTCCTTTACAAAAATTACCCATACTTTACACTTCTCAGTTATAAAAGCCACAGTATTATGTACAATATAAATGTCTCCCAACAGTTTCGATGGACCTTCAACAATACCGCAAACAGCAACGAGGTCAGCGATACGTATGTGTCTAGAACTGGCACCAGCTCCACTGTCACGTACACTCCACACACTGAGATGGACTATGGAACCCTTCTTTGTTGGGCACATAATAGAATCGGCAAGCAACGAGTGCCTTGTGTTTACCACATCATTGCTGCAGGTACGTTTGTATAAGTTACCGCACAATCTAAGTACCTACTTTAAGACTTTTTAATGTTTAGACTAATTAGTAATATTGAGTAATAGCAAACCGAACTAAAAAAAATATTAATAATCACTAGATATGGGAACATGGAATTTTTTTTTGTTGTCGCCTTTCTCATATTTTCAAAAGTCGTGAAGTGTGTGAATATTGCGTTTGAAATTCCTGAAACATCGATATGTAGGTACATAGAGAGAAATCTAATAATACAAGCGTATTATGACGGCATATAGTTAAAAAGTTTTTTTTTAGGTCGACCCGATCAAGTTCACAATTGCACAGTCGTAAATGCGTCTCTCACGTCGTTCGGGGTTCGGTGCTCGGAGGGTTTCAATGGAGGAATGCCGCAGTCATTTCTGCTGGAAGTACGAGATATCGTCACACAGGTAAATATTTTTTTGATATGGTAAATACCATTGTCAGGCTTATAAACCCTATTCACAAAGAATATCAAATAAAATGCTATCTATTGGGGAGGCTAATGTTCAGCTGAGGACTTTATAACGCTGATATGATGATGACGAAACTCTATTCTCCTTCTATAACACTGAGTTGCCTATAACTTTAAATTGTTCCTAGCTTTCAATTCAGTGAAGGGGTGACCAAGATCTATGAAATATTATTATTAAATAGATTTTTATCTGCAATGAAAATAAAGAGGTTGTTAGTATTTTGTTTTGTCTCTGGAGTACACAAAGAAAAGTTAAAACAATTGCGCGTCTTACAAGCATGCTGGCAAGGCTTCTGCAATCTTTATGTCAATGGTACTTAACTTTATTTTCTTATCCCTTAAAAATCCACCCAAAATCGGTGTACATTAACTAATCATTCAAAAAAACTATATGTTGATCTTCACCAAAACTCTATGTGCGGAAGGCGGGTGTTATTTGTTTAAAATAGGTATTGATTTATATTATATAATAATAAATTAATATTTTTTTTGAAATTATATCATATGATGCTTTTTAATTAAAACCGCAAATAAAAAGCTCATTATTTAAGTAATTTTATAACGTTTTAATATCACAACGACTTACCAAACTAATAAAAATATTTTAAGATCTTGAAGAAATTCCCATTTATCGGAAGGAGCCTTTTTAGTGAAATTTTAATTACGTTCAGTACTCCGATATCTTTGAAATTGAAAGCGGCTCAAATTAATGAAAATGATAACAACAAGCACACTGGGGTTTAATATTTAACCACTTTCGGTTGCCTCACAAACAAACATTCCCCCGATAAATATTTAGTTACCCTTGTACCCACAATTTCATTTTAGCCTCGTTATCAACAGCTTTATAGCGTACTTATGTACGGAGCAATATTTCAGCAATATCGTTTTATTACTGTGTTATATTTAATATCTTAATTGAATGCAAAAATTACACCGGTTATATTACAGCCGGAAGTAATATAAATACGGCTTTGGAATTTACGGTTTCAATAAAATGCAACAATGAATTTAATTGGACCTCACTTAAAGCTACACGAAACAGTTCGTTAAATTGTTTGTACAACAATATAGATATTTATTTTAACAATTTTTGCGTGTTTTACCGGTATAAAAAAAAACAATTATGATACATTTCATTGCCTTGCTTAAATTAATTATATCCAATCAGTTACCATTTGAAATATTTATTATGGCAAAATAAAATTTTAGGCGTTATGTAAGTGATTAGCTTAATTTTAATAAATTTTACCCATTCTTACGATACGAATGTTAACTTATAATAAATTTATTTTTGTACTTATTTTATGTTATTTTCTTTTCTTGCAACTTGTATTGCATTAATATTTCTCTTTCTTTCTTTCTAAATACATTATAATAAAATAGGACCATTGGGCTACAAAACAATACTAGGAGGCTTATTCAAAAACGAGATCTAAATTTAGACCAGGTTTAAAACTAGTGCTTTCACTGTCTTTATCTTACCAAATGAAAGAAACAGCACTAGTTTTAAACCTGGTTTAACTTTAGATCTCGTTTTATAATAAGCCCCCAGGTGTTTCTGTTCTTACATCAAGAACTAATTACCTTCATATAAACACTAACAACAAACTAAACAAGTATTATGTTTTGTCTTTAGGAAATAGTAGCCAACGTTTCCAGTGCAGTGCCAAGGTTTACCGCAGTTGGTTTAATTCCTGGCAAGACTTATGCTGCAGCGGTTCTGGCGTACAATGCCAAGGGAAGAGGCGACCCTTTTCCTTTGAGAGCCAGTACTCTGAGACCGCCTGAAAAACACCACGTCCATGACAAGAGTCTGGGTAAATATATAATTTATGAACTACTCTCTTATATCTCTTCAATTTGTTTTTGAAGAAGGCAGTATTGATGAGTAGCCTACTTGGTTTGATTTTTGTAAAGAGTTTTATATAAGGGAGGGTTTTTATATAAGGGATTGCAGAATAGGTTATCTATCGAACTTATCTGGTAGGATGTGTAATTTGAATTTGGAGCGTATTTACGAGTAATTATGTCAACGATTGTTGTATTAGAAATTGTTAAGATAAGTAAATACTTACAAACAAACCAGAAGGAATTATTAAAAGTCAAACTTGAACTTGAAGCATATTCCAAACTTATAGGTTGTTGTTTTCTTTAAAATAGACTTACCCAGAACCGCCTTCCAAATGTCGGGAGCCATGTCAGCGGCAGTTGGCGGCGGTGGTGTTCTGATGGTGGTGCTTGTGCTGTTCATGATAGCAGTTCGGCAGAAGTGTGCGAAGAGGAAGCCTCGATGTGCCCCTCCACCGTCCTCGCAGCCTGCCTCTCCCGATAAACTTCGGGAGAAGGATGACAGCGAAAGTGATGACCGGAATCCCGACATAATACCTTCGGACACTGATCAGATTCAGGTAATAAAAATAAATCGTGAATGAAGAATAAACATAATCTCAGCTCATTTACGTCTTACTATTGTGTCGTGTGGTACCGTAAAAGTCGTAAGAGTCGATGATGAGAAATCCTACCGGATTATGGGCAGCACCGTCATCATGCTTACTAGCTCGAACTGCGATTACCAACCAATTGAGAATAGAATGTAATCTATTGAGGAGGATCTATTGATTCAGCACTTTATAAGGCTGAGCTGATGATAATGATAACTGAGCACGAGGCTCCTTTCACAGTCCAAGGTCTTGCCTTTTAAGCACTGGACCCATCTAAGAACTGACCTCTGGGGACTCGTGTCCGATCACATAGTGCCGCGCATCCCGCAAAGCTACGAACTTTATAATAAAACGAAAAAAAAAGATACTACTCGTATATTATGTAATATTCCATTTTCCAAGGCAATCATGGTGCATCCCTTTGAAGTTATATTGTAATTATTAGCTGAAATTTGCAAAGTAAATGTTTTTCGTTTCAATATCATGCCTGGATGATCTTTGCTTTGAATTACAATCGATTTATGAAAAATAAAAACACGCGCGGCATTATGTTTATTTTCCAGTTTAATAAAAATCACGCTTGGATTCTTTTAGTGTCCATTGCCCCTTACTAATAGAAATATTTTTACTTTAATTTTATATAAACATTAATCAGAAATCAGTGTTATTTTAATGTCCATTTTGCAACCACATTCATGAAAGATGTTATATATAAAAGTATTTTCAACCTCAGTTAAATAACGTCACATTTGTTATCGACCCACGTGATGGAAACTGTTCACCGCAGACTATGAACGGCTCCATTACCAAAAGCATCACTATCGTTTAACGGCTTTATTATAGAATGTGGTTAGTTATCACAACACTACATTAATTCATCCTGCACCAATCCGCACTGGGTCCTCTTGGTGATGTAACCCAATATCTTTTTACCTTGGTTCGTGAGAGGTAGTTAACGCTCAGAAGTGGCAAATCTAGCTTGATGCCTAATAACTTGGTGTCATTTCATAACTCAATATTCTTGCCATTAATTCAGTGGGACGTTTACGGGTTACTATCCTTGTAACACTTTACAAGGAGATTTTTTTTGTATTTTGTTTATATCGTCATCATAATCATCATCGCAGCCATCTGACGTCTACCGCTGAACATAGACCTCCCCAATAGATTTCCACATTGAGCGATCCTGAGTTGCCTGCATCCATCGGCTTCCCGCCGCTTTGACCAGGTCCATCGCGTGGGAGGCCGTCCTCTACTACGTTTGCCGCTTGGCGGTCGCTTGTTTTGTTTATATATGTTGGCTATATTATTCCTGAGTAACATAGGCTAGTAATTATGTTGTGAAAATAATTGGGAATATACTCTCAATTATTTTCTACTCAAACTTAATTTTACCGGACTGAAACTTTAATAATAAAACCACAACAGCTACCAAAGCCAAGCGAGGTCGTGCCACTAGTTAATTGATAATGTCCTTGCAGATGGATTACTACCGTCAACAGCAGGTGTCGACGATATCCCCACCCCTCGGCAGCCGCGGACACAGGGGCAGTGTGGCGGGCGTGCGAGGCGGGCTGCCGGCGTACTGTGCTCTTCGAACTGCGCCGCCACCCACGCATCCTGGGATGCATGAATCCTCTGTAAGTTTCGGATGATCTGAGAGGGCATGAATCTCCTGTAAGTAAGAGAAGATTTGTAAGTGTCAGAAGATCTGCAAAAGGGATGATTCTTTCGTAAGTGTCGGGAGATCTGTAAGTGCATAAATCTTCTGTAAGCAACAACACAATAAAGGTTTCTCTTTAGTCGGATCATTGCTGATGATTGATTCAAGAAAGTGCGACCAAGAAAATGGTATCTCGTCAAATATTTATGTGTGCGAAGGGCAATGCCGCTCTGACCAAGCTCTGAAAATACAGGCCAGGTACAGTAGGGCGCGTCTACACCATGTTCGCAATAAAACAAAATGTACCTACTAGCCACCATGTATGACATAAAGCCAGATACTAGTTTGGTCATTTCTGCGCCCCTCCAGCGTCTGCGCCCTGTGCCTGGGCACTGCTGGCACCGCCCTAGTTACGGCACTGGCGAAGGGCTAGGCCTCCTCACACCATTTGACACGTTTCATATGAATCCATCTCACTTTTAAATTTTATGTCATAAAACTTCAGTATATAAGTAAAAAGTACTATGTTTAATTTAACCTATTTGACTGCAATAATGAATTGATTGCAATTGCAGCTCGAAAGAGGCTTACAATTATTAAGCTGATATCAAAAACAATCAGAGCTTAGGTTAGTGTCAATATCATTTGAGTCTCTATTTAATAGCAAAATCTATACAATACTAAAAACAAATGGCGAATTTGACAGGTACAGGAAAAGAAAATTACATTTATGAATCAATTAAGTAATTAAACGTAGACTTTCTGAAAGCGATCTTCTTACCTTAATCTCCTTTATTCGAGAGTCATTACTTCATGTCGAGTGCTTTTGTGATTTGGAAACATGCCGTGCTGTTATTCTCGATGATCATTGTATGCGGACGTAGTCCAGTCTGATTGGGTTTAAAAATTACTATTGCAGAATACATCTGTTTTCGACAATCCCTGATTATTGAGACAAGGTCATTGCCCTGCAGTAGAATGTTAATTAGGCACATATGATAATGATGAACCATTTAATTTCGAGTATTTACTTAGATCGTGGTATCGCGTCTAAGTGGACTGCTTTCCACGATGATTATAATGTAAATTATACCTTTATACCGGTATAATTATATCAAATTGTCTACTTAGCATGACTATGTTAATACATCATTTATATTAACACCTGCTTTAGCCCGCGACTTCGTTCGCGTGGAATAGTGACTTCCGGTAGATTTTTGGTTTTACCTACGTAGTTCCCGATCTCGCGGGATTTTTGAGAAGTTCCCGCTCCCGCGGGATTTTCGTGATAAAAACTATCCTATGTCCTTTCTCGAGTTCCAAACTATGTCTGTAACAAATTTCACACAAATCGATTCAGTAGTTTAGGTGTAAAGAAAAGACAGACAGACAGAGTTACTTTCGCATTTATAATATTAAGTTTGGATGACGTAATTAATTTGTCATAAAACTGACGTTATACGGGTATCTATGAAGCATATGTTGATATTTTTGAATCATTCATGTGATATATTTCTTTGAACTGCGAATGACAATAATTTTATATACTAATCCTCGATCAATGCAAAAATATCAACTAAGTACCTAATAAAATTGTATGTTGAATTATTACCCTGGCAGCATATTTACGTGATTCGCGACGAATATTTCGCCAAATATACGTACATAGAATTTGTAAATCCTCGTAGAGAGCCACGGCACGCGTCACGTTTAGCGTATGTGCCAGAAATCCTGTTGACTCGTGAATATTTCAGTTGTTATGATCTCAAATGCACGTGTAAGCAGCTTGGGAACGAATGGGATTGAATCCGGCAGCTTGTTATCTCTGCACCGCCACAAACGAAAAGCCTAATGGGTATTTGCTAATTATATAAATTCACAGGAGCCAACTTCAATTATTATGTTTTTAACATAGTATTTTTAATAGCATAAGTATGCGATTATTGCCACTTTTATCTTGTATCTTATAAGTGAAAATTTGTAATTAGCGTAAAGTTGTTTTATATTGTGTATCATAGATATAATAAGCTGTAAATTTTCCTAAAGCTTTGCGATGCTCGGTGGTCGGAAATGATCACTAAAGTACAGCAAAGTTTACAGAGGTCAGTCCTTGGATGGGTGACTGTATGTGTGGCATTTGATATCGAGCGCTTCCGTGCTTCGGAAGGCACATTAAGCAGTTGGTCCCGGTTATCACTAAATGTGGTAGTCGTTAAGCTATGTTAGAGGCCTAATTGCGGCTTGAAAAATTCTAACAGCAGGACGCCATACACCTGCTTCCGCCAATCCGCACTGGGTCCGCGTGGTGAAGTATGACCCAATACCCTCGCACCTTGATATGTGAGAGGAGGTTCGTGCTCAGTAGTGGGACGTTAATGGGCTGAGATGATGATGATAGCTAACACGTTACTTTATTTTCATTATTGCAAAACACTGTTATGTGATAAAAGATGGAGTTAAGTTCGCTATTGATTTAGTAGATCCAGTTTTTTGGGGCTTTATGAAGTCACAAATAATATATTTCCATGAAGGGTTTTTTAAGCTGTTTGATTTAGTTTTATGTTATTTATAATATTCATAGGTTGAAGGATTATCTTTTACTCGAAAGTGTTTCTTTCTGACAGTAACACAGACGCGACGTGATATACATGTAACTCAATAAATAATATCTAAATATTTTCTGACAATTACAACAATTATTTAGTTCCAAGATAAGTATCATTAAGAACTTGTGTTATGGATATTAAATAACGGATAAACATACTTACATACTTATTTTTGTAAATACATACTTAATATACATAGGAAAACACCCAACCAGAACAAATATTCATGTTCATGCACACACACCTTTGTATTTGTACTGTGTGGGAATCGAAACCACGATCTCTGGAGTGAAGTGTAGGTATTCTGACCTCCACGCCATATCTGTCGTCAGTTGTAGTGTAACGTTTGCCTTTGCGTAGCTAGGGGTGGCTAAAGTATGTGTATTCTGTTTCAGAACTCCACGTCGGGCATACCGCCGCCTGCGCGGTTCGCCAGCGGGTCGTGCACGCTACCACGCGGATCGACGCTCATAGCACCAAACGACGCGCGTTGCGGGATCCCGCTCCAGCACCTCAGAACGCTCCCGCGCCCGCTTCCCGCTCCCGCGCCCGCTCCTCGCGTCACCCCGCGCGATACACCGCTCTGACAGACCACGCAACTTTAGAACGGTAGTGTAAATACAATTATAAATTGAAAAACAAAATAAACTGTGCTCAACATTTTACAACTAAATAAATGAGCGATAAAGTACTTAATTATTAGGACATTGTTTAGTTAGGGTATCTAATTCCGTTGACAGTTTGTAAAACGTTTTGTAAATAAAATATAAGGTTAGATAAACTATATGCGTAAGATTTGTAATGAAGTGATTGAATAAATTATTTCAGATATAACTTAGTTGTCGTAAAATAAAACATTTTAGTTTTTCAGTGAATGGTTGTGAAAAATGTAAATCCTGTTAAGTAAATTATTAGCAAGTACAATTTTGAAAACAAATTTACAATGTTTTGGAGATTCAAAATCCGTTAAAATGTAATCGTGGAAATTAAATTGAGTACAGAAAATGTATGTGAACATTTTAATACTTATACTAATCATAATCAATACAAAAATGGGATAATATTAATAATTCAGAAACGAGTCCGTATTTTCTACGTGTGACTAATTATTAGGTAGTCGTATAAACATGTCAGCCTCATACTGCATAACATCACACACTTAATAAAAACTTATAACTTTTACGTAACCATACAGTCTAGTTTTAAGTATGAAAATGTGGATTCGATATTAATGTTATGGTTAATTTGTCCATTGTGGAATATTATATTGTAAATAATATATATAATAAACTGAGATAAAATTGTAAATAAGTTTTGTATCATACAGTTATTAATCCTATTTGTGTCTTAAGTCTTTTGGGCCAATTGTTTAGATTTATGTTGCCATGTTCAGTTTATGAAATAAATAAGACAACTCGCAATTTATTATTGAAAGATCATCGTAGACCAGTAAATGAAACATTTTTTAATACTTTCAACAACTTAAATGTGTTGTGTAAAAATTATTGACAATGTTAAAAACACATTGTTAAAAGTCAAATTACAAGTGAATTCACTGGCTAGTTTTTAACTAAATGCCTGCTAATTATTTGACCAAACGCTCATCCTACCTATATGCTACGACTTTCTTCAATCAACACCATTCCAGATGTCTAGTTCCAGATGTTAGCATTAAATTGAAGACATACATATTGGGGGGCTATAATTCATAGTTTATGTTAGGGTGTAAAGATTTACTTAGCACTAGCAATCATGAGGTAAGCTTCGCTCCTAAGTAACGTGCATCTCACTCCAACATTTCCTCCTATCCAAATGTTTTATTTATAGAGATCTTAGTCTGACCGTGTGGTTGGAACGGTGATCCAATCGAAGACAGCTTAAGGCATAGTCAAGTTCGGTGAAGCAGTATGACGTTTCGTCAATATAATATTAAGTTTATTACTTTAAGAGCCTTTTTCACAATAATCAAATAAGTTCCTTTGAGCTTTTGGTTGACAAATAATGTGTGCACAACTGATAATTTTAACTGCCGTGTGATCTCCTCTTATAAATCTTATTAAGACATTTTTAAACAGGTTGTTTTATATGACAATTTCAATTTCGAAGTTATAAAATAAACTTTTGACAGGTTTTATTAGAATTATAGAAAAGCAGTCGGTAAACGTAGTATAGAAGGTCATAGACTAGTCGAAAGGAACCTAGTAAAGTATTTGCAGATCATGTCCAATGAGATGTGGTTTAAGAGGCCTGCATCCAACAGTATACTGCTGTAAGCAATGAAGCATCAGTTGACGATGATTAATAAATAAAAATTTAATTATAACCTCAATTAAATGCACTTAAATGAAGTTTCACTTAAAGGTATAATTTACACTGCATAACATATTAGCTTCTAGGAAATAATTTTCAGATAACTAGCTTAAGTCAGCCAGTATTCAGATTGGTTAGCTTATTGGCAAAGGCATAAAACACAGCTCTTGAATTTTCTTTTTCTATTTCGTTTAATTTTTACTAAATCAAACAAAAATTAATTGCTTAAAAGCCAATAGACTAATCCTAGTCAAATTCTAAGGCTAAGGATAATGGATCTTGTAAACTTCTCATACTACGTGTACTCATGCGCTATGCCTAAGCTTCAAATGTAAATTTTCACATACTGAGATTGAAGCAAGATCTTATGTTTAGTGGTATTGCTTTATAGTAGACAGTCTGTTATTGCTCTAGTGATGTGTGTCTATGTATTAAATGCAATACAAAGATATACATCTACAACATTGAATCGTTCAGTTTAAAATCTAAACTTGGCGTATAAGGTACATTGTGTACATAATTAACTATAATAATACTGCATTAATAGTGTTATTACAAATGTTGCAACTTCTTTCTACTACACTCGCGTGATTTAAGTAATCACTTTGTAGCATTTTGGGCACTAGAAATTTTATTGTAAATAGTAGAAGAAATAAATCAGTCTTTTCCTTAATTTACATAAATTTTTTGAAGTTTTCTTAAAAGATTTGTGGTGGTTCTTGACTTGTAAGATAAGCAACAATAACTTATCACAGTTCACACAAGCTTTTTAAAGTACCTGTTTGTTAATTCTTTACTTCAAGACGCCTTGGCAGATTTCGATAAAATACTAGATATTGTTTACACCGGTCATTTAAATAAAAGGCCTTCGCCCACATTGGCACTAGGTGAAACCCCATTCTCTTAGTAAACTTTTACGACATCCTGGGGTTATGAGGTTGCCTAAAGAGGTATGGAGTGGTTGAAATCTTTATAGCAAAAGCTACCGCACGGCATAATAAAATATATTATATTCTTTTTTACTCATTAGTACTTTATTTATATGAAATGTAATGAAGAACTTGGCAACATAAATTAAAGTGTAAAGTCGGTCCTGCAAGGCGATAATCATCGAATAAGTTTATTAAATGAATTACTCAATTATGTGTTAATAGAAAACAAATTATTTAATTAAAATTTTTACGTTTTTCAGGATATAAGATATCCCGTTTTGTTACTAGCTAATAAGTTTATGTACGTATTTAAAGAAAATACTTAAGTTTGTTGTTTATAATGTAAATAGTTTAAACGAAATCTTTTTAACTGTCGAAATGTTTTGAATAACTATTGAGAAACGAAAAATAAATGGAAATATTCGCAAGTGTTTGTTTGTGTTTTCTCTTCATTAACCTAATGATTGCTTTGAAAGGCATAAATATTATTAGGTATCTTGTCATTATCTACTTTTACATAAGAAAGCAAGTGATAGGTTTAAATAACTTTGGGACAATTCCCGCGCAACTATAAATTTCCGATAAATCAAGAAATATTTACCCAGACACATGGTTTGCCCTTATACAGGGCTTTTTCAGGTGAGACACCAGAAAGCCTCAGAAAAACGATGTCTACACTACTAACGCTGAAAAGAGAGTTTTTAAACCATCACTTGCTTACAATAGATCCCCGCAAAGTAACGCCAAAATCAGTAAATTATTGTTTAAAATACGCAAGTGACTCACTATACTGCGTCTTTTGTAACCGAATCTTCAAATCCAAATGGTTATTGTTAGTCATGCAGGCACCCATGCAAGAAGATCCTGACTATCACCAGTTAATAGGGAGTAGCCATCGACGGATACGTCAAGGAGGTCAAAATCAAAATTTGTCTTATCAATTTTAAACTTTCTACACATGGATGAGACTACAGAGATTGAAGACTTTTTCTAGGCATTTACATTCTAAGTTAGGTCTTTGTAGTTCTGTACTTTTGACGATAAATGTTTGGCGCAAATTTAAAACTCGGCATTTATTCCATGGATTAAGTAAGACCAAATAAAGTTTTAAAATACCATTAAACATTTTTCTAATTTATTTAGTACACTTACAGGAACACTTTTAACATTGATAAACTAGGCATCGAGCAGGGTTGGCGCAATAAATGCATAATAGGCCTCCAAATATTTTGCACATAAGCCGTAAGCGAAATATATATAGACACTAGTTCTTGTTGCTATGTTTTAAAGCAAAAAAAATGCGAAAAATATTTTTAAAATACGTAAGAAATAAGGATTCACACAGAAAAGATTTTTGGTGCGCAGGACGTGTTTAAATGCAGGTGAAATGTCAAATCTATCTAACTTAACACACGGGTCCTGTTTTTATTTCGTAGAGACATCATTTAGATCATTTCGTAGATAAACGTAAAAACATAAGTCAAAATCTTTTACTCAAATTTGGCTCAATAAAGCGTGGTAAACTGTCGGAAGTTGATATTACAATGAAACACTGAGCACAGAGCAAGAGTTAATTCTCAATCACATATTTATTAATATATGCTGTGGCTTCTTCAAAAGACATCAGATTGTAAGTAGGTAATCAATAATGGTTCAGGGTCTATTAGGAGAGTATTAAGGATGAATGTTAATGAAATGCTCACGCATATTATTGAAATAGTGGAAGCGGCGATGATTCTGTACTATTGCGAAACCTGATTGTTTGCCAATAATTCAGGCTAACGAAATTCAAAGTCTTAGTGAAAGATATATAAGAACACGAAGGGAAAGAGATTGAGATATGTGTACATTTAATTTTGTTGCTAGACTTTCGAGTATTAATCATAAACGGCATACGAAATACCTATATTTTGCGACTAACATGAGCTGTCAAATACCATACCTAGGTAGGTAGGTTCTCGACAGTATAGAAATATCTAGTTACTTAAACGCATAAAATAACTTGTATTATCAATACACACACACACACTCACACACATATATTAACATCATGTTTGCTATTTCTGTTGATTCCTATGATTATAAGTATTATAAATAAAATGTATATGTAGTAGCTATGGAAGAGTGGAGTCACCTGTCACAGGCATTTTTTGCTTAAAAGGTGACTTCGGTCACTGTTCAGAGAATGTAAACCAAAGTTTTTGAAATAAATTATTATTATTATTATTATTATTATCTCGTCTCGGCAGTATGACCAAAGGCAACTGGTACATCAAAATAATCTTTCTCGTTTTATAACAATAATACATATATAAAAACAATCACGCCTGTTTCCCCGAAGGGGTAGGCAGAGGCATATTACACGCGCACATTTCGCCAACGAATTGGTGGGCCCCCTTAATAGGTTGCGAGCCTATTGATGCTTGCCGGGTACTTTTATGTTCGCCAGAGGCATATTACACGCGCACATTTCGCCAACGAATTGGTGGGCCCCCTTAATAGGTTGCGAGCCTATTGATGCTTGCCGGGTACTTTTATGTTCGCCAGAGGCTTGTCCGTTAATCGGTAGGTGCACCACTTGCAAGTGAGGTTGGCTTGGGATCCTTAAGCAAATAAGAATAATCGGGGACTAAAAAAATATTAATAATCTTTGGCCTAAGTTCCGATTTAAAAATATACAAAGACTATATACATTCCAAATTCGCTCATAAGTGAGTAATTGTGCGACAAGTGTTCACTATGTCGTAAAGAGTAAGCCTCGATTCTAAAAAAATATATAGCGACAATATTGACATTTTATCTACAAGAATGTAATTTTTGTTTACACCACATCGAGCACATAGTCGTAAATCCAGAGTCGTTAATTTTTTTACTGACCGGCAAAGGTACATAAATAAAGCCGCTGTCACACCCCACCATTCGGCGCCAAAGGCTTAATGCGTCCTCCCTCAGAAATATCACGATGCTACGTGGCGCACCGCAGCTAAGCCTGGATTAGCGTTTTTTGTTCCGGATCCCACCACTAAACCTAAATAAGCCCACAGTAGTCTCGAAGCTCTTTACCGGGGCATGTGCATTTAGTTCTGTTATTAAAAGGTGCATCAGCTTTTTTTGTATGATATGAAAATTACTCATTTGTTGAAATATACTTTAGTGTAATTTTTTTAAATACTCCTTAGTGTATTTTTTATCACCTTATTTTTCTCTTATTGTGATTATTATTATATATATTATTACATTATATATTTATCATTATATAATATAATAATACATATATACATTTCTCACTCCTTAACCAGGTTGGCTGTTAGAAATCTCTGTTGGAGCTAAGCCCATCGTTTGGTTTGAATGTGCTGTCTTTTTGTATTCTTAAATGTGCAATAAAGGATATAATTAATAAATACTTCAATAGCTCAATAGAGCTCTTATGAAAGTCTATACTTCAAAACTAGCGCGCCCATTCACTGCGAGCTTGATTGTAAAAGAACAGGCAAGAAAATCGTCTTTTATCAATAGCTGGAATCAAGGAAAATTTTAACTAAGCTTGTTCGCTAGCGCTGTGGCAATGTAATACCTATAGATGTTCATGGATCAGTAAGTCGCATCGCCCAGTAGCACATAATTTTCGTGCACACAAAATTGGTCATCTCAGACAAGGCAGAGACTAATCCCACAAGGATGAAGAAGTTACACGGTTAAGCCATAGCTAAACATATTACCTTCTATAATGTCTGTCGTTGAGAGAGATATATCCAGTATATATTTGTAGAAGTAAAATAAACATATAGATTTAAAAAAACCCTTTTTGGGTTCACGTTCCTTTAGTTACCAGACAAGTGCTCTGTCTAGATTTTAATTGCAGTAACATTTTGTTTGTCATAATTGAAATCTTTGTTGGTACACAGAGCGCGCTGTGGAAGTTTAAAATATTTGCTTTTAGTTAACATTACTTTGTATTGAAAATGAATTGAAAATTTCTCAGTACACAATAATTGTTTAAAGTCAGGTTTTGGTTCTATTATTTCATAACATGTGTCTTGTTATATCCTTGCAGTGCTCGATTTTGCTTATTCATATTATTTTTATGATCATTGTATTAAAATCATCATATGGGTTTGGGTTTAAAGAATTTATTTCTCATAAAAACACAATAGTTCACTTAAAATGAGATACAATAAATCATGTAAATTACTTACTTGAATTAACAAATAAAGTTACATTATGTACAATTTTAGAAAGTCCGATACTTGATGATATGTTTACAAACAAAGGTATAATAAACTTAGTTTTGTGACAAAGCATGTTTGGATAATGTAGGTATACAACAAAAAAAAAGAGACAAGCTATACCGGGTGAATCAACCAACAAAACTTACTCCAACCACCTTCATAAACAATTTGTGTCAACTTATAATCTGTACTATACTAATAGTCTAGGAGGTGAAGATTTACCTGTACTCATTCTACAAGAATGGTTTTTTTTTTTTTTCTTTTAGACGCGAAAGTATTTGTTGGTTACTTTAAAAGATACTTTTTATGAAAAAATTATAAGTTTATTATTTCAATTTAAAAATAAATAATGATAAGAATTCTTACCTCTATACCAAAATTTTATTTTCAAATTTAAGTTGAGCAATATAAGATTATATTAGGTCGGGGAAAAAGTCTTTTCGCATAACGTAGGTATAAACTTATTATAAAATTTTTTTGACTGTACTATTTGTGTCTGGCTAGTTTTGGTAACATTAAAAAGGTTCCATTATAAAGGAAAGAAAAAAATAAAAAAAGTTGTTTCCCGCTATTTTTCATTTGTTTTTCTCTCCGTAAAAATGAGTGAATCTAATGAAGAAATTCGATACATTTTAAAATTTTATTATAAAAAAGGCAAAAATGCAACTCAAGCAGTGAAAAAAATTTGTGATGTTTATGGACCTGATGCAGTGTCAGTAAGAGTAGCACAAATTTGGTTCAAACGTTTTCCGTCCGGAAATTTTGATGTTAAAGATGCACCTCGCTCTGGTCGCCCTGTTACGAATAAAATGGACGCCATTTTTGAAAGAGTGGAGCAAGATCGGCATATTAGTAGTTACGATGTAGCTGAAGAACTGGGAATTGACCACAAAACAGTTTTGACCCATTTGAAGAAAGCTGGTTATACAAAAAAGCTCGATATTTGGGTGCCACACGAGCTCACTCAAAGAAACTTAATGAACCGTGTACTCATTTGCGATTCATTATTGAGACGTAATGAAACCGAGCCGTTTTTGAAGAGATTGATAACTGGCGATGAAAAGTGGATCACGTACGACAAGAACGTGCGAAAAAGGTCGTGGTCGAAAGTTGGCCAGGCTTCACAGACTGTGGCCAAACCTGGCCTAACACGAAATAAGGTGATGCTGTGTGTATGGTGGGATTGGAAGGGCATTGTTTATTATGAGCTTTTACCGCCCGGCAAAACCATCGATTCTGATCTTTACTGCCAGCAACTGATGAGATTAAAGGAAGCAGTCGAGAGAAAACGGCCGGAATTGATCAACAGGAAGGGTGTGGTCTTTCATCACGATAACGCTAGACCACACACATCTTTAGCCACTCAGCAAAAATTAAGAGAGTTCGACTGGGAGGTCCTAGTGCATCCACCATATAGCCCTGACCTTGCGCCTTCAGATTTTCACCTGTTTCGGTCTCTGCAGAATTCTTTAGGTTCTGTAAGGTTGACCTCAAGAGAGGACTGCCAAAACTATTTGTCCCGTTTTTTTGATCAGAAGTCCCAAAGTTTCTACAGTAACGGGATAATGTCTCTGCCCACAAAATGGCAGAAAGTTATTCAACAAAACGGTATATATATATTGTAAATAAATATAAATAAACTTTGAAAAAAATGTCTTGACTTTTCATACAAAAATACGAAAAGACTTTTTCCCCAACCTATTATATAGGTATATTTTTTTTCCGCTTGTTTTCAATTCATAAATTTAACTTCGCCAAAAGCAGGCAATTGTTTTCTTAAAATATATTAATAGGTTATTGATGATAATAAATTACATATTGCTAACATATGTCTTAAGTTCAGCTTTAAAGATTTTTATATTATCACATTCCCTAATATCATTCGATAAGTTGTTATATAGCTGCACTCCCTCATACAATATTGTTTTTTTGCCGTAGTTTGTTCGTATCTTCGGTAATTCGAGTTTATTATTTTTTCTTAAATGGTGTGACATTGTTTTTTTCTGTATATGAGTGTTTGTTTGTATTGTGTTAGTTGTTATATTTTTTATAAGAATGCATGTGTTGTATATATATAGCTGTCTGATATTGAGAAATTCAGTTTTGTCATATATTTCTTTGCTTGGGGTGCGATTTGGGTAATGATATAATGTTTTTATTATTTTATTTTGAACTCTTTGTAATGTATTCAGATTACTTATGGCAGCCGATCCCCATATTGGAATCAAGTATTCTAGATGTGACTTTATTAAGGAGTTATAGAGAATAGGCCGAATGCTCGGTGGGATGCAATTTGCAGTTTTATATAATGCTCCTAATGTGGATCTTAGTTTGGTTGCTATATGATTTATGTGCGTCTGCCACGTTAGTTTATCGTCTACCCACAAGCCCAGATATTTTTCCTGACTTGATCGGTTCAAGATGTCATTGTTTATGTGAAGTGGTGTGTATTTAGGTATTTGTTTATTCTTGGCAGTGAATATCATATATGATGTTTTTGCTGTGTTAATTGTGAGTAGGTTATATTTCAACCATTCCTTTATTATATCCAAATCTCTTTGAGCGTCGGTTATAATGTTCTGAATCGATTTATCGAAGTAGAATAGGCAAGTATCATCTGCATACAAAGTTAGTTGCCCCTTTAATCCTATTTTATCAATATTATTAATGTAAATAAGGAAAAGTAATGGGCTTATTATGGAGCCCTGTGGGCATCCGTACGCGACGTTTTTAGTGGAACTAACATAATTATCTATTTTGACCACTTGTTGCCTATTTTCTAAATAAGACTGAAACATTTTGTGAGCTACTCCCTTAATACCTATGTTATTTAGCTTGTCTAAAAGTTTTTGGTGACTTTCGGTATCAAACGCCTTCTGTAAATCAATGAAAATGCCCAAGGCCAAACTACCTTGGTCAATCGTAGTTTTAATTTTTGTTATTAGATCTACTGACGCTGATAGCGTGCTTGACTTTGGGCGAAAACCATACTGTTCCTTTATTAAATAATCTTTTTGTGTTAGGTAGTTACTTAGGCGGTTGTACAGAACGCGTTCAAATATCTTAGACATGACTGGTAATACTGATACGGGTCTGTAATTACTTGGGTCAGCCCTACTACCGGTTTTGTAAATAGGGCTGACCCTAGCAATCTTCAGTGTATCGGGAAACACACCTAGCTTCAGGCATCTATTCATACAATCGGCAAGTTTTTCTACGATAATGTCTGTTAAGCATTTAATTGCTTTGGTGCTTATTCCATCTAATCCCGTGCTGCTATTTGTGTTTAAGTCGTTGATAATTTTAGCTATCTCTTGGGAATCACATGCCGGCAGTTCAGTTAGTGTTATGTTATGAGTGTAGTTACTGTCATACGTTAGAGTGTTACCTGTGTTAGTATGATATGTGTTAGGTATTTTGTTCGCTAGCTCCTCACCTATTGAGGTAAAGTACGAGTTAAACAAGTCACATACCATGTTTCCTTCTGTGATAAATCCGGAGGCAGACATTAGCTTAGGCGGAGTGGCGCTTTCTTTTATTTTATTTAACCCTAAACTGTTAATGAGGTCCCACAGTTTTTTTGGTTGATTCAAATTATTATGAAACAAATTATAGTAGTATTTTTGTTTGTTTGCGTTGATTAAGGCCTTCACTTTTTTCTGCTCGTCTTTAAATTTCTGCCTTATGCTGTCATCGGTAGGGTTCAATTTTCTTTGATTGTGATAGCTGTTCCGCAGATTTATTGCATTTATTATTTCTTGGTTTATCCAGTCTTCTTGGGGTGAGTTCAAAATTTTTACTTTAGATTTTTTGCTGTTTTGTATCTGTTTTGTTAGAAAACGCTCGAAGTAGTAATAATCGCCAAATTCATTGTTGTAACTTGCATTGAGGGTATTCTCGTAAAGGTGATCATAATCAAGAGCCGAGTATTGAATTTTGTTCTTAGTTTTTGGTGTCAACCGGCTTATTTCTAAAAATATTTGCTTATGATCTGAGAGGCATGATTCGATAATTGTTACGGTAAATGAATGGTTTTTTATATTTGTGCATAAATGGTCTAATATTGTGTTAGTTGTGCTAGTTTCTCGCGTACCATATTCTTTGCTAATTTTATTTAGTATTTCAAAGCCAGCCTCTTTGACTACGTTTTTATATTTTGTCGAAGTGCTATTCTTTTCGAGTAAGTCGATATTATAATCTCCCAATACTATTGATCTGTTTCGGCACTCCAGTTGTAATGCGTAAATGTCTATAAAGTCATTTATATTAGTGTTTCCGGGTTTGTAGATCGCTCCAACATTTAATGATAATTTATCAATATATATCCATAGGTAGTGGTTCCCGTTCTCGTTTATATTATCCGTTATGTCGTATCGTATGCTATTGTGCACATAGATGGACACACCACCACCTTTACAGTTCTGTCTGTAGTTGTAGATATGTTTATAATTAGGTAATTGGTATAGTTTTGCATCTGCTTCGGAGTTAATCCATGTCTCAGTAAATACCAATATGTGTGTAGTAGCCGGGATGGTCTTAATTATACATTTTATTTCGTCCAATTTGCCAGCTTTACGAATGCTCCGCAAGTTTGCATAAAAGAATCGTAATGAAGAAGGATGTATTGGAATGTTTTCATATTCGTTCACGA
Source organism: Musotima nitidalis (assembly GCA_949126915.1). Lineage (NCBI taxonomy): Eukaryota > Metazoa > Arthropoda > Insecta > Lepidoptera > Crambidae > Musotima > Musotima nitidalis. The sequence goes on from OX421431.1 coordinate 2,619,719, forward strand.
TTTGGTGTGATAATCTTTGGCTTTTAGCCGTAGGTGCATTCTTTGGTAGTGAACTCGAAATTAGTTTTTTTTATTTATTTCTACTATTGAGGGTGTTCCTTTAACGTACTTAATCGTTAAATTCTGTTCACCATTCTCCATGCGATTATTTAGATCTTTTTTTAGTGTCTGTAAATACTGTTTTTGGGTTGGGGTTTCATCGGAGAAAATCTTTATATTTTCAGGCACTATTGATTTATTTCGCAAGATATATTTCGGCGTTTTGGTGTTATCGAAATAAACTTTTATGCTGCGATTTTTATTCGGAGTGTATTTGCCTAGTCTTATAGTTTTATTTGGTTTATCACAGTCTTGATAAAGTAGTTTTATTACCTTCATAACTTCTTCATTATCATGTTTTTGTCTGGACTTCGAATTTTTATCATTTATTTCCGATATACCCACAATCACTATATTTTTCTCGCGTTCACATCGCTCCTTTAGCTCGGTGATGAGGTTTTCGTGACATAAGACTGGCGATTTTATCATAGGCGTTGATATGTTATGCTGTTCTTTGATCTGTGTAATTTCACTTTCTAAGTTTTTTATTCTGTTCTCTGTTGTTGTAGTCTTAGATTTAATACTTCCAATTTCAGTGTTAATATGTTCAAATTGACGCGAAAAATTTTCTGTGGCTGACTTTATTGTTTTTATTTCGTTTTTAATTTCTAATATTTCTTTCCGGATATGATTCAAGTTCTCATTCTGAGTTTTGCCAACATTTTCAAAGAAATTCATCATTTCTGCGCGGAAGCTTGAAAAGTCCTTTTTGTATTCACTTACTTCAGAACTCGCTTTATGCTTTCTTGTATTAACATTGCTATAGTAGTCCTCCTGCGATCCGCTATCGCTCCCGCTGCCGCTCCTCAATGTGTCTTTAGGCATAGTATTATGCGTGCGCGAACAGTCCAGAAAATATGGGCTGCGCTCTTTACTCGCGGGGGTGAGCGGGGCTGCGTGTGCGGCACTCAGCGATGTATCGCGAAAACACAAGGTGTTTAGAGACTATATTAACTTTAAACAAATTGAAGTTAAACTGCACACTAATAAAGATCACTTTTGATTGCTTATATTTTAAAATATTGTAACATTTTTGCTTTACACAACAACACGTCTGCTTCCAACAAGACTAACATTGCAATATATATTCTAGCATTATCCCGGTTGCCCTAGTCTTAAGCTAAGGGTCCAGGGTCTGCTCACTGGTTTAACCAGATTTGACTGAACTTCAGTTATTACGTGGAGCGACAGCCGTCTGACCTCCGCATCCCAGAGAGAAATATCATTCTATGGTTAAACCAGCTGCCAGTCTGTTAGAAGGCACTGACTTCCAATAACGACTGCCATAGATGTTCATGACAGCCGGGACCAACGGCTTAACGTGCTTTCCAAGGCACCGAGCAAGCGATACTTACGCGCATAACTTCGGAAAGTCATAGGAAGCGTCACCAGGGTTTGAACCCGAGACCCTCTGAATTAAAAGGCAAGGGGTCTCGCCACTGGGCTATCGCCGCTTTTGATCATTGAATGAAAATGTATATCCGTATCTCTTAATTCTCCGTCACCTACTTTAAATGTTACAGGGTGGTTGGTTCCATCTTAATAATTTTAGATTTTAAAAAATTATTGCATTTACAATGTTATGTTATCACTACATAGAATAACGCAAAGTCGCTTTCCTAGCTAGAGTGATTCAAGAGGACGGTTTAAATATAAAGAACGCGGACGAAGTCGCGGGATACCGCTAGTTATAGGACGTAATAATGGTGAAAATCCAGATGAGAATTCGAGCCTTTGCATAGGGCAGTGGACAGGTTTCCACATATATGTTATTATATGTTTAATCTTATTACTTACAAGTTTCTAAAACTAAACAATACTAAACAATACAGTTTATAGGACGACTAAAAAAAAAATTTTTTTGATTTACATCGTATCTATTTTATTAAAAAAACAATTTCTGGTTCAGTTAAAAAAAATTCACGTAGCAAAATATATTACAGAGCCATAAACATAATAGAGTATTAGAATTAATTCAACACTTAAATTTTTTTGAAGACGGAAAATATTGGTGATTCTCAAAATGTATTTTTCTCATATCACTTATATGTATTACCCAAAATCTCAGTTTCGTTGGAAAATGAAATCATTAGTCATTGTTATTTTGTGTGTTCTACCGTTTCATTTCCGCTGATGATTCCAGTATATTCCGGTATTGATAACAAACAATCATTAGTCCACATCACGTCCATGGACACGGCATGGAATCACTAATAATAGGTGGAGTTTTCATAGCGATTACAGGTTTAGACCATTGTGATTTCAAAGCATGTTTAGATACGGTTTATTATAAAATATTCTGTCGGATAATCAGCAGGATATTTCAGCCAATTTACACAAAACCTTAGATAAATTATATTCTTAAGCCCCCAGCATGGATCTCTCCATGCGCTGTCAACTGTATGAAATTCTATCCGTTAACTTTTCGAGTTTATCACGTTCAGAGAGGAAGACAGACATGAAATAGTGGCAGTATTTTAAAAAAAATATACATAAATAGGGTACAAGGTGTATCGGGATCCTACCAGGGTGTAAAGAGATCCTTCCAAGACCTAAGGAGACCAAGCTAACCTCACCTGCAAGTGATGCACCTTCCGAGCAACGGACGAGGCTCTGGCAAACATAACAGTGCCCGGTAAGCGGCAATAGGCTCGCCAGCTATTACGTGGGACCAACTATATAATTGGCGAAGTGTGGGCGTATAATATGCCTCTGCCTACTGAAATAGGCGAATGTGTGTATGTATGTATAGTGAAAAAAAAGGTTAAAGGAGAGAAAATGTGCACCTTTTTCCACCTCCTCCGGAACAAATTGTTACTCTTGATTGCTACACTGAGGAAGTCGGTTCCAATATTATGACAACTGGTTTACCCATAGAATGAGGTGGACATCAGACAGCAGTCGCTCATAGTAATAACTGAAGTTAAGCCAGAACCTGGATAGACCAGCGATCAGACCCTGGGCCCAAAGCTTAAGTCTTGGACATTGCTAGGATATAAAGATGAATAGGCGTAGATGATGACACTAATCACCAGTATTTGATATAGAATATCCATTAAAAATCTAACTAAGTAGTTCCTGACATCGTTACTCGCAAACCTGCTTTACTACAATCTTTAGTATAACCAACAAAAATGGCATAGTAACACTCATACAGAACTAAATAGGGCTTTATTAATACTCATAGAACACCATCCAGTAATGAGACTTTTCTGCTTAAGAGAAGGCATTGAATGCCCGAATACTTATATTTATGGCTGCGTAAATTTGCGAAGCGGTGCTCCTGCATACATATACCAGACTTATAATCATAGCTTAAGGCCAGGAATATCGTTATCGCTTTTTTATAAAGTGTTAAAACTATTTTCCGACGCAAAAGCCTTCTCAGTTTTCTACGAACTTTAAATCTTTGTCGTAATTTTCATCTCTTTTTTTGTTGTTAATTCCAAAGTGCCGAATTAAAGTTGTAGATCATGAAGAAATAAAATTAGTAAAACATGTCTCTACACACGTAGTACGGATTTTATAGTACATATTACCAAATATCAAGTGTACCACGTTTCAGCATACTTAAGTGTCTCGTAATATGAATGAATTTTAAGCTTTCACTTGACCACTGATGTGAAAATTATCAATTCCCGCTAGACCCGTGGTTTAATTTAACGCATCATGCAGCGTGGGTTAAATAAAATCACTCACGTCATTATTAATTTTTTGATGGGATCGGTCCTCATGTAGGATTTGGGATCACTAAAGTAAAATTACATTTCAGTTAGCAGGAAAAAGGGGCATAGATACATTAAGACCAATAAAATTTAAACACTACGAAACAAGTTCTAAAGTTAAACCGTGTTTAAAATTAGTGCTTAATTATCGCTTGCTCCGTGCCTCGGACGTTCAGCACGTCAGGCCGTTGGTTCCGGCTGTCATAAACATCTATGGCAGTCGTTATTAGGACGTCAGTGCTTTTTAACAGACTGACAGCTGTATTAACCATAGAATGATGTTTCCCTCTGAGTTGCGGAGGTCAGACGGCAGTCTCTTCACGTAATAACTGAAATTCAGTCAAAATCTGGTTGAACCAGTGAGCAGACCCTGGGCCCTAAGCTTAAGTCTAGAGCAACCGGAATAATGATAGGATATGATGATGATGACAGATAACTTGTTTCAGTTTTGACGACGGCAGATGAGGGACGATAGTTTTATAGTGGTATTATGTACTGCAGTTTATAATTGTGATAAAAAGATCAATACGTCTAAGTAGCGCCACCCCTTCTTATCACTCGGGTAATTGTAAGTCTCGACTAATGGGCAGCAGCGTCATCTTGCGTACTGACTTGAACTGCAATTAACAACCCGCTTGTCCAGTGTAGTGATTATGAGCAAACACCCCTAATATAGTGTAATCTATTGGGGAGGCTCTAATGTTCTTCACTGGACTTTATAAGGCTGATGTAATAACATATAACAATGACATGTATTTGCGTAAGACATTATATACGCAATACACTACATCAAAGGGATTGTGGCTTAGCCAATTCTGAGAATTGATAACCAATTAACTCTTGACCGCTAACGGCTTAAACCACATCCATCACATAATTTTTACAGGTGTCAAATTGACGGAAATATGATGTGTTAATAAAAATAATACAATAATAATATGTGTTTATATTAATAATTCTAATAAGCTACAAATTTTAATCGGTGCGACATTATAGGTTTGTACGTACATACATAAAGTCATATAGTAGTCCACTAAAATATAGTGCAGAGAAACGATGTCTGGTTCATATTAATGACCCGCCAGTTGAGACAGGTCTGCTCACATCCCCCCCTGACAGGTCCACCTTGTCGTGGTGGGGGGGCTAAGTACCTCCCGCTGGAGGCCGGGAAAAGGTAACACCCAGAGGTTAACGACTCTGGGTGCCCTTAGTACTGAATACCGGGGGGGAAACTAAGAGGGATCTGTGGAGGGCGCAGCAGGCGGTCCAGGAGGGCCTGTCATCAGCGCCAGGAGTGTTTTAGGCGGCGGGGGCAAGGGGCCCTTGCTGTCTAATCATGGACCGCCCGTGAAGTCCGCCACACGCTATGGTCGCACAAGGAGGTAGAAGAGGCTCGAGTACTGCGCCTCTCTGAGGAGGTCCTCCCGGTTTTGGTCTGGGGGACGTTGGCCGCAGGCGGGGTTTTATGAAGCTGCAACACAGGTACTGGCCCCCGCCTTTTTTCAACAAGCGGCGGGCGTCGTCGGAAGATTTTTAGTGGGTAGGACTGCTGGCGGCCGTGTCTGCCGCAGTGAGCTCCACACTCTCCTCTTAGTCCTCTTTAGGCCGTTGAGGCAGTGCGAGATGATAAATGGTAAATGAAATGCCTTCCCCCTATCTTCTTAAGTCCTCAGTAAAAATGTGGGACTATACTGAGATTTCACATAAACTTATTGAGAGAATTTGAAAAGTAATGTTTCACTGTTTTGTTTAATTTACATGAACGTTTTTAAACACTTAACGGTTAATAAACCACCGTTATAACACGTAAATGTTCAAAATATGATAATTTTTTGAAAATAAAACAAAACTGCAGACAAGCCACTTCACTTTCCCGCCAAGAATTCTTTATGGATATTTTTGATGCAAGTATATCGGTTTTTTTTGATTTCGTGACTGCAATACACACCTTGCAGAATTAATAGTTTTCATATATTTTTTCTAATTCCGGGAGTACAAAACTTGACGCGTATCTTGTAATTTTTTTTCTCTTAATTTTTTTATTGATATTCATAACAGTTATATTAAGCGAACAGTTATATTAAACTTCAATAACTGAAACAATGTATCTTCAACTATGTGATGGATGCATAAATTAAATGTGACCATCAATTAAAAGGAAAATGCTGATGAATAATGGCATCGCTCTGCGCAAGCCATAAGCGACCAATGATATTAATATATGGACCGACTTCACTTAAGGACTTGCGAGACTCTATGTTCAACTGTATGTAGTATTTTTATGTGGCTTTGCAGATTACTTATACAAATACCTTTATACCATACCAAATACTTGTACCTATAAATACTGCGATATAATAATGCGAGTATAATCCTTTTACAATCAGTACCAATTAATCCACGTACTGTGTAAAAAACACGACCGTATGGGTAGTCAATATACCTAACATGAAATTTCTTAGAAGCCAAAACCCTCACATACAAACATTTGTTATTTCTGTACCGTAGACCAAAACTCTTGTACAAATATATGCCAAGTCGAAATTCCTAGTATTTCTAGCCCCTGTTACCTGGTCTGGAGTTCAGGCATCATTTTGAAGTGAAAATACATGTGAGTGCGTGAAAATTTGTTATTGGTCCATGCTAAGAGAATTTATAGGTATAAATAAATTGAATTATAACTTAATAATTAAACTTAAAAAAGCACTTGCCATCGAGCTAGTCATTATGTTTGTTGTTTAATTTTTTTTTCCTTGTATTAATTTACATGTATAAGTAGGTTTATATATCTGATATGTATCTTATATCATATTTTTGTGTATGTATATGTGTAATAACTATTCTAGTGTCACATAATGACCGCTAACTATCTCTCCCACTTTAGTTAAAGTTGACTGGAAGAGATATCTTTTAGAAATAAGTCCACCATTAAGTACTATTAATAATTCCATAAGAAGACGAAGGTCTTTTTCACGTAAGGCTTTTTTTTGTTATTGTTTTATAAATATATATTCTTTATTGTATAAAAAACAACTTGGTACACAGACACAACACAAGTCTCTATTATAGTATAGGATTCTTAATGCTGATAATGTGTTTAACAGGGAAATAATTTGACTTTAATTTGATAAATCTTTTTAAAGCTTGATGAAAATATAATTTAGTGCCAGTTGATTCACCATCTATCTTCTGTTTCTTTAATTAAAGGCGCAGTGCGGTTGCGTCCACATCGTGTAACTTGATTCACAATCAGCGTGGTCCTGTTAATTACAACCTCGCCCCTTCCCGATTTCACGGCTACTACCAGAAATTCCCGGAACATTTTCCCTCAAAACCTAGCATAATGCACGTCTGAAAGGTCCCTTTGAAAGGCGGCAAAGCCAGTCTGAACGCGCTTTTGTGAGGCATAATGATTTTTTTTGATAGAACCGGCCTCTTTGCTGTGTGTGGTCGGTTCATTAACGAGAAAGATAGGACTTTGTTTGATTACTCACAATGTTTATAGATGCGACGTGTATACGTTTTTATTATGGGTATTAGTATGTATAATAGAATATATTTATTATTCTTTTGTTCAAGTTTTTAGTTTGCATTTTATAAAATTAAATATGGTTGTTGTCTAGTGAAATTGACACATCCAAATAAAGCAACTTTTGAGAAAGCTGACAGTTCCTGATAAAGTTCAGAGGAATTTATATTTGTTGCGAAGTAGCTGTTTGTGGAATGAACCGAATTTCACGTAATGACCTTTGGTAGATGGCTGATGTTATAAGGTCCCCCTTTGGCTACTTTTAAACACGCAAAATAACAAAGTATCTGTCATAAGCACAGGGTCGCCGGCGCCCGCCATTTCTATATAAAAGCCAAGCTAACAGTCTTTACCGATCACCAACATATGAGGGAGTTGGAATCTCTTTCTCGAAACGTAATATTTCTGTACATCTATCGCTGACCATGAAGAATTCCTTAATATTTTTATTAAGGACATTTTTCCAATATTCAGGGCTTCCATATGTTTTTCACATTCAAGCAATCTCAAATTAACAAGTGTCAGAAATACGACTAGTCGCTTCTTACTAGACTAACGTGTAGTTCTATGGTGCGAGTAGAATAATTTAGACCAAAATAAAGGTTATTAAACATACATTTATAAATTTTACATCTCCCTCGCCTCCCTCGATAACAATCGACGTAGTGACAACAGGAATCAATGTACCTATCGAAGCAAGGAAGCAGATGGTACAAAATAACAATGAAACACCCGTCACCCAACATAACATTGACCTCCGTAGAAAAAAACTATTGCTTATGCTAGTTCTGCTGCTGAAGTATAAGTTCTAAACCACTAACCTATAGATGGCGTTATGTTTTCACGTACATATTTTATATATCAGTATTAAGATATTTTTTATGTTATGTATTTACCTCAAGTGCCCAGTCTTCTAGCGATTTCTCCCGCGAGTTCTCCAACAATTACAGCTCAAGAAGTCACCAAGAAGATCACCATTAAGTTCTACAGTCCCATAAAGAAGTTCAAGAAGTATTAGGAGTTTAACTAAAGATTATAATTATTTTATTATACTGAGTTATCAAACTTATAGTACAATTTCAAACGACTATAATTATAAACTTTACTTCAGTTCACTTCCTTGCCATCTTGACCATTACTAATAACACTACTAATAGATCACACAAAGGCTATGTTTTTTTATTAAAGCTCTATAGTTAAACACAAAAGTTTACCTCCCACCTTACAGATTAGTTTGACATTACAGAATATTAATTTTATTTATAAACATCATAGTGATAATTTAACATTAAAGAAAGAAAGAAAGAAAATAAATTTATTCAGTACAAATAAACATAGAAATTAAGTACACAAAAAGCAACGATTAAATTTACACAAGCAAAATACAACATTAAGCCATGTACTGAAATGGTGTCCACTCAGCACACTGTCGGACACCATTACAGAATATTAATTTTATTTATAAACATCATAGTGATAATTTAACATTACAGAATATTAATTTTATTTATAAACATCATAGTGATAATTTAACATTCCAGAATATTAATTTTATTTATAAACATCATAGTGATAATTTAACATTCCAGAATATTAATTTTATTTATAAACATCATAGTGATAATTTAACATTACAGAATATTAATTTTATTTATAAACATCATAGTGATAATTTAACATTACAGAATATTAATTTTATTTATAAACATCATAGTGATAATTTAACAATACAGAATATTAATTTTATTTGTAAACATCATAGTGATAACTTATCCTCGTTATCTATACCCTTTTATCAACAAAAACAGGCACCGACTCTCCCAGGGGTTGTGTCAACGCTGCATACAATTGAATATTTATGACATTAATGAGTCCAGGGATTTGTGTCGCTTTACTTTAAATTCGGGTCAGAATTTATAAGCTGAGGGAATTTTCAAAATAATTTATGAATATCAATATCACAATAACTTATCATTTGAACATAAATAATATTTATATATTTAAAAAAAATCATTATAAATTCAAATTCAATATTTTAAAAAAAATATGGCGCATTTCTTTGGTTGTATTTAATAAATTCTCTCAATAGTGAGTGAATACATTGATGATGAATACAATACTGTGTTTGCAGAAAAATACGAAATTTCATGAAAGTATATAGTCACTTGCAGTTTTTTTTTGTGTCAATAAATTGATGTATCCTTCTATTCACAAAGCGGGGTGAAGTTCAGTAATTATTTTTTTAATTTTATCTTTTTTTTTTATTTTGTTCTTGATTTTCTTTCTGAATCTTGCATATACTGTAAAAGGATCCCTAGAATCCTAGCCTAAGTAGTAAAAGCTGTAGGCTGTCCGTCTTTGTAAGGGTTATTTGGAATATATAGACTTTAAAGGATATAGGGTTGAAACAATACTTAAACATTTTATTACATATATATTTACATATTTTTATTTCAAAGCGTTTGGACAATGAATGTATTAGTATCGAGTTAAAACAAGTGCTAATCGCTTAAAGGTTACTACGAGTGGTTAAACAGACTTTCAAGTCCATATCATTTATATCATAGTATGGCATACTATGCACTTAATATGCACTTATGATGTAACTATGAACTGAAGCACCTTTTAACTGCGGGCAGAAGCTTTAGTAGAGAAGATATCTCAAAGCACGGAAATTGCCATTCGGTAGCAAAAAAATATAGTTAATTCACTTAGAAATGTCTAGAAAATGGGACAATAGTTGTGTTTCACAATTTTCATTGTAAACGTTTGATCCAGATACGCGGCATTGTGAATGCCGCTCGGGATTATCCTGTTATATCCATTGAGGTCTTTGTCTGAGACCTGTACAAGTGTAAGGGGCAATTATTTGCTTAGTAAAACATGATTAATAGCACCCTTTCAGGTTTTGAGTTATGATCCTGTGATACTCCTTTGTTTGTTTGATTAAGGGGTGCCGGTGTATTATCATATATCGATTACTTGACTTTATTGCATAACCTTTTCAAACAATTAAATGTTTAGTAGAAAGTCGCAATGGAAGTTTCTTTGTAAGTCGAGGTTTGTATTCACATGAAATGTTTTTTTACTAAATAAATATAGTGTAACAAAATGGATTAAACAAGTTATATAGCGCTGAGGCTTTGATTTAATTCACATACAGGAGAAATATTTATATTATTTAATATAGATGTTCACACAAAAGACACTGTCCTTTTTTTTAAATTGTGATAACGTCACAATGTCCATATTCTGTCAGGTACAGCAGTCGATGCAGTCCAGAAAAGTGAGATCTATCCCACCTTCTTTTACGCAAAATGGAAGCATTAGCTTGCACGACGAAGCCGAAGGAAACAAGAGGACGAAGAACTCTAATAAATGTTATTCTCAGACGATATAATATAAGAAAAACAACTAAATGTTTTCTGACATCGACAATAAAATATAAGAGCAATAAAGTAACTGTCACAAGATAGACTAACTGATCAAGCTACAGTAATAGAACTTGATTGAATCTACGGCTCAAATAGGGGCTTATGCGACCGATAATTGAGTTGTACAGTCTTGGTGCATTTGATAACTACATAATGGAGACATATCCGGGCAATGAATGGACTAATCTAAGCTTATCAGGGAACCGAACATAATACTTCTGATTATTGTTATAACAATATATCATAACAAGCTTTAAAACATACGATTCCTATTTACCTAAATACCTATTAGAGGTATGTATTCCTACATACCTATGTAGTAATCTATTTACAAAATGATTATCGATAGGGTGGACCTAAATTCAAATTGGTTTGAGAGACCCACATTAAGGCTATCTGCCGGGTGTCGATACAATTTTTGTTGAGTATATATGCTGGCGGCTGGGGTTGATTGCTTTTCAGCTATCATCAGAACGAGAATAGCGTCGCTGTTACAGCGGGTCAGTTCCAACAGCCTCCTGAAGACTGTGACCAATAGGCTTGATGTGGACAGTGCTATTATGCAGCACTGGACACGCGTTTACATAACCAAGGATGCCACAATTACATATAACCGGTATGTGTAATAGTGGTATCCTGTCATGTACTAACATAGTTTTTAGGATTTATTGTTACTAACACTATGGATTTTGGTCTGAAATAAACGAATTTTATTTTATTTTAATTTTTTATTTATATATGGCGGCGGCGGCGCCCGCGCCTGCTGGCTGTGCCTGTGGCCAGGACCAACCTACTGGCGAAAACGCCACTTATCCGCGCGTTCCATATTATAAACACGGTTCATGACACGGTGGATATATTTTCATGCACTTTTAGTGAATTCGCCAGAACTGCGTTAAATATAATAAGTTATCAGTTACGTTAGATTTAGAACTTATTTTGTAAATATAGGATGTAATAATAAAGTTATATATCAGGTAGGCTAGTTTATGTTAAGTATATGTAAATAATATTGAAGATTGATAATTAAAAAGATAGAATATTGTATTTATTATAAAAATTGCTATGCTATCGCATTAAAGTCAAAGTCAAGTCAAAGTCAAAGTCAAAAATACTTTATTTCATAAACTATTACATAGTACTTGAAAACGTCAAAATTATAAAAAAATAACAAAAACAAATAAAAACTAACCTCTAAACTAAAATCACGAAGCTTAGATTCACTTGCAACCAAATAATTTAAAAAAACAAAAAACATTTAAGTGCAAGCGAATCTAAGTGCCAGTTCCGAGCCACCGCTCTGTAAGAAGAACTGGCAAGAAACTCACAGGCTATGCTCTTTTAAATTATCGATTGGTTAGTAACAATCTTCATTTGTCTGTGACGCTATACAATGCAACATAATATAACAATATTCATGCTTTAAGTCATTCATATTAGAATAGCCTGTATGAAACGGCGGTTTAATCCCAAGCATTTTTATCAGCCATATAGTCTTTAATAGAATAATATCCCTTTGAAAACAGCTTGCGTTTTATTGTTAATTTAAATTTATTTAGGCTTAATTGCTGTATATTGCTTGGGATTTTATTATAGAATCGCACACATTGACCTTTAAAAGATTTGTTAATTTTTTGGAGCCTAGTGGCAGGTACAACTAGTTTATGCTTATTTCTTGTGTTTAGGTTATGTATATCACTTTTCTTACTCAATTTATCAAAATTTTTGTGTACATATACTAGGTTTTCATAAACAAACTGACCCGCCACTGTCAAAATACCAATTTCTTTAAATTTATCCCTTAGTGAATGTCTACATGGTAGATTATAAATTGCTCGTATGGCCCTCTTCTGCAGTACAAAAATATTTTGAATATCTGCGGCACAACCCCACAGAAGAATACCATACGACATAACACTATGTAAATAGCAATGATAAACAAGCCTAGCTGTTTCAACGTCTGTTAATTGGCGAATTTTCTTTACCGCGTATGCAGCAGAGCTGAGTCTATTCGACAATTCACCAATATGTGGGCCCCACTGTAACTTAGAATCTAATATAACACCCAAAAATTTGGTGGTATCCACAAGAGTCAACTCATCTTCCTTTATTTTAATAGTGGTGTTTACTTGTCTGACGTTAGGCGTCACGAATTTAATGCATTTCGTTTTAGCCCCATTTAATAATAAATTGTTAACGTCAAACCAGTGCACCACCTTTGAGATCGCATTGTTTACATCGTCTGGGTTCTGATATCGCTTTATTTTAAATAATAATGATGTATCATCAGCAAACAATACTATCTCGTGATTTTCCTTTACCAAATGTGGCAAATCATTAATATAAATTAAAAACAAAAACGGGCCGAGAATCGAGCCCTGCGGTACCCCCATTTTTACTACAGAACCCTGAGATCGCTTTCCATTAACTTCAACCCTTTGAATCCTATTACTTAAGTAAGAAGTAAGAAGATCCAATGCGGAGCCTCTTATTCCATAATAATCTAATTTTTTTATCAATGTTTCATGAGGAACACAATCAAAAGCTTTGGACAGATCGCAAAAAATACCTAAAGCGTCCAAAGAATCTTCCCAAGCATCAAAAATATGTTTCAAAAGCTCAACACCTGCATCGGTTGTGGAGCGACCCTTAGTGAATCCAAATTGTTTTGAATGCATTAAGCCATTTTTATTAAAAAATCTAAACATTTGGTTGTAAATAAGTTTTTCAAAAATTTTACTAAAAGTAGGCAGCACTGAAATAGGTCTAAAATTAGTTGGGTCTGCTGTACTGCCCGATTTAAATAGTGGAATGATTTTACTATTTTTCATTAAATCTGGAAACGTGCCGCAATCTATACATTTATTAAATATTATAGCTAAACTGTGCGCCACCGAAACAATGATAGGCTTGGTAACTACGATGGAATTGCCCCAGAGGTCTGCAGTCTTTTTAACATTAAGAGTATTAAATGTCTTAATTATATCTATGGGTGTTACATGATTAAACATAAACTCTTCTGTACAAATGTTTACATTATCTCTTAAAATAGCCTCCGCTAAAGTAGGCGAGGAATTTAAAGTTTTTGTAGTAGACACTGGAATATTAGTAAAGAAGTCTTCAAAAGCATTGGCAATATCTAAGTCAGATGTAAGCGTCTTGCTATCAATGTTGAGTTTAAACTTATTATTATAATTCTTATTTCTTCCCGTTTCACTATTAATAATATTCCATGTCATTTTAATCTTATCATCACTATTTTTAATTTTATAGCTCAAATAACAAGACTTTGCCGTATGACATGCTTTTCTAAATATTTTAGAATATTTCCTTACATAATTATGAAATTGTTCACTATTGTTAACATTTCTTTCGTCATACAGTTCATACAGTCTCTTTCTACTTTTATGTAGCCCAGGAGTAGCCCATTCACTAAAGGCAGCATTATCATTTACCTTAATCGTTTTGGGAGTAAATGTTGATTGAAAACTACTACAAAAGTCGCTAAAAAACATATTATATAAAATATTAGGGTCATTGCTTTTATCTACCATGGGTAAACTAAATGATAATAATTTATTGTTAAACCTCTCAAAACGATTATTGGTTTTTGGTATAAATGTTATTGTTCTTTTAGCCACAGTTTTATTTCTACAAAGCAAAGATATTTGTTGACTACAATGATCTGAATCTAATTGATTAATAATTTTTTTACTGTCATCACTCAGTATAATATCTGTAAATATGTTATCCAAGCAAGTGGCAGTAGTGGCTGTAATTCTTGTTGGCTCTAGAAACACATTTATCAAATTATATGATTTAAAAAGTGCTTTTATTCTTGTACATGCACTCGAACACTCTAGCAAATTAACATTAAAATCTCCACAAACAATAACATTTTTGTTAGCATTATAAACTTTTCCCAGCACTTCATCCATAATACTTTCAAATAAATCATATGAAGCTGATGGAGGTCTGTATACACTCAATACAACAAACCGCTCCATTTCGATACAGGCTATTTCAATAATCCGTTCGGCTGAGAAGCTTACTATATCATGGCGCTCCTTGAATCTAAATTTCTTATTTACTATTTATATAATTAATGATCCACCATGTATAGCACCCTCCCTGCAAAACGAACTACCTACCTGGTGATTATTAAAATTGAACATGAACTGGTTACTTTTAATCCAATGTTCAGTAATGCAAAAAATATCAATATGATTACCGTTCATGAACAATTCAATTTCTAGTTCCTTACCCAATATTCCTCTAATATTCTGGTGCACCAGGTTTATAACATTATTTTGTTTAGTAATTACTATGCCAGAGTTTGTCTCTGTTGTCTTAGATCTTAATTTAAATGATTTTCTATATTAGAAATAGAATCAGAATAATTAATGTCAACACAACAATTATTATCTACACTACTGCTTTGCTCAATAGAAGCAATATGTTTAGCCAAATTCTTGGCTGTTATACTAAAATAATAGGATAGCGAATTTGCTATCTGTCGCTTAAAACTAGATGAAAGGTAATATCTACCTTTAGTCATAAATTTGCTGCTAACAAAACTGTTAGTATCAATCAAATTAATACAATCATGATATGTACTTATAGTATGTAGTACACAGTTTAACTTATATCTAAGATTATTTTCCGCGTCTGGCAAGCTCTTTGAGTAGGGGAATGTGAACAAAATAATTTTACTTAAATCAAGAGACAATAAATTATTAATATATTCAATTAAATCCTTTTTGTTAACGTTACCCCTATTCTCCACTAAAATAATAAGAGTATTCTCATTACTAAATTTATAATTTAAATTTTTTTTCATAATTTTGTCATATGTTGCAGATGGCATGCAATAGTTCACAACTGATTGTCCCTTAGACTCTGAATTCAATTTTGAGCCCATATGTCTACCAATATCATCACTGAACATAATTCTTTTATGTACATCACCTTGTGTACAACATGTTACATCAATTGATGCACACAACGGCTGCTCTGCACTGACACTAGTATGGGAGCTTCCACATAAGGTTTTGGTGTCAATGCAGACGGAAGGAACACACTGTGGAGAACTCAAGCAGTTGTCGTTGCAAGAGTTTTGATTTATAAAAGAATCAAGGCGCTCAGTGTTATCATTTGAGGTTTTAAGTATCTTATCTATTGTTAAAGAACATTTATTGTAGTCCTTAAGGGACAATTCATATTTCCTAGTTAGATACTGAATTTCAAATTGCAAATTTTGTATTTTTGATTCTAAGTGCTTTGTGTCAGTATAGTATTTTGAATGACACTGTTTTAACTCTAGCTCAGACAACTTCCATTGTTCTCTTAATTTAAGATTAGATTTAATATTCTTGCATTTATTCATCAGGCTATTAAAATGTTTTAATTGTTTTTTTGATTTATAGATCAATTTATTAATTTTAATATATTTTTTTAGTTTATTTCTGCTGCAAAATAGAACTGACTTGTCTGGTTGATATGAGTTATCATTTGTGAGATCAATAGTAGACAAGTCCGGGTTTGAAACAATTGCAGAAGTAATAAACTGCGGGGCACCACTCATTAACTCACTGTATAAATTATTTGTTTCACGAGCAGCAGATTCCTGTGAGGACACTTCCAAGTCGGAGATGTGCACATGGGCATCTCGTAGTTCCTGCTCCAGTACTGAAGTCCTCCTCAGGGTCCTCTCATACTCTTCACTGCACTCTTGAAACCTATCTACTATAGATTGTAGGTGATCCCGCTCAATAACAACATCCTCATAACTAATATGAAGCCTTGAAAGTTCAGATTTTAATTTCTTTGTGTCATCTAACGCATTCACTAACAGATTTTCGTTCTCCTCTCTTTCCTTTGAAAGTTCTGCACAGAGCTCCGTTTTGGTCTTAAGCTCCTGCAACACCAGCTGGAGTTTGGGCTCCTCCTGCTGGCGAGACAACGCTTTACGGCTACGAGTATTCATATTGTGTTGCATAAAATACAATTCAAACGCGAGTTAAATTAAAAAAAATAACGGAGCACTTTGCTTTGCAGTATACGAAGTGACAAGTGGGTATTTTGAGGTTACCGGTAATTACTTTAAATTAATATTTTATAAAATTACGCAAACACAGCAACTGTCGTCAACACTGAATAAACGCTTATACAAGTATAATATTCTACTCAGGAGAAACAATCGACTTATTAAGTATTTACGTGAAGAAATGACTATCAAAAACGGTTTTAGGACTTGTCACTTTTTACACTTAAAATACACAAATCACATAAAAAAAATTATACGTAACACTTATTTAACACTAAAATATGTGGTGATATTGGTTTTATATCGTTAAATTATGCTTAACTAATTAAATTTTAATTAAAATTATACAGAACAATTTTATGACATCTAGTATCGAGTGTTGCCAGACACGACACGATTAGGTTAAGACACCTGTAATGGTAACATAAGATTATAAATGAATAAATAAATATTTACAAAAATCGTCTTTCACCCCTGACAATCAAGCCTAACCTGTCCACTGGTTGCCATTGCGCGTTGGTTAATCAATCAGGTTACTCAGTCATGTTTCCCTTTCGTATTATATTACTTTGATATGAGCAGAGGCTCGCGACTTTATCCGACAGAACATCAGCAACATCTAAAAGTACCACAGTCATGTTCTTCATCCAAAATTCAGTTCGAAATATCAGAAAGAAACAGGGTTCAATAATTTATTGATTCAGGCGTTACTTTGCGGAAATCCATTGTAAGCAAGTGATAGAACAAACGTTGAAACGAGAGTCGTTGTTCTGAGGCGTGTAAGGGCAAAACACGTGTCGTGTTGAATAGTTTCTCGATTTTTCAGGAAATTATGTAGCGCGGGAATTTTTACAAAGATATTTTTCAATCCATCACTTGCAAACAGGGTTCAGTTCTTTTAAGTTTAGTATATTTGTAATAAAAATAATAAATGTAAAATGAGGGTAATCAATATTTTGAGGTGTTGTAATTTTTTTCGTATACTTATTTCGTTTTTTTGATATTTTTTTCTAGATAGATAATTTTAATAACACTGGTATTAGAAGCTCTATATCAAATCATTTAGACGATGAGACATAACCACAGTTAACGGTTGATATATTCATATTGGTTTATACGCTTGACGAACATAATTATCACCCGAGGTGGCACTGGGATAGAGATTACTCTATGACTATTATAAAATTAATTAAATATTTCAATCATCATTAATCATCCAGTAAGGTTTCTCTTCGTGTTGCGGGACTGTTCAAAAGGTTTACAGCGGTCTCAAGACGTAGCAGGCTTAAAAAGAAACATTGATGGTTTGTAGTCAGTGGCACACCCTGCCGCTTCAGCCACAGCCCAAAATAAGGGTTTCTCATCGTCGACTGTTACGAGTCCCCTAAGAAGAGGGCGGGTGTCACTAGTCAGGCCGGTACCACACGGTATATTTACTCCAGTATTAATTGCAATAAAGATAACATATACAATTTAATTAGAACAGTGCTTATAATGCTTTCATACACATTCATTAATATTTTAATAACAGTTTCCAGATTTGATGTCTATTGTCTTGTGTCTCGGACGGTTCTACCTTGTAGAAATGGAGCACATTTATACGGAATCTACATTATGAATCCTGGCTGTACTATTAAGTTTTTAACAAATAATGACAATAACAACTAATACCAGCTGGAAGATATTTCTTTTTGGAATAAGCTGTGTCCTATACCTCAAGTTTCTTAGTTTTTCTGTTTGTATATTTCTGTGTGTGTACTAAATAAATAAATAATAATATCTGGAAAATTATTTATGGATCCTGGCACCACTTTTATCTTTAACATATAAAATATTCGCTATTTAAGCTTTAGCATACATACATTATTGCTGGTTTCCCCGAAGGAGTAGGCAGAGGCATATTTTACGCCCACATTTCGCCAATTATATAGTTGGTCCCACGTAAAAGATGGTGAGCCTATTGCCGCTTACCGGGCATTGTTATGTTCGCCAGAGCCTCGTCCGTTGTTCGGCAAGTGCACCACTTGCAGGTGAGGTTGGTTTGGGCTCCTTAGGTCTTGGTAATCCTACCAATGTCTAGGAATCCCCCTATACACCCTATATAGCTTTAGTAATAATATGGAATAAACTTTTTATGTCTTGTGCCGCTATATTCAATCATAATTCCTTGTTCGCGATTTATGTTATCAGGAATAAAAATAGTCAATAAATAAAAATGGTTGAATGTAACACAAAAAAGTGTTTACCATTATGTGACATCAAACCATATTGGCTAGTGCAACACTTGTAATAGAGAAAAAAATCGTTTAACAGCAAAACGTTGTTGCTATAAAACAACCCTACCAAGACAATGGCGCCCACTATTAATATTAATCAAAAATACATAAATATAAATTGATTGCATAATAAAACACGCTTTTGTTATATTCCACTATTTGTCAACATTAAAAACAGTAAGGGGGTTATAAATTCACACCAAGCGACATCAGTGAGCCTTTATGAGGTTTTAATATCCCCCTGTATACCGCTGCTCATTAATTACTCTCGCTCATAATTTGTGTAATTACCTACAATTTATATAATAATATGAATATAGCTATATGAATAATATGATAACAACCATAATGATGTAGGGCGTTCACGTGTTCTGATTTAATTATGAAGTCATGATAAGAGTTAGACGAAAAACTACGGCATTTAACATCAACTGCCTACCCTTCGGGGAAACAGGTGTGAATGTATGTATGTATGTTTGTAAAATAGGAGCAACTAGTGGAACCCTGCTTAAAATTAAACAAAAATAAATATTTCTAAGCCTCCTTACTTCTAGTCTCAAACTAAGTCAAAATTATTCCACAAAATCAATCCTTAGGAGCTGAGTGTTGCTAAACTAACCATCACGCCGTGTTGGTCCTCACATCCATCATGTCCTAGCATTAACCCTGTTGCCCTAGACTAAAGTTTAGGTCCCAGAGTCTGCTTACTGGTTGGTCCTCAGCTATAGGTTATAAATGTTATAATATACTTTTCCTACCCATACATACATGGATTAAAAATATACCTAATTCTAAGTCTTTTCTAAGATTTTATTTCAAAGGTTGTGACAAAAATAATAAGGATTTTCCTCTGTTTCCTTATCATTTCATGGGGATCCCTTTGTTTGTGAGAGAACGCCTCTGGGTGAACGTAAACACACCCAGTGCTCGTCGCTGTGGTAAAAATTTTGGGACGTAACCGAATGTATCGAGGTTTATATACACATATATTTACTTATCAGACCTTTTATTTTTATCCGATGTTAATGTATCTATGAGCTTGACGCGTTATGTAGGAGTAAAATTAATGTGATTTGTATCCGTTTTTTGTCCAGTTTCAAATTTTATCTCATTAAACTAGCTAGTTTCAACGTCCTATTAATACGCACGGATCTTCTCCCAGAGCCAAGTTGAGAGATACTCAGATCATACTTCACCACGATAACACAGAGTGGATTGGCAGAAGCAGGCGTATAGCATACTGACAGATTTTTTGAAGGATGTACTTTTTAATGTCATATTGACTACATCCTGCCTGACGGTAAGCAGTCGATGCAGTCCAAAAAAATTAAGGCGCTTTATACCGTGAAATAACGCACGGTACAAAGCGTATACACTCATGAAGGCCTTTTTTTTTTTTTATTATCGTCTGTAAAAAAATGCTGCTTACGCACTGTCTCCCGGCAAAAGGGGGAGACCGGGAGGGGGTTTGGGGTTACTGCGGCCGACACGACCACCGCAGTCCTACCCACTAAAAAAACTTCAGACGACGCCCACCGCTGTTGAAAAGGGGCGAGGCACCAGTGCCCGGGTTTGTAGCTTCTGGTACCCCGCCCGCGGCCAACGTCCCCCGGATCAGAACCGGGGAGACCTCCTCAGGAAGGCGCAATTTGCAGCGCCCCCCCTACCTCTATGTGCGGCCATGGCGTAACTGGCCGACTTCGGGGGGGTCTATGGCGAGACGGAAGGGGCCCCCTGCCCCCGCCGCCTAAGACCCCCCGGGCGCTGCCTGACGGGCCCTCCTGGTCCGCCCGCTGCGCCAACGGCGTAGCCGGAGAGAGAGCGGATCCCGCTCCCTCTCCCGCTCTGCGGCCTCCTTCTGCGACATCACCACTTCGCAGAAGGAGGCCATCGCCTCCCACGCCGTCTCGCTGTCGACCATCTTTTGCATGATGGTCGGCAGCGAGAGAGCCACTCCACCCAGGGCCGCAGCTAACGTCGACCGCGGCCCCACTCATGAAGGCCTGCTAAAATGCCGTTTAACGCCCCGCTTAAAAAAAGAACCGGGATTATAGGAACTAGAAAATACATGAGCCCGCATCTAATTCAGAAACGACTTACAAAATTTCTCGGTTCGCGTGCTGATTGTTCGGGTGAGAAGAGGAGAGGGCGGGATGAGATCGAAAAGCTCCTTAGAACACTCGCCATAGTAGTTCCGGTAGAAGACTGTGAGAGAGGCGAAAATTCCCATACATTCACAACTTGCCTTGTCGCTTTGTAAATTGCATTACATTATGCATTACATTACTTCAATCTGCCTTTGACATAAATAACCTCATGTATAGAAATTAAAAAGAGCAGGTAAATCTATTTAGACCCATGTTTTTGACATAGTGAAAATAGGTTTAACATACACAAAACCAACAAAGCCGCTGTTTGCGGTTGCAGCCGCAGTCATCGTTATTTTCCATTTGGGAAATGTTTCATACTAAACAAATTAGCATAGATATTCGAATACTGTAACAGGTTCGGTATCGCGATGTTCAATTACTTGCTGCCGTGGTTTATTTTATTGAAACGTTTCGTGCAGTAGTTCATATTGTTAATGGCACCTGAAAATTAAAAGTTTGCGAGGATTTCTGAATAAAGCTTATTATTTTCATTAACTTAAGAAATAGTTAATTTTATATTATTTACAGTTGGTATTACCAACTGTTTTAATTTTTGTTTTACATTAGTATATTTTGATAATTTTACACGAGTTTATTGAAAGAGCATTATTCATACCTGTAGAAATAAATTAAAATATAGATTTGTACATAACTCCTGATTTTCTGTGCAACGTAACTTTGCAAAAGTTGGTAATCAAAATAAACAAGCCTATATATTTACCGCCTGCAATTTAAAAAAAAAAATTATTGTATATTTTAATAGAGCGGCAATCCCGTTTCTTAAATATAATATATAAAAAATATAAAATTTATATGCATGGAGTTTTTAGTGAAGAAGTAGCCACATAGCTTTAAAGGAATGTTTAAAATGATGGCTTGTCGAATAGTTAAATACTACCAGTCACTTAATTGTATGCACGCCTTTAATGAATACTGACCATATTATAAAATTCTTTGCTAACATGGCTGAAAAAAGTTTAAAAAAAAGAAAGATATGTCACTATTAGCAAACCGTGTCGATTTACTTCACATCAATTCAAAAGCTCAGAACTACAGAATAATAGATACAGAAGGGAGGATAAAGTGCTAGTCGGTATCTTGAAGGCTTTTCAAACGCGTAGCAACTTCACTTCATACTCATATGAAAAGCTCTTTCATACTGTAACGTCGTACATTTTTAACGACCCACCGTTTAAATAAAGTTTAAAAACTTCTCAGTATATTTTGTGATAGTACCGTATTTCGGCCGCTCCGGTCCTATATTTTATTACACAGTATCTTGTTTACTGCTGAGAAAGATTTTATAAAGATAGAGTACTATTTAAAATAGGTAAAAGCAGTATTGTTGTTTGAAGCTTTGCTGTTTTGTTGTATATTGAGTAGAATATTTTGGGAACTCCTCTGTCATTGATACAATTGCTCACACACATACACACAGACATACCTCACAGTGACACACAACATTACTTCACAACACATCACTTTGCTTTCTTATTCTACCTTCAACTTTCATTATTTTTATTTACAATTAAACTGTTTAGTGCAATGAGTGATTATGAATAATTCGAGGGTTCCGTGTCACCAGATAAGTGATAAAATTTGCGTTTTTGGGCTTAAAACAGTATTTTAAAGAATTTATCGGTTAATTAAAAAAAATTAACTTAAAAGGTTTACTTATTGGATTATGAAGTCCTCAGTTTTCAGTCTTCTCTTCTAAAATCGACTTATCTGATAAAATCACAAGAAAAAGCGGCAGAAATTATGTATCTGATGTTGTCACTTATCGGATTTGAGCACGGAACCCTCGATATACAATAACAAACATAGTGAATATTTATATTAGGGGAGACCTGGAGATTTGTAACACAGGTCCTGTACCTAGTACAGACTCCAGCTCTCACTAAGGGACGACTTATGCCATTATAATTGTAATAGTTCATAAGATACCTATTGTACCTTTTTGACAGAAATAAATCTTATTATAAATCTTAAATATATGGCTCACTTCAGTTCAGTTGAACTATATCGTCCTCCTGGTATAGTCGTTCCAAACTTGCACTTACTTCAGAAGATCGCAAATTCTAATCCCGCCAATTTCAATATATGCCTTGGTTGTTGACTTTAACGACACAAAAGCAATGAGATCTATATGAAGGCCAGGTTCAATTGTCAGTCCTGAAATTTATTTATTTCAAGAACATACAAAATATTTTTTTCAACTTAGAATTACATATTGTAGCGTAAGGTCTAACTTGGCTAGTTCAAATATACAATATTATGTTCGATGGCTATTTTCTACCAGCAAGCTAAATATTGGGAATAATAAAATGAGGACCGACCAGTTACCGGTATAGAACTTGCGAAGGCTATAATATAATTCGTATATGAAAACTAGCCAAGTCAGACCTTGGACTACAATATATTATTTATTTATTAGACCTTTCAACATTTCACTTACAGAATCATTATAAAATTTAAATATTAAAATATTATTAATGCGCTTATGCATACAGTTAACAGGAGCCTACGAAATTTACATTATTGCTTCAAATTTAAGCAAAATAACAACATAAGGACAAACTTAAATACAAGACTGAACAAACACCTTCATTACCACAACAACATAACAATAAAGAGATAGTAATATATATAATATACACATACATATGTATATAAAATACATATATGTACACGCATTGTTTTTTAAAAGTATTCTGACGGATATTTGTCATATATTTCTTTAGGAAATGCTGGTACTTGCCATAATTTATAACAAATGGATCAATGTTTTCTTCTGAATTCGAGACTTATTGCATCAAAATGTTATTACTTATCTGTGTAAGATAGGAAGAGTGCTTTAGCTAGCAGTCATCAGAACACGCAGAGGCATATACCCTATTTTGTAAACAGGTACCTAACAAAACGAGCTTGTACGGCTTCTATATTGCCTACATGTATTTTTAAAAAAGGTGCTTATATAGTTAAACAGTATTCTAACGTCGATCTTACTAATGAGTTGTACAAAATTAATAATGCGGAAATGTTTTAAACGGTTTAGAGGTGCGCATTATGAAACCCAACATCTTAGAAGCTGGATCCTAATGGACTGTAAATGGGGACGAAAAGGCATTGCAGAGTCAAACACAACGCCCTAGTTTCTGAGTCAAAATTTTTGATAGTGGTATTATTGATAATATAATGGAACAGTAATGATTTTCTTTTTTGTAAAAGTTATATGATGACACTTGTCAACATTAAGTGACATTGCGTTTCGTGAACACCACCCCGTTAAGACGTCAAGGTCGTTTAGGAATACTTTGTATACTCCGAAAGATTTTTATGTCATCCGCATACGCCAAGCATTAAAGAGCAAAGAAACTTTTTCTTTTCAAACTTTTTGGAATGCCGGTTTCGGAGATGTATGTAGTAGACTCAAACCCATACAGAGCGACAGACTGACTACGGCTTAGTAAGTACTGTGAACCAACGCAGAAGGCATACGTGTATGCCAATGTTTTCCTAAGTTTTAAGAAGAAACAGTTTTTGAGTTATTTTAGTCAAAAGTGGCTTGAAACGGTTCGTGTAATATTTACACACGGTGCTGCTCGCCAGTTCTGTTACTTGTACTTGGCTTGACACGCTGCCGCGTGTCTAGAAAAGCCTTTGTAATTTTTGAAACCATACACCCTACTCGAAATCCCTGTGCCCGCCCCTGAGTAAGGGTTTCACTGTCAGAAGAACGATGCCTCGGGGTTGTTGACAAGTGCTAGCTAGGAAACAATAGCGGTAATTGTGTCTGGATACCAGTGGCTTGTAAGGGTAATACAATTTGTAGATTCACTTACCATGAGTGCGGTGTTGAAATCTATTATAATCAAGTTCTATTTTATGAAAGTATTTAAAATATTCGCGGCTTGCCCTGGTGACTAATTGTAAGAGTTAGTCGCGTCACGAAAATAACGCAATCCTATAGAATAAAAATGGTATGTTTTTCTACAAGTTTTCATCAACCTCCTCACCAATTTTCATCAAAATTTTGTTACAAACCAACTCACATTCGCATTTTGGAATATAATATATAAAAGTCTTGTTTTTGATGTAGCATTCTCATCTACGAAATAGAAATAAATTTCTTTGCTTTAAATTCGAGCACAAAGATAAACATACAATTACAACCGCACATAACTGTCTCCCGCATATGAGGTTACTTCTCCAATGGCACAAGTATAGTTATAACTTTGTTTGGTATTAAATTCATTTCGTGGAATGCTCTTTTCAGAAAGGGAGTTAATTAGGTGAACCGATAAGGTTTCATGCGTTAGTTAGTTTGTAGTGAAGCTCGGGGTAGCGATCGGTATTAGTTGCCTTAATTAGTTCTTCAATTGAGGAAATGAAATAGCAGGATATTGATTTTCATGATTTTATAACACTTGCCTGTGCTCGCAACTTCATCTGCATAGACATGGAAAATAAATTCGGTATGTAATTATTACGCTAGTCATAAGTTAAATAAACATCTATACGCTCTAAATTGAACATGATTCGACGAAGGAACAAAAATATAAACATTTACTACTATAGTAGTGTGTAGTAAGAAAGAGGATTTAATTTAAAAAGAGATACATATCTATTTATGGCCCAGCAAGCCTAAGTAGCGAAATGTACTATGTATATCATGTTCTCTATTATGTCTATGCGGTGGTCATGTGTCGGGTCGGGTCCTTACGTTCTCCAACCTAAGAACAATATTGTTCGTAGTCTCCAACATATAGTTTGGCTTGGACGATTTATTCATACTCGTCAAAGATTTGTACTACTCATATTCACGCAATAATTTTTTTTAATAACAAACATATATTGATATTATTTATTGGGATTTACCTGCTTGTTGTTTTGTTTACTTGATGCAAAAAAGATTTATGATTTATGATGTGAGCACATTAACGTACCCTTTTTAGGGTTCCGTAGTAAACAAGGAACCCTTATAGTTTCGCCATGTCCGTCCGTCCGTCCGTCCGTCCGTCCGTCCGCGGGTTAGCGCAGAGACTATTAACATTAGACAGCTGAAAATTGGTGTGGGTATACATATTAATCACGTCGACAAACCTGTAGAATAAAATTTTTAAAAATATTGTTTTGTAACGTACCTCCCCTACACGTAAAGTAGGAATGATTTTTTTTTCTCGAGTCTATCTTATCATGTTGGGTATCGTTAGAAAGGTCTTTCAAAAGTAATACGAGTTTCTTAGAACCATTTTTCGATTTAGGGATCCGTTTTCGAAACATTAAGCTTTAAAGTGGAAAAAATTGATAGAGTTCAGTATCCGCCCCCCTCACCAGGTAAACGGTACTTTCAGAGTGGCTGAAAAAATTCACAATAGTAGTATATATAATGAAGTTGAAAGGAAAACTATCACGGCTAAGTAGGCTTTACTGGTTTTCGAGTAATGGACGACAATCAAATAAATTTTTGTATTAAATGTATTAAAATTTCATTCATACCGTAGTAGTGATATCTATCGGGGAATAGCTGAACCTGTTCATATAGCGACATTATGGCAAAGGGTGACTACGGAACCCTATATTGCGCGTGGCCCGACACGCACTTGGCCGGTTTTTTTTTCTTTTATTTTACGTCGGTAACAAAATGCACTTACGCACTCACCACCGGCAGACACGACTGCCCGCAGTAATACCCACTAAAAATCTTCCGACGACGCCCGCCGCTTGTTGAGAAAGAGGCGGAGGCCAGTACCTGGGTTGCAGCTTCTGACACCCCGCCTGCGGCCAACGTCCCTTCGGACCAAAACCGGGAGGATCTCCTCAGAGAGGCGCAGTGGACGCGCCCCTCCTACCTCCCCGTGCGACCATAGCGTGTGTGGCCGACTTCCCGGAGGGTCTATGGTGAAACAGCAAGGGCCCCCTTCCCCCACTGCCTAGACCCTCCTGGCGCTGCTGAGTGGGCCCTCCTGGCCCGCCCACTGCGCCCTCCACAGGTCTCTCTTAGTTTCTCCCCCTTTAGTCAGTACTTAGGGCACCCTGAGTCGTCGGTCTCTGGGTGTTACCTTTTCCCGGCCTCCGGAAGGTACTCAGCCCCCCCGCCACGCCAAGGTGGAGACCTGTTCGGGGGGGTACATTAACGTCCCCCTACTGGGCACGGGCTTTCTCTTACAAAGGGTATGGGTTGAGAGGGTATGGGGCTGCACTGCATCCCGCGGACCCAGTACGGTTTGGCGGAAGGAGCTCTGTGGCGTCGTCGGGCTGATATAATTTTTTTGCTGATAGAAGGCCAATCAGGCCTCTAACATGGCTTGACGACTATCTAATATAGTGTTAACCAGCACTAACGGCTTAAAGTGCCTTCAAGACGTTTTATCCCAAGACGTTACTGTTACTGACCAGCAGAATGGGTACATACTTTTCATATTTAAATATATGTGATGTTTATGGTACAAGCTGGTTTTACGTTATGTCATGTCAAGTTAATGTTTTGCTATTGTCATTTTTTTTTTGTGCTTTTAGATTCTATATATAAATTACAATAATATCCATATCTTGTGTCTACTTTCATTACTACCAGGAACATTTGTGCCCATTATCTATCGCTATCACTTACATTAAAAAGATTCATAGTATATCGTGATTACGGTCCCTTGGTTTTCTAGACTTAACTTATATACTTACCTATATTAAGTATTATTTAAAGTTTTCCCGAGAGTTGGCTCAGAGTTTTTATCCGTTTTGCATTAGATTTCGATTAAATTTTATGTCGAAAGTCAATGGATATCATCCGATGTCACTTCATGCAATTACAATGCAATGGGTATCAGGCAAAGATGGTCGCTCATCTAGTCTATGCGCATCCTACAATAATAAGTATTTAAAAAACGACGCCCCAAATCACAGTACTTACACGTATAACATAATATCACAACTAAAATTACATAGCATTGTAGGTACGGCACTACGTTATGCTTACAATTTCAAGACGGTGTTTTCCCGAAATGTAGGTACGTCGAGCAATATCCTGCTGTTTGCATTGGCCCATCATACCCTGCTACTCAGTGTACGCTGGCGAGTAAACACACGGAGTCGCCAAAATGGCCGGCGAAATATTTGCCCTGTCTGAACTGAGAAATGGATCTTGAGATCGAGATTATGGCGAGTTTACGGTACTTATTACCAAACTGAGCTTTCTCGATGGATAGACAAACTCTAAGTTCGCAGTTGTATGTATGACTTACTTTTCTTAGAAAGGACAATTAACACTTTCTCTAAAAAAACTGATATGAGAACCCTCAGTCTCAGTTTATTCTACTGAACAAATATTACTCAAGAACACGAACTATATATATAACTGGATATGACGAACCATCGACAAAAATCTTAAAAAACATTACGATATAAATAAATTTTCGCACAGTTGATAGGTACGCTTTTTGAATCGTTGTTTAATTTTCTGCCTGACAATTTACGTCAGTTAAATGGACTACAATTAAATAAACCATTACATAAGTACCGAGTCGAGAAGTGTTATTATATAATTAATTAATTTTTAGACTTAAAGAAATAACATAACATTTAATTTATTTGACATGTGAAATATTTTTCGTAATGTATTTTTTTTAATCATTAATATAAATAACAATCATACTCCCTGGTACTTTCTCCAACCACCACCACATTACTAATTTATTCGGAATTCGGATATTTTTTAGTTGGAAAAAAATTAAATCGATGAGGCATTCCATAACGCCTTCAAAGATTTGTACGTATTATAAAACAAAATGAATACATATTTTAGTGATGTTATCAGTATTTAGTTTTTAAGTATAATGTCTCTGAATGATCTCATAATTAATTTATCTTAAAAACTATAAACAGTAATCCTAATAAATTTCTATATTTTCATAGTATTTCATTAAAACCGTAAGGACGAAACAAAAAAGAATTTATTCATTACTTACGCCCGGGGCGATTTGTTTGGGGACCAAATTCTGTTTTTTCTAGTTAACAAGATACCTCAAGTATTCAGGCTGTGTTACATATTATGGTACTGTATGTAGTTACGGGAATAACCACAAACTTAATTAACTTGTTTTTTTTCGAAGGTTTTATTATGAATTTTTAGGAGCCGCTCCGATACATCAAACGCAAAATAATCATGCATTTATTGCTTTTACTTTCTTTTACATTTATTTATCCTCCGCCAATCCGCACTGGGTCCGCGTGGTGGACTATGGCCCAATACCCTCGCACCTTGATATGTGAGAGGAGGAGGAGTCACAAGTGGGTCGTTAATGGGCTGAAAATATGCTGATGCTAATAACATTAACTTATCATCCATCTATCTTTTAATGCAGATAGTGTTTACATCTTAACGTTTGGATATGATCAGTAAGTTGACATGTACTAAAGAAAAAAAAAAAGTATAGAGGAAAACGAATTACTATTAGGAATATTTGAACAAAGCATTCGTTTATATTTAATTCTATAAGATGAAAGAGGTCACATGATTACAAAAAGAGAGCCAGACGTACCTGAGCGACACGGGCAGTGACCCTATTGTGCTAGTGACGAAATATATCAGACTTTTAATAAAACCGCCGCTCCTGAAATATGTTGGCTTTATCTCTCTGTCGTCTTAGAGACGTTTGTAAATGTCGAATACGCCACAAATAAATGAGATATATGTTGAGACGGAGTGTTTTATATTTTGTGGCTTAAATAAACAATTACAAGCACAGTATTTATAATAGTTTGGTACACTATTTGGCAAACGCAATAAGGTAACTTGTCATATAGCAAAAGCTTTGAATGTATGTAAACGACTTGTCATAATTCTTGTGAGATCTAGAGACTGAGGTGAGAAGAACACACCAATTTAGTGCCTCTGTCGTAGACTTCATGGTGAGTCGCAGTTCACGGAAAATATAAATATCATATACAGGGCGTCCCAGAAACGAGTGTATGCGGAAGTACTGAGATAGAGCTTCCTTTAGGGTACTCGAATCACCCCCCTGTATGTTCAGCAAATTTGTAAAGTTATTGAGTTATTATTTTTTGTTGTCTTGTTAAAAATTAAAAGAAATTATAGAATTTTTTGAACAAATAAATATTAATAAGTTGCTCTTTTGTAATAAAAATTAGCTTCGTAACTTTAATGATAATTATAAAAATTTTGGTTTTAAGTTACATAATTACTTTCGCTTACATATAACCAAAAGTTTTCATTTTTAAATATAAAAATAATAAATAAATCTAAAATAGTTATAGTAAATCTGAAAACTTCTTTACACTTTTAACTTTTTTTTTTAAATAAAAAGGTTTAATTTATTTACATTTTTAACTTCGAAATGATTAATTTACATCGTTTCTCCAGTAGTTTCTGGATATGTACAAACAAATTAACGCCTGGAATGGTGAAGTAGCCAATTATAATATATTTTATACTGAATATTGCAAATTTTAAGAATTTCTTTGTCTTTGTAGGCCGATTTTAGCCACTTGTCACTTATACTAGCCTTGTAATAACAACGCGATTAATTTTATAGATGCTTGAGGCAAACTATATCGAATATAGAATATTGAATGAGAAAGAATTGCCTAGCAAATTCTTGTTAATCATTTCAGCTAAGCAGTCCAAAAGCTCATTAAAATATGAAAACAATTATACATGATTCAAAAATGTGATTTAAAGTTTATGATAGCGTTTTAGTAACCAATTCCATATGACTAGTTTCATAATAAATTATACAATTAAAATATAAGTAACTTAATAATAGTGGTTAATTTGTGATCACTTTCGCTCAGGTCAGGGCTGCATGCTTGATTGTGTAGTGTGATTATTTTTTTTGAAATTATATTTATAGTGAAATATAACATACGGGTATATTTATATAAACCTTAACGAAAGCCGCACAGCGGTTCAGTCGCCACTTAAACTAAGTTAACTATGTTAAATAAAAGAAGCACTTAAAACATAATATAACCTTATTCCTTATATTTTAAGTATTAGTGTAATGAAAACAAGGTCATTGTAAGCTGTGCCGATATATAAAACTCGACACTGACTAAACATAATTACATTAGTATTACAGCAGAGCAAGGAACTAAATAGATAAGAGATTTTCTGCATAACGTGTAACAACAAAACGAGTACTGGCAAACAAAAGGGTATTTCATTTAGCCCACCTACGCTCTGAAGGTAAAAGGGCGTAGCTGTTTCACAGCGAATTGAGAGGCTGTCCAATTTGCATTTATTATCTTCACGTGCTGGTCCGGAAACTACGGCTATTTACCGGGAACACCGGGATGCGCCGGCGGAGGCTGTGACAATTCCTGTTACGTGAAACTCTCACCATAGTCCTATCCTGTAGAATAAATTTGGAAATCCTTGTAAAACTCAGTTACGGTTTACTGTTTTTGACAGGAAAATAAGATAGGTAATAAACAATTTTAGAGTTTATTTATCATTTTATAGGCTCGGCGCCTATTACGTTTGACCAACTAAGTGGCGAAGTGTTGTCGTATAATATGCCTCTTCTTACTCCTTCGGGGAATCAGGCGTGAATGTATGTATGTATGTATTTAATATTTTACATTCCGTATCTCTGCTCAATCGTTAGTCGTAACGTAATCGGAAGTTATTAGAAATTGTATCATAATTTCCTATACCTCTACAATATTTCCACCTTTCGTTCACAGATGTGACTACAGTCAAACATTGAGAAGGTCGCAGCCTTAAAGGTTAAAGGTTGAGCGCACATTTAAGAGCCTTTTGACACCAAGTTCAAACATAGCCGGCACTTGCCTCAAACATGAACACACTCGTAGCAACACACTCTTTCTATGCAAAATTATATAATTGAGTTAAAACTCATATAGCAATATGCATGTAGCAAATTGTAAGTTGCAATATATAAATTGTGAGAATGTTTGACATTAATTTAGTTTAATATGTACACATTAAAAACTGCGCTTTCAGTGTTTTATAGGCTCCATATGGTATCTTGTGGTATAAAATATATCTACCTGGTCTACTATTTTACGCAGCGCGTAGAGCCTCAAAACTAAGCAGAGTTAGTGTTATGGATACTAGAGAACGAATAAACATACATATATATGTTTCTATAAATATTTGTGTTTT
The DNA here is from genome assembly GCA_949126915.1 of Musotima nitidalis. NCBI lineage: Eukaryota > Metazoa > Arthropoda > Insecta > Lepidoptera > Crambidae > Musotima > Musotima nitidalis. Next base: position 2,652,127 of record OX421431.1, read on the forward strand.
ATACTTCAATCTCTTCAAGAGCTATCTAACCGATCGGCAACAAACGGTCAAAATTAAAAACATTGTCAGTGACCCACCCTCTTCCAGTCCGATATGGTGTACCACAGGGAAGCGGTTTAGGTCCTACTTTGTTCTTAATATATGTGAACGAGATAGTCAACACCTCTCTAGCCAATAGTAGGATTATGGCTTTCGCAGATGACACAGCGCTAGTTTACAGTGGTACTGATTAGACACAAGCTTTCAATGATGCCCACTTTGGTTTTACCAACATACAGTATAAACTTAAGTCTAACTTACTTACATTAAATACTGACAAAACTAAATTGGTAACCTTTTCTATCTCTAGCAAAACACAACCTAGCGAAACGTTTGTCATAAAAGCTCATAATTATGACTGTAATAATACTAATAATAGTAATACATGCACATGTCCAATATTAGAAAGAGTTTCATCAGTTAAATATTTAGGCATTGTCATAGATTCTCATCTGAGCTTTGCTCCGTATATTAATATCTTAACACAACGGATGCGTAAACTTATCCCTGTTTTTAGAAAGATCAGACATGTAGCTAGCGTCAAACTTCTTAGAATACTATATCTTGTGTTGTGCCAATCAATTTTGCTATATTGTGTGAATGTTTGGGGAGGGGCACAAAAAACTAAATTACTCCAACTTGAACGTGCGCAACGTGCAGTACTTAAAGTAATAAACTGAGCGCCTATATTCGGAATATGGAGTGCTCACAGTTCGACAATTATATATATTGGAAGTCCTGCTTAGACAACATGCCTTATATGACCCGAATAATTTTATACAAGAAAATTGTAGACGTGCGTGCATATTTGCAAATGTCAATCACTCACTCGAAAACTAAATTCGCAGAGCGCTTTTTCCCATTTAGTGGTCCATACCTATATAAAAAAATAAATAAAATGCTGAACTTACTTAATAAAACTAAACATGAATGTAAGTATATCCTAAAAGAATGGTTACTTTTAAAGAATTACAGTGACACCGAAGAACTCTTAATTAAAGTTACTTAATATTATAATAACTAATTAACATAAAAGTAGATTATATTTATATATATTTATTTTCGTATTTTTTATTTATGTATATTGTAGGTATTCATGTAATTATTTAAATCTAATATCTATTAAACTTAACACAGCCTTTAGGGTAGAGAGCATAGATACCTATAAGAACAGGTTAGACCTAGTTTAGAGAAAATCGTCAGTGACATTTACAACTTACTGCACAAATTATGTTTTTATCCATTTTGGTTAAAGTTATTTATTTATAAAGACCTATGGTGATTGTATGATAGCCCTTAGTAGGCACAAAATGAAATGCGGTATGTATGATCTTCCACACTCTCTTCGTATCCTTAAAGCCCTTTACTATACCTAGTATCTAGATAAACCTTGTATAGGATTAGATTAACCAAATTGTATTATGTTTATAAACCAATAAATAAATTACAAATTACTCTGTAACGCTTTTTAAAGTAACCAAAGCCATTTTCACTCAGCAATTTATAGAAAATTTGCGTAAATATTACAGATACTAAAAAAATTGGTTGATAAGTACTCGTAATAACCTAGTGTCACAATGAATGCAAGCACAGAATATATTCATCGAATTTTGAACAATATATAAACCGATTACTTAACCAATAAGATTCAACTGCCTAATATTTAGTGCACATTCAATATTTAGTGCATTTCTAAGCTACATAGACGAGGTTTGTAATGGTCGAATAAAGCTAGAGAACATTCGAGAGGTTCAAGTAGTAAATCTTGCCTCCAAATGAGGCCGTCTGCAGCTCGATCGAGCTCAATACATCTTGGCTTGAATGCTTCCGGCATGGTCTAACATGTTAACAATTTATTGCTGCCTTTGATGGTTACATTATCTTTATTACTGTTTCGATACGGGACAATTAAGTCACTGTGTCTGGTACGTTTCTATGTAAGCTTTAATGAGATTTACAATTCATATTCATTTAAAGCTTTATCAATATAATTTCAAGTCGACCATTAAATTAGCGTTGGGAATCCGGCACCAAATAGCGCAACATAATTTTTGATGTAACTTTATTTTCGATATTTTTGGCAAGTTTGTTATTACGCTCTTTATAAGTCCTATAAAGAGCGTAATAACAAACTTGCCCCTGCCTATTCTTAAGCTTGATTGGCATTGCACTACGTTTGTCACCTCAAAATAAACTGACGAAGTGTCCTATAATAAGGGTTTTTTATTTAATGTGGCAAGTCAGTCGATGCAGTCCAAAAAAATGAATGCGCTTCAAATCACGGGTCCCGGGACTATAGGAACTGGGCAACACATGAGCCGACGGATATGAGGATTCCAGAGCTTAATGGTCTTCTCAAGGAACGACTTACCAAATATCTTGGTTCAAGTGCTGTTAATAATAATAAATAAATATTTTCAAACAATTACACCAATTATTCAGTTCCAAGATAAGTATCGTTAAGAACTTGTGTTATGGATACTAAGCAACGGATAAACATACTTACATACTTTTTTTTTGTAAATACATTCCTATTATACATAGGAAAACATCCAGACCACAACAAATATTCATGTATGATCATGCACACAAAGATTTGTCCTGTGTGGCAATCAAACCCACGACGAAGTGAAGAACGAGTGAAGTGTAGGTTAACTGACCTCCACGCCATATCGGTCGTCATATCGGGCTGATAGTCTGCACAGTATGTGGATGATTTCTAAGACCAGGACGTGTGGAGGAAAGGAGAGGGCCGGATGAGATCGAAAAGCTCCTCAGATGTATTATGAAAATTACTTTTATTTTTAGTTTGGTCTCTATGGAGCACTTTGAATGTCAAATTAAAAATAACACTCTCATTTATTACGGGTAGGGTTAGTTGTCAATAAGAAACCAAGTATTTTATGAACTCTCCTGTTTGGCAGTTTATTAAATGAGCATTGCTTACCTGGATATTATTATCTACTCATCACTTTATAAAAGTATGAAAAATTATAATTACCATTCACAAACAGTACACACTGCCAGACGCGACATCTATTGGTTGATTTTTGAACTTTTCTCTGTGTGCTCTGTGTCCTTAATTCTTTTCTGCCAATTTGAGTTAATTAATACCACTTATTTAATGTCACGTAACTATAATGCGTCGATATGTCCAAATATTATAATTGTAGATTAGATATGATATAAAATTATATATTTCCTCGCATTTCCAAACTCGACGAAGAAATAAAGGTCCCAAGTCAATTAAGTTCAACAACCTCTTGATACGATGACGACTTAACAATTTTCGGAGTTCTCGATGGAAACAAAATGGCGAGAAAGAGAATCGATTCTCAAATTTGAAAGTGAAATGTTGAGACTGTATACGAAATTACTCGACCCCTCTAAACAATGCGATGGTAATTTCGTCATGATATTTGCATATCGCTTTCTAACTGTTAGCTGTAGGTGATAAAATTAATCGTAGATATTTATACCTATTGAAACCCTTGACGCAAAAAATAGGGGCTTTTAATTGTAACAGTTCTAGTTATGTAGGTATGTGTGTGTTTTTCATGCTGCAACATAGCTCCCGATTTACAAATTTTTGTCAAGTTATCGTATTTAAGAGCTCGTAAAACGCTGTACAAGCTCTTCTGAAACGATCATCGAAGTAAAGCAGAATGGACGGAGTTCAGTCCTTAGGTGGCCGACCGTTTCTGTGCCATTTATTTTCAGGGACTTAGAGGTCGTATTAAGCTGCTTGAAAAATTCTAAGTGCAGGATAAATCACAAACAAGTCTTCTCGATTCCGTACTGCGACCGCGTAGTGGAGTAAGGCATGGATACCTCACCTTCACATTGGTTCGCAAGGGGAGGCCCGTGCCCAGTAGTGGATTTAAGAAAGTGTAAAATGCATGCACCTTTTTTTAAAAAAAAAATTTTTGTGGCTGTGATTTTTGGTGTATTTCCAACTTGATAAATTATTTCGATAGAATAGTCTGAATATTAACATACAAAAACTAGTAAGTGTAAGATGTCTAATAGAATTCAAGCTCTATATCCATAAATAACGTTTTAATATAATTTAGTCGTAAATTATATAACAGAACCTTAGGTAACCATATAGTATAACAAAGGAAATCTTCTGCTCAGATAAAAAAGGCCGTCTTCCTGAATTAATGTTTTAAAAACTCTTATAGCCAGTGACGTGCAACAGCAACGTTTTTCTTGTCACAGGTGTAACGCGTTAGTGTACGATAGTGGAAGACGAAATGAAATTTATAGTGCTATTTACAAAGGGTCCATAGGAACACACAAGTTAAAGTCATAGTCTGTCTGTCTTACCTTCTTTTTTTATTGAAAATCATCAAGTGACCGTCTCCGGCTGTAGGTGGAGATAAAAGAGTGTGTCAGACTTTTACTGACTAAAAACCATCTATGTTCCTGCTTAAGCCTGCTGAGTGCCGGGGCCGCGATAATACTTTCGAACATCTGTGTAACCTTAAGATTTTACTCAAAGGACATCATTTTTTCTCGATAAACTAATATTCCAAGTCAAATACAAATAAACTTTAATTGATAAGATCCGAAATAGTTAAGTTATAAAGGTTGAAATAACAACAACTTCTTTATTGCATTTCTAATGAACATAGTTTGTTTGTTGTGTGTAATTGTAATTTACGTACACGTTAAAAACGTGCCGTCTGAGCTTGCACTAGCTAATTGAGTTTGAACACTTAATTAAGTTCTGCGGTGGCGCCTTCGCAATAAGTAAAGCAATAACACTATTCATATAGAACGGGTGCTGGGCACGGAAACGTTGCGTTTTTTTATTTTGGTGTAAAAGGCTTTTTTTATAGGTATTTGTAACTTCTTAAATTATACTTAGTAGCATAATTAGCACACCCCGTATTTTACTGTTATATGTCTTAAATCTATGGGTAGCCTTATTTTTTACATCAATCGGCACTTTGCCATCGGTGCCTGGAGGTATGTCTTATTCGGGTACACAAAAAAAATCTCCCACAAAGACCGAACCATTAATCGACTGACCGATTGCGCAGACTTGACCACAAACTTAATCATTCCCTGAAAATCAAGGTATAACCCAGGCAAACCTTAATAAATTAAAACTAAAAGTTCGTCATTTAATAAACTATTACTCGATATTTGGTAACGTCAAAATGACAAATAAAATATACGAAAAATAACTACACTGAAATCATAAAACTTAGATTCACTTACATGCAAAAACAAAACTACAGTGTAAGTAGATCTCAGTGCCAGTTCCGAGCCACCGCTCTGTGAGAACCACTGACTAGAAACTTACAGTCTATGCTTAGTTTTAGGACAATGAATACATATGTAATAACAAATAAAATAAATTAAATAGTAGCGATTTAATCTCATATATCCCATTTTCTGGCAGAAGTACAATCTAGCACACACATTCTTTTAAATCTTTTTTCTTGACTCCTTCTCTCGAATGCTTTTTTACAGACCAATATACCAGCTATATTTTGAAAACAGACATAAATTTAAAAAAGCATTTTGAAAGTTCGATATTGTTTAGGAAAAACTCCAATATCCCCTAATGTCAAAAGTTTAATTTATTATAAAGCATAAAATGAAGAACGGCTTCCAGTTCAAAAACTAGCACAAGCTCCCGCGCTTCAAAGACCGGCTACCGTTTATTACTTTACGTTAAATGGAAATACACATTAAACTTCCCTTCTGTACCCTGAATCGATCCCACTTTATATAACAGCCGATAACTTCTGTACTATGCAGTAGCCACTGGGAATTAGTTCCATACTATCGGTCCAATATTTATATATCCACACTCCACAGTACCCAAGCCAAGGCCTATGTGATCTCGTCAATATTATCATATTCTTTTTGTTTCAGTATCGTGCCTGTGAATCGGTGGCTTATGGATATATTGAAGGTCACGTAATTCTCTTTTATATTCGAAAATATTAGTGACTGCATTTCTAATTCAAAAAGATTTTCTTAAAAGCATTATATATCAGCAAATCATCATATCCTAGCACTATCCCGGTCGTCCTAGATCTGACCTCCGCAACCCAAAGGGAAATATGATTCTACGATATGGTAATACTGAATATAGCATAGTTCAAAAATTACGTTGCAATCTACAATTATTCGACAGTTAACCTCAAAATCATAATCATTATCGTTTTTCTAAATCAGTTTATTCTTTGTTGCGACGAAACATCATAATATTATAACTTTAAAGCGATAATACCTAATAGAAATTGGCTTCTCATTGTTGTTGTAATTATAGTACGAGTAAACGAAATATTCGAAATTTTCCTTTACAAGAATACATTTTTAAAACACGTTAAAAATTGCATTCCTTCGGTATTCAACAAATTTCTATAAAAATTTTTGATTGTATGTTGTTGTGAAAACTATTTTTGATAAAAAGGCTCAATTTGAAAACAAAATGTTTTCATAGCAGAGTTGCTAAGCGCGAGATATTATCCACTTCTTGCAAAACTTTTCGACTTTGGAACCTTAAGAATAAAACTTTACACTTAAATGCACTTTTTTAACTTTACAATGACTTTAATTGGTCTAATTTGTTTTATAGCCAGAAACTTGGCCGGTCTTGGTGCACAAAAGTTGCGCACTTAAGTATGTTCCGATAAATATTTCAGTTGGTTAGTGTGTTTATGCTTTTAGTGCATTTGTATGTAGCGCGCGAGGAATAACGAAATTAAATTTTCAACTTTGATGTGGCATTTTCGCTATAAAGTCTCGGCTTCTTGGGCTCTTGCTGCGAGGAAACTACATTATGATTATTAGAAACACAATACTAAAAGAAAGTTTATTTGACTATGATATAATATTTTACAACAACAGCATTGCGCTGTATTGCTTTTCGTTGGATTAGAAATCTCAGAGCCCATCAAAATTCATGGCAGGCAGGCAAGTAAATAATTGGATCCTAATAAGAAAACAGACTCTGCTATTAAATAAACATTTTTTATAAGAGCAACTTTTACTATATAAAAAATTTTCTTGTCATAAATTAATATTTACAATAGATAAATAAATACCTAAAAGAAGAATAAAATAGAAAACATACTTGCAAACAAACAACATAAAACATACAAGTTGGGTAAATAAAAACAAAAGACGGAGCTAGACAAATAACTCCAAGAAGTTTTATCATAGCTGAAATGAAAAAAAAACAAATAACGAAATAGTAAAACACAAAGTGAACTGTAATGCAAGACCAATATTTTTTCATCGTAACAGAAAAAAGCCCTTCGCCGATATAAACTAAGACAAACTACGACATATGCCGAAAATACATTGAGATTATTCGATTAACTGGATTCACCATCAGTTCGAGTTGTATTTCTTAGTTCCGCGACACTCGAGCCACTTCTAGTGGACTCGCCGAGTGCGCTCGGATTAATGGCCTGCAAACATTAACCTAATTTTAGACATCTTGACGCTTACTAAATTTACTACCGGGCACCAATTTGCTGAGTAATTTAATTGAATTTGTTACACTTGAATATACTTTTTATAAGCCTTAAACATATTAAATACATTTTGTTAACATATACTGATAATACACAAACGAAAACTAATATGCATAATATCTACCCTGAGTACGTATTTACGCAATTACGCCCTTTTACATATACTCGTAATAGTGAAACGTTAATAGCCTAACTATAATTATGTGTGATTTGTGTGTATTTTTAAATTACAATTTATGAGCATATAGCTAATTATTTATGTTTGTAATATAGAAGCAAAACCTGTATATTGAAGCCTGCCTCAATATAGTTCTTGAGACTTGAAAATTCGCAATGTTATCTTTGATAATTTTAATGCTATGGCGTGGAGTAACGTGCCTAGGTGATGGAATTCATAATCTCAGCCATCTGACGTCCACTGCTGAACATAGGCCTCCCCAATAGATTTCCACATTGAGCGATCCTGAGTCGCCTGCATCCATCGGCTTCCCGCCGCCTTAACCAGATCATTGGTCCATCGCGTGGGAGGCCGTCCTCCTACATTTCCTCCTCTACTACGTTTTCCGGTTCGCGGTCGCCATTGAAGAACATTGAGTGCCCCGCTCATTGCCACTTCAGCCTGCAAACTCGCCTCGCTATATCGGTCACTCCAGTCCTCCTACGGTTTTCCTCATTTCTGATTCGATCACGTAGGGACACTCCGAGCATAGCTCTCTCCATTGCACGCTGAGCGACTTTGAGCTTTCTAACGAGGCCCACAGTCAGGCACCAAGTCTCAGTACCGTACGTCATCACTGGCAAAACACACTGGTCAAAGACTTTCGTCTTAAGACACTTGAGGTATTTTTGACGAGAAGATATAGTGCAGTTTCCCGAACGCAGCCCAACCGAGCTGGATGCGCCGGTGATGGAATTAATAGTTTTCATCTACACTAATATTATAAAGAGGAAGAAAAATACAAATTTTTGTATGTAACGAATAAACTCAAAAAATACAGGACCAATTTTAATAATTCTTTTTTTATTAGAAAGCTACATTATCACTGAGTAGCCTAAGCTATATTTAGTACTTAATTACTATAGAAATCTTTAAAAATTCCTATTATAACCAACCGAAGGTGTAAAAAAATGAGACATAAAATGTCTTTCATCGCATACGCTGCGAAGAGTATTAATGATATGACAAAAAAATGTAGGACAATATTATAGAATATATCAATATCTACAAATAACTTTGCGAGACCATATGTCTAACTATTGTAGTTACGTCACTATAACTACTTTTTTACATTTAATAAATTGATAGAAATGCCGATCAAAATCAGACCGTGTTATCCATACCATTTATAATTTTTTATCCAAATAAATAACTTAATATTCAAGACTGCCTCAATACCTGATGATAACTTTTTGAATATTTAAATCGGATATTCCATTCAAAAGATATCATGAAAATAAAATAAAAATACATGCCGGCGGCGGCCGCCACGCAGCGCATCGAGTAACTAAAGAATTAAGAGATAATGTGATTGTAGCAACTATCGTTACGGGTCCCTCGGCCGGTCAGCTCGCACACGTTCCGCGGATTTCGATGATACCAACTGATTTGCCCATATCTTTTAAAAGGTACAGTTCCCTTTAAAAATATCCTTTGCCCTAACAATAAATAAATCCCAGGGACAAACTTTTTCCATAGTTGATATCGACTTAAGGAAAGAGTGCTTTTTCCACGGGCAATTGTATGTGGCACTTTCTCGAGTTACGATCTCTTGAAAATCAATACGTTTTGTTGCCACCTACAAACGTCGTTTTAATTAATATGCTTATAACTTAAATATCTGTACCTCTTTATGTCTACCCGTGCGAAGCCGGGACGGGCCGCTAGTTTAATATAAACTGAATTCTTGGTCAAGTCCAACTGTGGGCGTTGTTCCGTAGAATTTCCTGTTTAATATGTAAAATAATAGTACTAATGAGTGTCGTTACAAGTAAATTAATTTAGTAAGTCGGCACTTAAACTAAAACCATGTAACTTTGAAGCAAAGCAAATAAAAAATATGTTTGTTCTACAACGAACCTAAATACATACTCTGTTTTTAATTCAAAAAACGAACAAATTTAACAAGGTAACTTAGCCATGTTTTCAAAGTTTTCTTGACAAAGTGATTATTTTAAACAAGACGGTTTATAATTTTTAATTGGTATAAGGCGGGAAGGTTAAATGTCTGACTTTTATCCTTCTTTATTTATGTAAATAAGTTATTATATGTTTCGAAATAAGTCAGTTTCTTCACATTAAATTAATTCGTATTGTAATTACTGTTAAGTATTTGGTATTTATCTATGAAATTGTATTGCTGAATAAACATACCATTTATTTCTGTTTTTCCCGAAGGAATTGGCAGAGGCATGTTATACGCCCATTATTATCGTCCCACGTAATAGGTGGCCTGCCCATTGTAGGATGTAGTGCTGATACACTGCTGAATAAAACCAGCTTTTTATACATATTGCCGCCTCTCGGATGCTTAAGTTTTTCAATCTTAAGTAATTGTCAAATTTAAAAAATATTTTGAACATTTTCTATCGTAACGTATAAAAGCTCTTAAGTTGTCGTGGAGAAGTAAACTTTGGAAGAAGTAAAAATCTGATGTAGCGTGTTCCATTTGTAACTCTTGTAGCTTTGCAATGGTCTGTCGTAAAGAGTGAGCTCGAGCGTCATCGTTAAGAAAACACATTGACTAGTCTGGATTGTTCAACTGCAAGCTTCGAAATCATTGCAATTCTTGGCATTACATATCTGCCTTTTTAAAATTATGTACTTGTTTACTCTTGGTTTAGTGATGAAGCCTTCTGAATTCTAAGCTACATCAGCTTCAGCTACCGGGGTTACAAGACCCGATTCAATTTCGACTTTCCACGTTTCTATGCTGGTTCAATAGTACTCTACATGAGCTGGCACAACAAACCAACATAAATTCAGTAATTACTCCATATCAGGGTATGGTTGTGTCGGTGTTAAGGTACGTTGTAATTTTCTGGGGAAACTCAACAAATAAGGATATTATTTTCAAAGTGCAGAAAAGATGTGTTAGAGCTATGTTTGCATTGAAAAGTACGGATAACTGTCGTCAATATTTTCTTAAATTAAAATTATTGACTTTACCATGCTTATACGTATTTGAGCAGCTGTATTTGTTAAGCGCAATTTAGATTTATTTAGGCTAGCTTCAGAATTATACAATAGACCTCAACGAGACGTACATCGTCTTTGATTGAGTAAAACAAACACTGCATTGATGTATAAAAATATCTTTCATATGGCACCCGTAATTTACAGTAAATTGACAAGGACAGTTAATGAGGTTGATTTTAACATATTTAAGAAGAGACTTAATGATCAAAGCAAATGTTATAACACTCTTACAGACTATCTAAATGACAAATTACCTAAATGAATAAATTGTACCTATTTAATTTCTTAATTTCAATTGTATTATTTTATTTTGACATATCCGTACATTTTGCAATGTTTTGTTGTAGTAATGTGTAACCTTTAACTTACAGAGTATTTTTGCTGTGAGGAAAATTATTTTAATAATTTATTTTAATTTTTTAATTTGATGTCTTATATAATTTTATATATGTACTTCAATATTTGATCACTAATTTATTTTGACATCTTTTTTCAATTATACTAGTTTAATGTTAATTTTGGATGCCACTGTATTGTGGCCAAAATACTAGTATTCTGTTATTTCTATGGAGTACGCTCAAAACGGGGGGTTTTCAGGGGTCTTTCATGGAAGATCTAAGAGGACGACCAGATATATCTGTTAACTAAAACGACATACAAACTTTTTGGAGCTTTGGACAACTTTCTCCAATTTTTATTTTCTTTTAAAGTCAAATTTCAATACAAGTGGGTCATTGTCTTACTTTGTTATTGTTAAATAAAACTAGCAAAATGATTCTTTAGTAAATAATTCTATAATATCATAGTCACTCATGAAATATTATTATGTACTGGGAATAAAAGACACTAGATTATCTTTTTATTGCTCCCATCTTTAATACAATATCGCTCCTATCTTAAATAGAAATCAAATCAAATCGTTTATTGCGTGTCACATTATATAGTCACCACACCTCCCCACTTTTTCTTTCCGAAAATCTTACCTCCAAATCTAGAAGACTGTACTTTCTTGCTCGTGAATATGCCAAAAAGGAAAATTACCAATTTTGTTGGACTTCTAATGGAAATATCTACATCAAGAAACAGGAAGGATACCCATATATTTTAGTTAAAAATGAGTCACAACTGTGCGGCTTCTTTTTGTAATTGTAAGCCCTCATTTCTAATTTTAAAACTTTATTTTTATTTTTATATAAAGCTTATCATACTAACACTTATTACACTATACTATATTACATACACTATGCATAAATCGACTTCTTATACAAAAACTCAAACACATCAATCACAAAATACTCATAAAATCAAGTGTTTTCTTTATACCCATTTCATAAAATTTTCATTCAAGTATAAATACACTCATAAATTTTGTAATCTTAAAACGAAGACACTAATATTAACATACAATTTACTTAATAATTTTAGAATACCTCCAAGTTTAAAATTGAGCAATAAAAGTTACAAAGAACCTAAAAAATATTTAATAAATAGACAACGTACGTCACGAATCAACTATACTATATGTGTATTGACTATACTCCACTTTAATCTTTATTCTACGCGTAAAGTCGCTTCGTATATTCGTACATGTAACATACTTTGCAAAGTACTTAAAATAGCTAGTATAATAAATAAGCAAAATACGTCACGTAATAGCATCAATTGGTATGTTTTTAAACACCATAAATATTATAACGCTTCTGCAGGGTGTAAATGTCAATTAGTTGTTTTGGTCGCTTATATATTAGGAAAGGCTACTAAGGCTTATCTCATTATTTATGATCTAAAATTTAGTACTCGATTAATGTTTGACAAAACTTAATGGAAAGTGACCTCCAGTTGTTAGATGATATAGACAATACGAGTCTCTCGACTAGCCTTGAGCTCTTTGACCCCGAGCTATGTAAATTGCATTTACTGGGAACTAAAATAAACAAACTTACAATACTGTCACAAAACATTCGTAGCATAAACAAAAACTTTGATAGCTTATTAGTGTTTTTAAATCGTTTGCAGTTTAAACCGGATATAATTGTGCTCACTGAATGCTGGATTAACGAATTCTCTAACGAAATGCCCTTAGAGGACTATAAATGTTACTACTCTAAAACTTTTTTTAACCAAAATGATGGTATAGTTGTTTATTATAGGCCACATCTTGACGTTTCTATAGCTGAACCACCGTTTCAGGATGCCAACTGTCTAGTGATACAAATTGATAAGGATTATTCCGTTATAGCTATCTATAGATCACCCTCCTTTACCAATATTAATAATTTTCTGACATCACTAGAAGTGGCTCTAAATTCATTTAGTAGACCACACTCAATACTTTTGGGTGACATAAATATCAACCTTTTGAATAGTAGGTCTGATGACTCGACAGACGAATACTGTAGTATCTTGGCACATTGTGGATTTATACCAGGTCATAACATTCTTACAAGAGGTTCTAACAACCTTGACAACTGCATGATAAAATCGACTTTTTTCTCAACAACAGTTGTCTGTCACTCGGATATAACTGATCATAGTTCAGTATTGTGTAGCCTGGGAATCTCTGGCAAAAGATCTAGTGAAGATATCATAAGCACAAGAATAGATTTTGAAGGCCTCCGAGAGAGTCTAAAAGAAGTTGACTGGTCTCAACTTTACCGGAGTAATGACACAAAGTATGCAATTAATTATTTATTACAAACGCTAACAACTAATATTAACAATCACAAAAGACAACGTAAATTGCGCGGTAGTGAGATTGTTTATAAAGGTTGGATGACACCGGGGTTGTTGAAATGCATCCGACGTCGCGATGCTCTTCATGTTCAAGCAAGAAAATGTCCTAATGATTTTGAGACTCAACAAAAATTTAAACTGTATAGAAATTACTGTGGAAATATATTACAGGGAGTGAAAAACAATTACGAGAAACAAATGCTACTAGAAAACAAAAACAATACTAGAAAAACCTGGGCTTCAGTTAAAACTATATGCAACATTAACTCGACTAAAAATACGAGCGAGAAGCTGCTTCAAATCGGGACAAACCCTGTAGAATCACTAAACATCGTAAACAACTACTTTAGCTCGGTGGGTCAGAATCTTGCAAATTCTCTACTGGGAAGATCTGGCAAAACAGAATATGAATTGGCAGATAAGTTTTGTTTACGAGCCATCTCAACCCCTTCTTCTTCTTTGTTTTTAAATCCAACAGATGCAATAGAAATTGTCAAGATAATTGGATCGCTAAAATCTAGCTATGCCATTGGACATGACTCCTTGAGCAACAATATTTTGAAAAATATTAAATATAGTATAGCTGACCCGATTGCTTTCATATGTAACCTAAGCAACAACCTGTCCTCTGGTTGTGTTCCTTCTGAGCTGAAAATGGCGAATGTGATACCAATTTTTAAAGCAGGGCAATCGCAAGATCCATCCAACTATAGGCCAGTCTCGCTTCTCAGCACTTTATCAAAAATTATTGAGAAAGTCGTCAACCTTAGATTGCTCGGTTACCTCGAGTCAAAGCAGCTGCTAGCAGGAAATCAATATGGATTTCGTTCGGGAAAATGCACTGAGGATGCAGTGAGTGATCTGGTTAATTTCACTATCAATAGGGTTGGCGAAAAACAAAAATGTGTCGGGGCCTTCCTGGATTTCTCCAAAGCCTTTGATACTGTTTCTAAGCCGATACTCTTAAAAAAACTTGAGACACTAGGTGTGAGAGGGGTTGCTTTAGACTGGTTTCGCTCATACCTTTCTAACCGCAAACAAAGAGTGCAAATCGGGAACTATTATAGTGATTACTCTGAAATTAACTTTGGCGTGCCTCAGGGCAGTGTTTTGGGCTCTTCCTGACATATATAAATGACCTGTGCTCCATGAAATTAAAAAACGCAAAAATTTTTACGTTTGCGGATGATACTGCAATAGTTTTTCATGCCAACACTTGGAGCCAGGTAAGTCAAATCGCTCAGGAAGGATTAAATACAGTTAGCGAATGGCTTCAAAGTAGTCTGCTCAGTGCCAATGCTAAAAAAACAAAGTTTATTGCTTTTAGAGCCACCAACAGAACCTCACCAGTGGAACCATTGCAACTTAAACTTCACAATTGTAACAGTGAGAAAATCCCGAACTGCCGGTGTGAGCACCTTCAACAGGTTGATTATATTAGGTATCTGGGGGTGACTATCGACCAAAAATTCACGTGGTCAGAACAAATAGAGGTTGTTTCAAAAAGGCTAAGAAAACTCATGCACATATTTAAAAATTTAAGTACTATTGCCGATTCGGAGCTAGTTGCTATGATCTACATTAGCTTGTGCCAGTCAGTGATTAATTACTGCATAACGGTATGGGGTGTGGCCCCAAAAACTTATCTTATCAAACTAGAACGAGCCCAGAGAGCCATCCTAAAAATAGCATATTGTCTACCAAGAAGATACCCCACTGATGAATTATACTCAAAATGCCGGTTTCTTAGTGTTCGTCAACTGTATATAAATGCGACTGTAATTCGCTTCCATAGACAAGCTAAGCACCATGCACATAGTTCTCATAGATCACTTAAATGGGATCGCCCTAAAATAAGAACGGCGTTTGCGCGAAGATCCTCTCAATATATGGGACCATATCTTTATACCAAAATATATAAAGTTAATAACGACATTGTAAACATGACCAGATCGAGATGCAGACATACAGTAGCAAAATGGTTACAAACTAAAAATTACCCTAAAACGGAAGCCCTACTAGAAATGATAATTTAAATACCTATCGACCAAAGATTATAAAATTACACGTGTTAAAAATTAAAAGAAAAAAAAAATTAATATATATAAGCAGACACAACTAAGTAGCAACAATATGCCTTTAATATTGTGTTCCAAAAACTCACACAACAAATATTTATAATAATATGTAAATTAAAATATACCTGAAATCATATTAATATTCAGCGATACACAATTATTATTAATATGTACAAAAAACAAACAAACAAAAAAAAAAAAGTTGTATGAATGGGATTACAAACATAAAACACACACACACATGCGCACTCACACACAGACAAACACACACATAAATGCGAGCATGCACGCACACACACACATAATCGCACACACACACATAATCGCACTCATATACATAATCGCACACACACATAATATATTTTATTTATCTTTACTTACTTAAAAATGCACTAAGATATTTATAACATAAATGGAAAAATATTGACCTCCACGACACAGGGAATCCTAGTAATCTTACTGTTGTTGTATGTGCCGTACTACGGCTATCATATTATAAGCATGTAACTTTTATTGTAACAGTAAGCTCATTATGTATAAGTTTTATTGAACCCAATAAAAAAAATTATTAAATTAAATTATTATAGTACATACAAAGTAGGTCTACATGTGACGCCCTGTTAGGGCATAGCAATTTGAGAGAACTAGCTGAACTATGTAACATAATTAGAACAATAAACCATAACTCTGCAAATAAAACTTAGGTAGGCTAAATGTAATTAATATTCATATAATATAATAATCATATTAATAAAATATATAGACTTTAAATTTAACAATTGAGATATCGACTATCAATGTTCACAATCTTGTCACGAAGCATGATGAAAGTCTAAATTGGGATAAAATAAACTCTTTGATAGTGTAAACGAGTGTGAAAGGGGAGTCTGCCCTGATAAATGGTCCACGCGTCAAGGAGACGGCGCGTCATGTTCATGTGACTGTGCTTAGCATTGTGCGCGGTGACTGATGGCATGGTGGGTAAAGCCCTGTGGAAAATATAGAAGGATAGAATTTGGATTGAACATCGCTTGGATATAGTAGGAATTTGCTGAGAAAGTACTAAAAATTTCCATGTGGTAAAATATATTTTATTTTATTATGCTCGTAAATTTATCCAAAGTTAATAAATGAATGCAATCAGCAAATCCATTAACATGTATACATACAATCACGCCTGTCTTCCCGAAGGGGTAGGTAGAGGCATATTATACGTTCACATTTCGCGGATTTTACTGTTGGTCCCACGTAATAGGTGGCGAGCCTTTTGCTGCATATCGGGATATTTTATGTTTGCCAGAGCCTCGTCCGTTGATCGGCAGGTGCAGCACTTGCAGGTAAGGCTGGCTTGGGCTCCTAAGGTCTTGGTAGGATCCCTATACACCTTAACTTAATTCTTCTCGGTACAATACTTCGTAATTGTAAAAAAAAGATATATGACATTTGTAACAAGAGCCAACAGTCATCCACGTACATCCTGCGGTCCTTTTTAGGGTTCCATACCCAAAGGGTAAAAAGCGGGACCCTGTTACTAAGACTCCGCTGTCCGTCCGTCTGTCACCAGGCTGTATCTCATGAACCGTGTGAGTCAGACAGTTGGATGCTGGTAGAATCCATATAAACTTTATATTCTAACAGAAAATGGTTTGTATTTTTTTTAGTATTACAAATAACTGTTTATGGCTGGGTTGCGGAAAGTCTAAATTAGGATAACAGTGGAGTCCGCCCTGATAACGGATCCACTCGTCAAGGATACGGCCCGTAATGTTCATATGACTATGCTTAGCATTGTGCGCGATGACTGATGGCACGGCGGGTGAAGCCTATGGAAAATATGCGATATTAAGGGGAAAAATATTAATACATGCTGATTTATTTACTTAGCAAGGAGTCTTTGTTTCGGTCCCATTAGCTAATGTCCAGTTCTTTCATTAGTCCGCGTGGCGTCTAAAGGGTAATTTACTATATATATATACAGTTATTTGAGCTAATCGTCTTAAGTTCAATCACTAAGTAAAAAAATGTTTTATTTTTTATTTTGAGTCTTTAAGTGACGTTTTTATTTAATATCTTAGTATTAGTATAGACCTAAACTAACAATACTCAATGTCTTTATTGCACTTCATATGTTACAAATATGTTATTTATAATATCACAGATACAATATGGACCCTTAGGGTATGGCAACTTAGAAGAGGAGAGGGTGCTATCTTTTTATATTTAGATTAGCTTAAATTTCGATTATTGTAGGTATTCGGTTTATTATACAGTAATAATTATATTGAAAATTAAATTAATTTTATATGTACCTATTAAATTAAATGTATTATATTGTATTGTAAATGGTAAATATGTTATATTATATGTATATAATATAGCATTATGCATGCAATTGTATTAAATATGTAATTATTATATAATAATTTGTGTTATGTTTATTTCAATATATATTATTTTAGTTTTTGTTTGAGGTCTTTATCATCTAGGTATTCTTTAATACTATAATAAGTTTTGTTTATTAGTATTCGTTTTAACTTATTTATAAATTTTGTATAACTTTATTATATATTTTTGTTGCCATTGCATATGGGCTTTTGGAATGAAGGGTCAAATTAGATGTTATTTATATGTGTATCTAGATGAAGTTTGCTGTCGAGATTAACCGCTAAGTCCTTAATTAAATGAACCTTTTGTAATTTTGTTTCACAAAGAGCATATTCGTGGCTAATGACATTAGTATAAATTTAGAAACTTATAGTTTACGCAATAACTAGAAAGGCGATTGATGACCCCAATTGCAGCTTACACGAGCCGCAGAACGATCGATTCACCCAATAATATATTTTTCCTTCACTTCTTTCTAACATCGAACTTAGGCAAAACCTATAGTTTTAATTTATTTTATTGTAATTTCTTTTTATTAAATAAGTTCAAGTTAAATTTTGTTTATTTTAGATCCTTCGGCTGCAACCTGCGTAATACTGCTTTGTTGCCCTTGTCAATATTAAAATATTGTAAAGATCGACTTAAAAAATATCTATTATCAATTCTATTAAAATGTTTGGTCAAAATTATATATTCAAAGTTACTCACAGCTAACGCGCTTTATAACTTCAATGTTACCTCTAATGAGTTAATGTAACATGATGTAAACAGTTAAACAACAAGTCTGCATCATATCAAACTCTTGTTTGTGCAACCGTGTGGATATTGAAGCAATAAACCTTGCCTAAGAGTCAATATTATTGAGCTGCCTCCAAGGTACTGCTTCTACGGAGTAATATAGTTTAGATATGTATATTGGCCACTGAATTACGGCTGCTTCTTGCTGGCATATTAAACTTTCCTTATTCGTAATCCTTATTGATATTACGTAAATCAAATTGAGATGAGATTGTCTAGCTTATCGAAATTGTATGGTACTCAAATTTGTATATTTTTGTAACATATCAGCATCCGGTAGCAGCTATGGCCACTTGACACACATTTGACTAACCGTTACCTGAAAGGACGTTTTATTATAATTATAATATGTTATAAAGTGATATGAAACTCGATATATTATTGATTTTACTTACAAAATTAAAGAACCTCCTTATTAACTCTCTTTAAGCAATAATTGTCGGTTTTGGAAATAGGGATGCTTTTAATACCGAAGGAGCCCAAGGCAACCTTAACTGCAAGTGGTGCACCTGTCGATCAACATATGAGGATTTGGTGAACATTAAAGTTCCCGGTTAGCGGCAATAGGCTCGCCACCTATTACGTGGGACCAATAGTTTAATTGGCTAAATGTGGGTGTATAATATGCCTGTGCCTATCCCTTCGGAGAATCAGGCGTGATTTTATTTACGTAAAAAAAATATACTTTATTCTAAAATAATTTATTGATTCAGGCGTTACTTTGCGGAAATCCATTGTAAGCAAGTGATGGATTAAAAATATCTTTGTAACAATTCCCGCGCTACTATGATTCCCGAAAAATCGAGAAACTATTCAACACGACACGTGTTTCGCCCTTACACAGGGCATCTTCAGGTAAGATAGGAGCCTCAGCACAACGATGTCTTCACGACCAACGCTGAAACGAGTCACTCTCGGTTCAGCGTTGCATACTTTATTCTACTAAATTTCATACAGTTGTTTCGCTACATAAACTCTTTCTAAGGAATTTCTAGTGTAGAAAAAAAAACTACTAACTAACTTATTGTAAGTGTGTAAGGATGTGGTATATGAATCGAACAGGCAATACTGTGAGCGATGAGGGAATATAAAAATAACAATACATCAAACATTAATTTGACGACCGTTATGGCGTGGTGGCGAGAATACCCGCTCTCCGCTCCTAAGGTCGTGGTTTCGATTCCCACGCAAGACAAATCTTTGTGTGCATGAACATGAATAATTGTTCTGGTCTACCCAGAACAAACATTCATGTTGAAAAAGTATTTATGTATGTTTATCTGTTATTTAGTATCCATAACACAAGTTCTTATAGATACTTATTATGGAACTAAATATTGATGTAATTGTCAAAAAATATTGCTATATAATTAGTCCGCCTGAATTATAATAGCTAACTGAATTATAGTCCAGCAAATTAATAACAAACTTACTTTAGAATATAGTTAATATGAGATTCACACCGAAATAGTAATATGATAATTGTAAGCGTTACTACGCTTGATGCATAAACGATAGTAATGGCCGAAAACTGTGGACGAAGTGAGAGAAGGCTTATTGTGTGAGAGAAACAGGAGACTGCCTTCGGTCTCATCCCTACTCCATGCTGTTTACTGGGAAGTGATTCGGGTATAGTCTGGCAAATGAGCGTTGATACAGAAAAAGCGCGGAACATTTGAAACATAACTCTAAGTATAGCAGGAATAAACTGCCTCGGGGATAACTTACGAAAATTGATCATTTATCGAGTGGGATCAAAATTATTTTATTACCGAAATGAATATTCGAAAATAGGGGGGTAAGGTGAAAATTAAGGGTTGTATGTTGTTTGTATTTCTTATGAATATAATAAAAATATAAAAGAAATAATATTGAAAAAAAAATATTAAAATAAAATGTAAGGACAATAGATGGGTGCCGTATATGAAAAATAGATGGGTGCCGATTCTGAATATGCAAATAAAATTTCATAAAAATCAAGCCGATTCTCATATCGATCAAGCCGTTTCGGAGGAGTATGGTAACTAACATTACGACATGAGAATTTTATTTAAAAGATTTTTAAAATTATAAGTTTTAATATTACGGACTAAAAATAGACCTACTACTTCTTTTAAATAGTAATAAATGAAGTAAATTTTATATCGCTAATAAAAATTCTAAGAGGAATTAAATAATTGGACGCAAAATCAATAAGGTGTATACAAATTATTATTTTTTTAAAGTTAATTTAGTTATTTACATAATTCAACTCTTTTTTATGAAAATACTGTAATCCACATACAATACTTCAAGAAGCAAAATTAAACTTTGAAGCCGCTATAATTATAAATTAAATTCAATCAGTAAAGATCGGAATGTAAAATATTGGATTTATAAAAATTTATGAGGATACTTTGCCCAGTTCGTTCATTGGGCCCGTTCATTGTATGGACCAATTCTGAATTCAATTAAAATTTCAATATATGGTAATGAATCACGGTGAATATTGTAGGAGCGGGATCGGCCGTTATTAATACTTCGAGGTGGTTGCTTAAGGGATGAGCTTCACCGAAGATTTAGGAAACAAATTCTGGTTTTATATAAGACTTCCTTAATTTTTTTTTAATGTTTTGTTAATAAACATAACCTTTTTCTAAGATAACTTAGGGCGGCCTGCACAACAATTCTTAATATGATTTAAGCTCAATTTGAGATTTTATTTCAATCATTTGTTTAAAGTTGAGAGGGACAGATCGATGTTTTAAATAGATTTAGCACCAATCAGGATTAGTGAACACTGGCCGTTGTGCAAGACACCCTTAATACTAACGCGGCCATTAACACCGGGATATACATACTAAAAATAGGCTTGAGTAAAGAAAAACAGGGCAAAAAAAGTAAATTAAGTGTGTAACTTAATTTAAGTCAACTTAACTTATTAAACTTATTTTAAGTGTGCAAGTAACAAAAACATGTTGACTTACCACCCATACAGTTATTTTTCTGTTCCTTTTAATCTTTATTTAGTTAAAGCATGAACTATTGATATGATCTGAATTCCAAGGATGGACAAAGATTACTTATTTCTCCAACTTTCCCCTAGCATCTAAATAAAAATCTAAAATCAAGATACATTTTAGCTCTGTAACGAAGCTTCATATCTTGTGAACATCAAAGAAGACTATGACAAACCCTTTATGGCAAGGATTTTAAGTCCGAAAAGAACCCAGTAACAAACTCAAATGAATGCTTTCCTATTACCTTACCGCCTTTAGATTTAGTAAAGTGTTTCATTAAACATCAATCCAAAATCATTTATTTCATAAACCATTACATAGTACTTGAAAACGTTAAAATTAAATATAAATGTAAAAAGTATTTAAAATATTGTTACACTGTAATCACGAAGCTTAGAATCACTTACATGCAACATAACAATTAAAAAACAAAAAATATTCAAGTATAAGTGAATCTAAAAGCCTCTATAGAAAGCACACAGATACTACTATATAAAATAAAACTATAACAAGTTAAATAATACTTTAAAACATTCTATCCTCTATTTAATTCAAAAGTGGGTCCCCTTAACTGAACTCGGTGCTAATATTGAAAGAATCGTCGAATACCGGCAAGTGTTAAATGGGACACATTTAGCTCCTACAAAGGTTTGACTTATTAGCCGTCCGGTATCCGAAGGTAAAAGGTTTTCCATTTTCACGTATTGGAAAACCGGTGCCGCTCCTACGTAGTCTGTAGGTAGGGATATAAATTAAATGTAACCATTTCTGAAAGTGTTGCTTACATTTAGATTCTTCTTTGTTATATGTCTTCCTTTTTATAAGCTTTATATTAACTTTCAATATTGCTATATAAGTTGCTCGTTTTAATATTCACTGACTGACTGTAAGCTTTAACATTCGTCGTTTAAGACTTACAAGTTTAATAGAAATGGTATCATATATTTTTTAAAGAATTATTACTTATAATCTGATATATTAATTTAGTATATGTTTGCCCATCCAGTAAACGTTGTAGAAAACGACCAACCAGGTAGACTGGTCTGGTCCAAGTCGCGGGAAGACGATAAATGAAGGCAGCTCAAGATCGACGTAGAAAACAATTGGAGAAGCTAATTTTCAGCAGTGGATTTTTTGGGGCTGAGATGATGATAATTATAGGGACGCGTTCACACTTGCCTCTGCCAATATTGTATGATAAAATACGACCGGAATCATTCTTACCTGGTTTCGTGTCAAGAAACCAGTGCTCTGGTATTTGAATAAACACTTACCATTGGCTTCATAGTTAAGAGCTCCTGAACGGTCCTCTTCTGCTTAATGTTCAGATATTATGCAGAATAAGTCGCTAAAAGAAAGTTTCATATTACTCTATTATCGTTTTCTTAGTGCATTGAACAGAGTTACTTTTGGTTGCGGTGTCTGAGAGAACATTCCAACCAACTTATCTAAATGTATTTAATGGCGGAGGGTTTGGAGACCTCCCAAATTTCTTGTCTAATTCTTCTTGAATAAAGTGAACTTGCGTTTCTAGATTTATGTAACAGTCCCAAGTGTTTTGGAACAAAATCTACCGTATAACTTTAATTTAATGTACATGAAAAGGATGATACGATTAATAAACATATTATTATGTTTAAGCGTTAGGTTAATGATTTATTAATTACAAAAAATAGAGGAACAAAAAGGTGTGAGGATTATGTATCTTTAATAGCATGTTATTAAAGTGGTGTCACACAGATTTAATAGTAATTGTTGTTGTTGTAATTTTTATCATAATTATTAGAACCTTAACATGATTTCTGTAAAGAAACAAGAAAAAATAAATTATAACAAAAGCATTAAAAAAATATATTGACATGTTGATCCTTTAATGTGTAATATTTTTTGCTGAATCTAGCTTCAATTTATTATAGGTAGATATAAATTTATAAGTATAACATGTTAACCCCCTCTGCAAGTAAATCTAAAACTGTATACCAGGACCGTTGCAAGTGGAAGGATATAATCGCAGCCTACCCCTATATGTATTGTTATGTATATATTTTAACCTCTGATTTCAACAAGATTTGTTGTACAAGAAAAATATATAATCTATGTGATGCAGTATACTCATCTTGAGATGTAGCATCGGATAAACCCAATATGTCTGTTCGGAGGCGACACGGCTTATAACTCGCCCGGACTGTCCTGGCCGATGGCTTGTTTATCAGGAGTTATCTTGCCTTCGAGTGAGTAGGGTAGCGTTTGGTTTTATCAAGTATTGTGGGACTTTTGTTTTGTACGATATTACTTCTTAAAAATATGTAGAATTTTTATTGTTTAAACATTGTTATCTAATGTTATGGTTTTAAGACAATTTAAATAAAATATAATAATTTATTAATCTTTACTTCAAATAGTCGCGTGTAAAATATGAAAAGTATTCATACATACATACAACCACGCCTGTTTCTCAGAAGATAGAAGATAGGTAGAGACATATTATATTATATTATATTCTTTTGTTTTATTCGTATCCTGTTTTTTTTTAATTGTATTGGTTCCGTTTGTTTTTTTTTCTTTTTGTTTTTTGAGTTTTGAATTTTTATTGTGTATTATTTTAAGATAATATTCCGTATTTTAATTTTAAATATTTTTTTTATTTTGTGTTCTTTACTTTGTTGTTTACTTTATTTTAAATTGTATTTTGTTGTGTTTAAATTAACATATTTAAAAATTATGTTTAAAAGATGATGTATGCACGATGTGTTCTCCTGTAACTGAAGGAGGACAAATCGATGGCAGCAAAGTAGAAACGGACATCTACAATTTTCACATTTTTCTTTTTTTGTAAAAATAAGCTTATACCAACCCTTTTTACAATTCTGAATAAAAATAATTTCATTTTTCAAAGTATTTTAAGAAATTTGATACGTAAAAAAAGATATCTGCGCTTGAATTTTTAAAACCACCGCAGTAGATACGGACATTTAAACTTAACCGCTTTTACGCCGGAACATCGGCAGATCACAGGAACGTAAAAAATTACATCTGTCATTTGTCTCCGTTATCATGCACACGGATTAGTTACAAAATTCATCAAATTTCTATTGGTTATACGATTTAACCTTTTAGTATCCTTACTTTACTTGTTATTTTAACCATGAGTGCTAAACAAAACAAACTACTAATAGGTATGGCCAAAAAAGGCGTACAGATATTTCTGAGATTTAAAATTCGATAAATTGTTAATTCCCATTTGAATAATTTTTTTTTATGCCAGAAAATTATCTATGTAATCAGTGTATATCATATAAAAATAACATATAAAAAACACAAAACAAACAAAAATCACAGACCAGCTCGAAAGTTGTAGCCGTATCATATGATTTTCTAAAAAATCTTAATTGTCCTCATGGTGAAGTCAGCTCATTTTATTATAAAAAACACAAAACAAACAAAAATCACAGACCAGCTCGAAAGTTGTAGCCGTATCATATGATTTTCTAAAAAATCTTAATTGTCCTCATGGTGAAGTCAGCTCATTTTATTATAAACATTATAGACATTATCTGTTTTTATTTTCATTGTTTTTGATATGGGTCTTAAAAAGCTATTTGCTACATGTGGGATGAAACAACTGCCAGAAGAGGATCCAATAAAGTGGTCAGCTGCCTCTTTAACTTTATAAATAGAAAAGTGCAACAAGGAAATAGAAGACGTACTGTTGTAGTCTGATAATTGTGGCGGGCAGAATCGGAACCGCATTGTTTTTGCTATGTATGTAGATTTTTTGACAAAAAGCATATCCAGCAAGAAGGCGACAGTGTTCACGCACTGTGATAGATCGATCATCGAAAAACAAAATGATTTTCTCACCGCAATAGTAGCATACCTGTGTGAGCTGGAGCAAATCAAATGGAGAACCCTATTAAGTCGTAGAAATAAATCAGAATAATGTTTTAGATCTTAGGGCTACTCTTAATCAGCACAAATAGATTGATGGTAGACTCAAAAAATCCTGATAAAATATTTTATGAGTACGATTTGAACGAGAAATCAGTAAAGAGTATTAATAGTTACCAAGGTACCATGACTTCTATAATGTTGTGATCTCTTAATTAATTTTTTATATTAATTAAAATAGTTTATTTAAAGAAATGTTGATTATTATGACAAATAATTATTATGAATAATTAAAAAAAACAGTGCGACGAATTTAAAAAAGAAGTTTTTATTTAAAAAATACAATTCGGAAACCAAAAGGTTTTGCATAAAGAGACGTAGACAAAGCTATGTGAAAAAAAGTAAGCGTTGTAAATGAAGACATCTAGAATATTTCAGTTTATAATAGTTGAAATCTGTTTTAAGGCAGTTAAGTTTATTTAAAATATCCTTAAAATATACTCCTAGAGATTCTGTCATTATATATTAAATATTTTAATTAAAATAAGCGATCTTTTGATTCCGACGTAGAAGCGGACTTCCGGTAGTAGTCTTTTTATACGTCGAAGATTTTACGAAGTAAAAGCGTTCATCTACATTATTTTAAAGAAAAAAAGATATAGCGACAAAACATTTTAAAAAATAAATAAATCTGATTATTTTAATCCATTATGGAAAGTTTCATGCTAATTCATACATAACTCTCAAAATGGCAACAATTTTTTACTAAATGTGCTCTCCTGTAAAGTAAGTGTTTTGTAGATGTCCGTTTCTACTTTGCTGCCATCGAAATCTTCTGACAATTTTATATAATATTACATGTACTGTGTATCCTTTGTTGGAGTTCCTTAATAAATAAATAAATACGCCCACGATGTCTTATTTAGCACTAAACTACTTATACATTACTGCAAAAAATATTATCTCTCAACATTCTCTATAAATAATTTAAAATTTAATAAATAAACAATGACAATGTCTTTTTCAAACAAAAATCTTTTGCTTTGAATTCCGGGAAATGATCCGAGCTTACTCGATTTATATGAAAATAAACGAGTTGTACGTTTAAGTGCCTACTTTAATGATAAGACGTTTGTTTTATTATAACGAACGACAAATACATTAAACTTACACAGTTAGTTATCAAACTACATAAATTTATAAAAAACCGGCCAAGTGCGTGTCGGACTTGCGCACGAAAGGTTTCGTATCTAAAATATTAATGTAATTATTTGTTTGTAAAGTGAATTTAGTTAAATATTTTATTAATATTTAAAGCATCTATTTGTTGCCGTTGTCAATATCGAGCCAAAACGAGAAAAAAAATGAAACTTCCTGACTATCACGGTTCAAGGGATACAGCCTGGTGACAGACGGACGGACGGACAACGGAGTCTTAGTAATAGGGTCCTATTCTTTACCCTTTAAGTACGGAACCCTAAAATATAATTTAGTAAAGAGTACATTGTAATACGTCCGCTGAATGTAATGGGAATCTAGCTACATCAATTACTAAGCCTATTGTCAGACTGTATAATTATGGCCATCGTATATTAAAAATCTACTTTACATTCGTCGTAGGTTTTTAATGTATTCCCAACTAGATAAAGGCAAACATGCGCACAAATTTTAGTATTGCTTTCCATCAGGCAGGAATGGTCACTGTGACGTGTCACTTTAATTAAAAACATAAATATATATAAATATCTCGTGGGGGAGTCGAGTCCCAGACCTTGTATACAATACAGTCCTCAATCGACGCTATATCGAACGTCAATTCGCTATCAAAGCGATATTTCAGACTTCATTAACTTTAACAGCCTGTAGCGTTTCATAATTCAATCAAACAGTACTGTACAAAGTTTGACATAAAAAACTTATTCTCGTAACAATATTTCATTAAAAAAAATAATTTAATAAGATTACCTTCTGAAGCGAACGCTGTGGGCGCCCTACATGCCGAGAGATGTTTGTGTTGCCTCCAGATAATGCCGTACTTGTTGACTCGGTCGGGCAGCGACGATGTAATGGAGAACCGATACTGCAGTCTTTCTCTTCTATATAAAACATCCATTCACACTAAATAACTCACCTATCTGATCTCTGTATTGTTGTTCTGATTAAGTTTTCGAATACTTTCTATTGTCGCAGATAAACAGCGTAACATAGAAAATCCTTTTTTGTACCTTCGTGTACTATTTTTCTATTCCTCTTTTTTATACTGTTAATAATAACATAAAAGAAAGTTAGATTTAACTCAAAGATTAATTGCGAGAGAACTGTTTGGTGTTGAATTTTGCAAAAACTTTGCAAAAACTGGTAACACAAACTTTTTAAGATACCTTCAATACAGACGTATTGAACTTTGGAACATAAATAGCTTCTTGAGACTAAGTGGTCGTAAGCGTCCGATGTGTAGGATTTGATTTCGAGCGCTTCCGTGCTAGACGTTGGTCCCGTGTAGCATATGTTATATAGCAAATTTAGAGATCATATTGGGTAGCTTAAAAATATCTGACAGCAGCCGGTATCCTCTAATCCGATTTGGGTCCGCAGGGTTTAGGGATTTAGGAACTGAGCTTAGATTTCTTGACTGTTTAGTCACTTTAAGAACTATTTTGTAACAGAAAAGTAATAAACAGTGAATTATTTTTTCTCACCTTACGCTACTGTGTAGGTTGCGAAACGGCCAAGCCACATAAATGTTGACTAAGGTAGAGAGTTTTGAACTTAGAGCTTTAGAGCTAGCAGAGTTAGAAGCTGGGCTCTATATAAAATCTGATTACTTTTCACAGTGCGAGCTATAGGGTCTCGTCTTGGCAACATTTTACTTTAAACAACCTATTTACCTAAGCGCCTATCAAGCAACGAGTCTTCAAAAGCAAGGTTAGCAAAAGAAAATAACCTTTGTAGAAAGTATTATTAAGACTTATTTATCAAGACAATATGAAGCAAAAGTACAAAAGTTTATATAGCAACGACGCTGTTTGCCACAATGCGCTTCACTATTCAATTACCATCTTTGGCATTTTTCATTCAACAAAAATGATAATATTATATAATTAAAATTTTATCTTTGTGCATAAAATGTCGTCGATTCATTTGTACTGTAAATTCGTTTGTCTCCCGTGCATGTCTGATTGGACCAACACATAATTCATTGACGTATGGAGCCTGCCCATGCATAAATTAACACTTTAAAACTCGATATTGCACCGATTGCTTTTATAATTATTCTGAATATGCTTCGAACATGCCACATCTACCATCCACTTTATGTCAATGACTGATTTTGCAAAAACAGTTTTAATTAAATATTTCAGTACTCTTTTTTATATCATATATTTTTATATCATATTTTTATTTACCTACACATACGCTGGCAGGCTTTCTAGAAGATCGGAGGATTCGTGTCCTGTGCTAGGGCAGTTCCTCCGAGTTCTATAAGATCAATGCCGGAGTGCCGCGTGCTTCAGTGCTCACTCCTATCCTATTTTCTCTGCATATTAATGATATGTTGCACTAGGGCAATATATATTGTTATGCAGGTGGCAGTACGATATATCAGCGGTACATTCTGCGACAAAGCAAGCCGAGTTAGTACCACCAAAACCCAGGTTTATGTATTCTCGACCAAGGTTACTCCCTTCCTTACTCCTCCCTCTCTTCAGAACTCTACGTTGCCCATTTCGGTGGACCTTCTTAGCATGGACATCGGCCAGGATCTAAACCCGAAATGCTACATCAAGGGTGTTATTTCAACTGCCTCCCTTAAGTTGGGTATCCTCAACAAGGTGTGGCGGTTTTTCACTTTCGAGCAGCGCTGTTTGTTGTACAAGACTCAAGTGTGATCGAGTGTGGAGTATTGTTTTCATCCTTGGGAAGTTGGAGTTTCATCTTTCTGCTCAGTACCTCCTCGACGCAGTTGGTAGACTGCAAATTCGAGTGGTTTGCAATACAGGGGACGCTGATATAACAGCCTCTCTCGAGAACCTACAGCTATGTAGGAACATTGCCTCTCTCAGTGTCTTCTATCGCAACTACTACGATATGTCTTCTGAGGAGCTTTTCGATCTCATCCTGCTCTCTCCTTTCCTCCCCCGAGTTACATGTGCTGGTCTTAAGAACTATCCACATACTGAGCAGAATATCAGCACTCGAACCAAGAAATTTGGTAAGTCGTTCCTGTGTAAGACCATTAAGCTCTGGAATTCGCTGCCGGCTTGAGCCGGACACACACATGAGTGTGTTATATTTATGTGATAAATAATATTTAACATACTAGTGATAAACACATCTAATTTGAATTATCTGTATTTAGTGTGTCTTTAGAAAAAAAGCAGTAATACTTACAGAAATATGTAGAATTATCCTTTATTGTGTTTTAGACCCATGCAATATCATATGACGAGTTGAAAATGCCCAAAGGAATATTAGAAATCGGCTTGTTCGGATATATTTCTATTCTAACTAATACACTACTCAACCATAGCTCCACTTTGAATCCAGTAAAAATCGATGGATTCATCCTATCAGCGCCCTCACGTACCTATCCATCCCGACATTCAAAGCTTATAGCCGATCGTAAAGCCTGGGAATAGCTAAGCATGGGTCGTTTCTCTATATATCAGCTTTGCAATGGAATGAGTTTAGTTTTTTTATTTAGAAGAAATATGAGGAATCATTATGTTTGTGTGTAACTGCAAGAAACTATAATGAGTACTAGAAAACGAAACTCTAAGAATATGTCCAAAAACCGAACAATACTTTCATTCGAATTAGTTGTGGGGAACCAAATCTAGAATCTTGTAATTATTTCGTTCATTTTTATAGACATTCAATTGCTTTTTTTTTAAATATTACCCGATTATATATACTATGCCTCGAAGTTGCCTCTGCCTCCCCTTTAGGGACAGAGGCGTGAATGTATGTATGGATGTACATACCAAATATATTAAATATATGCAGAATAAATATATTTTCGCGCAAATTTTATTTTAGAAGCGCTCGTAGCTCTGCGGTGCTTGGTGGTCGGAAACGAATGCCGAAGTACAGCAGAGTTTACAGAGGTCAGTCCTTGGATGGGTGACCGTTTGTGTGGCATTTGATATAGAGCGCTTCCGTGCTTCGGAAGGCACGTTAAGCCGTTGGTCCCGGTTATCACTAAATGTGGTAGTCGTTAAGCCATGTCAGAGGCCTAATGAGTGGCTTGAAAAATTCTAACAGCAGGACGCCATACACCTGCCTCTGCCAATCCGCACTAGGTCAGCGTGGTGGAGTATGACCCAATACCCTCACACCTTGATATGTGAGAGGAGGCTCGTGCTCACTGGTGGGACGTTAATGGGCTGTGATGATGATAATGAAATATATTTTCTTACGACGCGACGTTTCTTATTCTTTGCACACTCGTGGTCTCCCCGTCGAAAAAAAACAGCCTAAAATTTTACAGTGACATATAAACATTTTAAAAACATTATTAAACATTAACTATTTTACATTACATTACATTTATATAAATTACTACTGAATTGAAATTTTATATAGCATAAATTGTTATATTTAATAAATGCATCCTTTTATATATTATTTTTTAAGAATTCAAGTAAGTATCTACTATTTAAAATTTGACAAACCACAAAGTTGGTATGTCTCTATTGACCTAGAGTTAGCAAATTAAATAGCGCATAAAGTCCTTTCAACTTGTCTGATTGTGTGTGAATACCGAGGCTTTTCTTAAATTAAATTCAATAAATTAAAAAGAAAACCTAAATTAGTAAGTTAACTACTAAAAATTTCGTATCATCATCTCAGCCCATTAACGTCCCACTATTGAGCACGAACCTCCTCTCACATACCAAGGTGCGAAGTTATAGGGTCATACTCTACCACGCTGACCCAGTGCGGATTGGCGGAGGCAGGTGTATGGCGCCCTGCTGTTAGAATTTTTTAAGCCGCCCAATTAGGCCTCTAACGTGGCTTAATGACTATCACATTATTGATAACCAGGACCAACGGCTTAACGTGCACGGAAGCGCTCGATATCAAATTCCACACAAACGGTCACCCATCCAAGGACTGACCTCTGTAAACTCTGCTTTACTTAGGTGATAGTTTCCGACCACCGAGCACCGCGGAGCTACGAGCTACGAGTGCAAATCTCGAATACTACCTTAGAAATAATACCTTAAGTACAACAGAACGATAAACTTCATACGCCTTCACATTTCTTTGGCCTGTAATTGTAGAGAATAATTTTAATTTAACTTTGTTTTTGCAATATTTTGATTGGGATACTACCCAAATAAAGCTCACTTTAAAAAATCTCGAATTCATTTGTAAATGATGAAACAGATTTTTCATCACATTAATATTTAGCTCTAGCGATCACTTTAAGTAAAACCAAAAGCTTTCGATTTTATTTTATTCGACTGCACCGTGAAAAGTATAATTAAGTTAATAAACCAATTAAACCGCAGGGAGCTGTTGGACACAAGTGGTTTTGTTCAAGAGTTACACGAAATTCCACTTATAATCATTAATATTAGATATATAACATTTTTTTTGGATATGAGTGTAAGCAAAAAAATTATCATACAATTCAAATAAATAAATATTTATCAATTTTATTTATTATTAATAACTTTTCTCCCTGTGAAGATATTATGTCGATAAAATGTCTTGTGTTGTTTCATCCTTGCAAGCTTCGAGGGGCAAACAAATAGTTTACAATAATAGTCAGACATATTGAAATTTGCGGATTCTAAATTTAAACAATTTTTTACAAGGTGTGTTTGGTCGAATGTTTCTGTGCTCTTTCTAAACCTGTGTGGTACGTTCTGCGCGAGTATACTTCGCACGGCACCCTAAATTCGCCAATGTGAAGCCTGGCGGACAATGGAGTCACAGGCAATTTTTCACGCGTACTCTGCTGTTGTGTTCATTGCTCGCCGTATAACCATTATGCCTTGGGTAATAATGTTCTTTTGTATTGGACCTTTTTTCCCCGCTCTCTATTTTCCGACGATGAGTCACGTTTTCGTTTGGAATGAGGTTGCGTTCGGTTTTTCGTTCCGCTATTGGCTCTCGCTTTGTTATGGAAATGCGATATTCCTTCTGCAGATAGCACTTTTGGTATGGTGTCTCCGTGTAATCAGGTTTATAAGGCTAATCGAGTTATGGTTTTCATAGTGTAGTCTTTTTGACCCATCAATTAGCTTTCTTAATATAATGGTTTCGTTTTCTGTTTCTAAACGTCCTCCATCAAGACCTAATTGGAATATCATTGCTGCTTTTACTGAGGCAGAAACCTTTTTTATATTGTAAAAAAGCTATTTAGGAATTTACCTATTATAAACGATTATTTTATATTCAATGTCACATTATGCAATGTAACATATGCAATGTTTTATATGTTAGTCGTAGTCGCACGTTTCTTTATAAACAAACAACAATTCCGATAGCGTTTTCGTAGCGGCAAGCGATAAATGGATCTCTGTGTACACGCAAATTTACCTTTTAAATTCCGCATCCATCGAGCACGTCCGTCTAGGGGCATAATAATAGGAACGCTATTTTATGTCCACCGCGACGAGTCTCGGTTGTAGGAAGCAAATGCGAAAGTTTCGCAGCGGTAAGAAATGTTGACTAAGCCCATTGATATCTCCTCCTCCCCCGACAGGCCTCCACCTTAGCGTGGTGGGGTATCTCCCGGTAGGGCGAAGGCCGGGAAAAGGTATCACTTAGAAGTTGGCACAAGGAGGTACGAAGGGCGCGTCCACTGCGCCTATCTGAGGAGGTCCTTCCGGCTATGATGCATTAAAGACCTAAAAAAAACCATTGATATCGCATTTTAAATCAAGTACATAAGGCAGATATCGTATTTCACAGTGTGCGGCTTTATTTAATTAAGTAAAGACATCAAAAATATCGAAGTTTTTGAAAATTCATTTAAATTATCTTAATTTTTTTACTCTGACGGAAATTTTGTATACACTTACTGAATCGAAGAACCTTTAATAGATTAGAGGTTTTTAACAAAGAGAATATATGCACAACTAAAATAAATATTTGTTTTCCAGACGCGTCCGAATCGATCCGAATTTCCCGTCTAAGTAAAATTTTTCGAAATATTTTTTTTTGGGTTAGATATGGAAAAGCCGTTATATACCTCTATTGCGTATTTCAATAATTTGCAGTACAAATATATGCAGTTTTTATTAAGTAAAGTTATTCTATAAGGCAAGCCATATCAGTTATATAAGATTGAATGAGTCTGTTAAAAGTACGAGATACCAATGCTTATCTTTCGTAGTATCACTAGATTAATACTGAAATAATCTCTAGCATGGATCTCTAGTTCCTCGACAGACAGACTTAATCCATCTGTGAGCTTACTTCCACGTCTATATCAGCTGGGGAAAAAATCAACGTCCAATAATCTCGAAAACGAAGTTCCAAGGAAACTGGAAATTTCAGTTATCTAACATCTTGTGGTTGTAAAAAAAATATTGCAATGCAATTCTTGAGAGGAAAGTTTTCCTATAAAGTTTAGTTTAATCTTTAGGGTTTTGAAGTCCCGAAGATCATAATATAGTTTTTATTTCGTTGACACGGCCTTGGAAAATGTTATTCTGGTAGTCAATTATTTCTTAATGAAGGATTATTGTTGTCTGCGATAAGTATAACTTGAGTTGCAGTTGGCGAATAAATGTAATTTTCTAGTACATATATGTGTACGTATATAAAAAATGTGACGAACGATATGGCGTGGTGGTCAGTACATTTGCACTCCGCTTCTGTGGTCGCGTGGTCGATTCCCACATAGGAGAAATCTTTGTGTGCACAAACATGAGTGTTTATTTTGTATAATGAATATTAAGTTTATATGTACTAAAAATATACATATCCATAACACAAGTTCTTAGTGATACTTATCTTTAACTTAAGCAATTGGTGTAATTGTTAGAAATTGTTTATTTATTATTGAATAATGGCCTGTCACTCACTTTCCATACTAAAGAACTAAGTGAATACCTCTCACTATTACGATGACTAAGAAAAATGATATAACTCTCATTAACATTTTTTATAGCTACATTTTACATTAGCGAGAAAAATATTCCGTGTTAAAATTACAGAGGTCTTCCTAGAAAAAATATTTACTTAATGTATCTACTAAGCAGTCTCGAGTCGTGACTTGACACTGGGACGCCGGATATCCGGGCAGCCATCTTGGGACCGGAAGTCGCGTTACCCGGCTGATATCGCTCGCAATTCTCGCTCTGATTATTGCATCGTGTAATTATTTAACTGTGATACAAAATTAAATTAGACATGAGCTTTCAAACTAGTGTTTCATATTTCTACATTTCCTGAAGAAATTGTTTTTTTTTTAATTATTGCTGTTGGTAGCCAGGGCTAATGTTTTTTTTAAATAATCGAAAATCCTTTCAGAGGTTTCAGTACCGTATCATATAATTAAACTAAGTTTTAAAATATATGAAATATACTTTGAGTACCAGAAAATCAGTTTGCCAAATTCATATGATACAGGCAGTTTAATTAAAGTTAAAATGTTATAAAGATAATTTTTTGATAAAAATGTAACATGTTAAGTTTGTATAATAACTAGTAGTAAGCCCTCTTGAATTGCTGTACCCTCCCAGGGCGTCACATGTATACCGTAATTTCTGTACCACCTCGTTTTTGTAATGTGATATGCAAATGATTTGATTTGATTTGACAGCCGCGAGCTTTCCAAAATACATACATTCATAATGTCACATACTATACGCACACGATAACAGTCTTATTAAGTCAACTGCTGAACATGAGCCTCCCCAATTCAATATTGGTGATATATGGCAATAATCACCACGCTGGGCAGGCGGGTTGGTGATCGCAGTTCAAGCCAGTACGCTGCCGCTTCTGCCCGTGGTCCGGTTGGATTTCTCTTTGTCGACTCTGACGATTCCCCATGAGATGAAAAGGGGTGGCACTTTTGGTGGCACTTTTCGAAAGGTAGTGTGATTTTTTACATAGCACTTTAGCATGCGGCTCCCTGGTGGAACATGGTCATCGCAGCTTATAGACGCCTGCAATACCGGGGGCTTCGCAAACGCGTTGTCTCCCGCTGTCAGTGGAGCTGGAGCGTCTAGGGTTGCCGGTGGTGAGTCCTACAGACCTCTCTCGGTCCCCCTTTGGCCGGGAGACAGTGCGTAAACGCATTTTGTTACCGACGTAAATCAAAAAAAAAAGGAGCGTCTAGGGTGTGTCAGACTTTTACTGACCAAAAACCATCAATGTTTCTTCTTAAACCTACTATGTTCCGGGGCCGCGGTAACCCTTTGGAAACCGTAAACAGATTTACAGCTATCGTATACAAAAATAATATGCCAAAAATAAACATGGCAGACAAAGTGCTGATAGGAAGTCTTAGAATGACGTCTTTTTTGCATCCTTTTTATTAATTTGCAAGATATTCTTATTATTCTCATCGTTAGCCTACATACTAATTAAACTCTCTTTTTCGTGTGATGAAGCAGCAGAAAAGTCATGAAAAGCGGAAGAGACTAATGGTCTTGATACTTTAACTTTATTTGTTTATGACGGAGTCTTAAATAAAACTGAAACTACAAAGACTAACAAACCAGTTTTGCGTGGTTGACTAAAAGTGCAATATTTTTCATGAAATTATGGCTTGCAAGCTCCATTTGACGTTTGTCTCCTTTTTTACTCCTTTGCTTTTCACTCATTGACTAATTAACAAAACGTTTTCCAGGTGATGTTAAGTTATGCGGTTTATTAATAACAACTCTTAGTAAATTATTGAATAGCATTACATCATATCCTACAAGCTTTCTTAAATTTGCTGATTCAACTATCAGTATTTCAGGAAGTACGATCAAAGATCACGACTCAATGTAATATTTCACAATATAAAAGACATTAATATCCTTGTCTTGAAATTGACAATAACTATTGCATTACTGAATGTCCAAGGGAAAGTGTTAGCGCGATGTGTCGATATAGGTACTACTATCGCCAAAATATTACGAAAAACCATTTCTATTCCCATATTAATCTTAAAAATAACACAATAAGGTTTCTTTTGTTCGGAACATGTTCCTATAAAAGTGTTACCGCTAGTACAGAAGTAATAAATAAATTAGCCGGGCTCGCGGGATCAGGGCCCTGTCGTAAATATAGAATCGGCTTCCCCAAAAAGAAAAAAAATACAATGTTTATATTTACTATCGTATTGAGAAATGTACGTATAGTGAATTAAATATTGTTGGGCATGCTTTGTTATTTATTAATTTCATTGTTTTTTGAATTTATTGTTTGCATGTACGAATTTCATCTGTACCGAGAATTATATGGAATTCTGGATAGGAAAAAGTTACTGAATCAAAATCATTTATTAATATACTGAACACTGTTGTTAAAAATAAAAATGTTGTGCGGAAATAGTTATTATATATTTTGTTATATATTTATAAAGTTTAAACAAAGTGTAAAAGTACATAAAAATAGAAACAGAAATATTAAATACTATGCGAAACATATTATTATCTGCCACAGCTGTCAGCTATATCAAAACTCTCTTCATTTTATTAAATAAAAGTGATAGCAGTGGTTTTAAACCTGGCTTTATTTCAAATCATTGTTTTGTATGAAGCTCCTATAGTGATATTATATTTAACTTTATGAACTATAAATTATTCACTTAGGTTTATATTACTGTTTTAGTTAAGGGAGCTAGTTCTGTTTTCTCTTGGGCTTCGTCGCACTTGGAGCGACGAGAGAGACATTCAAATTTAAAATCATTTATTCAAGTTTGGCCCAATTGAGCTCTTATAAAGACCAGTCCCTACTGGCGGCACCCGTTCACTAGTATAACGCAAGAACCAGTCGTCGTTTCGCTCAACCATATTTCAGGGAACGTGACGACCCGACACATGACGCCACCACCGCAGAAATATTTAAGTGAGAATGACATATTCAGGCTACAGGATAAAGGGAACTTTACTAAAAACAAAATTTCACTAATATGTAAAAGACGATAGGTAATGCAAATCCCAAATTCTTTTACTGTAAACTAGTATACCAAGCCACTGAGCTCGATTTTCAGCTCTTCGTCTCCAACCACTGTCAGCCATTTTGCGTATGTCGTCGCTCTATCTAGCTGGAGGGCGTCATACACTACGCTTGCCGGGCCGTCCAATATGTACAGCCAAATGCCACATATTTTCATTATATGACCAAAATACCTTTAATAATATTGACATACTTACATAAAATTCTTTGTTGTTCATGCTGGACGTATATGGTCGACATCAGAATTATAATATTAGGTCGGGGAAAAAGTCTTTTCGCATAACGTAGGTATAAACTTATTATAAATTTTTTTTTACTGTACTATTTGTGTCTGGCTGGTTTTGGTAACATTAAAAAGGTTCCATTATAAAGAAAAGAAAAAAAAAAAAAAAGTTGTTTCCCGCTATTTTTCATTTGTTTTTCTCTCCGTTAAAATGAGTGAATCTAATGAAGAAATTCGATACATTTTAAAATTTTGTTATAAAAAAGGCAAAAATGCAACTCAAGCAGTGAAAAAAATTTGTGATGTTTATGGACCTGATGCAGTGTCAGTAAGAGTAGCACAAATTTGGTTCAAACGTTTTCAGTCCGGAAATTTTGATGTTAAAGATGCACCTCGCTCTGGTCGCCCTGTTACGAATAAAATGGACGCCATTTTTGAAAGAGTGGAGTAAGATCGGCATATTAGTAGTTACGATGTAGCTGAAGAACTGGGAATTGACCACAAAACAGTTTTGACCCATTTGAAGAAAGCTGGTTATACAAAAAAGCTCGATATTTGGGTGCCACACGAGCTCACTCAAAGAAACTTAATAAACCGTGTACTCATTTGCGATTCATTATTGAGACGTAATGAAACCGAGCCGTTTTTGAAGAGATTGATAGCTGGCGATGAAAAGTGGATCACGTACGACAAGAACGTGCGAAAAAGGTCGTGGTCGAAAGTTGGCCAGGCTTCACAGACTGTGGCCAAACCTGGCCTAACACGAAATAAGGTGATGCTGTGTGTATGGTGGGATTGGAAGGGCATTGTTTATTATGAGCTTTTACCGCCCGGCAAAACCATCGATTCTGATCTTTACTGCCAGCAACTGATGAGATTAAAGGAAGCAGTCGAGAGAAAACGGCCGGAATTGATCAACAGGAAGGGTGTGGTCTTTCATCACGATAACGCTAGACCACACACATCTTTAGCCACTCAGCAAAAATTAAGAGAGTTCGACTGGGAGGTCCTAGTGCATCCACCATATAGCCCTGACCTTGCGCCTTCAGATTTTCACCTGTTTCGGTCTCTGCAGAATTCTTTAGGTTCTGTAAGGTTGACCTCAAGAGAGGACTGCCAAAACTATTTGTCCCGTTTTTTTGATCAGAAGTCCCAAAGTTTCTACAGTAACGGGATAATGTCTCTGCCCACAAAATGGCAGAAAGTTATTCAACAAAACGGTACATATATATTGTAAATAAATGTAAATAAACTTTGAAAAAAATGTCTTGACTTTTCATACAAAAATACGAAAAGACTTTTTCCCCAACCTATTATATTAAGTCAGGTAATGTTTGGTTTGAATTGACGTAACAGGTTGTCAACTTTATTTTCAATTTGTGTAACTTATGAAGCAAACGTGAGCAGACTAACCTTACAGTTACCAGTCACTATGATAAGTAATCGATTTCATTTATCTAACCATAAATATAATTCCCATATAACCGTTTGTAGGCTACATCGTTTCAAAATGTTAACGTATCGTCTTTTATACGTACCTTTTAGACTACACAAGTCGCGGCCCGCATACACCTTTTGCAGCATTCCTCGGATAACCTTTTTTCTTTTATACTTCTGTCAATTGAACGACGTAAGCGAAAGACTTCCTATGTGGAGCTTTTCACTTACGTTTCAAATCCGTCGGATTGTACGACCTGCGCACGTCATATCTCAAATAGAACAATGGATATCGCACAATAAAGACCTCATCCTTTATAAAATCCAAACAATCTGCGCTAAAACCACGGAACATTTGTGTGCTCACAAAATGAAAAAGACATACCAGTAAAATATACGTGATGGCCTGAAATCTATTCACGAAACATTGCAGCGAATACCTGTGCGATTTTTATATGAAAATAAATATAAAATGGCACACATTTTACTGCTAAAAGGTTGTTCCACGTATTGAAATAAAAAGTTATTCGTAAAATGGTTTTTATATTGTTATGTAGTTAGGTATATTTTTGCATTATTGTAGTCAATCTCTGCATTGAAGCCATGCTGCCAGACAGGATGACAAGTCACATAACAATTTCTACATTATGATTATTTGAATTTTTAGTACCTCGTGCTGTAAACTTAGAAAAAATATGAATTTAATTATGTTTACAAGCTTAGACTTTAAAGCCTTTCGCCTGCCCCCTCGGCACCGGCACAGCAGAGTCCTCAGATAAACGAATACCCTGTAGCAGTTCCAAGTAAATCTCCGAGCTCTTTCACCGATATCCTGGCTGACAAAGCTTATTTTTCACCGACGGTCCCTCGTAACCTAAAATCAAACAACGTGAAAGGGATACGATATCCAATTTCATAGTCCAGTAAAACAATTGCATACACCTGCCCCTGTGCCTCGCGCCGAATCAAAAGGCATTGCTACGAGGCTAACGCTAAACTATTATCGATAGGTGCTATTTCTCGTCGTGAACCGTGGGCAGTTTTTGTGACGAGTTTCTTGTCAAGAGAAGATTTGGGTTATATAGGCGTGAAAAGTCTGTTCGAAATAGAGTTAAATTATTATCGTATGGAAACACATCAAAAAAAGAAACGAGTCTTATGTGTGATACTGGACACACCGATAAGTGTGCGAAATTTATCTTAACCCAATAAGCCACGATAGTACATACACTTTCGCCTTAATAATGAAATTGTGATGAATTTATAACATTATGTTATGTTGATTAAGTGTTATTCAACAACATTTTCACATCTATTGTAAACTACTAAAATTGTATTTTATTTGCACCGGACATGTGGCTCCAAATTTGGTTCTGAAGTTTGGAATAATCTTTATTTCTAGAGGGTCCCGGCTGTCATGAACATCTATGGCAGTCGTTATAAGAAAGTCGGTGCTTTCTAACATCCTGACAGCTGGTTTAACCATGTCATGATGTTTCCCTTTAAGTTGCGGAGGTCAGACGGCAATCGCTCCATGTAATAACTGAAATTGAGACATATCTGGTTAAACCAGTGAGCAGACCCTGGGCTCTGGGCTTGTTTCTGGGGCCACCGAGATAATGCTAGAATATGATGATGACATAATTAGAATATATACCCTGATAGTATTGCCTGGGTGGCTAGTTGTACGTTGAAGAAATACAACGCGACTAAGTTTAGGTTTGTCACGGTCAATGACCCAACCTGACTGTTAACAGATTTTAAATGTTGAACAAACGCTTACTATCTTCTTACTATTGCGTTGAAATTGTATAGAATCTACCCCACCAGAAATCTACACAGGTTTCTACCCGCAGAGAATGGGCTCGATAGTTTATAAATTATCTTGACATTCTGAAGTGCTCCATTGAAACTGAATAAAGCCTTTCTGATTTTCATTTACTTGGTAACGCCATGTTAGAAGAGAATCATGAAAGAAATCATTTCTTGGTATTCTAGTTAAGAAAAACAGCACTTAGCTTTTAAGAACTTTTAGTCACCCTAAATTTAATAAAAAAACACCACCAAATATTATTGCAAGTTAAGGGTTTACTAACATTTTGGAGAGGTCATTATTAATTCCATCATTATATTCACAAAAAGGCATTAAACAGATTAATTTGAAAATGGTAAAAATATTCCCTATCGAAAATTTATAAATACAAATCAACTTCTGATATTAATTCGTATAACTATTTTCTTTTACTGATTTCTTCATAGACAACAGATACAGATAGGAGTTAACTTGGTGTCATATAAACTAATTAAATTGCGACAACATGTTCGCGTCTCGCTAGTTTCTGCACCGAGTATACAGTAAAGGATATACTTAATAAAGTTTAGCTTGATCTTTTAACCCCTGGCTTACTCTTGTCTAGACTAAACATTTTCTCTTCTACTAAACTGTTCTTACAGTTTACCACGGAGCAACCACCACTGTGAAGAAATTGCAACTGGATTGCGATTGAGAGCACTGCAAACGAGAATGTGCGGTGCTCAGTAAACAGTGTAGCGTTTTAGTGTTGGGCCACAGTGCTGTCGTGAAAACGTGCGCAAGATACCTGCAGTTACTCGAATAAACGGTAATATTTCTGAATCGCGATTAATGATTGCTATCAGACTTCACTGTTAATCTTTATTAAGTAAGTAAGAGGAGGGCCTCTTATTATATTAGGTCGGGGAAAAAGTCTTTTCGCATAACGTAGGTATAAACTTATTATAAAATTTTTTTGACTGTACTATTTGTGTCTGGCTGGTTTTGGTAACATTAAAAAGGTTCCATTATAAAGAAAAGAAAAAAATAAAAAAAGTTGTTTCCCGCTATTTTTCATTTGTTTTTCTCTCCGTAAAAATGAGTGAATCTAATGAAGAAATTCGATACATTTTAAAATTTTATTATAAAAAGGCAAAAATGCAATCAAAAGTTTTTAGTCCGGAAATTTTGATGTTAAAGATACACCTCGCTCTGGTCGCCCTGTTACGAATAAAATGGACGCCATTTTTGAAAGAGTGGAGCAAGATCGGCATATTAGTAGTTACGATGTAGCTGAAGAACTGGGAATTGACCACAAAACAGTTTTGACCCATTTGAAGAAAGCTGGTTATACAAAAAAGCTCGATATTTGGGTGCCACACGAGCTCACTCAAAGAAACTTAATAAACCGTGTACTCATTTGCGATTCATTATTGAGACGTAATGAAACCGAGCCGTTTTTGAAGAGATTGATAACTGGCGATGAAAAGTGGATCACGTACGACAAGAACGTGCGAAAAAGGTCGTGGTCGAAAGTTGGCCAGGCTTCACAGACTGTGGCCAAACCTGGCCTAACACGAAATAAGGTGATGCTGTGTGTATGGTGGGATTGGAAGGTCATTGTTTATTATGAGCTTTTACCGCCCGGCAAAACCATCGATTCTGATCTTTACTGCCAGCAACTGATGAGATTAAAGGAAGCAGTCGAGAGAAAACGGCCGGAATTGATCAACAGGAAGGGTGTGGTCTTTCATCACGATAACGCTAGACCACACACATCTTTAGCCACTCAGCAAAAATTAAGAGAGTTCGACTGGGAGGTCCTAGTGCATCCACCATATAGCCCTGACCTTGCGCCTTCAGATTTTCACCTGTTTCGGTCTCTGCAGAATTCTTTAGGTTCTGTAAGGTTGACCTCAAGAGAGGACTGCCAAAACTATTTGTCCCGTTTTTTTAAATAGAAGTCCCAAAGTTTCTACAGTAACGGGATAATGTCTCTGCCCACAAAATGGCAGAAAGTTATTCAACAAAACGGTACATATATATTGTAAATAAATGTAAATAAACTTTGAAAAAAATGTCTTGACTTTTCATACAAAAATACGAAAAGACTTTTTCCCCAACCTATTATTAATCTATGAATAATGGATAACACGTGATTCGGTTTTTACGAATTATAAAGATTATTTATTTATTAATTTAATCTTTATTGCACACAAAAAAGAAAGTACAAAGGCGAACTTAATGCCGAAGGCATTCTCTATCAGTTAACCATAAGGTTAGCGGAGAGGGTTAGAGGTTAAG
This sequence comes from Musotima nitidalis, assembly GCA_949126915.1. Lineage (NCBI taxonomy): Eukaryota > Metazoa > Arthropoda > Insecta > Lepidoptera > Crambidae > Musotima > Musotima nitidalis. The sequence continues at coordinate 2,695,645 of OX421431.1, forward strand.
TTTTGAGTTAAAAAATTACATAGGTATATGCAAAAATCTTATTATGACTAGCAGCCACGTAGCCAGTTGTGTAGCCAATGAAATTGATTTCGCAGTAAAACTTCAACTGCCACTTACATTACAACAGCGTCAAGTATCAAAACAATTTTGTCGCTGATTCACATTTACTTAACTTCATGTTTACCGGTCACTTGCATTATTTTTTAAACTGGGTATAGTATAGTTCTTGAATAAATAATATGTTTGGGTTCTGGTTTTTTTCAATTAATTTATTCGATATTTTCGTAATTATCTATTAAAGCTCAAAACTATTTCTTAAGTTTTCGTGCCAGACACAAATAAAAATTTATATTTATCGACAGTCATCCGCCAACTCTCAGCTTAAACTTGAGCTTAAGAAATATTGATGAAAAGTTAATTAATCATAAGAATACTTCGCCACACACGCTTACGCTGCTACGCGTGCACTTGTGCTGTACCTTAAGGGTTGTGTAGGGGAACAGAGCATTATCGACAGTACGGGCGTCAAGATGAGGGATAAACACCATCCAAGTATTATGATAAACGGTTAACTGAGCATAGTATTGTTTAAGAAGCAGTTCACACCAACTGTATCTATAATATTCCACGAATGTAAACTTGATTATATATGTACATAAACTGACGCCTATATTTAACTCATTTGGGGTAGACAGAAACCATGCTAAGACTATTTTAAACATAAATTTCCCTTTTATAGTTTTAAAACGATTTATATTGTTAATTAAATATTACTCTACAGTTGCCCCGGCAAATAAAAAACTTAATTCTCCTCGGTACGTAACTTTGTAACTGTAGAAAAAAGACATATGAAATTTGTAACAAGAGCCAACAGTTATCCACGTACATTCTGCGGTCCTTTTTAGGGTTCCATACCCAAAGGGTAAAAAGCGGAACTCTGTTACTAAGACTCCGCTGTCCGTCTGTCTGTCACCAGGCTGTATCTCATGAACTGTAATAGTCAGATAGTTGATTTTTTTACAGATGATGTATTTATGTAAAACAACATTTAACAACAAATATTAAAATAGAATAACATAAATATTTAAGAAGTCTCCCATACAACATACGTGTTTTTTTTCTCGCTTTGGCTCAATATAATATATAATATTTACTGAATATTAAGTTATACGCCCTTTTTAGTTACCAAAACCCTTTATGGAAACAATTTCGAACTGGGCATTTAATACCAAATAAAATTTAGTACCATTGTTGGACGTAATGGTACGGAACCCTTTGTGCGCGGCTCTGACTCGCACTTGGCCGGTTTTTTCTAAAACTTATCAACCGTGTCGGGTTTTAATTACGGAAAAGGCGAGTCGATCCCGGCTAAGGTCAGAAATAATGTACCGTGCTTGCGAGGAGGGATATTTTAATTTCTGGAAATTCATACAGTCACCTTATTATATTCTGAGATATTGATTATTCATCTCATTTGTGTAGAATATTAGTTCTATGTAAGACGTAGTTTAATTAAACTTGTCTTAGTTTTAACTTAGCTTCTGATTTATCCCTTTTTTTTTGTTTTACGTCGGTAACAAAATGCGTTTACGCACTACTTTCCGGGGGGGGGGGACCGAAAGGGGGTGTGGGACTCACCACCGGCAGACGCGACTGCCAGCAGTTATACCCACTAAAAATCTTCCGACGACGCCCGCCGCTTGTTGAGAAAAAGGCGGGGGCCAGTACCTGGGTTGCAGTGTCTGACACCCCGCCTGCGGCCAACGTCCCCCGGACCAAAACCGGGAGGACCTCCTCAGAGAGGCGCAGTGGACGCGCCCCTCCTATCTCCTTGTGCGACCATAGCGTCTGTGGCCGACTTCTCGGAGGGTCTACGGTTAGACAGCAGGGGCCCCCTGCCCCCACTGCCTTATACCCTCCTGGCGCTGCTTGACGGGCCCTCCTGGCCCGCCCGCTGCGCCCTCCACAGGTCCCTCTTAGTTTCTCCCCCGGTAGTCAGTACTAAGGGCACCCAGAGTCGTCAGTCTCTGGGTGTTACCTTTTCCCTAGCGCCTCCTGCGCCCTACCTGGAGGTACTCAGCCCTCCCCCACCACTACAAGGTGGAGACCAGTCGGTGTTAACCTAATGTGCAACGAAAAAGGATTACCCGGAGTTAATTATTATGTTCATATTGTTCATATTATTTGATTCTTCAAAAAATTCTTATATTCTTTAAAAAAAACGAAACGTATAGGCCAATACATTTTACGCCAGTAGGTGGTTTGTTTTAATATTGTAACTGTAAATAAATACATTACAGTTCTTAAAAGTTGATTTAGCGAACATCGTAATATTATCAGAATGAAAATAAGAAAGTCTATGAAGTGTGTCAAGTAGATACCAAACTAATTGGGGAATCCCCATTATTATTTTTGAAGATCCTATTGTTCTTAGCTGCAGGCGCTTCTTTGTAACAAAGCAGAAGCCAATGGCGATCTTTGATGTCGGATGCTAAGGCCCACTTCAGGTCGCTGAGACTGAAAGTAAGTGTTGGTTTTGCAAAAGTGTTAAAATTGCAATAAATTGAGTCAAACAAGCAATATACCTTGTTTGCTTTTATGTAGTTTTTTTTTAATTATCTTAAGTAACCACTTTCATATACAAGTCATTTTATTAAGTATGAAATAACAGCTATATGTATGATATTTTCCGTGCGGTACGAATATATATTTATTTATCCAATTAATGCTATAACAATTAAAATTTTCTTTATTTATGCTTACTAACTAATCATTAAAATGTTGAAAGACACGAACTTTAAAATTAAATGTGTTAGTTTTTACAAAAGACTGTAAATCTTTTATTTATTTATTTATTTATTAAGGACAACCAACAAATCTTACACTAAAACAACCACAATAAGTAAGCAAGGAGTAAAAGCTAAGTGCAGATTCAATTACAGGTTGCCACGACTTGCAATGCGAGGTAAATCTATATTGCTATACTGGTAGTACTCTAGTTACAAGAAAATAATTTTAATATATATTTTTTGAAGTTATATAAACTATTTGAATGTATATCAATATCCATTATTTTATTATTAAGTACGTTGTACTGTCGTTGCAACCTGTTTATGATTGAGTGGTGGCCTAGATTGCTTTTGGATACTTTGATATTAAAGGGTAGGTATTTACCTTGCCTAGGTAGTTTAAAAGGTATGTTGAACTGAAGCTGTTCCAAAAGCCTAGAGCAATCCAGTCCACCTCTCAAGATCTTAAATAAAAACAAAAGGTCCAACATTAATCTCCTGTCAGCAAGACTTGACATTTTAAATCTAGAAAGTCTTGCATCATACGAAGACAATTGCTTGGCCAAACCAGATTGAAATGAAATGTGCCATAAAAATCTTTTTTGGACACTCTCTAATCTTTTAGCATGCACTTCATAGTGAGGTGACCATACAGGGCTACAATATTCTAGCGTCGATCGAACATATGCATTATATAGTAGTATCTTGGTGGGGGGTTTTAACTCCTTGCAGTTGCGTATCACAAAACCAAGCATTTTGAAGGCCCTACAGGCAATATGATCAATATGTTTGTGAAAACATAGCTTTTTATCTAATATTACGCCCAGATCACGAACTTCATCTACTTCTTTAAGGGTTCTCCCATTAATGTGGTATGTGCATAATGCTGGTGACTTGCTTTTTGTAAATCTAATAAAATGACATTTATCAGCATTTAGATCCATTAAGTTATTATCAACCCAGACCGTCAGACTGTCCAAGTCTTCCTGAAGAAGTGCCTCATCACCCGGTGACTTAATTTCCTTGCAGATTTTTAAGTCATCTGCAAAGAGGTAGGCCCTGGAGTGCTTGACAACCGACACAATGTCATTGATAAAAATAATGAACAGGGTAGGACCGAGATGCGACCCCTGAGGTACGCCTGAGAGCACAGGAAATGAATCCGAAATAAAACCCTCCACAACAACATTTGCCGCTCTGTCTGCCAGATAAGAAGAGAACCACCTGACCAAGCTTTCACCAAAACCGAATTCAATCAACTTGGACAGCAGAATGCCATGATCCACCCTATCAAAAGCCTTGCTGAAATCTGTGTAGATTGCATCAACTGGATGACGTCTATCAACAGACTGACTAACATCAGAAACAAACTCAGCGAGACCGGATGCAGTAGAACGACTCTTCATAAATCCAAACTGACGAGTAGATACAGAATAGGGACAGAAGAGGGACATTTAAATTATATATGCACAATAATTATTAATTAATAAAATAATAAATAAACTATATTTTGATTTAGGACATTGATGTTGTGAACTATTTAATTTTTATGTAAAATTATAAAAAAGGACCTAGTATGCTTCCTCTCTCCTAAGTTTGCCGTGCCCAACAGGGTCCATAATTGTAACTTGTATAGATGTAAGACCTTATGTAAAACATTATGGAGTGCAATAAACATTGAATTGAATTGAATTGAATGTTTAATGTGCCATGCCAGAGTAGGACAGAGGAGGGATTCGAAAACTTTGGCAACTATGGGCAAAAGGGAAATAGGTCTGTAATTTTTTACTAGTTTTTCATCACCACATTTGAAGACGGGTATTATGACGGTTTTTTTCCAAAATGTGGGATAGTGTCCCGAGTGTAAGAATTCGTTAAAAATCAATGAAAGCGGATATGCCAAACACTTAGAACAGTGAAACAAAAAAACCGACGGGATTCTGTCTGCTCCAGCGCCCTTTGTAGGATCAAGTTTAGCAAGAGTACTTTCGATTTGTCGTGGCGAGAAAGATATCACTTCAACACAGCCATTACTTGCGGATACTGATGGGACAGTCACTTTTCCAGCTGATTTTATAGGAACGTCATATGCCTTCATAAAATTGTTTGCGAACAAATTAGCAATTTCCCGCCCAGTGCTAGCTGTACTATTCTCAAAGTGCATTATAGATGGATAATTACTGCTATTGGATTTTTTATGCTTCAAAAAGGACCAGAATACTTTGGGGTTCCAAGCGAGCGATTTCTCGATATCCGATATATATTTTTTATAATTTAATGAAACCAAGATGTCGCACCTTTTTTTTAATGATTGCAAGTATATAAGGTCTAGAGGGTTATGGAACATTTTGCATTTTACTCGGTACTTACTTTTCTCGTGGAGAAGTTGTATCAAACCCTTAGAGTACCAAATAGGATATTTTTTGTTTTTGGGTTTCAGCAATGGAACAAAACGGGATATCACCTGCCTTAATATGCCATAGAAGCGTTCAACTTTATCGTCTAAACTTACACATCCACAGAATTCTTGATCCCAAGAGATACCCGCAAGATCAGAAACAATTCCCTCGTAGTTTGCTTTAAAAAAGTTATGCCTCGCCTTGTTACACTTGTCTCTCAGTCTGGAATCAGTGCTTATAGGTATTAAGATCTCCAAGCTAGGGTGATAAGGATCCTCGATACTAAGACTATAAGGACTTTTCGTAGCTAGATCCAATTTAAAATTTGACAATATCAAATCTAAAATTCTATTTTTAAAATTACATATGTCATTGTATTGCTTTAAGCCATTTAAATTAATAAAATCTGACAGTATGCAGCTAAGAGCACCACTGGTACCCGAGTTACTAGGCATAAAATTGTCCATGTTTGGGAACTCATATTAAAGTCGCCTACAATAATTGTGTTGGTATGTGACTCCATATTACGACTAGTATTATTGGTGAACTCTGTCAACATATGAGTTTGTACTGGAGGGGGTAAGTAAACGGAGCAGATGTGTAAAATTTCCGTCGCTGATTTTGTTTTAAATAACAATGCCACCCACACATCCTCACACTGACTTTCGTATGCCGACAGCCTATACGATGTGATATGTTTTGCAACTGCAATAAGCACGCCCCCCCCGTTCTTTGTGCTATGATAACCACTACTTTCGCGATCCCTTCTATATACATTATAATAGTTGCCAAACAACTCTCCATCGTAAATCGTACAATTAAGCCATGTTTCAGTTAACACTATTATGTCGTATTTATGCAACAGTAATTGTTTATAAAATTCTGAAGTTTTACTCCTGAGACCTCTAACATTTTGGTAATACAGTTTTAAATTTAACTTAACGAACGTAATTGATATTTTGCCTAACACATTAAATATATTTAAAAAAAGAAACTTAAAACTAAACGATTTCCCGCAACATATGCATGTTGCGCACACACACAAACTCAGACGACTCCGTTTTCCGCATAAACACTCTGCCCGCGCGCACCCATACAAACTTATAGTTAAGCTCACGAGCGCGTGTACGGGCAGCCGCATGTAAAGCTTTATTTTCAGGTGACAAGTTCTCTACTAAGTATACCGCCGGCTTTTTTTCGTCGCTGAGACCCAAGTGACTAGTATTTAATTTATTACCGGGGTTTTTCTTGTTATACTCAATGGAGGCAGCCAGCAACTTATCACGGAGGCGTGGGGTCGATAATCGGATTAAGATGGACCTAGGTCTTGAGGATTGCTGGTTAATCTTGGCAGTGCGTGTGCAGTGTGATATTTCGCTCTCGACAATGGGACAGTTCACCGCGTGGCCAAGTTGCTGGACGATTTTAATCACGTTTTCATTTTTGTGCTCGGGAACACATTGCAATTCAAGATTAGTGGAACGGGAAATCTGGTCAATTTGATTGATGCGTGTAGTCAAGGTATTGACTTCCGCGCGCAGCTTGGTGTTTTCTTCATTGAGCTGCTTAACTTCCAATTTGTGAGTGTTGAGTTCGGCTTTCATTTCTTCGAAATGCTCGTTATAGAAATTCAAAGATTCCTTGAAACTGCCAATTTCCGTCTGTATTTCATTTAATTGCATAGTAATATTTTTATTCAATTCCTTCATTATTTCCTTCACTATCAAGCGTATCTCAGATCGAGACACAGTTTCAGTGTGTTCGTCATCATCCTCAGGCTGAGAGTCCGTCGGCTTACGCCTCGAAGTCACATTAGCAGAAGAAGCCGACGCTATGGAGGCCCCATCAGAAACAGACACAAAAGAGTCCATACGACTGCCATGTACTGGGGTATTTGTATTATCAAACTTTTTCTGTTTACTCTTGCAAGTTGGGCATTTCCAGTTGTCCTTCTTTTCTTTATCCATAAGGGAAAACAATTTGTATGAGTAGTTAACGCACTCAATATCATAGGTGTCATTGCACAGGCAGCAAAATAAAAATTCGCGGCCAGTTATTTTTTTCGAACAACCCGCACAGCTTTTTGTTTTCGGTGGCATTTTATTTAAAACAACTGAAGGTAAGCCAAGCAATAAACGACTCAAGCGGAGTAATAACCTTCCAGTATGCAATGTTATTGTACACAGCCGTTAGTAGTGTTGCAAAGGACTCGAGTCTTTTAGTCTTATTCGATAGACTCGACTCAATTTTCTAAGACTCAGTGAACTAACTGAACTCGGAGTCTTGAGTCGAGCCGAGTCTGAGTCCTATCATGAAGACTCGAGCGCCATTATTGAACTCGAAACCTTAAATAGAACTCGAGAGACTCGAGTCTTATAAAGAGCTTGAGTCTTAAAAGAGCTCGAGTCTTAAAAGAGCTCGAGTCTTAAAAGAGCTCGAGTCTTCTTCAAACTGGTCTTCGAAATGCTGACAGTGATTTATTTAGAATAAATGTCTATGCTTATATAATAAAGCTGAAGAGTTTATTTGTTTGGTAGTTTTGTTTAATTAATGTTTTCTTTTGTAATAATTTTCATGATCATAATTAATTAAACTGATTTTTCATGTTAATTAAAACTTTAATTCTTTCATTTATTTTTCGACATCTCCTTCTGGTTACACATGATTATATCTCACAAAAATAGCCTTTTATTGGCTGCTTTAAAAAGAATGACTCAAAGCGGAAAAGAACTCGAGCGCGACTCGGCGCGTAAAAAGGACTCGAGCGCTAAAGAAGACTCGAGTCTCGAGTCTCGCGTTCAAGAGCTCATATAGACTAGAGTTCTTTATTCTTAAGAGTCTTATTGTTATGAGTCGAGTCGTGTAATGCCGAGTCGAGCTCTAAATTTAGGAATCAAAGACTCGAGTTCTTTACAATACTAGCCGTTAGCGAAGCCCACTCACCGTTCGTCGATATAGAAGAATGTCGCGAGAAAAAGGTTGTAAGCGCCAGGGATTCCTTGTCGCTTACGCGTTTGCGTCAAACACTGAATGAATTTAGAAATTAAGTGATCGTTTTTGCACTAAATTGGTTTACTTGGATTAAAAATAGCACTTTGTCGCAAAATTATCACCAGGTACATTTCCCGCAGGAATAGATAATCACTCAGGAACACAATTTCAATAGAAATAAAATCAATAGCTGTAGTTTTACTGTAGATAATGAATATTTTTATGAGAGCACTGCCGTTATGTTGTTCGTAGTGTTCGCACAATATACTTTAATACAATGTCCTTGAAATCTTGAAATGTTTCTTTCCTACTAAATACATATGAAGGTATATTAGTAGGGTCTTTGTTTATTAGGATACTACAGAACAGACCAAGAAGAAATTTACAGCTTGCCACAAATGCCACCCAATAATGTGTACCATCCCTCGGACTATTAGGCTATATGGCTATCATTTCATTTTCTTTATAAAACATGTCATTTTAACGATTTCCTGATCGGTCTGACAGTTAAAAATCTGTTTTAACAGAAGCGTTAATGGCAACAGAGGGGCAAGTGGTTTTAGCAGAAATGTAGTTAAAAAAACAATGAATATTCGACTTTGCCGCCTGGGAATAAAATTGTCCGTTGAATAAATTTTGTAAAACTTCTTCCGTCTACGGGCGATTCGAGCATAAGGCGTCCAACAAATTTAACAAACCATTATAAGGTGCAGCTATTACACTACACAAAGGCGAAGTGAAAATTACTTAAAAAAGCTTCTTTTTTTTATCGTAACGCTTACTAAATTTTAGAACACAAATATAAGTGTAGTATTTTTTTTAATTTTATTGAGTGGTGACCGATTGGCGTGGATAATATAACTTTTTAATATTAATTTGGTCTGAGTGTTTAGTGACTATATATGTTTAGCCGTGGTCGATACCCATGGTACTATATTAAATAAGTACAATCTTTATTAATTTATACTAGTATAATACATGCGAAAGTAACTTTTTCTGTCTGTCTTGCTTATATGCCAAAACTACTGAACCAATTTAAATGAAATTTTGTACACAGATAGTCTAGACCTAAAAAAGAACATATGACATATAATACGAAAATATGGTTGAGGTAGTGGTACGGTGGGTAGAAATAGGGGGTAAACGTTTATACGGTAAATCCCGGGCGAACCGCTAGTTTATATAAGTAAGGGTAGTTGTGTGTAACATAATTGAGATGACCGCTCGTATTTTCAGTCTGTCAATACGGTATATCGGTCGGAAATGTAATAATTTTATTACAATATAGGACAAGATATTATTTCTGAATGCGTAAGTAATCCTCTGCAAACTATACCTTTTCTTTTAGACGGATTATATTTTTGCTACGAAATATTAAACATGATATTTGTATGGGCTAAAAGTGATCAGTAATTTTATATGCGAAATTTAAATGTGCTTTGCATAATTAAAAATATATTGAAGTTGAAATTTTTCGGTGTAAATGTGGTCCATTACAAAGCTCTTTTAGAAGTATCCACTACATTAAGCAATGGATCCGTGATCTTAATTTGTAAACGTTAAAGGTCAAACTTGCTTGTCAAAATAAATTTGGCAGAATCAGCTTGCCTTGTAATGTTTATATACTTTACTTCTGAAAATATAAATTACTGATAGATGCCAGTTAGGGCGATCTAACGATTAGCTTCTAAATTATTTTAATGGCATTTTGGTCAAAACGGAGAAATTTAAACATTCGATACGAAAGTACTATTTGCAATGTATATAGGGCTTCTGTCATGATCTGAGGTGCCCAAGCCAACATGGCGAACATTAAGGTTCCCGGTAAGCAGCAACAGGCTCGCCACGTATCACGTGGGTCCAACCATTTATAATGATGAAATGTGGGCATATAATACGCCTCTACCTACCCCTTAGGGAAACAGGCATATAATCATGTATTTTTGTACTGTGTGTATGTAATGCCTGTATGTACAATGCAAACAATAACATGAATACCTACATAGAAGCCAAGAACCAACTCAACCACGCCTGTTTTGAAATAAAAAAATCACATTATAATAAGTTCATTCGATTAAAAGATAAGATGCCACAGACAGACACAGACAAGTCAATCTTGTAACGCCCCTCATACTCTCAACAAAGTCCATTTTCACCAATATGACGGGGGCTAGTTACTGGAAAAATCAGGCGAGAAACATGGCAAGGTCCTGTCTATTGAAGCACCTAGAAAACCTTCATGAAAACTGCCTTAAATTATTAAATTAGATAAATCTATTAATTATGTACCAGACGTGATTTCCACACATTTTAAGTTGACTCGATTAAAAATGAAACTTACCCAAAGATTTAACATACTAACTAATAATTATATAAATTAATAGAACATAGAAAAATAACTCGGGGCCTGTGTAATTAAGTGTTCAAAGAGAATATTAGGTACTCGGATATCGAATCTCGTGAGGCCTTTCGAGGTGTAGTTAATTACTTTCTTTGAGAGCTGGTCTAAAGCGAGCGAAACGAGCTCATAGTTATATGGCCCAGGCAAAACATGCGACGTCTATATGTAATTTGAATTTATGTTCGTGGCTATGTTTTTAATTTATTCTAAAGAGTTACTGTACAAAAAAGAATTTATTTTGTAAGTGATACGCTTGCCTATATTCATTATTACAGTGCCAAGAAAAACGTTAGTGGTACCAAGTCGTTCTTGCATCAGTTGTTAAGTAGCATATTTATGTAGCTTTAAGGCGTTGTGCCCTTCGCACCACGCTCTATCAGATTTTGGCGTATAGAAAGGCTAGCTTGGTCAGAGAGTAGTTCCAAATAATGTTGTTTGTTTGTTCAGCGTAAAAGGAAATCAAGCCTTATGTTGGGCATCGCGTAGTGTTTCAGCGTCAGACACACAAATAGCAGTTTGCTGTCAAGGTATGCAACTGCAGTCGACCTTAGGAGACAGTGACTAGCTGTCGACAGGCTGTTGATGAGCTGTCGACGCGTTGGCGACTGTTGCTTGCAGCTGCCAACAGCTAGCTGCCTTCATCAGCAAGCTGTCCTCCTGTCGACATCTGCCGTCGCCGAGTCGATATTGCTGTCATCCATGCGCTGCTCGTGTTTATGAGCCCTTAATTACTCGCGCAGGACAAGGATGCTGCCCTTTGCCACTAAAAAGGTTGTATAATGTCAAATAACTCTAAACATACTATACATTAATTATAAAGCTTCTACTCAAGAATTTACTGAATTTGCTGACAGCAACTTACTTCAAGTTTTGTGCAAAGATTCCTTGTGTTCGTAGTTTTATTAGAAGTTCAAGTTTCTGCGGTAAAGGGGAAAGGAGGAGGATAGTTGCAAATAAGTTTCTATCTAATCCGTGCTAATATAGTTAATATAATGGTAACACTATCTATTATGTTTGTTTATTAAAATTCTAAGCATTTGACACAATTTGAATGAATTTTGGTAAAGAGAAAAATGGGAAATTACATGGATTTATATGTATTCCGTGAAATTCTTTTTAGATCACTACGTCAGGTATAAGGAGCTCAGACAAAGCGGCCGGTTCCGTGACATTTGCAGCTGCTACAAACCACCTAACTTAAATTTTGGCAGTTGATTAGAAATAAAAAACACATATGCCATTGGTAAAAAGAATCTACTTTAAGGTGGATAAAATATGTTGCAGGACTGGTCCAAAGTTTACCGCGGCCCCGCAACATTATGGATTCAAGAAGGCACATGGATGGTTTTAAGTCAGCAAAATTCTGACATACCCTTTCGCTCCATACTCAGCGGAACACACACCTTTGATGATTTTCTATACAAAAAAGTTAAAAGGTAGTGAGGGCATAAAGTATAAGAAGGAAGTTGTATGGACCGTCACTTCTATAGGCAAAAACTTTATAATAAGGCTTAAGACTACATGGTAATAAAAAAATATATATGTATGGGGATCCTACCAAGACCTGAGGAGCCCAAACCAACCTCATCTGCAAGTGGTGCACCTACCGATCAACGGACGAGGCTCTGGTGAACATAACAGTGCCCGGTGAGCGGCAATAGGCTCACCACCTATTACGTGGGACCAACTTACTAATTGGCGAAATGTGGGCGTATAATATAATATATGAATGTATGTATGTGGTAATAAGAAAATGTTCCACTATTTTTAATAGTTTCACTCATAAAAGGTTACATAAGATTCATTCATGCAAACAATCTCGAGAGCAACAATCAGGTATACACATTCTTACATTTATTTCAGTACAAAACACCGGACACCAGAGAGGGCTGAACTACGAGATAGCATTACGGCGTAAGCATTTCCTTTGAAAGATATTTTAAAATTCAGCTCTGTAAGAATGCTCTTTTTCCTCCGATTTTCACGCGTATATTTAAAAAAAAGTCCTTCATTTTTAAAGCAAGTTACTCATTTTTGGCTGTTTATTCCAACTAAATAAACAGAAAAATATTTTTTTAATTTATTTAGGCTGAAAACTATTCCTAAAGCGATCAAAGGAAACCATCAGGAATATTTTAATACGAAAGAGCGTTAGTGATTAGTTAGTTAATTTACATGATTTTTTTGAATATTTTAAATAACGAAAATTCAGCCAGTGAGCAGACCCTGGACCCTAAGCTAAGTCTAGGGCAACCGGGATGATGCGAGGATCTGATGATGGGGGCAGTTTTGATTAAATTTGGGGGTATGAAAACTTCACAGCTGTAAGGTAATTACTCTCATTTCTTACTTTTAATCGCGGCAAAAGTATTATTTTTTATGGATCACGGCAAACTTTCGAAAGAAAGAAAACGCGGCTTTAAGGCTACGAGGGCATACGAGTATAACTTTGCTTGACAATTAATAATTTTAAATAAAGTCTACACGTAACTACTGGGTAACGAGTGTGAATTAAATGCCACACAAACTTTGGCTACGCCACAAGAATCTCAGAATTCATATAAAACTGTTTTTTTTGATATTCATATTCGACGAATGACCACGTTTGCACACTTGACAGTTCAGTCAATGAAGGTACACCTTACTTGATGTATACACAAAGGCATAGCTGAGGTCCGTAAACACGTAAGGCCACGTAGCTATAATAGGAATTAGGTAGACCTGCCGCACTAATTGGGACCACAGAGCAGTGAAATGCTCATGTCACGAGCAGCGCCCAGGACATACTGCCGTCAAGGTCATTTCTCTGACAATTCTCAGTATAGAAGGTAACAAGTATTAAGAATTGATATAAATATGTAAAGAAGGTGTCAGGGTATGCATAAATCAAGATATAATGGAAATCAATTGTAAAAAAAGACAGAAACGCGAACGATATGAGTTTCGAAAAAAAACTCTTTGCCGCATAATTCCATGTTTGATAAGGGTTTTAGAGAGTATTTAAATTTTACGCACAAATAATAAAAAATTAACCATTCTCTACTATTATCAGTGTTTAAGTAAAAATATGAAATATGTAAATTAATTACATTGATCAGTGATTTTCAGCCCTGTCTATATTTAGATTCGATCCAAAATTGACAACGAAAATGTGAACGTACTGAAATTCGAAGTGATGTAATTATGCATAGTGGTATTATTATTATCAACATTTACATAGTAAGTATGTTATTTCAAACATTTTAGTGTTAGTACTAAAATTATAATAATGCGTGTTTTAGAGCGATTACACTACTCAACAAATTTTCAACTTTTGATTTTATCTGAGGTCGCATTATGTGATTACTATTTCTTGCCACTAAAGTAATAAAAATATGCAAATATACACACACCATCACATCTCAATGTCCAGATAAACATCCATGTCCGAAATCACGAATTTTCCATAATTTTATTGTAATTTTAATTGAAATGGCGTAGTTTTTTTGGAGTAGCTGGCTTTTCTCTTGTACTCAGTAGCAGGGGTCTCTCTAATAAGGCTCCAACAGTAATCCGCGAGCATAGCAGGCTCCCATCTGCCTTGAAATCGCTTTTCAAATGCAACAACATCTTGGTGAAAGCGTTCGCCATGTTCGTCACTGACTGATCCCATATTTTCAGGGAAAAAGTCCAAATGCGAGTGAAGAAAATGCAACTTAAGTGACATATTGCATCCCATTTTATAGTAGCAGTCCAATAAAACTTTTATTTTTTCGCGAAAATCTTCAGATTTCTTGTTACCAAGGAATTTGTTTGTGACATCGACAAAAGCGTTCCATGCTTGTTTTTCAATATTATTGAGAGCAGATATAAAAGATGGATCTTGAATCAGCTTTTTTATGTCTGGACTATGTTCCATTTGCAAAAGTAATAAGTTTCCGGACTACCCGCATTTTAACTTTTGTAGGTAGGTAAAAAAATAAAAAAATATTTATCTCTATAACCAGATGTGATATCGAAATAAAATGCATACAGTATTTTTATATTGGTCAAGCTTATTATGAAATAATATGAATTGGGTCAGATATTTTTAAAGTGTTGAGTAGTGTTACCTTTTTTTGTATGTTGTATTGTAATAATTATTTCTTATTTAATCGTAGAGCCAATTTTTTCATTTTAAGTCGGTAACGAAATGCGTTTAGACACTGCCTTCCGGCCAAAGGGGGACCCAAAAGGGGCTTGGGACTCACCACCGGCAGACGCGACTGCCAGCAGTAATACCCCCTAAAAATCTTCCGACGACGCCCGCCGCTTGTTGAGAAAAAGGTGGGGACCAGTACCTGGGTTGCAATGTCTGACACCCCGCATGCCACCTACGTCCCCCGGGCCAAAACCGGGAGGACCTCCATGTCAGAGAGGCGCAGTGGACGCGCCCCTCCTACCTCCTTGTGCGACCATAGCGTGTGTGGCCAACTTCTCGGAGGGTCCATGGTTAGACAGCAGGGGCCCTCCGAGCCCCACCCCGCTGCGCCCTCGAAAGGTCCCTCTAAGTTTCCCCCCCTGTAGTCAGTACTAAGGGCCAGAGTTGCCAACCTCTGGGTGCTACTCTGTGATCTGTGTGTTAGATACTCAGCCTCACTCACTCACTCAGCCCCACCACGCCAAGGTGGAGACCTTTCGGGGGAGGGATCCTTTTTTTTTTTTTTAGTGGTAATGCATTTACGCATACTTTGCTCTGCGGGGACAGCACAAAGTTATGTCGGGCTCCCTGGCCGAGATGGTGGTGGCCAGGACTACCGACTAAACCCCACTATTTCCTGCTCCGCGTAAGATGCCAAGGAGGTAACAGAGTGACCTTATCCTCCGTTGGCACTGCACGCCTGCCTGTGTAACAGACCCTTCGTCATATTTTTCTTTTTCTGCCCCTGGATTCGGTAAACATTTGTGCAGCTTTCTACTCCTTCGGGCTGCAAAAAAGCGCGAGTAGGATGTTCCCCGAACTTCTACCCGCACGCCCGGCTATGTGGTTAGCGCACCAGCGTACGCATGCCGGCGCTGCCCTCTCCTTCGTCGTCGGACGTAATCCGCAGTTGGGCTCCCTTCCCTAGCTCGCTCGTCTGCCTCTTTTTCAGACATGACTTTCTCGCAGAAGCGGTGCACTGCCTCCCATGACTTTTCGCTACGGACCATTGCGCTGACCATCGTTTGAAGCGAGAGGTCATGACAAATAACCGCCTCGAGTTCTGCTCTAGAAGACGCCCATCTTGGGCACTCCTCCACAGGAGATCTTATGATCCTAAGCTAACCTCACCAGCACCTGCTGATCAACTGACGAGGCTTCGGCAAACATAGAGGTTCCCGATAAGCGGCAATAGTCTCGCCACATTTCACGTGGGCCCAACAATTAAATTGGCGAAATGTGGGCGTATATTATGCCTTTGCCTATCCCTTCGGAGGAACAGGCGTAAGTGTACGAGTATGTCTGTATTTCTTATTTGTAAAAACATACGATGAATTCCATTATATATTAATGAAACTGTTCAATATAACATTATTTCAATTCACAAATTTAAATGAAATTCTTGGCGTAAATTATAAAATTGACGGTTTATAACGTTCACGACCCTTTGTTCTCGGAGACAGTATGTCAGCGTGGAAGCGTCAAATTGTGTAAAGGCGTAGGATTCAACGTGCATTTCTGTCCAGCGCTTGGCCTCGCTGATGCGAATTGGCTACTTACGGGCAGGTAAAGCGAATACGAGTTTCAACTCTTAAACTAATCTGATTAAGATGGCCATCACTACGTTTTAGAGAGCTGTTTGTAATACATAAATACATACATTCACTCCTGTTTCCCCGAAGGGGTAGGCAGAGGCATATTATAACATATGCCCACACTTCGCCAAATATATAGTTGATCCCACGTAATAGATGGCGAGCCTTTGCCGCTAACCGGGCACTGTTATGTTCGCCAGAGCTTCGTCCGTTAATCGGCAGGTGCACCACTTGCAGGTGAGGTTGGCTTGGGCTCCTTAGGTCTTCCCTATTCAACCTGTTTGTAATGTTGCTTCATAATAATGACCCATACATACATACATACATATACATACAACCACGCCTGTTTTCTCGAAGAGGTAGGCAGAGGCATATAATACGCTCACATTTGGCCAATAATATAGTACCTAAGTCCTAAGTAATAGGTGGCGAGCCTATTGCCGCTTATCTGAGCTGTTATATTTGCCAGAGCCTCGTCAGTTGATCAGCAGGGGCTCCACTTGCAGTTGACTCGGGCTATAATGCGAAAAGTGACAATCTATAGTCTTCTTGTTTATTTTTAAGTCAAATTGTATGTTGCATTCATGAATTTTTACAGGGATTTTAAAATATGGTTGAAGCCTCAACTCAAGTTGAAGGTATCATCAACCCCTTTGGGTTTTGGTTAATGCCAGCTCAGTTGTTTCCCTTTAGGCATAGCCAATACTAATATTATATTTAAAAAATAGTACTAGTCATTTTATTGATTTCAGCGTCGTCCTTACAAAATTTTAAGCAAACACAGTTTTTTTACATTTATTTATATTTTTTATAAAGTACTAGCTGTTACCCGCGACTTTGTCCGCGTGGAATAGTATCTTTGGGTAGCATTTACAACCCCCTTTTCGCAATAAAAAGTAGCCTATATCCTTTCTCAGGGTCTAGACTATCTGTATACAAAATTTCATTTAAATCCGTTCAGTAGTTTTGGCGTGAAAGAGTAACAGACAGACAGACAGACAGAGTTACTTTCGCATTTATAATATTAGTAAGGATCTGTAAGAACTGACTGTAGTAGTAGGGATTCGTTCATTCTGGCTCACTTCGTTCATTGGGTTCATTGATGTTAAAATCACAAAATAAATTTGCATCCGCCTAAAAAAAAAAAAAAAAGTTTGGTGTCAAATTGGGGGTTTTGAGGTGTGCTGATTCCAAATCTGTGGTCCTTTTTAACGTGTGACATGTATTTCCAAAGTTACAAAAACAAACGACACCACCCTACTTCATTAGTAATGATCTCATTAGTGTAGACTTACTCCATTAGCTCGCTACTCATTAGAAAATTAGCCTTCATTAAAACAAATTTATAGTCTAAGAGATTAGTACCATTTAAAGAAACAATAGTCGAAGAGACAAGTATCTAGTAGTAGACGAATGTCTATGAATATTCATTCTGAATCAAAGTGAGCATTCATTCTGGCTCGTAGTAGTAGAGATTCGTTCATTCTGACTCAAAGTACTAACCTAACCTAACCTAACCCACCTATAATGTAACCCACCTATAACCTAACCCACCTATAACCTAACCCACCTATAATGTAACCCACCTATAACCTAACCCACCTATAACCTAACCCACCTATAACCTAATCCGCCTATAACCTAACCCACCTATAACCTAACCCACCTATAATGTAACCCACCTATAACCTAACCCACCTATAACCTAACCTTGTAATAATATAAAATTTTAGGGTATTGAGATTGGTATGTGATCATTAAGCCCCACTTATAAATTCCACCAAAGCTTTATATTATTACTCTTTTAAAGCAAGTACATTAAACAATACTTTTCACAGATAGAAGTTAAATTAACTATACATCTTTTAGGTCTCATAAAAATATTCGTCACTAGATTGGTATGTGATCATTAAGCACCCCATTATAAACATATTAATAATTATGTTGATACTAGATTGGTATGTAATAATTAAGTGTTATCATTATAAACATATTAACTAACATGTTTAACACTGGACTGATAATGGATAAGTCACCAGTATATAAGTTAAAAGTGTTATTGGTAAGCCATAGTAACGTGTAGCTAGTAGGGAAGTGTAAGCAGTTTACTTTGACAATACAGTGTTCGTCAGTAACATGGAGGTGAGATAAGATTTTTATAATTTAATATGTGGTATTTCCATAATAATATTGTTCTTATTATTTCATAATAATATTTTTTCATATTAATGTTATGTTATGTTAACATCTTATATTCTCTGAAAGATTAATTATGGTTTTGTATATTGTTACAGAGCTCATTTAGTCTATTGGATGGTGATAATACCTACAAAGGTTTTTATTATGCGATGTCTCCCAACTCTGAAACTGAAGAAGGTGTAGATACTATTTCAACAACGCCTAAACCCATCAAAAGAAAACCAATAGATGAGCTGTTTCAAGTTACCACAAAGAACAAGAAAAAAAAGCTATCGAATTCAGTGTCACGAGCTCAAGACGGTGGCACTACAATGCTAACTTCAAATTTGGATGATGCTAGCAATGCAACCCACTACATAAAAATAGAGATCTTTGATATGAAAAAGATATCAAAAGTATCACCTATCGAACATTGGAAACATTCAGAAATGCGTGTAAAGCTGTACACCAAAAACAATACATCAAACTATGAAAATGTGCAAAAAGTAATTTACGATATTGCAAAAGAAATAACAAGTGATAATAATTGTAAAAAATACCATTTTAAAAATGACTTCTGAGTATTATCTTATGCAATTAGTTAATATATCATTACTCAGATATAATAAGACCTCATTATCTTAATTGCCTCTAAAATTTACTTAAATACTCAAACATTATAAAGCTAAAATCATTTTTAAATTATTATTTTGTGGTGCAACTTTAAACAGTCTTAACTGTAAAAATGGATTCCAACATATGTGAAAGTGTCTTCTTCAGCTCTAAAGTAGAAGAAAATGTAGACGATTTGATTAATATTTGTGAAGAAGTTGAGCAATGTGAGCTGTATAATTCATGTTTTGATGAAGATTTCGTGTATGCTTCGGGTGAAAATCACAATATGTAAGTACTTCTTATAACACTAACAAATCTTGTTTAAAATGTAATATTATTTTAAACTAACAATTATCGCTAACTCTGAAATTGTTTACTTTGAATAAAATTTCGAAGTACAGATATATATTTTATATTTTAGAAGATTGTTTTTATAGTAAAAAATTGTTAATATAGATAAACTTTATATATAGGTAGACTATCACATAGATATTAATGTATTATTTTTTCATTTATTTTAGTCAACAACAGCAAAAAGGAGGTTCCCTGAAACGAACTTATATTCACAGTTCAGATCGCGATGTCAAGCGTTATAGAACTGAAGAAACAGTTTCATCTTCTTCTTCATCCGGAGGACCCAACGTAGTTTCACCTTCATCTAGTGCATCAGGAGGATCTGATATAGGTAATCATTTAAATAAAGTAAATTGTAACGCTTGTCTAAAAACAGTTAGTAAACGATATTTTGCAAATCATTTAAAAAGTAACATGCATAAAAACAACACTTTGAAATTACACGGTACCTTTGAAAACGTATCAGTTATTGAAACAGCTTTTGGACAAAGAATTGTAACATATAAAATTTGTAATAAATCAAATCGATCTCTAGTACCAACATTTGAAACTCCCGAATCGTTTATGAGTTCAATTAAAGATGATATATTATTCTTAGTTGAAGAGTCTATCGAAAAATATTCTATTTTTAAAGTTAATTTCATATTACATGCTGATTTTATTCAACAAAGTAAAAACGATGCTGTAAATTCATTTGATTTTCAAACTATTAATTTTATAGTATTTCGTGGAGACGATTTAAATATACTTTTTTCAACTTTGAGTGACACTTTTTCAAATAAAATAAGTAGTTTCGAAAAAAAAGATAGTGGATGGGCTCTCAAAAATATAAAAAGCGTTGATATGAATGTAAATAAATTTAATCCTCTTCGTGGTACTTCATATATAGATTTACCCGAAGACATTGGGTTAAAAAAAGCTGTAATTAACGTCCAAAATAAAGATAATTTATGTTTTAAATGGGCTTTACTCTCCGCTCTATATCCTGTTAATAAAAATACCCATCGCGTCTCCTCATACTCTATGCATTTAAACAAATTGAATTTTAAAACTGTATCATTTCCTGTTAAACTATCCGATATTTCTAAAGTTGAAAAATTAAACAATATTAGTATAAACGTTTTTGGATTAGAATTTGATCAAAAGAAGAAACAACACAGCGTTATTGGTCCTCTGTATTTTACAAAGAATCGTAAGAGCAGTCATATAAATTTGTTGTATTTGAGTAATGGAACAAACGGCCATTACTGTTTTATCAAAAATTTATCTCGTTTAGTTAGCAAACAACTTTCAAATCAACATCATATTGTCCATATATGTGATGGATGTCTATTGTATTTCCCAACTAGAGAAAGGTTATCAAACCATCAACAACATGACTGCTGTCACGTGGTAACTGAATTGCCAACGAAAAATCATACGTTTAAAAATTGGTATGGTCAGTCCACATCTAATGATAAATTAATGTTTAATCATTTTGAACGAAAATTAAAGGTACCTTTTGTTATATATGCTGATTTTGAAGCGTTTTTAAATCCTATTCATTCATGTTTCAATAATGTTTCAAAATCATACACTAATAATGTTCAAAAACATGAACCCTATAGTTTTGGATTTTATATAAAGTGTTCATATGATGATAATTTATCAAAATATATATCATATTGTGGATCTAATTGTGTACAGGTGTTTATGAATAGCCTCTATGAAGAGTTAAAAATAATATGTGGCAAAAACAGTTTTCAAAAATGTCCCAAATCATTGACTGTAGAAGATAAAAATATTATTAGTAATTGCAAAATTTGTCATGTTTGTAAAACTAATTTAAACAATGAAAGAGTGTTAGATTTTGACTGGTACACAGGTAATTTTAGGGGGGTTTCACATGAAATATGTGCAAAGAAATTTAGAGCCCCAAATTTCATCCCCGTGTTTCTACATAATTTAAGTCATTATGATTCACATTTTATTGTTCATGCTCTAAATTTGAAAGATGGTCCAGTAGAAATAATACCTCAAAATAAAGAAAAATATATATCGTTTTCAAAAATATTACATATAAACAATCAAAGAATAAATTTGAGATTTCTAGATTCATTAAAATTTTTGCCATGTAGTCTTGATCAATTAGCTAAAAATCTTGAAGATAATCAATTTTACACTCTTAAAAAGAATTTTCCAATTAATGAAGATTTTATACGTCTTAGAAAGAAAGGTATTTTTCCTTATGAGTTTATGACTTCTTTTGATAGTTTAAAAGTAACATATTTACCGGATCAACATGATTTTTACAGCACCTTAACAAATTCAAACGTATCTGACAATGATTATAGCCATGCGCAAGATGTTTGGAATCACTTTAAGTGTGTAAATATGTGTGATTATTCCAATTTATATCAAAAAACTGATGTTCTACTTCTAACTGATATCTTTGAAAATTTTAGAGACCTTTGTATTGCTACTTATAATCTTGATCCTGCGCACTAATATACGGCACCGGGTTTAAGTTGGGATGCTATGTTAAAGTACACTAAAATACAATTAGAACTATTAACGGACTTTGACAAAATTGCTTTTATAAGAGGTGGTATTCGTGGTGGTGTATCTCAATGTAGTAGTAGGTATGCTAAGGCTAATAATGAATACTTAAATAATTATGATAACACCACAGATAAATCTTATCTGACATATTTTGATGCCAATAATTTATACGGATGGGCTATGTCACAATATCTCCCCGAAGGAGGATTTGAGTGGTTACATCCGAAGACCAATTTTGATATATCGGATACCTGCGAATATGGTTTAATTTTAGAAGTAGATTTAACGTACCCTGATGAGCTTCATAACTTACATTCAGATTTACCTCTTTGTCCAGAAAACATTTGTGTTGGGGGTGCTAAATATAAAAAATTAATTCCTAATCTTAATGATAAAAATAAATACATAATTCACTATAGAAATCTAAAGCAATGTATTAAATTAGGTATGAAATTAAAAAAAGTTCATCGAGTACTAAAATTTAATCAAAGTCCTTGGCTTCAAAAATATATAGATTTAAATACTATTTTGAGGACAAAAGCAACATCTGATTTTGAAAAGGATTTTTATAAGCTAATGAATAATTCAGTTTTCGGTAAAACAATGGAGAATATAGAGAAGAGAGTAAACGTAAAACTTTTAACTCATTGGGAAAATCGTGGTAAATCTTTAGGTGTACAAGACTTAATCGCTCGACCGGAATTTCATAGTCTTTCAATATTTTCAGAGAATTTAGCTGCAGTTCAATTACACAAAACAAAAATTATTTATAATAAACCAATTTACCTAGGATTTTGCATTTTAGATATTTCTAAAACTCTAATGTATGAATTTCATTATGAATATATGTTAAAAAAGTTTGGACATAAAACTAAACTATTATATACTGATACTGACAGTTTTATCTACCAAATATTCACGGACAATTTTTATAAGGATATCAAACCTGATTTAGCCAGATGGTTTGATACTTCCGACTATCCAGCAGATAATGTTTTTGGGTACCCAAAAATAAATAAAAAAAGATTAGGATTTTTCAAAGACGAAAATAATGGTAAAATTTTAGAAGAATTTGTTGGTTTACGATCAAAAATGTATGCATTTAACGTAGATAACAAAATTGTAGCAAAAGCTAAGGGTGTAAATAAAACTGTTACGAAACAATTAAGTTTAGAAAATTATAAATCATGTCTATTCGATCAAAATATTCACCATCATGACATGTACAGATTCAAATCAATAAAACACAAAATATTCACCCAAAAAATTAATAAAATTTCATTATCATATAATGATACAAAGCGTCATATTTTACCTAATTTAATTGATACTTTGGCGTGGGGTCACTATTCATTAAGATAAAATTTTAATTTTGTTTACTGTTAAATTTATAAAATAATTATATTTATACCTTTTATTTGTTTGATGTATGTATTAAAGAATGTATTTTTAAGAAAATGTATAATTGTTAAATATAGTGTTATATAAAAAAGTTGTTCATTTTATTGTTGGACTTCCCTTCACCCACACACAAACAACATGAAACATTTTATACATCCTTTTACTGCGATAGTCGCAGGACCTAGTGGATGTGGAAAGTCACACTTTGTGACAAATTTTATTAAATATAGAAAAGAATTGTGTTACATAAACTTTTCTTGTATTACTTGGTGTTTCGATGAAATGCAGCCATTGTATAACTTAAAAAATGTAAACTATTTTCAAGGATTACCAGAGTTAAACATGTTTGATGGTAAAGAACCCAATCTAATTATAATAGACGATCTCATGAGGGAATCCGATGGTCGTATAGTTGATATATTCACTAAAGGTAGTCACCATAGAAATTTAAGTATTTTCTATATAACTCAAAATTTGTTTCATCAGGGGAAAGGACAGAGAGACATTTCTTTAAATTCAAGTTACATAATTTTTTTCAAAAACCCTCGTGATAAAACACAGATTCGCTATTTAGCACGTCAAGTAGTACCAGAAAATCCTAAATATGTTGAAGAAGCATACAAGGATGCGACAATGAATGCACATGGATATTTAATGATAGACCTTAAGCAAAATACAAATGATTTGTGTCGTATTAAAACTAAGGTATTCCCTACAGATGGGTATTGTTCTATTTATGTACCGAAGAAAGAGTTTAAATATGATAATAAGCAACAAATTTCAGTCATTTACAAATAATGCATCGGAGACTGAGGACACATAAAGATTTACTTGTGGCATTACATAAATTAAAACCGAAATATAAAAAAGCTTTGTTAGAATCGTGCGATGAAAATGAAATAAACTGTATTTGTGAATGTATTTACAATGTTCTACAAGGTAAAATTCCATTAGGAGAAAAAGAAAAAAAAACTCTTAAAAAACATAAATCTCTACTACGTAAACTTGTAAGTAAAACAACAAAAAAAGTAAGGAAAAATATTATAATCCAGAAAGGTGGCTCATTTCTTCAAATTATATTAGGATCTATACTTAGTGGATTAGTCAGTGGTCTTGTTTAAAATGGATCATGCTAAAATGGATCATGCTAAAATGGATCATGCTAAAAAAATGATACTCGTTGAACCAAGTTTGTTAGATAAAATAAACCGAAAGGAAAGTTTTTCTGATGATCCAAAATCCAGATTAGATATTGAAATGCAAAATATTTTAGAAAGCAAAGAAGATGATAGAATGAAATGGATTTTGTATTTACAAATTTTACAAAGATATTTACACTTTACTGGTGAAAATCGTCAGCCTATTGAACTTCCAATAATAACTTCATATGATACATCTAAAACAATAAATAAAAACGATCAAATCGATATTATACCTTCAGTTGCCCATGACATATCAAGCAAAGAAGGCTCTAACCAAGAGACTAATATTTCACAAACGGAACCTGTTTATTCGGTAAGACACATTTTAAGTTTGATACCAAATACCTACTCAAAAAAGGGTGAACTATTATTAAACTTGTTATCTTTGAACAAAAACAAAATAAATTGGGATAAAGAAGGTACAGTTTTTATCGAAAATAAAAAGGTAACTGGAAGCAATATAATAGACTTGATAAATGACTCATTAAGACCACTAAAAAGAAAAAACCCAATAGGATGGGAAAATTTTGCGGAAGCTTTAAAAGATCTGAAAGTTCCACTTACCTACATAGGTAACCCGAAGATATGTGAATACATTACCCAATTGCAGTTAAAAAAATCTGAAGACATATCTAGTGGAGAGGAATTTACTACACCTACAAAAGCTCTTCAGGTGTCTTTGAAAAAAGACGGTGAAAAATACACTAAAAAAATTAGATCAAAATTAGACTGGGAAAAATGGAACCCTTATTAGAAATTCAAAATATTTACTACGATATATCGAACCCTGCTGGATATAGTAGTATTGATAGACTTACAAAAGCTATGAACGGTAAATTGACTAAAAAGGAAGTTAAGGAATGGTTGCAGTCACAAGAAACGTATACTCTCCATAAGCCAGTACATAAGAAATTTTCTCGAAATAAATATATTTTATCTAATTTAAATGACCTTTGGCAAGTAGATTTAAGCGATATGAGAACTTATAGTAAATATAATGATGGTTTTAACTATTTACTGTGTGTAATCGATGTGTTTAGTAAATATGCTTATGTTAGACCTATAAAAAATAAAAATTCTGAGACGATAAAACAATCTTTTGAAAGTATATTCAATGTAGCACATACCACTCCTACACATATACAATCAGACAAAGGCACTGAGTTCGTTTCAAGAGATGTTAAAAAGTACTTAAAATCAAAAAGAATAAATTTTTATACCACGAATAATCCTGACATTAAAGCTAGTGTTGTTGAAAGATTTCAAAGAACACTGAAAACAAAAATGTGGCGATATTTTACTCATAAAAACACTCATAAATACATTGATATTTTACAAGATTTATTATACTCCTATAATCATAGCTATCATTCAAGCATTAAAATGGCGCCTTGTGATGTCAATTCTAACAATATAATGACCGTTTGGAACAATCTTTATGACAGGGAATCGTCAAAAACATCCAAAGGTACCCCATTACATAAGTTTCATGTAGGTGATCATGTAAGAATTACAAAATATAAACACATTTTTCAAAAAGGTTACGAGTCTAACTGGAGTGATGAGATATTTGTGATATATTCAGTTATTAATAGATCACCCTGGGTAGTTTACACACTGAAAGATTTGAAAGGAGAGGTGATCGAAGGTACATTTTATGAAAAAGAACTACAAAAAGTAAATTACAACCCAACTATGAGTTATAAAATAGATAAAATACTCAGTTCTCGTTATTCAGGTCTCAGAAAGCAAGTGCTAGTAAAGTGGAAAGGTTATCCAGACAAATTCAATAGTTGGGTACAAGCATCAGATTTGGAAACAATATGATAAATAATAACTTTTACTTAACATTACCGAGCAACAGTTCGATGGAGTACTTTCCAGAAAATACTACAACTATGTTTTCTACTAAACTACCAAAACCAATAAAGTTAGAGGGGGAGTGGGTTGTTGGTGTGGTTGAATTCCAATATCCATGTACCATGTTTACTGTTCAGGAACATGAAAATATTGTATATATAGCTAAAAAAATGTTAATACCAAATGAAGACATAGCATCATTAGTTTACTATAAAACTCATATTCCTGCTACAAATTATGACAACATAAATCATATTTTGTCAGCATTGAATAATTTAAAAGAAAATGTAAAATTTCGATGCGATGAAATATCCAAATTTGTTTCAGAGACAGTACATGATAAATCAATTGCTTCATTAACGTTATCACCAAAATTGAGTATTCAGTTAGGTTATGAACCCAATAGAAATCTTGTTGAGAAGAGTTTAGGTAAATGTCCTGCAAATTTACACTTAGGATTACCATCTCAACTCTTTGTATATTGTGATATAGTAGAACCTCAAATTGTAGGAGATGTCATCACACCACTATTAAGAATAATTCCTTTAGATCCCTCTAAGTATATATATGGTGCTAACAAAATGCATGTATTTTCACCGCCTCACTATATACCCGTTATGAGAAGAGAATTTGATACGATTGAAATAAATATAAGATCAAGCATAGGTCAAAAAATACCATTCCAATTTGGTACGGTGTGTGTTAAACTACATTTCAGAAAAATATAATGTATTCTAAAGAACATATAAATTGCCCATATGAACATTACTATAAACACCAAGCTGGTTCAGGAATAGGAGTAATATACAAAGGAGCACCTTATCAACGTGGTCATGGAATCGGTAGCTTTTTAGGTGGACTATTTCGTTCGGTTTTACCATTATTTTCAAGTGGTGCAAAGGCCATAGGACAAGAAGCTTTAAGTACGGGGGTAGGAATGCTATCTGATATGGTTAATGCTCGACCAATGGAAGAATCCATTAAATCTAGACTTAAAGAAGCTACTTCTAATTTAAAAAGGAAAGCAGATGGTAAAATAGATAAAATGATGTCTGGTTCTGGGTATATAACAAAAAGGAAACGCTTATCAGCATTCATTCAACCATCAGCTACCAAGGGGAAAGTGATAAATAAACAGAGTAATACTCTGCGAAAATACAAAGATATTTTTTCATAAACTAGAATGTCTTTTTTACATAGTAATTCTTGCGAGTGCATCAAATCAGAATTGGATTTATTTGCTTTACCATCAACGCAAACAAGTATAGAAAGCGGATCATGGATACACTATAAGCCCATATCATCACTAACCGATGATGGTCCCGTAGAATTCCTAGTACCTGGAACTGGAGATGATTATATAGATTTGTCACATACTCTGATACATATAAGAGTGAAGATATTAACTGACGACTCAACAAAATTGAGTGCAGCTACTGTAGTGGCCCCTGTCAACAATTGGTTACACTCACTTTTCAGTCAATTAGATGTTTACTTGAATCGAAAATTAGTTTCACCTCCTAACAATACATATGCATATCGTGCTTATATGGAAACTCTCTTGAATTATTCTCCTGCTGCTAAAGAATCTCACTTAACATGTAGTCTTTGGTATGAAGATACTGAAGGAAATATGGATTCAACAGATTTAAAAAACAACGGTTTTAGTAAGAGACAAGAGTTAGTATCCGAGAGTAAAGAAATAGAAATGATTGGTCATCTTCACGGTGATATATTTAATCAAGAAAAGTTTTTAATCAATGGCGTTGAAATGAGTGTTAAGTTAGTTAGGTCTCGTGATTCGTTCCATCTTATGGCACCTTTGAATACTTCTAAATTTAAAGTAAGCATAACAGATGCAACTCTTATTGTAAGAAGAGCAAAAATAAATCCAAGTGTTTTACTTGCACATCAAAAAGTGCTTTCATCTACTACTGCAAAATATCCTATAACTCGAGCTGAGGTAAAAGTTTTAACAATACCATCAGGAGTTCAGGGAAAAACACTTGATAATATTTTTTTAGGACAAGTACCTAAAAGGTGTATAATTGGGTTTGTCAATAATGCAGCGTTTAATGGTATTCTCACAAAAAATCCATTCAACTTCGAAAACTTTGGTATAAATTCGTTTTGTTTGTGTATAGATGGTCAACAAATACCCGCAAAACCTTTGCAACCATCATTTGATAATAATATGTTTACTTCAACTTATCATACATTATTCTCGGGGACAGGTATACATTTTCTAAATGAAGGTAATGGGATATCTCGTGATAAATATTCAAATGGTTATTGTTTGTTAGCTTTTGATCTTACTCCAGATTTGTCAGCGAATTCATCCAATCATTGGAATCTTATAAGGCATGGTAGTGTAAGATTGGAAGTTTGTTTTGATTCCACTCTTAGTAATACAATAAACTGTGTTGTGTATGCAGAGTTTGATAACGTTATTGAAATAGATAAGAATAGAAATGTAACCGCTGATTATAGTAGCTAAGTGTTATTAGGTACTGATTTAAATAAAACATTATTATAAAATTATACATGTCTTTTATTTATGGTACTTACCTTCTGAACTATTAAGTATGGATGAATTATTTTTACCTTTTCACTCTTTTGCGATCAAGCAAATAATTAAGACTTGTGTCCTGTGTGCGAAAATGAATACTATTGAAATTCAATCAAATCTAAGAAAAATTCATGCAAGTTTACAATACAATGTATATGCAGCAAACAGATTACCCATACACGTCCAAGTCCCTATGTTTCTCATCAGCAATTTAGACCCAGATACACAATCAGGTTCTCACTGGATAGCGATACATATAGACAGCCGCGGTGTTGGAGAATATTTTGATACGTACGGTCGTTCTCCTACTGGTTATCACAAAATGTTCTTGTATCGAAATTCAAAGCAGTGGAATTATAGTTACCACCGATTACAACATGATTTAACTTCTGTATGTGGGGAATATTGTTTAATGTATTTGTTATATAAGTTTTGTAATAGACCTTTGATGGAATTTATAAACCAATTTAGTAGCAATACCTTAAAAAATGATATGTTATTGCATATGATGTTTAAATTATGTTTTTAAACTTTTAACAATACACTATGGTACAGTAAGTTGATAGATCTGTTAAGGTAGGTAAATTAAATAAAACATTACTATAAAATTATACACGTCTTTTATTTATATTATATCTAGTCAACTAAGGTTAGGTTTCACCATAAAATTATACATGTCTTTTAGCTTATCAATAACACTTTTAACTTATATACCTACTCGGGACTTACATGAAATAATACTCAGAAGCCATTTTTAAAATGGTATTTTTTACAATTATTATCACTTGTTATTTCTTTTGCAATATCGTAAATTACTTTTTGCACATTTTCATAGTTTGATGTATTGTTTTTGGTGTACAGCTTTACACGCATTTCTGAATGTTTCCAATGTTCGATAGGTGATACTTTTGATATCTTTTTCATATCAAAGATCTCTATTTTTATGTAGTGGGTTGCATTGCTAGCATCATCCAAATTTGAAGTTAGCATTGTAGTGCCACCGTCTTGAGCTCGTGACACTGAATTCGATAGCTTTTTTTTCTTGTTCTTTGTGGTAACTTGAAACAGCTCATCTATTGGTTTTCTTTTGATGGGTTTAGGCGTTGTTGAAATAGTATCTACACCTTCTTCAGTTTCAGAGTTGGGAGACATCGCATAATAAAAACCTTTGTAGGTATTATCACCATCCAATAGACTAAATGAGCTCTGTAACAATATACAAAACCATAATTAATCTTTCAGAGAATATAAGATGTTAACATAACATAACATTAATATGAAAAAATATTATTATGAAATAATAAGAACAATATTATTATGGAAATACCACATATTAAATTATAAAAATCTTATCTCACCTCCATGTTACTGACGAACACTGTATTGTCAAAGTAAACTGCTTACACTTCCCTACTAGCTACACGTTACTATGGCTTACCAATAACACTTTTAACTTATATACTGGTGACTTATCCATTATCAGTCCAGTGTTAAACATGTTAGTTAATATGTTTATAATGATAACACTTAATTATTACATACCAATCTAGTATCAACATAATTATTAATATGTTTATAATGGGGTGCTTAATGATCACATACCAATCTAGTGACGAATATTTTTATGAGACCTAAAAGATGTATAGTTAATTTAACTTCTATCTGTGAAAAGTATTGTTTAATGTACTTGCTTTAAAAGAGTAATAATATAAAGCTTTGGTGGAATTTATAAGTGGGGCTTAATGATCACATACCAATCTCAATACCCTAAAATTTTATATTATTACAAGGTTAGGTTATAGGTGGGTTAGGTTATAGGTGGGTTACATTATAGGTGGGTTAGGTTATAGGTGGGTTAGGTTATAGGCGGATTAGGTTATAGGTGGGTTAGGTTATAGGTGGGTTAGGTTATAGGTGGGTTACATTATAGGTGGGTTAGGTTATAGGTGGGTTAGGTTATAGGTGGGTTAGGTTATAGGTGGGTTACATTATAGGTGGGTTAGGTTAGGTTAGGTTAGTACTTTGAGTCAGAATGAACGAATCTCTACTACTACGAGCCAGAATGAATGCTCACTTTGATTCAGAATGAATATTCATAGACATTCGTCTACTACTAGATACTTGTCTCTTCGACTATTGTTTCTTTAAATGGTACTAATCTCTTAGACTATAAATTTGTTTTAATGAAGGCTAATTTTCTAATGAGTAGCGAGCTAATGGAGTAAGTCTACACTAATGAGATCATTACTAATGAAGTAGGGTGGTGTCGTTTGTTTTTGTAACTTTGGAAATACATGTCACACGTTAAAAAGGACCACAGATTTGGAATCAGCACACCTCAAAACCCCCAATTTGACACCAAACTTTTTTTTTTTTTTTTTTTAGGCGGATGCAAATTTATTTTGTGATTTTAACATCAATGAACCCAATGAACGAAGTGAGCCAGAATGAACGAATCCCTACTACTGACTGTAACTACTAATAAAATAAAAAAAAACCCCGCAATAGCGAATGAAAATAGATTTAGTACTCATGATTTTTATTTCTCTAAGGATCGACATATTTATTATAATATAAGAATAATAAAGTAAGATATCGTGGTATCTTTGTCAAATGTTTCTCATGTGTTTTCGTTACAATTATTACCATATAACCCACACTAGTATAAATGGGTGCTAAATATTACGAACAAGAGTTAAAGTTATGGCAGCTTGTTAAGGGACAGTCGTATGATACCTATTTTAAGTTAAAGTTTAGTAATATGACGACTTAAAACATATCCATAATCGATCCAATACTGTAACATCATATTAATTATGAACTGCAATACATATATTTATTTGAATTTGACTTGGCAAAAATCGTATGGTACAGCCTTAAGTGCGCTAGCGCCTCCCGTACGCTTGCTTTTGTACAAACATTAGTTGTCTCTTGTCTTTGAATTTAAATCGTAGTTAATATTTTAGGGCGCACATAGCTCATAGAAATGAACCGATGATCTGGTCAAGGCGGCGGTAAGCCGATGGATGCAAGCAACTCAGGATCGCTCAATGTGGAAATTTATTGGGAAGCCTATGTTAAGCTGTGTATGTCATATAGCCGAGGCGATATTGAAATAAACAATATTTGATTGAGGCATTGAAGTATGGCCCGGCCGTAAGACTCTTAAATTGTGTCATTATGATAAAATTTTCATTTCGCCTTGTTTTGATAGTACTTTAATGAAAAAACAGTAAGCAACTAATTAGTCCTACTAAAAAGCTCGAATAAAAATGCCTTAATTTGTAAAAGGCATATTGATCCGGATCTTATTAAATTTTAAATTAGCTGTCATAAAATATCGTGCCAAGGAATGTATACATTTATGATATGATATTAGCTACAATTTAATTTTTCCTATTGAAGACGCTACTTTTTATGTTTTGTCTTATAAAATTCTTATGTGTTAGTTTTCTATATTGTTTAATGGACAAGAACAATTTCAAATTACTTTCAAAACCTTAACTGTATTCAAGCACAGAACATGGCTGTACTTTTAAAAAAAGGTTCAATAATTTTGCGAGCTGTTATAACAATTAATTAAAATAATAAAATTGAATATTATTCATAGATTTTCTATAACATAATCCATATCATCACTTTTGATATGAGTAAGAAATATTACAATTTCCCACATAGCTTGACCTTAAGTAATAGCGAGTATATCAGTAAACGGTCGGTCCCTCAAACCATGCCGCCTCATAACCCTCTCTATTAGCTCGCCGAATGCATACTTAACTAACGGATAAAATAATAAACCCCTGACAAACTAGGTCACCTGAAAACCAGTATATAGACAGAGATTATGTATAAGCAGATTTATGTATTATCCTAGCGACTTTATTTGTGGGTAATGTACTCTTGTACTATATAAATATAGAACATTGTTTTATTTATTGGTGATAATTGTCACAAGTAGGTACACGCAATAATTACTGTTAAAAAAAAACTACCGCGGAGCTACGAGCACTTCAAATAAAAAACATTCACGTTAAATTATTTTCAAATATATTTAATACTGAAACAATGGTCATATTTAATATATTAGTAGTTTTCTCAAACCTGTGTCGAAATAACCTAAAATGAGTGTATTTATTATTTAGTTACAATAATATTAGTCCTTGTGTCACCGGTTCCATTAAAATAACAAATAGCTGGACATACTTAAACGTTTCTAATTTTCTAAAACCATTTGAGTGCCATCAAAATAACATTCATGGTCGGAAATTCACAGCTTTTCGATCCAGCAGACTGTGGTAAACACTCTGTATTATAATTAACGAATAAAATAACATAAGCACACAAAGTTTATCTCAAATTTGATACATATTCCTCCATAATAGCATTATCTATTCAGTAGCACAATGTTATTGCCACCCTGGGCGCAAACCAAACGTACGTTGTATGGTCGGCGTATTCAATAGGCCAAATTGCGGTCAGACACTCAGTACTCAGTAAATGGCTAAGTTGACGTGTGTTCTAAGTCATAACATTACGTGTATAATAAAGTATTTATAATCAATACCATCACTTCAGCCATTTCAAGTCCACTGCTTAACATAGCCCTCCCCAATTGTTTTCATTTCAATGGGGGTATTTTCCCATAATCACCACCCTGGGCAGGTGGTGATTGCAGTTCCAGCAAGTATGCAGAATTACGCTGCTGCCCATCATCCGGTAAGATTTCTCTTCGTCGACTTTTACGACTCTCTATGAGATGAGAGGACGCTATTCTAGGCCGGCGCCACACGGCGCATAAAAATATTATGTTACGCAATATTTTATTATAAATATAAAATATCCATATAAAGCGCTCGCAGACCCGCTTCGATAGTTTGTCACTTACAGAAAGCCGAGGACACAGTGGTCAGTCCTAGGATCGACCTATGATAGTCCCAATTAACACTATCAGTGACAAAAGATCTATGCAGCCCTGCTTGAAAAAATCCACACACCTACCTCCGACAATCTGAAATTCTGAAATAAGTCTAATGGTGTCGAGGTGGAAAGGTGGAATGATTGAGAGGTGGAGTTGCTAAGTAGTGAACGCAAACCCTGTAAGGACCCGAAAACTTTGGTTGAGAAGAAATCTCTCTCTTCTCAATCAAAAGTAATAACAAGTGTATGTGTTAGTTTGCCGTTTGCATTGATAATTATAGTGTTCAGTGTATGAAATATAAATATAGGATGCATTTATTGAGAGGGCCCTGCTTAATTAATCGATTTCCGTTCTTATTTGATCAAAAGTCATTTGGCAAAATTATACTTGACAAACAATGTATGGCAAAAAAATTGTGAAACCATTGATCATTTGACAAGTAATCATTTTACAAAAGACTCACTTTTCCAAGCGATCAACACTTAGATTAAAATTTTACATAATTAACGTTTAGTAACTGAGTTATCAGACAAAACTACTATTGGTCTAAAAACATTTGATAAAATGTCTTTTAAATATAATACATAATGACAATCAGAGAGAAAACTTTGATGATAGGTTGAGGTTTTTTTTTGTTGACCATCACAAAAGTATTAGTTTTGACCTGTTATGGTTGTATACTAAAACAACATATTTTGGACAAATGCTTAATTTGCGAAACATATTATTTGGTGAAATAAAAAAAAGGTTGATTGTCATTTTAATATTTAACACATTTACCCAGTGCAGTGTTTGCTAATGGAAATTTTGCTAAATGAGTTTTTGTAAAATGATACTTTTGAAAAATGATATTTGTCGAATGACCATTTGTAAATGATTTTTGGTCAAACATTAGTAATTCCTATTGAGCGTCCTAAAGTCTGTTATAGTTAGATGAATATAATAACGTCTGAACTGTCTTTTTTGTTTGTTTGTTTATGTGGAGTCATTTAACTCATCTCACCGGCATTCACAGAATAACAGCGTCGTTATGCTGATCGGAGGCCTTTTTTGGTATTATTTAAGATATAAAATGCTGTTAGTTTTAAGATTTTTATATGTTGCCACTTGTCCACTAGATAACAGTGTGGTTAACACAAAGTCAGGTCAACGGCATATTTTAATTTTATTTATTTATTACATTTAGGGCGACTAACAAAACATACACCAAAAATGGACATAACAAATACAGTTAATACTTAAAAGCTAAGTGCTGTTTTACTAACAAGTCACCACGGCATGCATTGACACAAAAATAAGAAGATATATACAAACAATTTTACCTATAAAAACAACAAAGCTATACTCGTATGACATGACCGATTGACCTCATATTATATTATTAAAGGAGTCAATGATGGTTTTCCGTAATCTCGGCAAGCCATCGGAGAAAATGTCAATGTCTAATTTTTTTACTAGATCATTATACCCAAACTGAAGCCGGTTTAAAGTAGCATAATGACCCAAATTACTTTTAGACCCTTAGCCACAAAAGGAGTGTATTTGCTTGGACGTGGTAAGTTATAGGGTGTGCTAATATTTATTTGATGCAACAAAGATGGGCAGTCTAGAACTCCGCCAACTAACTTGTAAAAGAATACTTGATCTAATAAAAGTCTAAGGTCTTCCAGGCTTTGAAGTTTGAAGAAGATTTATCAAAGAACCGTTATCGAAGAACTATTTTTAACTAATTACTATCTGTAGTATAATTTTCTTGTCCACTATTATTATTATAATTTATAAGAGAATATAATAAGAGAATATTTATATTTACCCGCAAAAGCTTTTAACATAAGCCATTCTAACAGCTCAACACAGGAAGGGTGTAAGCTGTTAGGAGCCACAGGAAATTACGCCTGGAGGAAGGGGACACGGCTAGGCAGGTGGGTCAATGTTCCTACACAACTATTCAACAGTTCTTTCTTTGTTAACGCGAAGAGGAAAACCATTACTTTCACTATACACGTGTTTATAAGCGGTGAGTCGAGATTTAACGTTCTCACTGAGTTATTTTAAAAATCATTTATTTATTTATTTAACCATAAAACTTACAACTATCTTTACAGGCACCAAACCTAGTACGATAGAGTAGCTGAGCTTACAATAAATACCTGACTAAAAACTTTCACATCATTCTTATCTTATTTGATTTGTAATAGCATCCTTTCCTACTGATGTTGAATGTAACAAATAATCATCATCGTTTTAGCCATATGACGTCCACTTCTGAACATAGGCCACCCCAATAGGTTTCCACATTGAGCAATCCTGAGTCGCCTGCAATTACCAGCTTCCCGCCGCCTTGAACTGATCATCGGTCAATCATGTGGAAGGCCGACCTCTACTACATTTGCCGGTTCGCAGTCACCATTGCCCTGCCCATTGCCACTTCAGCTTGCTGACTCGCGCCGTTATGTCGGTCACTCCTGTTTGCCTACGGATTTCTTCATTTCTGATTCGAATAAATAGGTACTTTCATATCAATTAATATTTTTCAGTAAATAATACGAGTAGCTAGACGTATAGCTATAATTATATAAGCTCCTGCAGCTTCGTCTATCTGAGTCACGTACTGTAGACTAGAAAGAAAAATCCATACGTGGACTCTGTAGGTATTAAATGTAATGTCAGTAGGTGAAACTTCCGAGGTTCTTGTCTGATTATTCTCGTTAAAAGCAAGTGATGTGGCAGGTAAAAAGAGCAAGGAAGTGATAGTAGAATAATTTATTATTTCTTTGTATGCGATTAATAAACACACAGCGATATATCGATACACTATTTCATCCTATTGTTACGACTAGGCACTCGTAGGTACTTACCATTTATTTTTTAGTTGCTGAAGACTAGGAGTAATGCAAAGTCCCTAAATTAAAGCTGTTGCACATAAAATAATAATAATAGCCTTGAGTTCTTCCACTAGTTGGTTTAGCTTTGCACTTCACTTACTGCAATATAGGATTCCAAGCAAGTGGTACATTCCAATCATATTCTCTACTGGAAGTAACAAACCGAATTACTTCTGAGAAACTGTATTGAATCCAAAACTTTTTGTAAAATTGTACAATAAACAGCGATTGAGATCCGTAAAACGTATTTTCATTTGCACCATTTTATAGTTTTGAGCAATCAATCGACACACACTTAATAAGTTTATTGTAATACTATCAGCACTCTGCGTTGTTACCCGCGTGGTCGCCATTTCCATGGGAATATCGGAATAAATAACTATATTCAGGTTCTACACTTCTAGTGTGCCAATTTTCATGCAAATCCGTTTAGTAGTTCTTGCAAAAAAGAGGAAACATACATTACATACTCACAAACTTTTGCATTTATAATATTAGTCGGATTCAGAATAAAACAAGCATTGCAGCGCTTATTTTTCGTCATATAAAAAGTAATTATATGACCACAACTATCAGTAACTAAACAATATTTATTTGTTTTTGGATCTCCAACAAGAAATACACATTTCTAATCCATAAAATCAATCAAAATGTTAACTGGCCCCGTGTTTGCTCAGTTACAGGAAATCACATCATGCATTATTAATATTAATTTTACAATTCAAATATTATGACATAAAACAAAAAAAAATAAAAAAAAACCTTAAAGTCAATTATTTTACAATAAATTATTAAGTTGAGTTAAAATTATGAAAATCACATGATTATATAAAATGATTATCATTTCAAAAAATAGCTTTTAGAAGTTGAAAACAATCAGAAAGTCGTTTACCAACTTATAAGGCGTCGGCTGTATCTCAGGCACAAGCAATTGTCTCACGTAGATTAGTTTCAGTCGCATAGTTACTGAACTTGTTCGAAAGAAATTTAATTTTTAACTTGCCCTCTTGGCCTTTAGTTTTCTTGGTAGAATCACTGTTTGTGCAAGTTTTATAGGGTTGCATACCCAAATGGTAAATATGAAACTCAGATATATTTGCAATGAGATAAGGAAAATACACAACATTGTTGAGGAATTTATAAAATGTATTAAAGAGCATAAATAAATTCGGTTTTTATATGTACTAAAAAGTACTATATATTTTAAAAATAAGTAATGAAATTAACATATAGGTACAACTATTAAAATAAATTATAAGGGCTATGAGAGATTCACTTATTTTTAAGCCTAATAATATTCCCTTTTAATAAATATTCATTATATATCTCTAGATGGATCTTTAACTTTTCTCGTTCAATCAACCATAAAACAGCAATATTTCCTACCAATAAAAATGAAATCGAATGCCTATTCAAAGTTTTCGTTCCTATAGTGTACTGTTTTCTTTGCCAATGGTTCCAGAGACGATAAATCCCGTAAGTTATTTATACCGCCCCCAGAAGCTAAGGGACTTTGTCAAAATTAAGACATAAATCTCCGGTTCGTATATTTTTCTGTTACGCTCCAACTTTGTGTTGAATGGTCCGAACACCCGTACATATACACAATTCAATTGTTTGTTAGATACCTCTAGAAAAACTATGTAGGTACTCAATAACTTAACTTCTGTATAATACATGAACTATTTACTTGTATAAAAAGCATTACAAAAGTATCTTGTAATATTTTCCCCTTTGTTGGTACTATTTATACGATTCTGGGTCAACATGACATACCCTATCGGATGCAAGTGTCAAACAATACTTCTTCAACAACCGTAATTTTTGCGTTGGGGTTTGCAAAACTCAGAATGTGATATTGATTTCTTCTTGATATTTTAACACTTTTCCTGGTTGGAAAGGTACTCACAAACGAATAGACAGACAAAGAGGGAACTAAGTGACACTTTTTGATTTAATTACATACATACATACATTCACGCCTGTTTTCCGGAAGGGGTAGGCAGAGGCATATTATACTACACGTAGTAGGTGGCGAGGCTATTGCCGCTTACCGGGCACTGTTTTGTCGCCAGAGCCGCTGATCGGCAGGTACACCACTTGCAGGCTTGGGCTTCTTGGGTCTTTGTAGGATCCCTGTACACTTAACCTGTTAGATTACATTTTTCTCTTCAAAAACCGTAAAAATGCACTTTAGTCATCACAAAAAAAATAACTAAGATATTATTCATTTGCACTCAGAACTGAATTGTTAAAAGCAATGTTTCGTTTTAACTTTTTTTAAGAAAACAACGAGGTCCAGTCGAGCACTTTTCAGTTGGCGAACTCTTAGGATACTTGGCAACGAAGGCTAGTGATTAAAATCTCCGGAGCGTATACACAAGATAATCTGGCATCAAACCAACGCGGCAAATCTAAATAAAAATAAGAATTATCGTTTCAGAGATAGCGAGGAAAACAATGCACCGATACAGTTGCTGAATCCTTGATACTGGATTGCGATAACAATTTTTCGCTTTATTTTTATAAAGCCGGCGAGAAATATTGGCTTAAAAGTGGAAACGGATAAAATTCTTTATAAATTTCAAAGGAAGAACCATTGTTTCTTTCTATGATATAGAGTTTTTGACAAGTTACTTTCCTAAAAATGTCTCTAATAGTAGTTTCTGAAGCGTATAATCAAATTTGATATTACTAAATTTACAAAAATAAATTCTATGCCTGATAGAGCTGTGGTTGCCAAAGGAAAAGCTGTAGTCAACTTGTTTATCTTAACCTTCTCTCGCAAACCAGCAGTAATAGATCAAGAAGGGGGTTCATTTCATATTCTTGCATACCACTAACAATGCCATTAACAATACTTAACGACTCATGCAAAACACACTAGGCAATGCTTAGCTTTGGTTATCATTTTCAACCAGCAAGTATTCCGGAGCTACGAGCCCGTCAGAATAGTTTGCAATTACAATCTCGCTCATACCTAGGGCACCAGTGGCGAACTGTTTCAAAACTTTCATTGCTTTTTCGTATCACAAAGGGGAATTAATTTCAAGTCGCCT
This sequence comes from Musotima nitidalis, assembly GCA_949126915.1. Lineage (NCBI taxonomy): Eukaryota > Metazoa > Arthropoda > Insecta > Lepidoptera > Crambidae > Musotima > Musotima nitidalis. The sequence goes on from OX421431.1 coordinate 2,735,561, forward strand.
CTCGGACTAGTTTCCAGCACAATCTTCAAGTTCCTAGACTTTTGTCTTCATGAACTTTTAGCAGTTTGCTCCTATTGCCTTTAATTAACACTAGTCGAATTAACAAGCACTTTCTGGTCATGCACCTCCTTGAAGAGTTATCTTTAGTCATCTAAGCAATTGTAGTGCTGTTGAGAACTTAAAGCATCATACTTTAGTCAGCTGCAATTGCATTTGTTATTTTCCGCATTCGCATTAACGCCCTGTAGGCGTAAAGTGAAATAAATGTAATACTGTGCAATGCATCGTATTCATAAAATTTTGAATTATAACAAATATTTAAAACCGATATAATAACTGAAATTCAGGCCTGGTTAAACCAGTAAGCATACCCTGGGCTTGAGGCTTGGGGCAATCGGGATAATGCTAGGATATGATGATTTAAAACCGTCTGGAATTCCGATTCCGATAGTTATATTTGTTAGTTGCTAGTTTACAACACTATTTAAAAGAAAATAATTGAAATTATACAAAGATTGTTATTAGGAGGCCCTAATAATAATCTTTGTATAGTTTGTTTGGTATAGTCATACCGCAATAAAATTAATTATATGTGTTAACATTAATCACAATTGCTTACATGTTTAAAATTTTACCAAAACCCATTCAGTTGATTTTGCGTAATGGAGCAAAAATTATCCAAACATATAATATAAATCTTCACATTTTCGAAAAAGAGATGCACTTCGGTAAGTAGCTGCTATATTTCAAAACTACAATACATTTAGAAGATACCTGATATGTTGCCACTGTGACGAAAAAAAGAAACAGTTTATACTAGTAAAATACCTGTCCGTTTAACAGAAATAAACAGCTGAATTGTTTGCTGTCTCATTAGACCCACAATCAACCCGGAAGCGTCTGGTAGGGCAAACATCAACCAAATTGCAAGAACAAAGACCGCGCATTAGTAGCACCCATTCACCAGGCGAACAAAGATAGCTGAAATACTCCATGATATTTTGTTTCGCCTCCTCATTTCCTTGGGCCAAATAAATAGCATGTTGCTGAAAGAGTTACAGTATAACGTTAGAGAGCAATTCCCTCCACAATAAGCATTCCCCATGCCCCGAAGGTCAAACAATAAATTAGAACGATAACCGCAAGTGCGCTGGAACTGAGCACTATCAGATAATTGTTTCCGGAATCGAATGCGCGCACGCCTGCTTATTGGAATATTTATAGTGGGGAGGCTGCAATGTTCCCAATTCTGTAATCCGAATGGCCAACGAGGGACATGGAAATGTGAGATGTAACAATTATTTGGGTTCGTACGAATTATGTTAATAGTATGTAAGTAGAAGTTTGCATTTACGTTATTTAGCCTATTTGAATATAATATAAAATTTTATTATCGTACTTGTCAGAGTCCTTGAGATGAAACAAATAAGACCTATAACTTATACGAACGTAAAAAAATATTAAAAATAAGAAAAACTATACATAAGGCATGAATATTAAATACGTATCTATTCTGTGGATACATATTACGGTAATCATTAAGAAAACTAGTGATTGAGAATATAGCATATCAAAAATTTGGTATCTAGGTATTACAATTAATTGTATGTTCACGACATTTGCCGTGTGTATTTGTTTGTGTAAGTTATATTTCGTCTCTATTCCAAAATAAGTCACAAAAGTTAAAGTTAAAATATTATTTCCATAAACCGATAAGCTGTCTCATCAGTTTAGGTCAACCATTTCCGTATAAAAATGACTGTTTAACCATTTTCTTGTGAAAACACATGTTTTCCCAAAAAACGTTAGGCTAAATTGTAACAAGCGTGAGTGGGGCCCCCATCTGATCGCTGAATTAACATAATCACGGCACAGAGTTCCGTTTCATATTCAATCGCGATTTGCATAATTACCCAAATGGGCAATTTTTTTCCCGATCGAATATTTAACTTGAAATTGGTGTATTCTGAAAGCTATATCGAGAGATAAAACTTTGACAATATTTAAAAGATTAGATTATTTATAGACGATCAAAATGGATCACTTGAATTTTGGGCTAAGCTTTTGTCAATTATTTAGGTTTTTTTTTCATATTATTTAAGCAAGCACTTTTATAAAGAAAAGTCATATTCTATTATCATCATATCGTAGCATTATCTCGGATTACTTAAAGCTTGGGGTTTAACATTGTTTTAATGTAAAAGCGTAACAAAAAAAAAATTACAATATTTTATGTTACAAAAAGTGTTATTTTGAAGTTAAACTTTTTTAAGTACCTACTGCCTTCAAGGGGGTCTAAGAGAGAGGGGACGTGGGACTCACCACAGGCAGACACGATCGACAGCAGTAATTCTTCAGGCGACGCCCCCCACTTGTCGACAGTATCTGAATTTCAGCGTCCGACAACCACCCCGTTCCAAGGGCCGTTGGCCGCGGGTCAGAACCGTAAGCACCTCTTCAGAGAGGCGCAGTGGACGCGCCCCTCCTACCGCCATGTGAGACCATAGCGTGTGTGGCCGACTTCTCGGAGGGTCTATGGGTAGATAGCAAGTGCCCCTGCCCAAGCTATCTAAGATCCTCCTGGCGCTGCTGAATGGGCCCTTCTGTCCCGTCCGCTGTGCCCTCCACAGGTCACTGTTACCCCTCCCCCCCCCCCCTAACATGTCAAGGCGTAGACCCTGTATCCCTGTTCTTTAAAGCAAGCAAGCAAGCAAAATTTATCACACAGTAAGACAGGTCATTTACCTTCACGAGTACCATTAATAGCTCAAAATATATGAACCATTTACCATTAAAAGTTATTAATAAGTAGAACATTCTAAACGTTACCCTCGTCGTGTGAAACGAACCGCTTAAAATCTCCGAACATGAAAATATATCCAGCGATTATGTCCTTGATTGATGAAGACACCACTTTCGCACGTTAAACCTCCTTAGGTAATGAGTCCTTAGAAGAAGCTTCGCAACAATTAATCCGGTGATCGCTCGAGAATTAATCCAGTACCTGTCGAACGACACGTTGCGACACGTCACGGCGAAGCTTACACTTTCAAACATGTTCCATAAAAAAAGTTTTAAAGCTATTTAAATTTAGACTATATAACCTATGTTCTTAGAGACTTTTGCAATATTTTTACTACATAGACAACGTACGACTGGCAAGATATTTCAATATTATTAATGAAACTATTTTTTACTGCTCTGTTACTAATTAATGCTCGATCAGGTCAGAAGAATCAATTCCAATAAGGCCTTTTCAATTCCTTCTTTTGGTAACCTGAAGTAAATAAATATTTAAATCTAGAACATGATCGCGTTTTTTAATGTACAGAAGATTACTCTTTTAAATTGAATTAAAATGTTATCCCTACTTTAAGGATAGGTTTCAAAATGCTTTTAATGCTAGGGAACTTTTTTCAAAAGTGTTTTAGTCTTAGTTGTTTCGATTCATACAACGACTTAACCCTTTTTTAATCCCTTTAAGCTTTCAATGACAAAAGCTCCAACAAAGTGCCTGCTTTTTATAAATCCATACAACATGCTCTTAATCACCCTCCTGGACATTACAGCATTATTATCCTCTTTTTCACCTACACCATTCTTATTAAAATACTTTACCTCTATGCCTTACTCTGTTATTACCTTAATATGGTGACTGATAATTTGATGACCAATATGGTGTGGTGGCGAGTGTACCCGCATTCCACTCCTGTGGTCGTAGGTTCGATTCCCACACAGGACAAATCTTTGTGTACATGAACATAAAAAATTGTTCTGGTCTGGGTGTTTTCCTATGTATATTAAGTATGTAATAACAAAAAAAAGTATTTATGTACATTTATCCGTTATTTAGTATACATAACACTATTTCTTAACGATGCTTATCTATTTATGAAAAATATTTATTTTATATATAAAATCCCTTGATTGAAATGATGGTAGATCGGATGTTATGTATTTCTACATCTAGTAATGAGCGTCAGCTAAAATATCAATGATAATGATGATAAAGATTAAAGTAATTTAATATAATATGCCACAAGAAATCTAATTTTAGTACTGCAAAGGAAACCGAGAAATTAACAAGCAAGAAAACTTTGACAGAACTTCGGTACTCTTGCCAAATTCATAAATTCAAACTTCGAAATAAGTTAATCCTCCGGCCCAATGAAATGTTAATATAACGTTTGGCAGTGTCCTGTTATAGGATCCCACAAGATGTCACCGCAGAACGAGTTGCGAAGAGGCATCCCGTATGTTTTCAAATAGAAACTTTTGAATCAATGCCCAATTTCGTGGTCGCCTTGGATTTTTAAATGAGCCAAATACAGAATTATAGGAAACTATAACAATGTCATTTGATACCGCTGTAATATAACAATATTTTAATATTGCTTGTAACATTACGTAATCATTTAAATAACATTTTGTAAAAAAAACGTACCATATTTTTTTGTGCATTTACTATGCTATGCTATATAAGTTATTTATTTTACTAGATAAATTCAACGCGTCCATCGGAGTCCCCGCTAGCTCAGTAATAAGAGCAGTGGTCCGATTCTCTAAATGTCAGAGGGTCGACTCCTTTCCGGGTTACCGCAGACGAGTTGAATATTACTCGTAAAAAAATCGTATAATCTTAAATATGTCTTTAAAAATGAGTTATTAAGAATTCACAAAATATATCAGAGTAAATTATCTCCTTTTGTCTATTATTTTACGTTTTATTAAAATATATTTAAGCAAATTGAGCGAAAAAAAATATAGAAGTTGAGCCCACCAGAGACGAAACCCGAAAATATTTCGAGAATATTTTCACAGTCAATTGGCGATACGTATTTTCATACCGATACTGGAAGACAAAAGTAGTATGTAGGTAATAATAATAAATAATAATAATAATAATAAATATTTCTGACACTTACACCAATTATTTAGTTCCAAGATAAGTATCGTTAAGAACTTGTGTTGTGGATACTAAATAACGGATAAACATACATACATACTTTTTTTTTTTGTAAATACATACTTAATATACATAGGAAATCACCCAGACCAGAACAAATATTCATATTAATACACACAAATATTTGTCCTGTGTGGGAATCGAACCCACGACCTCAGGAGTGGAGTGCGGGTATACTCGCCACCACTCCATATCGGTCGTCAAACCGATGGTTAGTCATTGCATTGAATAAAGAAACGTTTGAGACGATTCAGAGACCAAAGCGATTTTAACTAGCAAAGGTATTTTGCTGAAATGATAAACATGATTATATAAGCTAAATCAAACAAACCAAAAACGATCTCAAAACCTCTCTTTGCACGAGAGAACTATTTTGTTATTTCATTGATTGTCTTCAGAAGAAAAACACATCAATTAACTTGACACTGATAATTCCCTCAGCTGGAACTATAAGATTGATTCCAAATGTCCCGCAGATGGATCACCGGCCCTCGATGGGGGTGAAATAATATGGCCTTAAATAGGGCACCTTTGAGACACTTCATCGTTGCTGATAAAAGAGTAAGATTAAGTAATCATTAAGATCTCTTAGGTTTACGTATTTTTTCCAGATTTTTTATTTCTAAATCTAAAAAGTATATGTACTTAATTTTCCACGTTTTTAATTTAATCAAAAGATTTTTTGATATCTAACTGCAATCGATACTTTGAGCACTTCCTCACCATTTCACATGCTTTATCTAAATCGCTGTGCCAAAATTGATCATTGCTACAACTTTATAAATCACTTAAGTGCTTAGAATTAGTTAGATTGCTTACATATTACTTCACTTAAGAAAAATACCCAATTATCATTAAAATTGGTCATTGTTAGCAATTAATTGTAAAAGTTTGGGGCTTTTGTTAAAACAAACACTCTTAAGTATATTTAAAAAAAATTGTGAAACTTCGTCTAAGACAACCATGGCTCAAATGGTTCTAAATGGCCTATATTACTTTCGCCTATAAGATTTGCACCTATCTTCAAGTCACCCTGAATATTAGGCGTAAGAATAATAATATGTATGATCGTAATTATCTACTAAGCGAAACGCTCGTAGCTCTGCGGTGCTCTGTGGTCGGACACGATCACCGAAGTACACCAGAGTTTACAGAGATCAGTCCTTGGATGGGTGACCGTTTGTATGGCATTTGATATCGAGCGCTTCCGTGCTTCGGAAGGCACGTTAAGCCGTTGGTACCGGTTATCACTAAATGTGGTAGTCGTTAAACCATGCTAGAGGCTTAATGGGCGGCTTGAAAAATTCTTACAACAGGGTGCCATACACCTGCTTCCGCCAATCCGGACTGGGTCAGCGTGGTGAAGTATGACTCAATACCCTCTCACCTTGATATGTGAGAGGAGGCTCGTGCTCAGTAGTGGGACGTTAATGGGCTGAAATGATGATGATGTTGAATTACCTACTATACAAATTGATCAAGTCTTAACACATCACTGTCATCTTTGCATGTGAGAGGAAGTCAAAATGCTCGGGGCATTGGAGTGGTAATGGGATGTAAGATGACATCCATTATTTATTGAAATCATAAAAAGCAACAAATTAACAACTGACTCTCAGATAAGTATATATTCGAAAGTATTTAAAGCAATTAGGCAAACAAATTCCTCAGTAAGAACAGAAACAGCTTTAATGATTTTCGCACTGATTAACGGATGTTGGCGAGTTCTTGGGATTGAGTAAAAGAATAAGTAATCTCCAGCCTCGGGAGTTGAATTTACATAAGGAATTTTCGGTGAATTGAATTTTGTTTCAATTCGACTAATTTGAGAGGGCATTTTCAATATTAGAGGGGACTGAGGATTTGATTCGTGGTCGGCGTTTCAAATTACTGTTATCACGCGGGTTACAGTTGGTTGCATATTAAATCTCGAAGTTAAATTTAATGATGACAAAGAGAATCTTTCTTCCAAATTTGGATTTGATGATTGTTCCAGTTTAAAAAAAGATTATGTTTTATTTAGTTTATATATCTGTCGATACTTGTGTTGAAATTTTTGGTTTTGCAAGTTTAGGAATAGTGTTGTATACTATATTCCTAATAGCTGTAGATGTTTTGAAGAGAGTCACTTGTATATGTGATATAAATATAAAGACTGTTCACTTGTTAAATTCACTATATTATATAATTTAGACTATAGCGTGTTCCTTACTGCCAGATAGGTACGTGACTAACTCTGGCTATCGGTAGGAACACAGCCGCGATGCCGTCATTGCTATGTCAGCCCTTTTGTGTAATAAATAGTAATATTCAATAAATTTTATTTTTCAAGATGTGACAGGTTTTCTTTCTTTGATTCCGAAAAAAAGTCAATATCGCAGCGAGATCTAAAAATGATGATAATTACAATTACAAACTACAATTGAAAACTAAATTGTCGTTATATTCATACACTTTTTCTTAGGAAATTCAGCAAACTTGAAAGTGGTTATTTTACAACTGTAAAACCACATAGTAAGCGAACTACGAGCCAATCCGAAAACAAATTATGGAAACCGCATAGAAGTATATTCTGGTACGCAAACAAACAGGAATTAGCCATCATGGCGTATTAGGTAAGTCGGAGTACTCTATTGAAATACCAGGATGCTTGGCGTGGATCCAACTGCATAAAGTACCGGCTAAAGTCCAATTTTGTGATATTTGGCGGCAGATAGTAAGTGATAGCATATGCTGAAATGAATCACATAAATAGGAAAATTACATGCTATTTTGGTTCAGTTTCGGTTGTAATATAAGGATGATTCTATTTTAGTGCAGCCAAGGAAGTTATTTTCAATAATGTTGACATATATTTTAGTTTAAAGCTACTCCGACTGTAGTTCATCGATAGTGCGCCCAACAATGAACTAGTTGTCACGGATACTTATACATAAAAATATAATTATTTTCCTTAATCCATATTTATAATATAAATGCGAAAGAAACTCTGCTCATCTGTCCGTCTTTCTCGCTTTCACGCCAAAACTAATAAACCAATTTAGTACACAGATAGTATAGAGACTAAGAAAGAAGATAGCCTATTTTTAAATGCGAAAAACAGTTATGGGTACAAATAAGAGATAAAAGTAGGTATAGAAAGTCTTAATTTTTGAAGCTAGAAACGTCAAACTATTTTATTAGGTTTATTATTAGCTGATATAAATATTATATTTAATGTTAGTTAAACAAAATGCGCGAAATAATCGGATTTCACACGAACGAAGTTGCGAGTGAACCACTATTACTGAATGTATTATAAAATAATCATATAAAGCAATATATACAATAATCGCCTAATATTTAAGACATCAAACAATCTAAACATTATCAACACCTTATTTAGCAACAACGGCACAAATCAACAGCTTGCAAAAAACTTTAGCTCAAAACGAATTTGATTTAAAAAACAATCTATAAGTCAACCAAAAGTTTTTAGTTAAAAATCACTAGAGTTACACTAAAAGCTCGTGACAAAAAGCACTCTATATCTCAGAGCCTTAACCCTTTAATCGCGAGGCAAAAAACAATAAATTGACGTCGTTTTGCAGCGCTGCAGCGCAATCATGCAACCGCCCCTTGACAACTAAAGTTATTGCCGGAGGGCTATTCCGACTATTCCCACGAACGACAGGTAAATATAAAAATAGAAATATTATAAACAAATAAATTACCTACTAATTGAAGTATAGAAGCAAACTTTGATTAATACATAACCGATAAAGAAATATCGGCAAGATACAAGTATTTTTACAATATATAAGAAATGGAAATGATGAAATTTAATGGAGAATATATTTAATGACATCTAGATAAAAATACAACAGGCCTGCACACTGATAAGAAGCTGACTGCTCATGCGCACCTCTGGCTTCTAAGATCATCCTTGCTCCATCTGTCAGCTTTTTGCAACAAACAACACGTGCTGGTCGTAGAAACCATCCTTATACTGAGGAGACTATCAGCACTCGAACCAAGAAATTTGTGAAGTCGTTTCTGAGCAAGACCACTAAGCTCTGGAATTCGCTGCCGGCTCATGTGTTTCCTATTTCCTATGATCTCGGGTCTTTTAAGCGGAGCGTGAAACGGCATTTCAATGAAATGTGGAGTGTTAATGTATTATTACGTTCCCTTCACGGATTACACAAAGCACAATAATTATTAAATCAATAAACCAACTACAATGTCGAGAATAGTCCCTCCAGCTAGAGTATTGCAAAACCGGCAACTACCGGCAATTAAGTGTTGAAACTCAATTACAGCAACAACTTTGAAGAAAACTCTGTCTCTCTCGCACCCCGTTTGACTGGGCTGTCGGGCGGCGGGACAAAAAAACAGCTCGGTTCCGCTTATTAGACGATTAAGTGTTTAATAAATCGTGGGTTGATACAACATCCTTTAATGTTGATAGTTTGTCTCATAAGTATCGTTTGATGAAGTTAACACTTCAGAAAGCGTCTTGAAAGAGCTGGAAGCTATTAGTTAAAAATTACGCTGTAAATTTATAAGCTCTTGGAATTTTACTGGGAGCTGTGACCTTTAGATATAAGAAAAGAATTCTAGGTCTACTTAATGAAATTAGAACTTTGACTCAAAAGCTTCTAGCGCCTCATAACAAGTTAATCAGAAACGATCACTAAAGAGATCGACGTCTTCCTTGAATGGGTGACCGTTAGTGGTATTTGATATCGAACCCTTTTATTCGCTGCAAAGTCACAAAACCTGTAAATCTGGTTATGTGTGGTGGTTGTTTTGCCAAGCAAAAAGAGTGACGCTTCCTGCCTGTTTCCAATAATCTGAGGCCAGAAGGAATATGTAAATATAAATAGGACGTTAATTGGTTAAATAGATTTTGGAAACTTACACCGTTGGGCACATATTCAGGAAATTTCCGGATAAAACACAAATTTTCACAAAAAAGACAAATGCCAAAAAAACTATGGTAATTAATGTTAGCCCAAGGCAAAGATTTAGGCAGCCACTAGTTGTTACATATTTTTTTACTGACGATCTGATTCTATACCTATTTCGATTTTAAGTTGACCTTAAGTTGATTTGATGACTTAAAGCTACATCACAAAGGTATAACTAGGTTATTTATTACGGAATAATACATAAGAAATATAATATATAATATCATACATAATATCACGCCTGTTTCCCGAAGAGTTAGCCCGAGGCATATTATACGCTCTCATTTTCCAGTTATATTGTTAGTACAACGTAATAGGTGGCGGGCCTATTGCCGCTTACCGGGAAGTCGTATGTTTGCCAGAGCCTCGTCCGTTGATCAGCAGGTGCACCACTTGCAGGTGAGGTTGGCTTGGGCTCCTCAGATCTCGGGATAGGATCCCTATACGCAGAATAATAACAGGAAAAAATATTTTAAGTCTACGTAATTTTAAGTGATTTTAGTAAAAATAGTCTTGTACATACTTATTTACTACAAACACATGAAAATGATATATTTTGACGAAATCTTGATAAAAGGATAGATATTTTCTTCTAATATTCACACATTTATGCAACGTACATTTTTACGATTTATTTGTGTACTTTTTAAACTATCACAAAAGTCAGGTAGGGTTCACAGCTTGTTGTTGTTGTGTTCTTGCATGCGTGAACAATAGTGTGGCATTTAATATCGAGCGGTTTCGGATTGTACGTTAAGCCTTTGGCCCCGGTTATCAATGTATATGGAAGCCGTTAAGACAAGTTAGGAGCTCTATTAGGCGGCTTGAAAATTATAACAGGAGGACGACACACAACTGCCTCTATCAATCTACACTGAGTGGAGATATTACCCACCTACTACTACTACTACCTGTAGTTTGTCAGTGAAGACTCAAATCTATTATGTGGTAAGATGTTTAAGGGATAAATCAAACGACTATGAGTTTTCTTGTATGCATACGTACATATCGGGATTTGGCGCGTCCGCATAAACGTTAGCTTCAAAGGTCGTGTGATTCGATTCCCATATAGGACAAATATTTGTATGCGTGACCATTGTCCTTTATTTAAGTCCGAGTGTATTTATATTTATTTAAGTCATATTTAAGTATATAATAGGTTGGGGAAAAAGTCTTTTCGTATTTTTGTATGAAAAGTCAAGACATTTTTTTCAAAGTTTATTTACATTTATTTACAATATATATGTACCGTTTTGTTGAATAACTTTCTGCCATTTTGTGGGCAGAGACATTATCCCGTTACTGTAGAAACTTTGGGACTTCTGATCAAAAAAACGGGACAAATAGTTTTGGCAGTCCTCTCTTGAGGTCAACCTTACAGAACCTAAAGAATTCTGCAGAGACCGAAACAGGTGAAAATCTGAAGGCGCAAGGTCAGGGCTATATGGTGGATGCACTAGGACCTCCCAGTCGAACTCTCTTAATTTTTGCTGAGTGGCTAAAGATGTGAGTGGTCTAGCGTTATCGTGATGAAAGACCACACCCTTCCTGTTGATCAATTCCGGCCGTTTTCTCTCGACTGCTTCCTTTAATCTCATCAGTTGCTGGCAGTAAAGATCAGAATCGATGGTTTTGCCGGGCGGTAAAAGCTCATAATAAACAATGCCCTTCCAATCCCACCATACACACAGCATCACCTTATTTCGTGTTAGGCCAGGTTTGGCCACAGTCTGTGAAGCCTGGCCAACTTTCGACCACGACCTTTTTCGCACGTTCTTGTCGTACGTGATCCACTTTTCATCGCCAGTTATCAATCTCTTCAAAAACAGCTCGGTTTCATTACGTCTCAATAATGAATCGCAAATGACTACACGGTTCATTAAGTTTCTTTGAGTGAGCTCGTGTGGCACCCAAATATCGAGCTTTTTTGTATAATCAGCTTTCTTCAAATGGGTCAAAACTGTTTTGTGGTCAATTCCCAGTTCTTCAGCTACATCGTAACTACTAATATGCCGATCTTGCTCCACTCTTTCAAAAATGGCGTCCATTTTATTCGTAACGGGGCGACCAGAGCGAGGTGCATCTTTAACATCAAAATTTCCGGACTGAAAACGTTTGAACCAAATTTGTGCTACTCTTACTGACACTGCATCAGGTCCATAAACATCACAAATTTTTTTCACTGCTTGAGTTGAATTTTTGCCTTTTTTATAATAAAATTTTAAAATGTATCGAATTTCTTCATTAGATTCACTCATTTTTACGGAGAGAAAAACAAATGAAAAATAGCGGAAAACAACTTTTTTTTATTTTTTTCTTTTCTTTATAATGGAACCTTTTTAATGTTACCAAAACCAGCCAGACACAAATAGTACAGTCAAAAAAAATTTATAATAAGTTTATACCTACGTTATGCGAAAAGACTTTTTCCCCGACCTAATATATCCGTTGTCTAGTACCCATAATACTAACTTTGTTAGGGGCTATTGGTACTGTGTAAAATGTCCAAGAATAGATGTGCATTTGGACTGAGTGACAGTTTTTTATCAATTCCATAGGAAATTTTGTGTCTGTCTTAAAGATATTGCCCAATATGTGGATCACTAAGTTCAGATATTTGGCAAAACGGCCACAAGCTTAATCTCAGCAAATACTAACTCATTCGATACATTTCTCTACTCTTAACAGAACCACAGAAATAATATAGCACGTCGATTCTGATACTATTTTGCGAGTATACCGTCAATTACTCTCCTGAGGTAGTGGGTTCGATTCCCACACAGGACAAATCTTTGTATGCATAAAATGGTCTGGATGTTTTTCTTATGTCTATTAAGTATATATTTACAAAGTGTCTATGTATGTTTATCCGCTATATAGTATCCATAACATAAGTTCTTAATGACACTTATTTTGGAACTAATTAATTGGTGTAATTGTAACTAAGGTTACAATTAATTAATCTTTCACAAAAAGAAGTATCTAAGTATCTTTATCCGCTATTTAGTATAACCAAGTTCTTAATGATACTTATCTTGGAACTGAATAATTTGTGTAATTGATATAAAATTGTTTTTTATATAGCACAAGAAATATTTTTTTAACATCAGACAAATGATAACCATTTAAACGTTATGCGGTGCTCATAACAGTACCACACAGATATACCACAAAATCTAGATCTAGACGTAAAAGTTTTAAGAGCTTACTTAGGAAGCACATACGTTTGTGGCCTCGGGAATTTTCCATCTCAGCTGTGAAACATTTGTCTTTGTTATTTATTATTATTGTTCAATATAAGACGTCAAAGTTTCGCATACAGAGTGCCTTATTTCATAACCCGATGGCAACTATTATAACTGTGTGTTCCAATTCAACGACTTATAGCGGGAAGGCTTTTGGTGGTCTTGGGATTTGAATGTGCATATGTAATACTCAGACTGAAGATGTATTAAGTTCTGCTGCTTAATCCAAAAATAAATAATCCTTTAGTTGTTTCAAAGTTAAATGCCTCACAGGATTTCAAAGTTAGTACTCTGCGGCGGTCATTTTAACAAATTTGATCTTACAAAAACGATTATTTTGTAAGATGTTAACGTTTTAGTTCTAGTAAACTGTGCACATTTGTACACCGCCGTAAGCAAAATTTTAAAAGTTGAAATTTTATTGTTCCAGTGTTGATGGCAGTTATTTGTGTACTACCGGTAGAAAGGTTGACTTTTGCATGCTGACCTTATCTTGACATAAGTATGTAGTGGACTAGTTAATTAGTTTTAATTTGATTTTTTTGTAGATTGCCGGCAATAAATACTTACATTACAGAAGATCTAAGTAAAAGCCTCCATAACTTGTACACCAAGAAATACAGTAAGTACGTAATTCTCATTTCTCGTATTACTTTACTCTTTGCGCAATGGTGCCGCTTATTATCTACAAATACTGAGGTAAGTAATATGGTCGATATATTGTATTACGATTTCTTATTAAGCTACAATACAGTTACAATTCTATAAATACATCTAATGTGTTATCCTGCACATAAAAGGCGCAGACAGAGTTCCAATTTCATTTATACAAACTTGAATAAACTGTTTTGACTTTACTTGCCCGAAAGACATTTCAAAGTAGTTTCATTCCTATGTCTTTTGGGCGCAGACTATCTCAGCGTAGGCTGTAAAAGCGTTTGGATACATTACCAATCTATTACTGTGCTATGGGTAAGTAAGCCAGCATTATTAGCAAGCTGTTGCAAACATTAATTGCAAATCGCCTACCGCAAGGACCTCCAACAAAGTAAAATGCATAGATCTATATATGCTACGCCCGCTCGTTGAAAGTTCCGCAAGGTATTTTCTCTGTTATTTGTTGTACAACAATTTTCGTTGTATATTTATGTTATTTATGACCGCGCATTAACATGATACTAACGCATTACTAACAAAACGTTGCAGTTGAAATATTTTCAAAAATACTTATTACTCTCCAAGAGATAAACAACAGAACTTGTTATGACTGTTATTTACTTTATTTTCTTTGTAAAATGGATTGAGTTTAGACTAATAAAAACTTACGACTTGTATGCCAATTCGATAATAGAGTCCCAATTATTGTCAACTAATGATTACAGATGTAATAATGCAAATTAATGGGAAGCCTTAAGTCCTATGTCTAATACTGAACTTTAGGTATAATTAGCCCCACTAGGTGATTTACAATAGATGTCGTTAAAATATAGCAACCTCTGTTAGTATAGTCACATTTAATTTTAATTTATTTAAAATTATGTACCAAAACTAACAAACTTCTGTAGTCTCTGGTCATATTAAAATTTTAGCAATAATATAAAAAGTTGAAATTCAGATAAAAATTGTTGTTTAGGTCAATGGAGTTTGTAAATATAACACGTCACTCGAATGATGGCTGCTTTGCACTACGTTGCATCTGCTTTTAGTTTCGGAATTATTTGTTCTCATACTATAATTCCCACATACTTTCATATTTTGTTTTCCTTTTATGTTAAACCGCAACTGAAAGAATACGGAACAATGGACTCCTCACAGCGATAAACTCGTACGTAAGTATGACATTAAATGATTTATAGATAAAATATTTCAATTTAATTTTTACAATTATTTATGAGGATGATAGTTACCCAGTAGCGCCCAGAAAAAGTTCGTACCCTCTTATCTTAATAGAAGACAGCTTTAATCGGATACTTTCGCCACAAAATTAAAATTTGCATCTTTACAACCAAGTGCAAAAGTTTATGAAAAATGTTACGAGGGAGCGTTTAATGAATTTAAAAAGTTTATTGTGTCCGTCCTCAGACGGATCGTGTCATTATTTCGCTTGAAACAGGCGAAAAACTTTTAATTTTCCGTTAGGAGTCAGCTCACTAATTAAGGCTGTGGTTTTATGACTATACAATTACTTAAAATGCGATTATATTTAATATTGCGGTAGCTGTGAAATATGAATGAGCCCTAAAAGTTCCTCATTCGAGACCTTTTTAGTTTTAGACGTTCGTGTCTACATTACCTGGTTGTCTTTCGGTCAACGCCTTGCCTCATTAACATGATAAATCATGGTCATATCCTAGCATTATCTAAAGCCGCCTGCTTACTTTTTTGTTTATGTCGTTAACAAAATGTGCTATGCGCAGTGCTTCCCGGCCAAAAGGAGAACCGAGAGAGGAGAGTGAGGCTCACTGTGGCAAACGCGACCACCAGCAGTCCTACCCACTAAAATTCTTTCGATGACACACCCACTGCTGTCGCAAAAAGGGGCGGGGGGCCAGTGCCAAGGTTTGAAGCTTCTTACACCTCACCCGCGTATAATGTCCCCCCCGATCGGAATCGGAAGGACCTTCTCAAAGAGGTGCAGTGTAACGCACCCAATACCAGCTGTCAGGATGTTAGAAAGGACTGATTTTCTGATAACGACTGCCATCAATATTCATTTACATGATGAGTGTGTGAAAAAATGTGTGGCTATTAGCAGCAATTGTTAGGAATTATATGTGAGGCATAGCTTTCAATATCTATACGTTACTATATGTCTCTATGTGAAATAGATATAAATTTTACTTGTGGTATATTCTTCATTGTAGTAGGAACTAATAGTATTATTGAAAATAAATTTCAATGGTTAAATGTTCATTATTTTTAAGAAATTTCGCTATGTAGAAATTTATTTGATATTAACATTTTAACGGAACCAAAATAATAGATTTTATTCTTAGGAGCGGCGAATCTGCGGGCTGGAAACGAAGAAGAGACATGCTCAAAGCCGCGGCGGATCGTAGAGGAATATTAGTTTTATCATAGAGGTATATTAGTTTTAATGTAAAGGTATATTAGTTTTATCGTAGAGGAATATTAATAGTTTTCTGAAAGATAGCCTATTGTCATTTATAATGGCGTCTTCTTATTCTTTGCAACCGCTTTTGTACGACAGTTTGGTTTATGTATTCCGTATCCCTGCCCTTCAGACAGAGACATGGTTTTGGTCCTAAAAGTTCGTCATGTTTTCTATTGAATTGTATTCAAAATATAGCTTCAGTTAAACGACACCGACGTGTAGAGTGGGCGTCATGGTGCGTATTCTAGGGTTATAAGTTGGGGACTTTTCATAAGAATGTTACTGCTATGACAAAAGTGAATTTACCCTCATTTCATCACCCGGTAAAATAACTTAATCATAAGTATTTAGTTAGTAAGCAGTTAGCAAGTGATGTATTAAATTATCTTTGTGACAATACCCGTACAACTATAATGTCCCGAAAAATGGAAAATCAATTCGACACAATTTCGTGTTTCTAGGAAATTATAGTTCCACGGATTCCATCATTTCCGTAAAGTAACACCTGAAGTAATAAATAATTCAAGTATATTATTCATAACTCAATATTAAGGGACTTCATGTAAAAGAAAAAGAACTAAGTGACCTAAAAGTTAATATCTGACATAAGTTTATTTCGTGAGTAAAAATAAAAGGGGATCGCTAATAAACTGACTTCTTTCCACGAGTTTCCTTTCAAACATCTCAAAATGTTTCCTTAAAAGCAACTCCCAGCCTTTGTCAGAAAATCCATTACATGAACCTGCTAAACTCTCTGAGGAAATAAATTAACTGGTCGCAGCCACTCAAAATGGCCACCACTTCAGATGAGGTAGACTATTGTGAGTTCTGAGAAACGTTGCACCTTTCATTGCGAGCGTTTAGCTTCAAAGTCGACATGTTAAAAGACCCACGTAGAATAACGCCCGAACCTCCGCTTTGCAACAAAATGGCTTTTCATATTATGAAAAGAATACATTATATATTTACTTACTCGTGTTTTAATTCGTTTTCTTCTATATCTCAGGAATTGTGTGTTTCATATATTTTCTTCCGTTTCTTAAAAGTATAAATATTTATTAGGTGCTTTTATAATTCAAATAAGCAAAACTTGAAAAAAAAACTCAATTATTTTAAAGGAATCAGAATATTTTAATTCTGTTTATGATACTTATGCCTTGGGGAAATATTATATAATAATAACATAACACTTAAAATTTACCATCAAAATGAGTACAAAGTAATTTACCGACAGTAAAAGAATTTTTCGACCTAAGCTACTTATGATTGTTTCTTTTTACTAATCTCTGACTTTGTATGTAATTAAATAAAAAGAGTTAATTTAAATGTTATTTTATTTCTGTCTTATAAAATAATGTTACATGTTGTATGTGATATGTAATGTTTGATTGTTAATTATATAATATTTTTTTATTTTTTTTGTTGACGCTTTTATGTAACAGGACTATGTCATAATTGTAATGAAAAATTAGGTTATACCAGCAACATTTTAACCACTGTATGGAAAAAAATTATGTCATGTATTATTGTATGCCCAGATTTTGGGTCAGCTGTTAATTCTATAGTTAATACGCTAATCTGGCTAAAATTGTAAAAACAGTATTTGCCAATAAATAAGTTCTTATTCTTAATTCACAAATAACTCTGTAACAGTTTTAGTCCACTGCTGAATATTAGGTTATGGGACAAATACCCCCAATAGATTACACTCTATTGGGGGTATTTGTCCCATAACCTGGGCAAGCGGGTTGGTCAACGCAGTTCAAGCCAGTTCGCAACATGACGCGGCTGCCCATCATCCGGTAGGATTTCTCTTCGTCGACTCTTACGACTTCCCGTAGAATGAGACGGGGTAACACTATTCTAGGATGGTACCAAATTAAAATAGAATACAAAACTATTAACATCATTGATATTTTACCACAAGTGGAATCCCATTGTGAAGCCGATGAAAATATGTTGGGTGCGAAAATATTGATAAGAAAACAAATACATTATATTCCGAGGGCCACCAAAATATTTTCTTGAAATTTCTCATAAATATAAAAATACTTTTTCCTATAATTCTTAGATAGGAGCTGTTAATATGTACTTCCTTTGAGGAGAATGGACGGAATGGCATCGTATAGTCCAGTTTTTCAATGTCGTAGCTGTCTCGCCGGCCGTTTTCGCCGCTTCATTCCGTCCGGGATTATCGACGCATTCCCGAATTCGGTCCCCCGGGACCAGACGATATGTGACACAATTTCCTATGAGTTATTGAATGTTGTGTAATCTTTAATCCGGAGCTGCACTAGCAGCGATAGCAAGGCGATGCCAGGAAAATATTTTTACTGCGACAGGCAAAATTCGAAAACTTTTACGGCTTTACTGAAGTGGTTTGAAATATGAATGTTGGGTTACTTCTGTGCTTTATGACAAATCAGAGTAAAATAATGCTAAAAAGTAAATCTGCCAGTCATTTGTATAGATAACTTACTAATACTACTACTAATCAAGCTAATGTCCATAGTGAATGGTTAGTTTGAAGTTGACAATAATTAATGCTCCATTTTAGAAAAAAAATAAAAAAGAAAAAAAAAAATTTTAAGTCTAAAAGTAAAGGTACACTTACAATGTTAAAAACAAAAAGAGCTGAAATGGGTGCATCTCATCCTGAGACTACCAGTGACAATGGTTTCTAGATGCAACCAAAAGCATATTTCATTTCATTAATATGTAATAAAAATACATGAACTGAAATACATGTAGTAATTAAAATATCAAAGTTGTTTTAGTAGTTCCTATGATAAAATCATAATGTTTCTCTAATCTAGAACACATTTGTACCTGATTACGTCAAAAAGGCTGAAATAGATCACTTTAAGTCATATAATGATCGCTTTAAATGAGTTTAAACTTGTTTGTACCTTACATTAGGTGTATTTTCATTTAGCTATTACCTATTTTTAATTAGTTAGGTAAAATAAAAAAATATTCAATTACAATCACACCATTTATTTAGCTCCAAGAGAAGTATCATTAAGAATATGTGTTATATATCCTATAAACGGACAAACATACTTCTATATATTCTTATTGTAAATACATGCTTTATATACATAGGAAATACCAAGACTAAATTTTTTAAGACAAGATTAATTTTTTGTCAAAATGGAAGGTTCTACGACAGGACTATTGTCGTACGATTACAATGTAAAGTAGTTTGTCCTTATTAAAATAAGAAAACCTTTTAAAAACTCTTTGGGGCTTATTATTTGTAATTGTAAAACTAGTACTGTACCTAACTGTCTTCATTTTATCAAATAAAAGTGACAAATCTATCGCAGTTTTAAATCTAGATTAACTTTAGATCTTGTTTGTAATAAGACCCTTTAAGTTCAAAACCTTTGGTGAGGTGACACTCGACAATTGCAGGCAGTACCAAAAATCTTAATATTTTCATTATCATAAACATACTATCAAATTTATATAACTAATTGCTTAAAAATATATAATTAGATAAAATACATTGTTATAATAAGTTAGTAAAAGTTTGCTTTGATATACGCTTCTTACAAGTTTTGTCACACTAATTATCTAAAATATACAAAAAGCTACAGCAAAAGCTGAAATGTACAGCCAAATATTGGACTTTCAGAGGCCACTTATTTGAAAATACAGTTTCTAGACCAAGTCACAGCACCAGGTGAATAAATAAAAGACCTACCTACCACTTAGTCAAATAGCTTTGAGCCATTGTCACACTGAATTACGACGTAAAACTAGAAAGGTTTTCAGTCATTCACTAATGAACTGGGTTGATTGGAAGTCAAAAACCCTTTTTGGTGATTGCACAGAACTTCCTTTAGGGATGTATACTTTTGAAGTGAAACGGCAAACAAATAAGATCAAAAGTCACTTGGAACATCGAAGACTTCATTAGGTCGAGCGGAGGACAAAAGTAAAGTTAAAATTCAACCGGATTCGGACTAAAGTAGAGGATATTCTTGACATTAGACTACTTCTATTAGTAAGTTTGAATATAGCTTTACTTTAGTTACGATAGTCGATAGAGATAGAGGCAAAACTATGGAAACCACTATATTATTAATAATACGATTTTCTTTGTTATTGGATAACTTAAAACCAAAACACACAAAATTGATTAATTTCATTGTCTCCGTTATAAATCGATTCACATAATTATTTCGGACGCATTCCGATAATTTTGGTACTACCATTAATGTTACTTACATCTCACATTTTATATTACAAGTCACTTTAAATTTTGTCACTTTACAGTAGAATTTATAGCAATACCACGTAATGAGACTACGCCTTTTCTATATTATTCTTAACGATTTTTATTTAAAAATAATAATTGCCAACATTCGATTACAATCGAAGAAGCCGGATTACTTTTTCCTGAGTTCTTAACAATAGCGCGTTAACAGTTACATGATTGGTGGGTAGTTTAATAATTATTTAGGATTTATTGATAAACAAATGCTAGTTTTTGGACTTCTTGGCAATGAAGCGTTATGTCTGTAGTTTTGTTTTATTTTCTACATAAGTGTTGGCAAATGAAACAAAACAGTGCAACATCTTTTTTCAAATTCTCTCAAGAAGTCCATGTGAGATCTCAGTATAGTCCCACGTCTTTACTGAGGATTCAAGGGGTTTAGGTGGAGGGCATCTCATTTCCCATTTATCATCTTTATCACCACTCATTCTCATTTACTATAATTTATATGTTATTGATATATCTCTTACTTGACACTGGCTAAATCTACAAACCGCACAAAGCCATTATTTAAAATTTAGTTTTAGTTTACCCTAGGATAATCGATTCTAATTGGTTTGGAGTTATAAATGCCAGCGAATTCAGTGAGTGAGTTTTACTATTATGTCGAAAAAAATATTTCTTCGCTATCCACTTTTAATTTGATAGGCATTCCAGATTTTATTATTTCGCATATTATATTTAAAAAATTCTGAATTTTTCCGCAGAGTTGGAATCGGTCTTTCGTGATAAAAATTCAGTGGATTTATAAAATTCGATAGGCTAGGATTTATAAGTTGTAGAGCCTGAATCACTGCAATTGGGAAAAATATTACAAGAGCTCGCTATAATTAATTAAAATAAAATTGATATTTCTGTTTTCATTTGTTGCAAAGCATCGCATCACATACATTTCTTTAGGACACTGAACCCTAATGAGTTCTTTCAATTTATTAAGCAGAACAACCTATGCGTTCTCGACATTTTAAAATCAGTACATACATACAGTCACTCCTGTTTCCTCGTAGGATTAGGCAGAGGCATGTTTGTCGCCCAAAATTCTCCACTTATATTGTTGGTCTCACGTAATCGGTTGCCGCTTATCGGGAATTTTTATGTTTGCCAGAGCTTCGTCTTATGGTCGTTAAGTACACCAGCAGGCGTGGTTGGCTTAGGCTTCGCAGTTTTTGGTACGATCCCTGTGCACCCTATTATTTATATCTTTTTTTTTTCATATATTCATTTATTCAAGTTTGGCTCAAAAGAGCTCTTATGAACGTCAAAACTTAAAAACTAGCGCTCCCATTCACTGCGGGCGGGAGCTTGATCGTAAAAGAACGGGCAAGAAAATCGTCAAGGTTAGTTTTTTCTCCCGCCAGTTTTTTTAATTGATTTGATTTGATTGCTATACAGCCAGGCTGTCATTTGTTGTTAAGTGATATAACAATTTAATAGCAATTCTGAGGACGTACGTAATCGGCAATTTTGTGAACTGAATTGCCAATCAAAACAATGTATTTTGCTATATAATACTGTATGTGATGAGAAATAAATATTAATATAATATTATTAGATGGTGTGACCTTACCACCGTCTCACTAAACAGAAGGAGCTTAAGAATATTTCATTATATGTATGTATATGTATTTGTTTGATATAGTTCTACATACGTAGAAACTTTTACCACCTATTTATTGTACTCTTAAATCAAAACAAACTTAATAAAAAAAATATTAAGTTTGTTCTGGTTTTAGATTTTTCGGACAAGGGCAACAAAGTTAATATGTAATTTTTAACTTATTAATATGGTTTCATGTCTCTTAGCAGACTCCCTCGTGTCACGAGTCCCACATCTGACGTGTGATAATGGTTAGATATTTGTCTTATATTGAAAATTTTATTATTGCATTGCTAGAGGATTTCCATCTAGTGTAATTTTCGCATGAGTGATACCATATAGGCTAAAACTCGCTTATAAAGTTAATAAGTAAAAAATCAAGGATAGTGTTATATACTCGACCAACGGTTTAACGCGCATCCCGAAGCACGGGAGCTCTCATTATTAAATTCTACACTAACGGTCACCCATCCAAGGACTGACTTTTATGACTTTTGCTTTACTACGGTGATCGTTTCGGAGACCTGTTACCGCGGAACTTCGCTTTTACAACGCTATTTTCTATTTAGGATTTTATTGCATATGCTAAAGACTAGACTTGATTAAAGACAACACTTTTCTTTTAACGGACGATCAAACAAATAGTGTATAAAAACACTTGAGTCAAACAATGGACTTCATTAGTCTGAGAAAGGACAACTACGGTACTCCACAGCAAACAATTTTCAGTCCAACGACCTAGTGCTTAGAGCTGTCAATGGGGTGAATGTGGGTGCTTCAATGCCGATCGGTTCGACATTTGTTTCGGCAATTTATTTGTATCCCTGTTTAAATACAGGCTGGTCTCATTTATTTGTCGATCGAATAAATGTTTGAGCAGGCATTAGTCGCACTGAATGTTTGAGCTACTTTCATAAATCTACTGCTATTGTATCCCTGTTTTTTTTTCTGTTTTACCTATTGTTATTTATAACATTTAGGGTGACTAACAAATAATACACCAAACATTATAAAACAAATATAGTTGGTACTTAAAAGCTAAGTGCTGTTTTACTTACAAGTCACCACGACATGCATTTACACAAAAATAAGAAGATACATACAAACAATATTACTTATAAAAACACAAAAAAACAACAACTTGCATGACATGACCGATTGATCATATCTTATTATTAAAGGAGTCAATGATGGTTTTCCAAAATCTTGGCAAGCCATCGGAAAATATCAATGTCCAATTTATTGACTAGACTACTATACCCTCCGTGCTTCGGAAGGCACGTTAAGCCGTTGGTCCCGGTTATCACTAAATGTGGTAGTCGTTAAGCCATGTTAGAGGCCTCATGGGCGGCTTGAAAAATTCTAACAGCAGGACGCCATACACCTGCCTTCGCCAATCCGCACTGGGTCAGCGTGGTGGAGTATGACCCAATACCCTCACACCTTGATATGTGAGAGGAGGCTCGTGCTCAGTAGTGGGACGTTAATGGGCTGTGATGATGATGACTATACCCAAACTGAAGCCGGCTTAAAGTAGCATTGTGCTTTGAATTGTTTAATCTTATTATTAACGTTCAAATTTTTTTGTCAAATCTTTCACTGTTACATTTAGTAAATATTGCGTTATGCTAGGGTAAATCCGAATGAATGCCACATTTATGTATTTTTTTCATATTTCGTTCAATGTCATCATCTCAGCTTGTTAGCGTCTCAGTTCTGAGTTCAACCGTTTGCCAAGTTCTATGGATGAGAGTAATTCAGTTCATTCTCCACTATGGGTTAGCAGATGCAAGATCGGGACCCCTAAAAACGGCGACACCCATATCTTGCCTGTGTATTAATAAAATTTGTATTAATATGGGTGTATAAGGTTCCTACCAAGATCTAAGGAACCCAAGCCAACCTCACCTGCAAGTGGTGCACCTGCCGATCTACGGACGAGGATCTCTGGATAACATAACAGTTCGCCACCTATTACGTGGGACCAGCAATATATCTGGCGAAATGTGGGCGTATAATATGCCTCTTCCTAACTCTTTCGGGAAACAGGCGTGATATTATATTTATATATATGAATAACCATATTTCTGTACATGGTTTGTATTTCTACACACGATCTATATCGCCCAAGTGAGATAACTTAGTTTAATATAAATTAATATTATTGTTTGCTTGTTTGTTATCCTGTCACGCCTAAAACACGAAATAGATTTGAAAGCTTCAATGGAGATGGGTATAAGCACATTTTGTCCTAAATATGTTGCGCAGCTTCCATGAGATACGATGAACAAAAGGTTTCGTGGAAAATGACCAGCTTTTCATATTATATTTTATAAATTTCTAGATTTTAAAATAAAAGTTGACTAAAGTATTTTCTCAGCTTAGTGTTTGTTTGAAATATTTTAATTTTACAAATTCACGCTTGCTTAAGAATTCACCTAGCGAAATGAGATTTAGATAAAATTTTAAATTTTCATGCAGTATATATTTTTTTATTGAAAGCTCAAGGATTATTTTTGGTTCAAAGATGAGTAATGAGTATCATTAAGAACTTGTGTTACGGGTACTAAATAACGGCCAAACATATATAAACACTTTTTAATTTTTTTTGTAAATATATACTTTATGTTTATGTGAACAATGATTTCTCAGGAGCGGAGTATGGGTATACTCGCCACAACGCCATATCGATCCTTATTATTTATTCCAAATTCTTTTTTAAACTAAATAAGTTACCTTTTCAAGTTCTCTTTTGACGCTAGAAGTGTTTTAAAATAATATAAATTGTCTTGACATAGTGCCCATAAAAATAGATTCATAGAACTTATCTAGACTTTTGTAATGATTTTTAATTATCTTTATTTATAATTTTGGAGGGATACATAATTGAACTTATAATGTATGCAATCATTAATTACACCTTTTTTTTATATTCGGGCCGACTTAAACAATTTAATAAACAATAATTTAAAATAATTATGTAAACATATTTATAACCACATGAAACAATGAATTACAGTTCAATGAAAGACTTCGATCGATATAATATATTATACATCATAAATAAATTATATAACAAGGACTAGAGAGTAAACGCTCTGGAAAACGCCAGGACAATCCAAAATTGTTAAGAAGGATGCGTGGTATTATTATCTATAGATTTCCTGTGATCACAATTCGGCTCCCTCTTTAGACAATAGAAAAACTAAAAATCAAATGAAGTCCATCATCAGGCCTCTCCATGGTTTATTTTCCGCCAATAATACGAAATCATGCAATGCCAAATGCTCTAAAAAGGAGTACTATAAAAAATTTGGAAGTTATTTCAACTTAGCATCCCAGACTTCTCTTATTTTATAAAAAAAATGATTTGCCAAATACAAGGGGGCTTAAAAGAAAGCAGCTATAGGAAGGTGAAATCGGCGTAATTTGTAAACGTTCGCCAGTAGAATTATGTCGAAAATGCTGCGTTTCTTTTTCAGCACAGCGATATTTCTTCTCGTGGCAAATTTTCAACAAATAGAATCGATACAGTATGAGGTGATGTTCCAGACACAGGCAACGACAGCAAAAACGAAACCTCATAGAAGCTAGATTCATTGCAATATGATCTAATTTCGTAAAAAAGAGACAAGCCCGATATGCTGCTTTTGTATTCGAGTAAACGAAGCCCAAAGCATTCGCCAAACGATGCTTTGGACGCACGACGGAAATATTTTGTTTTATTTCTTATTTTGTGCAGGGTTTATTCGCAGCGACCTACTCTTTTGTCACAAGACACATAACGCCCTTCACGAAATTACAAACACAATACACAAATCTTCCATAGTATTGCTGTCGTTTGAAAAGTTTAGCTTTACTTCACAAGCCAATGGGTAATGATCTAACAATGTACTGTTAATTCAAATGATTGCGCGCGGATATCTATCATTCATCGATTTATGAATATAATAGGTTGGGGAAAAAGTCTTTTCGTATTTTTGTATGAAAAGTCAAGACATTTTTTTCAAAGTTTATTTACATTTATTTACAATATATATGTACCGTTTTGTTGAATAACTTTCTGCCATTTTGTGGGCAGAGACATTATCCCGTTACTGTAGAAACTTTGGGACTTCTGATCAAAAAAACGGGACAAATAGTTTTGGCAGTCCTCTCTTGAGGTCAACCTTACAGAACCTAAAGAATTCTGCAGAGACCGAAACAGGTGAAAATCTGAAGGCGCAAGATCAGGGCTATATGGTGGATGCTCTAGGACCTCCCAGTCGAACTCTCTTAATTTTTGCTGAGTGGCTAAAGATGTGTGTGGTCTAGCGTTATCGTGATGAAAGACCACACCCTTCCTGTTGATCAATTCCGGCCGTTTTCTCTCGACTGCTTCCTTTAATCTCATCAGTTGCTGGCAGTAAAGATCAGAATCGATGGTTTTGCCGGGCGGTAAAAGCTCATAATAAACAATGCCCTTCCAATCCCACCATACACACAGCATCACCTTATTTCGTGTTAGACCAGGTTTGGCCACAGTCTGTGAAGCCTGGCCAACTTTCGACCACGACCTTTTTCGCACGTTCTTGTCGTACGTGATCCACTTTTCATCGCCAGTTATCAATCTCTTCAAAAACGGCTCGGTTTCATTACGTCTCAATAATGAATCGCAAATGAGTACACGGTTCATTAAGTTTCTTTGAGTGAGCTCGTGTGGCACCCAAATATCGAGCTTTTTTGTATGACCAGCTTTCTTCAAATGGGTCAAAACTGTTTTGTGGTCAATTCCCAGTTCTTCAGCTACATCGTAACTACTAATATGCCGATCTTGCTGCACTCTTTCAAAAATGGCGTCCATTTTATTCGTAACAGGGGACCAGAGCGAGGTGCATCTTTAACATCAAAATTTCCGGACTGAAAACGTTTGAACCAAATTTGTGCTACTCTTACTGACACTGCATCAGGTCCATAAACATCACAAATTTTTTTCACTGCTTGAGTTGCATTTTTGCCTTTTTTATAATAAAATTTTAAAATGTATCGAATTTCTTCATTAGATTCACTCATTTTTACGGAGAGAAAAACAAATTAAAAATAGCGGGAAACAACTTTTTTTTAATTTTTTCTTTTCTTTATAATGGAACCTTTTTAATGTTACCAAAACCAGCCAGACACAAATAGTACAGTCAAAAAAAATTTATAATAAGTTTATACCTACGTTATGCGAAAAGACTTTTTCCCCGACCTAATATGATGAATTCAAAGTTATATCTCAATTCAATATGATACAGTACTTATCATTTTTATTAATATGTAAAATTTACGATGTATAACTGATAATATCCTTATTTAATAGTTCAAACAGCTGCTATGGTTGCTATATGAAATTATAATTACAATATTCGACTGTAACTTATATTTTTGTGATATTCATGTCTCATTCAGTTTTAGATATAAATCTAAAGTGGCAGGCAAAAAAATCTGTAGCACTAGCACGCAACAAAAAATTAGCCTTTTCAATCATATCTGGTGTCACGTTCAAGCGTGCAATTGTGCGGATCCCGCTCCCTCTCCCGCTCCGCGGCCACCTTCTGCAACATCACCACTTCGCAGAAGGAGACCATCGCCTTCCACGCCGTCTCGCTGTCGACCATCATTCGCATGATGGTCGGCAGCGAGAACTAGTAATGACCCTGGTATTGCATGATCTGGTATTGACGGTGAGAAATGTAGGCCTCCTTAAGCTTGAATCCACATTATAACAATAATAAGCCGGCATATAAAAAATATTGTAAAACATTATATATGTGTTTTACGTACCCAAAAGTTACTACAAAGTTACCAAACTGCACATTATTTTATGCATAGGTATTTGAATAATAGGGATAGACATAGATACGAATAAATAATCCCCATTATACGTTTTCCACTTATTTGCATCTTATTTAAGAAATGAACCTATCTTTTTTCGTTTGTTGTCAGGAAATAGGGTTACATAATAGTTATTTTTGGCAGAGGGTTTTTAAAAAAGTTTCGTCGACCTTTAAGAGTTTCTGCTCGGATACCTGCCCTCTTGAATGCCAGTGAGCAATGTGTGGTCATTGAGTTCGAATAAGCCTTCAACACAGTCATATCAGAAAATGAGCTAAGGGGTTTTCAAAGTTTCTCCAAAGGGTTTGCAGATAACAGTTATTTAAATAAGTAGCAGATTGTAGGACACTCAGTGAAAGGTGGTAACTTACTTTATATTTTAAAAGTGATGCGAAATTATACTTGCGCATTTAGATTATTAAATATTAGTATGGGTGTAAGGATATTTCATATCTTGGAGTACTTACCATCTCAATTGCTCATGCCAAGAGATGCAGTCATAATAACGAACATATTTTTTATTAAAATAAACAGAAATTCTTCTTTAGATATAATTGCAACCAAAACAGTGTAACCAAATCTTTAATAAAGTAAATTGATATTTTGTTTGTGTAAGGAATAAAATGACCAGTCATTTTGTACAAAAATGAGTTAATAGATTTGGGAAGATTAGCACCGATGGTCCCTGGCAACCTCGTTATATTATACCCAGGGTAGAATAGATTTTTTCCTGGTTTTCATACTATCTCAGAATTAATAAATGACTGCTGCGTACTGACTAGAACTGCGATCACCAACTCGCCTGCCCAGCGTGATCATTATGGGCAAATACTCCCAATATAATGTATGTCTATTGGGGAGGCTAATATTCAGCAGTGGACTGATTTTCTAAGGCTGATTCGATAATGATGAAGCCTTCAAAAAAATATATTATATAAAATCCCTTTTTATTACTATTCATGATCGTTACTTATAAAATATCATGACCATATTTTTGCAGCCATAGCCCAGAGGCAAAATAGACATACTTTAAATTCGGAGGGTTCGAAATCAAACCCTGGCTTGTGACTTTTTGAAGTAATGTGCGTATTTATCGCTTGCTCCGTGTTTCGGAAAGCACGTTAAGCCATTGGTCTCGGCTGTCGGGAACATTGCTGGAAGTGGTCATTAAAAAGTCAATGCCTTCTAATATCTTAACAGTTGGTTTGACAATCATCATCGTAACAGCCTTATAAAGTCTACTGCTAAACAATTGCCTCTATAATGTAGCCTATATAATGTAATCTATTGGGGGTATCTGCCCGGAAACACCATTCTAGAAAGGGGGTAATCGCAGTTTAAGTCAGTACGCTGGATGACGCTGGTTTAACCATAGAGTGATGATTCCTTCTGGGTAACGGAGGTCAGACGGCAGTCGCTCCATGTGCAAACAGAAATTCAGCCAAAACTGGTTAGATCCGTAAGCAGACCATATGCTTTGGTCGGTCTAGGGTACAGCCGGGATAATGCAAGGATATGATGATATCCCACCCGACTGGTCTCCACCTTGTCGTGGTGGGGGGGCTGATTACCTCCCGGTAGGGCGCAGGAGGCGCCAGGGAAAAGGTTACACCCAGAGACCGACGACTCTGAGTGCCCTTAGTACTGACTACCGGGGGAGAAACTAAGAGGGACCTGTGGAGGGCGCAGCGGGCGGGCCAGGAGGGCCCGTCAAGCAGCGCCAGGAGGGTCTTAGGCAGTGGGGGCAGGGGGCCCTTGCTGTCTAACGACAGACCCTCCGAGAAGTCGGCCACACACGCTATGGTCGCACAAGGAGGTAGGAGGGGCGCGTCCACTGCGCCTCTCTGAGGAGGTCCTCCCGGTTTTAGTCCGGGGGACGTTGGCCGCAGGCGGGGTGTCAGAAGCTGCAACCCAGGTACTGGCCCCCGTCTCTTTCTCAACAAGCGGCGGGCGTCGTCGGAAGATTTTTAGTGGGTATTACTGCTGGCAGTCGTGTCTGCCGGTGGTGAGTGGCCATATTTTAGTTAATATATATTTTATTGATAAACTAATAAAATAATTCTTTCTTAGTGGAACAAATTTGTAAAACTGAGCGCTAAAGAAAAACCAATTTATGTTTTGAAGTAACAGACGAACTCTCAACTCCGCAGCTTCAAGATATAAGCTAGTTCAGCTTCTTGGATCTTCACCAACGTAACGAGGTGGCTTTTTGATGCCCACTTTAGGAATATATTCGTAGTATCTTCTCAATTGGGTTACTTTTCATGTTAAAAATATATAATATCATTATGTCAGAATTCCGCTTGGTTAAGACCTTAGTTTGGTAAGGAAAAGAAGGCACGAGGTCAGCAGTAGAAAATAAGGTGGATGGATATGTAAATAATAAAATAATTCAGTTCTTCACTGTATCACTTCACTTGAAAGTCCTTCGCTGTTTCATTACATTACAGATAAAATACAAAATTAAACCGCCAATTTCTAATAAGACGATTATATAAAAGATTTATTATGATAGATTTTTTATCTATTTTATTTGTAACGCCTTTTATTTTACCACATATATCTAATTTAATATAAAGAAAATATATTTTATAAATACCTTTACAACATTTTTAACAGTCATAAAGTAATATTAAATACGAAGTTTTAACATTTCATTAAAAATAATTTCATCATTTAAACGACATTTATATCGAAACTTATAACATATCGGAGCTATTGTGCTCTACATCAATTAAACTAGTCTCTGTTGGCGCTTTTCGAGAGGATCTTCCTCAATGTAGCGAGAAGGCTATTCCAGTTGCAACTCAGTGGACAAATTCAGTGGAAATGTTTTTAACTTTGAAAATTGTTAATGACCCAATTATGTCTTTTTTTTTTCTGCATTTCTCTTTCTTCAATAAATTTGGGGCATCCTAGCGAAGATAACACCGCAGGTTAATATAGTATATATTCATACATATATCCACGCCTGTTTCACCGAAGGGGTAGGCAGAGGCATATTATACGCCCACACTTCGCCAATTATATAGACCCACGTAATAGGTGTAACTATTGCCGCTTACCGGGCACTGTTATGTTCGCCAGAGCCTCGTCCGTTGATCGGCAGGTGCACCACTTGCAGGTAAGGTTGACTTGGGCTCCTCAAGTCTTGATAGAATCCCCATACACGTATAGGGTGGTCAGGCACATGATTATATCAGTCGCTGAAGCATTCGCACTTTTTAAAGTAAAATATGTGAAAATAGATTAGTACATTAATTTGTATATTGTTAAGCTGAGTTGATTCCTTTCTTAGTGTTTAAATAAATATTTTTTAATTAAAAAGGTGTTTTGGCGTTGTATTAAAGACACTTACTTGTCCCACCCGTCACAAGATACAAATTGCATTATTTCGCATTGTTTTATTAAATAAAAGTAACTAGGACATAAAAAGATACCTTGACATTTTAGTTACAACATATGGGAAAACTGCGTAACAAAATATTTATAGTTCGTCTTGATTTGGTCTTGAAGCTATCAACCCAGACAGCCGGGTTTCATGGACGCCCCACCCGTCACACTTGGAAGTTATCGAGTTACTCAATAAATTAAGGAGATAAGTATTTTATTTTGGTGTCTTCGTTTAAATCTATTATCTGGCTTTACAGTGCATTCATTATATAACTCATTGCTTTACTAGTTATAGAGAGTTTACTTAAAGTTTGAGTCAAAATGTGTTAACCCACCCGGATCAATGGAATGCCCCGTTAAAAGCTTTAATTTTAAATAAATTGCAGTTGGATAAGCCAAAAAGAAATAAAAGTTCAATCAAAATTCAATTGTTTTCTGTGTCCCGAAAATCGTTAGCCAATGCACCGATGAAATGAAAACATACAAGTACATTCCGATTTATCACAATAAGCATTTAATAAATAAATAAGTTATTGTTAAAACTTTAACATCATGGACTATTTTCCTGAGATATATTATGAAAACATCTATCTATCCTCTATTCGATATCAGTTGAATATTTTACAGCTCCACGTATGCCTTTAAGGATTAATTGCTTGCTTACACTTAGCGATTACGTGTACGCTGCAGAATATAATAGTAACAGATATCATATTGTTTGGTTGAGTGGCCAAGGAACAACAGCTGGTGTTCTTAGGCATGATTTGGTAGACACAACGCTCAGCCGTAGCGTTAGTTATGTGTGGTTGGACGATAATACCGCACGAGATGAAACACATTGTGCTTAGAATAGACTGAATAATGTTTCATCATATCAGCCTAACAAAGTCCACTGCTGAACATTAGCCTCTACAAAAGATTTCATTCTATTAGAGTTATTTTTCCATAAACGCCGGACAGGCCGTCCAGTATGCAGGGTGACGCTGCTGCACATCGTCCGGTAGGATTTCTCTTCGTCGACTCTTACGACTCTCCGTAATACGAGAGTGGATGGTACTAATGTGACGTAATAATAATGATGGGAATAATATTTACTTGGATTTTTATTGGGTGTATAGGCATCCGAGTAAGACCTTAGGATCCCAAGCCAACCTCACCTGCAAGTGGTGCACCTGACGATCAACGAGAATTAAAGTTCCCAGTAAGCGGCAATAGGCTTGCCACGTGGGATTAAATCATGATTGGCGAAATGTAGGCGTATAAAATGCCTCTGCCTACCCCTTTGGGGAAACAGGCGTGATTGTATGTAGATTTTTATTATCTTTATACCTAAGAGCCTTAAGTTATCTCGTTAGAAGTCATTTTACAGTTTCAGCTACCTAGCAAATGTAGTGTATAATATATGATCCTCGGAAAACCTGTTCATAAGATTAAAAATCCTAGTCATCATAAGATGCCTAGGAACATTTCAGAAGAATTTAACATAAGTAAGGTATAAAAGTTTAAATCTTTTATTATATTAACTATTACATAGTACTTGAAAACGTCAAAATTAAATATAAATACAAAAAAAATCTAAAAATAAGTATTACACTGAAATCACGAAGCTTAGATTCACTTACATGCAACAAAACAATTGAAAATCAAAAAATATTTAAGTGTAAGTGAATCTAAGTGCTAGTTCGAGCCACCGCTCTGCAAGAAGAACTAGCAAGAAACTCACGCTATGCTCTTTCAAATTATGCAATTTAATATGACATTAACAATATTCAAGCTCTAAGTCATTCATATTAAAATAGCCTGTATGAAACGGCAGTTTAATCCCAAGCATTTCTATCTGCCATATAGTCTTTGATAGAATAGTATCCCTTTGAAGATAGCTTGCGTTTAATTGTTAATTTAAATTTACTAAGGCTTAATTTTAGAATAATTGAAAATATCAACCAATAGTAATTTATATGTGGCAAGTCAGAAACAACGTAACAGGAATGCTACATTGAATTAGTGCAAGTCAATCTGTGTGTATGACACGCAAATTGAGTCGGGAACTAATTCCAGTTCTGCGCACAGTCCGAAATGTCACAGGAGCTTGCCTCGTTAAAACTTCTATAACATACATAAAATAATAATCCCTAGAACGGACAGAGACATGAAATTTGTGGATCTGCGTTACTATCATATTTGGAGATTCCAAATTGTCTTTCTCTATTAAGTAGGAAGTTTTAATGGGACTTCTTGAACATTTGTACATAATTATAATAATACCTACTACTAGTTTGTGTGCACAAAGATTTTCTTCGGTCAGAAATACAAAATAATGTCTTAATGTCTCTCAGAAACATGATCAGCTATAAAACGATATAGTTTTTATTATTAATCTTAAAAAAAACAAGCGCTTTTTTATTTTTTTAAACCAGCGCAGAACACAGGATAACGCAACAGAGATGATGTTTAATTAAACTGGAAAATTACCTATAGTGCCATTGTCGCAACCGCATCTCACGGCTCTTTGTATTTCCACCAAAGTAATATGTTGTTTATGTAGTGTTTAAATAACTATCAATTCGTCAATCTGCTGGTTGTATCTCTTGAATCGTAAAAATACTCTTTAACGGAAACTCGTTAAAGAATTATTTTAAAGAGAATATGCTTGATTCTTCTCCACGCTATTTCTTGCTCTTTAGTTTTAAGTAAAGTCGACATTCAAAGGTGTTTTATCGGATCCCAAATAAATATGCATTTTCATTTTAAAAAAAAGGTATTTAAATAATGCATGTTTTTCGGAGAATCGCGACTTATTTACTATAATCCTTTTAAAAGTTGATAGAAAACCCTTCGCTTTCCATTTGAACCTGTTAAAGTATATATTTAGTGCAAGTTTTGTAACATTATAATTGAAACATCCACAAACTAATTTATTTGGTTCGCCCACGGAGTTACTATTTGAAAGCAAAAGGGTCACAAAACACAAATATAGATTTGGGGATCTTCTCTGAATACCTGGGTCCCCTATTTCTACAACGCACAATGGGTATTTATTTGATTCAGCAAAACCTTGTACCGTTTATTATTGTGTGGCAATAAATTCGTGTCCTTTCAGTCGTACAAAATTATTGGCCTTCATTGACTAGGCAGTAGTTGTTAATTTATTTTTTATTGCCTGTAACACTGGTAAATTCATTTGTAACTTAAGGCTAGGTACATTATTTATCTATCTATAAGTAACTTTTACAAATGAATATAATTTAGATTTTTAAAAATTCAAAATCATTTAACCATGTTTGGCTAAGCAGAGCTCTTATAAAAGTCAAACTAAAAAATCTGACGCGCCCATTCACTTCCGACGGGATTTTGACCGTAAAAGAAAATCTTCAAGGTTTTTTTTCCACCAGTAACAAGAAAAGCTTGCTCCGTGACTCGGAAAGGACATTAAGTCTTTGGTCCCGGCTTACAAGAACATCTATGACTGTGGTTATTAGGAATTCAGTACCTCCTAACATCCACAATTCACCAGAGAATGATGTTTCTCTCTGGGTTACGGAGGTCAGATGGCACTCGCTCTAAGTCATAACTGAAATTCAGGCAAATCTGGTAACACCAGTAAGCAGACCCTGGACCCTAAGCTTAGTTCAATCGAGATAATACTATGATATAACGATGACATTAATGTTTACGCCAAATTTTATGGTGACCAAATGTAAAGCGCAAAATTTCTAAATATCTTACACAAAACATACTAATGCCTATTGACATAATTCTCTTTTTACATTACGCAGATCAAATGAGTTTAGCTAATTTTCACTTTGCCTAACTCTTTATAGCCGAATATGATTGAATGTTCCCATAATTCAACAATAAGCGCAACAATGTACAATTTTTGCTATACGATTTAGATAATTAATGTCCCCAGAGGGCGCCATTTTCAATTAATGTCACATTGATTTTAACAAGCGGTCGATAAAGACACTTCTAAGTTATACATCACTTGTCAAATTATGATTTCATTGTAAGTTACTGGAAACTGATAAACATACATAGTTACTTAGTTCATGACTATGTGACCTCTAGAGGACGCCATACTCAATTTAATGCCACGTCACTTAACATAGCCCCAATGGGCAAACCATACACTTCCGCAAAATTATGATAATTAAGTAGTTTTGATGTTATGAGGCAACCTAATTAGGACCATACATGCGGACACTAGGCTAAATTTTAACCCAAGGAAGGCTTCGCCGAATCGGATAGAAACACAAAGCGTAAAAAAAAGCAATTAAACAAAAATAAATTTGAAGGCACATCTATAAGGATACCTTTAACTATTTCATACAGACATTAATACATACCAGCTGAAATCAAAACTCTCCTACATGCTTCTCGATAATCTAGTAAAAACACAATTTAAGTAAAAAATATAATACCAATCAAATTCCGTCTTATTGAGGATATGATCGCTCATGACAATGATATCGACATATTTGCTGTGATCACTTTAGCCTGTTACCTTAGACCTGTTACGTACTTAAGCCGAATCATTGGTGCATAATTGTTTCATGTAATTTTATAATCATGACCTGAATGTGACTTTACACTTATCACTTCTATTGTTGTGACAGTTGACATATTGTTTATTTTTATTTAATAATATTTTTACTAGATTTTATATATTTTGACTTTTACTAACATTTATTTGACCTTATTGCTGTATTATGAATATTGTAAATTGTCTTTTTTTACAATAATTTACTTGATGATTGATTTATTTTTACTTTTTGTGTTATGCATTGTATTTCTAATTAATTAACTTACTGGCGTTTTGGTCTTCACTGTGAGCCAGTAAGTGCACGTGTTTCAAATAAATACATGAAAAAAAACAAAAATAAACCTTAAGCCACATCTATACAGGTACCTTGAACTACGTCCGCGTATTTCGGTTATGTAAACACACGGAGTAGGCGCGTCTTGTCAGCCGCGTATAGAGGATACTTTGCGACAGTCGCGCAGATGAGAAATGTTTCGTTTCGCAGAATCGCGATCGTATCGCGCCATGAAGGCTGTGCTTTGCAAAGTTTATATGTTTGAATAGAATGCTCCTTTCGCTGAGGACGGTGTCTTTTGTGAACATTTTTTTCTATTGTATAAATTTTATTTTATTCATAAACGAAACTTAAGGCTATTTTTTATTACAGAAATTTTTATTAAAGTAAATCTTAATTCGATTTCTTCTCTCCCCTTCCCTTCCCTTTTTAATGCAATATTATAATTATTAATTATTACGCATAATTACAAACTATGGTAATGTTATGGTTTAACTTCTAATATCAAGCTGGTTTTAATGTTTGGCTTTAACATATTTATAGATTTTGGCATGACAATGACCGACCATGATATAAATTAGCGCATAACAGCTTGTAACGAATAAATAAATAGATCAAAAATAATTTCAGGTAGTCGCAGCTTATCGGTTAAGCGTTCGGCTTAGTGGGCACCGAGTTTAAATCTCGTCAATACTTCTAATCTTACCGTTACTACGCTTACTACGAAAGTCAACGGATTGTAATATGCCAATCATTAGTAAAAGATTTTTTTGAAGATGAGGTTTAAATCGCGGCTTCCTTTATTAAAAATAACTACTAGTATACTGGGACTAGATCCTGTTTCATTCCATTTGGATGCTTACATGCTCAAAATTAATGGTTTGAGGGAAAAATTAACTTTGATGTTAAAAAGGCGTTCGTTTCTAATTCTATAAGCGATAACACCAGACTCAGACTCTCATGTGTGAACATAACAATTTATAATTTGGAAGATTGCTCTCGTGGTCGGTTTAGCAATCCGGTGTGCACTCGCCGGAATTCTACGCAGCTCTCCTAGCAATGCCCGGGTCGTCTCTAATTTTGATATTCCTCTAAACTCGCAAACTATTACGTGCTATGCAGTCGGACAATTATTGTCACTTGTTAATTTGCTTTTAATACGATCCGTAGACATATTGGTTAACTCTTAAGTTTGTTTCATTCTATTTACGTGATAATAGATCATGAAAAGAGTGATTTAAATTTGTTTTAATTTTCTCTTTCTTTTGCTTACGAGAATGTAGCACAGTAGTAAGACATTTAACGTGTCATCGTTTTTATGGTATTATACCTCAAATGAAGAGCAGCTATGCAATTTAGAGCAAAACTATAATTGTAACCTTATATTATCGTGTCGAGTCTGTTTTTTGTAATGCTTTGAATTCTTTATCGGGTGTGAAATGGCGTTTATTAATAAATATTTTCTGACAATTACACCAATTATTTAGTTTCAAGATAATTATCACTAAGAACTTGTGTTAGGAATACTAAATATCGAATAAACATACATAAATGCAATTTTTTTATTTGTAAATACATCTTTGATGTGCAAAGATAAACACCCAGACCATAACGAATACTCATGTTTATGCACACATAGGTTTGTCCTGTGTGGGAATCGAACCCACGACCTCAGAAGTAGGGCGAATTTGAACATTAGTTTATACTAACAGTGGATTATTAACCGTAGAGTGTTTGTGAACGTACATGGGTGTTGGTAAATGAAACAAAACAGTACAATATCACTTTTCAAATTCTCTCAAGACGTCTATGTGAGATCTCAGTATAGTCCCACATCTTTACTGAGGACTCAAGGGGCTTAGGGTAGGGCATTTCATTTATCAGCATTATCACCACTCATCCCCATTTACGATTACTATTATCAATATACCTTTTACTTGGCACTTGCTAAATGTGCTAATGGCAAGAAGCTATTATTTAAAATAAAAGAAAAACGTGATAAATTTATGAATCCTACCCAATGACGATACCAATCTTCATGTGGAAAGTGATGGATTTAGTTAAAGTTAAGGTAAGTTCTTGCACAATTAGTCGCCCGTCTGCCCCGCTCTCCGAACGGCTGGTCACCGCAAAATGTCGACATATAATATGTCAGCCGCCGACCGCAACATTCTACTGAAATTAAGGGAATTAATATTACAATTCCCCTCTTTCGCAGTTAGGAATTATTATATTACACTGACCCTGCTATAAATGGAGTTTTTGTTTATACAGAAATGTCAGGAACTATTTTTGGAACTGCTGTAGGAACAAAGATTAATACCACGCGTGTTCTGTCAGGCCTTATTTGTAGGTCGTGTTTTGGTGAGCAATATTTCGCTAACTTTGTGAAGCCCGAGAAATCCTTTCAATTTATTTCTTTGTCGCTATACCAACACAAACACCTAATGTAACTAGCCGAATTACGATGTAGACTTTTGCACTAATGCAGAAATTTGTTTTAATGGTTAAGAGCTTTACATATGCAAATACTTTTAAGCGTACGATATTAAACTGGAAAATATGAAGTCAAACTTAAACTTGATAATTTGTAAACTATTTTAACAAAACCACAAAAAAAATTGTAGTTTAACTATCAGAGAACTGGGCGTGGTAACTAAATCGACTAAATAGTCATACATACAAAAAAAAACCGGCCAAGTGCGTGTCGGGCCACGCGCAATATAGGGTTCCGTAGTCACCCTTTGCCATAATGTCGCTATATGAACAGGTTCAGCTATTCCCCGATAGATATCACTACTACGGTATGAATGAAATTTTAATACATTTAATACAAAAAAATATTTGATTGTCGTCCATTACTCGAAAACCAGTAAAGCCTACTTAGCCGTGATAGTTTTCCTTTTAACTTCATTATATATACTACTATTGTGAATTTTTTCAGCCACTCTGAAAGTACCGTTTACCTGGTGGGGGGGGCGGATACTTAACTCTATAAATTTTTTCCACTTTAAAGCTTAATATTTTGGAAACGGATCCCTAAATCGAAAAATGGTTTTAAGAAACTCTTATTACTTTTAAAAGACCTTTCTAACGATACCCAACATGATAAGATAGACTCGAGAAAAAAAAATCATTCCTACTTTACGTGTATGGGGAGATACGTTAAAAAACAATATTTTTAAAAATTTTATTCTACAGGTTTGTCGACGTGATTAATATGTATACCCACACCAATTTTCAGCTGTCTAATGTTAATAGTCTCTGTGCTAACCCGCGGACGGACGGACGGACGGACGGACTGACATGGCGAAACTATAAGGGTTCCTTGTTTACTACGGAACCCTAAAAATTGTGATATTTTTTTGGTACACTTTATTTCCTTTAAACAACGATTCAGGTAATTGCTGGTCCAGTAACAAGTATCCATATTGTTAGTTATTAGGGTTCCGTAGTAAACAAGGAACCCTTATAGTTTCGCCATGTCCGTCCGTCCGTCCGTCCGTCCGCGGGTTAGCGCAGAGACTATTAATATTAGACAGCTGAAAATTGGTGTGGGTATACATATTAATCACGTCGACAAACCTGTAGAATAAAATTTTTAAAAATATTGTTTTTTAACGTACCTCCCCTACACGTAAAGTAGAAATGATTTTTTTTTCTCGAGTCTATCTTATCATGTTGGGTATCGTTAGAAAGGTCTTTCAAAAGTAATAAGAGTTTTTTAAAACCATTTTTCGATTTAGGGATCCGTTTTCGAAATATTAAGCTTTAAAGTGGAAAAAATTGATAGAGTTAAGTATCCGCCCCCCCTACCAGGTAAACGGTACATTCAGAGTGGCTGAAAAAATTCACAATAGTAGTATATATAATGAAGTTAAAAGGAAAACTATCACGGCTAAGTAGGCTTTACTGGTTTTCGAGTAATGGATGACAATCAAATAATTTTTTGTATCAAATGTATGAAAATTTCATTCATACCGTAGTAGTGATATCTATCGGGGAATAGCTGAACCTGTTCATATAGCGACATTATGGCAAAGGGTGACTACGGAACCCTATATTGCGCGTGGCCCGACACGCACTTGGCCGGTTTTTTTTTTTTTGCACTTATAACACACAGAACACGTATACTAACACCACACCACTTCTCATACCTACATCATACTTCTCATCACCACTGGTTCAAAGGCAACCATGTTTTAATTAAGGTAGGTGCTATTATTTTACACAGAAATTCTTTTGTTTATTAGTTAGTTTTATTTTGTTATGAGATAACCAGCGTCGTGGCCTTATTGCCATGACAAGACAGCTGAGTGGAAACCATTTTGGTTACACATTATATTTCAATTATTTGTTTCTTACCTAAGTGCGTATTTATAAATATGTATGTTTAATATAAGTATGCCAAATAAATATGTTTTCTCTCTCTCTTTCTAACTTAGTAAGTATCTGTCCAGGTAAACGCGGACAAATTATATTTAAAAGTATAAATTTCAACTAGTACCCAACAAAAAATAGTCTTGTAAATGCAAAATTTTAAATAAAAAAAATAGCTTAGTAGGTACTTGAATCTTAGTTTTTTAAATACATAGAAAAAATACTTTCAGTGCTTTACATTTCCTAAATGGGATTTCGTTATAAACGAAAAACATCTTTATTCTTTCACAAGTAAATCCTCCTGAGTTAGCATAATTAGACATGTACTTGTATGATTATACTCCATACCGACTTTATTTATTTTAAATAAGAACTTTACATACGCTTTCATACAACATGAAAAATATAGAGTTCTGGTAGAGGGAGGTTTTCACAAATTGGACCGCACTCCAGTGTCCAATTTGCCATTCAGCGATTTAGCGCTCTCGAGGTAACGAGCAGCGCCGCGTGTGGCTAGGCTCAGCGCTGCAGCCCTGCCTTGCCAAGGGTCTACAGGTTACGACATCATATTATGTTACATTATGTACTGGGTATTGCCAACTGTGTTGGGAAAGGTTTCGTATATAGCGACTAATAGATATTACATAACGTCAGAGGTATTATGCAGATTGTAGACCTATTTTATAATTGTATAATCTTGTATAATTATGATGTGTAAAAAAATTAGCATGATTCTCTGACATTCCGCATTTATTCGGAGTAATAAATTGTGGCCTGAATATTTCTCTCCTTGGTCTGTGACAGAGTGGATATCATGCACTTTAATGACATACTTCTAAAGATTCCAAACAGCAAAATGTATAATGCACATATTGAAGTTCATGAAAAATAAAGTATAAATAAAAAATAAAGTTTCGTTCGTTTGTATCTCAGAACAATGCGTATATACTTCGTACTACAGTTAGCTCCAACCTTAATTATTACCTTGTACTAAAAATTACGACCCGACACGAAAATGTATTTTATGACATTAAGACTACGAGTATGTGACATAGACAACCACACAGATTTTTGTCTTTACTTTTCCTTGAATATAAATCCATCTAAAAATAAATAATTTCTGAGTAAGAACCGATGAAATGCCACAATATATTGTAAAGAAAGTAAAAGATATTTTGTGGGAAAATAGAAAATTTTCTATTAACAATAATCACGTTTCTAATTCTAATTCTATTCAGGGTCATTTAAGCGAGAATTGAAACTTCGTTTTTGTAGGCGTTTAATACGCTGAGCACCACTCATTTATTGTCAGAAGTAAATATTCATTTAGACAAGCCAAATATTTTATTTCCTTTATCAACAGCTTGCCTTTGCAACATATCTCTAGACCTCAGGTAGGCACAAAAACGATAAGCATACAATCTTACCACTAAGCATGTCACTGTTGCTTTG
Source organism: Musotima nitidalis (assembly GCA_949126915.1). Classification (NCBI taxonomy): domain Eukaryota; kingdom Metazoa; phylum Arthropoda; class Insecta; order Lepidoptera; family Crambidae; genus Musotima; species Musotima nitidalis. The sequence goes on from OX421431.1 coordinate 2,777,619, forward strand.
GGCAAAGGATGGAGAAACTAAGTTGCTGAGCGCTCAGCGTTAGTAGCAAAGTGCGCAACAAAGCAAAACCAACGTCCTAACCACATGTGCTTACTGCTTTTAGCATTAAACAAGTGACTACACAGAGAATAACGCACGTCAAACTTTCTCACGCCACGCTTTGAAGAAACTACATTGCAATTATGTGCATCTGTGATACATCAAGCAAATAATTAATTAATTAGAACTTCATTATGCAGCTCTGATGGATGTTTGGAAAACTTTGCAAATCCTTTGAGTCTAAATTACCACAGAATCTTAAGACGAAAGTTTACAATTAATGTTTTTGACATAATTATGTGAATGCAAAACGTGGTCTTTTACCATCGTGGAAAAGTTTTGGTCGCCCAACCTGCAATTGATAAAGTTACGTTAGGTTACCCTGCGTCATCCCCCCCGACTGGTCTCCACCTTGTCGTGGTGGGGGGGCTGAGTACCTCCCGGTAGGGCGCAGGAGGCGCTAGGGAAAAGGCAACACCCAGAGACCGACGACTCTGGGTGCCCTTAATACTGACTACCGGGGGAAAAACTAAGAGGGACCTGTGGAGGGCGCAGTGGGCGGGCCAGGAGGGCCCGCTCAGCAGCGTCAGGAGGGTCTAGGCAGTGGGGGCAGGGGGCCCCTGCTGTCCAACCATGGACCCTCCGGGAAGTCGGCCACACACGCTATGGTCGCAAGGGGAGGTAGGAGGGGCGCGTCCACTGCGCCTCCCTGAGAAGGTCCTCCCGGTTTTGGTCCGGGGGACGTTGGCAGCAGGCGGGGTGTCAGAAGCTGCAACCCAGGTACTGGCCCTCGCCTCTTTCTCAACAAGCGGCGGGCGTCGTCGGAAGATTTTTAGTGGGTATTACTTGGCGGTCGTGTCTGCCGGTGGTGAGTCCCACACCCCCTTTCGGTCCCCCTTTGGCCGGAAGGCAGTGCGTAAATGCATTTTGTTACCGACGTAAAAAAAAAAAAAGGTTACCCTGCGTCATAAAAATACGCGAAGAGGTCCGTAAGCAACTAAAGTGATTATGTAAAACACAGCTTGCAGGGTGAAAACAGAGGTTGCGGGACAGTTCGGAAGGGTAACCGCGGCCTGGAACATCGCAGGCTCAAAAACACATGGATGGTTTTTAGTCAGTTAAAATCTGACACACCTTTCCGCTTAACCCAAAGCGAGAGACGGTCATTTCATGATTTTCCATCCAAAAAAAGAGGGTTAAACAGAAGCAGTGATCAGGGAATGTAGCAAACGGAACCGATAGCTATTGCGACGGAATATTTTTTCTATTATGGCGTTTTCGAAGCATTGCAAGGCCATCACTGAACCGATAACTTGGTAAAGGATGCCACTTTTTATAAATACTGTAACACAGTAAACTAAAGAATTCCTGTTAACGGTTAAACTCAAGCTTTATTTAACAAAATTATTTGACATACGATTTAGTATTTTTTTCATTACTTATGTAAACTTGTAATTATTTTAGTTGTTTACTCTGAATACTAATAAGACAGTTAATTTCTTTTGACTATTATCTTTTGAACAAAAAGCGTCAGCCGGGTCTGACATCGAACCGAAATTGTCATGGAACTAGTGATGTTGCCATTTACTGGCTCCTGTTTGATACTAGTATATATACCCGTATTATTTTTTACATACTGTCTTGCCCTAGCTTACTAAGTGCTAGGAGACGAAAATAATGAAAACTTTCTAACCTTTGATTTGAGTCCTATCTTGGCTTTTAAGATGAGTTTATGCCCTATACAAGCCGCCCGCCGTAAACTACAATACTGCATGTGATGTATATAACTACCAATAAATTTAAAAACTTCAGCAAAGCAGCATAGTTAGAATTACTTGATGTGAATGATAAGTCACTTGAATGTGAACCGACCTGATTTTATAAGGACCGTGAGTTTGAGGTATTTTCTTAACAACTTCACATTTTTTGCTTGATTATATAATATTTTATTTTTTTAAATAAATATTTACAGTGCTCCGTGATACCGGCGAATAATAGTGTCTCTTATCTCATGGGGAGTCGTAAGAGTAGACGAAGAGAAATCCTACGGGATGATGGGCAGCAGCGTCATCCTGCGTACTGGCTTGAACTGCGTTCACCAAGCCAGCGTGGTGATTATGGGCAAACACCCTCTATAAAATGTAAACTGTAAGGGAGGCCAATGTTCAGCAGTGGACTTTTTATGGAAATCTTTTTATGAATACTGATAAAATAACACATACTAGCTCTTAGTTATTATAGTTCCAGTTTTGCATGCATGAGTGGTGTAAACACTCTTCTTTTAAGTTTAAAGCTCCGTTTTATTTTGGATAAAGTTTATAATACAGATAGCCACCTATCTGTACTATAAACTTTATCCTATTTTTTAGGTCTATGTTTTTCTTCTAGGTGCCACCACCTAGAAGAAAAACATAGGCCTATAAGTGATGATGACGTTTACTGCACATTGTCAGTGTAACATCTTTCTCTTTACAGGACAGTGGTAAACATATTCCCACCATAAATTGAACCTTATGGAGTTGAGTCAAGGTGCAAAAGCAATGAAAAATTGCAACATGTTCTGCCAATTAAAGGGTTAGGAACAGAAAAAAATCATTAAAGCTAAAGATACCAGTTAATCCTGTTCCTCTAACGACCACATCACTAAGCAAACCTCGGGTATAAGCGTTTTCATTGTGGCGTCCGTCTCGGTGACAACCCCTTTATGCAGGGCAATCTTATTTGTACCTTTGTGACCTGTCTAGTTTAAATAGCCTGAGGGTAACCTGAGGGAACACTGTATGAAACTGGGTACGTAATCTGATTCGTGGACTGAGAACAATCATGAACTTTAAATTTGTTTTGAATTAAATAGCATCTTGTGCATATTGGACTAAAGTTTCTATTTTGTTTCTCTGCTAACAAATAAATAATAGGTTGGGGAAAAAGTCTTTTCGTATTTTTGTATGAAAAGTCAAGACATTTTTTTCAAAGTTTATTTACATTTATTTACAATATATATGTACCGTTTTGTTGAATAACTTTCTGCCATTTTGTGGGCAGAGACATTATCCCGTTACTGTAGAAACTTTGGGACTTCTGATCAAAAAAACGGGACAAATAGTTTTGGCAGTCCTCTCTTGAGGTCAACCTTACAGAACCTAAAGAATTCTGCAGAGACCGAAACAGGTGAAAATCTGAAGGCGCAAGGTCAGGGCTATATGGTAGATGCACTAGGACCTCCCAGTCGAACTCTCTTAATTTTTGCTGAGTGGCTAAAGATGTGTGGTCTAGCGTTATCGTGATGAAAGACCACACCCTTCCTGTTGATCAATTCCGGCCGTTTTCTCTCGACTGCTTCCTTTAATCTCATCAGTTGCTGGCAGTAAAGATCAGAATCGATGGTTTTGCCGGGCGGTAAAAGCTCATAATAAACAATGCCCTTCCAATCCCACCATACACACAGCATCACCTTATTTCGTGTTAGGCCAGGTTTGGCCACAGTCTGTGAAGCCTGGCCAACTTTAGACCACGACCTTTTTCGCACGTTCTTGTCGTACGTGATCCACTTTTCATCGCCAGTTATCAATCTCTTCAAAAACGGCTCGGTTTCATTACGTCTCAATAATGAATCGCAAATGAGTACGCGGTTCATTAAGTTTCTTTGAGTGAGCTCGTGTGGCACCCAAATATCGAGCTTTTTTGTATAACCAGCTTTCTTCAAATGGGTCAAAACTGTTTTGTGGTCAATTCCCAGTTCTTCAGCTACATCGTAACTACTATACATTCGTAATATGCCGATCTTGCTCCACTCTTTCAAAAATGGCGTCCATTTTATTCGTAACAGGGCGACCAGAGCGAGGTGCATCTTTAACATCAAAATTTCCGGACTGAAAACGTTTGAACCAAATTTGTGCTACTCTTACTGACACTGCATCAGGTCCATAAACATCACAAATTTTTTTCACTGCTTGAGTAGCATTTTTGCCTTTTTTATGATAAAATTTTAAAATGTATCGAATTTCTTCATTAGATTCACTCATTTTAACGGAGAGAAAAACAAATGAAAAATAGCGGGAAACAACTTTTTTTTAATTTTTTCTTTTCTTTATAATGGAACCTTTTTAATGTTACCAAAACCAGCCAGACACAAATAGTACAGTCAAAAAAAAATTATAATAAGTTTATACCTACGTTATGCGAAAAGACTTTTTCCCCGACCTAATATACAAAGAATTCGATTGGTTTTATATGGAAAGAGGCATGTCCTCGTAACAGGTGTGAGTGACAGACAATGTATAAAACATAGACATTACTACCCACATACATGTTAGAAACTGTAAGATTATCTACTTAATATTTAACTCATCAAAATGTACAATTCAAACAAATATGACACAATAATTTGTTACAAATGTAGCATTAGCCATAGCTATTGATATAGTTTTGTTAAGAAGTAACTTACTGGTTTGGGTTTAATTTCAGATTAAGTCACGCTATGTAGTGCCGACTTCTATCAAACAAAGATTCATATCATCACTTCTATTATCAAATATAATATAAGATATACATAGGCATCACAATTTTTTTGTGGCAAAGGCATTTGACCAGTCAGATGCCTTTTTGTTTTGCGCCACGAAGAACTCGCTCCGTCCACCTTCTAAGCTTAATAAGTTGTGTTTTCTTACATACGGCGTTAAACTTAATGGCCTGAATATAGATAGTAGACATATAGTTCTTATTTTAACTATTTAATGTTACGTTTTGTCTACAAAGAAATGTTAAAGCTGTCGTTAATTTAATGAAATACCTAGAAAAAATAGTATTGTACGAGTATAATAGGTGCTGTAACATTGACAACGAGTTTCACGACAGGAGATGTGGAAATGCAGAGATGGATTGGCAAAGCAGAAACAAGCTCATTATTGAAACGGGCTTTAAAAGAATTAAATTAAACCCTTTAAAATGTGCGAGTATTTTAATTAAGTAATAAAAAGAAGAAAACAATATGCACAATAATTCAGTAGGTACTTTTAGGAATTAAATTTTGAACCAGTAGGCACCAAGTTCAAGCTTCGCTAATAATCTTTGATATATTTTTTGTATGAACCTCAGTTTTTACTCAAGAAGTAATTGACAATTGAATTCAATTGAAATCAATTGACATAAATTGTGCTGCACAACTGAATACTTGATAGCGCTACTTATTGTTTCCATTTTGGATATTACGCCATTATATTACGAAACTAAAATCAATAGCTTATAATATTCTACTTCTCGTTGTCAAGTATCAAATTCATATAGTTATGATATAGTATTAATTGTAGTGTTGGTCATCCATACCTTTTTTTAATCTACTAGTACTACTAGTAATTCGTGTAATACGTCATATACATTCATACTTGTAAATTTAAGTGCACATTACTACTTCATGAAGCAATTTGACCTAACCTTTGAAGATTGCATAGAGTCATTTTTATAAACGTATTATTAAGTTCAAAAATACATTGTATCCCACTTGAAATTCTAATAATATGGCCACTGCACCAAGAATTGCAAGGCAAGCAGGCTAAAGTAACAGGAGCTTTGAATATCAATGTGCAAGTTCTGACGCCGCCCGCTATGGGTAAACTTTTAAACGCTACTCAGCTAACCTCAAAGCCATCGGTAACAATAGAACTTATAACTTTTAGTGCTCACAAACATGACAGCTAATATCGGACTAGGACATTTAATGTCCGTACTAAATGATAGAGGTTTTTAAATAAAAATATATCTATGCTACTTTTAAATGGATACACAATGTAACCACAGAAATGGCCGGACGTATTACTCTTATATATCCAACTGAAAATATACTGTGTCACATAATTTTTATTGCCCGATATCGGCCTAAAATGGACGTCATTTTAGGAAGCTCTGTGACAGTAAAAAAAATTTTTTTTCTTTATAAACGATGCTGTATTTATGAGCCCAAAGTTAGTGGACAGTTGGAATGGTTTTTGTACTGACAAAGGCACAACACACCAAAATGCTACTTTGAAACATCCAGAAATGTACCTACCCGTTTCTCCAGAGATGCCGAGATCGCAGGATCACATCTCAAGGGCCAATTACCGAAGCCAGTGCGCGAAACTAAAGTAAAACCAACGATTGTTGCCCTAATACAATCAAGGCGAAGACTAGCACTCAACAAAATAAACAAGTTAATTGCAAATTGAAATCGAAGAGGGTCTCGAATGTGCCGTGAACACAGTATAACGAAGAGACGCAGTATGATAACGGGGGACGCTACTGAGACACACACGACGTGTTTAGCATAAGAGTCAGGTGCTTAGTCTGTGACACACAGACTAGGAAAGTATTTTTAGCAAATAGTTTAAGTATAAACGTTAATTATAGTAACAAAAAATGGTTCTGATACGCGAAGGATTTTGTTCTATAAACTCTTAGATGTAGATTTTATCGATTAATCCACGTGTTCAGTATAGTTTAAGTTATTATTTACATTATTTGACATTATTAGCAGTGTTAGAAATTCACAATCAATAGATTCATAAGGTAGAGCCTGATGACCAACAAGACAAGGGAAAGGCTTAGTAATAGGGTCTAGTTGGCAGACACCCTTTGTACTCGGGGACCAATAATATCAAGCAAAACTCTTTTCTTTATTAATATTGCTTGCACTATCACAAGACAATATAATTTAAGATCAAACGCCCTCATATTATTTATTATCTTGAATGGAATTAAATAAAATAGTCTTATTTGCTTTGATTTGATTTATTTTGATTGATATTAAAGACCCAATTATTCGATATAAAAATGACAATTATCATTTCATATCATATCAGAACAGTTGGGTTTTTAAATTTAAACAATTTCGTTATTATTTACATTTCAAAAACAAAGGTTTGCCCGAAAGTAGCAAGTTTTTTTGGACACCCATAAAATGATATATCTAAATGTTTGATATGACGGTGACGAGCACAGAAAATTATTTTATTATTATTTCTTTACTTTATTTATTTATTTAGTACACACACAGAAATATACAAACAGAAAAACTAAAAACTAAGAAACATTAGGTACAGGGCACAGCTTATTCCAAAAGAAATATCTTCCAGCTTAAAATTAGCTTAGAACTATCTGTTAAAAAGTAAAGTTTTTAAAATTCTTTAACGATATTTACCTAAAACAGCTTTTTAATGTTACTTTCTAGCAGTTTTTTAATGTTTGTAAGTACAACTTAAAAATATGTTTGTTTCTCTTAACATACTCATTCATGTCGTGACAGCCTATAATTAAGACAGCAATATGGCATGTATTCTATAATAATTTTATATGTGCCTGTTTTCTTAGGTTGTTGGTTGTAAAATAAACTAAATAAATTACCGTACATAACTTCCAAAAGAATTCGATGCTGAAAGACTTATTACATTTATCTACTCATGCCGACAAAATGGTTTAATCAAAAGGTTCATAACCTAATTTGTGTTGATATAATTTAGTAATAATTGTTGTTTTCATCAAACATTATTGGAAGCAAATGGCGACCGTTTTAGCGGGAACACTACACCGGGGGGACTTGGCAATAACGTGCTTAGCAAGCGAATCAGCTATTTATTGCCGAGGTGTACGGCTACTGAGAATGCCTGACGGAGTTAAGGGGCCGTTTTTAGTATGGCTAATTCGACATTGCTCGACTTTCTTAATGAGTTATTATGAGTTTTGTACTAGATCTGAATTAGTCAGCTATTTATTGTCAAGGTGCACGGCTACTGGGAATGTGTGACGGAGTTATGGGGCCGTTTTTAGGATGGTTATTTGACTTTATTCCGACTTTCTTAAGGATTTCAGTTTTTTTTAAATGTCTTGAACTTGGTCTGTATGCGAACGCATTATTTTCGTTTGTTATAATTATTGCCTCTGATTTCAATCAGCATGAAAAAGATTCTTTCTTTACCTAATTGTTAAATTTAACCTAGACGTCACAGATTAGACAAATTAGATGGGTTTTTATCTTATTTTCTGCATGTAGGCTGTGACAGAGTAAAGTATTTTTTTTTCTATTTCAAGCTTAATTGGATAATATTATTCAAATTGCGTTATTAAATTAAAATGAAGCAACCCTTTGTCACTATTTAAAAAAATATTTTTACATATTCGCTTTGATACCACAACATATATGTCTCATATTGATAGGTGTAGGATATAATTCCTTTAGTTCAAACGCGTTACCATTTGTTGCCCAAATATCTTGTTTGGAGTGAGCAGAAAACTTTCCAAAACATAGTACTTAGCTTTTATTTCCTTTTAGCACTATGATTTGTAGACAATTTTAATTTTAGAACTCAATCTCTAAATAAAACGTGTCAAATCGTAAGAGATGGCTTATTCAAATCTAACTTAATGAAAAACTATCACCAAAAAATCACTCGGCGATCGCCACAGCAGTGTGTCCGCGACTTTGTATTAACATGATGCCGCACTTGTTCCGGCATGTGATTAGTTAATTACATCGTGTGTAATGCATATGTTGGCTGCAGCGATATTGCTCGTCGAATTTGATGTGCATTATGAACGCGATTCGGGTATGTGAACAGATTGCTTTTAATTTTGCACCAAATTATTAATAAGCGACAGTTATTACGTAGTACTGTGCCGTAGGTATATTCCAGTACCTTAAACATAAGAAGAATAAACTTCCTGGGAGTCTAAAATTTCCTGGGACATGATTAGTGCGTACGTGCTACTTGCTTGGTCACTATCACCAACTATAAATGAGTGCGCGTTTCGACTTCGCTGTAACTATTTTCGTTCTATTTTTGGTTAGCTTATCTATTAGTACGTAAGAGGTATTTAGGTAGAAAGATTTGCTATTTTGAACTCAATCTCCTTTTGAATCAGCCAACCAACCTTTTGAACAGTTTATTTAGTTTTGACTCCGACAGGGTCTTACAAATGTCAAGATAATTTAATACGAACGCTCTCATTCACTACGTACAATAATAGCTCAAGTGAAAAAGAACTGAGCAAGTAGACTTTCTTGACCAATTATTGACCATTCAAGCTTGAATGAGTATTATTTATATGGGTGCTCCTGAAAGTACATATCGAAATAATGTGACAGTAAATTTTATCAAAAAAAAAACATTGATAAGTTATTTCGAAATGAGCAGTATCTAATTGACATATAAACATTTTATTAACATTCTGAAAAAAACACTTATTTACAAATCAAATAAAATGTTCACAATAAAAAGACGACTTCAAAAATGTAATAGCATGGATTTGTTCGACTTTTGTTCATCAGTTGAAGAATTATATTCATATTGTTTTAATGTCATAATGACTATATCCTGCCTGATGGAAAGCAGTCGATGCAGTCCAAAAAAAATGAAGACGCGGAGTACACACGGTAAAAAGCGCATCCACTCTTAACGGCCTTCTTTCCAAGGTGCCGCCCCTTTTGTGCGCCTGGGTGTCTAGAAGATTGGATGTTTCGTGTCCTGTGTCCCTCACACAGAATTCTACAAAGTCAATGCCGGAGTGCCGCAGGGTTCGATGTTTTCCCCTATTTATTTCTTCTGCAAATTAATAACATGTTGTTCTTGGGCAATATTCATTGTTATGCAGACAGTACGATACGAAAGCGGTACTTGGGACATGCGGCAAAACAAGCCGATATCATGGTGCAAAGGCAAGACCTGGTTGCCAAAGTGAGCTGGACTTTCGACCGTGTCTCTCAGTGGGGATCTAAAAACCTGGTTTAGTTTAATGCTACCAAAACCCAGGTTTGTGCATTCTAGCCCAAGGTTAGTTACTCCTTCCCCTTCCTTACTCCTCCCTCTCTTCAGAACTCTGCATTGCCCATTTCGGTGGAACTGAGCATTCTTGGAATGAACATCGGTCAGAGAACCTAAACCCGAAATGCTTCATAGAGGTTGTTATTTTTAACTTCCTCCCGTAAGTTAGGTATCCGCAATAAGGTGAGCCGGTTTTTCATTCCCGCGCGGCGCTGTTTGTTGTAAAAGGCTACAGTGTTTTCGAGCGTGGAGTATTGTTCCTATCGTGGGGATAGTTCTGCTTAATACCTGCTCTCCTTTTTCTCTAATGGAAAATTATTTGCAGTTGCAGTAAAAAACTCAAGGCAAATCACATATGGATTTATTTAATAACTAGTATAATAATAATATTCGGACGGTTCACACAGTGCTGTAACGAAACCAAGTAGACTGTGTACCATGGGTTATAGACAATATATGAATAGTTGTTGGGTTAGCACATACGCATATTACATATATATAAATAACGGAAACCAAGACAAATATCAATGTTGAGCACAGAAATATTTATTCAGAATGGAAATTCTCTTCTTATGGAGCAAAGAACGGATTTGCTATATACTGAAACACCATAAGGGTCGTCAGAAAAATAATTTTAATAAAACTGATTTGGCTCGTAACATTTTTACTTTAAGCCCATAAAAGCTCTAAGTAAAAAGTACATTTTACATAAATTTTAATGTTATATGGAACAACCATATTTTTATTCTTATTTTTAAATAAGCATTGTACTTCAAAATTCAGTTTACAAGAATTAAATAACGTAAGTTTTCATTTTATGCAAACACTTTTTATACATATTCATGTTTAAGGAAAGTAACAAAGATCACCAAGGAAAATATTGTATCTCCTTTACTCATTTTCATTGCAAAGTTGTTGTGTTCTAATATTAATAATGCTGGCCTCTTCTCGCTTAGACTTGCAGATTTATGAATTTTAATTTTGTTTCATACACAAGAAGTATTATGTTTCTCAGCACATTATTTCCGAAGAAATACCATAGAACCAATATCCCAGAGGGGTCATACAAAATATCTTCGATCCGTTAGTAAATTTTTAATAAAATTGATACCCTCGCCTTTAAGTTTTAATTTATAATCGTTAGTTAAGTGTATACGAGGTCTCATGTTATTTTACCAGTCATTTCTAATTTACTATCTTTTCGAGAACTGGAAACAATATTAAAAACTATTTGATTTATGAGTGTTTTGGTATTGTATGGCCCTGATCACCTTTAACGGGGTAAATGACCAAACGAATATAATAATAACATCTTACACACCGCCGTTAAGTCCCAAACTAAGCAGAGCTATTACCATGATAATGTATATTACTAGAATACAATAGTATTTAGCTATATTGATGAAGCCAAACAATGTCATGAGTCGAAACCACGACATAAGAACGGATTTACCAATCTTCGTGCCAAATAGATCGTCTAAGTTTAATCATATGTACTCAATAATTAAATCCAATCATCTAGTAGGTATTAATTAATGTACATAAATATCAGTGACTTCATTACCCTTCAAAACTTACACAGTATTACGTGGAACTTTACTATTAAGCGGTAGGCATCTGACAATTCGATTGCAATAGCAATTTATGTACAGGACATTTAAATGACATCTAATCATCAATCAAATCTTTTCAAAAAAAGAAATTAGGGTAATGAAGGTTTAAATAAACTTTTAGATAATTACTACACAGCTCCTCGTAATCATCAGAAAAAACCAGATAATACTCTACTTGATGTGTCTGTGTAGGGGTACACAGGGTACTTTCAGGTAAGATTAGACAACTGGAGAACACACGAGAAATATACAAGAAGATTTCAATCGGATACAATGAATTGGAAAGTAACGCCTGACTCAATAAATTAATTACCAAAACAAATATCCACGCATATGGTGTTTATAGCGATATACATAATGTGGTATGAGAGGCCAGTATATCTTCAGATCTTAAGGTCTCAGGTTTAACTCCCACTAGTACCAAAAAAAATATGCAAATAATTAATTGTTTTGATCTGGGTGTTTGTGTATATTGTATAACAAGTGTTTAGTTACCAAAAAGTATTTGCGTATGTTTATTTATAATAGCAGTGCCTAGGACTAAATAGGGCTTTGCGAGATGTGTAAGAAAATTGTATTATTTTCACATTAGTTTGGCCTTTATCTCGAAAGAGGAGATAAGGTCCATACAATACTTAAACTCTTAATAAACGTTTTAAAATTGTTTGCAGTTCTTGACTTGTCTTGACAACTGCAAACAAAGCAATTAAGATTCAAATGCCTTGTGTAAAAAACATAAGACACTAAACTAATAAACATTAAAATTTCAAGATACCGACTATATTGTAAATAATTTTCGGTCTTGGCGCTGTGTGACTCGTCCATAAATAGTTATTCACTTTATTACAGCTTCCATAGACATTATTTGTATAAAAATATATATTTTATTAAAATAACTGTAGTATTTTGCACATGGCTGTAGTATCGTCCTTTGAATAAGAAATAATCTTTGTCCGCAGGTAAGCGGCGTCGTATGAAAGGGCACATTTCGAGGGCCGCTCCTTTATCATGCCCAACAATGGACCTAATATGAAATACGGATTCTACGCATATAACTTACGTCCCGGAATTGTTTCCCTTATAATAATATAGGGGTGGATAAAAATTTCAATACTTTACTACGAAATAATGTGTTTGACAAACTGTTACACCTATATTGAATAAGATGATTTCGTATTTGTATACTTATAAACACAATACGACGACCGATATGGCGTGGAGGTCAGTATACCTGCACTTCACTTGAGAGGTCGTGGGTTCGATTCCCACTCAGGACAAATCTTTGTGTGCATGAACATGAATATTTGTTCTGGGCTGGGTGTTCTCCTATGTATCTTAAGTATGTATTTACAAAAAAAAAGTATTTATGTATGTTTATCCGTTATTTAGTATCCATAACACAAGTTCTTAATGATACTTATCTTGGAACTAAATAATTGGTGTGATTGTAAGAGAATATTTATTTATTTAATACACTAAGTAGGTGAAACTTACTGAGACATTCTGAAAATATTTTGAAAAACAAATTTTCAAAAGTTATGTTAGTTTATTTTCTCATTCACAAACACATTACTTAGAACACGATATTAGTATAACTAGAAAGAGTACGTACTTAAATATAACTCTGACAAATATTATAAATGTTTATTTAGAGGCTATTGATGACCCAGTGTATGTTTTCCAATCGTTGTAAGTACAAGTCATCATTTACACTCTTTATCCTGTACTAACAGTAATTTCTCAGAACGTTCCAAAAGAATAATGTTTTGAAATTGACACATTATTCGTTCGGAAAGTTCTAGTGATATTTTTATTTTTTTTACGCTTCATCGTTTAAAGGTAGAGTCGATTCCAACTTCGAAGCCTTACATAGGGATTAATTATCTATACCCTGCTTGGAGCATCACTGGCGTGTTGCCGACCCGTGGAAATTGCCAATCAACGAATAAAAAGCACATTCATTTCACTTTTTGAGCTTTACGCGACTTATTTATTGGGTATAAATGCCGAGAAAGCCAATGGAAATAAATTAAAAGATTACACTTGCTTCGATTCGTTCAGAAATGTATTCAAATTTTGCTATTTTAAATAAGTCTCGGTGCTTGATAATTTTTTCATTCATTTGCAATAAAGAAGATGATTTTAAGTTTGTATATATAATGCATGCATATGAAATTAATATTTTTCATGAAAAAAGGTAAACTATTTCTTTTTTACAATTTTTTATTGAATCAATCAAAGTATGTACCGTTATTATTTATGCGCTTTTGCCATTTTATAGGGAGTTATTAAGTCCTTTACTGAAAAAACTGCGAAAGCGAGAATTGACAAAATTTGTGAAGGCGTTATGAAGTGCCTCATCTAAATTGTTTTTTTTTTAACTAAGGAATCATACAAATTCCAAAAAAGGTGGTAATCGGCTGGAGATCCGTGCCGTGTTTTGTTTTACAGTGGCTTCTAAGTACACTTACAACCCTTCTAAATGCTTCTAATTACAAGCTGTTTCTGCAGCGCTCGTGCCACGATAGAACTCGTATTGATAAACAATGCGGTATTTAAAATTTACATATTAAGCACAGAACGATGTCAACACAAAATTAAATGGCGCGAAAACAAATGATATTCTAATAATATATTGATAGATAATTATTACATTCAGAAAACGAATAGACAAGATTTAAACTGACCCATTACATTATGTCAGGACCTAATAATATATAGTTTTAATAAATAAGTACTGAGTTGTACATTTTAGTTAATCATCAAATCTCGACCCTCATTTCTACATTAAAAATCGAATTTTAGTCACTGCAAATAATTGATAATAAATATTTTTTAACTTAATTTTTTTTTATTATTGACTTAAAATAAGCCTCACAATTCATTTGAAGTTCTGACACCTTTTTTTTTTTTTTTTGTTTTACGTCGGTAACAAAATGCATTTACGCACTGCCTTCCGGCCAAAGGGGGACCGAAAGGGGGTGTGGGACTCACCACCGGCAGACACGACCGCCGGCAGCAATACTCACTAAAAATCTTCCGACGACGCCCGCCGCTTGTTGAGAAAGGGGCGGGGGCCAGTACATGGGTTGCAGCTTCTGACACCCCGCCTGCGGCCAACGTCCCCCGGACCAAAACCGGGAGGACCTCCTCAGAGAGGCGCAGTGGACGCGCCCCTCCTACCTCCCCCTGCGACCATAGCGTGTGTGGCCGACTTCCCGGAGGGTCCATGGTTAGACAGCAGGGGCCCCCTGCCCCCACTGCCTAGACCCTCCTGGCACTGCTGAGCGGGCCCTCCTGGCCTACCCGCAGCGCCCTCCATATGTCCCTCTTAGTTTCTCCCCCGGTAGTCAGTACTAAGGGCACCCAGAGTCGTCGGTCTCTGGGTGTTACCTTTTCCCTAGCGCCTCTTGCGCCCTACCGGGAGGTACTCAGCCCCCCCACCACGACAAGGTGGAGACCAGTCGGGGGGGACCAGTCGGAGTTCTGACACCTGACCTTGGTAAAACCTGTTTTACAGATGTCAGTTTCTTCCCCCGCTTGGACAACATAAAATTTATGAAAATAGGCAAAAACAAAATGTCGACACATGGTAATTTTTAAACAAATGAATGTTTGCATGATCCCTATTTCACTTATGCAAGGTCAGATTGATCCTTCGACCTTCTTTTTTATTTTGTAGACTCGATTTTCAGTCTGCAAATAACTACTAATAAGAAAAGGTATACATAGAACCTACAAACGAATGTATGCATAGAATATTTTGCATAATCTCTATTTCACTTATGCAGGGTCAAAATGATCCTCTGTCAATAGAGGCTGATTAATTATATAGAGGTCTGGGTGTCGAGCACAGTCTTACGCGTGTTCATTGGGCGTGAAAGGGTTAATTGGGGTGTCTTCGCGTTAGGCTGGCGCTAGGATTGCGATTCCACACCGCAGACTATTTATTCGAAAGGCGACTATGAGCTATTTCATTCTGACGGGAAATAATTGGAATAAAGTTTGAATTTAAATTGGAAATGAATGTAGATTGCATTTATATTCAATTTAAATGTTTTAAAAAAAATTGGTTTTTGTGGGTGGATAAACTTGGTGCTTAGTGATATTTGAACAATTGCTCACATAACATGCTACTTTTAAGGTAATTTTTGTAGCTTTTTATAAACAGTTGCGTTAATGATAGCTTATATTCATTTAATTTAACTTTATATAGCTTTAATCACAATCGGACCGCTTTTATAGTTTAACATCTTACTTACCCTACAAAGGTTGAATTTATGGGGCTTCTATATATTATTGACAGTCAATATTCAGAATGTGGATCTGTTTTTACTCTCTATTTTTTTTAATCTTCACAAGTAAAATTTAAAATAACTTAATGATTATCAATTCACCTTAACCGTTTTCTGTTCAAAAAAGATTGGGAGATTCTAATTTCAGTCAAAATTCTAATATACAATCTATGTGTGTACATTTTCACCTGTGATCTTAAGTTAGTAATATTATTTTAAGTATATCATAATCGTTATGATGAAACTAAGATTAGTTAGTTCTATTAAATGAATACTTGAACTACTACAACTGTACTACATCCTGTGTATAATGTACCGCTGTAGCAGTAAATAAGTTATTTATTTATTATTTATTGGTGTTTTAGAACAATTGACACCCTACTCGGTTTTATCGAGGGATAACACCACTAATACCAGGCCAAGCCACAGGCAAAGATTTTCCATTGTAAACAGTGTAATGAAATCACCTAGCAGAAATAATTGCCCAGTTTCACACCGAAATGTAATTTCAATATTATTAATTAGGGTACTATTAATTATGAGTTCGTCAATTAAATGCTCGAAAGTTCCCGGTAGGCAAACTCCGACGTGACAGTCTTCAACCCCTTTCATTCCTTTAGGAATTTAATTCTCTAAAATCTTCCTAGAGTGATGATTGAGGAAGTTCAGCTTAAGTTCATAAGATAACTATTTTTAGATTCGTCTGTGTGTTGTTGTTCATATATCTCAAATATAGTATCATTATCTCAGCCACAAGAAGTCTGCAGTGGAAAATAGGCCGCATTTGTTTTCTCATTGATCGATCTAAAGCCCCTGGCAAGTACTGGCTTCTTGCCGCCTTTAACAAGGTCATCCAAGTTATCGGTCAATCGAATTAAAACTGTCCTCTACTATGTATGTTTGCTAGTAATAATAGTGTAGGATTGTGGAATAGGTAACAAGACAAAAATTAAAGTGCCCCATTGAAATCAGAATCTACTGATCTTGAAAAATTAATCAAATTTGGACACACAAAATATTTATAAGCAAAGTATAAATAGTTTTATATATTATAATAGTAAACACTTTTTCTTTATTAAACAATTAATTAAAATAAGGTGAAAAGGAAGAAAATAGTTGCCTCAACCATAATTGTAGGTGGTTGACAGACACTAAAAAAGTCAACACATTATTTGATATCAGTATTCGAAATTACATTACTAAAAATCAATTTTTCATTTGAAGGTATTATAATATTTTATTTCAGTCTTACTGTCATAATTTGTTTGTTCATAATCAAGTAATCAAATTAATATTTTCTGTCAATTACACCAATTATTTAGTTCCAAGATAAGTTTCATTAAAAAGTGTGTTATGGAAACTCAATAATGGATAAATATAAGTAAATACTGTTTAAAATGTAAATATTTACTTAATATACATAGGAAAACATCCAGACCATTGATGTATTATAATATTTTATTTCAGAGTCTTACTGTCATAATTTTTTTGTTCATAATCAAGTAATCAAATTAATATTTTCTGTCAATTACACCAATTCTTTAGTTCCAAGATAAGTTTCATTAAAAAGTGTGTTATGGAAACTCAATAACGGATAAACATAAGTAAATACTTTTTAAAATGTAAATATTTACTTAATATACATAGGAAAACACCCAGACCATTGATGTCAACATTGTTTACATACATAGGGTTATCCTAATAACAACGATCATTATCATAGGTCTTTAAGTAATATATGCACATAGTTTAGTAATAATAACAAGAAGTACATAACATATTAGGTCGGGGAAAAAGTCTTTTCGCATAACGTAGGTATAAACTTATTATAAAATTTTTTTGACTGTACTATTTGTGTCTGCCTGGTTTTGGTAACATTAAAAAGGTTCCATTATAAAGAAAAGAAAAAAATAAAAAAAAGTTGTTTCCCGCTATTTTTCATTTGTTTTTCTCTCCGTTAAAATGAGTGAATCTATTGAAGAAATTCGATACATTTTAAAATTTTATTATAAAAAAGGCAAAAATGCAACTCAAGCAGTGAAAAAAATTTGTGATGTTTATGGACCTGATGCAGTGTCAGTAAGAGTAGCACAAATTTGGTTCAAACGTTTTCAGTCCGGAAATTTTGATGTTAAAGATGCACCTCGCTCTGGTCGCCCTGTTACGAATAAAATGGACGCCATTTTTGAAAGAGTGGAGCAAGATCGGCATATTAGTAGTTACGATGTAGCTGAAGAACTGGGAATTGACCACAAAACAGTTTTGACCCATTTGAAGAAAGCTGGTTATACAAAAAAGCTCGATATTTGGGTGCCACACGAACTCACTCAAAGAAACTTAATGAACCGTGTACTCATTTGCGATTCATTATTGAGACGTAATGAAACCGAGCCGTTTTTGAAGAGATTGATAACTGGCGATGAAAAATGGATCACGTACGACAAGAACGTGCGAAAAAGGTCGTGGTCGAAAGTTGGCCAGGCTTGACAGACTGTGGCCAAACCTTTTTTTTTTTTTTTTTGATTTACGTCGGTAACAAAATGCATTTACGCACTGTCTCCCGGCCAAAAGGGGGAGACCGGGAGGGGGTGTGGGGCTCACTGCGGCAGACGCGACCGCCGCAGTCCTACCCACTAAAAATCTTCCGACGACGCCCACCGCTGTTGAAGAAGGGGCGGGGGGCCAGCACCAGGGGATTTGTAGTTTCTGGCACCCCGCCCGCGGCCAACGTCCCCCGGATCAGAACCGGGAGGACCTCCTCAGAGAGGCGCAGTGTGTCGCGCCCCTCCTACCTCTTTTTGCGGCCATGACGTGACTGGCCGACTTCTGGGGGGTCTATAGCTAGACGGAAGGGGCCCCCTGCCCCCGCCGCCTAAGACCCCCAGGCGCGGCCGGGCGGGCCCTCCTGGCCCGCCCGCTGCGCCAACGGCGTAGCCGGAGAGAGAGCGGGTCCCGCTCCCTCTCCCGCTCCGCGGCCTCCTTCTGCGACATCACCACTTCGCAGAAGGAGGCCATCGCCTCCCATGCCGTCTCGCTGTCGACCATCTTTTGCATGATGGTCGGCAGCGAGAGAGCCACTCCACCCAAGGCCGCGGCCAACGTCGACCGCGGCCCCGCCCACGCAGGGCACGCCACCAAAGTGTGCTGCGCGGTGTCTTCCGCGCAGTCACAATGGTGGCAACACCGGGTCGACTCCCCCCCGGCTACGTCACACAGATACTTCCCGAAGCACCCGTGCCCGGAAAGTACCTGCGTGAGCCGGAAGGTCATCGACCCCCACCGACGGCCGACCCATCGCTCCAAGATGGGCCCGACCGCCTCGAGGATACGGCGCCTCGATCCTTCGGCACGAAACTCGGCGCTCCGAAAAAGCTGCCGCCGCCATGCGCCCAGAGCCTGCCTCTGAGCGTCTCTACGCCACCGCACCACAGTGTCCGGTGCGGGGCGGAGACCCTGGCTCCGGGATTGCGCGCCTCGCCAGAACACTGCCGAGAGAACCAAGGCGTCTAGGTCCCACGGCAGTGACCCGGCGAGTGCGCAAGCCACCTCCACAGAGATGGTGCGATACCCCCTAACGACACGGTTCGCCATGACCCTCTGCGACTGTTGCAGGACCTGTCGATGGCGACCCGATACGGAGCTCGCCCAAATTGGGGCCCCGTACAAGGCTATGGATCGCACCACCCCCATGTAAAGGCGACGGCAACTGCCGCCACTCCCCCCGAGATTGGGGAGCAGGCGAGATAGAGCTCCCGCCGTGCTCACCAACCTCGGTGCTAGGTGCCGAAGGTGAGGTTCGAAGTCCCATCTGCTGTCGAGAAGGACGCCGAGATACTTTAGCGTGTTCCCGACAGGGATGGGAGTTCCTCCTACCACAATACTGGAGCCCGCAGGCGGCCGCCTCCGGGGACCATGAAAAACGATAGCCCCGGATTTGTGCAGTGCCACTTCGAGCCCCAGCCGCCGTATCCTCTGGACCACCGCCGCGACGCCGACGGTGGCCAAAACTCTCGCATCCCGGAGGTCAGAACCCCAGGATGTTACGAGGGTGTCGTCGGCGTAACAGATTACGTCCACGCCGGGCAGGTTCACACAGCGCAGAACGTAATCGTATCCGATGTTCCACAGGAGTGGTCCTAGGACAGACCCCTGCGGAACACCGCACACCATACGCCGACGACAGCCTCCCCCTCCCATCGTTGGGAAGACTACCGCCCTCTCCGACAGGTAGCTCCCCAACAATCTCTGCAGATATGGAGGCACCTCGTGGAATCGGAGCGCCTCCATAATCGTTGGCCAGGGCAGGGTGTTGAAAGCGTTCGCGATATCGAGCGACACCGCAATCAACACCCCACCCCGGGACACCGCCTTCTCCGACAGGTCCTGCAAGCGGCCGATCGCGTCAATCGTCGATCGGCCGCGGCGGAACCCGAACTGGAGGTCGGACAAATCTGGTCCGACCTCCTCCAGGTGCTCGACGAGGCGGTTGGCGATGACACGCTCCAGGAGCTTGCCCGCCTCGTCGAGCAGCACGATGGGCCGATAACCGGAAGGGTCATCGGCCGGACGTCCCTCTTTGGGAAGGAGAACCAATCGGCCCTCCCTCCAGCGCCGCGGGAAAACCCCATCCCGCAGACACCTATCAAAGAGGGAGGTCACGCGGGGAAGAAAAGGCGCTTCCTCCCCGCTCAACACCAGGTCCCACGCCCTCGCCGGGATGCCGTCGGGACCTGGGGTCGTGCTTTTACCCCTCAGGCGTAGCACGGCCCTTCCTACCTCCTCCTCGGTGAGCTCGGGCACATCCTCAGTGCCCGAGTCACGGGTGACTTCCGGCGCCGCCATAGTGGGAGGCACGAAGTCGGTCCCCCTATCTGGGAACAGTGCCTCAACCACCCTACCGAGTACCGCCGGTTCGAGACTGCTGGAGACCGGAGGGGTCCACGCTCGGAGCTTTTGCCGAACAATCTTGTACGGCCTGCCCCATGGATCCGCCTCAACAGCCTCCAGCAGCTCGTCCCACGCTGCGGCCTTGGACCGACTAATGGCCCAGCGGAGGGCCCTCACCGCCTCTCTGTAGACGGCGTAGAGCCGATCCAACTCGGCTTCGTCGTGGATTCTCCTTCCGCGACACCTCTGATAGCGGCGCCGCTCCACCGCACAGGCTCGGCGGAGCTGGGCGATCTCCGGCGACCACCAGTAGACCTGGGTTTTGCGCGGGGGGGCGCGAACACGGGGCATGCCCATGTCGCAGACACGCGCCATGGCCTCGCACACCCTTACAGCCTCCCCCTCCACGTCCACCAGCGGTGGCTCCCGTGTCCACGCCTCGACCAGGGCTGCCTCCCGCAGCAATGACCTGTCGAGGCGCTTGATCGCCCATCGTGGGCCGTCCAATCGCGGCTCTCCAACACCTCCGCTGGGCGCTGGCACCGATGTGGAGACACTGAATCTGATATAGCGATGATCAGACAATGTCTCCACATCCCCCAGCACCCTCCAATCGTGGACACGACGCGCGAGAGAGGGCGCCGCAAACGAGACGTCAATGACAGACCCTCCGTTGCGGCGCACGCACGTGTCCACCGAACCGCGATTGAGGATGGACAGCCCACACTCTGTCACCCATTCCTCCAAGGCTGTCCCCCTCCCGTCAGTCGCTCGGGAGCCCCACGCCGTGGATTTGGCGTTGGGATCTCCCATTACAATGACGGGACGAGAAGAGCCTCGGGTTATTGCGCCCAACCTAACCAAAAACCGCTCGAACTCGACGAGGGGGCGATTGGGGGAGAAATAGACTCCCACAACCACCACCCCGCCGACCCGAGCGGCTACAAAACCTCCCCCTCTCCCGACGAGGACAAGAGGGGGAGTGCCCGCCGCCACACGCTGAATAATGGCCACCGAGCCGTCCGCGTCGCAGACCCAGTCGGAACGGACCGGGACGCGGTAGGGCTCAGCGGCCACAGCCAGATCGACCTGCCACTCCGCCATGGCCTGAAGAATGAGGTCTTGGGCCGCTGCGGAGTGGTTAAGGTTCGCCTGGAGAAAGTTGAGCCGGAGAGCCATTAATTAATGAGTCTCCATATCAACCTCCTCCGGCCGATCCGTGGCGGCGGTAGGGCCCGGTGGCAGCACGCCTTCGCCAGGGCCCTTCTTTTTGGCCTTGGGGGACCGGGCGCATGCCTTACCCCCAGGGCGATGGTCGGCCACCCTCCCAGCCTCCTCACAGAGGGGGCAGTGGGGGGGGGCAGAGCATTCGCGGGCTTTGTGCCCCGGCCGAGCGCAGTGGAAACAGTTTTCGCTACGGTCGACCGGAGACTTGCACTGGGCGCCGAGATGGCCCAGTGCAAAACACCTAAAGCATCGACCAGGGCGAGGCTCTAACAGGCTCGTCCCGGCCGACACCCATCCGACCAACAGTCGCCCGCTGGCGACCTTCTTCGCCACCGCCACGGGGCAGGAGACCACAATGGCCCCCAGCCTCGCAGAGGTAGCCCTCCCTATTTCCCCCGGCCTGATAAGGTCGGGAGCGCAGCCACCTACTGCCGCCACCGCCGACACCACCTCCTCCTTGGAAACAGAGTCGTCCAGGCCCGAGACGCGGATGTCTGCCCGCATCACTGGCCTGGAGACCCTGACGTCCTCCGGCTCGTAAATTGCGCGGAGGCGCTCCGCGAGCCGATCGGCCTTTTCGTCCCGGGCCTCCCCTGCTATTTCGAGGACCCGGGCCCCCGTCGCCGCCTTGCGAAACCGCACCGAGGCGATGCCGAGGTCGCCAAGTTTGATCTTGGACTTGGCCTCGGCGATCACCGCCTCATAGGAGCGGCCTCGCTCCACTGCGCCCGGCAGCAGCGTCATTACCACTGCCGCTGATGTTGGCGGGCGCAGCGCCTTCTTCTTGGCTGCGGGGGCTGCCGATCGGCTCGGCTGTGGTGCCGGCCTGGCAGGAGCAGCGCTCCGCGAAACCTTCGCTTGCGGCGCCGCCCTCCCCTTAGGGCGGCGCGAGACCACAGTCGTCCACGATTCCCGCCCCTGGCCGCCCGACTGCACCGGGGCGGCAACGGGAGCCGGGACGACCGGGCGAACTCCGGATGAAGAAGGAGCGGCCGGTGCAGGCGTCGAATCAGGCACCGGCCACTTCTTCCCCTTTCCCTTTCCCTTCCCCTTCTTGGTAGGGGAAGGAGGGGGCTCCGCCGGGGCCGCAGTAGAGGCCGAAGATGGGCCCGGCTGCGGCAAAACGGCCGCCCGGTCGGCCCGAAGTGGGGGACGCACCGACTTCTCAGGCAGCAGGCGGCCCCCCACCTCCAGGCCTTCGATGCGCGCGTCCAACATCGTCATGACGCGCGCACCCAGCTCCAGCGAAAACCGTTCTTCCCACTGCGCAGGCCTCTCCACCCTCCGCACCTCCTCGCGGAGAGAGGAGACCTCCCTCATTACCTCCGCATGCTGCGCCAAGAGACGGGCGTTCTCCTGCCTCAGGGTTTTCTCACTCGCCCTGAGGCGCTCCACCTCCTGACGCAGCACGTCATCCTCCGTCGTCGGATTGCGGGTCGACATGACCCGCATAAATTCCCTGCCGACTTCCACGGCGTTGAGGAAACCACCGTGGAAGGTTCCTTTTAAGGAGGACGACTTATTTGTCATCTCCTCGATACCGTCGAAGACCTGCGACATCCTGTCCGCTATTGTCATCGAGGAGGTGGCGTCCGCCGGGTCCCAGGTCGCCGTCATCTCGCGAAACCTGGTCGCACAGTCGGGAGCGCGAGAGATGCCCTTTGTCGCCCTCCTCTCATCCTCCGCCTCCCGACGCGCCAGCGCCCGGCTGACGCTCAGCGCCCTCCTGGCCTCGTCAAGGCCGACCGTTAGGCCATGGGAGCACCCGCGGCCATGGGGGCGGCCGCGCTTTGTTTTGGCCCTCGCTGAAGAGTCGTCCGGAGCCAACTCGACCTCGCTAGCCGAGCCCGCCTCAGAGGGTCTTTTTCTTTTCTGTCGACCCGAAGAACCCTCGTCCACCTCCGACATCTCCACCTCCGACATTTCCGACGCTTCCGCGGGGCCTACGGTGTGCATAGAACCCGCGGAGTCGTCGGAGAGAACCTCTACCTGCGGCACCGGGGTGGTGACAAACCTGCCACGCTCATCACGCAGCGGCTTGCCCCCCCCCCGGAGGCGCAGAACTCCAAATCGCTCAGCAAGACTAATGTCATAAAAATAAAAGCCGTGGTCGTCAATGCGGGAATCAGCAGTGTGCTGACCCCCGAAGCAGTTGGTGCCCCCTCCGTATACTACGGGGCAGACACCCGCCGAAGCGGGTGTGCAGGATTCCCCCTTTCGGGGACCTGCCCGGAGATTCTTTTCCGAACTACTTATCATTTTTTTTTCCTTTTCTCCTTCTCTTTTTTCGGGGGTGAGCTCCCCCGCACGCTAGCGACTGGACTCCCTCCAGCCATGCATCCCTTCGGCACGATCCGCTCACCTTGGGATTGGGGTAATTTATTATAGTGGTATTCTTCCACGCGGCACCACTCTCAATGAGCGGCACCTCCGTTCCGCAGACTGCGGATTACGGATTGCCCGGCGGGGAGTCAAGAGACCCACCCAACAGCCACAACAATGTGACTGCCGGACCCGCCGCGCCGCAGGCCTTGCAGGCCCACCACCCACCGCCGCATGAAGCGGCCACTGCCCTCGAAAGGGCGAAACAAAAGTCGCCGAAAACGCCTCGCCGCCACTCAGGAAAAGGCTGCATCCCCTGCCACCTCAGATGAACTGAGGCGTGCTGGGAGCAGCCACTTCCCTCCGACCAAAAGGTCCCTCAGGTCAGGTCTCAAGAGTCTATATCAGGCGCGCCCGCGCGGGAACCCGTACTAAATTGCTCTGGCTTATCCTAACTATCCCAGCCCCACCTAGCCTAGTCTTAAGTAGTCTAGCCCTAACCTAGCCTACCTATCCTACCAGCCCAGCCTAGCCTTACCTACCTAATCCTAAGCAAAGTTACCCTAGGGTACCTAATCAAAGCCAAACCAATCTAGACGAGCCCACCGCACAGCCACGCTCAATACGACTCCCGATCCCCCACCCCACTCGCCAGTTTTGGTCCGCGCCGGACTTACATTACTTAAAAGCCGGTACCACAATGTGTGGCATGCCCCTATCCGCCACCCGGGGACGCGCCCGATGGGAGTCTGGCAACTCCACACGGGAGACTGTGGCCAAACCTGGCCTAACACGAAATAAGGTGTTGCTGTGTGTATGGTGGGATTGGAAGGGCATTGTTTATTATGAGCTTTTACCGCCCGGCAAAACCATCGATTCTGATCTTTACTGCCAGCAACTGATGAGATTAAAGGAAGCAGTCGAGAGAAAACGGCCGGAATTGATCAACAGGAAGGGTGTGGTCTTTCATCACGATAACGCTAGACCACACACATCTTTAGCCACTCAGCAAAAATTAAGAGAGTTCGACTGGGAGGTCCTAGTGCATCCACCATATAGCCCTGACCTTGCGCCTTCAGATTTTCACCTGTTTCGGTCTCTGCAGAATTCTTTAGGTTCTGTAAGGTTGACCTCAAGAGAGGACTGCCAAAACTATTTGTCCCGTTTTTTTGATCAGAAGTCCCAAAGTTTCTACAGTAACGGGATAATGTCTCTGCCCACAAAATGGCAGAAAGTTATTCAACAAAACGGTACATATATATTGTAAATAAATGTAAATAAACTTTGAAAAAAATGTCTTGACTTTTCATACAAAAATACGAAAACACTTTTTCCCCAACCTATTATATAATATAAAGGTAGAATACATTAAATGCCTTTGTACCGTTACCGTGTGAGAGAAATTTCCAAAAGGATGAATTCACTGGTTTCATTATAGAGACAATTTGCCCGAACCAGATTGACTAATTGTGGCTATCTCAGTGGTTGGCTTCAAATCAGTAATGGGGTGAAAAGGGGGGGCTATTAAAATAACGTTATAGTCCTTTCATAGGCTCGGGATGGCTTGGGGGGCAATTTCCAAATGGTGTTATTATAATGAGAACTGCTGTGGACCCAAATGTGCTGCCGCCAATCTATTATAATTATCAACGGAAATAGAATATAGCATTGACATTAATACTGCATAGAATGACGCTGAGGTATAAAAATACTGTTCTTTATTACTCGGTTTTAAATTACAAAGTAACATACAAACATACACATACAAATCTACATTACTAATGCAACATAAAATAAAATAATACACTAGCATTGTTTTTTATAACTTTGTTTTACATTTATTCAAAGTCCACAGCTCTAAAAGATAAATTACAGAATTACTGTTGTTAATTAGTTTTAAAGATAGATTTGTTTGAAACTTAAAGCTAATGAGAGCTAACGAATATATACACAGGTTTAAAAAATATTACGCGATAACTATCAGAAAAGGTTTATTTGACAGAATCAAGTTACATAAGAAACAGAGGTTCCCAAACTAGGCTATGCCCGTATCTTGGCGAACTTCTGTTGTGGTTAACCTCTTGTCTTAAGTGTATTTACATATGTTTAAATTAATATATTTTTTTTATTGTTATAAATTGAGTCTTACTTGTATGTAAATTTGTGGGTAGGCCCCACCTACTACTAGGCAATGTCCAATGAAGCGCTCGTTGCTCTGCGATACTACTGCGAGCAACGTTTAAAAAGTTAAGTCTGTAGATAGGTGAGCGTTTGTGCGGCATTTATTATCACGCGATTCTTTGAACCAAGACTAACAATGTTAATACATAAAAAATAAACAGGCGTTGAACACGCGTTTAAAAAAACCTATTACATAATCTTGTTTATTGGTTGCCTAACGTTAAACACTTCTTAGACATAGTGTAAATTTAAACACGAGCTGGCGCCTGTATATGACGCGTTCAACCTTAAACCGTTGTCATTTTTGTGTATCGCTGCTGCTTTTTAGACAAAATAAATATCTTTAACCATTAATTTAAGCCTTATCTATATGAAAGATTTAGATTTTGGGTGTGTAGGGATCCTACCAAGACCTAAGGAGCCAATGTCAACCTCACCTGCAAGTGGTGCACCTTGCGATCAACGGACGAGGCTCTGGCGAACATAACAGTGCCCGGTAAGCGGCAATAGGCTCACCACCTATTACGTGGGCGTATAATATGCCTCTGCCTGCCCCTTCGGGGAAACAGGGTTGTATGTAAGATTTAGATTATATGCATACCTATCGTGACACTCAAACGCACACGAATTAATCCGAGTGGGGACTATAATTGAATTGCATTTAAATTGTAACGTTTATTAACCTCCTCTATTTTAAAACCTTAAATTCCATAATATTCAATTAATTTACAGATTTTTATAAACGCATCTCTAAATTATTTTCTGTAATAAAACTGTTAGTCTTGATTCTCTCATAATCCATTAACTTAGAAATAAGGAACTAAATATATATATTTTACTAATCGCCACTGGTTAACATCGTTTCGCAAAATGTATGTATGAAGTAGACCTCGGGCACAAGCTTCTTAAAATTTTACGGCTTAAACCCAGATGCTAGTAACAACCTCGCCTTAATCGACATTTAGTCTTGATCTCGTTACTCTCAGGAACCAACTGTAGCGTGCCAAAAACCCAAAAAGATCAATACAGACAATTTGGACTATAAAGCATTACACCAACGTATGTTTCTTTGAAAATTTTAAAAAATCTTGAAAAAAAAACAGAAAAATCGGCTGTTATCATTAGCCATTCTAAACACAAGCCTTTTCACAAAAAATGCTTCAGAATATATACATATTATCAGTTTTTAGGTATGTAAAAATAAATATCAGCACTTAACAAAATCTATACAACTTCTAATTATGGAAAAAAGTTACTGAAGATATTCTTAGACATACATCCTGTTTTCCGAAGCACCCCTCAAAGTCCAGTGCGTCGGAGTCAGTGAAGCGCGAGTGGGCATAAACACCGGATGGGACGCAAGCTTAGCCTGCTCATTAATGCTTCATTCAATTATGGGACGCTAAATGAGGGTGTGTTAAACCAAATTAATTATGTAGGCAATAGTAAATAGTGTTTTTTTATTACTATTGCTTGTTTTTTATACTATATCATATATGACATATTTGTCATATTGTAACCGACTTCAGACATTAACTTTATTATAATTTTTCTTTTTTGCTTTCTTTTTATAAAAGTTTAAAAGAACAAACAGGCTTAGTCCTTTTTTTAGTAGGTATACCTTTTGTTTAGATAATTTTTTTTATATTTTTTCTCGATTTGAGTGTTTTATTGTTTGCATTGAATAGAGCTTGAAACGACTGGACAGATTTAAAAATTAAACATTACTGAAAAGCGAATTTTGAGAGTAGCATAATTTATATTACTAAGCGATTTAGGAAGCGATCCCTGCGAAACCTCCAAAAATGTCACAAAAGGTGTAAACTAAAGGCGTGCCACTGTCAGTTTGTCATATTTGGAGTCAGCATAGACATTGCAAGTTTGTTTGTCTTTAATTTGTATACATTCTCTAACATCTATCTACTGAAACTATGTGAAGTGGTAGGATAGATAACGCTGCTCAAAGATTTCCAGATAGTACTTCACCTAATAGATAACGCCAAATAGTTCAGCTTAAAGCTGAATTGTGCTGTTTGCTAATAAATAAAGAGAAGATGCTACCCAATGGACCGATGCTCATAACGGCCAGTATATAGGTGCCTCAATATCGATCGACGGGGTAAATAACTGGGAAGGCCCATGCTTAGCAGTGGGCTTCATGTTGTTGAGATAATGATGTAGTTAGTAAAATGATGTAGTTAGTAAAATGATGTAGTTAGTAAAATGATGTAGTTAGTAAAATGATGCAGTTAGTAAAATGATGCAGTTAGTAATATGATGTAGTTAGTAACATGATGTAGTTAGTAAATTTAAAAAAAATCCGGATAATAAACCGTTTAGGTGATCTGAATTTTACTTTACTCATTAAGCCTAATATCGTCCCACTACTGAAAACGAGCCTGATGAGCCTTCCCTCATGAATTAAGGACAAAGGGATTCTAAACACTAGGAAGCCGCGATTACCCAGGCACAATTGAAATTCAATTATATCTTATCATACGGCAATTTTCCGCTATTTCACAGACTACATGACAATGTGTTGATTACAGACAGGCTAGTGACTAATCATAAGAGAACTGCTCGTTTAAATGTTCCTAAGAAGAAATAAAATATTTATATCTTGAAAAATGTTATTCTTTAACATCGTGTTACTTATTGAATATTCTTTGAACAACCTACACTTGGCAGGTAACAAGGTATTAGAGGAAAATGTATTGTGGCAGTTCCTTTGAAATTCAGGGTCAAAATAACTAACTTCCATCAACGTGGATGTTCTTTGCAGAGAGTCGGCTAATCAATTACTGGAACCCCCCCTAACTTTCTTTTGACAACTTAAATAAGAGTTTATTCCTAAAACGCTGTGAACAAACAGAATATTTTATATGACACAGATCGGAATCTGGTGTAGAGTGCTAGTTACTAGAAGTGGCATGTA
Organism: Musotima nitidalis; assembly: GCA_949126915.1. NCBI lineage: Eukaryota > Metazoa > Arthropoda > Insecta > Lepidoptera > Crambidae > Musotima > Musotima nitidalis. Next base: position 2,806,906 of record OX421431.1, read on the forward strand.
CTGGTATTTTTTATGTTTTTGTATGCTTGCCAACTGTGCAAGTGTTGGTTTAGTTTAATAAATTTTAAATATTGAGATAGAATCCATTATTCTTTATTCATGTTGAAATGACAGATCAGACGTAGCCCAAGAGCTGCTGGTATGCTGAAAGTACCATCCGTTGAGGTTACCTCTGTTGAGGTTAAAGTATGTATATCATGTGTTCAAGATCTTGCCATAATCAAAGTTAATAAAAGTATACTGATAACCCAGTTTTATTGAAGGTCCTCGCTCAAGAATGACGTAGTGAATCCGTTATTAGTCAGGCGTCGTTCGTTACGGGTGCATAGGGATCCTACCAAGACCTGAGGAGCCTAAGCCAACCTCACCTGCAAGTGGTGCACCTGCCGAACAATGGACGAGGCTCTGGCGAACATAACAATGCCCGGTAAGCGGCAAGAGGCTCGCCACCTAAACCAACTAAATAATTGGCGAAGTGTGGGCGTATAATATGCCTCTGCCTACCCCTTCGGGGAAACAGGCGTGAATCAATGCTTGTATGTCATTCGTTACGAATAGAACCACTACCCATAGAAAGCTAAACAAAAAAGACGTACATTAAAGTTAATATAATTAATATTAAGTGAGAGTGAACAAAGAAAATTGATAAAAATTATAGACCTAAAAACGAAAAGGTCACCACTTCAGGCATGCTATCGTGCTGATTCTATATTAATAATTGTCTCCTCTAGTGTCAACCGTCTCTGATCTGTGTAATCTAATCTCTATGTCTACGAACTTGCTCTTTGATCTGGAGTGGCTAATGATGGAGTCTCAAGTTTTAAGTGAGATTTTTGTTTTCTCTTTTTGGACTCGACCTTATTGTCTCACACGACATGTCCCTACAATATTAACGTCTTTCATCTCCTAACAGATCTAAGAGTCCTATTATAAATGTCGCACTACATTTTTTATATTTGGTTTTAACAAAACAAAAGGTCAATGAAGCGGCAGTTTGGCCAACGGGAGGGCCCGCAAGGGTGGTAATAAACCCTTCCTGGAATAATGCTTTGTCACACGAAAGCAACAATTTTAAACTACGTTGTTTATAGATCACTATAAAATTTACACAAAAATTGGTATTGGCCTTTTAACCGCTTAATACTACCTGGTGTATTTATTAGCGCTCGTTGAGTTTACCACTAAATCATTACTATGTCTATACATTAAACGTAAAATTCAACATATGCACAAATTATTTACAAGAAACAAATTCTTACTATTATTGACACTTCAAAGTCACGTGACACGTAGTATCTGCATCTATTGTGTTACTTGACTTGGAAGTGTCCGCAGTACTCGAAAAAGATCACCAAAGTACAGCAGAGTTAACAGAGGTCTTTAAATAGATATGTCGTTTGAGTGACATTTAATATCAAGCAATTCCGCAGATACTTTGGAAGGTACTTAAAGTTGCTCCCGATATCAAATATTATATGTGGTAGACGTTAATCAATGTTATCAATTTGTTCCAAATAAATAAAATAATAGATTTATTCAATCCGCCTTATAGGACGAGCAGCAGGCCGCAAAGGTTACGCGTGGTGAATTATCAACTCATAGTTAGATGATTGGTTCGTAAGAGGAGGTCTGTGCTCAGTCATCATTATCTTTTGAGCTATATAAATATAAAGGACTTTATATGGATGATGGTTTATAATATTGTTGTATAGTTTAGATATTATATAAGAGTTTATTATTTGCTCATAATCATCACTATCACTCTGGGCAGGTGGTAGTCCCAGATTCAGTCAGTACGTAGGATGTCGCTGCTGTTCATCATTCGGTTGTATGTCTTTACATTTGGATTTAACAAAACAGAGGTTCTTTTATAATAGAGAGCAACTATTATAACATATTATAATATACATACACTATACACTAATATATTTTGCTCTGAGTGGCCATTTGGATATATCCATATATATTGTTGAAAAAAAAACTTTCTGCTTCATACCATTGCGTTGTGGAATGAGCTCCTCGGCGAGATTACAGCATGGGGCTTTAAAAAGGGCGTGAAACGGTTTTAAATTGGTCGTCAACGCTCTAGTCATGCCTCCCCCCCCCCCCAACTTTCATCCAAACCAGTTTAGCTAGTTTAACGTCGTTGATATATAAACTTTTAATAAAAATAAACCTTCCACTTTTTTTAAATATTAGTAAAAGAGGATTTTTTTAAATCCATAAACCGAAAAACGCGCGTGAATTTTATAATAAGACACTTACAAAGATTGCCGGATTTTCAGATCCCTAAATTTGGATCGCGAATTAAAAGTTTTGACATAAAACGTGCACACTTCCACTTTAGTGTTATGAAAAAGCTCAGCACTTCACATTGATTGGCTGTGACAGTCTTTGTGAACAAAAATAATTTGCGTTTAATACTGGATTACGTCGGTCGTCGATGATATAGGTGTTTTCTTAACAATAACTGACAAGGGAAGGGTACTTAGTACCGTACATTTAATTATATTTATTTAGAAAACCCTCAGGTCTTAATCATTAAGTCTTACTTATCCCAATGAATTTACGTTAGATTGAAATTTCTCAAAAAGATAGCAGATTAACATTACATAGTAACATTATACAATACAAAGAATAGAAAGTGGGAAAGTGTGTGTTAGTGAGTGTATGTGTGAGTGAACATATACCTCATCAACATACGAGTTTTATCCCGGTTGCGGCCTTAGGGGGCCGGGGGTCTGGGTACCTATTTACAAATAACCTCGTCATGTTCTCACAATCGACCAGATGAAGTATGGACCAATTACCCTCTCAACTTAGATTATGAGAAAAGGCCCGTGGTCAGTAATAGGACGCTAATGGGCTGAGAGAGACATAGGAAGATCCACTGTGGGGATATCATGATCTCTATGTATACATTGTTTAAAGTGGTAAAGTGACTTTCCATAGCCTACTTTTGCTGTGACTGTAGTGAATTGCTTTATCCCGGCCTACACGTTTTTTAACTTCGATTGAACAGACGTGTCATCTACTTATAACTAAGGAAAGAATCTATCCTACCAGTGTCCCAAATGTAGTTGTAGTTGTTGTACACATCATCATCATCATCATCATCTCAGCCCATAAACGTCCCACTACTGAGCACGAGCCTCCTCTCACATACCAAGGTGCGAGGGTATTGGGTCATACTCCACCACGCGGACCCAGTGCGGATTTGCGGAGGCAGGTGTATGGCGTCCTGCTGTTAGAATTTATCAACCCGCCCATTAGGCCTCTAACATGGCTTAACGACTACCACATTTAGTGATAACCGGGACCAACGGCTTAACGTGCCTTCCGAAGTACGGAAGCGCTCGATGTCAAATGCCACACAAACGGTCACCCATCCAATGAATGACCTCTGTAAACTCTGTTAGGGAAGGTTGTACACATTGTTAACGTTAAAGTGATATAAAGTGGCGTTCCATCGCCCACTTTTTGCAACTTTTACAACTGATATGATGAGAAGAGAGCTCTATCCCGGCTTTTAACTTTGATTGAAAGCATGTTGTTCTATAAATAGCTTGGGAAACTCCCCACCAGAGTCCTCTATGTAGGTAACAAAATTACCTCTTTGTTCTATGTAATATTAGTCTTGCTTTATAAATAAATCTACTTTTTATAATTATCTAGTGAGTATTTCTCTAAGAAACTATGAAATTAAAACAGGCTATAAATGTAAACCCTACTGTAAGATGAAAAAATATCGTTACAGTACCTGTTTTTTCTTCGGTTTAAGCTTCCATAATACAATAATAGAAATTAATTTACTACTGAAAATTTTTTTTAATGCGAAAACATTTTCCCGTTGAGTGATTCGCAAAAGTTTCCCAAAATGAAAACGCTGACTCTGCTTAAACATAGCTTAGTCGGCACTCAAAAATATAACATAAATATTTAATGGCATGCATTTCGAGATGCAGTGATTACGTGGAGTAAATTTCTATTTCGATACAAATTTCTATTAGGTACAACTCTGCCAAAATTAAAATACTCAATGCTGTTAGCGTACAGTCTGAAGGCAAGTTATATTTGCATTTGGTCGGTTCAGTCGTTCGCTCCGTGGCAAGAATCGCAAATTTCAAACTTGCTGTGTCAGTACAAATTTCAAATTGCTCTACCTTTGAACCTGTCTAAATATTCGATGTTTTAAATATTAATTAACATTGATGGACGTTGTCGAGCTAACTAATGGTTGTGTTTACTGCATTGTTTGGAATTATTCTCTCTTATATGAAATATGATGAGTAATTTGTACAACATAATTATTGAACAATAATTATCCTTTATTAATTAGTGTTCAATAATTATGTTGTACAAATTAAAGAGATGAGTTTCTTGAGGCATCCTTCTCTATTTCGTTGCCTTTTTGGAAGCCTCGTTAGAGTAACCGACAGACTGACTGACTGACGGACAATCCCCTCTCCCCTTTAGAATCACGACAGGCATCGAATTTCCAATTTGTTGTGTAAATATTTGACGAATCTAAACTATCCTGTTGATCTTGATGACAATAAAGTATATTTTATTTTATTTTAATCTTTGTACCTGTTACATATCGAGCAGAGTTCTGTGATACTCCGAGCAGAGTAAAAGTTTTTCAACATTCGGAAGTTGGTGAAATGGTACCAAAATGGCGTTCACTCAGCATGTGTTAAAGCAGTAGTAAGCCAATGCCATCCTAGTGTTTAGTATAAGCCATATTTCGAGGAAACTACTAAAAAAAGGTTCCTGTCAAAACTATAGGATAAATAAACACAATAATTATAATAAATCATTTATTTCATAGAATATGGTTATCATGTACCTACATGTTGGTCAGCAGCATCAAAAAAATCAATATTAAAGTAATTTCTGCAAATTTTAAGGACTGGTCTTGGATTTTGTAATAATAATTTACTTTAAAAGTTTTATTAAACAGTGGCTTCTCGATCTAAACCCACATTAACAGGGACTAGATTCCCACAAGTCTCTAAACCGACCAAACATTTGATACGCTTATACACAATGGAAATGTCAATATCAAAATGTTACATTGTATCTACGAGTATATTTGAATATACACAGCAGGTATTTTGCAGCAGGCAGCAGATGTTCGCTCAACTCATTGCGCTCCGGCGTGCCTGCGTCATTCCTCGGGCTGATGTCACGTGTCCCGACTGTGTTAGATATAATACTCGTATAGCATTTAGGTGGCACGTACTGAGAATTATCATCGTTCTCATTGTTAAGTTGTATATCGTATTATTTGTATTGTAATTATTACTCTGTTACTCGATAGCAGCATCAAACTTCGATTAGGTTCGATATTATATTAACTATATACATACATACAATCACGCCTGTTTCCCCGAAGGGGTAGGCAGAGGCCTATTAATCACCTACATTTCGTCAGTTATATTGTTGGTCCCACGTAATAGGTGGCGGGTCTATTGCCGCTTACCGGGTACTTTTCTGATCGTCAGAGCCTCGTCCGTTGATCGGCAGGTGCACCACTTGCATGTGAGGTTGGCTTGGGCTCCTCAGATCTTGATAGAAATCATACACATCCTATACTAACTATATTGTAATTATTATTATTTTAGAAGCTGTTACTACAGCTTCTAAAATAAATAAATCGAGTACAATACGGCTTGAACATTCAAATACACAATATAAGGATAACTATTCACCTATAGCTCAGACATTCAAAATCATCAAAAAAAGTATTAATTACGATACAATTTGTGACAGTAGGCCTTAGACCAGTAGTGGGACGTGAAATAGCTGAGATGTATTATGAATGAGGCCATGAGAGCCTCTCGTTGGAGTTTTGTATCTCGGTGATTAGTTGAGCGTTAGCTCTATGAACTCACTTCGACTGGGGGGATTGGCTTCGTCGTAAGAATCATGACACAAGTACATGTGGATTGAAACATTCTCTTGCCGTACCTATATACTGCAAATCACTCGCATATGATCCCGCACGGAGTTACGTCTCTCGTGCACGCGGGAAACCTCTTTCGCCTCTTCCTCCTCACGGGAAAGCTATAAGTACAATACTTACAGACATATCTTGTAGCTAAGTCTGTCGATGTACAGATGACGGCCTTACAAGTTCTAAAAACAATTTAAAGAGAACAAATAATAGTGATTGAAGTGAACGCATCAACGCATAGCATTAAATTAAATTAAGCATGTGTAAAATTAATACATTTTCTTTACCAAAAAGATGTGTCTTTTATATCATTTTCTATCATGAAACATGGAACTACATAGCTTGTAACAATATTTTTATTGACACCTTAGCTGCTATTTGCGATGTTATGCTATGTACCATTTACAAACGTGCATACTAAAAAAACAAAAAATAATATTAAAGTGAGTATAATGACAGTCGACGCAAAACAAATGAGTGGGAAGTTATTAGCTGGTGGCACCTCATACCTTATTCCTTATGCTGAGAGATACTTTATATGAGAATGAAGCAAAATACTCCTTTACCTCACTGAACAAGGTTCGAAATCCCTCGCTCTCTCGCTGTTAAGAAAATTTCGCTTCAAATTCGGTATGAAGAAATATTTTCATTGCGTCTCGACGTATGTCGTGTGTTTGCTGCTAGGAATGTTTTAACAGTCTCCTTATATTTGCATATGAGTAACGTAACAAAGGATTTTCTTAGATACCTTCGAGCATCTTTGAGATTGGCAAAATTGTTTATCTTAATGAAAACAGTGAGATTGGAGCACTAACTTCGAAAGCTATGAGTAAATCTCGTGTTAAATTCAAATCAATTAGGGAAACTGGCACATTATTGAAGCTGGCTGTTGTTGAACTATGAGACCATATATGTCTGTATGCATAGATCTTTAAAACTACGCAACAGATTTGTGGTAGATTTTTTTATAGATAGAGTTATTTAAAAGGAAGGTTTATACGTAGGTAACGCGGACAAAGTCGCGGACAGCCGCTAGTTTTGTATAAACAGATAATTATGTTGTTTTTTCAATGTGTCTAGAGAAAATCTTACAGCAGTACAGCAGAAAATAATACTTCCGCCAATCCAAAATTGTCTAAGTATGGTAATATGTCCTCTGTCCCTTTGGACACAAGTCATATTTCCACTTTTTTCACTATTTTACGGATGTAAAATCATCAAATAACCGTCTTTTGCTGTGGGTTAAGCGGAAGGGTGTGATAAAAATCATCCATGTTCCTTCTTAAGCCTGCAATGTTCCAAGTCCATCCCGACAGGCTCGCCCCGCTTCCAAGGGCCCCTTAGTGTGCTGACATCTCTTTGAGGCGCGCGTGAAACACAAACGCGCCGTCGAAGCGGCCTGTCGCCTATAGACCCCGGACGGGCGGCGGGTTACTCATTACGCACCGCCCACAAGTTAGGGGAGGTCTTAGCCCAGACATTAATGAGCTTAGATAATGATATTTATACAAGTTTAACAGCGGCCATAGCATTCCGTAGTGAGACGCAATTATTAGAAAACCAAAACTTTGTTATCAAATATTTGTCAAATTTAACAATACCAACACTACTACTATAATTATGGAACATTTGGGATGTGCTTTTGCCACCATAATCGTCAGGCTTATACGAGCTGTATGCTGCTGGACATAGACACGATTTGTAGCCATTGGCGTAGTCAGGTGGTAACTGACTACAAAACCCTAATAACACGAAACGCGGTTTAATCAAATACAAATATTTGTTTGTTTAACTGTCTATTGTATCATTTGAGAAACCGTTGTTGTCTTAGGCAAAATCAGTTATTTTTGGAAATTTATGAAATCTGATATTCAGAAATCATATATGTATCAAAACGCAATAAAAAATAATTTTAAATAATGCGCCTATTCACTACGGGCTTGTGGGCGGTGAGTACTGGCTAACTCGCCGCCCGTCCACCTACTATAGGCGACAGGCCACGTCGACGGCGCGTTGTGTTCCACGCGCGCCTTTTAAAGATGACAGCACACTAAAGGGCCCCGTGGTAGGGTGCCACACCTGCCAGGGTTGTGGGACTGTTCGAAATATAAACCTTAACCCGCGGCCTTGGTGTTGCAGGCTTAAGAAGGTACATGGATGATTTTTAGTCAGTGAAAATTTGACACACCCTTCCGCTCCACTCACAGCGGGAGTAGGTGATTAAATGATTCTCAGTGCAAAAAAAAAGTAATTAGTACAACAGGTTTATAATAGAACCTCTTTTCTTTCTTTATTATTCATCATTATATTTATGGCTCATAAAACACAACAAATCATTCGTAAACACGATCAAACGCAAACTTAATATTAACAACCGTTCCGTTTAAGAATAAACAAAGTAGATACTCCATTATAAGGTAAAATAAAGCATTTAAACGTTAAGTGCCCAGGCGCTATCGCGGAGACATTACCTGAATTAATTACTTGCTTCATTAATTTTTTCTGCTTCAACACGGTGCACATTATTATTTCAAGCGTCTCTTGGTTATGCGTTTCATATTCTCGAGATCAGAGATACACGGCAACCCAACCTCTTTAAATATTTACGACAGTAATTATTCAGCAATTTCTGTATCGAAAGGAAATTCCGAAAAAACTGATTACGTTTAATATTGTTCGTTCTTTTTGACGAACGATTTTGCGTATATTGGCGCACTTTGTTTCTAAAGGTTTAGGAATTTTCTCACAGTCGTGCCGTATTGTTATAACTTCGAAGTACGTTAAAAATTTATATTGATTTTCTAGAAAATCCATTCATAACAAATCGATAGACAGATTTTATTGCTTATTCAAAGTAAAATTTGAAAAACACTGCCCACCATAACTGGCTTATCATTCGTTACGCATACAACATATTTTTTAATTCATACTGTATTGTGGTTTTATTATTTATTATTACGTTCCGAGAGTTTTGAAAACGATGAAAACGAAGTTTCAGAATAATGGACCTCCGTCCTCGGATGGTTGACTGATTGAGATGCATTTAATATTATGCTCTTCCGTGTTACGAAAACCATGTAAGCTAATTAGTCAAGGGTTGTCTCTGTATTATATGCAGTTGTAGCTAAGTTAAGTAAAAGGCCTTATTAGACCTTTTTTTTGTAAATTATAGCATGACGCAATGGGTCCCCGTTCCGGAGTATGACCTGAAAAACTCTCATATTTGTCTGTGACAATAGGCCCTTGCACAGAAGTGGAACGTTTATGAGCTGACGTGACGATTTGAGCTCCCTTAGAGACTTTCAGTAGGATTTTGGTATTAATATGTCGGCGTTCGGCTAGATTTGAACTTGGGTAACTTGGTGACAATGTGTATACCGATAGGCTACAATAGCATTACCTTTTATTCAAAATCAATAATCATTTATTCAAGTTTGGCCCAATAGAGCTCTTATGAATATCATACTTATAAACTAACGCGCCCATTCACTGCTGGCGGGAGCTTGATCGTAAATATTGATACAATTTGTTTTATATATGTCATTGTAATTTCTATAATGCACATAAAAACAAAAATTAATTGAGTTAATGGATAGAAGAATAATTCACAAAACCTCTTTCTCAATTTTATAATAAGAAATTAAATTGAACAACACAATTTTCGTTCTCAAATAGATCCAATGAATCTTTACGCAAGGGTACTTTTTTGCCCAGTGAACGCCATTAAAGTTATGAAATTAAACATTTTTCTTGATTCAATGAAACGTGTAATTGAGTGGAGCAGTAAAACAACAACGGGAGGTTATTTATTACGGAGATAATGGCTTTGTGCGCGATATTACAGTCATGTTTCCATTCAGCGTACTCGTATTAACTCTGTGGATCTACGTGGCCGATTGCTTGGTCGATACAGATGAATGCCGGGTAAGTTATTATAAACGTAATGTTCGCAAAAAAGGTTTGCAACCTCAGATGCCCCAAGGGATCGGGCGAAGCTTGATTCGTGTTTAACCCGAGTTTCCCACATAAGCCTCGTGAAATAATTTTAACCTTGCTAATTTATTTTTGTCCAATTTTGTTATTTCAAAATGGCATTTAATATCTTTTGGTATAAATTGTTTATGTTGGCAATTTCTTTAAGTCTTTATGAGGGTTACTGGTTAACTTGATTTGGAGTTAGTTCTCTTAATGCCAAGAACGGATCCGTAGACCAGACATATTTTTTCACGCAAAACAGTGCGCCAGTTTTCAATGCAAGTCACACGTTATAAAGTTGTAACAAAATACTCAGGCCGATTTTTGACCCCCATCGAGGCGCTATATACACATACAGAGCGCCACATACGAGATATAATCAATTTTAATATTTATACTTTGGAGAAGTAATAAGAACAATATAGTAAGATAAGATATAAGGTTACAAGATTATTCACAACATAAGAAATCCTACAAGCGAAAAAAATTAAAAAAAAACTACTGCAGATAATTAATGCACATATAACAAATGTTGTATTTTGATGTGTGTTGGAATTTATAGTAAAAAATGCCATATGAAACAAAAGACCTGAAAAATTATTTCTTTAAACATGTTTATTTTATTGTCCTAATGAGAACAGTTTTAAGAATTTTTCAGATAAATAATTAAATTAATGAAATATGGTTACCATTGACATTTTCATATTATAATAATTATGCGGAATTGTTTTTTAAGAATTATTAGCTATTAACATTGTTTATTATTTGCATGCTATTTCTTAGTATAACATGAGGACTTTCAGACTTATGTACCTACTTCCTAACATCAATTATTATTTATACCATGTTCTATGCGAATAAATGATTATTATTATTATTAGAATATATTTTCCGTACACGAAAATCGAACTCTACGAAAATCTTATTTATAAAAAGAATGAAAAATTTATCATTCATTCTTTAAAGAAAAGATAGTGAGGATCAATTATTATTGCAATTATTTGCGTAAAGAATTTTGAAATTAGCCTATTTAAGGCATACTGTTAATGCTAGTGAAAAGCAATACCATTTACGCGCTTGCATTTACTTCGTGCTAGTGTGCACTTTTAGCATTGGGGATCGCCAATTTTACAGTGGCGTTATGTGGCGAGCATTGGCGATAATTTTCACTTATGCGCGAGTTTCTAGTACCTATAAAGAGATTTCAACACCCCGACTATTGTTGGTATGTGTGCAGATTGTAGCGCTTAAAGTTCGTGGGACTAAAAGTATTGTTTATGTCAAAATACTGTCACGATGAGTTACTTAGATGATGAGAAACAAGTATTGGTGCACTTGCGCGCGAAAATTATTCTGTACACTATAAACACACTTTTTCTGTCAGTAATGAATAAGTTGTTAGTCTTATGTATAAAACACTATAGCTCCTTTTGTTGATACTCAAAGTTTGTGGTATATGCTACAAAGTATTTTTAAGGACCAGAAACGTATTCATCATCTAAAGTATTTATTCAATTTTAATTACATACATACATTCACGCCTGTGTCCCCGAAGGGGTAGGCAGAGGCATATTATACCCACACCTGGCCAATTATAAAGTTGGTCCCACGTAATAGGTGGCGCGCCTATTGCCGCTTACCGGGCACTGTTATGTTCGCTAGAGCCTCGTCCGTTGATCGGCAGGTACAAAAATTTTAAAAAATAAGTTTGAGAAAGTAATCTATAACCCAAATGTTATTAAATGAAAAAAAGCCATGGTATCACATGCAAAATACATGACATATTTATTACTAGACTTAAGCTAAGGTCTAAAAATAAAACACGCGAGCATGGTCTTAACAAATAAAAGAAAATGGAGTGTACAACAATATTTCTGGATCAGGGTTCCTTTTATGGATCGAATGTCTTCGACAACCTTTGAAGCGCTTTGTCGCCGAGGTCCAGGCAAACAAAGATGTGGTTTCCATTCAACGTCGATAGATAAAGAAAGGAATTTCTCTATTACGAATGTCCTGTGGGCACAGACTGTCTACATAATATAAAGATTGATAGCCAAAATAATTTATTAAATAAATATTCGTGGACCTAGCGCTTTTTTCGATACTAGACACTGAATAAACCTCTTTAAGATACTTTTGTTTTTGTGAATACATACTTAATCTTAATAAGAATCACCTAGAGCAGAATATTTGCTTAAGTTTATGTACACAATTTTTATCTGTACGGGCTTTTTTTTTATTTTTTAACAAATTATAGTAATCCGCTAAAGAACTACTCATATTATTCATTGTTGAATTTATCGTGGGGTTGCGTATTCCCACATATTTATTATTTCCACATAGGCCAAATCGTTAATCATCTTTTAAAAAATTTATGTTCAAAAAAAAGTCTCACTGAATATAGCGAAATGCTTATTCATAATTATCACCTGCCACCTGCACCCAGCTCGTCAAAAAGACAGTATGGTGTTTAATCTATAAACTTTAGGGGCAAAATATGCACTGCGGTATTAGATTCGTGGATAATACGCGTCACATAAGTTGAACTATGACCTTAGATGCAAAGATACAGATTATAAGGTCTCAGCCAAGGTGCGACATGGGGGGTGGAGCGTAACTATAGCAACGCAACATCACTCACACGCATATACTTAAACACTTTCTGTCCCTTTCTTTGTTTTGTCTTGTAACGGCGCAAGCACAGAATTTTTGTTTAACTTATTTGCCGACTATTATATTAACGATATAAATATGTGTAAAGGAACACAATAATCATATGCGACGCGATGGAAGCTGGTGTTTCGAGCTGCCTCCGTGGCAGCACTTGCCTGTCGAGCTGGAGAGGCACCTGGTGGCAGTACGGGATAAGTTTGGCAATTCCACAGCGATGAGGAGACAAATAAGGCCGTCGCAACTAGCTTTGGTCAACAGGTAAGTAAGCCAGTTGAAGTGTGTTATTCACCAAACTCCAAACTAATATACCTAACTAATACAAAAAGGAATTAACCATAGAATCTAATCTAAACTAATGTATCATCACCATCTCAGCCATTAGAAGTCCACTAATTAAAATACACTGAACCGTGCCGCGGTGGCACCCTCGTGGTTTTGCCCGGGGGAATACCAGGTTAAAAAGTATTATACGTGTTTTAAAACTACCTGTGTGCCAAATTTCAGTCCACTCCGTTTTGCTCCTACTCTCAGCTTTTGCGTGAAAGTGTAATAAACATACTCACAAACTTTCGCATACATAATATTAACAGTAAAAAGTAAAAGAACTTCATTTCATTAGCGGTATTAAACGTTGTACCTTCTGTTAATCAAACTACTTGGTAGTTTTAATCAAAACAGATGCATGGCGATCCTGCAAAATAAATTGAACAGCTGGTAAATGACTTTATAGTTATAGAATGTTAAATCATCATATCGTCGTTCTAGATGTGATTGCTCGTAACATTTTTTTATGGTAAGATTAGATTTTAATGCCGAAAGCTTGAAAGAGTAATTCCGGTAATAGCTTACAAATGTCTTAAGAATTAAAAACAATTTGACGGCAAAAACAACTTTGTGTGAGACCTCGTAATAAGCACTGGTACTAGTTTAAAAAAACTATTATCTCTCTTTTGTAAAGTTTATCAGCTTGCATTTACGAGTTGTCACATCTAGACCGACGATATATACTATAAAGTTTTCAAAATAGTATCTTGTATTAATTTTGCTGTGTTTTATTGAAAGATGTTTAAACTAAATACTGTTTCAGTGCCTTATCGCGGTATGTGGATACAGTACTAGCCCCGTTTCTAGACACATATCTTCGTAACATACAGAGTTCCTACCAACAAATGACCAGCAAAATTCTCAGAAGAATTAAGGACGAAATCAGCAGTGCTGTGCAGAAGAAGAATCTTATATATAAGGAAATGATAGATCTTGCTCAAGATTTGAAAGTACCAGGTACCTTTAATATTTTAAATGGAACTACTAACAAGTGCAATTATTATTATTGTGTGGGAATCGAACGCACGACCTCAAAAGCGGAGTGCGGGTATACTCGCCTCCACGCCATATGGGTCATCCAAATTATGGGCGAATACCCTTAATATCGAATCGATTGGGGAGGCTAATGTTCCGTAGTGGACTTTATAAGGCTGATATGATGATGAGTGCAAACATGTCCAACTTCCGTGGACGTATACTTATTTATTACTTTCCGAGTGTTTCTTTCTAATTCTTCTCCACTCAGTAACTAGAACTCCGCTCGTGTCCAGTATAAATAGAGATTATTTTAGATTTTATTTACTGTTTAAACCACGGTTGGTAATTTATTAAGTCATGTCGACTAGCAGTCGTCTGGCTTCTCCCAAATTAAGACATTTTCTCACCTAAAATTATATCGATATTCATTCATAATAAATAAGTTTTCGATGTTATTACGATTTATGTTTTGTTTGGATAGGAATAAATGTAACTCGTTACAAAAGTGCTTCAAATTTATCTTAACCGATTTGTTAATATTATAAAAAGGAGATAATGAAATAATACAATAGAAGATAATTATAATACAATAACTATAATAATAAGATAAAAGAGCTTAATTGCTTTGACTATTACATTTTTTTTTTAATAATTATTATTATATTACTCTAGAACTCTAAGGTTTAATTTATTATTAATTAAATTAGACCCTAGAGTTTTAACAATATCAAATTACAATTTCAGTAATATCAGAAGACACTTAGTGCGTCTCAAAGACTTAGCCTAGCTTATTAATTATTTTCTACGACATCTAATTGGCGAATTGAAGTTGAAAGCCATTATGAATGTTACACATCTCTTACTTATTCTTGAATTATTATTGCGACCACCGGTTATTTGTTAACAGCCCACGATAGCAATCGTAAAATCGATTAAGATTTCTTGATATCGCGCAAAGGTCAGCTTACAAATGTTCTGTACATTCATGTAAGAAATTTAAGTATATATTTTTAGCTATGTGTGACGAAGAACGCCGCCAAGCTCGTACTCTGGCCAGCAAGCACGTGGCCCAGATTTACTCGTGCACCGAACTAGCTAGGGCTTCTATAGCCAAGATGGGAAAGTATGCAGGAGAGATGATTGCCATCACAAAGAACCATATGCAAGCTTCTCTAAAAGGCGCCACCAAAGGTATAGAAGTGGATGTGCAAACAACCAAAAATAATCAGGAGTAAGTAAAATAAATTGCAGTATAATAATTTATACAGAAAACTTTAAAAGCAATATCAGACAATCAGTTTAGACTACAAAACAACTTTCTTTTTTTAAAACCTTGTCTTGATTTTATTATATATTAAGCAAATATTATATTATTAAGCAAATTCTTTTTAAAGGAGAACTTACGAACTTTATAGTTATTAAGCTTTATGGATAGGATTTATTTACAACAAAAAAACGGCATTTTACTACACTTCAATAATAAAGCAAGCAAAATCCAATCGAAAGAATTGCTTTGAGATGCAATTAAATTGATGTGTAGTTAAATATGTCCCAGTTGACTATTTGCCTTATGAATTTGTCAAGTTGCTCTTTCTATATTCTACCTGTAACATGCACTGGAATAATGAGCCGCTGGGCCAAGACCTAATAATACTGATTACTCATCCACCGTTGTTATTTATACATTAGATAGAGGTCAAACTAAAAAGTTCAATAAGCTCAATTCAAAAAAATACAAATTTTTTCTTCGAGTAAAAGAGGTTTTATCCTTCAAATCCAGTTTTAGGATTCCATAACCAAATGGCAATAACGGAACATCTACAGAATCGTTTACGTTCGTTTCACTTACCTGCCACCGCCATCCCGTCCCAGACGCTCGTATATTACTAAGACACTTGAGTACCGAACACTTCCTGAATTCCTTTTCTACCATTGCTATTCAGATGTGGAATGAATTACAGTAGAGAAAGTCTATCAATTGAGTCTTTTTAATTTGAAAAGCCTTAGCTAAAAACCCTTAAAAATCTAAAGTACCTTTAGAGTTTAACGTTGTTTTTAATATATATTTATGTTAATATATGAATGTTTGTGTCTCCATGTGAAAATGAGATGATTTTTACTGAATGCATATGATTCATTGCTTCGGTCCACCATGGGGAAGGCCGTCCTCTTCTACGTTTGCTGGTTTGCGGTAGTATGGCTATAAACTAAAGTCTGAGTATAAGACAGACACATTTTATTTTTCGATTAGATAATCCTCTAATGACATTCTCCCGCTGAAGGTGGAGCGGGTGGGTGTGTCACACTTTTACTGACTTAAAACCATCCATGTTCCTTCTGAATCCTGCTACATACCGAAGATGCGGTAACCCTTTCAAACAGTCCCGCATCAAGACAGACAAATACGTTTACTATATTTGAGGTGTTTGGGGTCCTCCAAGATCTCGCAGACCCCGCAGCAACCACAGCGGTAAGGCACCAACCGGAATATCGCAAAATATGAAGACGGGATCCTCCAAGAGCTTTGGGCCTAAGCCCACCTCACCTGCAAGGTGATGCCTCTACTAGATGACGGAAGAGGCTCTGGCGCAGTATTTCCCTTAGAGGTTGGGAGACCTCCAGTCAGTCGAGAAGGCAGTCGCTTCCCTAAAGGCTACTAACAGCCAATAAAACATGGAATGAACAAAAGCAAACGATATCATATTGACCATTTATCTACTATTTCTTTAAATTTTATAGTAACGATGCGACAGCCTATATGAAGGAGCTGTCTAGAGCTGCCGTCACCCTGGGGTATGAGCTGGACCTCAGCCTGACCAACGCTCGGAGACACATCGAGCAGTCCCAAGAGAAGCTGACTTCCTGCAGCACGAAGGCTAGGAGGATCACTGAAGACAACGTCAACGATCTAAAGGACCAACTGTATCAATGTGTTTACGCATAGTTGCATGATAAAGTTTTAAACACAGTTATAGGTAATTTATTTATTTAGGCGGTTTACTTGTAGAGATCTATTGTAAGCAATTGATGATTTAAAATGACGCAAATTCGCAAAATGTCTAGTTTCCAGAATGTCTAGTTGTTTAGGTTTAATAATAAAATAAAAGTCAAGTGATTATTTGGCGGAACTTTTAATCATTCAAATGTGATATAAAAAAAACGTATTACAAAATCAACAATAAAATCATACGCTGTTTTATCACAATGTGTAGTAGTCCAGAGCCAAATTAGGGGCCGTATTAAGCAGCTCTTTGCTAACAGCAGGACGAACACAACTGCCTCCACAAATCAGCACTGGGCCAGCTTTCACACATATCCTAGCATTATCCCGGTTTCCCTAAACTTAAGCTTAGGGCCCAGGGTCTGCTCACTGGTTTAACCGCATTTTGGCTGAATTTCAGTTTTTATATGGAGCGACTGCCGTCTGACTTTCACAACCCAGAGGGAAACATCATTCTATTATCAATCATGTCAGTTTTTCTCGACATGTCAGAAGCATTCGATTACGTGTCTCATAGTATCCTCCTAAAAAAAACTAGATAAGTGCGGCAACAGAGGGAATGCACAAAAATAGATTGAGAGCTATCTACCCAATAGATATCAATGTGTAGAAATAACGCATACAACAAGTCTTCAAAAAACTATTGAGCGATCTGAATACAAATTAAAGAGCTGTTGTGTCCCGTAGGGCAGTGTTTTGGGCCCTCTGCTATTTCTTTTGTGTATGCTTTTATTGCAGATGACACTACTCTCTTGATAAACTGTGGAAATAAAATTACATATAATTATGTAAGAAATGAAAGTTTAAATAGTGTAATTAAATTGCTTGATGATAATAAATAATAATATTAATAAATATTTCTGACACTTACACCAATTATTTAGTTCCAAGATAAGTATCATTAAGAACTTGTGTTATGGATACTAAATAACGGATAAACATACATAAATACTTTTTTTTTTTTTTGTAAATAAATACTTAATATACATAGGAAAACACCCAGACCAGAACAAATATTCATATTTATACACACAAAGATTTGTCCTGTGTGGGAATCGAACCCACAACCTCAGGAGTGGAGTGCGGGTATACTCGCCACCACGCCATATCGGTCGTCAAATAATAGATAATTTAAGTATTAATATAAATAAAACAAAAGTTATTCAATTTAAAACATAATGTATTCATCCACCAAAAATAGATATTATTCAAAACAAAACAATCGTGGAAAGGGTTGATTCAACGACTTTTTTAGGTATAACTACAGATCAATATTGTACTTGGAAACACCACTTAAAAATATTTGCTCCAAATTAGACAGATATGTACTTAACAGACATAAACAGGTAGCTATAATCAAGGCGACTCTTTGTGCCTATCATGGTTATTTTTCCTCCATCTTGCGCTACGGAATAGTGATATGGGGTAACTCTGTTGACCTAAGCAGAGCCTTCTGAGCACAAAAAAAATGTGATAGATCTTTAAGTGGTGCTGATTATTTAGACAGCTGCGTGCCATTATTTAAAAAATATAATATTCTTCTTCTACCTTGTTTGTATATTTATGAAATGTGTGTATTTGTCTATAAAAATAAAAAACTATTTGAAAAATCTTGTACTAATAGAAATAGTAGGAATAATTATAAAATTTATGTACCTAATGAACGCACTAGCATGTTCAGTAAGAATTCATATTGTATGGCTATTCGAATTACCAAATGACTATAAAAAAGAAAAGATTGTTATATTTAAACTATTAGTTTAGAATATAATTTATTTATATTTTAAACTAATAGAGAAATGTTATTACGCTGTTAATGAATATTTAAAGGATATGATGTAATGTAATATTTTTTTAAATGATCAATAACATCTTTCATTTCATTTTGTTAGTTTATAAAATTAATATTTGTACACCAGTAATGGTAGAATACAAGATGCTTATATATTTATGTAACACCTTCATCATTCATCATTTCAGCCCATTAACGTCCCACTACTGAGCACGAGCCTCCTCTCACATACCAAGGTGCGAGGGTATTGGGTCATACTCCACCACGCTGACCCAGTGCGGATTGGCGGAGGCAGGTGTATGGCGTCCTGCTGTTAGAATTTATCAAGCCGCCCATTTAGGCCTCTAACATGGCTTAACGACTACCACATTTAGTGATAACCGGGACCAACGGCTTAACGTGCCTTCCGAAGCACGGAAGCGCTCGATATCAAATGCCACACAAACGGTCACCCATCCAAGGACTGACCTCTGTAAACTCTGCTTTACTTTAGTAATTGACTGCCATAGATCTTCATGCCAGCCGGGACCTACGGCTTCGTTAAGCACGTTTGTTTTCCGAGGCCCGGAGCAAGCGATAATATTACGCACATAACTTCGAAAAGTCATAGGTGCGACTAGGGTTTGAACCGGAGACCCTCTGAATTTAAAGGCAAGGGATCTCGCCACTGGGCTATCGCTGCTTCTGGCACAGCTTTGTGGAGTATGATAACTTATAGCCATTCAAGTTATTATTATTAATATACCTTGGTTTGTTAAAATAGGCCCGTAAATAGTAATGACAGAATAATGTGAGTAAAGCTTCTTAATGCCAACATATTTACAGCTAAAGTTCTAATTATATCAATCTATCGAGCTAAGCCATTCTGTCACTCACCAAGGTGAAAAGGATTTATTTTACACACATTTCTCCACGCATTAATATAACTAATGATTCGCAAGCAGACAGAGGTTCGAGGTCAAAGTTCAAATTCAAATAAGTGATCAAGATGGAATGAATTAGAAGCAACAAAATCAAATACCGCACCAACAATAACCATTCCTAGGTTTTACCAGTGTAAAAGCTGCTTAGATTTTAAATGTTTTACTACCTAGACTCGATTATCTTATAAAGAATTAGAAAATTAAAGAAAATTCTTATTAAAGAAGATTATCTTATCTTCTTATTAAGAAGATTATCATAGCATGTTAATTAAAATATTCAATCATATACCAAATTACATAAAAAATATAAATAATCTTCCGCTTTTTACTAAAACTTTGAAGACTTTCTTAATTAAAAAATGCTATTATAATATGCAGGAATTTTTCGATGATAAAATCAATTAATCTATATAAATAAATAAGTATATTGTTATTATTTAATGTCTTAATTTTTTGTAAATTTTTGTTATTCTTTAATGTCTTAATTTTTTGTAAATTTTTGTTATTCTTTAATGTCTTAAATTTTTGTAAGTCACCTAGGACGCAGGCACTTAGTAGGTCCTTTGTTATGTTGCTATGCCCTTACAGGGCGTCACATTGTATCTATCCATATTTGTTGTTACCACCTACTTTCATGTGACATGCAATAAATGATTTGTATTTGTATTTGTATTTGTATTTGAACAGATTTTTAGCTTTTATTAGATATTTACGTTTAAAATTTGGAGTATGTTTATGTATTTCAAACATATACACCCTCTTTGTTTATTTTTAATTAGTTTTTACACTTTAGTTATACATTATCAACAATATGGTAAAGGTTCGAATTATAGGAACAGTGATTATTAGTTTGGTTTCTGTAATTTCATTAGAGGGTTTTCATAATGATTTACTGTCTAAATATTAAACAAAACTCCGTACCGTCTATTCGTTTTAATTAAATTCAAACTCCTTCTTGTCTTGCATTATTCATATGTTGTAATAATAAATATGATTTATTTAGATCCCCATTTCCAAGTTCTTATTTATATTCACGGCTATGGGTTGAGAAATGCTACCAAAAGGCTATCTGGCGAATGATCAAATCTTTGTTAAGAGAAAATAATTTTGATTATTTGAAAAGGTAACAGTCTCAAGACACAAGTCTTCGACCAGTGTGTGTTTCCAGCGATGACGTATAGTGCTGTGACAGGGTGCCTGACTATGGGTCTCATAAGAAAGCTCAAAGTCGCTAAGCGTGCAATGGAGCGAGCTATGCGCGGAGTTTCTCTACGTGATAGAATCTTAAATTAAGCACTTATGTTTCAGCCCGACTACGTACATACTGGCTCTTTGTTCTTTCACGTAAGTCTTCTGTTTGCTGAAATATAGAAATTCATTTCAAGGTGGCTAGGTGACGAATTCCATAACTTTCAGCCCTTTACATTGCTGCACTGGGAGGAGCTTACTGCTGAAAGATGTATTAAAATCTGGTTCTTGTAACAGGCGAAGTCTTCTAAAGGCTATAAGTATGAAGCGTTCAGCAGCCTAAAGAAGCTTAATTTGACTGAACGACTACCGCATCAAATGAAAACTAACATCAAAAATATCCATTCCCTTTCTTGATACTTAATTTTCCACAAACGATTAATTAAAACGCAGCTAAACCTTTGTGATCGTTTCTGACCAACTTCTGTCTTTTTGACAATGTAGTTGGTCAGAAACGCAACGCTATGAATTAGAGAAAAATATATCTTTTTTAAATCCACACAAAACAGACGCTGAATATATTGCCTAAATGAACTCGGTTACCCAATTACTGTGATGTTTTGATAAAAAGTTTTGGCGCATCCTATATATCACCGGGTACGCTACCCCGGACCCGGTCTGATTCAACAACAAAGTTTTACTGGCTTTTCAAAATTCATCATAAATTGCGGAATTTATAACAAATTTCCATATTAAATACAAAATATTTAATAGTCACTTACAATAATTAAAATTACCACTTTAAAAGTTTATTAAATTATTTACGAAGCCTCCAGATCTATATCACCTATGGATACTGTAAAATAATACATTTTTGTACTTCACAGTTATTTAATTACAATTTCCGAAATTGGGTTCTACTTGTTATTTCTAAACTAATTAGTTATCACAACTCTATATATATTAAGCAGCAAATAAATAAATAAACATCTTGTAAAAATTACATACATACTTTCACGCCTGTTTCCCCGAAGGGACAGGCAGAGGCATACTATACGCCCACACTTCGCCAATCATATAGTCGGTCTCAAGTAATATAGGTGGCGAGCCTATTGCCGCTTACCGGGCACTGCTATGTTCGCCAAAGCCCCGTCCGTTGATCGGCAGGTGCACCACTTGCTGGTGAGGTTGGCTTGGGTTTTTTAGGTCTTGGTAGGATCCCTATACACACAAAAGTTATATTAGCTTTGTTGAAAAAATTACAACAAAGATAATAGAAAGAGCTGAATAGACTTGCTTAAGTTAATTTAGAATTTATATCACCATATTACTAGACAATTACACGATATGTGAAGCTGGAAACCATGCCCGAATCTATTTGCGTTACTCGACGTGCAAATCAACGCCAATACGAAATCGTATTGGCACCTCCGCACGGTTTGTAACAGACTAACATAGTAGAAACAAATAAGTACACGATATCTGTTTACATAATCACCGGTCACCGTTTGTATCTAAGCGCGCTCAAACGTATACGTCGTTCCCACGCACACACAGATAAAATTCATTACTGCTGAAGGTATTCCAATAGTGACTACGCTGCCGCCGTGTATAATATCGCCCCACACATCTACGCTCGGATTCTATGACTATGCCTTTTTGACGATTGAATAAAGTGGCTTCCCTACGTGTTTAGGCTATTATCACTTGCTCAGAATTTGAGTTGGTCCACTAATTTGTTTTTTCTACAAAACTACCGTCAGGTGTTGCAATAGGGCACGCAGGTCGGCTAGTTTGAGAAAGTGAGTTTAAAACGGACAGTATTGCGGCGCTTGGGACACCTCAACTTACAGGATACGGCATTTGCATCGGAGAATATGGATATTCGCACGCGCACTTTACATTGCCTGTCTTTCATTCGGAAGCGCGGACGGTACGTATCTGTATAATAATCATAACAACAATAACGTTTATTTTCACACAATCAAAACAGAATTAACCATAATATAATTAACAAAAAATACAGTGTGAAATAACTAAATACTTTATATATAATATTAAACTTGGAACGGTATTTATCATATGTACCTAATATGGATATATCTTGATATAACTTTGGTACTCATAAAGAAAGCTTAAATCGTTGCTGTGCATCAATCTCCACCGTGGGTTATGTCCAGTTAAGCCCCATTCAGTTTCAAACTTAACCATATACAACGAATGAAAATACAAATTAACCTTTTGTAAATACACACAGAATGTCATTACTTTATTTGATAACACAAAGACAGACAAAGTCGCAGAGGCCTCGGTAATGATGTCCTCGCCAGGACGCGACCCGACCATTGACAAAGAGAAATTAAATTATTCAAATAATTGGACAACATGGCAGACTGCTAATGAATTCAGATTAGTTTTGGGACGAATTACTTAAGTCAACTTTGGATACATAGGTATGTGGGTTGTGATGGGTACAACGGAATCTTTAAATAGATACATGTTACAGATTGACGTTCTCTGACTTTTATCTTAGTCTGCATATACATTGTACAGACTGCAGCTAAGAGAACTAGGGTTTAATTTAAAAATACAAAAATGTTCTAAATTATTGTATGCATACAAAAATATAAATGCTGCGTGAAGCCACGGAAAAGAAAATGACAGATTAAAAACACTTCATTCAATCTGACTAGTCAAAATAAGTATACTCTTTGTGATATGACATTATACCGCTTTTTGTTCTAATTTTATCGCGGTAGGCGTTTTTTTATATAATAAGGAAGTGGTTGTGAACCTATCGATGGTTTCCTTCCTGAACTTAGCTCATAAAGGTGACCAAAGCTGATTGGAGACCAGGATGTTTTGAGAAATGTTTAAGTACTCGGATGAAGCAACACAGCTCAAGGTCCTTCATCGAAGTTTTACGTTATATTTTGGTAATAGGTTTTGCGATACCATTTTTAATAATTTCAAAACATGTGCCTAAAAATATATAAACTTTCTTTTCTTTCATAAAAACTAACTATTATTAAAACATACGACGATAGGCTGCGATAATATATACTAGCTATTTTATAACATTAAAGAATGCGGATGCGAATTTGTATATATAAAATAAATCACAAAGTAAATAACTTGTACAGTTATGTGGTCTAAACGGCAATATGTATTTCTCTAGCACATATTATATTGCAGGGGTTTCTTTCACACTTTTTCTAGCAACGTCCCCACGTATATCTTATACAAAAGATATTTTATAAACGCGCTGCTATGCATTAAGTATGCGCTGAGATATAAGGCCGATGTGACCGAGATCATAGCGCGTGCTCGGCGATATGTCAAAGTTATAACTTTTGTGGGTAGACCCGGGGTTGCAGAGTGTGGGGTTGTCGTATACTTCACAAGGGGTCTAGGGGTCATCTTATACTTTACACGGGGTCTTACTAGGGACCTTGTCGCTGTAAAGTTATTCGCGATATTCTTTACGCATATGATTTCCGTCTTGATAGTTACGTCACTTGTTATTTTTGACATCGTTATGTTTTATATAAAGTGTATTTATACCATACTAGCTTCCGCTCGCATGAAATGAAGTATTATCATATATTTTCCTGCTTTAACCAATAGTATTTATAAATACGGGGTAAATATAATCTTTTCAGTAATACCGTAGTAAATGAGTGCGTTAGTAATAAGTTATATTGACATTCATAAGTGCTTTAAGGACGCTAAAATTAATAAAACTAATTTAATTAACTCCAATAAACTTTTTTAGATGTGTGTTGTGTAATTATCGTTATAATTTAGTAATTTTTCACTGGTTTACTGAAAGCTATATTTCTCCAAAATATTCTGAATTTGGTCATGGAAGGTCTTACATAAAAAATTTCCTGCATAAAAGACTCATATTGTTAATGTCCTTTGTGGAGTCGGTCAAAAATAAGCACTTCAGACAAGGACTCGTCTCCTCGACAACAATGACGTCACTCTGAGAAGATGGATGCCGGCGGCGCGCGCACTCCGGGGATTAGCGCGGGAGGTATTATGACTACACTCTTGTACTACCATCATTTTATAAAGCCAAGTGAGTAGGGAAGTCCTTCCTATGTTTTGAAACACTTACAGCAGTTTCCATAAGGGTATATGACAATATTTTGGTAGACTAAACGGATTAAGAATAAGAAAATATGGTTGAAAAGTCAATCTTTTAAAGGGTATTACAACCTATATTTGTACATTTTAGGAAATGAAAATACACAGGTTATTGATAATTGATGCATCTCATTTAAGCTGTATAAGAACTGTAGTTCAACGTATGGGAATAAAATATTCTTTTTCATCATCATCATCACAGCTCATTAACGTCCCACTACTGAGCACGAGCCTCCTCTCACATACCAAGGTGCGAGGGTATTGGGTCATACTCCACCACGCTGCCCCAGTGCGAATTAGCGGATTCTTTTTGGTTACATAGAATATTCTTTATTATCATACATACGTAGATGTATGCGTTAAGAAAACGTTATTGTTATTTGTAAGCATCCACAACTAATTTTTACTAACAGCAAACCTAAAATCCTAGCCAGAAAAATCCACAAATCATATTTTTATCTAGAAACTGATCCATCCACAAGTGACTCTGCTATGACCATTATATTGTCGGCAAATCGAAGGTGAGACGTATTCTCGCCGATAATGTTGCTACCGTAGTTTTTCCCAGTCCAGCAACTTGAAAACTGTCTGTCTTACGCCCTTTCGCAAGAGGATAAGATTCGTGTACTGGTTTAGTACTCGTAACATTATGGCGTTTCTGTATAAACGTCTCAATACTTCGATATACCGATGGTCAATGCGGCATCGCTGCAGGGACTGAAACACAGCCAGTCTCAAGTCTAGTAATAAAGTTCATGTGGCAGTTCAATACACGCAGCAACAATTTTTTCCGTAAAAAATGTACCCGCAACGAAATCTGATAACATTTGAATGTCATCGAGATAATAATAATGATGATTTCACTCAGCGACTAGGTTAGTGATTCCCAAAGTGGTCCAGGTGGACCCCCAGGGGTCCACGGGAGATATAAAATGTACCATTTTTCGTTTTTATTTTACCTATCGGAATATAGGGACAGAACTCAGAAGCGACACTTTTTAATTTTTTGGCGACTTTAAGAATGTGGTAGAAATGTAGCAGCAGGGGGTCCAGTAACATTTTGAAAGTGGTCCACGAGAAAAATAAGTTTGGGAACTACTGGACTAGGTAGACTATATAAAAAAAAACGAATAAACAAAATAGATATCAAAGATGTTTTGTCACAATGAAAATAAACTACCAAATACGTTTATAGCTGACACAAAATAAAATATACAAAAGCTAGTAGCCGAAAAGAGAAAAAGCCAATACTATATATTACTTCTAAGCCTGGTTACCGGCCAGCGCGGTGCACAATGGTGCGTTCCGTCATTCACTGAAACAAAATGTATGGACACTGTCACGGTTTTTAACGCAACCAAGTTTTATAACGTAACATAATAATCAGTTACACCTTTGTGCTAGTCGCTGTTCATATTTCTTTCCGCTTAAAAACACATTTGCTCGCACAAACCAGAGGGTCTAAAAAGGCCACATTGAATTTTAACTGTATATTACGTAGAAAGATTTTACTGCATATTTTAAGCAATGTTATATGATTCTGCTATATGGTACAAAATATTTAAAAAGCAAAAAAGGATGGCCATTAATGAGCATGCAGGATATATAGGTCATGATCAAGAGACTCAAGTCCCTAGTAGACAATATTTCACAGTAAATTTAATGACTACACAAGTCAATCTTGTACCCGGCGCAGAGCAATGCTAGTCAAGCTTAGGTATACAAAACAAGTTTACAAATCTTATAAAACGATAAATATGAAATATTCCAAGAACATAATAAACTGACCTGTACCTTACTGCATACATAAAAATACTGATTCAGCATCAAATACGGTTTGTGCCATAAGGTTAAGTTCGGTTGGCAATTTATTGGTTTTAATGACACGTTCTAGAAAACCCCTACTTATATAGTTCACGAATATCGTTAAAATAATATATCAATGACTGATACTTATGGATTTTAGTGAACTAAGTGAATTTTTGTCATAGTAAAAATATTAAGAATAGCACATGCGATCATTTTAGACCCCCAGATTACTCCCAGTCGTAAACTGGCAGCGCTGCAGCTACCGACGGTTTGTCACGAAAGCGCTGAGTTGCTCCCTCTATTTCCGCCATGATATAGCGCGCCGTTTTTACGCAGTTCGCTATTTATAATGCTACATTTTAAGCTGAAATTTTTAGATGCGTGAAATTCTTTTTAGTACACAATAGGTATTTCAGAAAGTAACAAAATGCACATTTATTTTTATACGGGTACCCGTATATCGTCTGTCAGTCAATTTAACTATTCCCAAAAAAAAATGTTCTAGACACTACTCTTATTTTCGTAGTAATCCTTTTAAAGAGGTATCTAACGTCAAAATCGTTTGTTGCGATAACAGGTTACAGGATAGGTGTTACAGTACATGTTTAGATCTAGATGTGGTCTCCCTCATGGGCGTACAATGAGTTGTAATTTCATATCGCACGAAATCAGAATCAGAAATTAAAATCGGAAGAACGTGAACCCATTTTTTGACGTGACAACGTCTTAAATTAGGTTGCGGCTGGGAGTCACTTATGAAAAAGTGTAACGCTCGGTAACGTTACGATGAGTCACCGAACGAGAGAGAGGCCCGGCGAATGCCTTGCGTCTCTCTCCCACTCAACTATGATCGGTCTGCCGCGCGCGCAGCACTAGTGTACAATGTTTTAGTAAACAAAATATATTTCTATAGTTAAAATTTGTGCAATTCTTATTTTCATTCAATTCCTTGTTCCTATTGTGCAATTTAATTATATTCATATCAATAAATATTCTACCGAGAAAAAGACGTTGTCACGTAAAATCTTCGCCCGTAAAAACGACTTTACAGGCAACCATTTTTTTCTGAGAGATCTTAAGTAATGAAAATAGAAGCAAAAAGTTTTCAATCTCATTATGATAAGCCTTATATAATTTGCCTGTGTAGTTAGTGTATAAAGTGAACATAAAATATTAATATACGAACCTTCCATGATATCATGAATTTCTACTTATTCCTTTGTAGATATGTAATACACTTGACTGGCCTTTTAATTCTTTTGCTCTCAAATAAATTTTCCTTCTTTTAATCTGGTTCATATTACCCACAACATATTTTATGCGAGAGATTTCCAGATAATGGCTTCAGATAAAACACAATCGTGTACTATCATAACGAGTTACGATTACTGTAAAGTATTTGGAAATTCGGGATAAAATGAGAGTTCCGATTTAAATAATTATGTAAGTAATTACGACATTTCAGCCCATATTGGCTTATATTATCACACTGCTGAACACGAGACACCTCTCAAGAACCAAGATGGAAGTCCACTACGCAGACCATTGCAAATTGGCAGAGGCAGGTGTTTCGCGTCATGCTGTTAAAGTTTTTTTTGTTTTTCCATAGGGTCTTTTATCTTGTACTACCCGCCTATATCTTATAAGACTATGAGCATTATAAGGAATGGAGAATCTTAAAAAGTCTTTCTACACCTTAGCATTCTAAAGACATTAAAAGATACTTGCAGCAGAGTTTTGAATATAAATCATATGATAGCAATACACAGATCTTTACTCCTGGTAAGTAATAAATGTTATTCACGGTGGTAACACACTGGTTTAACCATATAAATAAGTCTCTAGTTTCCCTCTGGGTTGCGGAGGTCAGATGACAGTCACTCCAACTAATAACTGAAATTCAGCCTAATCTGTTTAGACCAGTGAGCAGACCCTGGGCCCCAAGTTTAGGGCAACCGGGATAATGCTAGGATATGATATGGCGGTGGTAACAAACTTAACGGAAATAAATAAATGCTAATACCATATTTTTCATATAAAAACACATTATTAGTACAATTAACATACATACAATCACGCCTGTTTCACTGAAGGATTAGGCAGAGGCATATTACACGCCCACATTTCGCCAATTATATTGTTGGTCCCACGTTATAGGTGGCGAGCCTATTGCCGGGCACTTTTATGTTCGCCAGAGCCTTGTCTGTTGATTGGCTTGGGCTCCTTAGGTTTTGGATCCCTTTACACCAATTTCATTTCATAAAAAAAATGGTTGCCTGTAAAGTCGTTTTTACGGGCGAAGATTTTACGTGACAACGTCTTTTTCTCGGTAGAATATTTATTGATATGAATATAATTAAATTGCACAATAGGAACAAGGAATTGAATGAAAATAAGAATTGCACAAATTTTAACTATAGAAATATATTTTGTTTACTAAAACATTGTACACTAGTGCTGCGCGCGCGGCAGACCGATCATAGTTGAGTGGGAGAGAGACGCAAGGCATTCGCCGGGCCTCTCTCTCGTTCGGTGACTCATCGTAACGTTACCGAGCGTTACACTTTTTCATAAGTGACTCCCAGCCGCAACCTAATTTAAGACGTTGTCACGTCAAAAACATCTTTATTACAGTTTAAAATTTATAATTATTGGGCTTAAAAACGTATAGACATAACAATTTTAGGTAGCGACATCATTCTCATTGAAAACTTGGTAAATGTTTATGAAACTATTGCCATTACATGTTATTATAACACCATAATAATATTGCACCTTCATTCGTTTAATTAGATTAAATTACTACTAATTTACCTAATCAACAAAAAGCGTCACATACATAAGCGTTGGAAAGTTTATAAAAGACAGAGCGATTACATAAAATTTTCTGATTTACGGACGGAAGTTAAATTAGTACAAATAACCGATTATTCCATCTTTGTCAGCAGGGCTGAAAATAATATAAAAGTGAACAGTAAACATTTCTGGTCTTTTATTAAATCAAAAAAAGGTAACGTGACTGTTCCTGAGTCTGTGTACCTGAATGGTTCGGTTAGTAATGATGGAATGTCCATAGCCAACCTGTTTAATGAATATTTTCAAACTGTTTTTGAAGGAAATCATAATGGCCCAGTTGTCAACCATAACTATGGTGAGTCTACCACCTGTATTATTGACTCGGTTAATTGCTCGCGTCACACTGTGGAAAAATATCTGTCTCGTATAGACGCTACAAAGGGTTCGGGTGCTGACGGTATACACCCTTTGTTTTTGAAAAAATGTTATATGGAACTGGCTGAACCAATATACTTTCTTTTTAATTTGTCCTTACATACCGGAGTAATGCCTTCAGTATGGAAGCGGTCACTAGTCGTCCCAGTTTTTAAGAGTGGCGATAAACACAACGTTGTCAATTATAGGGGAATATCTAAACTTTCAGTAATTCCAAAATTGCTGGAAAAAATAGTTTACGATTCGTTTTTCCCGGCCGTCCGGCCCCTGCTTATTACTCAGCAGCACGGTTTCATTGACAGGCGGTCCACTGAGTCAAACCTCTGCGAGTTTCTCGACCAGGTTCTAGCCGGCATGGATGGGGGCTCTCAGGTGGACGCTGTGTACACCGATTACTCTAAATGTTTTGATAAAATATCACATCAATTATTAATTAAAAAGTTAGAGGCTTTCGGAGTGCACGGTGACCTTCTGAGATGGCTTACATCTTATTTGTTTAATAGGACTCAAGCTGTAACCGTTAAGGGTTTCATTTCCAGTTTTATTCCTGTCCCTTCTGGAGTTCCTCAGGGCTCTCACCTCGGACCTTTACTTTTTAACTTATTCGTTAATGATGTGGCTAAATGTTTCGTAAATTCAAAATTTTTATTATTTGCAGATGACACAAAATTTTTTACCGTGATTAGATCTATTGAAGACTGTGGGAAACTACAAGACGATTTAAATCGTCTTAGTTTATATTGTATTAAAAATAAACTTCATCTTAACGTAGATAAGTGTCGTACTATATCATATACACGAAAACAAAAACCAATATTATTTGACTATAAACTTCACAATAAAGCTTTAATTAAGGTATCTGAGGTGAGAGATCTTGGGGTTACTCTGGACAGCAAATTAATACTTTCTTCACATGTTGAAAAAATTACAGCAAAGGCTTACAAGATGTTGGGGTTCATTTTCCGTCAAAGTACCGAATTTAAAGAATCTAGTACCTTGGTGTTACTTTATAACAGTCTCGTAAGGTCGCAACTGGAATATGCTTCGACGGCGTGGAACCCCCTACACTTGGTTTATGTTCAGGCTTTAGATAAAATACAATATAAATTTACTAGACGAATGATGTATAAATTTAGTGATTTTCGCAGTGAGGACATTGTGCCTCTTTCTGTGCGGCGCGAACGTAGGGATCAGATGTTGTTGTTCAAACTGTTACATAATCACGTCGAATCGCCATATTTGCTGAGTGTATTATTTCTAAATTGTCCTAGACCAAATCTGCGCTCTTGTAACACTTTCAGCCCCACAATTAGTCGTGCCAGGTACGCGGGAAACCGCTTTGGGAATAGAGCAATGAACATCTATAACTTGAAGTAGCGTCACATTGATATCTTTATATCCAATATTGCGCAATTCAAAAGGAATTTGCGTAACACGTAGTCCTATTGATATATGTATGTAGATAAATATTTATACATATATATGTATATATATGTATCTATATATATATTTATGTATGTTTATATTATGTATGTGTATTTAAGTTTTAATATATTTTTTAGTTTAATTACCTGAAATACTTATTTCAGGAAATCAATTTAAGTTGTTTATGTTTTCTGTGGAAACTGTTTTGGTATTGTGTGCTATTTACTGTTAATTACTTTTGTGTTACTTAAATACTGTATGTTTTCCCTTGTGATTTAATAAAATAAAAAAAAAAAATGAGTACAGCTAAATTATGAAACCTCTCCATTGTTTCACAATCTAGTTAGATGACTGTAAAAACTCTTATTAGATCGCACTAAAGATTTCAAAGTTTAAAGAAATGTAGCTAAAAATCTTACCTCGTCGTCTCTTCAGTATTCCAGGTCACGTGTAAAAAACTCGCTTACTTTCAATATAATTAGAGAGAACCACCTTTTCAATTGGTCTCGAGTTGGGCGACTTTTGTTCCCTTAACGAGAATTGTTGGGTATCTTTAGGTATCTAAAAGAAAGCTGAATTAGATAACAAAAAGTTGAGTATTCATATCTGTTCTTAACATTTATAGGGTCACTTTGCTTTATTCTTGGAGTGTATAGCAGAAGATTTTTATATGGTTTTAACATTTCTGTTCTACGGGTTTTATTTAGTTTTACAGGTATCTATTGAAACAAACCTTCCACGATTTGAATATCAACCACTATCCGTAGTCCGATTAAGCTTTAAATAGCCGTTTAGTTCTGAGGGCATTAAAACTATGCAGTACTCAAAATTGTATTAATATCAATAAAGCTCATTGGTATTGGGTTCGAGCCCGTTTTCTAAGTTATGTGCGTAATTCACGCTTGCTCCGTGTCTTGGAAAACACGTTAAACCGTTGATCCGAGCTGTCATCAACATCTATGCAGTCGTTATTAGGAAGTCAGTGCCTTCTAACATCCTAACAGCTGTTTTAGCCACAGAATGATATTTCCCTCTGGGTTGCGGAGGTCAGACTGCAGTCGCTCCATGTAATAACTGAAATTTAGCCAAATATGGTTACACCAGTAAAAAGACCAAGGGAAAGTAAGTTTTGGGCAACCGGGATAATGCTAGAATATTATGAGTTTGTCTTATCACCATGTAATTTTTATTCATACACTTAAATACTACCGCAGCGCTTAACCCTTTATAAGGCTCTAGGCAATATATGACCATGCAGTTCAGTTCAGGTAGAAAACCAGCGAAAAATGTCAACGTGCTCTGCCTGTTAAAGGGTTAATAAGGCAGCACTGAAGTTACGGAGGACGGACGCAGTAAATAATATGGGCATTTGTTCTACTTACCACCAGGTCAGTTTTTCTACCGTAACTTCTTTGTAAGAAGCTTCTATTCGGATTCTTCAGTAATTTTCTCTGATTTAGTTAAGTTATAAATGAGTGAGAATGGCAAATCATATAAAAAGTGGCATTGGTATTATTTAAGGGATTTGTTTTGAAAGAAGTAGGCGTAGATAAACGATTATCTGAAGAATTAAATGTAGAGACCAATGATGGCAACCAATTACAAGTGTCGAATTATTTATTAAAGAACATAATTTTGGATAGACTTGCTTGAGGAGTAAATCTATCTTCTATGATTTTTATATGAAATTAATAAGAAATAAAATGTTTTAATACCATCGTCGGTATAATGTTTTGATGAAGTCGTTTTTATGACAGGTTAATATTGGGGGTTTAAAACGTTTAACTTTCACGTTGCTTGTTTTCAATTTATGTTACCAATATCGTAATATTGCTTTGTAACATTTTATATTGTATGTTACCACATTTAATCTTTTTAGGATTTTATGGCTATCGATGTCCGTCTATATGTGTGTGCCCGTAGCTTAGTTCGGAGACGC
This sequence comes from Musotima nitidalis, assembly GCA_949126915.1. Classification (NCBI taxonomy): domain Eukaryota; kingdom Metazoa; phylum Arthropoda; class Insecta; order Lepidoptera; family Crambidae; genus Musotima; species Musotima nitidalis. The sequence goes on from OX421431.1 coordinate 2,840,275, forward strand.
TTAATACTCCCCCTCGATTGGTACCTCCCGGCGTAGAGGGCGCTAGGGACCACCCAGAGATTAGAGAGACCCTAAGATCCTTAAGAAAGAAAGGGGTTTAAGAAGACAGGGGTGTTGCTTGACGGGCCCTCCTGGCCCGCCCGCTGCCCCCTCCACAGATCCCTCTTAGTTTCCCCCCCGGTAGTCAGTACTAATGGCATTTAGAGTCGCCAACCTGTGTTACCTTTTCCCGGCCTCCGAAAGGTACTCAGCCCCCCCCCCCCCACAACGCCAAGGTGAAGACCTGTCGGGGGGGATGGCTATTATATCTATGCCAACAAAAGAAACATAAGAAAAGATCAAAAAAAATGTGTTGGATTTACCTTGTTCTACACGTAACAAAGGATGATTTTATTTATCTTCTGTTAAAAAGAGTGCAGTTGAATAAAACGTACATTTTTATTTTTTATTTAAGACACCATTCAGAATAATCAAGCTTATAAGTGTACATTTTTGTTACAGCCCAGTTAGGGGCACATGATTGGCTGAAATAATGAAACGTATATTTTTTTAGTTTTCATTACCAGAAAACAGCTTAAGAATTTCTCCATTTAACTACGAGATTAATATGACGTCGAACACAGGAAAAATACTTCATCCAATCAAAATGCTAACGGAACGTCATTTCACGGCGTCCTGGATTAAGAGCGAAAGCTATCAATATACCAGGAAAGGTTTAAAAAGTAACGAAACTCAATATTCGGTGATTCTAAAAAATACGCGTTAAACATCGGCTCGATATTCACTTACAAATAAATGCTCTAGTGTGTGTACTTATCCTTCAGCACAGCGTGTTTGAGGATCCTAGAGAAAAGAGCAATAACTCAAAGACGCCGCCCTTCGTACCGCTTTGTTTCATAACACAATGCCGCATCTAATTGCCGACGCCTTCTGACACAACAATAATTGCTGCTCATCTCCCTTTTCCAGTAAGGTGCGAGGCAATTGGATCTGTTTAAGGCGTGTGAGCGTAACTTTACACACAAATTTTACATCCATTATTCTCAAGATACAAGATCTCAAAAACATTCCATATGAAAACTGCATTATTCAGTGGAGGCTTTATTATAATAATTCATTATTGCACATAATACATACATAGATTACAAAAGGTGTTTAAAAACTTAAAGTACAAAGGTGGACTTATCTCTACCAGCCAACCCTAAAAGTTGTGTATTAATTTGTAAGTACGGGATTAAATTTAGTTACGGATCTTTATTAAAATAAAGGAAATAAAAAATCTTATATATACCATACATACTTACATACATATATATCAATATTATGTTTAATAATGTAATAAAAATTAAATATTATAAAATTTATAAAAAGTGTTACCTAAGTGCCAAAACAGACAAGTAGTGATTTTTTAGTTTACTTTTGAACGACACAACTGATGGACTTTCACGGATCTGAGAGGGAAGACTGTTCCACATTATATAATTCTTTGTAATAGAATATTTGTTTTACAATAACACCAATTATTTAGTTATGGTCCCACGAAATGGTGGCAAGCCTATTGCCGATTACCGGGTAGTTATATGTTCGCCAGAGCCTTGTCCGTTGATCGACAGGTGCACCACTTGCAGGTGAGGTTGGCTTGGGCTCCTCAGATCTTAATAGGAGCCCTATTCACCCTATTTTGTAACCTGACACCTGTAAAACAAAAAACAATTTATTATAATACTACTTTTAAACTATCAAGCTAGACCTAACAACGGAGATATGCAGTGAAATCTAAGATATCGAGTTGGGGAATGAGTTTAAGTTGAAAACTTTAATTATGAAAATAAAAAGATACCAATATATATGTTACCAGCCAAACTTGATTTTAGGGCATATAATATAGCCTAGTATAGCCTAGTCCAAACTAATTTAGGCGGCCTGCATAAAATACGGCATATTGCTTCTGCAGTAGATAATAATGTAGTAGTTAAGTGATTAGTAGATAAAAATTATGTAACAGTTTTTAGTCATATATTTAGGTATTGTAAGCTCAGCTACTCTATCGTATTAGGTTTGCTGCCTGTAAAGATAGTTGTAAGTTTTATGAATGAATAAAAAAAAAGAAATGATTGTTTCTTACCATTAGAAAACATTTTATTATAATAGTTGCAGCCCACCTATATTAGTTTGGACAAGGCCATACTAGTTTGTCCTCAAATCGGGTTTGGCCGGTAACATATACAAGTCCTTTTTGAGCTTTATTTATATTTTTCATGTTCGCATTGTACGACTCATGTATGAAATCAACGCCGTAGGACAGTGTTTCCGACCCAATTGTTCGGTTTCTCAGACGGAAAACAATATCCACTATGATGTTGTGGGTTAAGTCTGAAACTCGGCAATAATATAATCGTATAAATATAAATGTTTTAATTTTCGGACATCAAGAAAAACATGCTTCGTATGTTAGTTAGAAAAAATTGCAGTCCATTTTGTTTTTACACTTTTGAACACGTAATGTGAGGTCGACTTGGGCTCCAAAGGTGTTGGTGGGATCCCCGTACACCCAAATTTCGATATAAAAGATCAAATTTAAATATGCAGATTTATAGCTTAATAGTTTTTTTGTAAAGTTTACATATTAAATAAAATATATTTCAATACAAATGTTACTATTGTCCCCGGTCTACCCTACCTATACCATAGAAGTATATTACCAATAGAGTGAGGCATGGGCTAATTCACTCTCGCTACGAATAGATTTAAGGGCACTTAGATTAGTGGATGGTAGTGGTCTTGTGTCAAGTCGGTCATTTTAAAGTGCATCGTAATAGCGCTTATTCTCAAGGTTAGTAAATTTAGTACTAATCTTATAGAATGACTAGTTACTTGGTTAAGGATTTATATGAGTAAATGACTAATGTCATCCTTTATTAATTATCTTGATTTGTTTTCTACTTCAAATAACAAGCCGTTAGCAAATAATATCTTTCATAATTTTGTGGTTAATAATTAGTATTAAGTATTTTTTTTAAATAAAAAGTATCTGCTGTAGTCATACTTTGCTAGAATGTTGCCAACATTATGATGGGCGTTACAGAACTGCCAGTAAGGGAGACAGAATATAAGTACTATCTACCACAAAAAAACCGCTTTCATCTGGCACTGCAACCAGTTCACCTGAAGATGGTTACACTACTTATTATAATAAGATGCAGGACAGACTCCACAAGCAGTTGTATGAAGAATAAATGTAGCACTCGAGCGAATTAAAATCCAGTTTACTAAATGCATATTCGCCAAATTGGTAACGTGGTAATTTCGTAGAACGCCGAGTAACGTTTATAAGAAACTTGGCACTGTGCCGAAGGGCTTGCAGCTGGCGATCTCGGAATCCTCTAAGACATTGCCGTTGATTGGTCCACTAAAATGAGATAAGAAAACAAAATCACAAATTAAAAAGATATAAAAACTTGTACAAAAATATGATTTCAGGTCTGAGCCAATAGAGTACAGGTTTATTTTTTTCGAAGACCGGTGATACACGTGCTTTGGATTTGTCCTTTACAAATAACTTTCTATTTGCGGAAGTGTCGGCCGCACTCACGAGGGCTCGTGCGTCCTTTCACAAGTTGACCGTGAGTAACGCAGGTCCGAGCAGCCGAACGGAAAAAGTGTATCCATTGCTTCGATTATATTATTATTTAGGGGTAAGGTTGGAGTACTGTCTCCAATGAAAAACATTCAAGACAGAACCCGAGAGCTAGTGGTGTTAATTCTTTATAGAGCTGGGCAGTTAAAATATTTGCTTCTAATACGAAGAATTCTCGGTATTTTATTATGCTCGAGCAGTCCATTCTAGGTTTCGCACGTTATTTTATTATGTAGGTGTTATGCAGCGCCCAGCAGTATCACCCGCATGGCTCCAATTCCCGTGGAAATAGCGGGATAAAAAGTATCCTTTGTGTTAATACAGGTTATAGACTACTTGCTTGCCAAATTTTATTTAGTAATTTTCGCGTGAATTAGTAACGAACATACATTCTCAAAGACTTTCACATTTATAATAATAGTAGGATTAACTTTAAGCTCACATTGAACATACGCTGTTGAACATGTTTATTCCGTGGATTAACTTTAAGCTCACATTGAACCCTCGCTGTTGAACATGTTTATACCGTGTTCAAAATACGTGATAACGCACTAACACCATGCGACACTACATTTTGCTTAAATATCAAATCGTAGCTGAGCCATCATGTTGCGTCGTCAGTTTTACGTATAAAAGCGACGTTTTATATATAGAATCGCTTGACGTCGAGTATGTTTGTATTGCTTACCTAGCACGATGGACAGACCCTCGGCCCTAAGCTTAAGTCTAGGGCACAATCCGGTTAATGCTAGGATGATGATGCTTACATTAATTGGACAAGGGGTTACAATTAATTATTTTATAAAAACATAATAAAGCTTATTAAAAACATCTAACCATTTGAATTACGTGTACAATAGTATGAAGAATACAAGAAACATCAACACGCGTTGAAAACATAACCCTTCTTTGAAGTCGGGTTTGTGAGAATATGCGTTAATCTAATACACTTGGACGATTCCATTTTTATTTGAATATATTAAAGAATACTTTTTAACAAAACGTGAAAGCTGTGCGCAGTTTTCACGGGTCTCATGCTCAGTTATCCTGTTGTCCTGGCGGGCCGCAGGGAAATCTCACGGATAAATTATTCCGATTCTCCCGGCTCTGACACAGATGCCTCTGTCAAAAAGAATACAAAATGTTTCAACAAAGCGCTGAACATAGCTCAAATCTCTTTTGATTTTTGTCCTTGCTCTATTGTTTTAGGCCCGTTTATTTGCACAAAGATCTTACAGATATAGGTAGGTACCTATCTGAATTAAACACGCATTTTTAAAATATTACATTTAGAGCAATGTTACACGATTGTACAAAAATTTTACAGTTCCTATTCAGATATTTACTAGAATGTAACTCGAATCGTAACGTTATCTTAACAATACAATTTTACTAGTCATTACTGCTATTCAAAGTCATAATGAAGCGCTCGTAGCTCTGCGGTGCACGGTGGTCGGAAACGATCACCAAAGTACAGCAGAGTTTACAGAGGTCAGTCCTTGGATGGGTGACCGTTTGTGTGGCATTTGATATCAAGCGCTTCCGTGCTTCGGAAGGCACGTTAAGCCGTTGGTCCCGGTTATCACTAAATGTGGTAGTCGTTGCCATGTTAGAGGCCTAATGGGCGGCTTGATAAATTCTAACAGCAGGACGCCATACACCTGCCTCCGCCAATCCGCACAGGGTCCGCGTGGTGGAGTATGACCCAATACCCTCGCACCTTGATATGTGAGAAGAGGCTCGTGCTCAGTAGTGGGACGTTTATGGGCTGAGATGATGAAAGTCATAATGATGAGCAAGTTTTATACTATTAATTTCGCTATAATAAATAGCTGTGTAAAGCTGTTTTTGATATGCTTTTAAAATTCCTTTTAAAATGCTTTTCTTTTTACTAGACATGTTAACTTGGAAACAGAATTTAGAGCACGACTAGATAGAATGTCGCATGTTGTTTTTGTATATTCATAATTTTAATTTAGTCTTTTCTACGATAGATATTGCCTTTATAGTTTTATTTAGACAATGATCTGAAGCCTAGCACTTAACAATTTGTAATAGATCTCTAGTAATAATAAGGTATTGGCAAGTATTTGTTCTGGGGGGATCGTATCAGCGACCACATGAGCGGAGTGCAAGTGTATTAAAAGATAATTACTGGCACTTATCGTGTAAAAATATATCGAGAGATAGCTTGATGAAATATAATGAAGTACATAGTTTAATAATACTCAGTACAAAGAACAGCAAGGTCTGGCTTAGAAGAAAATGCCAATGTCGATATTAAAGTGGTGGAGTCCGTGACGCTAACGTGAACCCAGACTGGCAGCTAGCCGCAAACTACATTAGCGGGCAGTGCACACGTCCCTACAACGAGAGGCGACCCTCCGGAATACAGTCTTCGTTTTTACACTCACTTCTTATAATAAATTGTTTTATGCTTTTTTAATTGTTATCTTTGTGTAATATAAAGCTTTGAAATGGACTTTTACCAGTTTGGTATGATTTTAATTAAATGTTGTTATGGGCTTACCATTCTGTTTACAATATACAGACTATCAGCTTAGACTGTGCTTTTTAAGACCAGCACGGTTCGGGAGAAAAAAGGGAGAGGTATTAACCGTATACTGATTCAGATAGAAGACAATAAGAGAAGTTATGTCCCTATGGAGCCGAAGGACCATCACCGGGAGGACCGGCGACACTTTTTCTTATAATAAATCTTAGATGCTTTTTAATTGTTATCCTCAAGGACTGTAAAGCTCTACAATGTTTCTTGACATGTATGGTATGTTTTTTAATTATCATTAACGGCTTATTATTTCTTTGTACAGTTTACAGTAGTCTGATACTGTACAGTGAAGGGTGATTTTTATTATCAGCATGGATCAGGAGAAAAGAGAAAAGGATGGGATTCATCGTATACTAATTCAGGTAGAAGACACTAAGAAAAGCAATGTCCCTATGGACCTGAAGGTAAGCCCTTGGAGGGCTGGAAGCCAGCTGCAAACTACAGCGAGGGGCGACACTTCGGAATACAGTCTTCCTTTTTACACTCTTATAATAAATAGTTACATACATTAGTAAAGAGGTTTTTTTTACAATTAAACAGCATCATTGTGGATTAAAAACTTTCAAAAAGGATTCCGACACGGGTATATATACTATTTATAACATAACTTAATAGTTAAATTTTAAGACGAATAGTCTTGGTAAGAAACAACTTGCCAAATATTTTGGTCTACTTGTGATAGTCCACTGCTGAAAATTGGCCTCCCCAATAGATCACATTCTATTTGATATCTTTGCCCATTATCACCACGCTGGGCAGACGGGTTCGTGATCGCAGTTCTAGCCAGTACGCAGGATGACGCTGTTGCCATCCAGTCGTATTACTTTTCGTCAACTATTACGATTCCCCCTGAGATGAAAGAAGGTGACACTGTTCTAGACTGGTACTATACTGCATCAGTATGATTTTCAAGTCCAGCATCTATACTTTGGAAGAGAAAAGGAGGGGGCTCCACTCTCCGTAGTAATTCTGGTAGAATACTCTGGGAGAAGCGGGACATTGCTTACGCAGTTGGAGGTCCTCAAGAGAGGCCCGAGAGGAGGAAGAGAGGCCTCAAGAGAGGTCCTCAAGAGAGGAATGGAAAATGAAGCCCTTTTTCACTATAGCGACGATTGGGCTTGACATTCTTGTTCAACATACTTTACAGAATATAGACATATTTTCAAATACCGTGGAAAAAATCTAACTTGGCCGTTTCATTTTATCATTAAGATTTATTTTTTTGGTAGACATGAATATATTATGTCATACGAAGAGCACCTGCGAAAATTACATAACAATAATTGAGGATCTACTGTTTTACGATCTCAACCTTAGATTGTTTACAATAATTCCATGAGACAACACAAAGAGTTATTGCTCAATTATTATGTAATGTAACCAAGAATAGTTAAGCTGAAAAGTAGTATAGAATATTCAAGACGGAGTACTGAATCTCTGCACAAATGTTAGAGCACACTTAAGACCACAAGTATTAATTTCCATTTCAACTCCTTCAGCCGTGAGAAGGATTATGTGTTAGCGCTACAAGTTGGTATAATTCAGACTGGATTGTATTTGTAGAATGTACTGGCTTGAGCTTTTATGTTAAGTACTGACTAAACAGAAAGAATTTAATTAAAATCGTCTGCTCAGTCTACAAACAGTCTACTTACTAAAAGGCCTTGTCCTAAAGACAAAGTAAGCGGGTTCAGCTGAATTGGTTTTCTCTAAATTAACAGCATTGAATTGATCGATATTTAAAGTCAAAATCATTTAGTTAAGTTTGATTCAATAGAGCTTTATGTAAGTCACACGTAAAAATTAACGCTTTTTGGTATAAAATACATAACACATAAGGCCCTTTTCACAACGGGTGATTTATATTATGTTCGGCAATTAAAATGTGAAGCACTCGTAGCATGCTTGGTGGTCGGAAACGATCACCGAAGTACAGCAGAGTTTATAGAGGTCAGTCCTTGGATGGGTGACCGTTTGTGTGGCATTTGATATCGAGCGCTTCCGTGCTTCGGAAGGCACGTTAAGCCGTTGGTCCCGGTTATCACCAAATGTGGTAGTCGTTAAGCCATGTTAAAGGCCTAATTGGGCGGCTTGAAAAATTCTAACAGCAGGACGCCATACACCTGCCTCCGCCAATCTGCACTGGGTCAGCGTGGTGGAGTATGACCCTATACCCTCACACCTTAATATGTGAGAGGAGGCTCGTGCTCAGTAGTGGGACGTTAATGGGCTGAGATGATGATAATGATGAATTAAAATGTCAGTGTTGTATGGATGGTTAACGATATTGCTTGGACTTTGTGTAATAGGACCTTAATAGCCTTTTAAGCCCCGTGGCTTTAAATAATGTCTAGACATGGATATTCAAACCAAATTTGAAAAACTTTATTTCTTGTCAATGTCTCTTGTACAACACAGCAAGAGTTAACTAAAGTTTTGATTTAAATCTCTCTGCATTCTGGTATTAAGCAAAAAAAAACAGCGTCGAGGTCGCACAGCCTGACTCACAACTACGATTTTTAAAGTCAAATGAAAAGCTACACTTTTAGGGTTGAGACTTTCACTTTACAATCATCGGGTATAATTTATATACAGTACGATTTATTAGAGATTTTTACATTAATATCTATGTGTGTACATATATGTTTAAGGAATTGATTATTTATTTAATGAATTAAATTACCGAAGTATCTTGTACATGTTTACACAAGTCGAGTATAGATACTTTTTGTTTTGAAATTTCACTAAGGTAGTAGTTCCAGAGTACATATACTGACTTTTTGATATATATAATTGTAAGTACAACCCAATCTAATTTATAGAAGCCTCTTATTATATCAAATAACTTAACAACCGAAGATCGCCTGTAAATTTACAATGACATATTTTCTTTGAAAATGTAATTGTTGTCAAATATTATTCGAATGCTTACGTCAATAATTTAAACTCATTTTCGAATTTTAATTTCCGGTGCTTGTAAAACAGTTTGCTGTTAGGAAGTACTTTCGTTACTGAAGCGAACAAGTTGCGCTTTCCCAAACTTGCCGCTGGAACTTTTGTTAGAATTTTGTTGACTTTGTCCGTGAGCTGTAGGAAATCAGAGCCGAAGAAATTCAAAGGCTATCTTTGTATTTATAATGCATAATATACATACATCCACGCCTGTCTGCCCTAAAGGGTAGGCAGAGGCATAAACATACATAAATACGTTTTTTTATAAAACATACTTAATATACATAGGAAACACCCAGACCAGATCAAACATTAATGTTCATGAATGCACACAAAGCTTTGTCCTGTGTGGGAATCCACGACTTTAGGACTTTAGGAGCAGAGTGCGGGAGAGTTATTATTTCTGATGTACAATAAGGTTAGGTTAGATTAGGTTGGCAATTTATTAATTTTGACAACTCGTTAAATATATACTACGAAAGAATGGTTCCATGTATGATAAAATGCTAGGGAATAAACTGCCGTTTCATATAGGCTATTCTAATATGAATGACTTAGAACATGAATATTGGTAGTGTTATATTAAATTGCATTGTATAGCTTCACAGACAAATGAAGATTGTAACTTAGATTCAGATAAACTAAATTCTTTTTGTTTTATAATTGTTTCGTTGCATGTAAGTGAATCTAAGCTTCGTGATTTCAGTGTAATCATATTTCGATTGATTTTGTATTTATATTTAATTTTGACATTTTCAATTACTATGTAATAGTTTATGAAATATAAAGATTTGAACTTTGAAAGTTAAACAACGTTTACCGAGGTCAATTTTCGTGTGCTTTTACAGACCAACTACCCTGAAAGATATTTCTCCATGGAAGAAGCTGTGCCCTGTACCAATTTTTATCTGTTATAAGTTATTATTTTCTATATCTTTGTGTGTAATAAATTAGAATAGAAAATAAGCTATCGGTCCTTGCTATTACTGTATGTTATCATACCTACTACAAGCCATGCTGAAAGCATAACGTAATGTTGATGCGACATATGAAATAGGTATATCACATCGAGTATATTTTATGTGGAAATACTGAGAGAGAGGTAATAAAATTAAAATAATGGCAACAGTATAATGGTTGTTTACATGCATTTTTATCTGATGATGAAAAATTTTAAATAAAATATGAGTACCTATTTGTTTTCAGTGGTTAGAATAGATAACTTTTACCTTAAGTTACCATTAAAAGCAAAATCAAATCGCGAGACGCGATATTATATAAAAATGCTGCTAACTTAACATGACATTACTTATTTTGCTAGCAGCAATGAAATTACAGCAATAAGTGTCATACCATCGAGATATAATTCTAATGAAAACATATATATTAATAAATATATTGGAAATTATAAAAAACAACAACTTAATATTACAAATACTTAACTACAAATTAATATTACTATACCACTACATACATACATACTTTATGTCCATTAAAACATTTAATAGAATCCCAATTGACATAAGAAAAGAACTCAAAGATTCTCAATTTAATAAAAAAAAATTATTAATATCTTGAACAATATTGATTTTAATATGGAAAGTTCCATGAACTTGTCTTGACTTTATGTCACGATTTTTTATTTTTTTTATTTCGATGTTGTTGATTTGATTGATTGTATTCGGGCCGACTTATAAAATTTAATATGTTGACAATTATATAAATTTATGCTATTATGTGTTTTTGCTATTATTGTAGTGCCCTTCCAGGGTTAATGTGTCGGATAATTTTATGTAAAACATCTTAATAACCAAATGAAACAATGAATAAATTAATTATGAATAAAACATATATATTATGTACTTACTACACATATATTTATTAATTACCCGTGTCGTGCACAACATAGAAATCAATTCGCGGGAATCTGTTACTTACAAATCTGTTGATATGGATTACAACTTAATATGCATTGAAATATATCTACGAATATATATAAGAAAAAGTCGTGAGGAAGACTTGGCTCAAATTTGGTGGGGAGGTAGCATGGAAACAGGAGCCGGACATAGGATTCCATTGCCGTCAGACGTGACATAAAGCTTGGTAAGTATAACAAAAAGCAACTGACATAAAATACACCGACAACGCAAACGAGACGGTTATAAGATACTTTTCATTTTCCAGCGGGACTAGTTTTCGAAAAAGTACCTGTAGGTAACCCGTAGGCCGGCCGCTAATAATCTATTAAATCTATGCCTTTGTATCGAAATTCAAAATTAATTACAGTTGAGCGAATATATATGAATTATTAGGAATATCTTTTTTTTCTTTTTTTTTTTACCTATACAAAATACTGTCCTTTTTTAAAAGGAGGTATCTTATATCCACTACAATCTAGCCTATCTAAAGACTAATTAGTAATTTTCGTTTATCATAAACTACTACATATTTCAAAACTAAGAATTTGTCCAATAACACTATTCTTATTGTTTCTATTAAGGAGAATACACTTTAGGAATGTGTTCTTAGTCACAGTATTACACTTCACTGACACTACACTAAACTAACTCAAAAGGTTTTGTCCTTCTCAGTCTTCTCACTAGGTCTGTGTTGTCGAGTAGCTGGATAGCCTCAACATTTACATGGTGATGAAGTCTTCTTTCATGAGCTTCTGCACATTTCCTTATTATGCTAACAACCAGATCCACTTTAAGGTCCCGATGTAGATCGTCTCAACAATGCCTCTTAATACTTTATTTTGGAATCGCTGTATGATTTTTATGTTAGTTGGTTTGGTACAAGCCCAGAGCTGAATACCATAAGTCCATACTGGCATAAGGACTTGTTTATATAATAGTAATTTGTTGTGTACCGATAGCGCTTAGGAATATCAATAAAATTCTTATCATTAACATTGACCTGAATAACAGATATATTCCGAAAATGCTATTATTTTCCAGTTTTCGCAAAGTTTTGTGTGTGAGATGGCTGGACCCGCTGCCCCTTAGGAACAGAACATAAAAAGTAGGTAGGTTAGAGAGAGATTTTTCTTTATAATAATAGTTTAGATTGGCCGCTTCTTAATAAAATAAATATTTTACACGTTATTTAATTCCAAGATTACACCAATTATTTAATTCCAAGATAAGTATCATTCAGAACTTGTGTTATGGATACTAAACAAATGATAAACAAAAAAAATTTAAATGTATATACAATGATAATATAACGTGAACTTCTAACATACAATGCAGATACGACTTAATAACATAACTCTTCCAAGGTCGGAATACATTATAATAAATCTTCCTTCGATGTGAATATTGATGTTATTAATATTGATATTGTAGTATAGTGGTCAGTATCCCCGCCTGTCACGCGGGAGACCGGGGTTCGATTCCCCGCCGGAGAGAATATTTTTGTTTGAATAAATAAGTTGTATAAAAATCATTAAAGCATTTGTTAATAGTTCTGGATCTGGCTTTGCCTGCGGGGTGTATAGTTTTTCGCGTCATATTATTTTTATTTCTTAAAAATTTACTCTCCGCCTCCTTATGAAAAATATTTAAAAATAAATTAACACACTAATCTCGTTTATTTATACTCCAAATTAAACATTACTTTTTTGAACATGGGGCTAATTTTAGCCCAATGAGAAATTGATTTATCACAAATGGTAAATCCAAGCGGGCGGACTCGTGGTAGTATTATAATATTGTAGTTAAATTGAATACAGCAGTAAGACTACGTGATTGCATAGCAAATATTAAGAGGCGTTGCGGTGTGTTACGTAATTTGGTTAATTTGTGCCTATGTTATCGCAGAACGAATGGCGTAACGTGAGATACTGAGGTTTAAGCCCGCTGGCACTTGGCCAGCTCGTGGCAATTGTACTCAGATGTAGGAAATTACATTATTTTAAATATTTTTTTGCATGGAATTGGTAAAATTTTAAAAATTCTGGACCGTTTTTAAGTTTGTTTAAAATTTCTTTAGACGTGGGTGGTTATTTTTTATTTATTATGATTTATTTAAGTTCGCATAATAATGATAGGGATAAATAATTATAAAAAACAATAAAAAGCGATATATATACGTCATTTTTAAAAAATATTTTATATAAATGTTAAACTTAATGAATTATTTTTCTGTTGCATTTTTGTATCGCAATCATTAACTTCGTTTCTATCCCAATTCAAAATAGTTGTCTCTGTCTGGGCGTTTTCTGTATGTACCATACCAATCGTAATTCATAAGTTCATTCATACTTTCTCTCCTGAGCAGTCCCAGGGTGGACTATGAAAGGCATATAACGACGAGTGTTACTTATACTGATGCAAGCAGCAAACTGAAAAAAATGTTAAAATCAAATCAATCGTTTATTGCGAACACAGGTGTTTTGGCACCAATAGCATTAAGATGACTATAATTAAGTTAGTATCATTGCTTGTATCCTACAAAAATAGTTCTAAAATATTCGTAAAATTCAGAAACACAAACTTGTAAACTGATATAAGTGACGTCATTCTATCCAAACAATATAGAACATCGATGTTTAGGTATCCTAAAAATTGTGTTTTTGCACTTGCAAGTACATCTAAGGCCCGTCGATGAGATGAGTCTTCAGCCAAGCTAAGACATGTCATTGCCATGCGTTTCAATCTATTCTGTATCGAATTGTAGTTGTCGACTGCAACTTGGCTGGGATTGAAATAGGGCTGCTTCTTATTTACACATAGTTTAGGGTACGTAGAGCTTTATAAAGAAATCGAAGCAGTTTAGCTACCGTCCCACCTACGTGACACGAGTCTCATCTTTCAAACCCAGGTGATAGGAGACCCAACTCGAAATGAGAGGTAAAATACAGAGATTGCGTGATAAGGTTTTTAAAGAGAAGAAAAAGAGTAGACATTGCCTGTTTTGTTGCAAGAGTTCATAGGCTGGTGAGCTGGCCACCTTGTGATATAAAATTACATTGTTTATTTACCAATTAAAAAAAATAGACATGACGGCATAGTTAGGATGTTTCACCAACTTAACTAACTTAACTTTAGATTTAAACAGCTGTCTGCGAATTTGCTGAACGCGTCGTACTGAGTGAAGTTGATGATACATATAACAATAGGTTCGTTAATTGATACCACATCCAGTGCAGGAACATCGGTGTCCTAACTGACTGCCCTTGTACTCCGCACGTCGCTTGACGTGGCATTTGTCGCGTCACACTAAATTGTCCACGTTTTTGTCATTGGTATTAACATTTTACCACATAAAACATATTTACTAAGCGAATGTTCTTTTTATGTAACCACTAGACGGATTGGGTTAAAAATGATAGTTACGATAGCCAAGAAAGATGGCACCTTCTAGTTAGGGATAGTTTAATGCAAACAATTTCAAAACAATTTGGGTGTATAGGGATCCTACAAAGATCTAGGGAGCCTTTTTTTTTTTGATTTACGTCGGTAACAAAATGCATTTACGCACTGTCTCTCGGTTAAAAGGGGGAGACCGGGAGGGGGTGTGAGGCTCACTGCGGCAGACGAGACCGCCGCAGTCCTACCTACTAAAAATCTTCCGACGACGCCCACCGCTGTTGAAGAAGGGGTGGGGGGCCAGCACCAAAGGATTAGTAGTTTCTGGCACCCCGCCCGCGGCCAACGTCCCCCGGATAAGAACCGGGAGGACCTCCTCAGAGAGGCGCAGTGTGTAGCGCCCCTCCCACCTCTTTTTGCGGCCATGACGTGACTGGCCGACTTCTGGGGGGGTCTATAGCTAGACGGAAGGGGCCCCCTGCCGCCGCCGCCTAAGACCTATGCTATATCCTATGCTGCAAAAAACGTCACTTACATAAAAAAACCGGGCAAATGCGAGTCGGATTCACGCACGAAGGGTTTCGTATTATGTATAACAATAAATAAATAAATATTTCTGACACTTACACCAATTATTTAGCTCCAAGACTCTTTTTTTGTAAATACATACGGAATATAAATAGGAAAACACCGAGACCAGAACAAATATTCATATTTATACACACAAATATTTGTCCGTGTGGGAATCGAACCCACGACCTCAGGAGTAGAGTGCGGGTATACTCGCCACCACTCCACATCGGTCGTCAATGGTACTGAATTTTATTTTTTGTCAGTTCAATCCTCAATTAGAAATTATATCCATAGAGGGTTATAGTAACTAAAGAGGGCATATTCAATATTTCCATTATCAATATCGAGCCAAATCACGTTGGTTGTATGGGAACAAAAATTAACTTTCAACTATCTGACTAATACACAAAAGGTGAAACCTTCAAAGACAGTTCAGATATTGTCGCTTAATAATGTTAGAATGCTGAAACTACTATTGGCGATTACTTCACCTAAAAACATATTGAGTTCTAAATATTTTGAACTTCAAAAGAAACTCTTTAATGAGCGTAAGGTATTCAAACTACTTTACTAAATAAAATTAAGAAGAACTTGATATGTCTTATGTCCAAATCAATATTATAAAAGCTAAATGTCTTTTAAAGAGCTCAGTTCTTGTATGGGAGTCTGTTTCTGTGGCATTTGACCTAGAGCGCTTCGGACCTTGTTGGTCATATAATTATTCATCATATCCTAGCATTATTCTGACTGCCCCAGATTTAAGCTTAGAGCCCAGGGTCTGCTTACTGGCCTATTATAGATTTGGTTGAATTTCAGTTATTACATGGAGCGACTGCCGTCTGACCTCCGCAACCCAGAGGGAAACATCATTCTATGGTTAAACTAGCTGTAAGGATATTAGAAGGTACTGACTTTTTAATAACGACTGCCATAGTTCATGAAAGCCGGGAACAACGGCTGCCGACATTATCGGTAATGACTATTAAACGAAGCCAAACAATGTCCCTTGTTGCACGGTATGGTATGAAAACAATATATAAGGGCGAGGTAACGCATGACCCCAATGCATCTTGCCTTGCCTTGATTTGTGAGAACATTCCAGAGCCAAATGGCAAAACGTGAATAGGTTGAATTAATTTGACTGTCACTTTTAATCCGCACATTCGTATGTTGACTTAATCGACAATGCGATGAGTTTCCAAGTTTAAATTAAAGCTCGTATGGGCTTGCAGTCGTAGTCGGCTCAACTTTCCAAATTGATTTTCCAACTTCTTCCGACTGACTATTAGCCACTATACTGTAAGTACTTTTACCATACATTCTCGAAAATTCTCAGCTTTCATTTTCGAGGACATATTCAAAACTATTTTGCTGAATGCTGTATATTTTTAGTCCAACCTGAGATATGGTACTCGTATTACAGAAAAATATGGCATGACATTATCCAAGCTTTGTTCGAGTTCGTTTGAATTTGTATAAGAGAAATGTACTCATTATCAGAAAGATCTTCTCAGACAAAATAAGAGCTTAATTAACGAAATAATTAACGAATCAAAAGGCTCCTGTCGCTCGGTCATGTCAGCTAATTATAATCAAACCAATTTATTTGTCATTGCATAACGGTAATGTAAATTGTGTAGGACATTGTAATTGGTCCGTTGGCATAATTGTCAAAATTATAAAAAATCATTCTTTTAGTCAAATTAACTGTATACATAAATAATCTAAGCACAAATAATTTAAGAAATTGCGAAAAAACAACTAAGAAGGTTATTCGCGCTGCATCAGGATGTTCTTCTACTCTGAACCGCGGCAATCGCAATCCTCTCCAACAATCCTTTCCAGGACGCTCTTAGTGGGCTACAAAACGTTAAAGCAAATCTATATATATAAAAGAAAGTCGTGTTAGTTACACCACTTATAACTCAAGAACGGCAAAACAGATTTGGGTGAAAATTGGTAGGGAGGTAGCTTAGAGCCAGGAGACGGACATAGGATACTTTTTATCCCGTTCGACAGCGTTCCCGTGTGACTTGACATGAAACGTCAGTCACTATAAAACGTGGTATAACAAAAAAGAATCAGACTTTGAATAACAAAACCCAAATGACAGCTATGTAATTGACGTATAATGACAGCTAATGACGTATGGATGACCATTTGATATTAAGAAATCAATTTTCAAACTATTTCTGACTTCTTGGCGGGAATGTGAAGCGTCATGTCTGCAGTTTTGTTATATTTTCTAAAATTTGTGATATTTCGAACATTAATGTTAAATAACAGTGGATTATTAACCGTTAAGTGTTTGTGAACGTACATGAGGGTTGGTAAATGAAACAGAACAGTGCAACATCACTTTTCAAATTCTCTCAAGAAGTTCATGTGAGATCTCAGTATAGTCCGACATCTTTACTGAGGACTCAAGGGGCTTAGGGGAGGGTATCTCATTTGCCATTTATCATCTTTATCATCAAACATTCTCATATACTACGAATTATCTCTTTTGCTATTGATATATCACTTACTTGACACTGGCTAAATGTGCTGGACGCACGACTCCATTATTTAAAAGAAAGAAAGAACCTATTTCTATTAAATAAATAATTAACAATTATAATATAACTAGCTGTTACCCGCGACTTCGTCCGCGTGGAATAGTATCTTTGGATAGCATTTTTATTATTTAATAAGAATCATTAGTAGGTATAGTAGATATCAGCGGCGGCGATGCAGAGATTTCGTTAAAAGGAACTTTAACTTCAAAAGCCAAAATATTTTTTAAGCTTGATACACCCAAAATTTTTAAATATCATGTTCCTAGAATAGTTTGACGCCGTAGTTTCCGTGCCGAATCCGTTCCGTTCCGCTCGAATTTCGAGAATTCCGTTTGTAGAAAATCTCTGCACATCCTAAGAGACCTACGTACCAAGTTTCATGGTTTTATCTTCAAAAATGAAGAACACACATAAAAACATTCAACCCCTATTTCACCCCCATATTGGTTAAAATTTCAAAATGCTAGAACAAACGATTTTTTGTTTATTATTTAGTGCCTAAATACAAAATGTTATATTTTTATTTTCAAAAATTTCGAACTTCATACAAACTTTCAACCCCTATTTCATCTCTCACAGGACGAAACTTCAAAAACGCTAGAACAAATGTTTATTTATTTCCTATCAAGTGCTTAAATATTAAGTTTCATAGTTTTATCTTTTAAAATTAAGAAATCCCATACAACTTTTCACTCCCTCCCCTTTTTAGACCTTTACAACCCCCTTTTCGAAATAAAAAGTAGCCTATGTTCTTTCTCAGGGTCTAGACCATCTGTATGCCAAATTTCATTCAAATCCGTTCAGTAGTTTTGGCGTGAAAGAGTAACAGACAGACAGACAGACAGACAGACAGACATAGTTACTTTCGCATTTATAATATTAAGTAATTAAGTAATGTAATGATAATGCCATTGGCCATTCGTATAAACAGTGAAGTGAACTATAAAACTCGGTATGGTTGAAAATTTAA
This sequence comes from Musotima nitidalis, assembly GCA_949126915.1. Lineage (NCBI taxonomy): Eukaryota > Metazoa > Arthropoda > Insecta > Lepidoptera > Crambidae > Musotima > Musotima nitidalis. Next base: position 2,858,849 of record OX421431.1, read on the forward strand.
GTTTTGAAATAATTTTTTAAATAATAATGAATGATTAATGTAGGTATTTAATTTTTTTGTACTTTTTCCAATAAATAAAACACAATCTGCTTATTTATTGCCATTAAGGCGGAACAAAGTTCGCCGGGTCAGCTAGTAGACTATAAACCGACGAAGTTTGTTCGACACAAACTTTTATTTCCAATAGACTAAAAGAAGTATCTCAAAAAATGTATCTTTATTATTTTTTAAACAAAAGACTAGCAGCAAACATTCTCCATTTAAAAATCCGCCTTTTTCACAATAGCTAGAAGATTATAGCTAGGTGACCGTTAGTAGCGACAATAGCCTGGTTACCGGCCAATCCCATACCGTCGTGTACACAAACTTGATTATTTTCCCGGCAAATAGGTCGCGTAGTTAGTTCGTTACATGGAAACTTCGAGAGCGATGACCTAAAACCCTTAGATATGGAACTTGAAAATTTAATCTCCAGAGGCGGCTGGTTGGCATCGAAAATGATCTATGGTCTTATTTGTTTGGCCCCTACTTTACTTTGTTTACGGGTTTGTACAGTCAGATTGTGTGTGTGCATCTCTGTTCGTGTGTGTATAGGATCTTAAATGTGTTGTATTTATTTGTATGTAAATTGATGAAAACATTTAAGTATCCAGTTGTCCAAAAATTTCGCAACATAGAAGAGCTTACACAATACTTAGTTCTGTTGGGAATGGTTCAGTAGGTTGATAGCGAGGAGGATTAGTTACACCTATATATTTTATATTTATTAATAAGCACACCTAAGATACGGTAGCTCGATAAATGGAAATCTAATTTCTGAGGGTGCATAGCGCAGCTCAGTTGTTATCAGGCCTTCGTAAAGTACCTACTACAAAATTTCTTAGCATTTCATTAGCATTTATACTAAACTTGCCGTATATATACATAAATTCACGCATGTTTCTCCGAAGGGGTAGACAGAGATATAGTTTGTTCCACGTAATAGGTGGCGAGCCTATTGCCGCTTACCGGGAACGTTTATGTTTTCCAGAGCCTCGTCCGTTGAAGGGCAGGTGCACCACTTACAAGTGAGGTTGACTTGGGCCCCTTAGATCTTAGCAGGAGCCCTATACAAGTATACACCCTTAAACTTGCCACATTATATAATAATACTAAAATAATAAAACTTGTTACAAAATTGTAAATGTTACATTTTTATCAGACTTTGGAATATAGACGAAGTAGCTACTTTTCTGTACCTACTTAAAATATTAGGTCGGGGAAAAAGTCTTTTCGCATAACGTAGGTATAAACTTATTATAAAATTTTTTTGACTGTACTATTTGTGTCTGGCTGGTTTTGGTAACATTAAAAAGATTCCATTATAAAGAAAAGAAAAAAATAAAAAAAAGTTGTTTCCCGCTATTTTTCATTTGTTTTTCTCTCCGTTAAAATGAGTGAATCTAATGAAGAAATTCGATACATTTTAAAATTTTATTATAAAAAAGGCAAAAATGCAACTCAAGCAGTGAAAAAAATTTGTGATGTTTATGGACCTGATGCAGTGTCAGTAAGAGTAGCACAAATTTGGTTCAAACGTTTTCAGTCCGGAAATTTTGATGTTAAAGATGCACCTCGCTCTGGTCGCCCTGTTACGAATAAAATGGACGCCATTTTTGAAAGAGTGGAGCAAGATCGGCATATTAGTAGTTACGATGTAGCTGAAGAACTGGGAATTGACCACAAAACAGTTTTGACCCATTTGAAGAAAGCTGGTTATACAAAAAAGCTCGATATTTGGGTGCCACACGAGCTCACTCAAAGAAACTTAATGAACCGTGTACTCATTTGCGATTCATTATTGAGACGTAATGAAACCGAGCCGTTTTTGAAGAGATTGATAACTGGCGATGAAAAGTGGATCACGTACGACAAGAACGTGCGAAAAAGGTCGTGGTCGAAAGTTGGCCAGGCTTCACAGACTGTGGCCAAACCTGGCCTAACACGAAATAAGGTGATGCTGTGTGTATGGTGGGATTGGAAGGGCATTGTTTATTATGAGCTTTTACCGCCCGGCAAAACCATCGATTCTGATCTTTACTGCCAGCAACTGATGAGATTAAAGGAAGCAGTCGAGAGAAAACGGCCGGAATTGATCAACAGGAAGAGTGTGGTCTTTCATCACGATAACGCTAGACCACACACATCTTTAGCCACTCAGCAAAAATTAAGAGAGTTCGACTGGGAGGTCCTAGTGCATGCACCATATAGCCCTGACCTTGCGCCTTCAGATTTTCACCTGTTTCGGTCTCTGCAGAATTCTTTAGGTTCTGTAAGGTTGACCTCAAGAGAGGACTGCCAAAACTATTTGTCCCGTTTGTTTGATCAGAAGTCCCAAAGTTTCTACAGTAACGGGATAATGTCTCTGCCCACAAAATGGCAGAAAGTTATTCAACAAAACGGTACATATATATTGTAAATAAATGTAAATAAACTTTGAAAAAAATGTCTTGACTTTTCATACAAAAATACGAAAAGACTTTTTCCCCAACCTATTATAATTATACATCACTCTCATTTGAGTAACTTTATTTTCAGAGACTTTTAAAAAGTAAGTAGTTAGGTAATACTCTCCAAGAGACTACTTGCGAGAAATTATAAAATAAGAAAATGCTTTTACATTTTTCTACAACATAGCATTAAGAATGTCCTCAGTCTCAGTTCAACAGTCTCGATGCTTTACTAGAAGAACGAAAATGTAATTAAATTTTTCTTTTAAGGACTAGAAAATACATTTGCAAAGAGATAGCTAAGTTTCTCTTAGACACATGGGTATGTTTTAAATGTACAACGCACTTTCTAAATTAAATAGTATATCATTATCATGAGCCTGTCATGAACATCCATGGCAGTCGTTATTAGGAACAGACTGACAGCTGGCTTAACCATATAATGATGTTTCCCTCTGGGTTGCGGAGGTCAGACGGCAGTCGCTCCACGTAATAACTGAAATGCAGTAAAATCTGGTTGATCCAGTGAGTAGACACTAGGCCCTAAGCTTAAGTCTAAGGCGACCGGGATAATGCTAGGATATGATGATGATGATCATTATTATGAGCCTAGATTCATGCACTGCTAGACATAGACCTCGCCAAAGGCACGCCACTGAGTTCGATTTTCAGCTCTTCGTCTCCAACCACTGCCAGCCATTTTGCGTATGTCGTCGCTCTATCCAGCTCCAGCTAGTATTATTACCTCGTCCTTTTTTAATGTCATAATGACCGCATCATGCTTGATGGTAAGCAGTCAATGTAGTCCAGAAAAAATAGAGCGCTCCATACCGTGGAATAGGAATTTAACAAGCGCACCCAATAATGATGCCCGCTCAGTTGCCGTTTCACGCCCTGTTTAAAATACTATAAGACTTGGGAAACACTAGCGGCGAATCATTCTAAACACACACTTATCACTTTTACTAAAAGGATACATAGAATAAAGTATATGAACCAGTTTTGCATTTTACGGCATTAAGGATTTTATATATCCACCAATGTAATGGTATACACTACTTTTCGTTCACAAAAAATAGTTTCCACACCTTTCTAGCATTAACTAAAAGAAAAACAAATCTGCCTGTCCCGACCTTTAACTTCTCTATTTTTAGAGCGTTACTTTGCAAATCTCGGCCGACTTCAGCTAATTATGTACTAAGGGCATAGGATAAGTATTACAGAGGCAGCTCAGAGACCGGAGAGGTAACTCACATTACCCTTTAGGATCGGCTGCTGCATTTGATACGTCGCCTTTTCCATGGGGAATATTCCGAGGAGCTTTCTAATTGTATTATTCTCTTTACCGAAATACATGAGACTGTGCAGATCTTTAAAGTTGCTCAAAACTGTACTGTTTATCCGTTAACCGAACCAACAGGGTTAGTAATTTGTTACTTCTATTTGCCGGGTATTTTAGACGGGACCTCAGGGTACCGCGAAATAACTCTCTGCCCGTCCGTCTTCTATAGGCGACAGGCCGCGTCGACGGCGCGTTCGTGTTTCACACAAACAAATGTCAGCACAGTGAGGGCAAGCCTGCCGGGGCTGCAGGTCTGTTCAAAAGGGTTACCGGCCTCGGAACGTAGCAGGCTCTAGAAGGAACATGAATGGTTTTTAGTCAGTAAAAGTCTGACACACCCTCCCACGCCCGCTCCACCCACAGCGGGAAAAGGTCATTAGATGATTTTCCACCCAAAAAAAGGGTACCGCGAAATAGTGCAGTGGGGCCGCATAGAAAAAATAAATGTTGTTAAAATTCAAATTTTTGTCATAAAGTCGTCGAAAGTCGTTAGGAAAAGCAAGGAAGGACACACAAAAACTCCATATTTAATTCTCATTCAATCACTTGACAAATCAACTCATTTATCACGCCGGAAAGCACACAGATTCCCGCCAATCCCATCAAAAGGCAAATGTTTGTACCCAATTCGAAACTTTGTAAAGGCGAAAAAAACCGTTCCCCTTTTTACTGGCGAACTCTGAGAAATGATTCGCTTGCAACGTGTCAGAGATTAATGACGGAAAACTCGGATTCGACTGGCGTTCGCGGGCTGAGCATAGCAACGAGATTAGCTTAGGAAACGAGTAAACAAAATACTATATACCCTAGTGCTTTAAATATATTTCCGATAAAAAAAATATTTCTGGGTTGTATTTGGTAGTATCGTAAAAACCACACTAGTCCACCACGCTTCAGTAAAACATTTTCTCATAAGTAAATGTTATTTCGATATAAATATTTTTTTAATGATAATACCAACCAAAGTACTGGAATGTTTCAACACTTTATAGATATAAATAATTGTTTATTCCTATATTTATATATTGTTAGAATTACTTGCATATTTTACTTAATAGTTAAATTTGTATATAAATGTTTTAATTATGTTACATAGTTTAGCTAAACCTCTCAAATTGCTATACTCTGACAGTACGTCACACCTACCTTGTATGACCATCATTATGTACTATGTAATTTGACGAGCAATAAACGATTTGATTTGGTTGTTTATTGTTTAATTTCATAAAAAAAATTGTCTGATTTTCTTAATAATTATTGTAAGTAGTTTCTTTTAATTGATAATCATTGTTAAAAAAACATTCCTAATCGATAATCTGATCACACGCCTCCTCTGTAAAATAATCAATGATTATTTTTAAATCTTTAATACTTTCTAACACAGTAAAAACAATCCTTTGTTGCTACTTAAATTGTATTGTTCCCTGTATACTAAACAGGAAGAATCTCAACTTGCGTTCTCCTGAACAGCTCCTTTCAACACAACTTACAGGCTTAGGTCTCCAAGATATTATAACTTGTATGGAATAGTTTAAGAATGTCGTCTATATATTGTTCGAATAAAACCAGCACAAACGCGTACGCTCGCTGGAAACTAAGTTTGTCCGCGTCGTCCGAGCATTTTGTAGGCGATCCAAAAAGTCTTGAAACGAATTCTCCAGTTGCTTGTTTGATACCCTTTGTAAGTTTGAAATTGATTTACAAGCAAAGTGATGCAAATGTTAAAAAGAGACTTTCGAAGTTTTTTGTTACTTGTCTGTAGAAAGAAGGTGATTTAATGGACATCTACAGTATGAAGTGTGTTAAAGCTAAATATTTGCATAAAATAGTAACAAGAACTGGATTGGTTTGAAATACGATATCTTCAATAGATAATATGATACTTTTATCAAAGACCTAAAATGTATCGCTGTTTGTAATGCTATATACTTATAAGGATTAGCTAACTAAAGTGTCAAAAAGCCGGACACATCTGCCCCAGGACAGATACCCACTGCGGTAAACTTTTTTTAGAGATCAGACCACTACTCAAAACGTACAGTAGTATAGGACGCCCTCCAGCTGAGTGAAGCGACATTATACGCAAAACAACTAGCGAAGAGCTAAAATTTAAGCTCAGAAGCGTACGTCATATCATATATTCCTGTAGGCCTCTGTCCAGCAGTGGACGAAAATTAACTGATGATTTTTATATTCTTATGCATTTTTTTTGTCATAATAGCTTGAATGTTTTCCGATGCAATTTTAGTTCATAGAAAGTGATCAGTATGTTTCTTTGAAAAGTAAAATTTAAAAAAGTTAGTAACCGTTCAAAGGCAGCGCTTTATTACAACACCCTTTTAGACAAACACTACGACTTTTAATAACTTCTTACAAAAGACAACAAGGGAACTAAATTTTATCTTATACTTTACAAACAGATTCCAAAATAATTCTGAAATGTGTTGCCTTCAGATTTAATAGCTTTATTTTCTTTTTGTTTGTAAAAGTACGACGGTCTATTATCGCGCTGATGTCGGTGTGCACGAACGGTTTAGAGATGAACAATGAGAGTTGTGAAAGATATGAGGCTTACAAATGGTATTGAACCTTTAAGTATAAGAATATATTGTTCTACCGCTTGTAAAATAGAGTAGGTACGTTATTCTAGTCTAGCCTAGTTCTATCATAATTTGTATCACTGCCCGCCATCGGCATCTTCACACCTTAGAAGTAAAAACATAACATACTATACGTTTCAAGTTTTAAAAAACTTTCTGCCGCCTACATTCGTCTTGTGGAATAAACAACGTTTACCCGAAAGACCATGGAGCCCTTAAAATAGGCTTCAATCGGTTATCCATGACATGGCGCTAGTAATGCTCTTGGTATTGCAAGCATCCGATAACCGCTTGCCATCAGGTGAGCCGTATCATATGCTTGAGTAACAATAAAAAATATATATAGATATGCCTCCTCCGTGTAAGTCCTATGAAAACTGATCCTGAACCCGTCAATGTAATACACATTTCTTCAGCACCTAAACAAAAACTGAAGTCTCAGCTATTTGCACGTCGATGCAAAATTCATCGAGGCCGCTGCCGGTACGAAGACGTAAGCAAAAGAGGCAACGTGATCTCAATATCGATGAGCCTCTTCTGTCCCCCTCTCCCCAAACCTATGTCTGCACTCGTTAGCATTGGCTCATAGGACTTTCAATTGACTCATAAGTCTTTTCCAATAGAGGCAAAGTAAACATAACAAGACTAATCGGGACTGTTTTGTTTAAGTACCGGTCTTATTAAATTAGTTTTTATAGTATACGAATTATATCGAAAATTATGCTTCATAGAATATATGAAATGGCACCAGTTTTTTTATTATGTGGTGGAACTTTTAAAGTTGACAAACTTAGCCCATAAATCTTCGAGCTTTATTATAATAAGAGAAAAAGATTTGAATAAAACCTGACAGAAGCTAGACATGTTTTTAATAATAGCTATAGGTACCTACATTATTTATTTATTTATATGTTTATTACACGGGTCTGGCCCAGTTACAATAACTAACTCAGTGTGTAATTTTACAAGCATATAAAATATAATTAAAGAGGACATTTAGGTATATTCACAAAAAGACGACAACTTTGCCTGGATTGATTCCTAGCTACTAATATGTCACTCTACATAGTACAGTCAATACATATGACATCTACAATTAATAGCTATACATTACAAGCACTATGTTATGTATGTTGAGGATGATGGCGTTTGTACTTTGGAACAGTTAAATTAAATGCAGATTTTAAAACTAATTTGTTTAAAACTAAAATGGTATACAAACTAAAACTTTACATATAAACATTTTCATAGTCGTAGTACCGACCTGCTATATATATAATATTGAGAACATTATTCTGCTTATTACTGTTAACACATCTTATCAAGTTATTGGGAACATCCATGTGCATCATGTCGATATGTTAGGTCGCATAGGACAGTCCAACAAGAAGATCAAATATTCAACTGCAAGCTAGAATTTAGTTGCGTGCTTTAAATACGGGTGACAGAGTTAGACTTGTGAACGTGGTATTTCAACAGTTCACTACTTATCTCTCTCTAAAACGTATCTATTTGAAAAGATATTCTTATTTCTTCATTAACAAACGACGCCAACATTGCAAACACTTTTTTTGAATGCACTTTATTTAATAAATACAACATATAGTAAACTATTTTATTAACTAAAGAGGTTCTATCAGCGTTTTTAGTTAGCAACAAACCAAAATATTTCTTTAAAGAATCCTCAGTATTTGAAGAATATATTCAAGCCAAAACTGATGCATTGCTGATTTATCAAAAGCTAAACCACTATTGGCTTTAACGTATTTTCGACGTAATCCTTCTCCAGTAAACTTAGGTATTTAGAAAGAGAAAATACTTAATGCTCAAAAACTTATTCCGGAAGCCTAATGCAAATCCTGGCATGGATTTTGTTCCGCCATAAATGAAACAATATCTACTTAAGAAATGGGGTTCAAAATGAGACGGAGAGGAAGGTCATAATTCCAGTTCACTTGAGCGAGATATTGACAAAAAAGATGTCATAAGACTGCTTACCTCTTTAAATCCTGACTACTCATGCCCCCTTCTATTGATGTTTAACTTGAAGATGAGTTATATTCATACTTCGCCGTACTCAGATTTAGTTCCTCCACGACATAGTCATAAATATTTACTTTTGACGTATCCATGGCAACAAAAAAATAAAAATTTGTCAGATAATACATTTTACATGATATAGAAAAGGATAACGCTAAGTCAAATTACGACAATAATCTTAATTTGAACGCTTCAATTTTCAGGGGCTAGTTCGACAGTTACGGTTTTTACATATAATATTATTTCCCCTACCACAAATTCCAGTTAGACGGCAGCAGATTAGGTAGTTTTATAAATAGTTGTATTGTTGCTGATAAGTCATAAAATTCTTTAAAAAGTCCCTGGTACAGATTGGTAAATCATTTTCTTTGCTCAATCACTTGCACCCTCTTGGTACAAATTTGACACAACAACAAAACACAACAACGAGGGAATCTGGAATCGTATCACTACTTGTAATGAAAAATAGATCATATACGATAATCAAGGCCACTCACGGAACTGGCCAAATCTGGCCCAAAGCGAAAGTTCACCCAAAAAAGGGTTACTGTATGGTGGACCAGCGTTGGTGTCATCCACTACAGCATCCTAATATCTGGTCAGACGATTACGAGAGATCTGTTTTGCTAACAACTGAAAACCATGATGGAAAAGCTAGCCGTTAAACAACCGAGATTGCTCAACTTTTTTTTTTATTTTACTCGGTATCAAAATGCATTTGCACACTGCTTTTCGGCCAAAGGGGGTCCGAAAGGGGGAGTGGGACTCACCACCGGCGACGCGACTGTCAGCAGTAATACCTACTAAAAATATTCCGACGACGACGCCCGCCGCTTGTTGAAAAAAAGGCGGGGGCCAGTACCTGGGTTGCAGCGTCTGACACCCCGTCTGCGGCCCACGTCCCCCAGAGCAAAACCTGGACGACCTCCTCAGAGAGGCGTAGTGGACTCGCCCCTCCTACCTCCCCGTGCGACTGGCCGACTTCCCGGAAGGTCCATGGACATAGGGGATAGACAGCAGGGGCCTGGCGCTGCTTGATGGGCCCTCCTGGCACGCCCGCTGCGACCTCCACAGGTCCCTCTTAGTTTCCCCCCCGGTAGTCCAGAGTCTAAGGGCATCCAGAGTCTGGGTGTTACCTTTTCCCTAGTGGCTTCTCCTACCGGGAGGTACTCAGCCCCCCCACCACGACAAGGTGGAGCCCAGTCGGAGAGGGAGATTGGTCAAGTGCTCTAGCCCACTGCTGGTTCAGGACAACGCTAAACCACACACTGCACAACAGACGGTGGCGAAACTAGAGCAGCTAGAATTCGAATGTCTCCGTCACTGACCATACTCCCACGGACCTTGCTCCAACCGACGTTTCCAACCTTTTTCCGGAATTTCGATAACTTCTCAGTTGGAAAATAATTCTCGCTTCCGCAGTTTTTTCACCAAAGAAATCAAAAATCTATATAATGACGAAAGTGCGTAGATAATAACGGTACACACCTTGATGGATTAAATAAAAAAAAATAAAAATATATTTTTTTTCTTTTTTCCATGTTAAATATCATTTTCATATGTAGTTAGGTCCGTAGGGACATGAACCTTTAAAAATAGATATAGTAATACATAATATAGGCCATTACAATAATACAACTTGTACATTGTACTTTTTATAATATATGTATAGATTCCACTAAAGGAAGCCATTGCATATGTAATACTTAGCGAAACCAAACAGAATATACATTTTGTAAAAAAAATGTGTAGGGCAAAGTGTCGTGAACTCCCCAAATGTATATGATACAATGTATGTAACGTTATATGTCGGGGTGAAATCTGTGTTAAGAGAAGCACAATAATGCCGAGTCGCGCGCTTGCGTGCTTCGAATGGCAGTTGAAGCCATTGTTTCAAGTAACCACTTCAAGTCGTTTAACCAGTGGCATGCACCTACCTCCGCACTGGGTCATCGTGGGTAGAGTATAACCTGACTCCCTCTCACCTTGGTTTGTTAAAGGAGGCGGCTGTTCAGTAGTAACGCGTTAATAGGCTGAGATGGAATCGTTACTTTACGCGAGTCGCTAAGGTTATTTGGGTTTGATCCACGACCAGCTTAAGCCATATGTGAAACCTCAAATTCACATTTTTCTTCAATATTCTGCAAACTGCTTCAATATTCGAGGCAGCTTCCGCTATTCTGCCACTAAATGCTGGAACAACATACCGCCTTCTATTAGAAACTGTCTCACTGTTGGATCTTTCCGTTGCAATTATAGGAAATATTTATTAAACAAACAGAAATGTATATGAATATGTATGTGCTCGTCATCGGTTGTGCTGTCCTCTTACTTGTGCTACTCAGGTTCCCTGCAAGCTTATGTCTTATTTGTATGCTTATGTCTTACTGTAACTGTATGTATGTATTGTGTTTTACAATGTATAGAATGAATGTGTCATAGCAGTGCTCTCACTAACGGTATCTACGGAAGACCAGCGTCGAGGCGTTTTCGTGACACCTCGGCTTTACGCTGAGTGGATACCTTTTCTGTGACACTCTTCAAATAGTTACTTAAATATAATGTATCTGTTTTCTTTTAATGTTGTCACTAAATAAATTCTTAATAATATCTTTCTTTCAAAAATACATACATTCACGCCTGTTCTCCCTAAAAGATAGGTAGAGGCATATTATACGCCCACACTTCGCCAATTATATTGTTGGTCCCACGTAATGGGTTGCCGCTTACCGGGCACTGTTATGTACGCCAGAGCCTCGTCCGTTGATCGGCAGGTGCACCACTTGCAGGTGAGGTTGGTTTGGGCTGATGACACTTTGATTAACAAACTGAATTATAGCATTGAACAGTATACCTATATTAATTTGGCCGAAACTCGGAATAAGATAAATAGAAAATTCTTTATTGTACACCAAATTTAAAATAAAACAAGAAAACAATTGCAAAAGAAAAGCGATACAATTGGCGTTCTTATCGCTTACAGCGATTTCTTCTAGGCCAAGATAATACAGTACCGTGATTTAAATCCGTAAAATGTGTTTTGTTGACTGGCTAAATGCTTTAATATATCCACCCCACGAAGCCGAATAAAGCAGAACATCGTTAGAGAAAATACGTTACAAATAACTTGTTTATTGAAAATGGCCCTCTTGAGATTTTCTTAGAAAAGGCATTAATATTTCAGCTCTGTGTTATCGAATTTAAATATTGATTCTTCTTTTGATGTAACAAAAAATATACTTATGTCATACACTTACGTATTAGATGTGAATACCCTTTTACAACACTTAAAAATTTCGAAAACAATTTTTGTTTTATATGCGAAATGTAATTCAAAGAAAATAAATTTATTACATATTTTTTTAATTAGATTCTTACCTATGTGTTTACTATAACAACGACTAGCACCACATTTGGATTGTGGAATGAGCAGAAGCTTATTCTTTTGTTAATCACTCGGCAAGTTTTAGTAACCTGGCGTCATCTTCTTTACTTTGGAGTAAAATATAATTTTAAAATCCTCTAAAATTATTAATAATAAATTGAATTTGTTGGAAAAATCTCCTGAAAACTCTCTAGGTGAAATCTCTGGAAAAACCTCGCCAAGTATATTTTTCTAAGACAACTTGAGGCTTCAGAAAAGTCTGTAAGGGTGGGCAACGTGCTGATGGTGGCGCTGGCATTGCAAGCGTTATCTTGGCTTCGGTGACCACATTCTATCAGGTGGGCCAAGTACTCATATGCCACCATGTGGTAAAGTGGTGAGGAAGCCCTTAGTGCAGTACGAATTAAGATAAATAAATATTCTACCTAATTCATTCCTTGAAAACTTCCCCAAATTAAAATATTATTTTGTAAAATTACTTTCCGTTCAATGGTATTTCACTGATATATTTATTTTTATTACAATTGTCCATGTCGATTTTTTATATTATATGAGTTGAGATACATTAAACTCGTTTTTTACCCGCCCATGAATAATACTGTTGTATTATACCAAACAGTATAATTTATTTCTAAGAAGAACAACGAGAGGCATCTCAGATTTATTCACCAAGCGGACAAAAACAAAACGAATTTTTTCGCTCGAGTTTATCAGATCCAACAAAATCAATAACAGCCACAGAGCAAAGTACTTACACAGGTTAAAAACGCAGAGCAAAGAGAAAAAGCGCACGAATGCAACGCTGCCGCGTTGTCTTTGAAAAAAGAACGCTCCGAGCGCGACGAGGAGCTATCGTTTCTAGAAATGAGGTTGAATTTCACTTCTCAAATCTTGAAAAAGCAAACGAGATGCGAATAAAACCTTCATAGATTCATATATTATTAGGTGCATATACCTTTATTTATTTCTTCTTCTTATATACCTTTATTCTTTTTAAATGCAAATTTACGATTTATTGATGCAATACAATTGAAATATTTATTTTGCTAAAATTAAATAGGAGCACTACGTCTAAAATACTTATAAATATGTACCATGATCAAATCTTGTTTCTTCAAAAATTCTCGAATAACTTTCTATAAAACTGATGTTTTATTAGAATCTGAAATTATAAAATATGTTCCAATGAAAAAGCACATGGAAATGGGACATTACATGCTCGTTAGTCCGCACCTTAAACAGGCAAAGAAAGGCGTGTGACGATCTGCTGTAAAAATTTTAAACCGCCCGGTAGTATTCAACTTGGCTTATCAACTACTTACTAAACATCGTATGTACCCAAGTAATCTCCACAGCTTGCTATACCAGCTTTCTGCACAGAAGCGCTCGATATCAAATCCAAGAAATAACCTCTGTGAACGCTGCTTACCTTATATGATTGTTACCAAGGGCCTAGATCCACAGCCTTATTTCTGTTAGATATTAATAAAAAAGTTCATTCAAATCGGCCCAGCCCTTAGGAGTTCAATGACATACACACGTACAGTAGAATAATAATTATATACATATATAAAAAGAAGATAACCCGCATAATACCGAAAAATCATTCTCAAAAATCACAATAGTATTATTTTTGTATCAAACGCGTATTGTTCCAAGTACCATTAATAACAGTACTCACCCAGCCGATCTAATAACAAATTGTTAAGCTGCAATTCCAGAGATTCCAACTCGATGTTTCAGCCTATATTTCATTTGAGAGCTGGTACAAGCCGCGAACCCGATAAATCCACAGATTTCAATTACAGATAACGCCGCGATTCTTTCCGTGTATTTAAGTTTATGCCCGTTATGGAGCCGGGATTCTTATTTTAAACTTTTTACCGCTCTAAATCTCCCAGCTTGTTATTGGTCGACAAGTTCCATCAATAAAAATGGCGGCCATGGTGGAGTTTTGAGGTATAATTTATGTACTTAATATCTTTTTCTTATCAATGTCATGGTATTATTAAAGATGTTTAATAGAATAAGGCGCGAACATGAGACGCCTGCAAGGGTAAACGTCTTTACGTATTATGTTACGCTTTAAGCGCTACCAAATTTTACATTGAAACTTTATTTTCTAATAAGTAAAACGCAAGCAAGTGTAATAAAATAATGCCTCGTGCAATTAAAGTGTGCGTAAAATAGGATGCGTGTAATTTTAAACTTGTCTAATATTTCTATTTGGTTTTAAAGTTTTTATAAACTTTAAACAAATAACAAAACTCTCCTTGGGCAGCACGTCTTATCCTAATGTGCTCCGTTCTCACGTGGTAAAAGCATAGACTGTTTAAACATAAGCCTAATTGAATAATCACACAAATATATGAAATAAGTGAAAACTAAAACACATGTTAAAATCTACAGCACTTTTTGGGACTAGAGACAAAACAAGCCATAAACATAAGTGATTTTTCCTAGAGGTCATTGAGTAGCGTTTGTACCTACATTTTGTACCAACAAAGACAAGACAAATCAAAATTAAATCAAAGTTCATAACAAAACTACATGGTAAGCACAACAGTAAATATAGATAGACTTTTAAAACATCCTTTTAAAACATCAACATGTTAACGGTTTTTTATGAAGCTCTTCAAATATTTACCAGTGGAAACTATATTCTACTTATAATAGATAGAATATGGGAAAGTTTATTGTAATTGTAAGAAGGTTTCGTCCTTAATGCTTAAGATGACTTTTAGCGGTTAGAACGGGCTTGGCTCTTAGATGCTTATAATACTTTACCGCGCTAAAATACCTGATTCGCACGAGAAAACACAAAGTAATACAACACCGAATATTAAGCAGCGGGAGCTATGAGCGAAAGACATTGAAATGTACTATACTATAAAACACGTAAAAGGTTACATATTGAATTCTTAATAATTCTAAATATACGAAGTATCACATATATACAATGAACATAGTAATGTTCATTGTTATATAATTTTACGTATAAGTTAATACATTAGTTGACCAATTTGTCTTGCCATTCAGCAAACCAAAAAATAACCAAATATCGCACTTATCATATCAAAAAGAGAAAATACCGTACCGTCGTATTATTATAACGTGGTATTTTTCTGTGCGGTTTTCATTTCACGATAACAAGTTAGGGACCCACCAAATGTTGCCGACCGCCGCCATTGAGATATTACACCCTACGATGTATTTATACTTACCCATTTAATTTCGCAACATAATATAAATGGAAACTCGTTGGATTGTTTTGTGAATTTAATACGTCAACTTATTTGTTGTTTATCTTATTGGTGTTTTCTCTGACAAAAACACCAATTACTTAGTACCACGATAAGTATCATTAAGAACTTGTGTTATAGACACTAAATAACGAATGGACATATATAATATATTTTGTATTTACATATGAAATTGGCGTTATTGAACTGGCCTTTATTCGTGTTCGAAATGTAATAATTCATTTGTTTTCGCAATGTTGTGTTCGCTTGTACTCTAAAGCAAAATCATCAATTTAAACTAAAAATATTTAATAGGAAAATAATTTACATAGATTTTTTATAAAAAAATACTAAAAATATATGATTCTGGTTTAATGTTTCAAGTACCATTTGAATTTGTTGAACAAAGTAGTTTGAGTTACTGAAATCAACTCTACATTATAATGAGGTTTTGTTAAATCCGCCAGAATTTCTGTGTAAAATTCAAATATTCTACGCGAAGTACCTCTCTCAAATGTCTGGATGCAGAGGTGCTCAACCTAAATGTGCCCATTTTGTAATATAAGCGCCACGACTAGCGACGCGAGTAAAATGTTTACCGCCACTGCACCCAGCCATTCTCCAAAGATTTGCAAGACTAAGGTGAAAAGCGTTGTTATTACAGGAATATTCGAGATTATAACATTTTAACATATGATAAGCATACATACATATACTCCTACATTTAATAAGAATTATTTCACATGGCTCGGCAGTATGACCACACACTATAGACCGTGCCATAATAATCTTGATAAAAGTTCATTCACACCTCAGTCCCCACTATAAATGTACACAATATTTGGATACGCCATAATTTCTAATCTTTCTTTCTTTATTTTAAATAATGGCTTCGTGCGTCTAGCACATTTAGCCAGTGTCAAGTAAGTGATATATTAAAAATATATAATTCATAGTAAATAAGAATGAGTGGTGATAAAGATGATAAATGGTAAATGAGATACCCTCCCCTAAGCCCCTTTGAGTCCTCAGTACAGATGTGGGACTATACTGAGATCTCACATGGACTACTTGAGAGAAAATTTGAAAAGTGATGTTGCACTGTTTTGTTTGATTTACCAACTCATATATGTTCACAAACACTTAACGGTTAATAATCCACCGTTATTACACATTAATGTTAGAAATATCACAAATTTTAGAAAATAACAAAACTGCAGACAAGACGCTTCACTTTCCCGCCAAGAAGTCCACTCATTTCTGATCTTAAAAACTATAGCTAAACGCGCCGCACTTTTTTTTCATAGTAGAAGTAAAGTCCACGTGCAACCTTTGCAGGTGAAATATGATCCGACGATTGTTTTAAGTATAACGTTTTAACACATTTATAGAAAAATCTGAAATTCAAACTTTTTTGACAATTTTAGAGTAGACGCTATAAAATCAATTGGACATTGAAAAAACCGGCAAAAGATGAAGGTGACTCGACAATAATTAAAATAATTAAAAGTAAGGGCCCCATTAGGGTTGTCAATTGCTCAAAATTTTGCGTTTGTTTAAATAACTTTACTCTTGTTCAAATTAGAATTAGTCTGGTTTATATAAATTCATAATACTAGAGTACGGCTGCATGATCTGGGGAAAGTACTGATATATATAGCACCCATAGAAATGTATCTGTTAACTAATAGGTTGGGGAAAAAGTCTTTTCGTATTTTGTATGAAAAGTCAAGACATTTTTTTCAAAGTTTATTTACAATATATATGTACCGTTTTGTTGAATAACTTTCTGCCATTTTGTGGGCAGAGACATTATCCCGTTACTGTAGAAACTTTGGGACTTCTGATCAAAAAAACGGGACAAATAGTTTTGGCAGTCCTCTCTTGAGGTCAACCTTACAGAACCTAAAGAATTCTGCAGAGACCGAAACAGGTGAAAATCTGAAGGCGCAAGGTCAGGGCTATATGGTGGATGCACTAGGACCTCCCAGTCGAACTCTCTTAATTTTTGCTGAGTGGCTAAAGATGTGTGTGGTCTAGCGTTATCGTGATGAAAGACCACACCCTTCCTGTTGATCAATTCCGGCCGTTTTCTCTCGACTGCTTCCTTTAATCTCATCAGTTGCTGGCAGTAAAGATCAGAATCGATGGTTTTGCCGGGCGGTAAAAGCTCATAATAAACAATGCCCTTCCAATCCCACCATACACACAGCATCACCTTATTTCGTGTTAGGCCAGGTTTGGCCACAGTGCCGCGGAGCGGGAGAGGGAGCGGGACCCGCTCTCTCTCCGGCTACGCCGTTGGCGCAGCGGGCGGGCCAGGAGGGCCCGCCCGGCCGCGCCTGGGGGTCTTGGGCGGCGGGGGCAGGGGGCCCCTTCCGTCTAGCTATAGACCCCCCAGAAGTCGGCCAGTCACGTCATGGCCGCAAAAAGAGGTAGGAGGGGCGCGACACACTGCGCCTCTCTGAGGAGGTCCTCCCGGTTCTGATCCGGGGGACGTTGGCCGCGGGCGGGGTGCCAGAAACTACAAATCCCCTGGTGCTGGCCCCCCGCCCCTTCTTCAACAGCGGTGGGCGTCGTCGGAAGATTTTTAGTGGGTAGGACTGCGGCGGTCGCGTCTGCCGCAGTGAGCCCCACACCCCCTCCCGGTCTCCCCCTTTTGGCCGGGAGACAGTGCGTAAATGCATTTTGTTACCGACGTAAATCAAAAAAAAAAAAAGGTTTGGCCACAGTCTGTGAAGCCTGGCCAACTTTCGACCACGACCTTTTTCGCACGTTCTTGTCGTACGTGATCCACTTTTCATCGCCAGTTATCAATCTCTTCAAAAACGGCTCGGTTTCATTACGTCTCAATAATGAATCGCAAATGAGTACACGGTTCATTAAGTTTCTTTGAGTGAGCTCGTGTGGCACCCAAATATCGAGCTTTTTTGTATAACCAGCTTTCTTCAAATGGGTCAAAACTGTTTTGTGGTCAATTCCCAGTTCTTCAGCTACATCGTAACTACTAATATGCCGATCTTGCTCCACTCTTTCAAAAATGGCGTCCATTTTATTCGTAACAGGGCGACCAGAGCGAGGTGCATCTTTAACATCAAAATTTCCGGACTGAAAATGTTTGAACCAAATTTGTGCTACTCTTACTGACACTGCATCAGGTCCATAAACATCACAAATTTTTTTCACTGCTTGAGTTGCATTTTTGCCTTTTTTATAATAAAATTTTAAAATGTATCGAATTTCTTCATTAGATTCACTCATTTTTACGGAGAGAAAAACAAATGAAAAATAGCGGGAAACAACTTTTTTTTATTTTTTTCTTTTCTTTATAATGGAACCTTTTTAATGTTACCAAAACCAGCCAGACACAAATAGTACAGTCAAAAAAATTTTATAATCATTAAAGTTTATACCTACGTTATGCGAAAAGACTTTTTCCCCGACCTAATATATTTGCATTGTATAGCGTCACAGACAAATGAAGATTGTAACTAACCAATCGATAATTTAAAAGAGCATAGCCTGTGAGTTTCTTGCAAGTTCTTCTTACAGAGCGGTGGCTCGGAACTGGCACTTAGATTCACTTACACTTAAATATTTTTTGTTTTTTTAATTGTTTGGCTGCAAGTGAATCTAAGCTTAATTAAGTATTTGATTTGATTTATCACCCTCCTGTTAGCTGTTTGTAGATTGATTAAGTGTTTGAAAAATGTGCTTTCTATAAATTACTTATTGGAAGTCACTTTCAATTCTTGACAATTTCAAACAGGTTGATAAAAATATGCTTTGAATAAGTACGTAAGTAATTCTCATTATGACTCCATAACCATTATTTGTAAACATGTACATCACTTAAAATTCTCTACAGGTAATGAAAGTGACAGCACTAGTTTTAAACTGATTTAACTTTAGATCTTGTTTTGTATTGTGATTTTGTAAGTTTAATGTTAGTGTATGCCCACAATTAAAGGTGCTTGCCGAAATTACAGCAAGATTAGACTGTGTTATCAATCACTATCGTACTCTTTACGTTGCACACTGAGCACTACCCTGTAAAATGGTCAGAAAGAATATTTACATAAATAATCTCAATCTATTTATATAACGCATTAAAGTTTCTTGACAAACAAAAGAGGCCGAACACTTTTTAAGAGAATAAATAAACCTTCGCCCACTAATTCCTTACTAACATGAAACTCTAAATATTCGACCTTATTTGCTACTAAAATGTTATGTAATAACCTCTCATAACCATATGTGAGATAGCACCTTGTGAATGCATCAAACAGTTGAGCATGAATTGAGAATCAAATGGCGGGCTCTCACATTAAAATGGAGGTCATCACCCAACCTTCGTCGGGACGTGCCTAACCAAATATTGAACCAATTACCTCTGCGCTTGTTAGCAAGATTGGAACCTAGTGGTGACTCTGTTTTAGCATTCTTGTAATTACGACATTCGATAATAGAAAATTATTCGAGAAACAGAAAGGTTCACGTTCAGTCGTAATTAGTTTAACTAATTGTGATGTTAATTGATTTTAATCTTGATAATTACTTTTACAACTACTTGGAACTTTAGGGGTTATCTATCAGTATCTTTTATTTTAATTTCAGGTGTACCGATCTGAGGTTGTACCTTAATTAAATATAATATTAAACAATATGTAGATTTAACTGTAATGTAGTGTATCTATAAATAAAAATGGGTCGCCAAAAAGAATGAACGTTGCATAGATTCAGAATGATTTCACCAAATTTGACGATTTTTTTATAGTATACTGTTCGTTATTGTCAGGACAAACTTTAGCAAGACTTTAACATGTTGTTTTAAATGTGATACTTGTGAGTGTATGATAAATCTTCAAAACATTGATAGATTGAACAAAGTTAGCTAGTTTAAAATATATTAAAGAAAATAATGACTGACTTTCTGTCAACTCTTAACAACTTCAAATGATATAACATCCTCCAATTATGTAATACTAAGTGCCTTTTAACACCCATGAGGAAAAATTCCACGCAGACTTAGTAATTTCGGTCAACAGTTACTATATAGATATTATGTGATATAACATGTGATAGCATCATCACGGACCCCTGAAGTCTACTGCTGTACTTAGCCTTGACCCGCCCACCACAGGCTTCCCATCGCCACATCAGATGGACCAATAAATCTGGTCTACTACTCTCGCTGGTTGCCATTGACCCATCAGTCGTCGGATCATACTAGCATATAGTTGAGTGAAGCCATAGCTAAGGCGTGCTTTCGACGACGAATATTATGATGTCTGCAGAACACAACGTAACACACGGGCCTTACTTCCCAGTTTTAACCAAAAATGCATTTGTTAAGGGTAGCATGTTAGACTTACTAATTTGACTGCACTATTCTTATTTTTTTTTGTTAACATTAAATAACCTCATTTTCAAAAACGTAAAACCTTAACGCTTCACGTCACATTGGTGCATTAAAGTTATAATTAACCTATAGTTTAAAACATCGTTGTACTAAAATAAATATAAACTTTGTAGTTTCAAAAACAAACTGTACAATTTAATCACCAACATTCCGGAAGGTCGTATAAAATTCACTATTATTTTAATTGAACAAAGTGTAGTTAGTAGATGAGCAATTATTCAGTTGCAAGTGACTCCGTTCTCGTTTCTGCGAATTAATTTGAAAAGTGCATGTTTTCTTAGTCTCCAGGGCTATGCGATGTTGTTTGTGTCACACTATTCTCCATTTTGTTGGCTCTGGTCTTTCGTTTTTATAATACCGCTTGTGTTTTGCACCTGACTATTTGACATTTTGTATTTTGTTATTAATGGATGTTTTTGTTAATATTGCAGTATATTTTCTTAAGAACCATGCAAAAAAGGCATTGAAGTAATTTAATAGTATTAGTAACACATTCCAGTTTTCAGCGATAAATTATATTCAAATGCTTCGTCCGTGCGACTCTCAAACAATATAAAAATGAGTAACAATACCCTAGACCTATGTGTCTTTTTTCGTGACAGCAGTTTAGGCCCGAAAGCGTAACATAGAAGTAACAAAAGAGTTTATATTATTAGTCAAGATGCTTGTAATAAATCTTCCACCTTAAATTAGTTGAACATAAAAAAGAATTGAAATGTTTCCTAGTTATTGTTATTTTCCCATAGAAATTGAATAAAGCAAACTATCTAAAGCTCATTTTGATAAATTTATCCTGTGGTTGTGAGTAGTAGAATAGTATCTATTATTAACTACATACAGGGGTGTATAGGGATCCTACAAACACCTAAGGAGCCCAAGCCAACCTCACCTGCAAGTGGTGCACCTGCCGATCAACGGACGAGGCTCTGGCGAACATAATAGCGGCAATAGGCCACCAAAATAGCCACCAAAATAGCCACCTATTCGTGGGACCAACTATATAATTGGCGAAGTGTGGGCGTATAATATGCCTCTGCCTACCCCTTCGGGAAAACAGGCGTAAATGTATGTACTACATAACACACAAACGCAGTGCAGTGTCTGTTGAGATTTTCCACAAATGGTATTTCTTCTTTACTACAGAAATATCTTTATTCTTAATATCTACAGACGATTAACAACGATGCATTACTTGCGTGTGTCCATCGCAAAAGCACTAAACTAAGTATGTTTGGATCGTTTTTGAAAGCGTGTGCAGCCGATTCTTAGCCCACACGCTTAGCTCATACTAACGTTGACGCCCTTACCTGTGCAAGACGCGAAAACGTTTCCACCAGGTCCACCACGAGTAAACGCGCAAAAATAATCGAGTTTGCCGAAACTCTTCTAACAAATTGGTTTTAAAGCGCTCCAACATCGATGAGTCACAAAGTCTCTGCCTAACCTTTAAAGGCATAGTCCAAAATTTCTATACTTATAATAATACAAATAGGTACTTTTCTTTCTTCCCAAATTTACCTTTATAAATTACGCCTAGATAAAAAGACTGACGAACCGTGAGCTCCGAAAGGTATCAGAACAAAAGCGCGCTTCCTTTGTACACAATTCGAAATTACCAACGCCATTTTTATAATGGCGAATTTTCTTGACATTTTCTCTGTCGCTCGCCTCTAAATGCCATAATATCATATTACTGTCAACTAAAACGTAGATTTTATTAACAAAATAATTGCGTGATTTCTGTAAGGGGATCTATTTAATTTGATTTCTTAAAATACGTTTCTTCAGGTAAATCTAGCTATAAATTTCAAATTACGTTGTGTTCCCTTACTTTAAAAATGTATACAAAGACTGGTGAGATTATCCAGACGTTTATCTGATGTTGATGATGATGTTTGATGTTGTAGCCATGTCAACTATCACCGGAGCACATCATGTTTAATTTTGATCAAAAGTGTGTATAAGGGTCCTACCAAGATCTGAGGAAATCAAGCCAATCTCACCTGCAAGTGGTGCACCCGCCGATCACCGAACGAGGCTCTGGCGAACATAACAATTCCCGGCAAGCGGCAATAAACTCGCCCCCTATTACGTGGGACAAACTATATAATTGGTGTAATGTGGGCGCATGTATGTATGTGATCAAAAGTATTTTCATTCCGTTTTAACCAGTTGTCTTGAACTGTGTAATATTTTGTTACGTTAGGTACTTATGGAAAATTCATAAATGGGTTCATGTTAAGGTTTAAATGAAAAAATACTGTGTGGCTCTTTATGCCTCAGGATGCAATTGCGGTTCCACTAAAGATATGATTACATATAATAGCCTCGTTACATACCTCGTTACATATAATAGTCATCGTTGGTTTGATTCTCCTTGCTGTCATATTTTAGTATTATATGTTTATATTTTTATGTAGTTTATGATAAGTGTAGTTTATATATTTTTATGTAAATTTATGTATGTTTATTAACTACCGCACCGCCTTTAAAGTTTTCTGCTAACCCTAAGGTTAACTGGCAGAGAATGCCTTATGGCATTAAGTTCGCCTTTTGTAATACTTTTAAGTATGCAATAAAGATTGTTAAGCTTTAAAGACTACGCAACAAAGATCTGGTAGACTATTTATATTAACACATTTTCCGTATAAAGCACGGTTGCGTAACCCAGCACTTCTGAAACATGACACATAGTTTTCTGGCTTAACTCCACCGCTTAACTACCTTCGTGTAACTGTGCCCTAACACACAGCAATACTCAAGTATGAGGCGGGTCGATGGCCAGTCGCACACAATAAATAACAAGATTTATATCTCTGTTAATACTTTAAGAACTGAGATGCATACCAGATTATTCAAAAAAAAAATTACCAAACTCTTTTTCTTTTTTTGTACCATAAAATAGGTAATAATCGAATTAGGTTTACTTCTTATTTATTACACCACTATTGTGCTTAGTATATTTTATCTTTTCCTTCCAGTTTGCTATAGCGAGTATGTTACAAAAGAAATTCCCCCTTTAATTGAAGGTTATAACTTAAGGGTGACATGTAAATAGCTCTCCTTGCCTCGTAATGTAGAGTTTGAACTGATCTCATAAGGTCGGGTGCACAACTGTGGCGCAATATCTTGAGCATAAATCTTAAAAAGGAGGACGGCTCCTGGCCGCGCCACTACAGAAACAACTCGTTTTATTTCACTTTTGTCTAGTACCTACTTTCTAGAATAAACTCGAATGGCCGGAATTACCACTTATTTTAACTGGCAACGAGTACGACTTTATTTTGAAGTAGGAACACGGGTGTAGTGAATTTATTTGACACTTATGTTTTTTTATCTTCTCATATAAATGGTTTTCTTTTTGAGATTTATAGCCAAATGGCAATAACCTTACACCCTTACAGTGCCCATTCTTCTGTTTGTCTCTATTAGACCTTAAATATGAAAATTCTTACAATTTCTCACATAAATAATTGATTTGATTACCATATAGATATTAGTTTAAATTTGCTGCCTTTATTTTATGAAAAGCCTCGAAGTTTGGTTCCTACAGACTTTAATTTTGAAGTTACCCTATGTGGTTAATCCAAGTTACAGGCCCCATGAAGCGATTAGCAATATTCTTTTCGCGAACGCGTATGACCTATGTACAAACGTGTGATACCATAGACTTAAATTCCCCTCACTACACTACCTCATAGAAAAAGGAAGCATGAGCCTTTTATTGGGATGTGAATAGAATGAAATGATAATTAAAAAGAGCAACTTTTCTTTTAATAAGAATAAAATAACATACTAGTTAAATAAAATAAGAACACTAAATATATCAAAGCGGCCCAATTCAGGTAAATCAAGCAACGAGAATGTAAACATAAAGATAGCCCTTTTCCTTATACAACCACAATTAAATTCTTTAACTACACAAGATCCAATTCAGAATGCTGAATAGTCACAATAGTCAATTACAATGAAATAAAGCTATCCCGCTAAATGCTAATAGATAAGGGTCGATACGCACCAGAGGCTCCCCTTGACCCAATTCCACAAAAAACGTCCTGAGAGAGACACTCGGCTTGATTTTTAATATTTCGTCGCTATTATTCATGTTCTATTTAAATTCATGAGCCTGATAGCATATTGGAAGAGGAACATTAAATCAAGCGCCGCTTTTTCTTACTTATGCATCTGTTACTTTTATTATTAAAGGAAATAATATAAATACTTTATAAAATAATAAATAAATATACTAATTTAATTTATTTAGATTCGTCAAACTTTTAGAAACAAAATGGAAATTCAATATTTTTTTAACAACAATGAAAGAGCTTTATCTAGAAATAAAAGCAAAATGGAAATCAAGTCAAAGTAAAGTCTTCAGTCGTTCAAAAGTAAACTAGAGAATCACTACTTGTCAAATTTGGCACATAATTAGCACAATTTTAAAAAAAATGTCTTATTTGTTCTCTTACAATAATGTTAGCATACGTTATATGTACGAGTATGTATATATTTTTAATATATTATGAGCATGTAAGAGATTTGCTTTCTATTTTGTTTTTAGTTTTATTAGCACCACTTTTCTTTGATAAAATTTATCCCGTACAACTATTTAGTTTACAACTCCTAGGATTGGCTGGTAGAATAGAATTGGTGGTACATATTATATTATATACCTCACTTAATACTTAAATTTATTTTGTGCAATAAAGTATTATCTTAAATTATTGTCAGCAATTAATGCTTCAAATGTTAGTTTTTGAAGCATTAACTGTGTTACGTCTATTAATTTATATGTGTATAAATAAATTATTATATATGTGTATATGTCATCATCACTAACTCCACTTGTCAAGTCCGCTGCAGAACACAAGCCTTTTCTATTGTTTTTTTTATGTTTGATTAATTTTGAGCCGCCTGCATCCATCGGCATCTCGCCGCATTGGCAGATCATTGGTCTATCGAGTGACATATGTATAGTTCTCACCACGTTTGATGATTCGCGGTCGCCATATAAGAAACCTCGCGCAACACAAATGTCTGATGTTCAAATCAGGCTGTCAGTTTAGAATTAGCTTTTAAACCAATATTTGATAGACAATCTACAAACACGCAACATCAGCTTGCAACTTTCATATTTCATAGTTTAATTTCCTATACTCCAATTTCCTATACTTATAGGTCCAATAAGGCAATAAGTTCCCTTGAATACTTTTAGTCGATTTGAGGTAACAATTCTCATACTATTCTGGTACTTTGAAGGCCTGCAGTTAGTTCGATGGAATCTGCCCTTAACATGTAAGTGGCATAAGGGTCAGATGACCTTATATATAAATCTCTACGAACTCTTTATAAATCACACGTCACAATGACCAGTTTCTCCATTAAGCTATTAACCAACTCTTTTGTTTGGGCGCTTGTTTATCATTTGGGACACAGTGGAAACACGACGCATGCAAATCTGGTAGATGGTGTTATGTGTCTAAATGTATCTCTATCTCTTAACCTAACTCTCGCCTGAAGTATTTAGTATGAATAAAAATAAAAGTACTTGAAATTGTAACTTCAGAGAATCCCAAAGTGTGGTTACCATCAGAGGTAAAGCTGCTTAGCTCCTTTGTATCATTCATCTTAACATAAGAAATGTAATTTGTTATCAAAAATATATATGTAACAAAACATCATCAGAAAACGTCCCAAAACATCTCAAGACATGCAAAAATCATTCCAATTCATAGTTACCCAGAATATTTGCTTACAAACATGCCTCCCAGGAGTCGGTTAATGACTTGTAAATAAGGGTGGGGGTAGGCCGTCATTAATAATGGGGGGGCTGTCTCATCCAGCTCCTTCGAGCAATTACCCATGCCGTTACATAGTTCCCTTACGTTATATGTGTGTGTCCCGCTTAAGTGCTATATTGCATATTGTTCGCGTGAAAGCCGAAAATTGTTTTTGCCTCGTTAATTTCGTTCTAATTAAGCATTGAGTGTTACTTAAGGTTACCTGAAGAGTAATATCGCGAAGAAAATTCATTGAGTATAAGGTTGTCGTGGAGAGAGAGGCTTTCTCAAAAGAACGATATGAGTAACCTTTTATTGTATATCATTATTTTTGACGAATTATATTAGCTAGAGAAATGTCTAAATTGAAAACGATGCAATAAAATTAAATAAATTAACTTATTGGCGGTGGCCCACGTGATATACGAAATCACGACGAAGTATCTACCTTCATAGTTGTTAAAAAAAATGTATTTTCATTTTGTTTGTAAAAATTTGACGAATCTAAAATATTCTGTTAATCTAGATCTAGATAGTAAAGTATCTTTTTATTATTTTTATTCTTACAGTCGTACAAAGAGTTCGTCTTATAACTAAATATAGCATTGTAAATTCAAAGAAATCAAATCATAGAAATGATATTTTAGTAATCTTGAGACCATCGACAAACCAACTCTAGGGCGGTGTACCAGTCCATATTCTCTGGCTTCCATTTAAAATACTTTTTATAAGTCACTTGTAAAACGTATTTTGCGTCCTTTTCCGTCTCTCATTGCTAGATACCAACGGATTGTTTCATAATTGTTTGTATTTCCATAAGAATTTCTCATCAAACTACAACATTTAATTGAATGATTGGATCTCTGCGATTTATCGTAACTCGACTGTAGGCACCCTCATTTTCGAGTCCCATTTCGGCCTCATTCAACCGTGGTTAGTTCAATATTGCGTTATTAATAGTGCAAATTAATCATAGCTAGGTTTTGACCCACCAGTCACGGTTGTGGAGAGGATTGCGATGGACCACGCTGGTACTCGAGTACATTTATTAGTACTTCAAGTTAAACTTGTATTCAAAATGTACGTTTAAAGCTTAGAAGTAGGTAATTGAAATAAGAGCCTTACCTAAGATGCTTTCATAGCTTACTAAAGTAAATCTAGAATGTGTGTTGGTGATAACTTAATAATTCTTAAATTCAATATAATATGTTTACTTTTCATATAAGGTTAGAGCACAATATGTAGTCAATTGCTTTACTAAAATCATTTCAGCATTTTATTTACATATTTTACTTACACCACATCTAACGAATGCGCACGCGGTGCACGCATGCAGTCACTACAATGGTATAATGCTCCTTTTCTAGCGCAACTCATACGAATACGAGGGAGCATAAGCTGCGCCAAATATAAAATGCACGCGCGCTGCACATTCGCCAGGTGTGGACGCACCCTTAACCTTAGTGTCTTAACATGCAGCCTGCCTGATAGAAAGTGGTCAACGCAGACTCTGGAAGTTAGCAATACTAGGGACATCACTAGTGCGTTCCCGACCCTTTCAAACCGTTCTGTATATTTCCATGATTAAATTGTTTGATTAGTTTTTATACTAAACTTTTTTAACTTGGTGTTGTATGTGGATTTATGTCGAATCGCGGTGTTTTAATTTTAAGTAAAATCCATTCAACCTTTATATAGTATTAGTCCGGGAGTGAGAATTTGTGTATATTATGCAATAGTTTAACTAGTTTTTGTACACATGTATAAAGCTAAAATACTTGTCTGATCAATTATTTTATAAGTCTTATAAACGTGTTGTAGGCTGGGCATCAAATCGGCTGGAGCAAACTTTTTATTTTGATATTTACGATAATTATCGCTGGTAATTTGCTTTAAGCGCCCGTAAATCTGTCCAATTTGTTATTTATTCGCTATTCCGGTGGCGGGTAAGCAGCCGCGGATAAATAGACCACATTACAATATATTTTTTTCTAACTCACGATTTTTATTAATGTTAAAATTATTATGATAAAGAAATTTGCAATCTTTATATGTAGCACTGCTAAGTTCATGAATGATAGTCCAATGGCATAAATTTAACTAACATATTTTCAATATTTCGAGTAAAATGTCCGTTACTGATTTTATTAGACATATTTTCAATGTTTCGAGTAAAATGTCCGTTACTGATTTTATTAGACATAATGGTACTGCAGGGTTATTATCTATACGAACTTAAAAGAAAACAATAAATATACAAAATTTACCTTATAGTATCACGTATTCGGAATTTCATGAGCAGTTTGAACTATATAAATCTTTCAAGGTTCCTTTTTACTATGGAAAAAGTTGTAACTCTGACACTTCACAGGAAAACACGATCTATCAAAATATAACACATTTAAAAGTCACAAAGTGTATGTTATTGATTATTTTATAAATGTAAAAGACATTTAAAGTTCATTCATTTATTTATTCTGTATATTGGATTCAGATATATTTCGAAACATTAAACATAATATTCAAGTCGTAGCAATATCGTGTCGTATGATTTAAAATCAAAAGCAAACAAGACCTAGATGAATGGCGGTCGTTATGATTATGATTTTTGTTGTTCGTGACGCGCCATTTTGAATGTTCGTTTTGAAATATCGTTCCATTTTGCTCGTTTTCATTTATTTACAAATGAATCTGATAAGGAACTCTCCTAATGTAAAGTCGGATGTATTATAAATACGAGTAACCTATAATGTGTTTTGTAAATTTACAATCACCTGTTTTTTTACCTGAATGTACCTTTAGTAGGTGAAGGCAATTACAAAATGATTTATTCATAGACACAACCACCGTCCGATAAACCAATGGTTTGGTCAACGCGGCGGGAAGTCGGTGGATGCAGGCGGCACAAAATCGATCGATAGAAATCTATTGGGGATACATATGTTCAGCAGTGGACTACGTATAGGTGATACGATGCTTAAAAATTATGAGACGTAGGAACTAAAATTTGTAAAAAGTATAAATACTCTTTTCGAGCTTAAGGAACTCTTCACAACTCTATTGTCAAATTATGGCTAGTTATAAATTATTGAACCAATAGAGTAATTGTTTTCTAGAAACAGTTGATATTGCGTTGTTTCAACCCACGATCGACCATCCACCACCATAGCTAGTAATTTTAATATTTTCGTACTTTTATTGAACTGACTTATTGTATGCGCTGAAATGACTTAACAAAGTTGTGTAATCAGGGAAAATTAAAATTAAAAAAATATACTGTCAAATTTAAACATACAAAATGGAAATACAAATTAAAAATATAAATAGCAATGCAGGAGATATATGGATGCAACATGGATTATTTGTCAAGTTTTGTCAGTTATACGTCTGTTGTGGGCTTTTCTTAAGATTCGTCAGTCTGTCGGTGACTCTAACGGGGGCATTTGTCAGTCAGCCTGCCGTGATTCTAAAGGAGAAGTCCACGCTCCCAAAAGGCAACGTGATTGAGAAGAATTCCTCAGGAAACTCATCCTGACTATTTTCATATTATGACTCAGAAACTAAAACAATATAAAAAAAAAACATTGAGATTAGACCCCAATTATTCTTAAAACTACCAACAGCTAAAGAGTTATGGAAGATAGGAGTATTCATGTTAATTCCAGGCAGCCTTGTCATGGACCGCGGCTCTGGGTTGAGTCGCTCTCTCGAGAGCTTTCTCGAGATAGAGTGGGGGGCGATGGCCTCCTTCTGCAAAGTGGTGATGTCGCAGAAAGAGGCCGCGGAGCGGGATCCGCTCTCTCTCCGGCTACGCCGTTGGCGCAGCAGGCGGGCCAGGAGGGTCCGTACGGCCGCGCTTGGGGGGGTCTAAGGTGGCGGGGGCAGGGGGCCCCTTCCGTCTAGCTATAGACCCTCCCAGAAGTCGGCCAGTTACGCCATGGCCGCACAAGGAGGTAAAGGGGGGCGCGACACACTGCGCCTCTTTGAAGAGGCCCTCCCGGTAGACGCGACCGCCAGCAGTCCTACCCATTAAAAATCTTTTGACGACGCTTTGAAAAATGAAAGCATGGCGGGGGCTAGTGCCAAGTTTTAAAGCTTCTGACACCCAGCCCGCGGCCGGCGTCCCCCGGATCGAAACCGGGAAGACCCCTTCAGACTCAGTCTGCCCCAAACTTTTCCGATGTGAGACCCCCATTACAATCTAGAGTCTAGTGCAGAAAAAACGTCTCTTTCACTAATTCTATTTCATCGTCTCCAACCATAACACTGGTTTGAGCAAGCCTTACATTAAGTAAGGTGAACCTCACACATTAAGTTTTATTTTGTTTTAATAGCAAATTATTCGCACTAAACCAGTGGACTATACTAACGAGCGCATTGTTTACGTCGTCAAGTTCACGTTATCCACGTTTAATTTAAAATATTACAGACTCATCATAAGCAAATAAAACAATCTCCTGATCGTCTTTTATGAGGTGGGGGAGATCCTATCAACATCTTAGGATCCCAAGCCAACCTCACCTGCAAGTGGTGCACCTGCCGATCAACGGACGAGGCTCTGGCGAACATAGTGCACGGTAAGCGGCAATAGGCTCGCAACCCATTACGTGGGACCAACTATATAACTGGCGAAGTGCAGGCGTTTAATACACCTCTGCCTACCCCTTCGGGGAACAAGGCGTGTTTGTATATATGTATGTAATTAATGAAGTGTACAGAAACGTCCTAAATGCCAGCCGTTTTGCTTATATTTAAAGATTTAAAAACTTTTATGATGGTGGGTACATTCACTTTACAAAATTTAAATAAAACATCACAACAAGGAGCATTGGCTTTTAATAAAGATGCTGCAATGGGGGTAGACGAACCCAGGCTCCTGGTTAAATCTACGGGAATTCGAAGAAAAAAGTTTTCTAAGTCATTAGCGACGTCAGCATCTGCTGTGATTGTTTGACCCTTAATGATTAGAGTATTTTATTAATTTTATTTGATTTTACTTTGCCGCTTTCTACATAAATAATTGTCCAAATGGATTTAACTTTGTCTACATGAATTATGAATGAATGATTATGAATTTGATTTCTTCTATATTTAGATTTAGCTTTTACACATTCCGCTTTAAAAGTTTAAGAGTATGTTTTAACAAAGTTTAAAAACTCATCTGTTCTCTTTCGTTGTCTTTCCGAGAATAGTTTATATAGTTTTAGTCTACTTATGTGTATACTCTCAGTGGCCCAATCCCTGAAAGTAGGACTATCGCTAATAGTGAACTCTTTATATTTGAATACGGAATCAAACTCATTGAAAAAACTTAAAAAAAAAAATGGTTGCCTGTAAAGTCGTTTTTACGGGCGAAGATTTTACGTGACAACGTCTTTTTCTCGGTAGAATATTTATTGATATGAATATAATTAAATTGCACAATAGGAACAAGGAATTGAATGAAAATAAGAATTGCACAAATTTTAACTATAGAAATATATTTTGTTTACTAAAACATTGTACATGTAAACTTAAACTTAACTAATTCCTATTTGAGTGATTTTGTTGAGGATAACCGATCATAGTTGAGTGGGAGAGAGACGCAAGGCATTCGCCGGGCCTCTCTCTCGTTCGGTGACTCATCGTAACGTTACCGAGCGTTACACTTTTTCATAAGTGACTCCCAGCCGCAACCTAATTTAAGACGTTGTCACGTCAAAAATAATGTTTGCATCTAATTTAAATGTAAATCAACGTTTAAAAATGGAATTCTCTCGCAAAGTCTAACCCTCATACATTCGAGGCTGTCAAAGTCAATCGGTCTACAAAATATTTTATGTTCTTTATTTATTTATTTATTTATTTATTATTAAGCAATACAAACTTACAGTGCTATCACCAAATCGCTTGCATGCTATAGCTTACAATATTGACATCATTTATACATTTTATTGATAATATTTATGTAAACACATTATTGAATACAGCGTCCACTCAAGATACAATATTTCCATACTACACATTATTATATTCCAATGTCATACACTATTAAGATATCGCATTAAATTATTGGCAATAACTCCTAATACATCAAAAAATATGTCTGTATCTGGACTGTTTTGTAGAAAATGATTAATGTACACTACTGCCCTAGCCGTAGGGCTGTTATATGCTTGAGGAGAGCGCCTCGATGTTGGGTAGGCGAGCAGTTGGTGCTGTCGCCGACCACAGCCACGCAAATATCTATCCGGTACATAAAAATAGATGCTCTCTCGTACCGATGGATTATCAACCTTATTGTTCAATAGTTGGTGATAATGTATTATGTGCATAAACTGTCTCCTAAGTTGCAATGTATCGAGTCCAACCATTCCTGACACAAACATGGACGGGTAAAGAAATGGATAGTAACCATAGGTACGTCTATATATGTACCGGGCGAATTTACGCTGAATTTTTTCCGCCATGAGTGCATACAGTTGTTCTTTTGGACTCCAAACAATTGCATTATACTCAAGCTTGCTACGCACATAGGCGTTATAAAGCAACTTGATAGCCTGAACATTCCTGAACTCAAAAGTGGTTCTGATTATAAATCCTAGAGATTTATTTGCATCTTTGGAAACCTGTTTAATATGTTCGTGAAAAGTTACTTTGCCATCCATAATAACGCCCAGGTCACGTATTGTGGTGACACGCTCTAGTGGAGTGCCTGCCAGTTCGTAAGTTGTCAGTATAGGAATACGGGACCGGGTGAAAGTAATAGTTTTACATTTGGTGACATTAAGAGGTAGCTTATTTAGTTTACTCCATGCGTCAACTGCATCAATGTCACACTGCAGTGCCTCACTATCTTTGGTGCTGGTGACAGGATGATATAGCTTGAGATCATCTGCAAAAATTAGGCACTCAGCACTACTGAGCGTATCAGGCAGGTCATTGATCATAATCAGAAATAGCGTTGGACCAAGTGTACTACCCTGACTTACCCCCGAACGAGTATAATACTCCTCGGATCGATGTTGTCCCACCTTGACATATTGCCTCCGATCTCTGAGATAGCTCGCCATGAAAGAAAGAAGTTGTGTACTAAAACCCATGGATACAAACTTTGCCAGAAGCACATCATTATCTACAAGATCGAATGCTTTTTTATAGTCAAAATATGCCGCGTCAACTTGGCATCCTGTGGTTACTTTACTGCTTAAATAATCTACATATTTTATATGATTGGTCAGCGAAGAGCGCGCGGGCCGGAATCCGTGTTGGCAATTACTTAAGGATGTGCTAATTTGACTAAATATACTGTTGTTAACAATTGATTCAAACACTTTTCCGAATACAGACAGAATTGCAATCGGTCTAAAGTTAGTGACGTCATTTGATGGACCACCTTTAGGTATAGGCGTTACCCTGGAGACCTTCCATGTGCTAGGATAAATACCTTGTTGAAGTGAAAGATTATAGACGTGCAAGAGGGGGTCTTCTAAAGCTTGCAAGCAGTCCTTAACCAAAAACGCAGGTATGTTATCAGGACCGTAAGCGGTCGAAGTTTTGAGACGGCGAACTGCACGCCTTATATCGGAAGAGTGAATACTATTTAAACTAATTCTAGACGGGCAACCGAAGTCAATCGCATCATGTTCAGCTGCTTTTGGGTTCAATTGCGGTGCATTTGCATGGAAAACTGAACTAAAATACTGTGCAAATGCGTCGACCGCATTCTGTCCCTCAACCATGGTGCCATTGCACATGTACTGTTTAGTATGTTGCCTATTGGTACGTTTTTCTTTTACATATTGCCAAAAACTAGATGGCTCTGAAGCAATATTATTTTCAACTCTGTTTATATATATTTTTAAAGCTACATTAATAAGACCTTTGACTTTAGTTCTATAGTATTTAAATAATTCTCTATTAAATTGCAATCCATGTGTTTTAAACTTTTTTAAATTAAAATATTTTAGTTTTATGTAGTGTATTATTTCACTAGTGTACCAAACAGGGTATTCATACTTATGACTAGATACATTTTTTTTAATGGGCACATGAGTTGTGATAACACCGTTTAACTTCTCGTAGAACATATCTACAGCTAGGTTGGTATCTTGTTGAAGTATTAGATCAGTCCAGTCTATACTGGCTATATCTGCATATAAGCCATGGAAGTCCGCTTTGCGGAAATTCCATTCGGAGGACACACTCTGACTTTGTTCTGGAAGTTGAGTTTTTGTAATTACTTTACTTCTTGGCACACTTAACATTATCTCCAGTGCAGGATGGTAGGCATCCAGCGGTACCAGAGATTCAGCAGCTGTACTAGTAACGATATTACTTGAGTCTGAATTAATTAAAACCAGGTCCAAGATACATCCATACTCGTTAAGTATACTATTACACTGTTTCAGTTTACAATAGTCCAAAAAATCATTGAATTGATTTTTTACAGTGGCGCTACAAGATTTCAAATTAAAATCACCTACTATTACCAACTGACAGCTAGAATACATAACAATCGCACTTTCAATACAGGTTAATACTTCCAGATACTGGTTACTATTGTAACTCGGTGGTAGATATACCACACACACAAGCAATCTTACATTTTTCCACATTACTAATGCAAACAGTATTTCTTTATCAATGGTTAAATTGTCTATATCAGTTATTCTTTTAACGGAGTAACAATCCTTTACTGCCAACAGGACCCCACCCCAGCCGACATCGCCAGCACGGTCCTTCCGTAGTACTATATAGTTTAATGGGAATAATTCTGCGTCATAAACTGAGGTATTAAGGAACGTTTCAGTAAGAGCAATGAGATCACAGGAATACATACTAACATTACTGTAAAAAGTCTGAGTTTTTGTGCGAAGTCCTCGTACATTTTGGTAATACATCATAATTTTCCTAGCATGAATTTTATTGTTTTTCTTTGTATGAATATAACGATTAGAGATAACTGTTTTATTAGAATCTAAATCTACTAAGTTAGTAAGTAATGTTTGGTTAGGAATGTATTTTTTATTACAGTAGTCATTGTTCAAGAAAAAACTCAGTCTTACTTTCATTACTTATGCGCTGAGAAATTATTGAAGATGAACCGTATATCTTTATATCAATCTTTATATTATCCATGATTTTGCAATACAGATTTTTTATACCTTTTGTGTTTATCTGGCCGCTTCTACTCGAGAACATATCAAAGGACAAGTAAGTGTTTGTGTCAAAGTAATGTGCATAGCCATTGTATCTCTGTAGGTCTTGATACAAAAGATTATTAAATAACTCTATTTTATAATTGTATATGGGTGCGCCACAAATGTAGGTTGGAGTGCATATTACAATATTTGTATTAGTTATACGTTCCAAATATTCCCTTATTAGTTTAACTAACTCTGTGCAGTTGGATGATGTTTTAAAATCTTTATTTCCTAGCATAATAATACAATAGTCGTTCATGTTATAGGTAACTAACTTATTGCTAATATTTTGTAAGAGGCGTTCTATGCTACAGTTCGGAAAAATATAGCGACAGTACTTAAAATGATTGCCGAATATATTTTCAATCGCCTTGACTGAACAATTTGGAACACTGTTGCTAAGGATACACAGTTTATTTTTTATTTGCACCGTTGGATACACAGAACGAGTAGCGTTGACGTGGAGAATGTTTCCAGCAGATAAAAGAACTTCATTTCGGTTGCTTTGTGAAACTTGTTGCAGAATGAGAATTCGCTCGTTAAGTGTATTTCGATCCTAGCTTCTGCCAATTGTTGCTCTAGATCTGTGATTGACTGCTGCATTGATAGTACACTTCCATTTGATATTATCTCCGTTTCATGAGCTGAAGTGAACCTGGGTGGCGTGAAAATGGCGCTCACCGCTGTCAGCTGCGCGGTGCGCATTTTTGTATTTTTTGTGTTACCACTTGATGAGCTTGTTAAAAATTTTTTTAATGTATTATTTTCTTTTATTAATTTCGTTATTTGTGTGCGTAGGTCATTGTTTTCCAGTATTACGGTTTCAAGTTCGTTTTGCGAACTGCAGAGTTCTGACTGAAGTTGTTCTATTGTTTCTTTCAATTCCTGTAGATAGACTGGGTCCGCTAAAGTTTCGTCAACGCTTCGCGATAATGTTTGTTCGTTGGCACTGGGAGACCTAGATATGCCTAATGTTGTTATTGTATTACGTAGTGTGGTAGGGGTGGAGAAAATCGGGATTTCTTGAGTTACGTTAGGCGATACTGCTTTTTCATTTGAAGATACTAGCTTTTTTCTCATAGTAACATATGAAACCTCAGTTGTCGTAGTCTGTCGAGACTTTTTTCCTTTTTGTTTGCATAACTTGCATGTCCACTTTTTCATATCAGTTTCTTTCATCACTTTGCCTCCTACACAATCATAATCAAAGGTATGCTTGCATACCGAACATGATATAGCATTCTTTGCATCTATTTCTTTTTTGCACGATAGACAAGTAACTAGTAGCGCCATCTTGTTTGAACTTTTAGGTTTCGATGACATCTTCAGCCGTAGGTCGATCGATAGTCAACGTCTTATGATAATGTTGCTACTTGTCACTAGATGGCGTTTTGATTTGTTTACAATGTTGAGCATGAATGTGCAAAAATTTGAAGCAACGTCGAAGTAAAGTTCTCAATATTTTTAAAAACACAGTACTTGGAGTGTGTTACGAGATTTATAATAGAGTTCTGTTTAACTAGAATGAAAATGAGCTTACTTTTTTGTTCTGCATCGGAATTACTGCTTTATTATTGTTTTTTCACTGCACACTTCTTTTGCTTTTACTGTCACTTTACACACTGTTTTTTGAAAGATAACGTTTTATAGTAACTATTGGCACTTATTTCAAATAATTATAGTATGTACAGGACGAAAAGTGTACACAAACTAATTAAAACGATTTTAATATACGGACTCGAAGTGAATCGTGCGTCGTGGATTTTCCTTAACAATTTTAAACGATGCTAACAATGGTCTGGATTGCCCTCAATGGTCTGAATAATACTCATACTCTCTGGCAGAATGTCGATATAAATATGTTAACTTTGCAGTCACTAACCTGACTGTTAGAGTTCGAGATAAATTTATATGAAATTATATTGAATACAGAACTAAAATCATTGATTTTAAATTTATTATTATAATGGCTAATCAAATTCAAACTTATTTTTATCTTATATCTAATAGAATTTTCAACGTCTGGCACATTTCTTAAATCGATATG
Organism: Musotima nitidalis; assembly: GCA_949126915.1. Lineage (NCBI taxonomy): Eukaryota > Metazoa > Arthropoda > Insecta > Lepidoptera > Crambidae > Musotima > Musotima nitidalis. The sequence continues at coordinate 2,896,381 of OX421431.1, forward strand.
GTAATGAAAATATTTAAACTTATTTGTTATTAAGTTATTGAGCTTTTCACAATATAGGGATAATTTATGTTTGCTAATGTAATTTTAATAATAACAATAATTTACTCTTTATTGTACACCATGATAAAGATTACACATAAAAAAAAGAAAATTAAAAAGTTAGGTATATACAATGGGCGGCTTTATCGCTTAAAGCAATTTCTTCCAGGCAACCTTAAATGGACAGAAAAGTTAAGGACACAAAAAGGTACATCGTGATGTACAACAATAATTGAAAACAAAATAAATAAACACAAGACAAAAAATAAATTAGACTAACATGAGGATAAAAAACTGCTGCTAAATAAAATACAAACTTATTTTTATACTGTTTGAATTCAATTTGTATTTCAATATATAAACGTGAAACTAGTGATGGATATTAAGTGACACGCTTGCCTATACAGTGCAATAATATCGCACATTGCAGTGCACCGCAGACAGGCAGATTACAGAGGACTCTAAGTAGGTAGTACTCGACCAAAGATCCTTTTGTAACTAAGAGAACTGCCTGTATACAATAATTGTACTACTAGTTGAAGTAGCAGCACAGTATTAGGATCACATGACTTAACTACTAGTGGCACGCCCTCGCTTTGTTTCAGCAGCTAATTTAAATCTTAGGTTACGTCATTGAGGCCGCGTCGACGGCGCGTTTGTGTTCCACGCGCGCCTCAAAGAAATGTCAGCACAATGAGGGCCCCAGGGAGGGGTCAAGCCTGCCGGGGCTGTGGGACTGTCCGAAAGGGTTACCGCGGCCTCTGGACGTAGCAGGCACAAGAAGGAATATGGATGGTTTTTAGTCAGTAAAAGTCTGACACACCCTCCCGCTCCACCCACAGCGGGAGAAGGTCATTAGTTGATTATCCATCCGAAAAAAAAAAAGGTTACGTCATTGAAGTAGTGGGAAACCCCAATTTTTTTGGAAATAATGTAGCCAATGTTTTTAAGGGATAAAGTCAGAGATCCTAATGGTGAAAAAGTTAAGGAAATCAGTCCAGTAGCTTTGGAGTTTATTCGTAAGAAACGTGTATACAAATATTTCCTCTTTATATTATTAGGTCTTTATAAATAAAGATAGATATATTTTATTATTATTATTATGCTTGATGTTGGCGACCTTTTGTAACTGGCGGGAGAAAAAACGAACCTTGACGATTTTCTTGCCCGTTCTTTTACGATCAAGCTCCCGCCCGCAGTGAATGGGCGCGCTAGTTTTTATTAAGTTTTGATCTTCATAAGAGCTCTTTTGAGCCAAACTTGAATAAATTATTTTGACTTTGACTTTATTTTTCGTGTTGTGCGCAAGCTATTTGTTGCAAACACATTTGAAAATGAGTCAGGTTGACTGGCGTATATTGCAAAATGAACTTTACAAATAGGTACCTAGGTATCACACTACTGGCTTACATACTAACATTAAGCTACGTTTTACAGAAATCTAATTTCAATGTCATTCCCTAAAGACAAATTTCATTTTATCATCCAGCAATATCTCCGCTTCGGCTTTATATTTCTTTTTTACGATCTAAAACAATAAAGGACTGCTCAGTACAAGTGTCGTAAATGAAATCTAATTTATTTAGGAATATTTGCTATTGTAGTACCGACGGAATCCCGAGTACAAAAGACTTTTTGTTGGTTGGTGTTTTATTTCCCAACAATTTAAAAAGCTGGATCCACTTTGCTTCCATCAAACGTTCCACGCCTATTCAAAATTGTATTTTCATGTTGTATGAAATAATTAATTTGTCGACCAATAATTCAAATGGTGAACTTTTTGGCATGCAAACATATTTTATTAGTTGATTCTTGAATTTTCAACAATTTTTTTTGCTTTATAGTTCATATTTGCTCATATTTCATAGTTTCTGGGTGGTTGGGAACATTCACCGAAATAAGGCAGAGTTCAAGAGGTTAGTCCATGGATGGGTTCTTCGGCGCTTTCGTGCTTCGGAAAAGTTCGTCACTATATGTGGTTGTCAATAAGCCATGTTAGAGGCCGGGCTATTGAGCATTGAAACTGCAGGTCACCACAAACCTGCCTCCGCCAATTCGAACTTGGCCCGCGCTGAGTATGGCCTGTCACCTTAACTCGGGTGGAGGATGAACTAAGTCCCTCTCACCGAGGTTTGCCGGAGAAAGCCCGTGCTCAGTATTGTCATATAGACGGAATACACACTCCGTGGTGGTTAATACTCATCAACCACATAAGTTATGCAGATGTTCTGCTGTTGCTCTGCCCATCGATTTCAGCGTTGAAGCATCTACTGTCTATCTGCGAGAAGTTTGCGGTGACCCACGGGCTCAGATCAACGCTAGAAGAGTAAGAGTAGTCGTTAAAAAACTAAACTGACATTCCATTATATTAACCTATACCTGTGGGAACAGGACATGAGTTTATGTAAGCATCTGTTTCATAAATTCCGGGCTGTCCTCTTTTTCATCAAGTGGAAATCATAATTCTAGGGTTAAGCCGGCTGTCAGTATATAAGAAGGCACTGACTTCCTAATAACAACTGCCAACATCTATTGTTCATGACAGCCGTAGCCATCAGCTTAACGTGCTTTTTGAGGAACGGAAAAAACGATTATTACGCACATAACTTGAAAAGTCATAGGACCGAGATTTTAACCCAAGACCCCTTTTCATTGCAGTCTATTGGATTCACCACGGTATATCACTGCTGTGCGCTTATTTTCTAGATATATCTTCACTTCCACATGTAAAATTCTAGACCGCGTATCAAATCTCAGACGTAAGAGGTATACAAACCCACTGCGCGCTGCATCAAACCACAACACAACTAAAACCAACTATAACTTTAAATGTAACAATTCCCAAATAAAATTATGCTCTTCCCGTGATTCGATATAGCAATATTGGTTTTGTTGGGGCCTTCGATAGCAAAAAACACTTTTTTTTGCCCAAGGTTGGAGGGCTAATCAGCACGCAATCGAAACATTTGAGGAGATGTGATATAATAGTCCGTTACATTTTACTTAAGCCTCTTGAACTGTGATTCACCGTCTGTTTTGTGAATCAAGGTTCATAAGAATTATAGTCACCATACAATACAATTTTCTGATCAGCGCTGCACAGGACCATACATGCACAGCGCAGTAGACTTTTTAACGGAATATCAGCACCACTATAAGGCTCACTACCAATATCAGACACACCACTACCGTAATGAGTCTCCCAAATTTTCATTTTAGTTATAATTCAGACTGACTGTTATTATTTAACAGCTTAGATGCGATCCCTTGGGCATTTGCCTATTTCTCTCTCTTTTTTTGTCTTATTTTTAGTGTGCCAACACACGCATCCTCCCTGCTGTGATAATCAATAATAAATGTATGTAACAGTAAGAAGATTTTTTTTTGTCAGTCCAACTACCAAAAGTTTAGGCCCAAATGAAAATATAGTTAGATTCATACAAGTCGTAACAAGATTGGATAACATTTCAATCTCAAAGCAACGGTTCCATCATCATCTTCCGTAGACCCCCTTAAGTCTGTTATGCGAATTAAACGTCTATGACAACAAAGAGAAGACGCGTTTTGAAGTGTCTCATCTGTCTTACTGCCTCTTGTACGTCGTCTAATCAATCATCGTACACCAGTAACATTCCGTATTCCCCGCGAGCTTCGCGCCCTATATTAGAGAGCCGTCGATATGGTGTCATTGAATTTTTTTGCTAACGCACTCTGTTGTGATTTATTGGTTTACATTTTTCCTTTCGCCTTACATACATCGACGTTTTGAATTGAATGTTGTGGTGTACTTACGATCTTTCTGGTTTAATTGCCTTCAATACTATTAGTACTATTCGTTCTATACCAGCTACGCAGTAAAAAGTATTTCTTGTAAATGTTCTCACTTCCAGAACAAAAATAATCATTCCATTGTTAAAAGACTTACTTACATAATCAAAACATGGTAGTTCTTATCAACAATATCAAATACATCTCTTAAAAGCTAATAATATTTCAAGAGCCATTAATTTTACTTATCTTAATTATTGTAAGTACCTGAGGGGACCTAAATAAATATAAAGTTATGGTTTCCGCAAACGATGTCTTCAGCGAAGTTTGCGTATTCACTGGTCTGTAAAATTTTGGCGTGATTTTGATTATAATATTAAATGGGACGTTACGAGTTTGGGTTCAAGGTAAACAGATGTTAATTAAAATATTATTAAGGTTTTCTTTTGTGCGTGACGATCGCATATTAACGTAGCTCACAATTTTATAAACTTCAACTAAGATATTTCAGTCGTTCGAGTAAGTGTGTTTTAATTTCTTAACTGATATTCTAGATTTCTGACTAATGTCTTTAGCACATCATAAAGTTTAAATGCTTATGCCGAAACCAGTTTTTTACTAACATATTATTATTCTTATTCGGGCTAAATAAATTGAATTACAATAGTTTTAAATATAGGATACTTTTAACGAATTAGTGCTTACGTCAGGTAGGTTCGACCATATAAAAATGATATTGAAAATTTATTAAAAGTTCAATATTATTTATGTTTTTGCCTTATATACTAATTCATTGACCTAATATTAAAGTATTCTTAACGTCACGAGCAGATTTTATAACAAATTTTGAAGTCTCTATTGAATGAACAAAGTAGAAACATACCTACATTTTCAGTTCCATTTTGTATTATATGAGGTGCCATATTATCATGTAACTTATGTTTATAATGTATTCAAATGTCACTTTACCTTTTCATATTTGTAATGCGATCTCCTTGAGTCCACATCAGCCTTTAACAAGATGGAGTTGTCACAAAGCGTTTAACTGGCGCGTGCCTCCGTCAAATCGAGCTATAGAATATTCAACAACAAAACAGTTTTTGCAGTAGTATCTTATTCTATTGCCATAAGATTCGCTCTCATTTGACTCTCTTTACGGTACAAAGGATCAAAGTATTTTATAACGAGCTCTTCTTTATTTTTATCTTAAGCTTTTTATTCTTTAGGTTATGGTTTCTCGATGATTTCATTAAACAGAACGATACGAAGATTGTTTCTTAAAAAAATACTGTGATCTGATGTAAAATGGCAAGCATCACTAGTAAAATACATAAATGTGAATCCGTTTCTTACGCTGTCTCAGCCTACTTTGATGACATTTGTGACTAAGAAAGCTTAATTTTAATTTTTGTCAATATTCGTTGTAATATGTAGTTTTTAAGTTTTTTTTGTCAATAAAGTGTACCTATATCTATCTATCTTAAGGAACGACAATGATTACTTCGAATCCAATAAAAACTTTTTCTTGTGCGACGTTATACAGTTGCTATATTTATACAACATAAACGACATATTATTATAATTGTAAATTATATGTTTAGTTTCACATGTCACACTAAGTAATTCCGAATCTGGTCATATTTACTTACATAAACTAAATTTATCTTTTAATGTCGCCATGCCACATGTATGCACTTATAATATACTTACCTGTAACTATAGATTGCTTGCTTGTGATAAAGGTAGCAGTATGATGATTCAATGAACATTTATGGTTCTAAAACTGAGGCTTAGGAAAAAAATCCGTAAGTTTGAAGTCTTTAAATTTATGTATGTATTTGTTCTGTAGTCCTTAACCTTAGTTTAAGGCCCTTAAGGCTTTAGTAAATAGCGTTATATAATTTAACAGTAAATATGCAGCAAATCAATAATTTACATTTCCAACAATGCCAAAACATTGAATTTCCATAACCGAATTGGAAAAATTTATCGAAAAATTACCGCGAAGGTGTAAGTATCCATTCATGAAGGTAACACGGAAACGCTTCCTATAAATCGAAATTGAAGATTGTTAAACAAGTCAAGTTCGGTATTCGGAGCACGTCGACTTAGAATCATTTTTACAGATGGTGAGACTTTCGCCCTGAGGCGTGGATTCCTTCCGTTTCATTTTTGGTAACGGGATGTCGGGCTGCCGCGACGATTACATGCATGCTACTTATTAAAATTCTTCGGCACTTCCAATTCGACGCCTAAACACTTTTAATTAAACTTTTATTATAAGATGAGTCTACCTTTTGCATTTTTCAAAATCCATATTAAATGCTGCGCGTAACAGGGCGTTCTTAGTCTGACCATCTACGGAAGACCAGCTCAGAGGCAACACTGAGATACTCCTTAATATGCTGAGACTTTTTAAAGATAATTATGTTTTTTATAATTATTATTGTTTTTGAGTTTTACTTTCTTTCGTACTTACAACCCTCGTTGAGGCGTCAAGGATATTGCCAGTGGACCTTTTTCTGTTTTTGTTTTACGTCTGTAACAAAATGCATTTACGCATTGCCTTTCAGCCAAAGGGGGGGAAAGGGTTGTGGGACTCACCACCGGCAGACGCGAATGCAAGCAGTAATACTCACTTAAAATCTTCCGACGAGGCTCGCAGCTTGTTGAGAAATAGGCGGGGGCCAGTGCCTGGGTTGCAGCGTCTGACTCCCCGCCTGCGGCTAACGTCCTCCGGACTAAAACCTCCTCAGGGAGGTGCAGAAGACGCGCCCATTCTACCTCCTTATGCGACCATAGCGTGTGTGACCGACTTCCTGGAGGGTCCATGGTAAGACAGCAGGGGCCCCCTGCTCCCGCTGCCTAAGACCCTCCTGGCGCTGCTTGACGGGCCCTCCTGGCCCGCCCGCTACGCCCTCTAGTTTTTCTCCCCCTTAGTTTTCCACCCGGTAGTCAGTATTAAGGGCAACCTCTGGGTGTTACCTATTCCCGGCCTCCGGAAGGTACTCAACCCCCCCACCATCCCAAGATGGACATTTTATATTCCCGTACGTAGAGAAGCGACTTATTTGTAGTTTTCATCGATTTAAAAAAGATGGCGTTATTAGATTATTTTCGTAAAAAAATCGTTTTGTAACGGTTTCGAAATAAGGGTGCGATATGTGTTTTAATGAAATATATGTTTGCTTCTGCAGCGATTCAGTATGGTATATTTATTTGAAAACAAATGAAGTCAATTAGCCTTTATTTTCAAATACTGTTAAAAGTTATTAAGTCATATCAATGAATTTAATTCAAGCCACTGTAAGTAAAACATAAATGGCATCACCGATACAGCGACAAACGAATATAGCTGCACACGAAAGGCTTAATATATAAAAAAAATGGTTCATACTGCGATTCCCCTTTCGTTTTTTGTGAAATATATGGAACATTTGTCAGGGAGAAGTCGTGTGCCCCCAATGATCACACATCAAAACGTATGGCCCTCAGGCGAAACGATATATCATGACTCTCTTGTAGTGATGTATGAAAAACATCGAAACGTGCAAAATTGCCCTCCTATGTGGCCATTTGGCTGCTCATAACTAAACTTGATGGTATATTTTATTAATAGTTTAAGTTTGATGAGTAAGTCGAAGATTTGGAAAAATACTGTTAAGCAAAAGGAGTTCTTGAGCATGAGTAACTTTAGTAAAAGTAGGCAGGAACTTACGAATTTCGTTATGGCTAATCATCAAAACAGCTACACCGAGTTCAATGGTCTTAATTACACTTCCTCGGTGGAAATAAAACAGTACGTCACATGAACAAAGTGACTAGTGAATTATTGATTAATAATCTAAATTATTAAAATTTTATCCCAATTTCTGATAAATACATAGTACAAATTTTTTAAATATTTATAAATCTTCATAACCTACTTACTCACATATCCTTACTTATATACTTATATATATTTATATATTATATATCCTTACTAATATTATAAATGCGAAAGTAACTCTGTCTGTCTGTCTGTCTGTCTGTCTGTTACTCTTTCACGCCAAAACTACTGAACGGATTTAAATGAAATTTGGTATACAGATAGTCCTAGACCCTGAGAAAGGATATAGGCTACTTTTTATTGCGAAAAGATATAGATACTATTCCACGCGGACGAAGTCGCGGGTAACAGCTAGTTAAAAATAAAAACCATAAATAAAAGATGTTATATTCCAATTAAACGATGATATGTCGTTTTTAGCTAAGCCAATTTTACACAGGGAAAATATATCGCTACAATCATTTTTTTTTTTTATTACTATTATTTTGACGACCGATATGGCGTGGAGGTCAGTATACCTGCACTTCACTCCAGAGGTCTTGGGTTCGATTCCCACACAGGACAAATCTTTGTGTGCATGAACATGAATATTTGTTTTACACTATAATATTCATAGGAAAACACTACATGTATGTATTTACAAAAAATAAAAGTATTTAAGTATGTTTATCCGTTCTTTAGTATCCATAACACAAGTTCTTAGTGATATTTATCTTGGAACTAAATAATTGCTGTGATTGTTAGAGAATATTTATTTATTTATTATGTATTTAATCGTGACAAAACAATAAGTAACTCTTATTAATTTTACTAATTAACGATCGTAGGACTTTTAGTTATCACAAAGCAGAACTGACATTTCATAGCCGCGACCATGAACATATCGACAATGAATACCCATCTCTACACTAAGGGAGCATCAGCAAAAATTCAACATAACACAGGTACATTTTGTACTGTGTCAAATATCAAAGTAAATATCTTTATGGAATTCCCCTTCGTATAACTTTGAAATTGTAGTCGAAAATCAAAAAAGGGACCCTTATATGGGAAATTGAACATAGAGTTTAATGTAATAATATAATAGTATTTTATTTATTGTAATATAAGATGTTCGGTCACGGTCACCGAAGGTAAGCAGCGTTCATGGATGCTCGTGTGTTATCGTAACCGTAAAATCGAAAACTTAAGCGGGATAAAAGTTAAGGAAAATTAATCTCTTAAAGTATTTTTAGAACAAGAATTGGACGATTCCATGCACTTTTACCTGATAAGTAAGTGGTTACCAATCACAACTGAAAATATGATATGTTTTTATTTTTTATTTATATGTTTTAAGTTTTTATTTACTTGGGTGTCTTTAATCACAATATGGTAAGTAATAAGAAGTCGGAAAAAGGCCATAGGAACTCCTAAACTAAAGAAGTCAAACCCATCCAAACAGGGCTTATTTGAATTGTCTTGAATAACTCTGCTCCGTGAATATCGGGGTCTTAAAATGGAGACGAAAATAGTCATAGGCCCTTTTGACTTGTTTCAGTGTAAATTTAAGATAGCGTTACTTTTGCAGTTATAATCATCATCATATCCTAGCATTTTTCCGGTTGCCCCAGGTTCGAACCCAGGGCTCAGGGTATGCTCTATGGTTTGACCAATTATGGCTGAATATTAGTTATTACTTATGCAGAATATTATTATGGATACGGCACTATTCCTTAGCGATGTGAGAGTATTTTGATTTCCAATCTTTGCGCTTTCTAGTATTTTCATAGGCCGCTATCTCGGGCTTAAGATTTCTAGAAACTGATCAATAAAGTAGGTAGGTACATTTAAAAAGATTAAAGAAGGGGACACCTACTCGGGCCTTTTTGTCGAAGCAACTTAACAGAAGTCCAATCGAGAAGCACTTTTAATAAACTAAGCGAAAGGGTTGCTCCGCGTAGATTATTATTCAAATGGTAGAATAAATCTGTTCAGGGGTAGGGTGAGGCAGTCGGGGGAGTTAGAATTGCAAAATACTCTGGAAAGTCTCTAATTGGTGGCCGTCTCAGTTCGCCGGACGACTTGGGGACTCTTCAAATTGCCCGTTCCGCGCCTAGATTGAAAGTTCGTGATTTTGATTTTATCGGATTTGAAATTAAGAAATTTGTATTCCGCCGAGACGGCCATTTTGTGGGCCTCGAAGATTGTTCAGAAATCGTGACGTCTGCTCGAGATTAATTACAGTTCATTAGAGAGATTTTTAATTGAGGCGCCGCATGAAGACTTCCTATCCCGGCAGTACCACGGTAAGTGGAGTAGTTGCACACGACACAACTTCCTAGGAACAGCTCGAAGCTTCTTAAGCTGGGAACTTTGCACTTGTGTATCGAACGGTAAGTGTCATACAACACGAAGTAAGTTGAAGGACCGTAGGAAAGCTTTTACAGTTGCTCTTCGATAGCTTTAGTTATTGCTTCTATAAAACCTTTGTATATACAATATAATTATTATAATATAAGAAGATATGGTTTGTTGCAGAAAGATGTAAAAAACACGAGATTCTTATAAAAAGTAAATAATACAAATCTCAAAGCTATATTAGAAGACACACCAGCACACTGTTGAAGATTTCAGAATACCACGAATAAGAGTTTTCTATTTAATCTTGAACATTGATAGAACATTTTATTCAATTTCAATTTAAATTAATAGTTAGCAGCTCTGCAACATAGTATGCTTGTTTTACAGAAATTGAGAAAATATATTTTTGTTATCCCTAACAAAAGCAAGATATACATATAAGGTATATATTGCTTTTGTGCGCAAACACTGTTTCTATTAAAACGATACGCATCTCGAACCTACCCGTCTCTCTCCTACTTTTAATATGACAACATAATAAATTTCCCTAATTAGGAGTACACGCATGCGTTAGTAATAGTACAAACATTAAACTTTAACATCAGATAGCGTAATTACCGGAAACCCGTTGCGCAAATAAAAAACTGCCAAGTATAAATCGAACCCGCGTACACAGGGTTCCGTAAGTCGTAAGTCGGAGCGTGTAAAAAGTAAGGGTGATGCTCCCGAGTTGTAAGCAAAAGCCATACTATTTGATAGGTAGGTTTAAATGTACTTTTAATATGCATAGAAAAGGAGTATTTTTTTTTATAATAAGTACATAATTTAGTCGTCAAATTTTTTGTAATATTTTGTAAACGTACCTACTATCAAAAACATGTGATACACATTTGAATTCCCAATTTTTAAGATTTATGGGGGAAAAAGTTTGAAACGTTGAAAATAAAATATACTGCGATACAAAAAAAATGTGTTATTATCTTTCAACTCTCTATTAGGTAAGAAAGATATCAATGCTATTTTATTGAAAAATTTTCCTTAAAAATTAACATCAGAAGAAATTGACACATTATTTTATTTTAATTATTTTTTTAGTTGCGTCATTGTGACCACCAGGCTTACTATAAGGGTTCTTTTAGCACCCGCAGGTAAGGAACCCTACAAAAGAGTCCACGCGACATAGTCAGCGAGATCGAGTCAATTACATCCCCGAAGGGCGCAATATAGAACTCATTACGGGAATATATCCCGAGCGAAATTCAAGAGGCCCATTTCGCGCCGTACACACTTTTAAAGACCCGCACTTGGCGTTTATTTCTTTTTTTATTTTTTTTAATCTACGAATTTAATATGTCTGCCATAAAAATATAGAGCTCGAAAAAAGATGATGCCGCCGCCTTTTCATTTCAGGGTCTGACCGAATAACGGTATGTTTTAGAACCTCCTAGAATTACGTTTGGACCTGTATGGTAGTATGATATGAATGTTTATTTGACGTGGTAGATTTATATTCTTTATTATATATTCATACATTCACAGCTATTTCCACGAATTTACATGATTTTTCCCGCGTGCCTATTGCCGCTTAACAAGATCTGTTACGTTCGCCAGAACCACGTCTGTTGATCAGCAGGTGCACCAATTGCTAGTAAGGTTGACTTGGGCTTCTTAGATGTTGGTAGGATACCATGAATACCCTATTCATATTCATCATTATCTCAACCCATTAACGTCCGACTACTAAGAACGGGTATCCTCCCACAAACAATAAAATTAAAATAAGAACCAAGGTAAGAGGGTTTCGGCTTTCACCACGTGGATCCAGTGTAAATTGGCGGACACCAATCGAGAAAATTATCGAAGCCACCCAATATGGCCTCTAACATGGCTTATCAACTACCACTTAAATCTGTAACCAAGACCAACATCTTAACATATCTTCGAAAGCACGGAAGCGCACGATATTAAATGCCACACAAGTCCCACAGAGCTACGTGCGCTTCAATTTAATGTTATATTTAATTTAATATAAAGATACCGAACCTACCATATGGAAATGGTGATAACGGGGACCAACTATTTAACGACTCTTCCGTTTGATATCAGATGGCGCACAAACGGTGGCCGGTCACGCAACGCCACACCACAAGTACTTCTTAAATTTATTTAATACTAGCAACTCCCAGCGGTGTCACTAGCGTGGCTCCTGTTCCCGTGGGAATAACGGGACAAAAAGTATTTCATGTGTTAATCGAGGTTATAAACTACTTGCTTGCCAAATTTTATTTAAATCCGATTAGTAGTTTTCGCGTAAAAAAGTAACAAATATACATACTTACAAACTTTTGCATTTATAATATTAGTAGGAAGTAGGATGGTAAGGCTGTACTTTTTTAAATAGGTATAATAGGTATATTTATTACCACAGTAAAAATTAAATCTTATATGTATAATTACATTTATCTTGCAAAACGTATTTCCTATGTATGTAAAATGTACTTTTACTTCCTCTACATTTGGAATCGTCGCAGGGCTTAAGTATCTGCACTAATGATGAAAAAAAATTTTTTATTTTAAGTTATCAAGAAGTGAGTTATTCTCTACATAATATTTAACATTTTTTAACGTAGACTCGCAATCGCCTGTGCCTCCGTAAGCCTCCTATATGTAGAAAAATGTCTGTAAGTATTAACTACGGAAGTCAGTTGTCACTAGACCACACTTTCGGTGCCATAGGTGTGCAAGCTCTGCTTAGTTTAGGGCTTGGGATCTCCCCCCGGACAGGTCTCTCCACCTTGGCGTGGAGCGGGGGCTGATTACCTTCCGGAGGCCGGGAAAAGGTAGCACCCAAAGGTTGGTGACTCTGGGTGCCCTTAGTATTGACTACCGGGGGGGAAACTAAGAGGGACCTGTGGAGGGATCAAGGGGCGGGACAGGAGGGCCCGTCAAGCAGTGCCAGGAGGGTCTTATTCAGCGGGGGCAGGGGGCCTTTTTCAACAAGCGGTGGGCGTCGTCGGAAGATTTTCAGTGGGTATTACTGTTGGCAGTCGCGTCTGCCGGTGAGTCCCACACCCCCTTTCATTCCCTCTTTGGCCGGAAGGCAATACGTAAATGCACTTCGTTACCGACGTAAAACAAAATAAAAAAGGGTTTGGGATCTGTGTAGAATGTCTCAAGATAATTATTTACTTATTCTATCCATAATTATTAATTTTCAAGTCCCAATAGTTTCCCTACACATGTGAGTTTCCTATATTCACGAAGCTCGTACAAGATTTCAATCGCAAATTGAGTAGATTGCCTCGACATCTCCCTAAATGCACATTTCACAAATTGGCGATGGGTGAACGCAAAATTCAGTTCAAAATCAAAGCTTATTCGTATCTTGTCTGTGAACAAATATGGTTGGTAAATAGAAAATTTACTATAAACTCTTGCTTTAGAGACAAAATTACATCGTCAGTAGATTAATTAATTGATTTGACGATCGAAATGGCAGTACACAGCTTCTGAGCTCGTGAATTCGATTCCCATACAGGATAAATCATTGTAAGTATAAACATGAGTATTTGAGTGGTCTGATATGAAACATTAAATATGAACATATAAAAAGTATTTATGTATATATATCCGTTATTTTGTATGATAACTTAATGATACTTATCTTGAAACTTACCTAAATAATTGGTGTGACTGGGACATAGTTATTTATTTCATTAATATGATAAAGCAAAGGTCAAAAAGTTTACTCAAGTTTGGCTCAATAAAAAAAAATATGAACTTACGCGCCCATTCACTGCTGACGTTCAGTCAACTCTTCTTTTAGTTTAATAGGGAAGAATTGTGAAAGAAATTCGTCGACAATTGTGTGCGAAGTGACTTATATAAAGCTTACTAAATTAACAAAAAATCGACGATAACATGTATAAGTGCAGGAGATATAATAAATTGGAAACACTCTATTAAATTTCTGTGTCTGAAAACTAAGTATTTAGTGCTATTTCTATATTAATATCTTTGTATCTACATTTGTTCTGCAAAAAAATATTTGATTTGATTAGGCAATAAAGTAATGCGTAAATTATTATACAGCCAAGTCCTGAAATTTGTATAATCGTGTCAAATGGCTGTCCATCGCTTACGTTGACACTAGATTAGGTAGATTATATTCCCTTAGTCGCTTTTTTACACACCCATAGGCAATACATGAGGAGGTGGATTTCTTTGGAGATGCCGCTACCACACGACAAAGAAACTTAAAGCGACAAATCTCGTAAGCATAAAAGGGCTCCTAATGTTTTTAATCTTAACACTTTCCTAAAATTTTATTAAATTATTTGGAATCATTTTTAGAATAAATTTTAGCAGTACAACTACTTAGTGGAAAAATCAGTCTTGCGTCTGGAAAACTGGATAATTATAGGAGAATATCATTGGCTTTATACTTTCTGTATTGCTATTAATTTTATTACTTTTGTGTGTAGGTATAGTTCTGGACAAGAACGGCACATTTTTTTAAAACTTTCGAATGAAGTTTTTGAATATCAAAAGTTACAACATTTTAACATAATAATCGAATCATTAGCTTTCTTTCATTTTTCTTTCTTTTCTTTCATTCATGATGCTTATAATATTTATCTAAAATTGAAATGCCGGCCGTCTTTGAAGATAGTGCTCAACCAGGAGTGCGTTTTGAATGGTGTGTGACGTTTACGAGTCACGTTCTACCATTCAAAGGTTTAGTTCAATACACCTTTGTTAACTATGCTTAACTTTGGTTATCGCTGCCCATATTATCTCGCTCAGCTACGAACGCTTCATTAAAAGTAACTAGTTTAAACCAACATTCTGCTTTCCACTAGCAAATACATATAATATCAGCACAAAACTCACCGTGACACGGCGCATCAGCCGCCAAGCCCTTGTCACTGCCTGACCCAGTGTCCATTCTCACTAGACCCTTATGTTTTACTACAAATTTACAGCTCCACGGGTCTAACAACGCTGGTGCTGTCGGGATTATAATTTTTGAACCTGTGAGTGCACTAAACCATATACGTGGCTCATTAGGTCTTGATCTCGGGCTTAACGAGGCGAGTCTAATTGCGGAACCAGCGTTCTGCTGGCAAAAATGAAGGTGGTGAAACATTACAGTAACTGCGATTAATGTTTTACAGTCCTTTAAACTTACGGAGCATATTGGTATGAACAGAAATATGTGTCCATGTTCTTTGTTTGAATATTCTAAAACAAAATGTACAAATTTTACCTTTTTTAATTTTATGAGTCGTAATAAGCAACTTCAGAGTGGAGTTTAATTTCGGAGACGGTTTCAACAAAGCAATATAATTGTTTTTCGGATAAAATTTTAAGTCGTCTAGACTCGCGCCCTTTGCTTGCACATAAGTCGTTTAAACTCTGAACAGTCATGTGTTAAACAGATTCGTGTTAGTGTAATGTGTCAAATGTATTAAAACAATTGACGACCGATATGGTGTGGAGGTCAGTATACCTGCACTTCACTCAGGGGTCGTGGGTTCGATTCCACACAGGACAAATCTTTGTGCACATAAACATGACTATTTGTTCGGGTCTGGGTGTTTTCCTATGTATATTAAGTATGTTTATTCGTTCTTTAGTATCCATAACACAAGTATTCATAACACAAGTTCTTAGTGATACTTATCTTCGAAATAAAAAATAGGTGTGATTGTAAGAGAATATTTATTTATTTAATTTTAATATCATTGTCTGGTAATAGGCAATACCATGTATATGTTACAAAAAGGAACTCATGGAAAAGCCCAATTAACATTTCCTAATTACTCCCATTTAAAGTTAGAACTCCCAGCACATTCATAACTATGATATCACCAGAATAAGGAAGTCTAGCTACGAGCGAAAAGCATCCTACGAGACTAATTCCAGAAAGTTCCAACTCATTACCGTACGAATGCGAAACAAAGAGCCATGCATAAAGAACCCTAAAGCAAGAAACTTCAGTGAGGAATGGGTCCTACCGTTCCTCCATTATAACTAGACCTCCTAATTTATAGTAAAGCTCCTTGGTGCAATCAAAGTTTTGCGCTAAAAAGAGAGTAAGGAGAGGTCTGTGTAGGTCGGTCTGGTACAGTTTTGTGGAATCGTAGGCGAATGCAGGCTCGGCTCGGGCAATCAAGGTAATGTTACCAGCGTCAGGTGCGTTCCGTGGCGGCAGCCCGCGAATTTATAACGGCAACACTGACAACTTGATTTACGTGAGGGAAACATTTTCGCGGTATTCCAATTGTGAGATATTCCGGTGCACGCATGGTAATGTTGTGGATGGGTAACAATTTTTCACGTTTTATTGGTTTCACGGTGAAATATTATGCGCCATGTAGTTTTGTATTGTTCGACGGCCGCATAATATCACTGCCATTGCGTAGTAACGATAAAGCTCTATTAAATAATTCACACGCCTGTTACGGTCGTGGATTTAAAAAAGAATTGTGGACATGAGTACTTTAATGGCGCCTCGCAAGCACGATACGCGCTGAATATAATTTCGTTCATAATAAAGTGTCTCGAATGAGTGGGTTTCCTTTATGTTACCATTATGTTTTTAACTAGCTTTCGCTGACTGCTATTTCTGTATGTATTTCCTGTGATAATTTAAACAGATCATTGCTTTGCATATTTGTAGATAGTGGCTCTCTTTGGGACAGACGACATCTAGGTAATATTAACGGAAATTCTAATATTCTGCCACCAAACGCTTTCCATAATACTGTGCATTGTGCTAAGGTTTGCAATTTGCTAGTCATATGAAACAATACAACAATGATGACAGATGACAACGAGCGCAGTGTAGTCCTGATATGGATTTTTCTTATACGGAACTGTCTTATTATCAGCATGATCATTTACCTAGAATGTAAAATAAATATATAAAATTGTTTACAAAATGTAACTTTTATTATAAAACGTAAAGTACATAAAAATATATACAATTTTATGTTTTAATTTGCACTTATCCGGAATGCAACCAAAAAGACGTTGTCATTAAAACCGCAAGACACGGTATCGCTTAAAAACTTTACTTCATAAACCGTTCTGTCATTTTCAGACAAACTGAGCCAAGTTAAATCCTTTGTTTTCGCTTTCCAGTACGGGCTCACTGGCGTGGAATAGCACTGACGAAATGTTTTGGCCCTTATCGTCCTATATTTAGGTGTACACTGACACAGAAATGTTACCTACAATGTGTCTCTAGCTGTACCTGAAAAGATTGATCGCTTTCAACTCTTGTGACTTATTTGAGTCCCTCGTAACGTGTAAATAACGCAGACAAATTGATTCACAAACAAATTTTAAGTTGGATTAATAACAGAAATATGAGATCTTGATTATGCCTTATCCATAAAAAAATCAAACAAAAGTGAAACGGTATAACGCCATCTTTTAACACCAATGTAAATGAAAAATGGAATGCTTTTATTTGGTGAGCAATTTGAGAAAGACCGTACTGATTTTTATATTCTTTTTAATTCAGCTATATTAGATTTTTATGAAAAGAAAACTACGATAAGATTCTTAGACATCTCAGTTTCCTAAAAAAGTTTGGTTTTTATAAATCGAAAAACTTCTCAGAAGGTCTGTTTCTATATAAGTTTGTAAAATCTCTATTAATGTTAAATGATAATAATAAATAGTTCTGACAATTACACCAATTACTTAGTTCTAAGATAAGTATCATTAAGAACTTGTGTTATAGATACTAAATAACGGATAAACATACATACTTAATATACATAGGAAAACACCCAGACCAAAACAATTCATGTTTATGCACTAAAAGATTTGTCCAGTGTGGAAAACGAACCCACGACCTCAGGAGTTGAGTGCGGATATACTCGCCACTACGTCTTGTCGGTCGTTAAATTGTTTTATTTGAATGCGGTTTAGCTACAATTCATTATGAACCCTGTTAGGATACACAATATTCTTATCACAATAATATATAAGATGGCGAATGCATGCCAGGAGACAGGAAACAATAGATTTTCTATGTGTATTCAGACAGACTTGGCATCAATGGAACCTACAATTATAAATGACTTTAGGGTTAGATTTCGGATATAAATTTACGGTGGGTTTTTTTTTAGATTTTTGACATATTTTAAGTTCGTTTATTTTAATTTTAATTTAAAAGGTAAAGTAGGATAATTTCCTAGGGTGTATAGGGATCCTAACAAACCCTAAGGAACCCAAGCCAACCTCACCTGCAAGTGGTGCACCTGCCGATCAACGGACGAGGCTCTGGCGAACAAAACAGTGCCAGATAAGCGGCAATAGGCTCGCCACCTATTTCGTGGGAACAAATATATCATTGGGGAAAAGTGGGCGTATAATATGCTTCTGTCTACCCCTTCGGAAAACAGGCGTGATTGTATGCATGTAAGTATAGTTTCTTCTGGGTAATAAAAAAATGCGGTAAATTTTACAAAATACGAAACATCTTTTGCACTTTAATATCTGTCATTATATCATTAAAAAGGTACATTTAGTTAATGCCTTCATAAACGAAATAAATAAGAAACATGTAATCAATCAGGACCACTGAAAACACTCAGTTTTTTGTTCCGGTTTTCGACAAACCATACTGTAGTGTATAGCGACACCTAGTGACGGTTAATCAAACCCGAATCCCGCATGCAAACGACTGATAAATTATTTACAAGTTACCCGTACTTAATGCATGTGTGAAGAAAGCCTGCTCTTATTTAATTTGGTTTTATGAGTAGTATTTTTGGAGTACTATATGGAAAAGGAGATATTTACGATTGCGAATTTCATTACCATCATATCAGTCTTATGAGTCCACTGCTGAACATTGGCCTCCCCTTTAGATTACATTCTATTGGGGATACATACACTATCACGCCTGTTTTCCGGAGGAGTAGGCAGAGGCATATTAAACGCCCACACTTCGCCTATTATAATAATAATAATAAAATCATTTATTTCAGACTTAGTCCATAATAACACATTAAAAAGAAATTACATTACATTAAATTAAATTACAAATTACACAAAATAACACAAAATTACATTACATTAAATTAAATTACAAATTACACAAAAAAATTACAAATTATATACCTTACCGGAAACTTATCTATTGGGTATATTTGCCCATAATCACCAGATATAATTGTAATATTGATAATTGAAGTCAGTACGCAGGATGACGCTACTGCCTATCATCCACTAGGATTTTTCTTCGTCGGCTCTTACGACCCCCCATGAGATGAGAGAGGGTGGCACTGTTCTAGGCCGGTACCACACGGCACATATATGAAGTCATGCACCACTTTAAAAAGATTGATGATGAAACACTAATATATAGAATATCCATAAAAGAAGGTTCCACTATGATGTGTATTGGTATATTAGGATATTTTATAGGCTTTAAGCCGACCTTCTTTAGGTACTTCTTTCGTTTACATTACACAGAATTGGGCTTCGGAATATTCTAGAACCATCTATCTTGTGTCGAACTTTGATTCGTCAAGACAACGCCAGGCGGAGACAGTTGAAATGCTATGTTTAATCAAAATACCTTCAACAGACGTTTCATAAACCATTGTCACGAATTCTGAAATGGGTTACAAATCAAATATTATTACACAAAGCAACAAGATTAGAAAGATAGAGTGTTATGCATGTACGTTTGTTTTAAAGTTGAAACAGATGATTTTAGCAGGGTATGCAGTGTGTAGCGCTAAAAATTGCCCAGTGAAAGCACCGATAGCACAGTGCTGAGGGCAATATACTGAAATTCAGAGGGTCTCGTGCTCAAACCCTAGTCTCGTTATGAATTTTTAAAGTTATGTGCGTAATTATCGCATGCGCCGTGCCTCGGAAAGCACGTGAAGCTGTTGGTCTCACCAGTCGTTGGTTGAGCTGTCTATGGCAATCGTTATTAGGAAGTCAGATTTTTTCTTTATATAGCTAAGCTAGTTTCAACATAGAATGATATTTTACCTCTGGGTTGCAGAAGGCAGACAGCAGTCGCTCCGTTTAACAACAGACATTCAGCCAAAATCCGGTTAGATCAGTAAACAGATCCTGTACCTTAAGTCTAGGGAAACCGGGATAATGCTACTATGATAATGCTGGGTGCAGTGCTCGTAACCGTATTCGAGCTTTTATAAATTCTTATTTAGTTAGGCTTAGCGGTCAGGTATGCAATGATTACTTGCATATATGGTGCACACCCAGATCTAATCCATTAGGGGTACGTCTTCATGAAGGACGCTTAATGAGTTGTTATTCTTTAAGCTCATGTGATGTTACAGCCCCACCTGAAAGTATATGGGTTCTTATACTTTTTAGCAGGATAAGAGCTTGCTATAGCAAACCACTATCGAAATAAATAATAAATAATTATTTTCTGACACTTACACTAATTATTTATATCCAAGATAAGTATCATGAAGAACTTGTGTTATGGATACTAAACAACGGATAAAAATACTTAAATACTTTTTTTTGTAAATACATACTTAAATACTTTTTTTTTGTAAATACATACTTAATATACATAGAAAAACAACCAAACCAGAACAAATATTCATGTTCATGCACACAAAGATTTGTCCTGTGTGGGAATCGAACCCATGACCATAAACTTAAGTGTAAAAGTAAAAAGAAAGTGTATAATAAATAAAAAAATAATCAACCTGGTACATTAGAATATCTAGTAGCTGGTGCCTCCTTTTAAGCTTGAATAAGCCTGTGTCAGGAGACACCGCTCTTCAATAACACATAATCTAAGTTTTGATTTGAGCAACAATTTTATATTAGTGTTAGACAAATAGTTATACTTATGAGAATTTTAAATAACAATTTTATATTAAATATTACAATTTATGTAATATAAGTAGTGTAGTGTATAAGTAGTAACCGTGAGGTATCGGCCTACAATAGTGCCACCCCTCTGATCTCACGGGGAGTCATGCGAATTGACGCAGAGAAATCCTACTGAATGATTTGCAGCAGCGTCATCCTGCGTACTGGCTTGAACTGCGATTGCCAACCCGCCTGCCCAGGGTAGTGACTACCTAGTAATACCCCCAAAAGAATTTTATCTGTTGCTGAGGCCAATGATCAGCGGTGGACTTTACAATGCTGATGTGATGAGTAAAATGAAACGTCTGTCGTAGATAAGCAGACAGTATGCGATGTAAATATAGCCTAAATAAATATATATCAATACACAGCGTTGTCTAGCCGCAAACATAAACGAAGCTTGTTTTATACTCCAAACAAACGACACTTTATACTACTGCTTGAATATATTTTTGTAAATGAAGATAGATGCCATTTATTCCAGGTAGAAAGATAGGTAAAAAAACGATGAATCGCAACATTCATAAGATATCTCACACATGTAAATGCTTTTTTGTTGGATATACGTATAATATAAGAAACCACACTATTTCTGAATAGTACTCATGTTCATGCACCCAAAAATGCTGTAACTCTTTTCCAAAAATATTTTGGGAATCGAACCCACATCGTGTCGAGTGGAGTGTAGTTATATAAGACCTTCGCGCAATGTCGATCGTCATAATACGTGAGACGACTTAATAAATAGAATAGTTATTTAATTAATGCAGTACATTATGTACGAACCAATTACATGATGAACTGGGGGCTTTAAATATTTTTAACTGTTAACAAACCATGTAGCAGTCGTAACGCTACGATCTGTTACAGTCACTTACTAAAAGCTACGAGTCGACTACGAGACGTTTGTATTGCTACGAGACAATTTATGGTAAAGTTTTGTGGGCATTCAAAGTTCAGAGGTATGGAAGAATTTCTAAAGTCTAAGTCTATATGTGAAAGCAAAAAAATTATATATTAGCAGGCAACCTTACCTTCTTAAAAGTCATGCACCTTTTAAAAATGATGATGATAATGTGTTTTATATACTAATGTGCTGACAGAAATTGATTCATAGTGCCTATGTAGGATATACATTAGCCTCACATAATAATAGCCAACTCACAGCAGTATCTAGGAATGCTTGTATTTTAGGCTTCTACTAGTAGTGTATACATACATACATTCACGCCTGTTTCCCCGAAGGGGTAGGCAGAGGCATATTATACGCCCACACTTCGCCAATTATCGTAGTGTATGTGCTTTACTATTGCTTGAAAAAGGTTTTTTTTATTTCGTAACTCATAAACTTTTGCTATAATCTCCCAGGTGTAGGCAGAAACAATGGACCACCACTTTGTACGACATGTACATACATCTTTCGCTTCATCCTTATTCATTGTTCCTGTCATACAGGCTCTTTTATTCTTCTCACTACGAGTCTCAGCTTTTTTCAAAACAACACTATTTAGGTCTGTAAATGTTTTTAGAACGTCTTCTACGCGTGCTCCCTTTGCAATTTTGCTTTTGTTTTGTTTTGCTGATGGGTCTGCCACGGTTCTGTCGGACATGTTTGCGGAAGCTAACGTAGATAGCTTTTCTGCAATAATGCGTAAACGTTGCGCCTCGATGCTTGAAAGGATGCGGGGCAGCACCAACAGCATCATGTGCGTATCGGCGGACCGATGGGACTCGCCGCTGCTAGAGCGTTGGGTGCATCTACATACGGTGAAGTAACCATCGGTAAGATATATTATATTAGTTAATATAGAACATTTTTCACTAACACTAGATCTTAAGTCTTTCACTTTTACTAATAAACTTTTATGGATGTTAATCCGAAATAAAGATATTATTATTGTTATTATTATTGTTACTCTCATATATTTTAATTAAATTCACGAACCATCACTCCTATTCTACCTTTGTCACTTAAATATTTCTAGATATAAATGTCTGGTCTACATATAATGTTTGGTGAAGTTTTATTTGTGATGATGTAAGCGAAGCCGCGGAATAAGGCTCTTTGTCCGTATTAACTCAATTCAACATCCCGAATAGAATGAATAAACAAATGTATGTCCATATTTCCATGATATCCTACATACAGGTAACGCAAAAACCTCTCTAAAAAAAGGGAAAAGGCTCAATTACTTTCAACTCGATAAAAAGGATTCGATGAAATTGGCTATTATCTGTGCGGGAGGGTAATGAGGGTTTGGGTGGGAGGGTACACCGACGTATGCTAATTTTATTGTAACCTGTTGGCTTGTTAGCTAATGCATTCCACTGTTCTTTTTGTTTTCCAAAATTACAGTCGGCGAATGTACTCGCTATGCAAATAGGGCTTTTTGCCTGCTGCCACTGTTTATGTTATTCGTGAAATTAAACAGCACTTGTAATGTTTTTACATTTAAAACGTTTGGTGGTATTATTAACATTTTATTGCTGTAAAAATAATTTATAGTTACTTCCTTTGTGTCCCATTAGAACAGTGCATACATATATATCAACAAAAGTAGGTTATTCCAACTTGTTTTAAATTTATTTTAAACTTTTTTAAACTCTATGTCTGCAATGATTGTAATGTCAGTGGCAATGCTAGAATAAATGGTGAGACAAGAACTTTAAGATATATTAAAATAAAATATTGTAAATGTTACCTTTCGTTTTGTAAATACACACTTGCTACGCTACGCTATTCATAAACACAAATATTTGTCCTGTTTGGGAATGGAAAATTAAGTTCTTCTTAGGATTGCTGTACAGTGGTTGGGTAATTCTAGTAAAATACCTCAAAAATTCATACAACCTTTGAAAAAAAAGCTAAAGAAATATCGTAATCACGTCTGCAAGTTGCCTGGGAAGTACAAAGTGTTGTCGTAAGCCGCGGTTTTCATTTAGAGTTTTTAATTAAAGACATTTAAAGGAGCTGCCATTAATCCAGTGTTGGCCGACAAGGGACCGTGACAAAGGTACAAATTAATAAGAATCACCCAAACTAACTCCTCGTTTTTTCTCTGAGGCAGTGTTTCCTTGGCTGATTTTTTGCAAATGCAAGATGATTTTAAATTATTTTACAGGTTTAGTCATTTGCGTTTTACTTTTATATTTTATGGTGCGATAAGATTAATTGTTTTTTTTATTAGTTATATTTATTTCTCTCGCAGGTAATGTTACTGAGAAAGTATGATGATACTGAATATGTGACACTGATACAATGCCCTAAATACTGTTTAATAAACACCTAATTTATGGTTTAACATATATACATACAATCACGCCTGTTTCCCGGAAGGGGTAGGCAGAGGCATATAATACGCCAACGTTTCGCCAATTAAATTGTTGGTCTCACGTAATATTTCCGCTTACCGGGGACTTTTATGTTCGCCAGAGCCTCGTCCGTTAATCAGGTGAGGCTGGCTTGGGCTCCTAAAGTTTTGATAGGAACACACTATGTTTTAGATAATTTTTGTCATATCAGTATCTTAACAGCCACTAAAATGTCGCTGATAAAGACTACTTTCCTGCTGCCAATGTTGACAAGTTAATTTTAATATATATGATATTTTTATGTACTAATAGTAGTTTTTAACTATTTTTCATATATTTTTTTTGGCTTAAAGGTGTAGTAAATTTTTGATAACTAATTAATATTTCTATAACAGATATTTATTATCTACTTAATTATTACGGATTTGGTCATATCCCGTCTGAGAATCTGTTCAGGTACCTATTACTGCAGATTTCTGAGGTATGCTCAGGTATGTTTCAGAGATTCCTGCGGGGTTACCTGTGATAGAAATGGTGGTACTTTAATCTTGTGTTAGCTTATGCAATATTCGAGTTCGGTTTGAAATCACAGACACTGCGAACTGCTTAAAAAAAAGATTACCTGACAATATTTAGTTAGTCGTGTTAATTACCACAGATATTTATTACCCTCAAATTCACATTTTGTATGACTCTGAGTATGATCAAGATTTATATCTTTAGTAAAACATCAAAACGGATAATTTATGTGAACTGTTTTGGGGTGCAGTGAGTTTTCTCATTATATTTGGCAAGTTCTCGCCAATAGTAAGTAAATTATTTTCTATATACCCTATATTTCATAAAAGAAGATAAATTTTACTATATTAACGAATCTTACCACATCACACACCATATTATACTTTGCCCAAATACCCTCTGGAATCCCAAAGTGTTCATTGCGCCGTCGCTTATGATAAACTACCTAAGTTTTACTAACATTAAACCTCTTACTTAATGAAGTTCTTATCCATATCAGATCAAATTCACATAATTACATAATCACCCGTGTAAAATGAAGATTCTATGCGAATATACGAAGGTATGGAGGTATGTAGCTTGGTAATAGCGCAGACTGAGCAAAGCTGGGATATTAAACGTTAATTAAACGAGCAGCACATTGAAATAAAATTATGCCGAGGCTGTAGCCGTGAAAAACGAGAAAAAATGTTGCAGACTTGCTCTGGATGTCCCTGCTGGAAAAAAAACATCCTGATAACTATTCTCTGTTGGTTAATTCCATATTTAGTTTGAAATACTTACTTCTACTATAGGAACTATCTTACATTTTAAATCACTGATACATATTTATACCTACCCGTTCTAGCTTTACTCGGAAGCGAAATGTATATGACACACATTGCATGACTCTAGAATAAAAATGTAACTGATATATTATCTACGGAATATATCAATAAAGGAATACACATAATTATAAAAGAGACAATAATGTAAAAGCTAACAAAACGCTAAACAATAATATTAATTTTTTTTTTTTTTTTTTATATGTACGGTAGGCATAACTAGGCATAATATTGTGCGCTACATGTAATTACTAACACCTAGGATTAAGATATATGTATTTACTAACATAATATGAGTGTAGAACTTGAAATAAATGATTAATAATAATATAAGCCCACATTTCGCCAATTTTATTGTTGTTCCCACATAAGGCCATGTCCCCAGTAGGCAAACTGTTAGCGGCCGACTGAGTTGCAAGACTGAGAGACCGACGCTGCAAACTGCGTATAGTGAGCGCAAAACTAGCAGACTGTGGACACTCCATTTCAAATATATGGAAGGGCGTACTAAATCGGTACGCCGCAAACTCAGTCGGCCGCTAACAGTTTGCCTACTGGGGACACAGCCTAATAGGTGGCAACCCTATTTGCCAGCGCCTTGTTCTTTGGTTGGCAGGTGCAATACTTACAGGTGAGGTTGGCTTGGGCTCCTACGATGTTAGTAGAATCCCTATACACCCTATATACCCTATTTAGTGCCTATAGAAGCACTATGTGACATAAAGAACAATATTTCTTTATTTATGAAGAATTAACATCACTTTCCACTCACTATAAGGGGTTAGGTGTAAAATGTGCCATCTTAAACAACAAAAAACAAACCGTAACGTAATAAAAATTTCACTATTAGCGTCATGGTTTCTTCAATCAACCCTCGCTGCAAGGCTATTTATTTTAGTGACGCCAATGAAAATTTGATCGCCGATCTCAATGCTCAAGTGAAAATCTCGCAGCATTACCTAAGTTTCCTCAAGTTGTTCAACTTACTGAACTAAGTTCAACATCACCCGGAAGCAATCGATGCAAATCAAGTGCGGACAAGATCAGTTCAGAGCGGTGCTCGAGGCACTACTTTACCTTCCACACTATAATAAGCTCTATTATGAAATAGTGATTGATCACGTTATTACAAGGCCTTGGTTCTATACTTAATATTATAACAAATTAAACGAAAATAAAATAAACATTTTGCGAGACCGTGGCACAAGTAACCGTTCTTTTTTAATAACGAATTTTGTAAATATATTTTCAGTGACATACCTATTATTATGCAGTAAAAAAATGTCTCTTTAATCATAAATCTGTTGGTTGTGAAAGTGATATTGAGAAGTTTGTCCTCTTCTACAAAAGTCTCTTCTAAATATTTTAAATTCTATAAACTCGGAATAGCACCGGCTTAAACGTTTGTGGCTTTTAGTTAATATCACCATTGTGTGATTTTTGTGTGTAATTAGATATACGAATTTAGGTGAAAGGTAAAATAATATTAACAAACTTCATTATGAAAATTTCTATTTCGTCACAAACTTAACTAGTATCTATGTAATTTCAACCCGGTGTCAATGTAACAACATGTCAGGCAACTTTAAACTCTCTTTATAAAACGAATTAAGACCTTGTTGCTTTGTAACTAAGTCAGCGCAGTGCAACGTGCTCCCAAGTTTATTGCGGCGCGGCGGCGAAATTTATTTTTGCGCTGATCAAGCGTTAGTGGCGCTAAATTCAGCGGAGCAGCAATTGTTGCTTGAGGAAGCGATAACTTAGCTGTAGTTGGCGAAATAGGAGGGCGTATCACTTAGTACAAAGACGAGGTTAGTCTTATTAAGGATTTAGTATACAGTGATCTCCACTTTGGAACTATTTAAGTTGGAGTGATTTTCAAGCTTTTGCTCAGTTTCTAAAATGTCAGCAACCATTATCATGGTAACTCTAAAGTGTACTAGATATGACTAGCTAGCTAGGTAAAATACGCCAAATCACATTAGTCTGAATTGAGATTTATAAGGATGTTTTTGCATATATGTAAATTTTACTTATAATAGGGATCCTACCAAGATCTGAGGAGCCCAAGCCTACCTCACCTGCAAGTGGTGCACCTGCCGACCAACGGACGAAGCTCTGGTAAACATACAGTTCCCGGAAAGCGACAAAAGACTCGTTATTATTATGTGGGACCAACTTATGTAGGGGAGAAACGGGGAAATGTGGGCACATCATGTGCCTCTGCTTACCCCTTCGGGGAAACAAACGTGATTGTATATACGTATGTATGTAAATTTTACAGTTCATAATCACAAATAATGAAAACGATCCGACAATACCATTTTGTGATAACAATATAAAATTAAATTAAAATCGAAAATATGTGAAAATGGCCTCTAACTTGGGTCAACGACACAATAACACACAGTGATAACCGGGACCAACGGCTGAAACTAAATATTAAATACCAAACTAACGTTCTTTTATCCAAAGGCTTCTATGAATCTGTTTCCTAGTTTCGCGAACGCTTCGTATGTTGCTTACATCTCCGCTCAGTACTAGCTTACTGACACGCGTTGTGAAATCTAGAAGATTCTACTGCCTTCACGAAAGTTCCCGCTTAAACGAGAGACACTCGGAGCACGTACAGATCACCACGCTTAAGCAAAACTACGCTATAACGCTGCTGCACCGTGGTTGCGGGATTGTTCGAAATAGTTACTGCGCTCTTAGAATAACGGGCTTAAGAATGATGTTTGTTAGTCAGTAAAAGTCTGACACGCCATTCCACATCCCACACAGCGGGTGAAAGTCCTTTGTTGATTTTCCATCCCTAAACAAATCCTTCGGCAGGAAAGACTACTGAAAGATGTGAGTATCGCTTCTGAGGCAAGTGTCGCTTCGCTACTACTATACAAGCTTATAAAAAGCTGTGTCGGTACAGAAGTACAATGCATTTTAGTCGATCGTAACATTATCATAATAATATTGGACGCGTAGTCTTTTAGCTTTAGAATTTTCTCAATAGGCCTTACAGCTTCAAGCATACAGCCTTATTTGAAACTCGTTACTATCTGCATTAGAAAGATTCCACAGTTAAAACTTTGTAAGCAGTTCATAGTTACAACAGATCGCGCTTGCTCGACTACAATTTGAAGATGATGGTTATGATCAATCATCAATTATCTTATTAATGTCACACTACTAGGTCAAGTCTAATCTCATTATTAAGTAGGTAAATAAACCCGTGCAGCGCCGGCGTGCCGAGTGGTAACTCCAAAGAATGATATCAACCCATATATAACCTGACGGTGTCATAAAAAGCGACTATGAGAAATAGAAACTAAGCTACCTTCCATCATACGACAACGTTCATCTAAAGATTCTTGAATTAAACCAACTTTGCGAAAATTCATATAATAGATCCTTATTACATAGTTATAGAATTTGTGCCCAACACAAATTTGATATAATGAGATTGAGTTTTATATATAATTCCTAGAAAGAAAGTTCGAATCAATTTAAAAAAACTCTTATTCCGACAGTTTCTAATAAATAAATAAAACTAATTTGACAAAGTCAGTAACCCAAGACCTCTACAAAACTACCCAATTATTTGGCTGACAAGCCAAGCAGTGAGCCCCGGAATGCGCCACAAATAACGTCCTGTATGCACATCGCGTGGCGAGCCGGCTCGCGACATTCAAAACTGGAGCTGCTAGCATAGCGTTTACTAAGCATTGTTTGAGATGTGGTATAAACCTGAAACAGGAATTTCCAAATTACTGGCCATAGAGATACTTTTGTAAGCACAATTCAAGCATGACATCGAAGGAAACAAGTACTTAACAATACCTTTTCTCTCTCTCTTTAACGAATGAGTGATTTTTGCTTTAAGCTATTATAAAATATTATTGTGTTGTGGCTTTTATTGTGCTGCTGACTGCATCCACGCGTGATAGAAAAAAATACAGATGTACCCATAACTGTTTGTGTGTAAAGTACCTACTTAATTTCACAATAGCCATGTATTTACGTACGCCCGAGAGAGTTTTTAATGGCGAACGATTATCCCACGAACGACGACGATCCCAATAATACGACAATATTTTAATTCTGGTTGAGTCAAACATTCTGGTCATGGGCCAAGTTTTTTCCTATTACGTCCAGCTGTTTCAGTGTGAAGAAGTAACAAACAACGCATACAAGCTTTCACTCATGGAAATGTTATTAAGTCTTAAAACTATTTTGTAAATGTGACACGTAATGACCTCATCTTGCCTGATAGTAAACAGTAGATGCAACACTTTACTTTATTTTATCAACATTAAACTGAATACATCTGCCTACAAAAGCGCTTTTGAACTGTTCTTGAAAGTTACACATCAAATTGAGTCGAATATCTGTGCTAAGGTGTACATTCACTGATGCAGCCACATGTCTGAAAACAACTGTTACTGATTCACGTGTATGTACATAAGTGCATGAATAATTCGAACAAACAATGTCCGAACGGTATATATTTAGACAGAGCGATTCCAACCGAAATTGCTGTATTATATAATGCACATTGGCATTGCAATTTCTACACTAATTGTAGCCAAGGCAAAATGTTTGCTTTCCCATTTGTCTTTAGTTTATTTCTATATAATAGCAACTTTCGTTCCGTTAACAGTTGGCTGCTGAAAACTGCTTGTAGTAGACTCGCTATACATATTAGGCTTATAGCGATAATAATGTACATCAAACATCGATAATACGTCCGAACGATGATTTGATACTAGAATCTTTCCCAAGCAAAAGTTCTCAAACGGTAGCAAGAGAAGCAAGATTGAACAAATATCAAGACTAACTTGCCCAGTTTCAGCAATCTCCTGGGCTTCGTCTTCTACTACTTCGTCTATCTAAGTAAAGATACTTTACTACAATTAACTGTGAAAGGTAATCTCTCTTGGATTCGTCTCTAGCTGCTGGCTGGTAGCCTGTTTGAAATATTACCAAATACCGATAAACAAATTCTGAATTTCGACCTCAGGCGTCTTAGTGACCGCAAGTTACCTAAGTGCGGAAAATCCAATACTCGATATTAATTTATCTTTGTTTGACTTTGGCGAAATTATCTATATCATAAGAAGTCAGTAATAAAATAAGAAAATATTAATCTATAATTTTTAGGCCTACTTCTATTAAATCACACAAAAAAATCAAACCTTTTTTGTAATGAACTTCTTTCTGTCTGCTGTCACTATGTGTTGTGAAATCGGTGGGAATTTAATATTTATAACCTTAATAGATTCGTATTTATACAGGTTGGAGCGATGGTGAGTTTGAATTAAAACTTCCCAATACCTTAAAAAGGATCCTTCATGAAATAAAATAAAATCTTATTTTGCTTAAATTTATACAGACATTTAAATATAATTTTATATAAAAAAATTGTGCCGTGTGGTACCGGTCCAGAATAGTGTCAACCCCTCTAATCTTATGGGGAGTCATAAGAGTCGACGAAGAGAAATCCAATTCATCGCTGGAACTGCGACCACACGCCCAAGCGGGGTGATTATTGTCAAACACCGGCAATATGATACAACTATTAGGGAGGCATATGTGTTTGTAGACTGAAAAGATAATATAGAAATTTTGTGAAAGCTTATGGGGGAACAAGTTCAACAGTGGAATTCCTTGTGTTGATGATGGTGATATCGAAATTGGTTTTAAAAGAGGTCCTGTGCTGAATGAAGATTGCTTTGATAAGAACTACAATTTTATTTATCCTACACTGTTTCTAAGAAAAATATTTCTTTGCTTTAATGTAATCCAAGTATCGAGAAACATTTTGTAATTGTTTAGTTTGGTTTTAAATATTAAAACCAGCTAAACCATTATTGTCTTCTGACTTGCGAACTCACAAGACAATAATGATACCCAAAAAAACTTTTATTATTATAAAGAAAACATAATACTTATAACATATATAAATATATAAATTTACTTATTTATTTAAAATACCTTCACTTATATTAGTAAATTTATCATGTGTATTCAACATATCTATCTTTAACGACTCGCCAGGCACATACTCAAACAAATCAGCAGATGTCTAAAACAAGAACTCATACATCGGCTGTAAATACGAGCAGAGCAAAAATTACCTATTTACTTAAAATTTCTAAGCAATGGTAACTCACCGTAAATTAATGTAAGCATCAAAACGATATACGGCTTTGAAGTTGTATACCAAAACTGCTACATAATTGCTACAGTTACTCAATAATTGCTACATAGAATACATTCAAAGAAATATTAATGTTAATTTGATTATTGATATTCTAAATTCAGGATACAATTAGAAATGTAGCAAATATGTAGAATATTTGTAATTATACGTACAAAGCCGTATTAAACCAGCCGTCTTCACTTTAATGTCACTGATTTTGATTTGAATGTGAATCTTTATCAGTTCGAAATGATTTATTCACTAAGTATTGATTATAAAATATAATTCTAATACTTCTCCAGAATCTAAGCTACTACATACTTTAATCCCCTACCCATAAAGCATTATCTCGGCTTTCAAATTCCAAAAAAACCATCGTAGAAGGCGGCTAGTGGAGTAGGATTTCATCTAGTGTCAATGTTAGCGACGGGCTAGCATTTCACCTTTGACACGTTTCATTTACATATATCTTTATGTGCTGTAAGTGAACTATGCTCCAACTATAACATCCGTTTTGAAATTGTTGTAGCAAGATTCCCATCCGAAAAGGTATATTAGGGCGTGAGATTATGTAAGTATGTACTAAAAACATTCTTTGTCGGTCCTCTATGACAAGTCCATTTTCAATAGGGGGCCTTATACTATGTAGGTACATCATATTGTCGTTACTTGTCATTAAACTAGGTACAGGTCTTAAAGTTTTGTGTTTGAATCCACCCCTGTAACTAACAAACTAACAAAACTCAAGCCTAGGCCAAGACATTAAAAGCAAATTACTCGCACGTAACGCCTAGCCTGTTTCAGGCGTGGAAACCGGAGTGGTGGTCGTACTTTCTGCTGGCACTTACTGCGTTCCTGGGCTGCCTGCTGCTAAACTACATCGTGAACAGAATTAATGGTGTGTTACTTTAAATAAAATTTAAACGTTTACTGAGAAAGCACATAATAAATATGCTACCATAGACGGTCTCTGTTATTATAATTCATATTTATTACTGTAAAAATAAAAATATTTATTTTAATTTTTAATGTAGGTATAATCATAGTTTATAGTAAATTATCCTTCAGTTAAAATGTTTGAACAGTTTTGTTGGACATCTTTTTTAACTTATATGCAATACAATATACTTTATAAATAAATAATAACAATAAAATAATACCAACTACCTAGTTACATCATGGAAATTTTGTGCAATTTTACGAAATTTAGTTTTTACCCAAAATCTTGTAATGCAAACAAAATCTGAGGTTATTGGATAATTATTTAATTGTGTATGACATAAATTTACAATTAGAGTATTAAATCCAACATGGCGTAGTAGTCAGTATTCCGGAACGACATTCCGCTTTTACGGTAGTGCGTTCCATTCCCAAACAGTACCTACACAAAAAATCTGTGTGTGTGAATTAAAACATTTGTCTTAGGCTGGGTGGTTGCTATTGCTATTATATGTCTGCATTTATCAAAGTATTAAGTCAAAGTCAAAATCATTCATTCAAGTTTGACTCAAAAGTAGAGCTCTTATAAAGGTCAAACTTAAAATTTTACGCGCCCATTCACTGCGAGGGGGAGCTTGATCGTAAAAGAACGGGCAAAAAAATCGTCAAGTTTGGTTTTTTCTCCAGCCAGTTACAAATGTACTTATGTTAAAAAACTTGTCTACAAAAAAAAACTTATAATAAATTCGAAGCATTGCAATAGAAATTTCTGATAAGTTTCAATAGAGTTTCAACAACGTTCGCGAAATGGGCCTCGTAATAGAATATCAAACACTTTTTCAAAGTTATTATAAAATAACCAATTTTCTATGTTTATATAAAGCGATGCTTAAAATTTGGCTTATAAAACATTCAAAGTAAAAATCATTTATTCAAGCTTGGTTTGATTGAGCTCTTATGAAGGTCAAATTTAAAATTTAACGCGCTTAAAATTTAATTCTAAGACTATATGAGTACTATGCACTAGTCGTCTTAGTATGAGTAGTCTTAGTAGATCTATGATAGCATACATATAAGATGTTTCGCATAGGTACGACATCAAGACACTAAACGCAAACGACAGTTTGTATTAAATCTTTTTTAAATAATGGCTTCGTGCGATTAGCACATGTAGCCAGTGTCAAGTAAGAGATATATTAATAACATAATAGGTTGGGGAAAATGTCTTTTCGTATTTTTGTATGAAAAGTCAAGACATTTTTTTTCAAAGTTTATTTACATTTATTTACAATATATATGTACCGTTTTGTTGAATAACTTTCTGCCATTTTGTGGGCAGAGACATTATCCCGTTACTGTAGAAACTTTGGGACTTCTGATCAAAAAAACGGGACAAATAGTTTTGGCAGTCCTCTCTTGAGGTCAACCTTACAGAACCTAAAGAATTCTGCAGAGACCGAAACAGGTGAAAATCTGAAGGCGCAAGCTATATGGTGGATGCACTAGGACCTCCCAGTCGAACTCTCTTAATTTTTGCTGAGTGGCTAAAGATGTGTGTGGTCTAGCGTTATCGTGATGAAAGACCACACCCTTCCTGTTGATCAATTCCGGCCGTTTTCTCTCGACTGCTTCCTTTAATCTCATCAGTTGCTGGCAGTAAAGATCAGAATCGATGGTTTTGCCGGGCGGTAAAAGCTCATAATAAACAATGCCCTTCCAATCCCACCATACACACAGCATCACCTTATTTCGTGTTAGGCCAGGTTTGGCCACAGTCTGTGAAGCCTGGCCAACTTTCGACCACGACCTTTTTCGCACGTTCTTGTCGTACGTGATCCACTTTTCATCGCCAGTTATCAATCTCTTCAAAAACGGCTCGGTTTCATTACGTCTCAATAATGAATCGCAAATGAGTACACGGTTCATTAAGTTTCTTTGAGTGAGCTCGTGTGGCACCCAAATATCGAGCTTTTTTGTATAACCAGCTTTCTTCAAATGGGTCAAAACTGTTTTGTGGTCAATTCCCAGTTCTTCAGCTACATCGTAACTACTAATATGCCGATCTTGCTCCACTCTTTCAAAAATGGCGTCCATTTTATTCGTAACAGGGCGACCAGAGCGAGGTGCATCTTTAACATCAAAATTTCCGGACTGAAAACGTTTGAACCAAATTTGTGCTACTCTTACTGACACTGCATCAGGTCCATAAACATCACAAATTTTTTTCACTGCTTGAGTTGCATTTTTGCCTTTTTTATAATAAAATTTTAAAATGTATCGAATTTCTTCATTAGATTCACTCATTTTTACGGAGAGAAAAACAAATGAAAAATAGCGGGAAACAACTTTTTTTTATTTTTTTCTTTTCTTTATAATGGAACCTTTTTAATGTTACCAAAACCAGCCAGACACAAATAGTACAGTCAAAAAAATTTTATAATAAGTTTATACCTACGTTATGCGAAAAGACTTTTTCCCCGACCTAATATAAACCTTACTAAATGAGAATGAGTGGTGATAAAGATAATAAATGGTAAATGAGATGCCCTCCCCCTAAACCCCTTGAGTCGTCAGTAAAGATGTGGGACTATACTGAGATCTCACATGGACTTCTTGAGAGAATTTGAAAAGTTATGTTGCACTGTTTTGTTTAATTTACCAACACTTATGTACGTTCACAAATACTTAACGGTTAAATATCCACCGTTGATGTTCGAAATATCACAAATTATCGAAAATAAAACAAAACTGCAGACATGACGCTTCACTTTCCCGCCAAGCCTTTTTTTTTCTTTTTTTTTTTTCTTTTAAATAATGGCTTCGTGCGTCTAGCACATCTAACCAGTGTCAAGTAAGTGATATACATATTAATAACATATAATTCATAGTAAATGAAAATGAGTGATGATAAAGATGATAAATGGTAAATGAGATACCCTCCCTTAAGCCCCTTGAGTCCTCAGTAAAGATGTGAGACTATACTGAGATCTCACATGGACTCCTTGAGAGAATTTGAAAAGTGATGTTGCACTGCTTTGTTTGATTTACCAACACTCATTTATATTCACAAACACTTAACGGTTAATAATCCACCGTTATTACACATTAATGTTAAAATTATCACAAATTTTAGAACATAAAACAAAACTACAGACATGACGCTTCACTTTCCCGCCAAGAAGTCCTTAAATAATTTCTTCATCTTTTAAATAATGGCTTCGTGCGGTTTGCACATTTAGCCAGTGTCAAGTTAGAGATATATTAATATCATATAAATTATAGTAAATGAGAATGAGTGGTGATAAAGATGATAAATGGTAAATGAGATCCCCTCCCCCTAAGCCCCTTGAGTCCTCAGTAAAGATGTGGGACTATACGGAGATCTCACATGGACTTCTTGAGAGAATTTGAAAAGTTATGTTGCACTGTTTTATTTCATTTACCAACACTCATGTACGTTCACAAACACTTAACGGTTAACAATCCACCGTTATTAAACATTAATGTTAGAAATATCACAAATTTTAGAAAATAAAACAAAACTGCAGACATGACGCTTCACTTTCCCGCCAAGAAGTCCCTTAAGTCATATAAATGTTATTCATTAATGTTTTTTTTTAAGCCATACAATTAGAGGAAAGATTAAGAGTCCTTCAAATGAAAAGCCCAGTTGGACAAATCACACAAGTTGCAGAACCATTGATAAGCATGGAAGTCGGTAAAAGTGGAACAACTATGACTAAATCAAGTAAGGAAAACTGTAGTGAACTTAAAGAAATAAATATAACGGATGATAAAAAGACTATCCAGAAAGGCGTAGAACTTAATTCTAAAAGAGATGAAGAAAAGCCTTTGTTTGTCGGAGCTATTTATGAGAGTGATGATTTAAATACAACTTCTATCATAGACAGTGACCTTCGCCAAAATAATCAAAATTTACCACATACTAGCCACAATGATAATAGAAATATAAGGGACGAAACGAGTAGAGATAACAAAGACGATGGTAATGAAGAAAACTCGGAATCTAAACAATAGAATCAAATAGTTAAGTAAATATATGTTAAATCCTACTAGACTCTTTCATTATTTTCTCTGAGTTAAGAGATAGAGATGTAAAAAATATTAGAAAAAAAAAATGATATACAGTCAGACATAAAAAAGAAAACATAAAGGTATTACGGGATGATGACTCCATTACCTTTTTATGTCGTTGTCCGAGTTTATATTTATGGATATTTTGTAAAGATTTCGCGGAGAAACAATGTTGTATAATATATTTTAATTGAAAATTAAAATAAAGAACATAATAGATTTACAAAAATGCTCATCAGCTGATGTGACTGACCTTGGCGTGATGGGGGGGCTGAGCACCTCCCGGAAGCCAGGAAAAGGTAACACCTTGAGGTTGGCGACTCTGGGTGCCCTTAGTACTGACTAACGGGGGAAAAACTATGAGGGACCTGTGGAGGGCACAGCGGGCGTGCGAGGAGGTCCCGTCCAGCAGCACCAGGATGGTCTTAGGCAGCGGGGCAGGGGGCCCCTGCTGTCTAACCATGGACCCACCGAGAAGTCGGCCACACACGCTATAGTCGCACAAGGAGGTAGGAGGGGCGCGTCCACTGCGCCTCTCTGAGGAGGTTAGTCCGGGGGACGTTACGGCTAACGTCCCCCGAACTGGGTGTCAGACGCTGCAACCCAGGTACTGACCCCTGCCTTTTTCTCAACAAGCGACGAGCGTCGTCGGAAGATTTTTAGTGGGTATAACTGCTGGCATTCGCGCCTGCCGGTGGTGAGTCCCACACCACAGGCAGTGCATAAACGCAATAAAAAAAATAAAAGGTGTACCGTCAACAGTATACTTATTACTACTTTCATATTGCAATACTTACACGCTCGACTCAATCTTTTATAAATTCCAATTACTAGGCTGTATTTTGGAAATTATTTAATAGCTTTGACAGGTATAACAATGACAGTGACACTGACAATCACTGTATACTGTATATAGATAGTATATCAATCAATCAACATTCAACACACACAACAATCAAACCGTTGCCAAGTAAGCGGGATTTAAGAACTATAGGTTTTAGTTCAAACAATATTTTTTCTATCAGCTCCACCAGTTCTCGAGTGAAAGGCGTACTTTAATACATCATATGATTTAAAATACTGCTTCTTCACCGTCGACCGATAACAGAAAATTAATAATGACTTCCATCATCAAACTACACTGCCTTTCGGGGGCCGGTGATGAATCGCCTCCGTGTTATGTGCTTCAAATCGATGAGTTTAAGATCCTTTTAGACTGTGGATGGGATGAAAAATTTGATATGGACTTTATTAAAGAGTTAAAAAGGTTTGTATTTTTAGGTTATGTTGTCGTTTCAGCCGCCTTATACTCTAACTCTATGTAACAACTAAACAACTGGCAGATGTGCCACTTGTTTGATACTAGATACTATTCTCTAAAGTACTCTTTGTAATGCTTAATGGTCTAAAGCAACAATAACCACTAACACTTTTAATGAATGAGATGCATTAAATCAGTTGTTGTGATATTTTCAGACATGTAAACAGCATAGACGCAGTGCTAATATCTCACTCTGATCCACTTCACTTGGGAGCACTGCCATATGCTGTAGGTAAACTTGGTATGAACTGCCCCATATACGCCACCTTACCAATATACAAGATGGGCCAAATGTTCATGTATGACCTGTACCAGTCTCATAAAAATGTATCTGAGTTCGACCTCTTCACCTTGGATGATGTTGATGCTGCTTTTGACAGAATTATACAGCTTAAATATAACCAAAGTATTGATATGAAAGGTAAGAACTATGCTGAAACTTGGAACTTAGTATAGCAACAATAATATATCTAATGGGTGTCAAACATTAACTATTTTTGACACCTATTGATTAACTGAAATTTTGATAAAACTTTTTTATTTATTTAGTGAATCTTTAGTGCTTTAATACATGTACAATCCAGTGTAAGAAATCCAATGTATGAAATTCAGGTAGGAGTAAAAGTTTTTCTTCTTTTATTTATTTAGTGTGTACACACATAGTGATACATACATACAATAAAAACTTTGGCACAGCTTTAAATATTAGTCTTTCTCTATATTCTTTTTGTCTGCTGTACTGTAAATTTTCTCAAGTTCTTAAGAATTGTCTATGATGTTAAAATGATATTTTTTTAACAATCAACATCTTGTAATAACACAAATAACAACAATTTCCAGGTAAAGGTCTGGGAATCCGTATTACACCTATGCCGGCTGGGCACTCCCTTGGAGGAACTATGTGGCGCATAGCTGCCCCTGGTGAAGAAGATATAGTGTATGCACCAGACTTTAACCACAAGAAAGAACGTCATCTGAATGGCTGTGAAATAGAAAGGCTGACAAGACCATCATTGCTTTTACTAGGTGCAATGAATGCCGATTATGTACAACAAAGAAGAAGGTTGAGAGATGAAAAACTTATGAGTAAGTATAGCAAGGAAATAAAAAATGATATCCCATACATACCCACACAGAAAATCAATATGGCATGGTGGTAAGTATACCTGCACTCCACTCCTGAAGTCGTGGGTTCGATTGCCACACAGGATGAATCTTGAATAAACATGAATATTTTTCCAGGTGTTTTTCTATGTAAATTAAGTATTTATGTAGGAAAAAAAGAGGTATTTATATATGTTTATCTGTTATTTAATATCCATAACACAAGTTCTTAATGATACTTATTTTGGTAAATCTAACTAGTTAATGGGTGTAATTGTCAGAAAATATTTATTTAATTGTACCTAATATGACATGACCAATTTGATCTGGAGGTCAGTATACCTGAACTCCATTATTAGGTTGTGGGTTCCTTACTTTTACAAATCCTAAAACTTTATGAATAAGACCGCTTAAGACTTTCAATTATCAATAATTGAAAGTCTTAAGCAAGATTCCCCTCATTTCCAAATCACAGTTATTATTATTAGTATTAAATTATTGAGAACAAACCTAGTATCCAAAAAACCTTGTATAGGATTAGAGATACTATGAACCAAATTGTATCATGTTTATAACCAATAAATAAATTACAATTACCATTATTCTACCTCCATCCATCCTCTTGATATGACTAAACCATCTTTTTACATCTTCTTTCACTCCACAATATTCACTTATCACTTTATGTCTAATCCTATCAATCATTCAATTCTGAATGTCAGGCCATTTAACATTTTAGATGACAGCTACCTCATTACCCCCTCGAAATATCAGTTTTACCCTTTTGGTTCTATTTTCTCCACTGATTCAATCTTGCTATAGTGGTTCATCTGCCACAACCCAACATTCGCTTTCATACATTAGTGTTATAAACAACCCTCTGTGCATTGTAGAACATGTTTTTTGTACACTTTCAGATTGTTAATAAAAATATAATTGTTGATAAAGTGTATTAAAATCTTGTCCAACATTATTCTAAAAACAAAATAAATAGATATCTTACCTTTTATCTTACCTTAAATCAAGAAAATAATTGGCAAAACATGTTATAATGTCTAAAAAAATATAGTGCAGTGTCATACTACACTATAGTGTGCAACCGTTATATAACCTCTGTGTGAATTTCAGCCACCATTCTGACAACATTGCGTGGAGGCGGCTGCGTTCTAGTGTGCACAGACACAGCTGGCCGAGTGTTGGAGCTTGCCCACATGTTGGATCAGCTGTGGAGAAACAAGGACTCAGGGCTAGTGGCATACTCATTGCTATTGCTCTCTAATGTCAGTTACAATGTTGTTGAATTTGCCAAGTCACAGGTGAGGTTTCGGTAAATTTAATATTTTAAATTAACTGCATATGCAAAATTTAAATATCATAACTTTTTGTACAGTATTAAGGCTGAAATTTATACAAAAGCAAAATGTTTGTCAATGTGTAGTCTTAATTATTGTATAACATTTGCACACGAAGCACTTGTTGCTACTCTAATACTAGATGATCAATCTAATAACTAACTCTAATACTAGATTAAAATCACCAAATGAATAAAGGCACATGACGATGAGGTCCTGGTTATCACTTTATGTTGTGGACGTAAAGCCTATTGAGCGGCTTCTAACAGCAGTACACTACACACATGACCCTATCAATCCACACTGTGTCCATGAAAAGGGAAGATGATAAATTGCTTAAGTTATGTAAGTATTACTATGTAAATACTTTTTGTATACAGATAGAATGGATGAGCGACAAGTTAACCCGTGCGTTCGAAGGCGCCCGAAGTAACCCGTTTGCCCTTCGCCACCTGCACCTGTGCCATTCAGTGGGCGAAGTGACACGGACCCCAGGGCCCAAGGTTGTGTTGGCCTCGTTTCCCGACCTGGAGACTGGTTTCGCAAGAGATTTGTTTCTACAATGGGCGCCGCATGCTCAAAACTCCATCGTGCTCACTTCCAGGTTATCTAATGTTACATCTTTTAATTATATAGATATTTCGCTGGCGTCACCGTGAGCGATTCATTAGTAGTTAATAATAATATTATTAAATCAGTAGTGAAATGTCTCTACTGATAACTGACCTATGGCTCATATAGGGTAATGGAACTGAAAAGATTAGGAACCAATGCTCTAGTCTATATAAGTCCCCGTATCTACTGGCGCCTGTAAGAGCTGTAATTAAACCACTTACTTTATGATAATTTTTACTTATT
Source organism: Musotima nitidalis (assembly GCA_949126915.1). Classification (NCBI taxonomy): domain Eukaryota; kingdom Metazoa; phylum Arthropoda; class Insecta; order Lepidoptera; family Crambidae; genus Musotima; species Musotima nitidalis. The sequence goes on from OX421431.1 coordinate 2,937,779, forward strand.
TTTTTGTTCAGGTGACTAAGAGTGACATGAAATTATTGTCTGTCTTCAGAACGTCTCCCGGAACACTAGCCCGTGATCTGATAGAGAATGGCGGAGACCGGACGATTGAGCTGACGGTGCGGAGACGCATGCGACTCGAAGGGTCGGAGTTGGATCAGTTTATGCAGCATCAGAAGGAGATACTACATACTAGCGTCAAGTAAATTTGATTTTTAACAAAACTTTTCACTTATACTATATGCCGCATCGATGCGAAAGTGCTATACTACTTTGCGCTCGTTTTGTATGGAGGAGGATTTATATGGATGTATGCCAGCTGATTGAAGTCGTTTTCGAGAACGATGGCTTAGATGGCGTCGTGTAATTAAGTATTATGGTGTTTATAAACGAAAAACACTCAATAGGTTTAACAAAATTTGATATCACCTTTGTGCGTATAAGAAGTAAAATATTGAAGATAGGTTAGGTCTAATGCGTTAGGTTAGGTTAACGGCACGGTGGACTAAAATTTCTTTAGGTCACTGAAGTATAATTTTCAATTACCAAAATAAAGATTAAAGTTTAATTTTGGTACTTTCCGAAGTCTTAACATATAAATTATGTAATGCAACTACACAAATTAGCAAAGAACAAATAAAATGGTTGAAAAGGTTTCACTGACTTCCTGAATCAATCCCGAGTAATGCAATTAGCGAACTACACCACCACACCCGGGATTACAAAACCGGGATCAGATTCTCCAGCCTGGACTCGATAATTCTAGCTATTTTTATTTTTTTATGATAATGACTACTTTTTTTATAAATTATAGAGAGGAAACAGCAGGCATATCATCAGATTCGGACTCCGAAGGCGAGTTAGAAATGTGGGTGGTAACTGGTCGCCACGATATACCCGTGAGGCATGACGCGCGACCTTCGGGCTGTTTCAAGGCCAACAAGCGACACCACGCCATGTATCCCTTCCATGAAGAGAGGTACCGAGCCGACGACTATGGAGAAGTCATTAAGGTAATGTAGTCCATGGTCTTATAGTGCCATGTGGTACCGGCCTACACTGGTGCCACCTCCTTTCATCTCACGGAGAGCCACAAGAGTCGACGCAGAGAAATCCTTCTAGAACTGCGATCACCAACCCGCCTGTCCAGCGTAGTGATTATAAGCACATACCCCCAATAGAATGTAATCTATTGTAGAGGGGGGGGGGGGGATTCCAGATTTCATGCATGCGTATAAAACTAATAAATAAAGAAATTGACATAAACAAACGGTCTCTTCGGTACTGAATCTTCTAATAACCCTGAGTCATTAAAAAGTACTTGAGATTAATAGCTTAGAAGTAAAATGGCCGAAAGAAAAAAGACGAGACAACTTCACATATTATTATGTAACATTGAGAAACTAAACCGGTGGTTTTATTTTTAACCACACGTTCTCATGTGTTATATGATGTAGATTTATGTGTTTTTTTTAAATATTTTTTCCGTACAAGATGACAAAAAACAATCAAATTGAAAAAGCCCAATTTTAGCGATCATACTTAACTCCCTACTTTAAGGCAATGTAGACAATATTCTTGTGCTATGAATATGTGGGAATGGAACTCGTCGAAAAGCTAGCTACCGTTCTCACGGCTGCAACGCAATACATTGTTATTAATGGAATTATTGCATGGGTGCTACCTTTTTATTCCTATCTATCTTATCTTCTTGGTTTAACCATACAATAATGTTTCCTCTCTCGGTTCCGGAGGTCCGACGGCAGTCGCTCCGTTTAATAACTAAAATTCAAGCAAATCTATATAGACCAGTGAGAGTCTTTAGCGTAAGTCTAGAGCATAAGTAAGATAAATTCTAGGAGATGATGATGATGATGTTATGTATTTGCAAATAAAGGCGTTAATGCTTAGACAATAACGATAAATATATTTTTATTAATTACAGTTAGAAGACTACAGATTAGCAGAAATAGTAGACGCAGAAGGCGAAATCCGAGACGTGGCGCCCGTCTCGCTCCAAAAGCAAGAGCCTGAAGGTTAGGAGTTATTAGTAATAAAATGTATTTGTACTTTGGTATATTACAGAATCCTAGTGGAATAAGAACAAATCATTGTGTCTACTTAGAACGCCGTCGATCCCAGATACAATAGAAAATCTAATGCCATATACACACGAACAAAAAAATCATGGTGAACACAAATATCGATCCCAGGACATTTAGAACGTAAATCAGCAAAATATACACGAACACCTTAGGAACATAGTTCTACGGCGTGGTAATTATGGATTCATCATCGGCAGTTAAATAGCATAAACATTTTTCTATATTAGTTGTGGTTCCAGAGTTCTTACTTTAAACCGGAGTAGTAGAAACAGTTAAGTACATAAAAGATCAAAAGTAAAAGTAAAAGTAAAAAGTTCTTTATTTCATAAACTATTACATAGCACTTGAAAACGTCAAAACAAAATATACATGAAAAAAAATATTTATATCAACCCTGAAATCACGAAGCTTAGATTCACTTACATGCAAATAAATAAAAATTTGGTGTAAGTGAATCTAAGTGCCAGTTCCGAGCCTCCGCTCTGTGAGAAGAACTGACAAGAAACTCACAGGCTATGCTCTTTTAAATTATTTTAGTTACATGACACACACAGTGTAAATTTGATGATACTGAAAGGGTCCCCCGAAGCTGTAACCAATAAAGTAGCACTAAGGGAACCTTCCATCACAGTCAAGCAAGTATGTATTGTGAAACTGAGCTGAGCCTGTACAATAAGGGATGGTCACGACAATGATCTGGTTGACTTTTTATTCTAATATACACATACAAGTTGAAAATGTTAAGCCCAAGCTTGTTTATCCGATAAGTAATCATTAACAGCATAATACCCCTTTTGAAGAAACTGCTTTTTAACTACATTTTTAAAAGTTGCCAATGGTAGATCAATTATTTCCTGCGGAATTTTATTAAAAAATCTGATACTATTACCCAAAAATGAATTTTTAGTTTTGTGAAGTCGACGAGAGAGAGCTTATTTCTATTCCTAGTATTAAACTTATGTACTTTTGAATTTTTATCAAATGTATTAATGTTTTTGCGAACATACATTATATTATCAAATATATACTGAGATGCAACCGTTAATATGTTAATTCTTTTAAACATCTCTCTAAGAGAATCTCTGGACTTAAGATTATAGATAGCTCTTATGGCGCGCTTTTGTAGTACAAATATATTATGTATGTCCGCAGCAGATCCCCACAATAACATACCATATGACATAATGCTATGAAAATAGCTAAAATAAACTAATCTAGCTGTTTCTTCGTCTGTTATGAGCAGAGGTCGGAATTAGGTAGAGTTATTCATGTACTTAAACTGATTTCACACAGCGAAAGAATATAGTGGATATGCCTCAAATCCCGGGATTAATTTTAAAGAATAGAAAAAAATCCCGTTACTTTTTAATAAAAAGTTATTTACTTTTACTTTTTTAATTTAGACTACTGCACGCGCGACGTTGCCAAACTTACATCAATGATATTGGATGACCGAAGTTGCAAAATTCCAATACGCACACGCGCGATGTTGCCACGTTTATTGTTCGCACTACATAGCTTGTGAGAACAAAAGAATACAATAGCGAAAATGCGGAGCACTCCCATTTGAAATCCATTTGAAATCCCGGGAAGGTCCATATTAATATCAACATTTCGATGCAAGTACATAAATAACTCTACCTAATTCCGACCTCTGGTTATGAGTCTTATCTTTTTGATGGCATAGCATGCTGAGCTAAGCCTTCCGGACAAATCCATTATATGGGGGTTCCACTGCAATTTAAAATCAATATTGATGCCTAAGAACTTTGTGTCATTTAATAACTCGATATTCTTGCCATTCATTTTCAAGTTAGTTGAGACTTTTGTAACATTAGGCAATGAGAACTTTATACATTTAGTTTTACATGCGTTAAGAGATAGATTGTTAACCGTAAACCAATGTAAAACCTTCGCAAGAGCATTATTTATCACGTCAGAATGATCCTTGCCTCTGTTCACTTTAAATATCAGAGATGTATCGTCAGCAAACAAAACTGTTTCGCACAGATCTCTAGTATAGAAAGGTAGATCGTTAATATAAATTAGAAACAATAAAGGGCCTAAAATCGAACCTTGTGGAACTCCCATAAGCAATGGCGCGCCAGAAGACTCGACTCTATTAATAACTACTTTTTGAGTTCTGTCACTCAAGTAAGATTTAATTAATTTTAAAGAATTACTATTAACACCATAATATGTCAATTTAGCTAACAAAGTAGGATGGTCAACGCAATCGAATGCCTTCGAAAGATCACAAAATACTCCAATCGCATCCTGCCTGTCCTCCCAGGCGTCAAATATATGCTTCATTAGGGCTACACCAGCATCTGTAGTGGATTTACTCTTAGTGAAAAACAGAACTTTCAGAACATAGTACTAAAAGAATGTCTTCTAAGGTCAAGTTTACTGTGTTTGTTCGATCGTGCACACCTTTTATTGTTTCCGATCATTGGTCGTTCAGAGATCTTTACTATGTAACCTTTATAGATTTTTATAATTGAACCTTTTCAGTGGAAGAGATGACAGAAATCCCAAGCAAATGCGTTTCGTCGGTGCGTTTGTAATCTTTATAGATTTTTTATAATTGATCCTTTTCAGTGGAAGAGATGACAGAAATCCCAAGCAAATGCGTTTCATCGGTGCGTTTGTAATCTTTATAGATTTTTTATAATTGAACCTTTTCAGTGGAAGAGATGACAGAAATCCCAAGCAAATGCGTTTCATCGGTGCGTTTGTAATCTTTATAGATTTTTTATAATTGAACCTTTTCAGTGGAAGAGATGACAGAAATCCCAAGCAAATGCGTTTCATCGGTGCGTCAGGTGACGATAAAGGCGAACATCCAGTACATCGAGCTAGAAGGGCGCTGCGACGGAGAATCCCTTCTGAAGCTGGCCGTGCAGACCAAACCGCGCGCCTTAGTGGGGCTGCGGGCTAACGCTAGCGCTCTCAAGGCTATGTAGTGAGTTTAACACTTTATTATCTTTAAAATAGAGAGAAGTGTTAGTAATAATAATGCTAAGTGCCTAGTATGGACTTATAAAACAATCGCTTAATATATATAATACTATATATACTATTGAACAGTGGCATGGCGTGCCTCTGATCTATATGTTAGTGCAAGAAAGTTATTTAATAATAAGTTATTAAAAGGTAAAGTATTTAATATAACAAAACAGATTGGCGCCCGATGACAAAAAGAAAACAAAATTATTTCTATTACAATAATCTTCTTCTTCTTAATGACAAATTCCAATTATAATATTTATGTAATATATTTGGGTGTATAGGAATGCTACCATCGCCTTTGGAGTCAAAGCCAACCTTACCTGCAAGTGGTGCACCTGCCGATTAACGGACGAGACTCTGGCAAATATAGAAGTTCCTGGTAAGCGGCAATAGGCTCGCCACCTATTACGTGGGACCAATAACACAAATGGCGAAGTATGGGCGTATATTGTATGTATGTATGTTTCATATTTTTAGGACTTTACAAATGCAGTTGATACTTAAAAGTCACCACGATAAAATATTTAACATAAATATTAAATATTTATGTTTGTTTTGAAAAGCAATTTTTTTTTTCTGTAGCAAATTCTGCGAAAGTGGAGGACTAGAAAATATTTTCATACCCAACAAAGGCGAGATCATTGATGCCACTACAGAATCCCACATTTACCAGGTAAGATCTCAAGCCTTTAAAGGAATGATACAAGGGTTAATAAGCTGATTAAGAACATTGTGTCAGGGGTCGACAACTGTAGCCTTTAAACTGCTGTTAACAATCGAAACACGGTTAGTTCAGTCTTCAAACTTGCGACAGCCACCACTCCTTCCACTAAGTAATCAATGTTTTAAAATATAATTAAAATATAGTTTAAATTTGTTTGGAATATACCTTATAGCTAAATTATTATTATAACTGCGAGTAACTCTATACTTAGTTTTGTACTACGTCTATTCTACAATACAGCCTGCACCAGTTGAAATGTTTATAATATCTTCGCCCCCCAAAACCCCTGGAGTTGCTCATCATAATAAAATCTGCTTTAATATAATGTTACGACAACTGGCTATGACATCTGTTTACTAATACATTTATATTTACACATGTTACAATAACCGCCCTTATTAGACAATTTTCATATAAAAAATTTATGAATTGTGATAAAATGAATGTTTTTGGGCATTTTGCACAAAGATATGCTCACCATACAAGCAAATAAGCGCCGCATATCCAGTCTGATAATCACAACGGATGGAAAACTACTAAAAATGTCGCTCTCAGCACTTGATGGACTGACTTCAACGAAATCTGTTCAAACGAAATCAACGAAAACTTCGGTGTTCGTTTCCAAATATCTATTTTTGCCAGCGCTTTAATTATTATAACAGGTTAAACTAACTGACGCGCTGATGAGTGGTCTCTCGTGGCGTTCTGCCGGGGGCGCCGAGCTCGCGTGGCTCAGCGCGCGAATTGCGGAGAGGCAGCGACAGCGGGACACCTCCGCGGGAGACACTGGTGAGAAAACACTTAATATTGCACATCGACAATCGCTCTTAAGAATGCTAGCTTCTATGTTCATCAATTATTAGATTTACCGTTTATCATAACCAGAGTTCGGATGAGCGGGTGTCATTACGTGCAATAATGTGGACATGCCTTTCTAAATTATTACTAAAATAAAATCTTATTTTCAAAATACGCTTGAGTAAAGTCTTCGTGTTCAAACCTTTTCAGTGTTTTCTCTTTTATATAAAAATTACATTCATTATGTTGACATTTCATTATGTTGACATTTCGCATGAAATCAAAGAATAATTTGTTTCCTATAATAAAATAAAACTATATAACCAATAAAAAATTAGAAAAAATATTGATAATTTACTTCAATAATAAGTCGTTACTAACCGATATTTTATTAAAAAAATATATAATAAAAAAAATGTTCTTTATTTAGAAGGCATGTTTATTTCAGTAATAATTTAAGAAGGCATGTCCACATTATTGCTTGTTATGACACCACTCATCCGAATTCTGATCATAACAGACAGGCTTACGCACTAAATAAAAACCGAGGCAACCGGCACTTGCTATTCCTACGATGCGCTGCGGCGGAATCAATAGTTAAATAGTTTACTTTTAAATAATATGTTGGAAACACGTTAATCTTCTAACTATAAATTGCTTGGGGTTGTAGCATATCGGCAAGGTTTGAAATCTGTACAACCAACCTAAAGTCTATGTCAATTATTAAGTTCAAGATGACTCAAGAAAGTTCTTATGATCGTCAACTTTAAACTAATGCGCTCAATCAAAGCGAGCAGAAGCTAGAATATAGAAAAATAGGGCAAGAAACTTATTGATTTCCCGCCTATACGTTACGTATGTAACAGTATGTAACCATAGACAATATTATATATTTTGTTCTTTAGAGGAGACAACGTCAGACGTGGTGATGTGCCTGGAACCGTCGACCGGAGCGCCGCACAACGCGTCGTTCATAAACAGTGTGCGGCTGTCCGAGTTGAAAACTGCCATTAGTAAAATAGGGCTCAGCGCCGAGTTTGTGGGCGGCGCTCTTGAGTGCTGTCATGGAACATTGGCTATACGACGGGTAAGTGCCAATATGTAGATGAAGGATGTGTGTACACAGCGGTTTCCCCGCCTGTTTCCCCGCAGGGGTAGGCAGAGGCATATTATACGCCCACACTTCGCCAATTATATAGTTGGTCCCACGTAATAGGTGGCGAGCCTATTGCCGTTTACCGGGCACTGTTATGTTTACCAGAGCCTCGTCCGTTAATCGGCAGGTGCACCACTTGCAGGTGAGGTTGGCTTGGGCTCCTTAGGTTTTGGTAGGATCCCTTTACACCCTAGATAAGATTCTTTGTGTAAAAATTACATACAAGTCCAAACTTAAAATAAAAGAGCTCAGAAGTGTTCTAACTCTTACTTTTTGAATATAAAAAAGGCAGTGTAAGAATATTTCTTACTAGAAAAGAAGTAACTGGGTGGCCTATTAGATGTGAGTATTGGCATATAGCTGATGTATGCAGGCCATGCCAAATCGTGGAAATCTTTGAAAATTGGCGCATGCTTCACAGTAGACATACTAATCTGTGATAATGTTTGTGACTACATTTTGCTACATTGATTACGCAATAAGTCAAAACTGTTGTAACTTTCATCACTGGTTTCTTCTTGGCTAGATCAAAAAAAACCCTTAGGAATAAATTTATTGTTGCAGTTGGACAACGGACGCGTTGCTTTGGAAGGAGTGCTTTCAGAAGAATACTACAAAGTAAGGGAATTACTCTACGACCAATTTGCTATAGTTTAGTTTACTGCTCCGACTGAAACCATGTTAATTAATAATAAGTGTAAATATATTTTAATAGCAATAAATTTTTTTTTTTTTTTGTCAAATAACATTATATTATAACTATCGAATAATGTCTATACTTAAAACAAAATAAAAACCTTTATTCCCGTAGTGACAAAATGCTTCAAGAAACTAAATTTTTAAAAACCTCTTTAAAGTTTTAGAAATCCTTTTTTATAGTCTTAAAATTTTACTTCTGCTGTATATCCAATCAGTAATGCAAGTTTACTGCTTGATAAGATACTAAAAAACATTTTATAAGAAGTACTAAAACATTAAATATTGACAAGTACTAAAACATGTGTACTTTTTGTATGCAGTTTGTACAAAGTTTGTTTATTTTGTCATACGAAATATCTGTTTGACATTTAGAGTGGGGTAACACAGATTAATGATGGAAAATTTAAACATTAATCTAGTTTGTGAGCAAGAAGGCGTGAGAAGTGTGCCGGTTCGTCGCCGAAATTAAAATTTAAGTTTCAACAAAACAGCAAGGCGTACCGGATCTTGATACTTGAAGCCCTATCGGCTATACGCGTCTAATGTTTATTGTAAGACGCGTATAGCCCTAATTTAGTTTTTGAATATGACCAACTAGATAGACTTGAAAATAAAGGTGCCATACAACAAACCACAAAATAAAACAAAAAAAATATTTTATAATTTATTTCATTTTCCAGACCAGGTCACAATTAATAACATTATGTAAATAAACAAGGTACGAACCATTACAAATAAGACACAAAGTATTGTTTAACTCACTAACAACATTTGATCTGAGATGACATTCATAAGAAAAGATACTTTCTATCATAAAAGTATATACAAACATTTTCCTTAAATCTATTGGGATATAACATATCCATTTCAAGTGTATAAGTTTTGTTACTAATGAAGTACCCCCGTCTGACTCTTAGTTTGTATAAAGCCGTATTCCTATAGATTTTCTTTTTATTGAAAATTGTACTTCGATGACTTTAGTTTTCCTGCGGATCAATTTTATAGGAAAAACTTGGGCACGGTCCTTCTCACGCGGAACAGCTTCGACTCTTATCATCATATGGTCATCATAGACATACAGACACTGCTAGAAGGCAGTCCTTTGACTGTATGGGATCAGTCCTTACGATCCAGCTGTATACAAACAGTTTTAATAATAATGATAATTGCAGATCAATAACGAATAAACTTAGTTTCTATCTGGCACATCTCTCAAATACACATTTACCATACCCTGAAACTACCACACATTACACGTAAAACTATAAATAATGTAATGATATTCTTAACATAAGAATAACTACAACAAAAAACATACTTTTAATCATTGGAATTAAGGTTAGGCCTTAATTTATTACTGCTCATATGGCAGCATATAAAGCATAACACCACTGGCTTGAGTTGTGCTATGCTAAATAGCAAACTTCGCACTGACAGAGTTCAGCTCAAAGTCTTCATAGTTAAGATTTATGTACTATTTTCTGTACGTTAATTGAAACGAATCATTCAAATACTTCTTAAATATACAAAAAATATTTTCTCAGATAAATCACTTCTATTTTTTCTAACCAAATTTTGTTCAGATTAGACATTTTCATATGCATATGAGATCAATCCCTAATTTCAAAGCCGATAGTAAAAACATAACTATTTAACAAAAACCTATGCTCCGGGCGTTAGTATTGCGTTCTCTTGTACTATATATTATTTATTTCATCTGTGTCACTTTTAGTGATTGGTAACAGTTTATCGAGGTATTTGTAGTATAAAATACTGTTCCACTAATAGTTAACGTCTTAATAAATAACTCTATATACACAATTAACTTAATTGGCTTCCCATACATTGCTGCAGAGCGGAACCTAAAACTAACAAGAAGAAGGAAAAACTAAAAGAAATAATATGTTAAAACATAAATGTAAACCCAACAACATTCACTACTAACAAACGCTTAGACAGAAACTAGTACGTAGGTCTCGTCAACAACAACATAAAACACATTTGGCACTAAGGCTCTTCCAATGTTATAAACATAATAAATTAAGATTACCATTAGAACAATCACTAGAGCAAGGGAAATCTTCACTTCTGAGTTTTTGTCTCCCTCGAAGTGAGGAATTGTATTTAAAGTTTGTTTATTTACACGTATCAGCGAATGCGACCTATCCGACCGAAATTTGAATCGTATTAGGAACAATGGGGACTAAAAAACTTTAGATGAAACAACATAGTATATGTATTTATCTTTGTTTGAAACAACATCGAGGAAGCCAATTATATTATTGTTACGCCTTTCTGTACAAACAGTATTACTATATTATAATTATTACTAACAGAAAAATAAGCGGAACAGCTCTATCAAATAGTCTTTGCAATATAGTAACTGAATGTGATCACTCGTAGGTACTTACACTAAATATACAAATGTATGGCTTATAACGAATATATAGTTTCATTTGTATTTTTTTTATATAAAGCCTTCGTTGCAATGTTGCAATTCACTGTCGGTACATTTATTGTAGCTTTTCAACATTTATAATACGAAACTAAGATTTCTGCGATAATTATTGACTTGAAGCAATTAATTGATTTTTCACTTCAGAAATCACAGCACGCTATAATTCCTGTTGGTCATGCTGATGTGGAATTCAATAATTAAATTTAAGAAGTTCGTTGATAACATTTCTTAATTCCTATTGATGTTCTATAAAATAATATAATAATAATTACGGTAGATTGCAACGTTGCCACAGTTAATATATAAACACTCTTAATACCTTCTGATAAATTTCGACAGACACTAAAAAGTGATAAAATCTATTATTTTACTTTTTACAATATTCCAAAAATTACTTTGTAATGTATTCAGTACACGTCTACGAAGACACAAGAAAGTTTTTTATACTGGGCGAAGAGTTACCAGAACATCCTACTTAAAGTATTTACGAACCACTTAATGTCACAAACACAATTGACTCATTCTCCTATTTTTGAGCTACTCGAGTTTATATATATTTTAGTATTTATTTACAACTGTGATTTTATTATTAATTACAAATATAATAATTAAACATTTACATACCCCCACAAACATTAAATTAAAGGCTGATTAGACAGTTGACGAATGTCATCTACAAACACCAAGCAATATACCCTTTTTGTAGTGTATATAATTATTAAATTTTGACAATATCTGCAAGCATGATAATTTTATTGCATTTTTTCTTATTGTTCTATTAAAAACTTATATTTCATAGATATTGTCTTGATACATAGCAATTTTGAAATACATATTAATATTTCAAAACTGCTATGTATCTTAATATTTCATGTTATATAAATATTAGTGTATTAATATACATGCAAATCCCTTCGGTGGCTTTCTATGTGTCATGGCGTAACGCGATAAATATCTTCAATAAACCTATTTTAGTTATGACAAAACGTCTTAGTTTTGACAAAATAGCAATAAACGATAGTAACAAGACAAAATCGACCGGTTGACATGATTTTTTCATTGGCAACATTCAACAGTGGCACAAAATGACGTAACAAATTGAGACACCATAATTTTTTTAGAAATAAAAAAGGTTTCTTCATGGTATTTACATGAGTATAAAAAGAGAAGTAATAATTAGAAGAGGAGCTCAATGAAAAGGTTTTAAAATTGCAATCCTTAAATAATATCTGTACAGGTAAGTAGTCGATAATAATAATTACAAATAATCGTGTTTTTACAGTAGCTGACAAAAGTCACTATCCTAATCTAAAGCCTTATTCACAATCTGTATAGCGATACTTTAACTTTTCTATGTGCCTTCTCTATTGGACTATATCACTTAAATCGGTACATAATTTGTAACATATTTCATCAAACCGCCGCTTTACTATGTTTTTCAAATAATGGAACATTCACGTAGCAATATTAAAGATTGACCATACAATACTTAATTGACTAAGATATATATATTTTATAATATACAAAAATAGTAACAAGTTTTGTACTAAATCTGTCCACTGTTTTGTACATCAATAGCGTGGGACGCGACTAAGAAAACGAAAATAGATTGACACAATCTGACAGTGTGATCCGATCACCCGCCACTCACAGCCACAAATGTTTGTCCGCCAAATAAATAACATTATGTACAACCACCGCTATATCTAAGTTAAAAACACATTCATAAATGCAAACTAAAAGTATGGCAAACATTTATTATAACTGATATGTCCTTTGTGATGTAGTTTTAAACCCTAAACGTCGCGACCCAACGCTTAATTTAAAACAATATAATAAAATCAACATTGACACCGCACAACCGAGTCCTGTTTGAAGGTACACTTTAATACGATGGAAGGTACATGTTAGCGTCAAAGGTACTAATTAGCATAATAGATTAAAATGTCCAACGTTTAAGGTACAATAGTTAATTTCGCATGTTGATAATACACATATAAGCTACACAATAATAAAAATACAGTATACATTTATAATGCAAATAAGTTCACTGGATTTAACCCTTATTGTTTTGGGATACTATGTTCCTACAACATAACCTTATGGAGCTTACCTCCACTAGCAAGAATCAATGAAACATTTTAACTTGCTGTGCACAATTAAGGGTTAAAATTGCATAACAGTTAAATGGTCACTTGGTTTGGTACAGACTTCCGAAGAGGAAACGACGATATAGTAAATATAAATAATAGTATACAGCACTGAAAGGCTTTAAAATCTGTACTGTTACTGAAGAAAGCATTGTGATTGTTTTATTAAACATGTCCTTGTTTTATTATTTTTATATAATATGACTGATCAACACTTTCATACAATTTCTCAGAAAAATTCAATGTATTTAAAATATGTTCTAGAGGATTCTACAGGTAAGTTGACTAATTATAGAAAAATGTAAAATTTCAATGTAATAATATTAAACTTTAACTCTAAAATAAGTTATCAACTCATATATTTTACCAGCATTGTTGAATATTTATATTTAAAACATAACGCAAGAGATTTTGTACCTTATTTACATTATTTTTGTTTTGCTTATAAAAGTAACAATGTATGTAAGAAGGCCGAAAGTTATTTAAAATAGTTTCCTACCCCCTTACGATCACCAATTTTCCAAGGAACTCTTTGTTCTCAAAAAGGATGATTACACTACAACGAGCGTACTTCAGCCGTTTAGTTTAGGACAATCACATAAGCGAGCGTATGACGTCCCCACAGATGTAATAAGTTTTTTATGCGTAATCTTTACGAGTTATATCGCTCGCTTGTTCTGATATACTTTATTTACCCTTTGTATTTGAGTGTGTTTTAGGTACGTAATACCCTAGAAAGGCCTGCCTTTAGCTGGGCAGAAATCAGTATCGTAGATATCGAACATAAAGCACTAAATCATACAGATAAACAGTTGGGCGACGAAGCTTACTTCGCGAAGTCCGTGTTATTGTAGACACAAATATCGTTTTAAATCACAATTTATTTATATATACAAGCCCGAACTTCTGTCACGATCGGATGAATTGTTTTCGAAATGCGATGATTCACCCACACTGGAACAGTTTCTTCTTCGCGCTTTCAATACAGTTACAAATATCACATTTGTATTCTTTACACACGCCGTATTCCCATAAGTTTCTATAACTAGAAAAACTGTCGAGGTAGGCACAATGAAGTCAATCTTCAACGCTGACCTACCGCATACAAGACTCAAGCATCTCAACAAACAGTTTATTCATGGTGGTGCGTCGCTCGCGATGCACCGTCAACCAGAAGCGGCGAACGGCCGCGTCGGCCCCGCGCAGCGCCGGCAGCGCTAAAAGCAGCTGCTGCAGCGCCACGCCCGGGTTGTGGGACCTACGGCAACACAGTTATACTTAGAACTCTAATAAAGCGCTCTGGCAACGATCAATACACGTGTAGTCCCGGACGCGCCGATAGTAAGCCAAAAAAAATGTAAAATTATTTATTTAAGTTTATCTCCAAAAAGCTTCTATAAATAAATAAATATTTGATGACAATTACACCAATTATTTAGTTCCAAGATAAGTATCATTAAGAACTTGTGTTATGGATACTAAACAACGGATAAACATACTTAAATACTTATTTTTTTGTAAATACATACTTAATATTACATAGGAAAACACCCAGACCAGAACAAATATTCATGTTCATGTACACAAAGATTTGTCCTGTGTGGGAATCGAACATACGACCTCTGGAGTGTACTGTAGGTAGGCTGACCTCCACGACATATCGGTCGTCTATGCATGTCAATTTATAAACAAAATTAAATTAATTAAAATTAAAATTCATTTATAAACTAACGCGCCCATTCACTGCAGACGGGAGCTTGATCGTAAAAGAACGGGCAAGAAAATCGTCAAGGTTGGTTTTTTCTCCCGCCAGTTACCATTAAAATACATAATATTAAAACAATTGTGTTCTGCAGTCACAAGAATTTTAAAAAAAGGAAGACAAAACTCTTTTTAGCAATATTAACATAATTACGGATAAACATAGTAGACATGAGCAGACGCGTTACGCGTTTAACCATATTTTAGGGAGCGCAACGACCCGACGCATGACGCTACCACCGCGGAATCATATAAATAAATATATAAATATTTCTGACACTTACACCAATTATTTAGCTCCAAGATAAGTATCATTAAGAACTTGTGTTATGGATACTAAAGAACGGATAAACATACTTAAATACTTTTTTTTTGTAAATATATACTTAGCATACATAGGAAAACACCCAGACCAGAACAAATATTCATATTTATACACATAAATATTTGTCCTGTGTTGGAATCGAACCCACGACCTCAGGAGTGGAGTGCAGGTATACTCGCCACCACGCCATATCGGTCGTCAAAATCATATAAGTGAGCGTGATATACTCAAGCTAGATAAAAGGATATATCGAGGGTTCCGTGCTCAAACGTGCCCAAAAACACTTATCGGTTTTTGGGCTTAAAACAGTAATTAAAAGAATTTATCGGTTAATTAAAAAAAATGAAACTTAAAAGGTTTACTTATTGGATTATGAAGTCCTCAGTTTTCAGTCTTCTTTTCTGAAATCGACTTATCTGATAATATCACAAGAAAAAGCGGCAGAAATTATGTATAGGTCGCGTCATGTAAAAAGAACGTTGGCGGTCAAGCTGCGCATTAGGCGATTTATCGGTCTATTTGGTGGTATGAGGTGCGGCGCGGGGCGGGCGGGTCAAGCGCCGCATGCTAGACGGCGCGCGATTGGTTCGTCAGTCGACCCATGCGCAAACACACCCCCCACTTTCTTCCAGCGTTCTTTTTACATGACGCGACCTGTATCTGATGTTGTCCCTTATCGGATTTGAGCACGGAACCCTCGATATAGCTGCATAGATGTGGTCCCGGAGCTATAATCAGCTCGGCGAATTTTGATCCCTATGACTATATAAGATATAAGGTATCGTTATAGTCGATATCTTCCAAACGGAGTAACTTTTGCAGGACGTCAACGTAAAGTCTGATTGAGATAATTTCTTGTAAGTGTTAATAATTATTATAATTCCAACGGGATATTATTGTAATTGCATATATCTGCCTAAAATTAATAAATATCATTTTTAGACACCGCCAATTCGATTATAATATAACGGTGACGCTACTACAAGGTTGTGTCGTGGGAATAACTGTCAGTGTCATAGGGATCAAGGTTCGCCGAGCTGATTATAGTTACCGTAGTACGTGCGCGGCGTCGTTGAGTGCTGCGAGGATGTCGTCCCGGAAGCGGCGCAGCGCGGCGTGCTCGTCGATGCGCGCCTCCGAGTTGGCCAGCACCAGCGCCTTGAGCAGGTAGCACTCCTCGCGCACCGCGCCCGCCGCCTCCAGCCGCCGCACCACGCCGCACACCTGGCGTATTTCATTACATAATCATAATCATATTTATTTGCAAATACAGG
The DNA here is from genome assembly GCA_949126915.1 of Musotima nitidalis. Lineage (NCBI taxonomy): Eukaryota > Metazoa > Arthropoda > Insecta > Lepidoptera > Crambidae > Musotima > Musotima nitidalis. The sequence goes on from OX421431.1 coordinate 2,954,238, forward strand.
TGACACAGGGGTGTTCACAACATACATAAGATTAGCGCTATTCCATATTTAGCCTCATGGCATGCAAATATACAAAAAAACAATGGTCATGCTTCATCATAACTGATTAATAATTACATTACACTGACATTAAAAATTATAACGTGTTTTCATAAAATCTGCTAGACATAAATTACACATTTTTATCAATCACAAAATCCTTGATATTGTAATAAGCTTTTTTGAGTAATAATTCTTTTAATTTGCGTCGAAATATGTTAAAACTATTTATTTGTAAAATGTCCAATGGTATTTTATTATATATTTGTGGGGCCACACAAAGTACACTCTTGTTCATTCTTGTTCACCTTACTTATTACCTTACCGGCCAAACCCCAATTTAGGACAAACTAGTATGGCCTTTGATTTACGTCGGTAACAAAATGCATTTACGCACTGTCTCCCGGCCAAAGGGGGACCGAAAGAGGTGTGTGGGACTCACCACCGGCAGACACGACCGCCTGCAGTAATACCCACTAAAAATCTTCCGACGACGCCCGCCGCTTGTTGAGAAAGAGGCGGGGCGCCAGTACCTGGGTTGCAGCTCTGACACCCCGCCCGCGGCCAACGTCCCCCGGACCAAAACCGGGAGGACCTTCTTAATGGTAAGAAAAAAAACCTCAACCTATCCCAAAAAGAGATGTATAAGTGTCTCTTTTTGGGTTAGGTTGAGGTTTTTTTTTCACTGGGCTGCAACTATTATAATAAAATGTTTTTTTTGGTAAGAAAAAACATTTTATTATAATAGTTGCAGCCCACTTAAATTAGTTTGAACTAGGCCATACTAGTTTGTCCTAAAATCGGGCTTGGCCGGTAACATATACACTCGTTATCACTATTTTCATAAATTGCGATCTTCCAAAATGACAACTTCTCAAAGTGCCACATTCTCAAAATGGCAACTTTTCAGAAGGATGATAACTTCTCAAAATAGCGAATTTACTAAATGAAAACTTCTCGAAGTGCCGGATTCTCATAATGACAACATCTCAAAGTTCTAGATTCTCATAATGACAACATCTCAAAGTTCCAGATTCTCATAATGACAACTTCTCAAAGTGCCACATTCTCAAAATGGCAACTTTTCACAAGGATGACAACTTCCCAAAATGCCAAATTCTCATAATGACAACTTCTCAAAGTTGTCTCAGATTCTCAAACGGACAACTTCTCATAGTGACATATACTCCAAATGGCAAATATTCAGAAGGATGTCAACTTCTCAAAATATCGAATTTACTAAAATGAAAAAAAAATTAAATGCTCAAAAAATTTTTTTTTCCTAAATAAAACTTCTCAATGTTACCATGGGGCGTGAAATATTTATCATTAAACAACCTAGTAAAAGCCAGCCAGTTAATATAACTTATGAAGTTTGCTATTAATTCTGCGATTAAATAAACGTTTGGCATTTTCGCATAGTTGGTTTTCACCATAGAGGTTCATGTTATTAAAACACAAAAATCACCCTCGACACAACCATCACTTATACTCGATACATACAATAACCCCAAACTGAAAGCTAGTTTCGTCTATGGAGTGCTAGGTTTATATTTATTTTTTGCATTTAGCCCACAATTATGTCCCACTAAGAGGCCTTTATGATTAGCAATTATCTATACTGAAGAAAAAATAAGCATACCTGTGCGAATATGTCGTGTGCACCGATATCTCTAGCCTGCTTCTCATCGAGACAGAGATCATTGGCAAACCGCAGCTTCATCGCGCCTCCACCGGAGAACGATCTGTACGCCAGCATAAGACTCAGCATCTCCGCCCACGTGCTTTGTAGAAGACGCATCTAAACAAACGATTTGTCCCTTTAAGTTGGAGAAGTTACATACAAACAAGAGAATCGAGAGCATGTCATCAACGATAACTCATGTTAACTGAAATCAGTTAATAAAACAAATGAAATCCCTAGTACAAAGCACAATAACGATCAATTTTAAAAGATCATAAGTAAAACAAACATACACACAAAAATGAGTGCTTGTCATAGCAATTTACATAACTTTAGACGATGAAATGGAATGTGTTTTATAGCATCATCATTATCTCAGCCTATCATCTCCCCACTACTAAGCACGAACCTTCTTCAGGTCATACTCTACCACGCGGACCCACTGCAGATTGCAAAAAGCTAGCCGCCCGATTGTTCTGGCTTAACGTTCTTTTCGAAGAGAAGAAGATATTCAATACCATACAAATGGACACACATGCAAGCACCAATTTTCCCAATAAAGTATCTAGACAGATATCTTCTACAAAGTACCTGATCGTTAAGTTGCAGGTCAGTGAATCCAGGTATTTGTTTGGCCCAGCCGATGACTCCGACCAATTCCCTGTCATACAGGTCAGCCAACAGGGCCAGGGTCCGCGCCGTGGGGTCAGCGATCCCAGCCGGCGCCGCCGCACATGTCAGCAACTGGGGTTCGTATGACGACAGCACTTCTAGAACCTGAAGAAAATTGATAATGGTACTGCAGATATTTTCGGCATATAACAGACAGGTGTCTTCTACCGGAACTGCTATGGTTCTGTGGAGCTTTTCGATCTCATCCCGCCTCATACCGTGGACGGTATGAAGCGCCTCTATTTGTTTTGGACTGCATCGACTACTTACCATGGGGCGGGATGAAGTCATTATAACGAGTCACATTAGAAGAAAAAAAGCAAGAGTATAATCATAATAAATTCTAAGTTTACACAGTCTCATCTAGCTCTTAAGGAAGAAAAGTTTGTACAGCTCTATGTGAAAATCGGGCCTTTCTTTGAACGACCTGGAGCGTGACACAGGCTGATTATACCAACCTCCGACTTTGGTACCAAATCATTTCTAGCAGGGAACCAAGCCAGAAATGCATCAAGGTTCAATCCCAATACTAATCATCAACATCATCATTTCAGTCATTGCCTGTAAGTTTCTTGCTAGTTGTTCTCACAGATCGGTGGCTCGGAACTGGCACTTAGATTCACTTACACCTATTTTTTTAAAATTGTTTTTGCCATTAAGTATATAAGTGAATCTAAGTTTCGTGATTTCAGTGCAATCATGTTTCGTATATTTTTATATTAAATTTTGACGTTTTGATGTACAACGCAATGGATTCTAAATTTAAAAAAAAATGAATGACATCTGCTGAGCATAAGTCTCCCAAATTCACAACGAGCGGCTTCGAGCCGGTTGCATCTATCAGTCTATTAGTTAAAAATCCGAAAATAATAAAAACCTAGTGACTTATGCAGACAATTGCTTGCAGCCACTAGAAAGCTCATTCATTAACAAGTTGGAAGGTTCCCTTAGTAACCGAACCGTGAATAACTGCACAAGTAAGTTTTGACATACCTTAATGTCGTCAATTTGCGGCCTGGGCACTGGCAGCGGCATGTCGGGTGCCCGGCGGTACTTCTGCCTGCCGCCACGAACGCGATCCAAACGCACGCCCTCACGCAGCATGCCCGTGCGCAGACACTTGCGGAACCGACACGCCTGGCAAGCCTTCCGCCGGCGCTTGTTGATCTCGCACTCGTTAGACGCCGGACACGTGTATTCGATGTTGCCCTGCGAATAAAGCTTTATTCAGTTCATCGCTATTTGCTCTCATTCGTTTCTATTGCTGAATTCATTTTAGGGTAGTAAATACACCATCGGTTTCCACATGAAGAAGTAAAATAATGAAGAGTCCTGACGTTGTAACTTATTTTTATACTGAAAAATTTAAGTAGATAATTGCATGAAGGTATTGTGATCATTCGTGTTCCTTCTGGGTTGCTATCATCTATCATATGTTTACGCTTTCATCTGTGAAATTTACCATGTCTTAAATAATTGCGTAAGAATCCTATTATGTTTAGGATTGAATATAGTAGTTTCTTCATTCATAACCATAAAGAGCATTAAACTTATATGGTTGAATTTTTTATATGCATACTATGTTTCTTAGTAAATAAACTGCACACAATAAGCAAACTATATTCATTCGCTTCACTGACGTAGCAGAAGGTTATTCTTGGTGAGTCAGTATATCAGGTGAAGGTGGCAAATAAATTTATATTTCTGAACACAAAAAAATACTGAAAAAGATATTATTTAATAAATAAATAAATTGGAAAATTAATTCATTGTCTTCGAATGGCTTTGTCTTCTAAAATCACGATCGTGTGACAAAAAGGCACAATTTTCGTTACAAATCCTTGAGCAAGTATTACAGCTGATTTCGCAAGTTACCTTGCAAGATTTTTAAAAAATTAATGAGTCTATGAAGAATTTTGACCGACAAGCCAAATGACGAATCTAGAAATCGCCTAGTTTTACTTTTCCGCACATAACATGTAGATTAATAAGCTATTCTCAGTTATAGTAAGCAAACAGCCCTCAATTCTTCATTCAGCCCTCAAACTTTTTAAGGACTATTATATTATCTTGAGTCAGGGTTTGGTTATTATAAGAAGTAATGTAATAGAAGACAAGGGCAAATATTAAAATACCTGTATTGTTCTTTTGAAGAATGCTTTACATGCTTCACAGCTGGCAACGCCGTAATGGAATCCTGAAGCCACATCACCGCAAACGAGGCAGAACCTACGCGGGGCTTCGTCATCTCTGGCGCCGCTGGCCGCAGCAGCTGTGGTGGATGAGCAATGCTGTTGCTCCGGACTTGCGTTGCCCACGATAGCGCCGTCTCCGGGAGAAACACAGTACTTCACCTCTTCTTTGGGCTCCAGGTCCAACTGAGGAAGATTGGATGAAAGCTGCTGTAATCTATACTTTTAAAGCAAAGCCACATTCAACCGATAATATGTGGGATACCATAAGGTTTGTTATATTTTCGTTTTATGTGCGATTTAAATCTGCCCTTGCACAAGATCACGTTAGCTTGAATTTTCAAATTCAGCTAGTGTGATATTTAAAAAATAACCCACAAATTTTCATTTTCTGTTTATAAATGTTAAAAAAAAAAGAGTGAGCTTATCGAAATTTTTGTCGCACTTTAAATAAAAAACTTCAATGCAGGCCCGTAAAGGAATCCGATTTGGCAAAGGAGTTTAGCGTTCAGAATGATCAGCCGGCTGTGACCTCGACGGTATATGATGAATGGTTATTGTCGCTAGGCGGCTTATCTAGCCTTGAGACATAGGCTAGATGTTTAGACTTCCTAGGTATTTCGGCATCTAGACTTAACCAACTAACTATAACTAATAATCAAGGCAACTTGGCATACTAAAAACCAGTTTTGTTGATTAATGAAACAATATTTATGACAAAGTACGATCAATGCATAAGTTGAAAAAAAAATTGTAAAAAATCTTTTTTAGGAAAACGTCTTCAAATCGTGAATTGTTAGTGTTAATAGAAGCGAGAAAGCTGTATTGATGTGATACGTGAATTGATATCCACTGCGACAAGTACTAACAAAAAAAATAATCACAAAACCATAAAAATAATCATGAAGAAAGTGCGGACCTAATAATGACGCGACGATTGTTATTTTAACCTATGTCAAAGTATATAAGAGGCCATCACCTACTTTGCACTAGCTTATCTACCAACAACCCACATAAGCACTACTTAGGCAACCGTGTAGTGAGACAGTGGAAAGAGCTGCCGGCAGTTGTAGTGTCAGCTCCCACTGTCAATTCATTCAAGAAAAGCTGGACAAACACATGCAACCGGTTAAGAGGAACTAAATGCAGATGAATTGGATACAGGCGCAATAAGTTTTCAAACTGCCTGCCTGTTAATTAATAATCATAATAATAATATCCAGGATTGCACTATTATATGTTGTATGTTGTTGACGCGACGATTGTTATTTTAACCTATGTCAAAGCATATCCAGAGATTTCGTTATTATAAAAGTAAACGTAAAGTAAAAAGTTCTTTATTTCATAAACTATTACATAGCACTTGAAAACGTCTAAACAAAATATATATATAAAAAAAAAGCTAAATATACTACACTGAAATCACGAAGCTTAGATTCGCTTTCAAGCAAATAAATAACAATTTCGTGTAAGTGAATCTAAGTGCCAGTTCCTTTCCGTTTTCGTTCCATTTCCGTTCCAGTTGTTGACGCGACTATTGTTATTTTAACCTATGTCAAAGCATATGCAGAGATTTCGCTATTATAGTGTTTGTTGGCCAGGGATTTATAAGACATGAAAAATATTTATTTATTTATTATTTATTTATTTATTTAATATAAAGGTATAAATCGACAGGGGCTCATAGCTCAAGCATCCTGGTTATCTCATGTCATGAACAAAGCTCAAAAAAGTCCTTCTTACTTAAGACAGCTTACTTTTCAGAGCCGCATATAACAATAATTGAATAACAGGATCAGAATGTCGATTTGGTAAGTCTATAGGACATTTTACCTCAGAAGGCTGCATGATCGGCAACGGTCTTTGATTCAGTTGCTGTGCATGTGCGGGCTGAGGTTCAGGGGGAGAGTACAGTGGCGGGGGCTCCGGTTCTTGTTTCACTCTGCGTAGCATGGGATCCCCACCAACAGCTGTCATCATCTGCACCTGTAACGTATTACATATTACACTAATGTTAAATCGGTGTCCAGTGATCCTACCATCTTAGGAGTCCTAGCCAACCTAACTTGCAAGTGGAGCACCTGCCGATCAACAGACGAGACATCCAGCAAACATAGTTGTTCCCGGCAATAGGCTCGCCACCTATTACGTGGGACCAACAATACAATTGCCGAAGTGTGGGCGTTTAATATGCTTCTGCCGGCGTTATTTTATATTAAAAATAAGAATGCGTAAAGTAGTATGTGTTCATATTAAAAAGTAGGACGACGCGACAATTTTGTAACTCTATAAATAAATAAACCGAAGTGATATAAACAAGAGACAACCAAGTTGAATTTAAACCCAAATTATTAAACATTAAAAACAAGTTATCTAGATTACTTATTCTTTTCCAATTTGAAAAACAAAATTATCTATCAGTGATGTGCTCAAAAAAGATTCAAGGATATGAGTTCATTGTCCTCTTGACATTGCAGTGTTACATATGATAAAGTATATGAGGTAAGCGTCAGTCTTAAAATGCTATTTTGTATATCACTCTTGCATTATGTTTTGTAAATGTAGGTATTCGATAATTAAATATAGATAAGGGTAGACTGATAATTCGATTCTTTTCCGAGCTCGTCACGTTTGGGAAGCAGATAAGTTAGTACCAAAGTCGGTCGTAGCCTATCAGTTGAGCGTTTGGTCAAATATCAGTAACACAGAGTGCAAACGGACGTACACCCAAAAATTTGTGCTAACAAATTTCTAACATTTTAAAAAACCTAACCGCGACGGATCTGATCCACTTACTTTTCTTTACTCAAAGCGATAATAGCTAGCTACTGTACTTATTTTAATTACATTCAATCTATCAAGAATCAATTTTAATCACTAAGTCAGACTGAAAATTACAATACAATACTTGGACTTTGGAAAGTGTAATTAAGTGATAACACCAATGAAAATGGAAAACCTAAGTCTCACATACAAAACAATTTGAAACATACAACACCCCTTCAAATTGGAACATGTGAATATAAAACGTCATCATGTGAAAAGCTACTAATTAGGGTTATAGGTAGTATCAAGTAAAGTCTATACCTATATAGACGTCTTTTGCCACCAAGGAAACCTAGTAAATGTTACATTGATGGCTATCGCCTGATCTCTCACAAATGAAAAAAATAAAGCATATAATAGGATGGCACCTAACCTAACTCCTCGGTCTTTACTGGCGACAAGATCTATCGAAGTAATCAAGTAAAAGACAATTAATTTGATTATATTATGGTAGACGATCGTTGAGGTTTCCGTAGCACGATGGCAAGAAGAAGACATCATATACCTATTAGAGAACCTGACCTGATTCCCTACTGCGCCACAATATGGTTGGACGGAGCGCTAGCATAAAAAATTTGTACCTATCCATAATACGCGACGGCGGCGGCAGGTCAGCGACCGAGTGCCCGCGGTTTCACCTTCATAGATAAACGTCAATTCGACTACGCATTGCCTACCTAACCAAAGTGGTGTTGGGACAGGCTCCGGGCGGCGGCGGCGCGTCGGCGCGCAGCCGCCTAACGTTATGCGAAAACTTCAACACAGGGTTACTACCGTTCAAGGACAACAATGCCCCAGTTTCCTTTCAAATATAAAAAGCGATTTTAGGCTAATATTTTGTAAGGACAATGAAAACTCGTAATATTTATAAGTATTATAAGAAATTTATACGTATTTCAACTTCTAGAATTGGCATTGAGATGTACTTTAATTCATTACATATTTCATATTGTGATGATTTTAGGAATAAAGTTATTAAAACCAATGAAAAGATAAAAAAATTGTACTTCATAATGCATTTATAATTTTGATAATGTCTGTAATAACAATACAGACGGCCTTGACAGATTGCAACAGGAAAGCTTATCGATTGACGAAGTGCTGCTAAATAACTAACTTCCGTGGTAACAAGTTTGAATACAAAGCTAGATATAAACTAGCAAATGAAATGAGCATATCAATTGCAAAGTGACAAGAAACAAATATAAGCGTCGGGCGCAGATACAGTGATAGATTAAGTCTGGACCTACCGCAATGTAAAATTGTGTAGCGCTTGACGTATTTTCTTTCTTTATCTCTGAAGCCGAAATCTAATCTAGGTAGGTAGTTATTGCAACGGTTTTTATAGCCTCTTTGTTAAAAAAAATACATATATATTTTTTTAAATTATACGGTACTTTCATTTTCGGTATTTTTTTCTTAAAGGAGACTCAACTAATTCACAGTTCTCAAACTCTGTCTCTGCACAAAAATAAAAAATTCCACTGCATATTGCAACCTAGTTAGTACACCTAGTTACAATAGAAGTATTTAAGAACTTCAAGGCTATGATGCGAGCTGTTGACTGGCGATGACGTCAGCTCTACATTTTTAGCAAGTCAAATGGTTCATTTTTAAAATTTCTTACTAGGACAGTAATGTAAACAGCAACACCCAGTTCTTAGATTATCTGATTTCCACAAGCAAAGATAACATGAATTGTATTGCGGTAGGTTATAGCACTAACGTTGGGCCCAGGCAAATTCGGCTTTTGGGACTAAAATAGGTAGCGGGGGTAGCGAGACGTCGGCGCGTGATGGTGGGGCGTGGGGTGGGATGGAGGAACGTGGGGTGGGGTGGAGAGCGCGGGGGCGGGCACGTCTAGACTACGGCCTTGACCGCCGCGGGGTTTCCGCGCGCTCGAGGTCGCCCACTGCCCAGATTCTACAGCACCGAACGAACAGTATACACCACACGTAACGTTCATGACCAACGCAACTTCCCTCCATTTTGTAGGCACTGTCAATTGCGTAACGGCTCACGTGTAACCAAGAGATGACGCGTTTAATGAAATAGGTTAATGTATCTGGATTTGTGTATAAAGTTCGGTCTCCGGCAATAATCGCATATAAATCAGGTGAAACTCCGTAGAATTGTGTGGAAGGTATGATGATTGAAAAATCAGCACACTTTAAGACAAAGAAAACATCTAAAATAAAAATTCATGGATCCAGTAAACTCAATGCAAAATTTACTACATAGATACTTACTCAATCAAATTGAGCGTGCATTTAATTCGAACTTTGTCCTAGCAGGACCATGTTTTGTATCCAAGGGGCTGTGTCAAATAACTAATAAATTTTAGATTTTAGGTAATTTTGTAAAAAAAACATGTTGCAATAAATAATAATAATACATAGAAATCGAAGAAACAAAGAATGCCATTACAGACACATTTGGAAAGAGACCCCTTAGACCTTATATACTTTCGTAATATAGGTAACACTTCAGCATAGGTATATAAAATTTGGGCTGAACAGAAAATTTGGTAGAATCGCAGCGACGCGGTCTCTGAACTCTTACGAACCTCGACATTGCGCCGACATTGGGCCTCGCTCGGCTAAACGCAGATAGCAAAAGGTCGACGACCGACAGCGCCCAATATCACGCGGACAATCGCAAGATTCGCATCGCGAGCACCTGCCGCCTCGTGTCTCTGTTCTTATATAACAACGCTAACCACGTTCTACCGACCTACCCCAATTGCGCGGAACTGTTCAAGATTACCATACTTTTGGAAATTTCAATACGTAGCCGGCAGCGCGCGCTTATAATAACAATGACATTTACGACATTACCATACATTTTTCGGTATAAATTTGTTTATTTTTGACTTATATTATGCTGCTGTATTAATTTTAATTCTCCTTTAAAATTTGCCCTAAATATTCCGTTTTCTTTATTTAGATTTCCACAAACATTCATTATGTAGTTTGAATATAATTAAGACTGATCAATAATTAAACTTATAAACGAATTAATTTATTAGGAAATGTTTGGTTCACGAGACCCAGTGAGGGAGGCATGAGGCCGCAAGGAGGGGCAACGAATATTTTCAAGGCAGGGTGACATTGCGCGGCCATCGACATTTTGCCCGACCTACACCAAGCCGCCGCCGCGCGGAGACGCATACCCGCCTAGCCCACGGAAAATATCTGATCCGATAGTCTATACCTACTTTTCACAAATATTACCTATTTTCGCCCTGAAAACAAAATTAAACTCAAAAGCGCAACGACCTATTGCATGAGGGTCTGACACATATTATGATGCAACGTGTTAATAATACGTAATCCTGTTACGTAAATATTAAGCAATTCACTCGAGAAAAGTTGTTACGCCTTGTTCGTGCTGTGTAGCTTGGTTACACTGCGGGCACTGCAGCTTAAAATTTTTATCACTACGTAAAATTAGAGTATTCCCTTGGAGAACTGTAGGTACTATAAGTATGTTACAGCTGAATATAGCTGTAATACAGCTATACCTATAGTACTATACGTATACAGCACCCACCTACCTACAAGCTTTTTTATGACTATAAATTATTACCAATTTTAAGTTATGAACAATATTCTTTAAATTCGATGATGGCAGTAACTTAAAAACCAATTTAGAAACTATAAATGTATAATACCACGCATTGACAGTATCCGCAGTGTTTTTTTCATAGTAAATAAATTCCACGTAAATTTGAATCTTGTATTAGTCCGACAGGGGCTAAAAGTTATCATGACAATACAGATAAAAAGCATACAATGTATCAAAATACATTACATTAAACAATCACATTATTATTGAATGAAAAGTTAACTAGGGTAATATAAATGTTTAGTAGCAAAATGTTTTAAGCAAACATTCAAGGTTCAGAATGGATGCTGCAAAAGGTTATTTATTTATTATAAAAAGTGCTCTCATCAAACATTTTGTAGTGTTCGTTGTTTCTTAATCAGTTATACGTAATTGGGACTGAAGTCTGACCTCTGCAGATGAAATTTAGAATTTTAGTCTACCGGCACCGACTACATAAAATACAAATGAAAGAAAAACTCAGGTGAATTGTCATCTTGAATACGTCTAAGCCCGCCTGCCGGATTATTAGGTCAGGAGATTTCTCATAGTTATATTTATTAATATTTATGTTTGCTTACAATATCATTCAGCTATTCATAATTAATATTTATTGCTGTGTGGCAGCGGCCTAAGCTAGTGCCACTCCTTCTCATCTCAAGGGGAGTCGTAAGAGTCGATGAAGAGAAACCTGGCTTGGACTGCGCTCACCAACCCAGCCTGGCATGGTGATTATGTACAATTAATATCCACAATATAATGTAATCTATTGGGGAGGCTCATGTTCAGCAGTGGACTTTATAAGGCTGGTATAATGATGATGGTTATTTTTGTTTCAAACCGACAAGCGACTGAGGAGTTTTGTTCGTCGATCAGTAATTATTTGCAAACATGTGCCTATTTCAACCCAAAGCGCAATAACTATTGACTATCAGACTCTGCAAATTCCTTAATAATAGAATTAAAAATAAATAGATTGTTAGTTAGAAAGTTAGTTATGTGACACGTCATAATGATTACATCCTGCCTGATAGTAAGCAGTCGATGCAGTCCAATAAAAAATAAAAGCGCTATATAAAGTGAAATAACCATCGCATCCACTCATGACGGCCTGCTAAAATACCGTTTCACGCCCCATAAAAGACCCGGGACCATAGGAAATAGGTAACACATGAGCCGGCAGTGAATTCCAGAGCTTAAGTAGTGGTCTTGCTCAGAAACGACTTCCCAAATTTCTTGGTTCGAGTGCTGATAGCCTGCACAGTATAAGGATGGTTTCTAAGACCAGCACGTGTTGTTCGGGAGAGGAAAGGAGAGGGCGGGATAAGATTGAAAAGCTCCTCAGAACACTCGTCATAGTAGTTCCGGTACACAGAGAGATGCAATGTCTCTACGCAGCTGTAGATCCTCGAGTGAGGCTGTTACCTCAGCATCCCCCATAATGCGAACCGCTCGCCGTTGCAGTCTGTCAAGTGCGTCGAGAAGGTATTTAGCAGAACCGTCTCAACGATGGGAACAATACTCTACACTCGATCGCACTTGATTCTTGTACAACAAACAGCGCTGCTCGGGAGTGAAAAACCGCCTCACCTTATTGAGTATCCTCAACTTACGGGAGACAGTTAAAATAACACCCTCAATTTTCATTCTTTGTTAAAAGTTTATTTTTCATTACACACGTTTGAAAAATAAGTTTCAGTTTTCATTTCGTCCATTTAATGAAGTTCAAAATTCTTATATTGCTATATAACAGTATTGCCTTCATTACAGTGCAAGACCATAAGATAACGGTACCTCAGGTGATAACTGAATACGATCAGAAAATCGTTTTAAACGCAGTATAGATACAAACATAAATATTCTGTGTTTTAATTTTTAAATATAAAGGTTTTCACACTTTCCAGCTAGACATTACAGAGTTATTTATAAAAATATTCCAGCTAGTCCAGTTGTTTTTTAAACGTCTTCAAAAGGAAGAGGTCCTTTATTTAACAGTAAGTTTGTTTTCGATATTTATATTTTATGGGATGTTTATGTAGAAAGATTAAATACTATAATCTAGTAATAATATCGTTTCCTACACCTAAGGCCATACACCCAATTTGCCTCTCTACCTACTGCGTAGGTACCTAATTATTTGATTACATTTAACATTGAACTAGGTACGATATTGATTTAGATCTACAAGAGTCTTGCTTATTTTTGCGTTCGCGATTCACATTTTTTGTTTCAGCATCTAATTCGAGAGAAGTTTGGAAATATGATTTTGTTTTGATAGATCTGCTACATTATTGTCAAACCACTGAAATTGCTATCTAAGAGTTAAACGAGCTTATGTTTGGTTCAAGAGTTTTCAAAAAAGTACCGGTGAATTATATCCTATAATCTTAATAACATTTTTAAAGGAGTAAGCATTTTAAGTAATTTAAATAAAGCGATTTACATAGCAATTTACTTACGTTTCGTGTATATACAAAAAAATCCAATGTTTTAGCTAAACCAGCAAAAGACCAAGCTTTATCAGCGCACATTTTGAAACACCAACACAATCGAAAGAAACGCGAATCAATTGAATGATAAGCCCTTTGAATAGCATACAGAACAGTCTACAAAGAGCGTCGCTTACGCACTGTCGCCGCATGTACGCAATGCGTAAAGGCCGGCCACGCCTCACTGCCCCACCATGAGGGTGCGCACGCGCCGCCCAACGCTTAACCACGTGCGAGAGATCTTTCAGATTGGTCCCTTCGTATACCTACTCGACGAATTAGGGCAAATATGCACTTTCCTGAACCACTGCCAAGCGATCACACTACTGATTGGTCAACTAGCATATATATATACAATTCATTCATTGATTTGTGAATATGTTTAAGTCATCATAACTAATAAAACCAATAGCCACAAAACAACATGCATTGTAATATTTGCCTGCGTTGTTGTTGTGTGTTTGTTAATATTTACTAATTTGGATAACTTAAATTCACCAAAAAAAATGTTCTTACCATTAACAGAAATAACAGAAAGCGCATTATATATTTATGCACTTTCTAAACAATTGAAAAACACGTGCGTGCTCTTATTATCAATGACAGCATAATTCTTTGAGTTATCATTTTGGTTAATGATTAAAAATACAAATTCAATTGGTAAGCAAATCTAATAAGTTTATAAGTAAATTTTAATATAAAGTGCTTGGGGCTATGGAGAGATAAAACCAGATCCAATTATTGTCCACAGAAATATTACTTAATTCTACCCTTTAAGGTAGAATATACCTATATAAGTATATATATATTTATATTTTCCCACGTTTTTGTCATAGGCGATAAATTTTTTATCACAAGTACCCAAGCAATGGAATAAGTCTACTACAAGGAGTTTACTGAAATTTGCGTGGCACTAAAATTTCCAGCTAAGTGTAGGTAGTAGTTTAGGCTCCACACTTTTTCCAAATATACCTAGGCTTATTGTTCAGTAAGCTTCGATTTTCGGCAAGTCTGGTTTTTAAAATTCCCGAGTGAACGTTTATACCCACTTTGTTCTATTTATATAGACACTAAATTTTGCGTGGTGCAATTTTACTTAGATTTACTGACTTTTGATTGACCGAAATAAAAAATCTGCTGTCGACTTTTGATTGACAGAAAAACTTTTTTAAAATAAGGTAAAATGTTAAAGACGTTGCTCTGTTTGAGCTTATGTACATAAACGGGTCGGGTTAAAGAACAATAGGACAGGAAACTACAAGGAAATCGGCGAAGGCACATAGCGGTACCTCTTCTCTAGGCTATTTTGATGAACAGATAAGGGCTAAGGACCATCACCAGATGGATGCGGTCATGAAAGTAGTAGGGTAGACCGGAGGCAAAAGTAACAGGGGGCAATTAAAACAACGTAATTTTCTGCTACAACGTTTGTTGTATGTGTGCGTGTTTGCGTGTACTAACTCGTCTGGACGCGCTCGTCTCATAGCACGTGGAGCGAGCGACGGCGCGCGGAGCGGTCACCTGCGGTTGGCGATTTGTTTTCGGACGTCCATGTTA
The DNA here is from genome assembly GCA_949126915.1 of Musotima nitidalis. Taxonomy (NCBI): domain Eukaryota; kingdom Metazoa; phylum Arthropoda; class Insecta; order Lepidoptera; family Crambidae; genus Musotima; species Musotima nitidalis. The sequence goes on from OX421431.1 coordinate 2,969,303, forward strand.
AGAATTTGTATTATTTTCAAAAGGAGAACTGATGGATTTCTGAACAAGATTATTTATATCTATTTCAAAAAGTAGCTTACTAGAAGGTCAAAGTATATGCTCGATCTGAAATATTGGTTTGTTTAAACGTATTTTAGCGCAAATTAAATATTTTTCCATTAAACACCAACCGTTGCAGTTGTAACATAATTTTCGGGGGCAGTTGTAACGTTACAAATGACCCCGTGTTACTATTGACCCAGTGACCGTTAAATTATTTTAGCTTATGAATGGTAGGTACTGCAAAATAACTAATGACCCCCCAGAATTCTAATTATAGTCATACTAAACATCTCAATTGGTTTAGTAGTTTCTGCAATTATCCATCTTTCTACTTCTAACAAAAAATGGTTGCCTGTAAAGTCGTTTTTACGGGCGAAGATTTTACGTGACAACGTCTTTTTCTCGGTAGAATATTTATTGATATGAATATAATTAAATTGCACAATAGGAACAAGGAATTGAATGAAAATAAGAATTGCACAAATTTTAACTATAGAAATATATTTTGTTTACTAAAACATTGTACATGTAAACTTAAACTTAACTAATTCCTATTTGAGTGATTTTGTTGAGGATAGGACGATGATAGGAGAAATATGAAATGAAAGGAAGTGTTTCTGCTGTAATGTGTCTTGCGAAAGTCAAGTCGATAGTTGTTCCTTTTAACGTAGTTGACTTATTGACATGTGCCGATTCAATGCGCCTAATTCTCTAGTGCTGCGCGCGCGGCAGACCGATCATAGTTGAGTGGGAGAGAGACGCAAGGCATTCGCCGGGCCTCTCTCTCGTTCGGTGACTCATCGTAACGTTACCGAGCGTTACACTTTTTCATAAGTGACTCCCAGCCGCAACCTAATTTAAGACGTTGTCACGTCAAAATCAATTTATACAGTAAACAGACATCTACAATATGTTATAAATGAACATCGCTAAAATTCATTATGTACCAATACAATTGTTGGGGTAAAAACAGATAGTGAAAACGAAGAGGAAGAGGAATGGTTTTGTATAGTATGTATGGGAGCTTATTTCAGTAGCAAAAGTAATGAAACTTGGATTTAATTTTATTGAATTGTATTGTAAAAGGTATGTAGTGCCTACGATATTATAAGGGCTAATCTTATTAGCAACTAACTACTTACCTCAACTTTAATTTTTACGCATGAAGAAATAATACATTATTGATTTTCCGTTATTTTCACTCACAAAGATTAAAAATAATTATCAGAAAACTATGAAGATTATATTTTTTTACGTTATGTTATGATTATTACGCCAATATTATTTAATAAATAGTTGTAATTAGTGTTTGTTTCGTTAAAATTATAGTGAATTAGGTACGAAATTATATATAAAAGATATCATGCTTCTCGGAGTGTGTACTTCTATTTTGGGGTCAATAGTAACGCGGAGGCAGATGTAACAGACACTATTTCATACAAAATGAAAACGTGATTTTGAATACTAAATCTTGCATTTAACTTAATAAAAACTAGTATAAGCATATAAATGTTGGTCTAAGATCTCACTGTTCAACTTTGGGTTTATAAAAAGCCTTGCGTAAAATTTTAGCGGATGTTGCCATTTTATGTTACTGTTCGTTTTAATTTTAATAATGTTGTAATTTTTTTAACTAAGTTAACTGAGACTTAGACAAGGAAAACAAATATAGTTTTATTTTTTATTATTTTTGACTAATTTGCTGAATTTTATTACCCTGAAATGGTGTTACTTTTGCCCCGGGGTAGGCGGCATTTGTAACAATCTCCCTTTCCCCATTTAACCTGAAATAACTTGATTATAACAAAACATATCAACACGTGAATGTGATCCATTTACAGCCAGATATATTTACTTTAACTGTGCATAAACACATTTTTAGAAAAACTTTATAGAAGACTGTAATCCAGTAGTAAAATAAAAATGTTACTTTTGCCTCCGGTCTACCCTAACTAGAAGTAAATAAATAAATATTACCTATTTTTTATAAGTGACTCAATAACATGCACTAGGCGAAACTATAAGTGTTGTTATGTTACGACTCTGACATTCGATAGCGGGCTTCAGAACGTAAAAAGATAATAAAATGCAAATAAAGATTTTTAAATTCCATTTAGTAAATGCCAAGTTGATTTAAAAAATATATTAACAGATAAATAGATAATGTTAACAAATGTATACAAAAAAAGTTGCTGCTTACATAACACGTGCCAAATGGTTAAAAAAGAAATACAAGCAATACTTGATAGCGTTTTATAGAAATAGTAGATACTACGAAATTTAGATTTATAAATGTCACAATTTTAATTAAAATAATTATATTAATAAAACCATACCACCAAAGACTCAAAACAAGCACAGTTAAACTTTAAAAGCTAATAGTTAATAAAAAATCATCTGCTCCTATCCCGAACAAAGGAAACAGTTAAAATCTAATCTAAATCGTGTCCTTGATGATGTCATGTCAGACAGAGTAGACGTACAAAAAACCAGAAATGGTTACATTGAAAAACTCCGACAAGATAAATTAAATTATAGATAATAATAGCCAAACGTTCGGAAGTTTAATGCATCTGAAATTAACTGTATACTCTACTAAGAGATGTTTTGAGATAAATTCTACACTTTGATTATAAATTTTACCGCCCTTACACGACATTTAAGTAAACGATCTTTAATCAGATATTCTGGCCAAATTACACACACATAAAGATATACAATACAACTTTAAAAACATAAAATAGAAACACACAAAAGGGAGCATATTTCGGGTTTTTTTTTAATTTAAGAGTAAGCAATTATATGTAACATTTATATATATAGATAATATTGCTTTGAATTATCATTAAGACGTTGATTATTATTTTAAGGATATGTCAATATCGTTGTTTGTTCAAGAAACCAAAAATAATTGCAAGATTACAAATTCAAGTCAATAAGGCGGATATCGCAATGCTCAATGTAAAAGGCTGTATCGACTAAATCCTGAGTTGCCCTAACCCGCCTATGCTATGTTGGTTGTCTAAGGGCAGGCACGGCGCGACGACGGCGAGGCGGCTGCGCGTCGCCGATCTGCTGTTTCTCTTTATTTGACTATAGGGCTACGGAAATACCAAGTTTTCTATGTGTAATTCCGTATACAAGCATTATGAAGCTGTACTGCAACTTGTCTTAAACTGGAAACCTTTTCATTTGCGAGAACCTCGCGAAACAAAAGCAAAAATAAACTTTACTAAGCATTTAAAATTTTCCTACAATGTATATTTGGAGCAGACCAAACACAATCAATATTTTAGAAAACGTCTTTTGCAAACTTCAGAATAAAATCGAAACCTCTGACATCCCTAATGCCTAATTGTGTGGGAGGAGGCAATTCGTGGAATAACTCTAAATAGAATGTGTGCGTAGACTCCAAAATACGTAGATATAAGACCACCGATGTGTGAGTGCCGCCGGTTCATTGTCAAGGCCAACTGCCGAATCTCCTGCTCGCGCCCCCTCACTCTAACACAGTCCGCTCTTCTCAATTATACACGAATTTGGCTATACTTCGATTCGATTCGTATATCATTCTTAAAGGCCATAAAGCCGCAGATACGTTTGCTACTTGTCGATCAGCAATATGCGTATGACTGAGTAGCTATGTTTAAAATTTTGGTACCGGCTGATGTGGTTACCGCCGCTGACGCGATAATCGAGTATTTTTAACGTTGCATATCGCATTCCGCTCTTTATCTACGGTACGTTTGTGTAAATTGAGGTACACTATAAAACATCGCGTCGCGCCATTACGCTATTAACTCAACGAACTAGGAATATAAGTCACCAATACAAATAAACAAAAAATATGTATAGGTATCAATTCAATTACTTTTTGTAAATATCGCGACTGTTACTAAAAAACAGAGAATATAAAGAAGTCAGCGGTCCAGGCGGAGAGAGATAAACTTTTATCAAAAATTTCAAGATAAATAATATAGTTAAATAATCCAAAATTTTGTTCAAACAAAACTTTCACACTTATCTTTTTGCTGTTTGTTTTTCATGAATTTTGTAAATTGTGATTCATCTTCGCATCGAATCTTTGATCTTCTTTTAACAATCAAAGTAATATATAAAATAGTAAAAAAAAAACAATTTAAAAAGTAAGCTGACAAGAAATTATCCTTTGTAGAATTATAATTTGTACTAACAAAATTGCGGAAGTGTGTAAATTAATAAATATTTTATCAAACGTTGCTGTCGCCTTGCCCATGACCAATGTGGTCTTTTAACCTAAGGTCGACGCAGATGTTGATAAAATGTCGCCAATTAATGTTTGAGCTGAAAAATACATTGGCTAATGAAAATACGAACATTGGAGTAAGTTTATAGAAAACTAGAACATAAAGAATTAAAATAGTGTGACTGGTACACGATATCATAGGACTTAACACAATAAAATAACTTTTTTAATTGAAACCGGTATTACCTACTGCTGACATTTTCGGTGAAATTTGACATTTATATTACGTGTTTAGCAGATATAAAAGGAATGTTTACTCAATTAAAGCATGTATCTGTTAAAAAAACAACACAAAAGACACAGTGAGACATTTGCAAGTAAATGTTACTTACTTATACTCTCCACGATTAAATAAGAAATTATTTTATTTCACATACTTGCTTAATTAATTCAATAACAATTTACAATCAAATATCGATTATATTTATACAAACCCACGTCTTTGAAGTTATTTTGTAAAATTTAAGAAAGATGTAGTGTAGTTAAAGGCGATAAAGTTAATGGAAAAAGTAGATGAAAAGATTAAATAAGGCGATAACTAAAATATAAAAATAACAAATGACGTTTTCTTATTCGGTTTCGACTTTAAAAGTATAAGAAATTGGAAATTTTCCGGATACAGATGTAATGCAATTATGGGTTTTCAAATTGCATTTTTCATTATGTATTTAAAGATCTGGGCTTTGTAGATAACTTCAGTCAAGGTCGCTTCATATCATAATGATATGAATCGTGAATCGAGCAGCAACAGTCGATTAGATAGAAGCTCGCTCGTAAAGAGGCGTAGACTTATTCAACATGACTTACAAAATTAATAATAACTGAGTCTTCATAACCAGACCACAGAAGAAATTTCTACAATTAGTAAGAAAGATAACGAATTCAGAACCATGGATTTAGTTTAGTTATTTATATTAATTTGTATTTACAAATTGGAAGCGATTTAATAACGATGTTATACCTAACCATGATCGCTAGAAAGACTTGTATTTAAATTGAAAATTTGAATAAATATTGTACAATATAGACAAAAAAAAATTAAAAGATGGTCAACAATTAAAGGATTGCCCAAATCTTTATTATTCACAGGTATTTGGCACAACTAAACATAAACTTAATACTACCATGTCCTGTAATCTACATAACAAGTTCTAACGAAATCTAAATACGTAAATCTTTATGAAGCACCTATTATAATGTAATACACACAAATAAGACTGAAATATGAATTGGTACTGAATCCCAATCTCATATAATAATCAGTTATATCAAAAATAAACAATGGAAAGTGTTTTATTAGACAAAGACATAATGTTAGAAGAAAGAACCGTTAAAGGAACTTAGTAGAGACGGTGCGTCGAGGCCTACGATCGATCAAACCGCGGCGTGTTGAGGCAGGTCGTGATTCACGCACGAATATATTTTGTCTAGCAGACATTCGTTTCCTTCAAATAGAATTTCATATGAAACTGTTCTAATGTAAAAACTAAGATTATGAATAAAGTCTAATAAACAGTGTTACAACGTAATGTAATAAATAATACATTATAATTACTGAAGATGTTATTTTAAAAAAATATTCTTTTAAAATATTACTATTCATATAATAATTATATTATTTATGTTTTATTAAAACAATGAATAGTATTGCTCACGCAATACCACGATAAAATGCTCTTTTTTGTATAAAAATAAAAAAAACAGTTAAGAAGATTAATTGGAATATAATAATTATGTAAAATATAATGTCGGCCAGATTATAGTGCAATGAATTATAGACTGTGATAAACATTGAAGTATTGTATGATAAATAATCGAGTAGGTATTGCTGAATTATGAGTTAGAATGAGTTAGAATTTACCTAAAAAGCAAAATGTTCTGATAAGTTTCGGCACGCGAAAATAGAAATGATAAAGTGTTAGGATAGGTCAAGGCGAAATTTGTGTGATGAAAAAAGTGTCTGCTTATTGCTTATATTCTGAAATAAACTGTAGGCGTTCTGTAATGGAATTGAAATTTACGCACCACATCTTCCATCTCCATCCAATCCATGTCGGCTTCTAATATTGTTAGGTTAGCTGTTTGTGATCTAGGTCTCGCGCGAAAGTACTACGCGTCGCGACGTTCAGTACACGAGTGCAGCGTTGTGTCGTATATTATAATATGTTGCACCGAAAATTCCCTGCCGCGCACCGCGCCGCGCCGCACCCCTGAGCTCGCAAAATTTTCAAACTTCGGATCGCGCAACGCCATCTATGGGCGATCAGATACCCCTCCCCCGGGTGTGTGGCCTTGAACTTGACTACATGTCGTCGCGGCGACCCACTTTTGCGGCGCCCCTCCACCGCCTTCGTGCCCCTCGGCAGCCGCGCGCATTGTCACGGCCGAGCCACCTGAATGGAACTAGAAGCTCTACATAAGACACGTTTTCGCGCTACCATTCCTACCGAACACTCTCGATTTCGTTGCGTTATTAAACTTATTAGACTAGGGGTGTTTAATGGCGATATCAACTCGCGTGGACTGTTTATTGCCTATTGGATAATGATTTCACGATCACGACTCCGAATGTGGCCTTAACATACTCGTATGTCCTGATAAAGTTATCTTGTAATGCAAGTTTGTTTCTGTACAAACTAGCGGATTTAAAATATTAATTTAAAGCAGGTTCGTAATTCATTATATTATAAGGGAATCTTTGCTTTTTAATTTTATATAGAGTTTTATTAGCTTAATATTTTGACGATATTTTCAAGCGTGACACATTTAAGAAAACAAAAAAAAAGTATTATTAAATTTTCTTAAGACGTTTTTTTTATTGGTAGCGAAAAACACACAATTTGGAATTGTTAGAAATCTTGCTCAGGAAAAAAAGATACGACATTTCGAAACTTACTTGAAGTAATATACTTTAAATGGTACTGAAATACCAAATTGATAATAGAGGATTGAATTTTGAATTTGCTTACTGCAGAATGCTCCATGAAGTCTATAAAAAATAATCTGATCGCTTAGTTTCATTTAGTGAAAAATTTAGTTTAATAAATAAGAGTCAACATGGTTTTCGCAAAAATAAGTCCACAATATCTCTCCATAGTTTTTTTGGTGAAATAGCAATACTACTTGATATGACCAAGGCCTATGACCGAGTTTCTCATGATATCTTGCTTAGAAAACTTTATGATGTGGGTGTGCGAGGTGAAGCAAACAAATGGTTTAAGTCCTATCTTGCGGATCGAACGCAGTATGTAGAAATATATAACTTCGATTTAGAAAGCTACACTAGAAATACCGTTCGATCTTCCATACTACAAATTGACCACTCCATCCCTCAAGGGAGTATATTAGGATGTATTTTATTCATAATATATATCTATACTAATATTATAAAGAGGAAAGATTTGTTTGTTTGTTTGTTTGTAATGAATAGGCTCCGAAACTACTGGACCGATTTCAAAAATTCTTTCACCTTTGGAAAGCTACATTATCCCCGAGTAACATAGGCTATATTATATTTTTAAAAAAATTAGGGATCCTTACTAGAAATCCAATAATGTAACCCAAGGTGTAAAAAAATGACCTGAAATTTTCCTTACATAGCGTGCGCAGCGAAAACTATTGATGATAGAACAAAATTGTGTACTACGACTTTGCAGTACTCATCATTATCTACAAAAAGTGTCGCGACAGCATATGTCTAAATATTATAGTTACGTCACAGTAAGCGGTTTTTATTCTAAAAATTTAATTTATATGCCGCCGCTTGAAAAGGCTCTATATTTGTACCTTGGTATTAATCCTTATCGAAAAAAATTACTTTGTATTCAAGACGGCTTTAATACCTTTTTATAACTTTTTGAATTATTCAATTCGGACATTTCATTTGGAAGATATCACGAGTTTAAAAATGCAAGTATTAGAAAAAAGTCGCGTGGTTGCCGCTCACCGCGCTCAGCTAGCCAGCATGCGATGTAGGCTCCATGTAAGCGTCAGTGGGGTACGGGGGGGGGGGAGAGTCAATGTAATCTATATTATAAAGAGGAAGGATTTGTATTTTTGTATGTAACGAATAAACTCAAAAATTACTGGACCGATATTAATAATTCTTTTTTCATTAGATAGCTACATTATTACGATTTCCGGGCTCCCGACCATCAGTTTATTTTGTCACCTAAAAATAATTTAATGTCAAATGTTGTTTATGGGGAAGATTTACAATAATCGCTTTAGTTATCTATCCCAAAACAACAGGTTGCTCTCCGGGACTGCCGGTAAGAGTAAAAACTAAGTATTAATTAGATTTAAATATTTTCATCATTAACAACTTCAACATCCACATAAAGACAATCTATGCAGCCTGCGGATAATGACTGCGTCGTCGATGTTAGTGTCCGTGTCTGTGATTTGGTCTGGAAATCATTTTGCTGACCGTGTCTTTTCTGGGTAGGCATTTTACAGCGGTAGCCGACATCCACGCGGGCGGAGCCGCGGGCGACTGCTAGTAAATGATATAGTGAATTGTATTGATCACAAGTGTATACTATATGCTGACGACATATCTGTTGTTTTCCTCTCTAATACCGGTAGAGACCTCCAAAGTGGAATAATTACAATACTTACCCAAACATCTTTATGGTTAAAAACTCATAACTTGGATATCAACGTAAATAAAACAAAGCTCATGCAATTTAAACCCCGGCAAAAAGCCCACATAGATACAACAATACCAATAATAATATTAACTTTGAAACAACCTCCACCTTGTTAGGAATAAAAATTGATACCAATTTAACTTGGAAACAACACATCGAACAGCTTGTAGGAAAATTATCAAGATTTACATATGCTCTATACCAATTGAAAAAATGTACAGATGCCAAAACAGCCATAAGCGCCTATTATGCATACGCCCATGCCTGGCTCGGCTATGGGGTTACTCTGTGGGGCAATAGTGTATATAGAAACAAACTTTTCATCCTTCAAAAGAATGTAGCCGCATTATTGTAAACATTACAGACATGGAAAGTTGTACACCACATTTTAAATATTTAAAAATACTTACATTGACATCCCTATATATTTTTGAATTATGTAAATTAGTCCATAAGAACCCCGATAAATACACTCAAGTACAAGATGAAATTCCTCAATCTCATTGTCTAAGACCCCGTAATAAGTTAGCCACACCTTTCACAAAGTTGCACATAGTGAGCTCGGGTACCGAGCACATGTCAATAAAAGTATATAATAAGTTACCCAAAAATATTAAATGCATAACTAAAGATTCCAAATTTTATATTAATCTAAAGGAACATATATTGCAAAATGCTTACTACAGTCTGAACGAATACCTACATTCTTAAACATATAATTGAACAGTTAAATACATTTAATATAATTAGTAAAAACAAAATATATAGATAAATATATAGTTTATTGATTTTTATGGTTGTTTAATTTATAATGTATTTAATTTCTATAAATAATATAAGGAAGAAATGTGTTCCTATTTTAAATTGTGATACCCTTGCAGGGTTCATTTGAGGACAAAATATTATTTTAAAGACCTAAGTGTACACCAAATGAAACAATAAAGAATTATGATGATTATGATATGATGAAAAGAGGAAAAATAGGTTATCAGGCAGACTGGCAGGCAATTTTCATACTTGGCAATTATTTTTACAAGATTTTAAAAGACTTCTTGGCGGGAAAGTGAAGCGACATGTCTGCAGCTTTGTTTTATTATCTAAAATTTGTGATATTCCTGACATTAATGTGTAATAACGGTGGATTATTAACCGTTAAGTGTTTGTGAATATACATGAATGTTGGTAAATCAAACAAAGCAGTGCAACATCACTAAACAAAAAAACTCAAGGAGTCCATGTTAGATCTCAGTATAGTCCCACATCTTTACTAAGGACTCTAGGGGCTTACGAGAGGGTATCTCATTTACTATTTATCATCTTTATCACCACTCATTTTTTTTTATGAATTACATATTGTTAATATATCACTTACTTGACACTGGCCAAATATGCTAAACGCACAAAGCCATTATTTAAGAGAAAAAAAAAGATTTCAAAAGTAAGTGCATAATTTATAGCCAGGTAATCCACACTTTTTTTGGAGTTTTGCTGTAAAATATTTATAACTAAGAACATTTCCATAGTTTTATGGAATCCATATCCATATTCCGTATTTTCCATAGTATGGCCTCTTAAAGGGAGCGGCGCAGTACCTATGTCTATTTCTTCAATTTACCTCGACTAGTCATCATCTCATGAACCCCCTTCTCGATCAGATAATTCCTCACCCAATCCATATTTTTTTCGTAATCCCCTTCTCTTTAACTCTTTATTATTTTCTTTCTAGTCACATGCTATTCCTCTACTCTCGTTAAGTGCCCATAACATGACAAACGGTTTCCTTGATTTTATTGAGTACTGTGACATATTATTTTTTAATTAAATGAGATTTATGTAATATGTTCTCATCACAACATTGTTGTAACTTCTAATCATAACTCTTTTAGTAAATTTACACAATCATCTTTTATTCGACTTCTTAATTATCTCATTCTGATCTAATTATAACGAATTTATATATAATTTTCTTTCTCTTTGAGGAATCTGTGGATCTGATGTCCGGGGAGTTCTTTTAAAAATATTAGCGACTGTCAAAGTCGCAAAACCGATATTTTATTGACCGTCCAGCCATTGTTCTCCAGCCTTTGCCGCCATTTTTTAAGACTGTTCTGGACCTCTGCAAATAACATAATGACGTCCGGATATTGCATACACCAAAGCACCTGCTCCTGAATGTCCAATGCCAGAGCATTCATAAAAATAAGGAAGAGATTAGCGCTGATTTTTAGTGTTAGCCTACAAACACATATATGTATTTCTATATATTAGGTCATTATATATTATAATTAAATCAGCGTTTTTTTAAACTAGCTACTCTGATCTCAAAAATTCGGCGTATAGCTAGAAAATCTAAATGCAAATTTGTTTTCACGCTATTTCATTTTGTTTTGACTTCTTTCTGTGCTCATTATGGAAAAGTTTAAGCGCGCGCTTCAGAAACAGCTCGAAGGATTAATTGTGTACTCTGTCACTCCACTGTAAAATAAAACACGGTACGTGTTCCAACGCTTTCGTTCTGAAAATGTTTACCTCCAGAACAAACCTCGTGGACGGCCGGAGACCGTATTTGTCAATGAGGAATTGAAAGCAATCGTGGAAGCGGATCCATCTCAAATTACGTCAGAATTGGCTGTGGCAGGCTTTGGTGTGAATGATAAAACCATCTTAAATAATTCGAAATAAATAGGAAGAGTGAAGAAGCTTAAAATATGGGTACCTCCTTTCCTCTCCCGAACAACACGTGCTGGTCTTCGAAACCATGGGAGGTCGTTTCTGAGCAAGACCACTAAGCTCTGGAATTCGCTGCCGGCTCATGTGTTTCCTATTTCCTATGATCCCGGCTCTTTGAAGCGGGGCGTGAAACGGTATTTTAGCAGGCCGTCATGAGTGGATGCGCTTTATACCGTGCTTATTTCACGTTATAAAGCGCTTTCATTTGTTTTTTGGACTGCATCGACTACTTATCATCAGGCAGGATGTAGTCATTATGACGTGTCACATTAAAAAAAAAACCTCATGAATTAAGTGAAGAAAACAAACACACATCGACTGCTGCGTCACGTTAGTCAATCGTCACAATAACGAGGGGATTTTGAATCGTATCATTACGATACGTACGATAATCAGAAACGCTCATCACAGTGGCCGGCCGTCCAAATTTTGCCCCAAGCGAAAGTTGACACAAAAAAAATCTGGTTAGATTACTTGGAAACCATGATAGAAAAGCTAGCCGTTAAACAGCCGAGATTGGTCAACTGCTGCTTCAGGACAACGCTAGACCAAACACTGTACAGCAGACGGTGGCGAAACTAGTGGAACTAGGATTGGAATGTCTCCGTCAACCACCGTACTCCCCGGACCTTGCTCCAACCGATTAATACTTTTTTCGGAATTTGGGAAAACTTCTTAGTTCTTAGTTGGAAAAAAAAAATTCAGATGAGGCAGTCCAAAACGCCTTCAAAGTCCATAATTGTGGGCTATTGACCATTACGAGTTTGACCACTATTTCTGGTCCCATTTCTGTGAGAATGTGGTCATTGCATACACAAGCTGCCCCTATTAATTTTCCTGCCGTGAGTAATTCCTAGAAAAACATTTTATGATTAATCCGATCAAGAGCCTTACTAAAGTCGGTAAAAATGGCACAGAGCGGCGCCTTGCGGGACAACTCAGAGCATCTGCCGTCGCCCAGAGCCTTAAGAGATCTGTAGGACAAAAGGCTCCATTTGCAAACTCCGCGACATGACTCACAAACGCAATCACGTTAAACCTTTAACATGAGTGCCTTTAAAAATATGTGTACCATTGTCTGTCAAGTCTGCAGGCAAACATTCCTAAAGTGTTATATTGCTAATTGTACTCTTTTAAATTTTCTTTCCAGTGATACTTACTTAAACCTAGAACCGTACCAATCTTAAACTTTACGGTACCCACACGGTACGCACAACAATAATATTACATTTTTATAGATATGTTAAACTTTTTTTTATCAGCTTACAAATACATTTTAACAATAATTTCAGGCTTACTGAAAAAAACAATTTTTAAATTATGATTTAAAAGATGTTACAGAAGTGATTAGTCGTTTTTTCCCATTATTTATTTGTAGGAACGTTGGAAAACTTTACCTAAATTCGGAGATGACTCTACTTCTAAAAGATGAAATTACGTTATTGCGAAAAGGTTATAATAATTTCTTTCATCAAGTTCTTCATCAGATGCCTCACGTAGAAACAGATATTCTCCATCTTCCGTGTGCAAAATAGTATGCTCAATCTCGTTTTCCTTTTAATTTCGTGTAGGCCATCTGATAAAAGAAAATATGAGTAAGTTAGGAGCGCGGAAACAAATATATAAATCCATCAAAAACAAATATATAATGTTATGATCACCTCTATGTCTGCCTCTCATACGCAGACCGACGAGCCAGAGAAGACAGTTTATACTAACAATTTTTTTATTAATTCCCAGGGTTGTTTAGAGATATAACTTTTTATTTCTTACATTTTTATTATATGATTTATATCTTGTATTGTTTACACCAATGTCTTCTCATTCTTTTTAAATTCTGTGTTTGTTTTAGTTTCTTCTCTTATTCTTCTTATTTTAATTTCTTTTACTTTACTTTTTTATAAGCATGTTAGAGTATTTATAAGCATGTTGTTACACTTTTAAATGTTGTACATTTAGCTTTGTTATAATTACTTTAGGCATAAGAAAATGAAGTAACACCCATAGGCTGTCCATATTTTTTTTTTTTAAATATACAACAATTTTGTTCTCATCTTGATGTGAAAGAGAAAGACGTAAATAAAAGATGAATGTCTTTGAATATGAAGTAGGAGAATACCAAAGTCTTCATTGCATATTCCACTTAACATTATTTCCAAGATCAATTCTATTTACAATGTGACGAACGTTGTATTCGAGAGAAACAATACATGCTTATAGTCAATATGTATTTCATTGCTTACAAAGGACTTTTGATATAATCCAAATATAAAAAGATGGTCCTATGCTGTGCACTATGATTCGCAGCTTGTATTTGCGGCATATTCTTTATTTTATTAAAAAATAACAAATATAAAATCTTATCTTGTATCATTGTACCAATTGGTGTTCCGGCGGCACTATCACTTGTAATGATTATTAAAAATACCTCCAAGGCTTCAGTGATAACCTCTTCAGTAGCGCCAGCTTTCTTATTCTCATAGAAGTGAGCGGGATCGGCGAGGAGGGCCACCAATAATTGATAGGGCTATGGCTTGATATTATACGAGCCCCAATTCAAAAGAGTTCGCCCAGTCATTAATTGCAAAGGTTGCTTGTTTTCAACATATTAACTACATTTACATAAAACAGGCCTTTAAAATTACACTATAGGCTCAAATAGACCATCTTATTGTTAAACATGTACTAATAAAGAAAATTTTATTTTAACTGATAGATATATCCAATCATGACCTCTTTAACTTGCTACGGCTAACTCAAAATAGTTCTACTAGTTCTAAATCGATGCAAAAGTTCGTCTCAATTCAATTCGATGCAATGTCTCGATTATATCTGTTTAAAATTGAAAAATAAGTAAAAGTTGAATTAAAAATAGACTGTTATAAACATAAAAACCGTGTTTTATATAATCTTATCATTATTTTGAATCAAAATGGCTAGTGGGAAACCCAACGCCGTCGAAATACGGAAAATAATAGTTCACAGCAACAATACTGGCAAATCTGCTTATCAAATTGCGAAGGATTTATCCCTACCAAGATCGACAGTTCCGAACATCATCGAACATCACAGGAAAATAGGCCGGTTAAATGTTTGAAGAAACCTGGTCGACTGCGAATGACAAGAAAATACAGTTTTATAAGAATTATTTAAAAAACCGTCATGCCCGCGCAGGAGATCTTTCCCTGAAGTGGAGAGAGATGGTTCACAAAGATGTAACTGTCCATACTTGGAACAGACGTAAAACGATTTATATACGCATATACCCATTCTTGGCTTAATTATATTTTTTTTCTGGGGTCAAAGAACGAACGCACCTACTGTCTTCACCTCAAAAAAATACTGGTTAGAATTTTAGTAAATATTGACGATGCAGACTCTTGCAAACTCCATTTCCGAAAATTTTATATTCTAACCCTTTACTGAATTAACATTTTTGAAATATAAAATACTCTGAATTATGGTTCACTGTCAAGAAGCATAAAAAAATTAAGCATAAAATAAGTTAGCATAATGTAATTACTACTAATTATAATTTCGCATAATACTAATAAGCACAACAGTTTTTTGCATAAATGCAATAAGCATAAACATGATTAAGCATAAAATAAATAACCATAAATTTAAAAAGGCATAATGGAGTTATACCATAACGAAAATAGGCATAATCGTTTTACGCAGAAAAATAATCCTATGTTAATAGGCCCACATCAGTAACTTTTTAAAAACATAATTGCATTCATGTAAGGTCATTAAAAAGCGGCTTACGGGTGGCCCAAGGGCCACCCCCGCCGCACCTAAACCTACTTTTACTCTATATAATATAGGAAATACTGGTTACTTACTTACTTTTTTATTTTTCAGATTCAAACAACAATTCATAAAATAAAAAAAGATGCAAAATCAAAATTTTCTTTAATTTATGCCTATTACCAATTATGATAAAATACTGTTATGCGACTTTCCATTAAGTATGCCTAAAAAAATTGTGCCAAAAAAAATTATGCATAAATACATTATACTAAATAATAGTTATGCCACAGTACATATTATGCTAAAACCAAATTCGGCCAAATTAATATTATGCTAAATAAATTATGCCAATTTCATTATGCCAATCCATTTTAGGACAAAACACATTATGCCAATGAAAGGGATCCCCTGAATTATACAATACTCGAGAAACTATTCAAACTAAATGCTCACTTAGATATAAAAATAGGTTAAACTTCCCTGCCTCCCGCTTGACCATTTTCTCATCTGGCCCATTATCCATGTCTATTAAAATATACAACAAGTTACCAGAATCTATAAAAAACGAAGACGAATTTTCATCAGGAACAATACAAATTGTACAAATCTATATAATAAATAAAAATAAGTAAATATTATAGCATATAATAATATTTAAACAACAAATTCTTCTAATAATAATAAAACTATAAGAAAAATAAAACAACTGACCTGAGATGAAACAGTATAAATATTAAAATATAGCCTGTCAGTCGGTGTCGGTATGTTTACTAATAATGTATCTATTTACTACGACGTTGTAAATTTTATATTTCCATGTCCAACGCGCAACCTATCCCCACCATTTACGTAATCCCCCGCACCGCTTCGAGCCTCCGCCTCCGCCCAGTAGACTCGTTGTTTCTGTATAAATATATGTGATGGACCGTTTTTGAGAACATTTCGTTACGTTGCGCGCGTACACGTGTCATTGAGAAAGTTTCCAATTTACATTGCAGTAGGAAATGTCACAAATAATGTGAAACTAAAACACCTTCTTGTATTTGCTCTCTTGGTCAGAACCTTAGTATAAGAAATATATATAAGAAAAGTTATATAAGAAAAATACTTGCCCAAACCTTTATAGTGATGTTACGGAATGATTATGTAAAGAGGTTGTTTATTCATCCAAGCAGGACGACTCATATGAAATTGATGGTCACTTGCTTTAACCATACTTGGTGTGGACCTGGAAAAGAAAAAATATATTTTTGTTGTTGAAATTCTGTAAAACTTAAGATTGGTTTTTGATAAAACCTTTTTTAGAAATGTTTAGACTGTCTTAGAACTTACTAAAAATATATACAATAGTTATTATATAAAAGTAAATATAAAACAATGAGATGAAAAAATATTATCATACAAGTGTATACAAGTATATAACACAGTAAGTTTATTAAACAAAGAACCATGAAGCATTGTATGTTAATCACTTTTGACTATTACAGAACCACATGAAACCGCTGGTTTCTTCTACTCAACACATACAAATAAGATAGAGGTCATACTACTAGAGTGATACATTCAAATACCCTAATCATCCCAACAATATACATGCAAATCCTAATTGATGAAATGATTTAACTCTTAAACACCTAGAGCAAGTTGAAATTTTTCATTCATTTTCTACCTTAACTTAACCGCATAAGGTTCTTTATGTGGTGGTAACATAAACCAATGAGCAACTAATGTGTATCCATAATACAATAAAAAATCTTACTAGTATGGAACTACATGGTGATAGGGCCAGTGTCTACTCTGTATGAGCATTGAGGTAACAAATTCACAAAAAACCATCATCCTAAAGAATATTAGGGGATTCTTGGTTCACATATGAATATTACCGACTTACACACATGGAAAACAGTTATTCTTTATAACCTTCGATATTTAACCTATTGCACTTTGAGAAGGTTATGTATATTGTTTGCCACCACTTTACCATTTCCCACTTTAACGCCTCATAAAATATACATCCACCTCACAAACATTATTTAATTAAGTATATTGTGTTATAAGACAATTTTAAAAGAATGTATAAACATATCCTTGGTAAATACTGCATAGATCTATGTGATTCTGGGTTCCTTCTTTTAATGTCTAGGTAGAAAATATTTCAAAACACAAAAAATACTTAGTAAAAAAGTGTTAAAAATACTGTGTAGTAATAACTGGGTTCCCTTAGGTTCACCTAATTAATGTTAGTCCTAATATTACATGGCCAAACCGTATTGGCCGAAACTTAAATTGAACAATTATGGTTTAACCTAACAATTGTTTTGCAAACATTATAATTTTTGATTTGGCTAAGAATTGATTTAAATTTGGCGACCAATTAGATACCCAGTAATTACTATTTTTTCAGTATGATCATTTGAAATACTTCCATATAAACAAAGTATAACTAATCATTAAAACTTGAACATTTTACATATAGTCTTTATGTTTGCGTTAATAACTAATAATATATGCCAAGTGACCAAAAAACCAATAGATTTTCTATTGCCTGGTGTTCCATGTGTTAAAAAACTTATTCAACTGAAAAAATAATCTGCCTAGTGATTTAGTTAACTAACTGACCAAATGTAACAAGTAAACCAGTAGTAAAACATAGACAGTATCACCTGTATCAACATAGAATTTCTGCCTGGTGGGGGATTGGTGACAATATATTTCCAGACATTTATTTGTTTTGGGAAGATTTACAGCATTACAACTATTCAATATACAGGGAAAATATCTTCATGTCAATTTTAAATTTCTTTTTATAATTTCACCTATATTATATATTGTTGTTGTACATGTCAATAATGTTTTTGTAGAGTCACTATGAGTATGTATTTACATATAGAGGTTTATCCTTAGTGTTGTACTCGTAGTAGGTGCTCTGCATTGTTTCTGACAAAATGGTTCTGTGTGAGTTATCTAAGAGTATTTTCTTTAATGCATATAATTACTATTTTGTTATATACCACTTTCCTACCCTAGTTCTTCACCTTAATTGTGAGAGGAAGCCCTAGTCAGTATTGAAATATTAATGATGTACAAGGGTCTAAGTAAGACCGGAAGGTAACACACCTGCCAATCAACAGACAGGGCTCTGGTAAACAATAAAGTTCCCGGTAAGCGACAATAGGCTCGCCACCTATTATGTGCAACCAAAATCATAATTGGCGAAATGTGGGCGTATAATATGCCTCTGCCTACCCCTTCGGGAAAACAGGAGTGATTGTATGTAAGTACTAACTGAAAAGGGTCAAATTCCATGTTTGCATTGAATTTAATCACCCTAAGCTGCTGAATATTTCAGCTTTGCTGAAATCATAATATGTCTGGCAGTTCTTATTTTAATAAGCTTTAATCATATTTGTGTGTTCAAGATAATAGATATAAATGTGAAGTTCCAAATTAATAATTCTAGGTACCTACCTAGTACTCAAAAGTATTATGTAAACATTCAACAATATACTTACATTCAGTTCAGATGTTCTGTAAAATAGTTTATATCCATTAACTGGATAGGCTAAAGCGGGACCGTCCACATTTAGGCAAATTAAACCAGGTGAAACAACGAACAAATTACTTTTTTGTTTGCTGTAAAACGAAAAATACTTTTAATGTTTCTTACGTCAATATTATTCAAATTTTAGATTTGACTATAGTAATACCACACCTAGAAATTTAAAGAAGATAAGTGTATTTTAGGAGCTTTCAGTTTACTTATAGTTCATATAATAGAACTACAAAAAGTTATATCCACAAACGAATCTCTTCGAGTTTTAAGTGCATACATACTTTGATACTTCAGTCAGAAACGTCAAAAGTTTCTCTATCGTTTGCTTTTTATTGCTAGGTACTTACTGACGTAACTTTATACTGCCGATATCGCTGCGTTTATGCAAATAACTTGACACTCTCAAATATTGTTAACGAGTGAACGGAAGTGGTAATACCATAGAAAAAAAAGTAATTTTCCAAAATAAATTTGTATCATTCAATTACCATATCGTGTCCGATGATTCATCAACAATTTGTTTATTTTTATTTACTAGATTAACAAATGTTCTGTTTCTGAAATAACGGCTTTAATTGTCATAAAAAGCATGGAAGCACTTACGATATGTAACAGAGTCACTCGTTAATAATTACAGCAATATTCAATAATTAATCAAAATCATTATTAATATT
Organism: Musotima nitidalis; assembly: GCA_949126915.1. Lineage (NCBI taxonomy): Eukaryota > Metazoa > Arthropoda > Insecta > Lepidoptera > Crambidae > Musotima > Musotima nitidalis. The sequence continues at coordinate 2,988,992 of OX421431.1, forward strand.
TAAAAAAACTTAAAAAAGAATATTTGAAACAAGAATACGCTATAATATTCATTACGAAACTTAGTTTTATAATCGAAATTTTACTTTGAACAAACACTACCACTAACTGCTTACAATTTTTAACAGATTGCCTTTTCCATAATGAAAAAAATAAATCTATGCTAATCTGCCACCCGATGACGTTTCTGTCTGTAATTCAACAGCCAACTCATCGGCCTTTTTCGAGTTAGTAAAATAAATGTTTGCTTCTATTATTAATAAGAATAATTACTAAATGCTTGACAAGTGAGAATAAATAATAAATCATGGAGGTGTCTTATATACTATTCGTTCTTAGTGTAATTTGGCACTGTAGTGAAGGAATAATGTGGAGTCTCTCCCCAAACACACAAAAGTGTTTGAAAGAAGAACTGCATGCTAATGTGCTCGTGGCTGGAGAATATGAAGTTACTGAAGTGCCTGGTCAAAGAGTCGATTACATTGTAAGTGAATATTTCTATAGGAAAATATTATTATTTACTTCATAACCTAAGTAATAGCTATTATATTGGGCTATCTTACAGTGCAATGATTTCAAGTTAATTCTGTTTCCGTTGGATCAGATAACATTGTGTGCACAGATTCTGTATTGAGAGGCTGTTGAAAACCTCATACAATTTTTTAATGTTTCAGATACGTGATTCGAAAGGGCATATACTCTCACAGAAAGACACCATAACCAAAGGAAAGTTTACATTTGTTACTGAGACGTATGACACATTTGAAGTGTGTTTCATATCTAAGGTCCCTCCAGGTAATTTTATATTATTCACATATTATATTATTTATTTTTATTTATGTTAACTTACAGAAATAGAGAGCAATAAAAAACTTTAAAGAAAAATTGGTAACGAAAGTGATTTATGATGGACAAGTGGTTGGAAGTGTTGGGAGGGGAAGACCATGTAAGACCTTCCATGACCAAATACAAAAAATTTTAGAGAAAGGGCAGGTCGTTTAGAGGTAGGGCAAAAGTACCCTAAACTGATGGGCGTGTATGAGGTTAATGAGTGTGAATTAAGCTAAAAGTGTGTGCCAAGATCGTAGCAAGTAGAAGGATGTAATCTCTGCCTACCCCTATGGGAAAGAGGTGTGACATTATGTATGTATGTAAAAAATTGGTATAAGGCACAGTTAATTCCATAAATAAATGTCTTCTAGTCCCACATTCCAATGGTGCAAATAATGCAAACACTATCCAAGCTGTACATTCATCTAGACCACCTCTCACAATCCAAGGTATAAGCCCCTTACCATGCTTTACCACAAATAAACTCATGGATGGATTTAGATAATTTTGTCTGTGAATGCTACATTATCCCTACATAACATTGCTATATGTTACTAGACTAAAATTTTGACCTTCAATGACCAAATCCAGAAGATTCTGGAGAAAGGGCAGATACCCTAGAACCAAGAGGTGTGTATGAGAAAGTGAATGGAGCTAAGAGTGCCAAGAGCATAGCAAGTAGAAGGATATGATCTCTGCCTACCCCTGCAAGAAAGAGGCCTGACATTATATATTTATGTATAATAAATTTGGTATATAGATCCCTTATTTTTATTCTTTTGAAGTAGATACCTAAGTAGTACTTCAATAATGTAACCCAAGATAGAAAATTGCTACCAAAACTAAGCAATGGTGTGCCACTTATATAATATAAAGAAGCCAGGTTTTTGGTAAAAATTCTGCATGCATATTGAATTAATTCCATAAAGAATAACCAACTGAAATGGTAATTTCTCATAATCGCTGATCAGAGTAAAGCTATTTTTTAAATTAACATAGACATTTCTGAAATACCAGGAGTTAGCCCGGTCTCATTAGCTAATAAACTTTGATAATTTTTAAAAATATGTATGAGTGAATTTAGAATATATTTCTGAATGTTTATTTACTTGGTTGTCATCATAGAGCATCTTATTCCCATAATGCTGAAACATCACTATAAATAAATTGTGAAAATACAGTATTGGCATAGCATATTGCAGTTAACTATTGATTTGAGTGCAGTTCACAATGTTTATGTTTAATATCGGTCCAAAACGCAAATCTTAGAAAAAAATATACAGTTTGAACAATTTGTTCTGTTTTAGAGCGTCGTGGAGTTAGCCAAGATGTCAACTTGGATGTTAAGATTGGCATTGAAGCAAAGAATTATGAAGGTGTAAGTACATTCTATTTGATACCGTTAAATATACTGCATTACCATACCTACATTACTTTTCGTTATTGACTTAGTTTTATATATGTGACTTAGTTTTGTTCTTATTAAATTATTTTGCAAGAACAACCCCTAATTTAGCAGTGGACAACAACATAGTGGTAACATGAACTTTAAACAAGAGGTCAGTCATATGAACGTCTAATTTCACCCGATTTTGTGATGTAATCATAGAAGATCTATTGCCTGTTTAGATTGCCTTCACCAAGCCTACATGACGCCGTAATTCTAATTAAGAACCCCGAGGGTCTGCTTAGGTCCTTACATTTAACCCACAGCTAAAAAGTGGGTAGTAAACTTAATGTGATGGTGTTAAAAAATCCCACAATCTATTGCTAAATAGTTATATATAAAAATGTAAGGTTAAGCAATCTGGCTAGTCCTAGACTGATCTCATATAACTAGTAAATTTTTAATATCCGTTTTCTTTACTGCATTATTATCATAATGAGGAATTAATAAATATTAGATACTTCCCGCGACCTTTAAAGCATTTTTTTCTAACTTGCTGACAAAATTTTAATAAATGCAAAAACAATTAAGTACAATGCTCCCACTTCAAACTGTAATATGACGCCAAGGTATCGCTAGCATAAATCCAACTGCTTATTAAGCTTAGTCTTCTAACACATATACTTAACTTAAGTCAGGTTGTATAGGACTGAGCGTTCTGCATTTTAGTTATCCTTGGTCTTCTGTATACTTTTTTTTAAAGTAAACAGGAATTCAATTTACTTTTTTCTTTATATATTTCTGCTAATAAATCTTTTTTTATTGTCGGTGGAACCAACTACATCAAACAACAATCTTCTAGAACTCTTGGGTAATGATTGAGTTTGCTCTGCATACTAAACAACTGTTTTAGCAGATTTCTACAGAGTATTAATTTCTAACATAAAGTGTGGCATGTTTATACCTACTGTTGTTTGTACTGTATGGGTTTTTAATATTTTAGAATAATTTTATTTATCATCATCATCTCATTTGTGACCTTCTTTAACTGCGTGTGTTGTGGAAAATAAATTAAATAAAACAAAATTTTATGTAGTCATATAATGAATCAGAATAAGCAATGTGGTGCATCAACAACATGAATTCGCTTCTTTTTACTGTAATAACAAGATGCAAAAACAATTTTTCATAATAGTAACACTGCTTGATTTGAAAATTTGTTGCCAGATCTAATTTGCACAAGTAATATTTTTTTTAATATGTCAATAATTGTCTAAATTAACATTAGAGCAGACATTAATTAATAGATTTGTTTAGCTCCTTATTTCACTAACATTTTATAATAAAAGGATATACATTATTTTTTTTGAATGTCTAAAATGTCTTATTGACGTCATATTAATACAAGTTGCGTCTATATTTTGTGTAATTCCTGTTATACGAAACTAATACAGTTATTTGTGTCCCCATTACCCATTATTATATCTAATAAAATGATATGAACATATTCTAATAAGTTCAAATTGGTCTTATAGATCGCAGAAGCAGCCAAACTTAAACCTATGGAACTGGAGCTGAAAAGGCTTGAAGATCTTTCTGAGGCTATTGTCCAAGATTTCACTTTCATGAGGAAACGCGAAGAAGAAATGAGAGACACTAATGGTAAATAAATGAGTACTATTAAAAAATTACATACCTGGCCGTTTATAGCTCTATCACCAGTAGTTGGTTCGTGTAACATTGTATATCCACATGTAAAGCAATTAACGATTTCATTTTATTTGGTTATTTATAATGATGTTCCCTACTCTCAGCCGTATGCGAATTATTGTGAGCTTAGCACTATTTTTTGGGTTAATTTGTAAATTAATATAATAATCCATTAAGCCCGTAAAAGTACCAAGAATATTTTTGATAAAATCTTAAGTAATACCGCTGATGTGGTTCTGATTTCAAAGAGATATGGCATTTAACTTTATCATTAAATGATTAAATCAAAAACCTACTTTTGATAACAAGCCTGTTTACCAACGCTTTTTTTATGTTTTTCCAGAGTCTACCAACAACAGAGTCCTGTTCTTCAGCATATTTTCAATGGTCTGTCTCCTGGGGCTGGCCACTTGGCAGGTCCTATACTTACGCCGGTATTTCAAGGCTAAAAAACTCATCGAATAGACAACTAAATTATAAGAGTCGTCGATATAGTGACATGTGAATATCATTTTTGTTTTCTAATTTATCTGACTTAATATCAGCTCATTAGTTGTTACAAATATTTGTGTTATCTTTTGATTCCCAATATTATTCTGAACAATAATCCGCATTAATTCATTTATGTCATCACAATAACACATGTCATTGAATCCGCGTCGGTTAGATCTTGGATTATTTTATATTTTAATATAAAAATAAACTTTCTTTTGAATAATTATAGATTTCTTATTAAATTATGTTGTAAATGAGTTTGTTTGAGGATGTAAAAATAATTATGTTAAAAAATTATTGTAATTGTTTCATTTAATTTTATATTTTATAAGGAGTAAAATATGAAAACAATTAAAATTTTACTGCTAAGAAATGAAGCGTGCCCTTCAAACCTGGCTATCGCTACATTATCTCAGTCTATTGAAGTCCATCTACTGAGCATGGGCTTCCTTTTAGGAACCAAGGTTATAGTGATTCGGGCTCCACCATACAATCCCAGTGAGGATTGGGGGCACCATTAAATAATTAACATATAGAAAATTAGATGAAGAAACTGAAACGAAATTACTAGAATACTGTAAGCTCCATTAACTATTGTCAGTCCCTAAATAGTTCGAGGAGTTTAAGAAGCAAAAGTACGAAGTAAAATATGTCAAGAATTATCTCACCTATTAACTATACACCTATTTAAAGGGTGTAGAGGCTATTAGGCGACACCTATTACGTGGGACCAACTATATTACTATACTGATCTCTCCACTGTAAAGGTAACAGAGATTCTGGGTCATAGTGACACTATTGAAAATATTAATAAAGCATTCAATTGTTGGTCTCTGTTGTTCCCAGCTGTAAATTTAACTAGGGGTCTATGTTTCCAGTAGAACAATTTTAAACCTTGATATTTTTCATTGCATTATTTTAATCCATTACAATTGATTTAAACCTAGTATTAGTTAGGTAGATATCAAACTAGGTAAATAAAAAAAATGATTTTTAAAAGTAAATCGCAAAAAATATAATAATATATAAAACAAATTACATTTAAATAAGAAAACTACGTAATTTAAAATATTAGGTCGGGGAAAAAGTCTTTTCGCATAACGTAGGTATAAACTTATTATAAAATTTTTTTGACTGTACTATTTGTGTCTGGCTGGTTTTTGTAACATTAAAAAGGTTCCATTATAAAGAAAAGAAAAAAATAAAAAAAAGTTGTTTCCCGCTATTTTTCATTTGTTTTTCTCTCCGTAAAAATGAGTGAATCTAATGAAGAAATTCGATACATTTTAAAATTTTATTATAAAAAAGGCAAAAATGCAACTCAAGCAGTGAAAAAAATTTGTGATGTTTATGGACCTGATGCAGTGTCAGTAAGAGTAGCACAAATTTGGTTCAAACGTTTTCAGTCCGGAAATTTTGATGTTAAAGATGCACCTCGCTCTGGTCGCCCTGTTACGAATAAAATGGACGCCATTTTTGAAAGAGTGGAGCAAGATCGGCATATTAGTAGTTACGATGTAGCTGAAGAACTGGAAATTGACCACAAAACAGTTTTGACCCATTTGAAGAAAGCTGGTTATACAAAAAAGCTCGATATTTGGGTGCCACACGAGCTCACTCAAAGAAACTTAATGAACCGTGTACTCATTTGCGATCCATTATTGAGACGTAATGAAACCGAGCCGTTTTTGAAGAGATTGATAACTGGCGATGAAAAGTGGATCACGTACGACAAGAACGTGCGAAAAAGGTCGTGGTCGAAAGTTGGCCAGGCTTCACAGACTGTGACCAAACCTGGCCTAACACGAAATAAGGTGATGCTGTGTGTATGGTGGGATTGGAAGGGCATTGTTTATTATGAGCTTTTACCGCCCGGCAAAACCATCGATTCTGATCTTTACTGCCAGCAACTGATGAGATTAAAGGAAGCAGTCGAGAGAAAACGGCCGGAATTGATCAACAGGAAGGGTGTGGTCTTTCATCACGATAACGCTAGACCACACACATCTTTAGCCACTCAGCAAAAATTAAGAGAGTTCGACTGGGAGGTCCTAGTGCATCCACCATATAGCCCTGACCTTGCGCCTTCAGATTTTCACCTGTTTCGGTCTCTGCAGAATTCTTTAGGTTCTGTAAGGTTGACCTCAAGAGAGGACTGCCAAAACTATTTGTCCCGTTTTTTTGATCAGAAGTCCCAAAGTTTCTACAGTAACGGGATAATGTCTCTGCCCACAAAATGGCAGAAAGTTATTCAACAAAACGGTACATATATATTGTAAATAAATGTAAATAAACTTTGAAAAAAATGTCTTGACTTTTCATACAAAAATACGAAAAGACTTTTTCCCCAACCTATTACATAGGTAATCATCATTTTAATACCAAATAAATACTGTTGCCTTTAATTTAACTAACTACCTGTATTGGTAGTTTTAATTAAATGCAAGATAGAAATTATACCTTGTCTAATAAAATTATAAATGCAAATAATATGTAATAATTTTACCTTCTGCAATTATATTTATTAAATATGTCCTAAGAAACTGTATTCAAAGAGCTATCACAATCTGTTGCCTACTTATTGTATAAAAAAAGACAATTAAAATTTAAGGTGGAATGTACTTGTAAATTTTAATCAAGCTAAAACATAAACATAACGTACTGATCTCAAGCACAACATGCGAACAAAGCCTGTAAGCTTAGCTTAGCTAAGTTGATCAACTGAGGTGTTCATTTTAGCACAAAAATAATTTAACGTTTAATAACGTAGAAAACAAATATTGCAGCTGTCCCAAAAATGGTGATTCATAGAGAAAAAAATCTTCGAGTCGCTAAATGTCGAATTCTCAAAATGCCAAGTAAGAAAACTCGTCCATTTTTAAAAAAATATAAAGAGAATAGCTTTTATTAGGTTATTAAAAACTAATGTTTTATTTCTTATAAAATACATTTTCTTACATTGGAAAATTTGGGACTTTGGAACTTTCTGCGACTAAACTAAAAATAAGTGCAAAGGCAATAGGAAATTCCGAGATAAAGAGTCCCTCAAGTCAATGTCAAACGAAATTTTATAAAGACATTTAGCTGTTTTTTCAATTGATCATTATTATAATATGAACAACTTTTCTTTTATAATTATTTGCATAGCTTTAGGTTGAATTATAACGCTAAATGTGTTGTTTACTGTACTCGAGAGTTTTCATAGAGCACCTTGCACTCATTACTTAACATCCGACAATTTCTCATCAATCAGGAGTTTGCCACATTCATCCAAATAATAAAAAAGCAGATAATGTCAACATTTTTTAATTAAAATGTTTTTTGGCAATCTTTACCGATTATTTTATAACTTAAACAATGTATTTATTTATTAATTATTTTCAAATGTTTTTCTAATATAGAGTTAAACTTGAACTGATTGTAAATGCAATGATTTTGCGAGATAATTATCTAATCGCTTATTTGAAACACATCGACCACAGTATTTCATTAAAAAAACACATAGTGGCAATAATTGTTGTATTCATACAAGTCATCGACGATAAATTAAGTTTTGGGGTTTAAGTACCACTTACTTGAAAACTATTTAGAAGAACTTACCAATTAGATATTTGTTTGATAATTGATTGGCAAATGCAATCTACTTAGGCACTAAATTTGTTTATTTAAGAGGTGTTTTATAAAAAAAAAGTATGGCTATTACATAAGAACATCTGTTGACCTTTAGTGACTTATAAATTACAGTCGAATAAGTAAAAACCTAAACATGATTTTTTTAAATAAATATTATTACTCTTAAGTCGTCCCCTATCAAGAACAATACAAGCAACCAAATATTACTATAATAAATGACATGAAATTAACGGCTAAAATATATAATTTTTATAAATTTTGAAAATATATGTCTAGGGTTCATACACTATTTGTACCAACCCTAGACTTACGATAGTTGTAAGATTTTGAAGTATATATGCACCTTAATCAATTGACATTTTACTCTTGTAAAGTCAGCTTCTAATAGTTTAGCGCCCTAACCGCCATATATATCGGAAAACGCCCTTATGCTCTCTTGACAATAGAAACGGAAGGTGTGTCGATTTTAATGGCGCTTTGGTTGTTAACTACATATAATTATGCCGCTGACTGTACATGGTCAGTTCATAATATTTTTTTTGTTTTTTTAACTGATGTAGGATGAGTAGGTTATATAGAAACTGATGTATTATCCTATACCACTCAATTGATTTCACATTAACTCATTTCTGGTAATTTTTCCTACCTTAAAACAACCTTATATATTTGAGTTAAGGTAGACCAAGAAAAAATTTTTAACATGTTATGACCGTTTAAGAGGTAAAGTCTTGTCAAATAAGGGCCAATTTTTAACTGACTTGTTACAGCTGGAAGAAAGTTGTCTGTACTGTATTAATACTGTATATGGTTCTTGATGGGGCACGTTTTCTGATACATATTTCTTACATACAAGTATACTAATTTCAAATGAATGAACAAACAAAGTTCTGCTTAAAAGTACACTTTTCTTTTGCAAAAAAATAATAATTATATTTTTTTGCTAATTACTACCAATACACTTCGGTACTTATGCTTGATTAATATTTAGTTATTGAATTAGCAAAAAAGTACTTTTAGAACTGAAATGAATGAATTAGTTTTAATACTACAATAACGCTATGTGAACTGCCCAAAATGCAATTGTAGGGCACCATCGAGGTCGCATGTTCAATAAAAAAAAACATTATCTACTTTACAGGCGTTGAGAAGTGAGCGTAGCTTCACCAGATTTCAGCAAGGGTTTGACTTTAAGAATGAATAGGAATCTGAACATGATTTCTCACGTAGTGCCGCAGTCGCTAAAGAAGGCGCGGCACCTGCTTCGTCCAGTGCTGGGCTCGTCACTTACGCTGAGAGTACAAGACGCACCTCCGCCCAATCCTCACCTAAGCAGTCCCAACCTGGTCCCTGCCTAGGAAGCAAGCTAGGAAAAAAATGGAAATCTTCCAGAACTGGTGACCTGGTGGTGGTGGCAGATGTGGTCACGTTTGATTACCCGAACTTAAGAGAGAAGAATGAACAGTCGACGACGACCTCGATAGTGTCTATAGAATACATAAGTATTATAAAAGAAAATACGAATTATAAAAGTACTAAAATACTATACTATAGTTATTAAGCAGTATGTATAATGCATTACGCTACACTTGTCGTATGGCGAATTCGGAGCTTGCATTATCTCTGATTATTACATCACATTTTAATATTTAACATAATTTTATCGAAGAACAAAAGTCGCCCTATAATACAACATACCACACAACATCACAACTAATAATGACTTATGTATCACAACACAAGGCTATAATTTAAATAATTTGGTAAGAATTTAATAATTTAATTAAATCGCACCTGAGTAATAGTCACTCGTAACTAATAATTATACATTATTATATACAATAAAATCTCATCCACTAAGTAGATATGCTATACATCTGTGATTTGAACTTAAGATCAAAGGGGCGAATAGTCCAATTGAACTGTTAAATGCTTAACGCCGGCCTCGCGGAATATCCTGGCCGCTTGTTCCGTGACGTACCTAGGGTCCACTTCTCTAGCCACTTCCAGTTTTAAAGCACCAACATGCACATCACTACACAGAGTCCAGAAGTGGGGCTCTTGCACAGCGTGGACGCCCGCGAGACCGACCACACGCGTATACAGGTTGGGTAAGAGTCGTTCTAAGGAGGTCGGAGTCCGCTGCAATAGCACACCGGCAGAATCGCGCACTAACGGTAACACACTCCCGGCTATGAGCAACGCAATCGCCATGGAACAAATGGGATCCGCGCGCATCCAGCCGAACATGCGCATTAATATGGCAGATATAATAACTCCTACTGAACCCAGAGTGTCTGCTAAAACGTGCAGGAATACACCTCGCATAATGGCCGAGCCAGCTCCCGTGGGAGCCTCAATGTCATCGTGGTCGTGGGAGTGGTTGTGATTGTGCGAGTGGCCGCCGCCGCCGTGCGAGTGGCCGTGCCCGCCGTGGGAGTGACCGTGCGCATGGCCGTGGTGGAAGGCGTATATTCCCACCATGTTCACTAGGAACCCAAGTATAGAAACCAGTAGCAACCGCTCGTGTTTTACCTGTAAGCAAGATAAAGGCGATTGTAATTTATAGGATCGCTATGTTAATACCAGTTGGGCATTAAGTTTAAAGTATTGTTTGCAATGATTCATTGCTTTAATAATTGCAGAACCATTGAAAGTAAGGAAAATTGTCACTGATTATATATATATTTATATCCTATAATTCTATAAAAATCTCGTTGATGATCCTATGGAGTAGTCAACCCAGACCATATAATTGGGTAAAGCCTATGAATTTACCAACAAATTTCAAGGCACAGAAAATGGAAGCATATACTTAAGACATATTTTCCAGTACCTACCTGCATACAGCAGTAATTAAGTAGGTATTTACTGTAAAATTAATAAAATCACAGAACTATATATACGATTTTTGAAAAAAAAACATTGTTAGTGTAAAACTAATATTATATAGAAACAGTTTGGCGGCGGCGCGGCGGAACCAATTTCAGTTTAGTGACGAAACTTCACGTTCACGCTATTCAACCAAACAAAGCCCAGATGGAATAGAAATACGTGCTTACTCAGCTAAGTACGTTTAAAAAAATTGCAATTTCAACATCAAGTTTGGGTTGCACAAATTCTGTTGATTTCAAATAGATAGCCTTCCCTAGTTTAGATAGGTACCACATAAATTATAATATGATTAGTTTTACATTCCATCATGAGATATTTCTCTCCAAAAGCATTGCCATCATAAATGAAACCTTTTTGAGAATCGGTTGATAATTGTAACGCTTCACGCAAACCGTTTTAATAAAACTTGACAAACAGAAGTCATTAGCAGCAGATACATTCTAATAACATAATCTGTGGTTACTTCTTTGATAGAAGCCGAAATACGTAACCAAACCAAACTTAAACAGAGTTATTATATCCATAACATTACTAAACTTTGATGCCGAACAGTGATATCGCTGCAGATAACTGATAAAACACACTTTCATTCTGAATTCAATCTAATAGCACATACCTTATGGTTCGGAATTCGTATACTATACTAGCGCGAGAGCCTGCAGTTGGTCCCGTTTATAACTATTTGTAGTAGTAAAGCCATAGAGCGATTCAAGGTCCTATTGGGCGGTTAAAAAAAATCTAAAAGCCACTAGGTACGCGTGGTGAAGTATGACCTGAACTGAAGCCCTTTCACCAAAGGGCTGTTGCTCAGTAGTGAAACGTTAATGAGCTGAGCTGTTGTGATTATACTTTTCTTCCCATTTTACTAATGATCCATATTATGAATGTAATTATGGACATTATTACAATCATCCATTAGAAAGATGCAGGTAATTAACTGTTGTGTGTACGCTTGATATCAACTTATCAGTGTTATCATAGAATTGCAAAATCTGATTAAGGAAAAAATTACTCAGCCCCAAAAGGAAGTCTAATTGTCAATGTTACATAATTATATATTTATTTGTAATATTAACCATGTGACATGTTTTCACAAACTGTTTTTTATATGAACATTTTTTTCACAATTTTTGTTTGTCTGTCTATTTATTCCGGCAAAACTCTGACCGATTTTAACGGTAAAGCTGATGTAATAAACAGTAACTTGGTCTATTTTTCACTATCCCACGGGAATGTGATTTCAAAAAAGGCCCAGTTGACTGCTAGTTATATTATAAAACAGGCAAGTGTGACAAGTGTTCCATAGTTACTTAAATTTGTATAAAAAGCATACTTGATTAAAGAATAAACTAGCAAATTTAATGAAGTTAACCTGAGTTGAACCCAAAAAGGTGCAAACTAATTAAAATAATGATCATAACAGGAATTTTAATGTGTACTCTAAAATATATTTTAATGTTTATGCATAATATTTCTTGACAAACTATCAAATTATACATAAAGTTTTGTACTGAATTGATTGTTTTTACCTAAATTTTCCATTATTAACTTCAAGTTTACCACTACTACACTTGATATAATAGGTTGGGGAAAAAGTCTTTTCGTATTTTTGTATGAAAAGTCAAGACATTTTTTTCAAAGTTTATTTACATTTATTTACAATATATATGTACCGTTTTGTTGAATAACTTTCTGCCATTTTGTGGGCAGAGACATTATCCCGTTACTGTAGAAACTTTGGGACTTCTGATCAAAAAAACGGGACAAATAGTTTTGGCAGTCCTCTCTTGAGGTCAACCTTATAGAACCTAAAGAATTCTGCAGAGACCGAAACAGGTGAAAATCTGAAGGCGCAAGGTCAGGGCTATATGGTGGATGCACTAGGACCTCCCAGTCGAACTCTCTTAATTTTTGCTGAGTGGCTAAAGATGTGTGTGGTCTAGCGTTATCGTGATGAAAGACCACACCCTTCCTGTTGATCAATTCCGGCCGTTTTCTCTCGACTGCTTCCTTTAATCTCATCAGTTGCTGGCAGTAAAGATCAGAATCGATGGTTTTGCCGGGCGGTAAAAGCTCATAATAAACAATGCCCTTCCAATCCCACCATACACACAGCATCACCTTATTTCGTGTTAGGCCAGGTTTGGCCACAGTCTGTGAAGCCTGGCCAACTTTCGACCACGACCTTTTTCGCACGTTCTTGTCGTACGTGATCCACTTTTCATCGCCAGTTATCAATCTCTTCAAAAACGGCTCGGTTTCATTACGTCTCAATAATGAATCGCAAATGAGTACACGGTTCATTAAGTTTCTTTGAGTGAGCTCGTGTGGCACCCAAATATCGAGCTTTTTTGTATAACCAGCTTTCTTCAAATGGGTCAAAACTGTTTTGTGGTCAATTCCCAGTTCTTCAGCTACATCGTAACTACTAATATGCCGATCTTGCTCCACTCTTTCAAAAATGGCGTCCATTTTATTCGTAACAGGGCGACCAGAGCGAGGTGCATCTTTAACATCAAAATTTCCGGACTGAAAACGTTTGAACCAAATTTGTGCTACTCTTACTGACACTGCATCAGGTCCATAAACATCACAAATTTTTTTCACTGCTTGAGTTGCATTTTTGCCTTTTTAATAATAAAATTTTAAAATGTATCGAATTTCTTCATTAGATTCACTCATTTTTACGGAGAGAAAAACAAATGAAAAATAGCGGGAAACAACTTTTTTTTATTTTTTTCTTTTCTTTATAATGGAACCTTTTTAATGTTACCAAAACCAGCCAGACACAAATAGTACAGTCAAAAAAATTTTATAATAAGTTTATACCTACGTTATGCGAAAAGACTTTTTCCCCGACCTAATATAATTGCAGATTTGAAGGTACATCTGTACATCGCTTTAATGATGTCTGAAGCCAAACGATTTTTTCAATTAGGTTTTGGGTTACTGTAGCTTTGGATAGATCAAAATCAAGCAAATATTGTGCACTGTCTTCTTTTTACTAACAAGGTGAAAGGGAATAAATATTGGTGGAGATAGCTCGGTTGAGTCAGAAAGTGTTTGGCATCCTGCTGTTAGATTTTTTCAAAATATTAAATTGCGTCTAATTTTGCAAAACAACAACTACCACTAATAAAAACCTGTACCGAAGCTTGAGGTCTGTGTCTAACGACTTCATGGAGCGGCAAATGATTTTGAATAATATTTAACAGTGTTAGTGGTTAACTCACACAAGTAAGAATAAGATTCATAATCCTTTCCACTTACAAAGTCTATGGCCTTGCTATTCAGCCTGTGGACCCAGGCCCATAATGTGACTACTTCACACTCATTCAAGGACTGAAAATTTAAACTCCTACTACCTAGTGTTGTGGATGTATAAGCACTCTAAAAGTAAGAGTAAAAATTGGGGTATTGACCCCAAATTTATTCACTTTCAGTTTTTAATCCCTAAATAAAATCCCAAGCAATATACAGCAATTGAGCCTAAATAAATTTAAATTAACAATAAAACGCAAGCTGTCTTCAAAGGGATACTATTCTATCAAAGACTACATGGCAGATAAAAATGCTTGGCATTAAACTGCCGTTTTATATGAGCTATTCTAATATGAATGACTAAAAACATGAATATTGTTAATGTTATATTATACTAGCTGTTACCCGCGACTTCGTCCGCGTGGAATAGTATCTTTGGGTAGCATTTTTATTATTTAATAAGAATCATTAGTAGGTATAGTAGATATCAGCGGCGGCGATGCAGAGAATTCGTTAAAAGGAACTTTAACTTCAAAAGCCAAAATATTTTTTAAACTTGATACACCCAAAATTTTTAAATATCATGTTCCTAGAATAGTTTTGCGTCGTAGTTCCCGTGCCGAATCCGTTCCGTTCCGTTCGAATTTCAAGAATTCCGTTTGTAGAAAAACTCTGCACATCCTAAAAGACCTACGTACCAAGTTTCATGGTTTTATCTTCAAAAATGAAGAACATCCATAAAAACATTCAACCCCTATTTCACCCCCATACTGGTAAAAATTTCAAAATGCTAGAACAAACAATTTTTTGTTTATTATTTAGTGCCTAAAACCAAAATGTTGTATTTTTATTTTCAAAAATGAATGACGAACTTCATACAAACTTTCAACCCCTATTTCATCTCTCACAGGACGAAATTTCAAAAACGCTAGAACAAATGTTTAATTATTTCCTATCAAGTGCTTAAATATTAAGTTTCATGGTTTTATCTTTTAAAATTATAAAATCCCATACAACTTTTCACTCCCTCCCCTTTTTAACCCTTTACAACCCCCTTTTCGAAATAAAAAGTAGCCTATGTTCTTTCTCAGGGTCTTGACCATCTGTATACCAAATTTCATTCAAATCCGTTCAGTAGTTTTGGCGTGAAAGAGTAACAGACAGACAGACAGACAGACAGACAGACAGACAGACAGACAGACAGACAGACAGACAGACAGACAGAGTTACTTTCGCATTTATAATATTAGTAAGGATTAGTAAGGATTGCATTGTATAGCTTCACAGACACATGAAGATTGAAGATTCAAGTACCAAACCAATAGATATATTTAAAAGAGCATAGCCTGTGAGTTTCTTGCCAGTTCTTCTTACAGAGCAGTGGCTCGGAACTGGCACTTAGATTCACTTACACTTAATTATATTTTGTTTTTAAATTGTTTTGTTGCATGTAAGTGAATCTAAGCTTCGTGACAGAGCGTAAGCATATTTTGATTGTTTTTTTTTCAATTTTTATTTATTATGACGTTATCATGTATAGTTTATGAAATAAATAACTTTTTTACTTTACTTTACATAAATTCTAATTTATTGTTCGGAAATGATTGACATAAACAAAATGTTAGGTATGTGCATGGAACTTATAACAAAAGTGAATTAAGAAAGTAACTTGAATTGTAAATGATGAATGTAATTATGACCTAATGTCTGTATGGCTTTAACTTTAAACTCTACATCAGTATTAAACTATGTGTTGTGACTTGGTTACGGAACTTGAAGTTAATTTATTTATAAAACTTACTTTATCCACCTTACATAAATTCAAATCACTAAAATACATATTTACTTCAATTATTATATATATATAGTATATATATTAGGATGCTTGACCACAAATTGATACTAAATTGTTCCTGGAAATTAGATTCCCTTGTAAGGTGTGGATTTTCAATATTCTATGAATGATAGTTATGTTGACCTCCAAAGAATAAATTTTTAGCTTTTCTGTAATATTTTTTGATTGATTAATAAGCGATTCCCATTATCAACTTAAAAAAAAAAAAATATTTAGATGTCGAATTTATTGAAATTTTCACCTCTCTGTCTTTGATCACCGTTTTATGCCAAAGTAGCTCCATTAAGTACTTCTTGTTTTAAATTATTATGAAGGCGGATAGTCTAGAGAAGTTTTTAGACATACTTAGACACCATAAATTCGCCTGTTTAGATTTTTTATTTTAAATTGAATTTTTAACAAATTATTCACTAACGGTAAAATTTTGACTTTACACTAATATTTTCTTAACTGCCACTAAAATTTCGAAGCTGATTATTATGGACATTAAAGAACCTTTTACATGATTCAGTAGCAAAAAGAAAAACACTAAAATGTGTTCAACTTTTTTTTATTTGATTTTTTTAAGATATTTACTCCGATATCTTTAAAAAATCTGAAAAAAAATTATAACTCGAAAACTACGCATAATCGCAGAACATACATGGGGTTGATTCGGATACTCCAATAGGTGCTCTAGCTCTGGACTTTCGCTTGACACTATTTTTTGGGACACCCTGTATATATATTAAGTATGAATAAATTTATTATTAAAATTAAACATAAGTATGAATAAATTTAAGATACAGCACGTATATTTATTTCTAAATATTCAGTCAATTATACAAAATCTTACCTCAGGAGGCTCAATGGCTCTCTCCACTGCTTCACTCATAATGAAGAATGCAATGAATAATAAGAATAGCCCATTCACAAAGCCTGCTAGAACTTCAGCTCTTGAATATCCGTAGGAGTAGCGTTCATTAGCCCTCCATTTTGAAACAAGGGAAGCTGCCAGGCCAGCTACCAGACCCGTACAGTCAAAGAACATGTGGAATGCATCTGATATGAGACCTGCAAACAACAGCATTGAAGAGTATTTGTCAAGGAATATTTATAATAAACAAAATAAGAAAATAACTATACAAAGCTTGTTTGTAACTGCTATGCCAAGGAAATTTTCTTACATAGATATAGTGAAATAATTAACAAAACTTAGAAACAATTAAGAAGGTTATGTACATACTAATTTATGTTACTATATATATCTGTAAATGTGAAATTCCATAGATACACTTCATAGCTTCTGATGGATATAACATTTGAACTTCCATTTCCATTTGAATATGCATTTAAAATTATGAACAATTTATTCAGTTACATTTTAGACTTATAATTTGTAGTAGATGTTACTTACCCAAGCTGTTAGTCCATACGCCATAGAAAAGTTCAACAAACGCGAAAGACAAATTAAGTAGAAGAAACATGAACAAATTTCTTGAATTCTTATCAGAATATATTAGTCTTAACCAGTTCAGAATTTTTTCCCTAGGCCCGGTTAAAGGACCTCGCGGGGGCCGCGTATCTTTTTGGATGAGGGGCAACATTATGAGAATTTACTAATGTCCAAAAAATTTAAGTCATTTCACGTAAAATTCAAGCTAAACAGAAATAAATGAACAAACATCTAACTTTGAAACACTGCATACGTGTACTCTAAAAGCGGTTCTCAACCTAGTAAATAAGTATAAAAACTAAAATATAGGTAACTAGGAACTTATATAAATATTTAAATAAGATATTTATGTATACGTTGACATTTTTCTTTTTAATAGGTACATTTTACTAAATAATTTATGAAAAGAACTTATTTCTTCTAGCAAGATTTTTCCTAGTACTTGTCGAAATGACTGACTGACTGACGTTACTGACTACTGACGTAAAGATGTCGAGGCGAACATGACATTAGGAACAAACATGTTATTTTGACTTTCGTTTTCTATTTTTCGCAGAAGGTATTCTTTATTTTTTTTTGAACCGAAAAAAGTGTATTATTAAAAGAAACTACTTTATTATTATGGGTAATGATCACGCAATAAGGAAAGCATACCACTGTCAGATAAGGTAGCATGTCTTTTATATAATTATAGATTCAATTATAATTATTGAGAACTAACCAAGTATCTAGATAAACCTTGTATAAAAACAATAAAGAAATTACAAATGTGATGTTCTAACCTGTGGTAAAGAAAGGAGACCTGATAGAAACTGACAGGGGATGCAATACCCCATTCGTTGCATCAGGCATTTGGTCACATTCGCAATCACTTCAATGGGCTTTGTAAAGACTCATAAATTTTCGCATTTATAATAGATTATGTAATGATTATAATAAAACAAAGGAAGGTGGTAGGTGTTGTGAAATTAAAAAAGAGTGCACTTTGCTGCAAGCTCAGTTTATTGCAGAAGTTTTTACACTCCGTAATTATGATATTTCCATCAAATTTGGCTCAAATCAAAACTAACATTACTTATTGGATTTTAAAAATACATATTAAAAATACATAGATTGAGAATTCTTTTTCTTCTTTTAAATAATGGCTTCGTGCGGTTTGCACATTTAGCCAGTGTCAAGTTAGAGATATATTAATACCATATATATTATAGTAAATGAGAATGAGTGGTGACAAAGATGATAAATGGTAAATGAGATCCCGTCCCCCTAAGCCCCTTGAGTCCTCAGAGATTGAGAATTAAAAAGATAGAATATTGTATTTATTATAAAAATTGCTATGCTATCGCATTAGGCTAAGAGACCAGTAATGGTAGCATAAGATTATAAATAAATATTTACATACTATTGAACTTCAAGAGCTCAATCTAAATGAAATGTAGCGAATTTTGATTTATTTCATAATTTGTTTTAGTCTATTGCCATTTATTTTACTTGATGACATTAATATGTATTACGCATTTAGTTTTGATTGGTCCAATAGGTTCAGTCTCTAATTTAAACCAATACCAACAAAGAATAATTCAGAGTGAAATCGCATCGTTTACGATGAGTCATAGACTTTCAAATGACACTCGTTTCCGGTAAAATTTACATTTGTGTCTATGAAAAATGTTTAGATTGGTTGTGGTACATACATTCTAAATTCATTTATTTGTATTTTTTAATTAAAACCTTATTTAAACTTATACAAAGTTCTCAAATGTTAATTCTCATATAGGTACATTTATTTTAAAAGAATTTATTACTTTGTTTTTTGATAGATATTTTCTCCCGCGATTTTTTCAAACGCATTCGACCGGAAATTTGTCTATAGATGCGTTTGTTTCCGAAAGTGAACGTTTCACGAGTCAACAGCAAAGCAACGTCTTTCGAGAAGTTCTAGGCGCTGTTTGCGACATTTTTCTTTCTTTTATCCGTCATCCAATGTTATATGTGATGAAATAACACGTTGCTTAGCGTATATTTACGATATTAGTGTTCATAGTCGTAATTAAGTAATCGCTAGATTACATTTTAAGCTAATATGGGCGACGAAAGCCACCCGAAAACTCTCTACGTCGGTAATTTGGACGCGAGTGTGACAGAAGATTTCCTATGCGCGTTATTTGGACAAATAGGTGAAGTAAAAGGTTGTAAGATCATTCGCGAACCTGGTAATGATCCCTATGCATTTCTTGAGTTTACCAACCACTCTGCAGCGGCTACGGCCCTGGCCGCCATGAACAAACGAGTGTTCCTCGAAAAGGAGATGAAGGTTAACTGGGCTACGAGTCCTGGCAATCAGCCGAAGACTGATACTAGCAATCATCATCATATATTCGTTGGTGATCTTTCTCCAGAGATCGAGACCCATATATTACGTGATGCCTTTGCACCTTTTGGTGAGATATCAAATTGTCGGATAGTTCGCGACCCACAAACGCTCAAATCTAAAGGGTATGCTTTTGTATCGTTCGTTAAGAAAGCAGACGCTGAGGCCGCAATACAAGCAATGAATGGTCAGTGGTTAGGATCACGTTCTATTCGCACAAACTGGTCGACTCGTAAACCGCCAACCAACAGGCCAAACGAAGGTGCGACTACAACTAAAAGAGCCAAACAGCCTACTTTTGATGAGGTGTACAATCAAAGTTCACCAACAAACACAACTGTCTATTGTGGAGGATTCACAAGCAATGTAATTACTGAGGAACTAATGCAAAGCACATTCTCACAATTTGGTCAGATACAAGATATAAGAGTGTTTAGAGATAAAGGATATGCGTTTATTAGGTTCACAACTAAAGATGCAGCAGCACATGCTATTGAAGCTACTCACAACACAGAAATAAGCGGACATACTGTCAAATGCTTCTGGGGTAAAGAAAATGGAGGAGGAGAAAACCAGGTATGTATAAAGATTATTATCAATAGCAGGTATTTTTATAAAATATCAGTCATTAGTGACCAGCAGGTGACCAGAGATAATTGGGTTTAGTTGATTTTGGTACTGGTTACAAATACAAAATAAATTATGTGCAATAAAATGTTGCCAAGGTTGTTGAATACAGCTTAAAATTTATGTATACTATTGGTATTATTTGTGTTTTGAAATACTTTATTATTTGTACATTAATTAAGGTATATTTATAAACTAAAATAATATACTATATTATTTAATTGGTAGTATATTATTGTATTAACTCATTCATGAAATTAGTTTTGAGGGGCAATTGAATACAATGTGTAGTGTAAATTACCAGTAATTTGACTGGTGAGTACCTAAGAAAAGCTTATTTCTCTAGATCTGAGGCTGATCTGATAAAGTATTATTGTACAGATATTTCAGTTTCCATCAAAAGCACAAACCGGCACAAAACACTAAAAATACAAATGAGTAAGGAAGGTGAATGTGAATGAGGTTTATTTTTATACAGTTATTGGAGAGGATTTATTTTCAAAGCTAAAAAAATAAACCTAATAAGTAAATACAGTAAAATTATCATCATCCAAGTTGTATCCCGGTTGCCCTCTTACTGGCCCGGGGGTCTTTATAAATATATAGTATGAATGTAATGAATGTAAATTATTACTTATTTTCAGAGTACGAATAATGCACCAGCACCACCCTCAAACATGGGAGCACAGACACAATATCCCTACCCATACCAACAAGGAATGGGTTACTGGTATGCTCAGGTAAATAAATAATGCTTTTGTTAGCTTATGCAACTGCCTTTAGGATGTAAAAACAGGTATTTACTATCAAGCAAATTTGGACACAAGTTTCTTACAGTTCTTGTGCATACATGTGCAGTTGCACAGTGTCTAACCTCATCATTATGAGTTCATAAGACATTATGAACAGGTTTGTTTTATAATGATATTAAGCATAATTTAGTTGGGTCCATCATAAAGAGTTAATTAGTAAAGGGATCCGAATGTGAGCAATCTGATGTAAAAATAAGTAGAAGTTTTGAAATATTACTTTTCTAATAGTTGAGGGTCATGTAAATCAAACTTTAGAAAATTACACTGGAAATACCTCGCCTTCAACATATGTATATTACAGTGCCAACTAAACAAGACCCTAAGAACAATCGCAGAGGTTCCTAGTACATAACCAACAATGAAGTTCACAAGCACCTAAAAATTACTACCATCAGGGAGTAAATTCAGAGTTTCTCTTATAAAAACAAAGAGCATTTAAACCATCACCCCAATAAATTTGCTCGCCAACTCACTTTGGAGCAGTATGTGGGACGACTTAAATGTCACCATATCTTAGAGCTAGAAGATCGGCAGAAGCTCTTGACAACAGATGACAACTTTGACAACTTTTAATGGAAAGCCACTCAGCATAACATTAGCACAGAACGGATTTGCTTATAGTCCTAGGAATGATCACAAATACACACAGAAAAAAAAACACTAATGATGTGCGGGATGAGATATTTATGTGGTGTCCTGCTGTGAACCTGAATAGCTTAATGTAGAATTCTATTGTGGAGGCCTATGTTCAGCAGTGGACGTCTTTTAGCTAAGATAATAATGAGGATTATGCCTTCCAAAACATAGAACTGCTTGAAGCCAAGTGTACAACCGCACACACACTTTTGCACATTTATGCAAACACATTAATGCAAATTTATGCCTTGCATTAAGTATTAGTGCCGCTACGTCACTGGCTTCCAACAACCACACCTCGACCCAGACTTACTTCTAACGTAAGAAGTGTCAATGTTTTCTTAGCTATTGTAAACATAATCAACAACTTCAGACCCAGGCAATTGTTATAGAGTAGTAATATTATGTTGATGCAGCAGCAGATATCATTCTCAATAAAATTCTATGAAAACACCTGGTTTTGGCAACCATATTTTCAATATTAATGATTGTCACCATGTTGAAAGTTTTGCTAAGCAGAGTTTAGTTCCTGTTTATTTGTCATAAAGCATTGTAAGTTTACTAAAATGGTCTACTTATTTATGGGCCTTAATGCATAACTCCATGCAATATATGTGAATATAATCAAGTATATTTATAATTTATTGTACTGAGTAGTGGTTCTCATATAAAAACATAGCTATAATATATATTATAAAGACCACTGGAAGAGTACTTAGGCTGCCTATCGTAAAGTAGATACCAAGACATGAAATGTGTCAAAGATGTTTATCTGTGACCCTTTCATGAACAATACAAAACACAAGCAAAAAGCATGATAGAAAGAGCATTTGCATAACAAATGATTTGGCAGTGATGAATGCTCCAATAACTAATTATTGCCAGGTTTGGTTTATACTTTGTAGTTGTAACATTAATTAATTTGTAGACCTCGATATGAACCTGGTCAGTGTGATGTCAGTTGCAATTTTTTTCTTTGTTTTTATTGTAATAGCTCTTATTGCACTGTTTCAATTAAGGATTTGTATCCCTTCTGTGTTATTTCTGTTAAATAATAACTACAAAAAGAAACAAAAAAAAGTATAAAATTTTATGTGTTAAATTTTGTATGACTGACCAAATTTCACTTAATTCAGTGTCTTTTACCAAAGAAAAACACTTCTGCCCTGTTTGCAATGCCTAATTAACTTCCATCAGTAGGAAGGTTAAAATGTTAAATGTTTTAATTGCTCCCACTAATTTGATTTTAAACAGATGATTCGATGATGTTATTTACTATTCTCTCTTTTTACTGGGTGGTTTTAAAATAATACCATATTAACTGTATAATAAAAGGTATTTTTGAGTTAAAATAATAAATCTTGTTTTGGTTACTTATATGCTAGTATTCATTCGTTTTATGGCCAACTCCAGTTAAATTTTATTCATGAGAAATTGGAATATAATATATAAATTAAAAATGCGATGTCATTCACGACCTGTGACATTTATTTTCGATGGGTGTAAGTATCAGACTCGTATCTTGTTGTCAAAATCGGCCGTTCTCTAAGTATTTATATTTTCAATATAAAATATGTATATATTTATATTTAGTTGTTTCTCATAATTTACAGGGATACCCTGCCGTACCAGGATATGTGGCGCCTGGATATTATCAGCAGTATGCTGCGACCTACAGCAACCCACAAGCTGCCGCAGCAGGTAAATATATATTTTAATTTCATAGTCTTTGTTGTTATTGATAAATAGCATTTAACATTAATCAGGTATTTTTAATATCTATAGAATAACTTTGGTGTTACTTATCTTTTCAAATAACCTTACTACATAATGTCCTTTGTACAACTCTACCGCAGACATTGAAAACAGATGTTGTGTGCAATCGCTATGCAAAACAATAAAATGAAACAATACTTTTCTTTTACATACCATACTTTTGAAAATAAGATTCAGAGTCATTTCAAAAGCTTATTATGTCCAAAATACAAAAAAATGCGTAAGTCGGTCCTAACTGTGCTACTTTCTCCGTGACGCGACTAAGTGTGCCGAATGAGCGCTAGAGTCATGGCCAGTAGGTTTAATTTAGAGCCGCCTTCGCCGAGTGGTTTCTTATCAGCACTGTCTTTAACCTCGATTTCTATCGTTATCAATGTAAAGAAATACTTTTCCATTTGATTGTCTTTTCGTTTATTGAATACACGTGGGATTTATTTATGACGGAAACTTGAATATTGTGTTACGTCTTTAAACAACAATAGCATCAAGTATATTATTTATTTGTTAGCTAGATTAAATCCCTAGAATTTAATTAGTAAACGCTATAGCAATCTTTTAATTTGTACCACTAGAATCTTGAGAAAAATCCCTAAATATATACAGATTTTTGAAAAATTGTCGCACAATGAGAACTGCATTATCCCTGATCTATTCTAATGAGTATTGGACCTATACATTTTATTTAAACTGTTTATAAATAAGCCGCTGGCCCCTACTTATGTTGAATATATTTATAAAAATTATTAAAGGCAAGTTTAATAAATATATTGGAGGCCGCAAAAAAGACTTCCTTGATATAACAGCAGTGCCATCTAAAATCCTGTTATAACGACGACACAAAAGAATTTAGACGTCGTAAGCATGGCCAATTATCATCGCGTTATCGCCGCCGAGTACTGCCGTGTGCCAAAAATCCTACCATAGTAGCATTTGATTTTAAATCGTACAATTGATAATACAGTGCTGGCTAGAAACTTGCTTGTCATTCTTTCCCTTATATTTATATGTACTTGTATGGTTTCTCGATAATATTTTACCTATTAGTAGGCGAAATAAATATCAAGTAATAGATTCTACACTCAGGTCTCATGTGTTCGCTAACAAAGAAAAATAATTTTCATTTTTAGATTTAAAATAATCAATCACATACAAAATATTTTGGTAAAAAACTAGCTTAACAATTTGTCATTTCTTCTCTTACAGAGACGGAAGGTTTTTTATAATTTCTTAATTATTATTTTCTTTTATGCTTGTTTAAATTTAAATTAAGTATTGTTTCTGAATCACTTGTGAACGTCACCTATACCGACATTTCATTATGGAAGCGGCTTGCTATGAGATATAAGTGAGAAAGACATCCCTAATGTGACTAGGGTAATGCCAATCGATATTCTTCAGAAGTGTGTATAAAAAAGTGGCAAACATTAACAGTGACCACCTTAACTTTCCTTATATTTTGATAGCTAGATTAAGTATGGAGTTCAGTATACCTGCACTCCGCAAAAAACTCCGTTACAAAAAAAATAATTTATGTATGTTGTATAGAACATAAACAATTTTTTTATTTTGTTAAAACAACTGTAAGCTTTCAAAATAAAATAAAACACAAGCTCTGCTTTGTTAGGTATTATAAAGTGTTGTATAAGATGCCTGCTGCTCAACCAATCTCCCAGCTAAAATAAGACCTGCTTTAGGCTGCCTTTCCACTGAAGCGTAGCGAGGATGCGGAGCGGAGAAACGGACAAATATTAACCAATAAGATTTCATCAAATCTTTGCTCCTCTCCTGTCCGTGATTCCTATTGGATAATATTTGTCCGTTTCTCCACTCCGCATCCTCGCTCCGTTTCAGTGGACAGGCAGCCTAAAGCTAACTTGTGGTCAAGCAATGAATTTGTAAGCTTTATTTTTCAAGAGTATGTTATAATTATATTTTTTTTATAATTATAAACGACTCTTCTTAATTATATTTTATGTAACATTTACAAAAATGTTATTTTATTTTAGTTTATTAAACCTTAGAGTTAGCAAAAAATTTTAAATTCTGCCATTTAGGCAGAGAATTTCCTATGGCATTAAGTTCTCCTTTTGTAATACTTAAATAAATAATCAATATTTGTGTTGTTCCAGCTGGTTACCGCATGAGTATGCCGGGTGGTGGTGGCGCGGCGGGCGGCTGGGGAGGCGCGCCGCCCGTTATGTATGCCTCGGCCGCCATGCCTTCAGCGCAATACCCCTCGCAATAGGGCACACTCCTCTCCGGAGCATAGGTATCCATCCCACACGCCACACTTCCTCTTGCTAACCAGTTACTCTTACCAATACAGACTCTAGCGTGACCTATCTAACTGCAAAGCATTGCCAAAAATCCCGAAAGATAACAAACGATCGTGCGCACATAGTTATATCTTTTTATAGTGTCTTTATAAGGCCTGCTAAAAAGCACATTAGGCGCACTGTCGATTTGTCTCTTCAGATAGACGTTGGTGAGTTAATTAAGGATTTGCTCAGTCCATTTCTCATAGCCT
Source organism: Musotima nitidalis (assembly GCA_949126915.1). Taxonomy (NCBI): domain Eukaryota; kingdom Metazoa; phylum Arthropoda; class Insecta; order Lepidoptera; family Crambidae; genus Musotima; species Musotima nitidalis. The sequence goes on from OX421431.1 coordinate 3,015,238, forward strand.
ATAGTCTAACTGCACACATACTTTGTGATTTTAAATTTTTCAGTACACTTGACGGCATATCGAAATAAGTTTGCCTAACCACTATTCGTGAGAGATGTGCTGTTGATTGTAATAATTTATGTCAACCAAGGAGTCTAATTTAATGTTTATACCACTTTCGAATAAGTCATTTACAATTTGTTTTGTTGAAATCAGACTTCACCAATTATTTCTAATTCATAATTCAACTTCCAACTAATTACTACTACTAAACTAAAAACTGTACGTTATTTTGTTGCTGAAAAGTGGCACTAGGGATCTGCTGTTATCAAACATTGTTAATTTTTCAAATATTCTTTGCCCTTTTCCTTTTTTCACTTAAACAATATCAAGAAACAAGAAACTGATTTCTAATTCAAAAAAAAAAGTTACATTGAGCAATAAATTCCAAACCGTCATTATTTATCTTCTTACTTTTCTTCATCACTACTTAGAAGCATATTTCATAAGACAAAACATTTTTATTATTTATTATATAAAATGTTGCAAAATCCTGCATTAATTAAAGTAGTGGTCAACCTGTGTATACAGTTACTGTTTATAATTGTGTGTGGTTAGTCTATCGCCATAATATTTGACAATAATTTCTAGCTGACAGTTCTTAATGGAACATTCTAAATATTATCAATAACAGCAAGCATAACTGGTTAGCTAATCTTATTTCTTTGAAAAAAGGCTATGTGATGCCATGCAAAATTTAAATTACTGAATAAAAATTATTGTAAACAAGGTAGATTATCTTGTTTGTTGAAAACGGGATGAATTTTACTTTGTAAATAATTGTACCTATGCTCCGATCGACCAATATGTAAGGCAAACGAAGCGTCCGCGTCCGTTTGTCAGGTTGATAATAGATTTATCGATAATTTGAAAACGAAGAATAGAACCGACCGCCCGATGTAAAACTCGCAAGCGCGCCGACGTTTATTTCGAATTATCGAGTGAGTATTCCGGAATAACTAGTGCTCGATTTCACTGAATGGACTCAGACTTTAACGACGTAGTGATAAAGTGCGCAGGCGCATCTTGTTATGGCTGTGTCTCCGTATCACGTTCTAACATTCTAATAAGCCTCCTTTATTGTGGTACTATATCAGTTTATCCTGTTATGCGCTTTTTAAGCTACGGTAAAAGTAAATAATGTTATCATTAATAATTACCTGTAAGCATTATGGTTGGTTCTTTTTAAGGGTTTTCAAAACCCTTAAACCTGATTATATATTTGATCCAGGTATATTTTGTAAACCTTTAAAAAATAGCATACAGTTTAATAGTTAAACGAAAGTGTTAAGACTACAGTTATAATTAATCTGTAAAGTGGCAGACGACTGCCGGTGGTCAGGCAGGAAACAATAGAATTGCAATTGTGTCTGGATACCTGTGCCTTGAAATGTTAATACTTACTGGTTATTATTATTTTAAACCTAATTTGTTACTGTTACCATAAAATATACATGCAGTGTTTCATTAAAATGTTATAATTGAATAACATTTTAGTACCCTGAAACAAAATAAATAGTCTAGTTCAGTGAAATCGAGGTGAAACTTAAATGTTGGGATTAAATTCATACATTCCCTATAAAAATGTTAAAGATTTAATCCTGACAAATTAGGTTTAGATTGATTTGTTTATATACATATACACTGTCTCAAACGCCTGAAATAGTGCCTGTGATTGTTAGGCTCGTACTACAAGATTGTTAAGCGTACAGATATAAAATTGTTTATAGTAATTACAAATACAGGATTTATATTCAAATGGATCTGATTTTGGCAATCCCTATCAGAATATGGCTTGAAAACTTACCATTGGGAACTTAAAGATCTGACTTGACAATTTTTATCTAATGTGGTCCCTTAATTCGAAAAGCATTTCAGCCATATTTGGAAAAAACCCTAATTTATTTAGTTAGCTTTTATCTTAGAGCATTCATGTTATTGGCAATATTTGTAGTTAGAAGTATATTATCAGTTAGCGCTAAGAGCTAAATGTGGATATACAACTTTCAGATTCCATATTATTTTTTAAGTGTATCACATAATTTTGTCACATTTTTCAGGGTATTTGGTTTTGTTATCATGTTAAAAGGCACTTTTCAGGCTTTGCTCATGATATATGCCTTTCAAATTGTTAACCGTGGTCCGTGGGTTTGAAAACTGTTTGACAATATTACCTCAACGAAACATCTCGCCACTTTCTAGGTGCTTAGAAAAGCCTTTGTTGGACATAATAAGTGAGATTTAAAGTGTCAATTTATATAGTGCTCACGTCCTTGTAATAAGTATTATAATTCATATTACTTTAGTTATCTATTGACTATCATAGTACCATTGTCCAGTAGTATTGTCAAATAGGACGTAGAAGGGTTTTATATCACATCGAACATATCTCCGAATTCCAACTGAAGAGTTGTACGAGCAATAGAAGTGATCCTGCGAGAGAAGCGACACAAGCGAGCGGCCAGGCTCCAGTGAGGCCGGGATGGCCGCGCGATGTCGTGGCGACCTACGTAGATAGGACATAACGAAATAAATTATAAATTTTTAATAAAAGTTATAAATATATAAAGGGGAGCAGCGTCGCGAGTGGCCCTCGTGTACATACGTTGATATTTATTGGCGCCCTGCGCTGGCAGACTGAGCTATATTCCCCAGGACTCCCTTGAGAGATTCGCCAGTCCGTTGGACATATATTTATAATTATTAAGTTCGCGGCACATGTTGTTTTGTTTGACCTTGTTATGATTTTGTATGGAAACACTGGTAAGTCAATAAAGCAGTGGGTCTGGGACAAAAGATGTTTGATTTACCGTTGAATATATATTTGTATTATGTTTATTTCTGGGTCCAAAATTTTATACCGACGACTGTGATCGTAGAATGCGGATACATTCAAAAAACGTAAAATTATTGTAAGTTCTTAAATTAGAAAGTTCATTTTGTAAAAGGAAAATAAATAGTTTAAGTTTACTATCACTTTGGTTATTCTTGTATTATTAGCGTTAAATAAAACTCGCGTAGCTAATACCCTACAAAGTGCTAACTATCGCGCGTCCTACTATGAAAAAGTACTCCAAACAATTTTAGAAAGAGTGTCCCAGAGTTAGATAGAATAAAGATAAATATGATGGTGGTGCTAAATGGTAGGTGACTAAAAAACTTATTTATTTATTTCTTTAATCTATATGTAAACAAAACACCATCAGATGGCCAATCCAGACGGCGAGCATCTATAGTCCTTTTCACCTTCGATGATTTCTGTGACATTTCATCGTGTTCCGAACTACGCGTTATTTTGTTTGAAAAACAAAAATAATTTTATTGTATAATATTTTTATTTTATGGGACATTATTACGAAAACTATAAAAATTGAATACTTTAAACTTATAAAACAAATATATAAAATAAATACCTATGCAATTCTTGGCCGTGGAACGGAACGTAGAAAGAACATAGGGCTGAGAAATCTCATAATCGGTGGTCATCTTGTGATCGCTCGAAAATGCAGAGATTATAATATTAGAGGGCTGGGAGCGGTACGTCAGAACCTGTGTTCCTGTTGTCCCCATTGACGCTGTCCCCATTCAATGGGGACAGCGGAACTATAAAAATTTATCAAATTTATTCCTGTTATCCCCATTGGCTGTGTCCCTGTTAATGGGGACAACGGAATTCAATAAAATAATTAAAATTAATGCCCGGTGTCCCCACAGACGTATTTTTAAATAAGATTAGCGGAATTTAAGAAAATAAATATTTTTATTGGTTTTCCCAACCCCTACCAAATAGGATTGGAGCTTTTCATTATTGAAGCCAGCCTCTTTTTGTCTTTAAAACGGCAGATAGTCATACAACCTTTATAGTTGTAAGTTTTATAAATGAATAAATAAAAAATATTGCCGAACTTAGTCCTGATGACACCCAAAGCACAGCATTTAGAGCAGCCATACTCAACCTGTTTTTTTTAGGGGCCACAAACACGTTTCAGTCGTGGTGTCGAGGGCCGCAAGCAAAAATAATTTACTTGTAACTGGCTAAATACGTTTTACGTGAAAGCCATAAAAAAGGAAAATAAATAAATAAATTTGTAACTTCAGATGGGCCAATAACAAAGGCCCGGCGGGCCGCAGGTTGAGTATAGCTGATTTAGAGAGTATATGTTAACGCAATGGCTGCGCCCGACCGAACTTTGTTAAAGTGTGGTGTAGTTTTGGCAAACGACACCGTACGAACAACTTTGATACGTACGAACAAATAGGTGGAAAGACAAACTTAAAATAATTTTCGGCGATAGTGACTCTTCAAGAGACTGACAGTGAGTTTTCAGAAAGTGATCTAACAATTACGTGTTTTCAAATTCTGTTGTATTTTAGCTTAATAATACTGTGCAAAATATACCGTTTAAGTATGCACAATGAACTTTCATTATAATACATATACACCAACAATATTTGTTTATTACCAACAAGTTTTGGTTTATTTAAATCGATTTTATTTCCTTACAAATTATTATCGATTATCGGAAATATTAGAATCGTATCTATCTTCTTTGAAGGACATCTCTACAAGTGTCAAAAATCGATCTGTCATAGAACTCATTCTAGGTGAAAAGGATTTTAATCCGTGCTTGATGTGTTTTTCTAAGAGTATAGTTTAAATTTTCCTTGTATGTTCGCCAATTGGCGCGACCTTAAATGCAGATTGTTTTTAAACATTAGGCTCTTAGAAAAGAGCGAAAGATCACACACAGACTTAATAAGTCAGACGGTCCGTCGTATGCGTAGGCGTTTACTAAACAGTGTTAAATTCATGGATTACAACAAAACACAAAATTGAACCATATCTAATGCTTTAATAAGAAATTCCATTTCTTCTTAAATAGCTATATAAGTCTGAAATTAGCCCCCATGGAGTATTGCTGCCATCTTTGGGCAGGCGCCTGGTTACCAGCTTGCAACTTTTGCCGCTTTTGAGAATAGTTCAACATCCCAAGCTTACAAGCGGTATTGAAACAAGGATAGATTTTCCTCTTTGTGTCTTCTACCGCTATAATCAACCGCTTCTAACACAAATATCAACAAATAAAATTTTACATACTTACGTACGTCGCATAATCGAACCTAAGTCTTAATTAATTATAAATTGTCAATATTAAATTCACTTTTTTATTATTTTAAAGCATATTATATCGTTCTCTCTTCTCATTGCCGTGCTCGTCAGGAGTACATAACTGTCGGTAAATTATATTAACATCAGGTATGTAACTGTTTGTTGAGAGCAATAAAGACATTGAGTACCTATATATCGCTTGTATTATGGGGTGTGTTATGGGGAACTGTTTGAAATGATGCCAACGGTCTCTTTCTATCATTGCACCGCTTGTCATCGGCAGGGAGGTTCTGCTTTAATATGACGGCGCACCCGTCAGTCCAGTGCGTTTTAAATTAAACTTTCTGCCGCATACCCTTGCGTTGTGGAATTATTTCCCAGGCGATGTTTAGCAGTGGGCTCATCAAAAAGGGCGAAAAATGGATTTTACTGCGCTAGTGATGCCTTTGGAGTTTCCAGCGTTCATAAGCTGGGGTGACCACTTTTCATCAGATATAGCGCTCCATCTCATAGTGATATAAAAAAACTGGTCGCGAACAAAAATATAGCTCATACTTGACACAACAACACTCCAGTGCTAGCTTCGAGATTGGGACGTTCGTCGCGTCGCACCACTCTATCGCCACACAGCCAGCCTACTTCCGCGGCCTGGGGGCCTACCGCCGAATTCGATGGATTACCGGTAATCCATCTAGATCAAACTTTGTTTTGCGTTCATTAATCCGTAACGGGGAATCTGCCGACTGCCACCTCTCATTCATGACCATCTCGATTGCCATCGAACTCGGCGGTAGGCCCCCTGAAGCTGACGACACGCCGGAAATGCAGAATTATTCCCAATGTACGTACACTTCCGAAAACATCCCCCAATGGTGGACGTTGAGACTTTTTAGTTTTGTCGTTTGTTGTGGGAATAAAATGTATCTTTTTTCCACAATTGTTGTTCCCAACGTCCCCAACTGGGGGCCTACCGCCGAGTTCGATGGCAATCGATTATAAGGCAAAATGGATTTCGAATTGATTCTGTCGTTCTCCATTTACCTATTGGTCTGTCACGGACTGAAGGTCATGAATGAGAGGTGGCTGTCGGCAGATTCCCCGGTACGGATTAATTTACGAGAAGCTGCAGAGGAAATACTGTGCATGCTGCATGAAGCCTTAACAAATGTGTGTAAAACTAATAAAAGATTTGTGTGTTAACAGCTTTAAAATTCCACAATATCAGAAACTGCTGACTGATGTTAAAAAAGTTTTCATGATTTTCACTAATATTACGAATCTGATAATTTTAATCATAAATGAACAAGTAATAAAGATTAATTTGCAAATTAAAAATCATCTAAGTAAAATATGTGTTACGTTTTTTTAGTAGTTCATTGCCCTGTTTAATAAACGTTACAAATTGTATTTTACAGGCTACAAATCTACAAGTTTCTTACAAAGAATATCTAGTTACTATTTTCAAGTTAACAGTAATGGACAATCTACAAAATTGTCAAATTGATGCTACAATTTTACATATTTCCATACCTATCTTTAGAGTGATTAAAATGCATTAGTTAGAGCATTTAGAGAAATGGTAATTATTAACTGGCACCTCAATCTAAATGCTTCAAAAATATTTTCAAGGACTCTTCAAGGAATCTTCGATCACTAATAAAACTAGTGATCGAAGATTACTTAACTTCATAATATTATTGGTTCCCCGGTTCAATAACAAATGCTAACAATGCTAAAACTGCTACTTGTATGTAAGCTACAGCTTTTATGAACAGCCTGTAATCATATTCACGGGACTACAATTCATGAACAAACAAACAAATGAGAGCAATGATACAGGTTCGTGTAGGTAAGTAAATTTTTTTTGAGAAGGTATTTTTATTATTAATTATTTATTAATTTATTATCAGAGTAAACAAACTCATCTATGGTTGCCTACTTGATGCGAAAAAAGTTATAAATAATCTGAAACAATACCAAATATTATTTAACCTACGAGGTAAAAGGCTGCCGTCAGACAATAGTAGATATATTCTGGGAACCGGTTGCTTCATCGCTAAGTATACATCTTTTAGCAGCCAAAAGATAGACAAACGATAAACGTCTACAAAACAAACAAAATAACATAGGACTCAACAACAACTGCTGCCTAGCCTACCTTATTTACACTCTCATCACGTATGTATGTAAGTTTTATTTATATTTTTTGTTTACATACACACATTGTGGGACAGTATTAACAAGTGCAGTAGGTATTTTTTCTATTGGTAGTTGGTAAGGACGTCTCTCTCTCTCTGTAAGTAGTTCTTTACTCATGTGGTCTTATGTGAACCTACACTGGCAAAGCAAGGCGAAAATAAAAGTACTGACACAGGCCATAAAGGTAACGGAATCTAGGCGGGAAAGTGAAGAGTCATGTCTGCAGTTTTGTTTTTTTTTAACTTGTGATATAAATGTTTAATAAAGGAGCTTAGGGGAGGGCATCTCATTTATCACCACTCATTCTCATTTACTATGAATTATTTATTATTAATACATTTATATCTTTTACCCTTTTACCCTTTTTACCCTTTTTTTTGACGTGACTAGCCGACTTCTGGGGGACGGAAAGGGGCCCCCGCCGCCTAAAAACCCCCGGGCGCGGCCGGACGGGCCCTCCTGGCCCGCCCGCTGCGCCAACGTCGTAGCCGGAGAGAGAGCGGGTCCCGCTTCCTCTCCCGCTCTGCGGCCTCCTTTTGCGACATCACCACTTCGCAGAATTTTATATTTTATTTGACCCTAGCAAAATGTGCTAACCGAACGAAGCCATAATTAAAAAATAAAAGGTAACGAAATAAAAAAGTTAGGAATCACTTTTCTGTTTTTCTTTTATGTCGTCGGTAACAAAATGCGTTTACGCACTGCCTCCCGGCCAAAGGGGGACAAGAGGGGCCTGCCGTCTAAAACCATTATGTCGCTGCTTGTCGGGCCCTCCTGGCTCGCCCGCTGCGCCCTCCACAGGTCTCTCTTAGTGTTCCCCGGGTAGTCAGTAATCAGAGCACCCAGAATCGCCGGTCTCTGGGTTTAACCTTTTCCCTAGCGACTCAGCCCCCCCCCCCCTCCACCACATCAAAGCTGAGACCAGTTAGGGGGATATGAGCCCTTTCTATGTACTCCCAGCGCCTCAATTTACCTTGATTTTGTGATGAGATGAGCTCTTCCTAAAGAGAAAGGTCAGATATATTGATACCACCCAGGCAACCGCGATTGGGGTTTCCATATTACTTATTTGTGGTGATTATAACTGCCATTAGTACTGGTGGTTGATGGATTTTTAATGATCTTTGGTCCTTACACCTACCGAATCTGGGCTCGCAGAGGAAGTCGCATGCCTGTATGGAATTATAAAATATTGTATAATATAGAGAACACATTAATTAAATAACCTATAACTACGCAATCTGCAACATCATCGTTAGGAAAAATACGTAGGTAGGTACTTTGATTACTCACTCGTATAATTTCAGACGACCTTGTCGATTCATCTTAAATCTAATCTTGCTTAAATCATATTTAGATCGATGATTTATTAACATATTGCATTACTTGGTTATTTTATATTGCCTTGAAATCCCATAGACACCAACATTAACGGAATTTATCAGTAGGTGGATGATTATCCTTAACCCATTTTGATGACATTACATTTTAGAGGTTATTAATTATTTGTAAAGAAAAAGACCGAATGACGTGAAAATTGCAATGACAGTAGGCTAAAAATATGCCCGACGGAGTCGCGGCTCTGAGGGTCGGGCGCTTCCCGCAGTCGAGACCTGACCGTCGCGAGTTACAGTCGAACGAAAACAAGTTAATAAAGTATCAACCATGGTGTACGAGAGTGACTTCTACACGACGCGCCGCCCGTACCGGCCTTCCACCACCAGCTACAGCGTGACGGTGAGTCCGCCACCGACCTCTAACATCCTCCGAGTGCGTCGCTCCCCGCTCCACCCTCCCGCGGGAGCCGGCGCCCCTCGCACCAGCTCGACCCTCGCTCGCGTCCTTCGTCACTCTTGTTCGGGGTTCACCCAGTGGCCTTGTCGGAGATCCTTCAGGGGCACCTGATTCATACAGTGGTACGGTCAGTCTGTTGTCTTCTCGAGTGTAATCGACTTTATTCAACTTTATTTGGCTTGTAAACAACATTGCTTGCATTAAGTTATTCCTCGTTCTCGAAACGGATTTTCGTTGTCTTAATTCGTAACCGAAGATTAGCATACCTACCGTAAGTGGGTCATCTTGTATCGAGAAACTGAGGCTGAAAGCGGAGCCGGCGAGCGAGCCAAATATAGCCGCGGCTGGAGTCGCGTCCGCCCGACTAACGGCGACTTCTCCGCTTGCAGCGGGCCGGCGACTGGGAGAAGGTGCCGTTCGTGCCGCGGCCGAGTCTCGTACCGGACCCGGTGACGGCGTTCGGCCGCCGCACTAGGCCCGGGGAGCGCAGCCGCATCCTCGAGCCCGCCGTGCGGCAGAACATCCAACCGGCGGCAGAGTACAAGCTGGCCCCGCTCACTCCGTACGTTTCGCCGCGGGATAGGACGCGCGAGCGCGTGCTGGCGGTCGTAGGGCAGCGCGAACGGTCCTACGCGGCAGACCCTCTGGGGACCCCACGCGACCACATGGATGTGGCGTTGGCGCAGGCTCACGGCCGTCCCAAGCACGCGCCGCGCCGCCACGTCTACTACTCCAACTACGCGTCCTACTGAGTCGAGCGTTCGTCGGTGGTCGGGTCTCGTGTGTTGCTTTCGCTAGTCGCTAGTCGGTCGGGCCGGTGCGAGACGGCGGTGTGAGGCGGCGGTGTGAGGTCGGCGGTGGTGCTAAGGGCGCGGTTTTTGCAGACGCCGCGGCACTACGTGGTGGTGGACCGCGACCCGCTGCCCCGGCGCGCCGACGAGCAGTACTCGTACTCGTACTCGAGCACGACGCAGCGGTCGGGCGCCGGCGGGCTGCCGCAGCGCGACTCGTACAGCAGCTCGGTGGAGCGGCGCTCGGGCTCGGGGCCGGGCGGCTACAGCTACAGCAGCGAGCGCGCCAGCCGGCTGGGCGGCCCCGGCGGCTACTCCTACTCGTCCTCGTCCAGCGGCCGCCTGCCCTACGGCACCACCTACCGCAACTACCACTACCGCGTGTAGCGCCCCGGCTCCCTCGTCCCGACCTCATCTCGCCTTCCCTCCCCCTAACTCCTCGACGCCGCTCCCGCTGTCCCTTAATATTTATTTACCTAATTGATCAGTATTCGCTCATAATGATATGTCCCAAAAACGATCGCTCTACTTTTCATTGTTTAAGTTGACGCGTAAATCGATAACCTAATTAATTTTTAAGTATAGGCTTTTTGATGTCATTTATACCTTTATTTATTTTACAATTTGACTTAGACTGAATTTTTAATAAAGCTTGCATTTTCTAATTTTTTTCTTTTCCTTTATGTGTCCGTTCTCTAAACAAGTTTTGTGTTTATTTTTCCTAATTCCCTTCAAAACAGAGATCGACATGGACTCGGTCTTTTTTACTAACTCTGTTTGTTGATGTTTTTTTCAACCAATGTTTTTATTTACTTGGGTACTATAGATACATACCAACTCAGGGTACATTTCAAGACAGTTCAGACGGTCTAACTCTTTTAAAAGAGAAAGCAGAAAAATATAAAAATTATTACTAGTATTTTGAAATTATTATATTAAATAACAATTAATTGCTTACCTTAACACCACACAATCGGCAGGTCACCTAGGCAGGTGGTACTTACTTAATAGATACTCAAGGTGGACATTCACAGGCCTAAAACTGGGTTTAGGACCAGCTTTAGATAATCATAAATGTACTATCAGTTAAGACACAAGCACATCCTTGAGATTTTAGGTCGATTTAGTAGGACACATTCCACTGGTAATTTTAAGGCGTTCCTCTCTGCCCTACCACTGGAGCAAATGTGAACAATTCATCCCTCATAGGTAGACACGTACTAAGTACTAAAACTTCTTTAGAAATGTAGTCCAATATCTCTGGCTCAGTTTCCTTGTGACTGACCGCAGCCGCTGACTTCCACGTACTACCTGACGTCGTTACTGCCGTACTATCACAGGCCCTACGTGACATACATCCCCAGCTTGTCACAGGTGAGTATTGGTAAACACTAAATAACGGGTTCGCCACCAAATTGCCTACCAAAACTAGTTTCAAGAATTACAAGTCGCGAGAACAGATTTTAAGTAAAATCTTCGTAACTTGACTTGGAAAAGTATGTAACTTAACCTTAATTAAAATTATCTAGTTTATAATGTTCTCTCTAGAAGACATTTTGATTAATCTTGATGATATTAATATAGGAGATATTAAAGTTGAGACATACATAGATTTACTCAAACACTCCTTTAAATTTTCACTGGACATTCAATTTATCAAATATTTGTATCATTTGGTATAACTATAAAAATTGTTTTGAAATATCATCATTCCCAATTGAATTATTGAACACAGCTATCTAATCTGCCTAAAAAGTTGCGTCCTTTTTATTACTTTCGCCGACAATAAGTTGATTAATATTAATTAACATTGATTTAACATTATAAAATTAAAGCCTATACAATGACCGGAAAGTTTCTGATTCTTTTGCTTAGGTAATGTGCTCAAACTATAATTTATCTTTTTATGTATTTATTAGCGCATTTCTGTGGCGAACCCTGTGTTCGTGCGTGAGTTGCATGACTCAGCTCTGTATCTATAACTTTGAAGCGTCACTGCGTCCACTCCATCTGTAAATAGCTCTAGAATGCACCAAAACATTTTACAAGCACAACTGATTTGCACACTGCATTTTTCATGCTAGCAACCAGCTATAGAACCAGATAATTTCAAACAGACTGCCTATACCTACACGCGTAATAATTATGTCATGTTCACACTCATTATGCAGGTCGGAGATAGCTCGGTATTGTGTTAATTTTGGAAATTATTGCATTACGGCAAATAGCTAAAACGCCTTCAAAGATTTTGTTTTGTTCTAGCTCCCGAAGTTTTTCAGCAAACGAATCAATTAACTCCCTATAAAATGCCAAAAGTGCGTAGATAAAAATGGTACATACTTTTGCTTACATTAATTAAATTTAGAAATTATAAAAAAAAAAATTGTATATACCTTACAGGCAATACCATAAGATATAACGTAAGCCAGAAATCAGATGAAGATTCTGAATAAAAAATTTTCTTTGTTATTTATTAACCGAATCCCGAAAGAAATATTATTGTTATAAAATCTCGTTTTTAACATAAACTTGTGTACAAACATCGCATACGAATAAATCGAAGTCGTAATTTAAATTTATAATCTTTTAAAAGCTTGAATGCTGAAAATAACTGTTTTCATTTGCTAGGTATGTTATACGTAATGATGTGTCATTTAAAATCTACGGCATTATAATTTTTAATTACTTTTTCAACCAAAATTTTTTGCTAATATTTTTATTTGTTACCTTTTATAATAAATAATAAAATAGTTACCGTACATGAGTTTATGATCTTACAGCAGTAATAACTCCGTAAATCTCAAAATTTGGCGAATTATTTATTTATACAAATATTAACAATAATTTTTGGACGACATAATTATTAAACATAGGTAAGTATGTTGTCTGTGTTACATAATATTTTGAACAAGATGTCTTACATTGTACAATGACCTTAGTTCATAGGGGTGTAGGAACTCTTGCCTCGACCCCTGCACTGGAAATATGGACGCCGTTCATTAGCAAAGTATCTGTATAAGTATACAAAAGGAATTACACAAATGCCGTAATAAATTACCTATATTGCTTTTACAACTATCGGCGAATTAAAAAATTGCACATACTTCCGGCACAACCACTTTTATACGGCACTAGGTTTTAAGATATTTATTTTTAATCAACTATAAGATAGCCGTACATAAAATTTGTCGTAATTTCGTACCTGGAAAATCCCAACCACTCAAAACTGACAGCTTCGTACTGCGCATTCCAAGAGCAACTAATTTTATTTATTACTATTAACATACCCAAATCGATTTTTAGGATTGATTTGACGTTATTTATCTATTATATTATTTATTTATTTTAAGAGATTATTTTAACGGTACCTATACCGGTACCTTTTTGTTATGTAATGAAAAAACAAAACCATTTAAAGAAAACTTTTTTTTTAAATTATATAATAGCCCCAATGGTTAAAGTTAAATGGGTATAAATAAACCAAGGGCAAAAATAAATAACTGTACTGTGAAAGTAAACATACCATTTATTTATAACAATTATTATTCCGATTTCTAAACGTATATAGGTCTAGGTAACTTCCTTCTATTTGTAAAAATAAATTCATTCATAACATCATAACAAATGATAGATTCTCTCGGTATGCCTTTTGGCATAGAAAGTGACATCTTCATAGAGCCAACAAAATCTCAATTAAATCATACCTGTAATTATAGAGCTTACGTTATTATTAGTCTCTATTAAGATATTTAGATTATGTATCTAGCAAATGGTTTAAAAACTAGACTTAAACCAATTGCTATATATTTTTTTTTATGTATTGTGTGCAAAAGTTAATTATTGAGTCGTACTAACGGAAAATGCCAAGAAATATCACAAAAAAATTGATAAAAAAAACAATGACAAAAGAAAACTAAAAAACGTGCTTTGTATAAGAATCTTTCATTTATTCTTTTATACTTATTTATAGTATCGAGTAGGGAAAATCTAGATAGAAATCTTAATACTAAAAGCTCTTTAATTTATATATAGATTTGTTATATGTTAAATAAATAAAAAAATGGCACTAGGAAAAAGCACATTACATTTTGGATAAAATGTCGGATTTATTTATAATTTTCGATATACGAAGGTTAGGATAGCAATTAATTAATTGTGAAGGTAATGTAGATACTTTCAGCACAATTAAAAAAATTATTAAGTTATTGAATTACTGAAAAGTGATAAATCCGTCTTAACAGTTCAAAAATAATGGGATCAGCCTCTTCCACCATATGTCAACCCAGTGCGGATTTAGCAATGGTTTGGTGTGAGACAGAAATTTGTCCATATCGTAAAACCAGATTTTGTTGATAATATATAAGTAGAATTAAGTAGAAATTTTAATAATTTGGTGTTAACTTAAAAAGCATCTAAGAATTACTTAAAGACGCATAATATCATATGCAATAAGGTGGGAAATTTCTAGTTTCTTATAAACTGTATATAGCAGTCAAAGAGCGGACAGGAAAACGCGGCCGAGTCTTTTGTCTCCGCTTTTGCCATTTGGCTACAATACCCTGATAATATAAAATCATTAATCTTAGCCCTCAATGATGATTTATAATCTGAAAATATGTTCTTGAATAACAAAAGACATTAGTCGAAACAAAGTCACTTTTAAATTAAAAATAAATAAATCGGGTGTTTTGAGTCGGGGGTTAAAAAGAAGGTAATCATCCATGTTTTGAATAAACAGCTATGAAAATACGTCGAACGCCAAGCAAACATCGCTGTTCCTTGAGAAAATAAATCTGGAAACAGATCAAGGAGATATGTAGCCACCAACAAAAATCTTGGCAGCAAACTAGAACAACTTTAGTGACGACTCCGCCTCACTCATCATATAAAAAAGTCATAACAGATTTAACTCTGAATATTTAACTCTTCAACTAAAACATAGATTTTGGAATATTTAAATTTTGAACAAAAAGAGTTAATTTATTAAGTATATATTTTTCTAAAAATCTTAACTGTTGGCTTTGCTTTTCAAACTTTAGTTTTATCAGGTATGTAGGTATGTTATAAGCGACTGCTAGGTAGATATTATTGATCATCCAGGATTATGTCGGATGCCCTACACCTAAGCTTGGGGCCCAGTATCTGCCCACTGGTCTAACTAAATTTGGCTAAATTTCAGTTATTATTAGTACTGCGGCTGCTATTATTAAATAGCCATATTCAACTCAACTGTGGCTGCCAGACCAAGGCCGGGAAAAAGGAAATACCTAATATAATTTCAATTGTCTGGCTCGAAACCCGTGACTTGAAAGCTTAGTCTCAAATAGGTATTTGGCAAGTGTGAAAGTAGAAACCCGATCCGATAGCACGATGTATCTTTCCTATTTCTTACCAAGATATAACAGTTGCCCGCTCTGCAATTACTGACCAATGGATGGTTATAATTACTTGGCAACTGTTAGAAGTCAGAAATTCATGATACTATTAGTATCTGAAATGGGTACCTACAATTATATTAGTGTTACTTATATACCTAGACAAGTTTAGTTAGAGTATGCGCTAGAATTATGATACTATATTTGTTTGATATAGATTCATATTTACTTAATTTATTGTGAACCACAGATTATGGATACAGATGTAATTTAAAATTAAATATAGTAATGAAACTACTTTCACTATGTCTGGCCTCATTAGATGGTCATACACTATTGAAAAACACAATCACTAATTAAAAATGGAATAAAGATATTAATATGTTATAATACTTATGTAAATTTGTTGCGAAATATCTGCTAAAAAATTAAGTAATTTTCGCCTAATTCATACCGATTAGTGAAATGTATATATAAGTAGGTACGATCAGCGAGGGCGGGCATGCGCAGTTATTTTCTAATTTTACTACAACACTCCCGATGACTCACGCCGCCATCAACATGGCCATTGATGTGCGCAATAAGGTCCAGCTCTAAAATAGCCCATGATGAAGTATTGTAAACAACATCCAACAGTTATGCTGCTGGGAAAACATCATTATTTTAACAAATCGCTTTTAGTAAAAAAATACAACAGAAATTATTTTATATGCATTCCATTGCTAGTTGGCAGCTCTACTGATTTTTTGGGAAATAATTTAAGATTGTAGACACTAGACAATACTATGACGACGTTACAACACATATGAAAGTAGGAATACGTCAGCAATTATGACTACGACAGCTAGAGCGACCAAAAACAGATCTATGGCAATTGTTATAAATAGCCACTAAACAAAATTGACTACACAACATGTGATAAAAAACCATTATGATCTGGAATTCCGTTGTCTTGATCACTTTTCAAAAATGACCTTTTATATGTATGAAAAATAGATATACCTAACATAATGCAGGTACCTACAGCTCCGAAGGAAAACACTAGAACGATACTGTAGTGCTCGATGAGAGTTTAAGGTATAGTATTGTCACTCTTTGCTTGTTACTTCGACCACCCCAATACATTCCATGACATGAAGCTTTGGTCTAGGTATTAAACACTCAAATGCATGTAGTGCTTTTTTTATCCTCCCTACAAAAGATCTTTTTATGTATGTGTACTTAACTACTAGTTTAAACTTCCAATAATAGAGTATCTTTTAAGGAATAAACTAAGTCAAGCATAATTTTTATGTTGTTTTTCCTTTTTAACCATTTACTATGAAAACAATATAAATTATTTATCAGCCGCTAATCAATTCACTTCAATTTCACAATCTACTGCTATATTAAATATTAGCCTAAATAAGAAAGTCTTGCACTTAAGCTTTTCAGAGTTATTCCTGCTGTACGTAAGCTTATCGTGGAACTTTCCATGACATGTTTTGACTGTGTTCCATCGTCTTTCAGTCTGAGCTGATATACAGACCGACAACTCGCACCGTCACTCGACTCGTCACCAGCCCGGAGCCGCCGCACCAACTCGTGCGCATCCGCGTGCGTCCGTCGATCATCCTCAGAGAGCTAGACAGGATCGCCTACCGCCGCCGCCCTGAGTTGTCAATCTCTGCCGTCGATGACTTCTACAGATCTGAGTCCACTAGGGTAATCATATTTTCTATCTACAATATTTCCAAAAGGAGTAAACAATTTCTACTGAACACCTTGACACTAATTAAATGGTAGTGGATTTGTTGATGTGGGGCTGGACAAACGCAGAGACAAAAAAAATGATTAGGTACATATAGAAAACTAGTAGGTACCTATCGCTTTGTCGTGATTGTCTTACATACAACATATTATTTGAACAAAAATAATAAAAATAATTTTGAATACAAATAACGCGATCTCTGTTTTCCTATAAGTGTAAATAATATTAAAAAAAACAATTGCAGGCATTCCAAGATGAGAGTCGTCGTATTCGCGCCGACACAGCCTCCCTGTTGCAGCGCGCGCGCTCCGTGGTTCCTCGCGCCAAGACCTTGGCCCCATGGGATACCCTATATTCGTAAGTAGATCACTTACTACAAACTCATCGACCAAATCGTACTTAAAAGGAAGAACCCGAATAAATTAAATAGGACTACCACCATTTATTTACCTATATTTAAATGCTGTACGTATGAGAAGCTTGAATAGCGAGACGTTCCTTTCTCCGGTTTCAGCTTGTTGAGTCCAAATCGGGAAAGGGCGGTGTTTGATGTGCGCTGTGTGCGGATGGACCTTGTTTGTTAACACATTGGTCATTAGGACTAGGTCAAGTTTTCCTCGGCCAAATGTGACCGTACAAAAATAGGCCATTGATGTGTGTCTATCGGCCGACTGCTGGCACTGACATTGACGGCAGTGAATCGACTGTCTTACCTACATCACTTGGCAGTAATTAATCTCCCTCCCACTCGGTCATGAATAATAGAAAAACATTTGTAATTTATCTAAAATATCAATAGACATGCCGTGAGTTGAGTATGTAAAAATAGGTGCTGACTTTCCAATAAAACATTAGCACGTTTTGTATGTGACGTAGACACCTACCGCTACCACAAACACGTGCCGATCACGCATTTAATTATAGACCGGTTAAATGCCAGCTAATGTTTGCCGCCTGGAGTTGTAATAAAATGTTTTATGCTATAATACCCCTGTTTTATTTTACGAAACAAACGTACCTAATAATTATTGGAATTTAATAACAATTAGGTATAGGTTATGGTTTGAATGACGCATTCAATCCCCGTCTTGTTTTGTCTTTCTAAATGGAGCTAAAAAGTTACCTTATTTTTCATAGCTATGGGGAGCCGCTCGTTCCATACCGGTTCAGCCACGATGACTACATAGCAAAGCTTTTGGTGCCTTTGCGCAGCGTAAAGGACACCGTGCGCAATATGTCGTTCTACAGCGAACCCGCCAAGAGATTTACTGGTATGTTGTTATAATAATATCCCTTGACCACACGAAGCAGTTTACTACACATTATAATTTGATAAAGGTACTAATGATGTAACATTCTTACCAAACTTTCTGACCTGTCCGACTAACCGTGCCTAAGTTCCAGTGTGACCCTGTGATAACAATGAGGTGTTTTCGCCAGGACGCGGTCACCTCGCGTGCGTGCACTACTCCGGTAAAAAGGCCTTCTCCAATCGCGTACCCCTCTACAAGGAGTTGAGCGTCAGGGACGACGTGAACCTGCTTTCGTTCTATGCGAAAAACAGGCTCGCGGCCGCCGGGCTGGCCGTCGAACAGGCCACAGGTACCACGTCACAGTCGCGTCGCTAGAGCCCGCTTCAGTCTTTCGCTAATTTCTGTTAAAGCAAAAATGTTAAACGAATTTAAATCGCTGTCAGTAAAGGCTTTCGGCGGTAGCGCTGGTGCCTTAAAGCTAAATTAAAAAGGATTATAAAGCCCGTGTCTAACACAGTGTGTGGTGTCTTTACAGCGGGCGGCGCGCCGGAACAGCCGACGGCGGCGCAGTGCGCGTAGCTCGGCCCCCGCTCGGCCGCGGCGCGGCGCGGGCGCACGGCCCTCTCGGCATATGCGCCCGCGCCGCGTTCGCCCTTCGCGCTCTCTGATCTCGGTATAACATGCTCTCCCTAACCAAGATCATGATATATTTTTGTAACTGTTTATTCGAAATATTACTTTATTTTTTATCACTTTTAAACTACGACAAATGATTTTCAATCACTATTTTTTAGTCATCGTTGTGATAGCGCGATGCGCAAGCGCCGATGTTCAGTCGGTGAGAGAGTCGTCTCGTTTTCACTTAACAGAACTGATTTTACTTAATATTAAAGATTTTTACTCAAATTATTAGTTGTTTTAATTTGCACGACGTACCGTATTCCTGTATCACGCTTTAGATCCATGAGCTTATAATAACGCTTCGCTTTTACAACTAAAACTAATTTGTGATCCAAGTACATAACAATATTTTATATCTATATTTCGTATTGTTTACAATATTACACTTTAAAACGCCATCGGCCTCGGGCACAACAGAAACTCACTGTTGGCCAGGCTTACGGCGGTTTAAAATACAGAGGCTTAATAGTTGAGATAGTAGGTATCGCTACACTTCACAAATTAATTAACAAACCTGAACAAATTACATTGCATCTTAAAAGGTAAATATGTAAAGACCTACCCACTTCTTTTAGTGACCTAGGTTTACTTATTTACTTTTACTATTAGTTTTTAATAGCAAATGGTTTCAGTAAACTAGGTATACTACTGTATAATTTCCACACTACGTTTATATTTCTGAATAAACAAACAACATCTGCATAATGAGCATGAGCAGCACAAAAAAGTACGTTGAAACACCATAGCGAAGTCCATACGGTTTAAGCTTTGCCATCAAGCTTCAGGATCCTAACTGCTTGGTGATGAGCGCCCTAGCCGTGTGCTGCAGCAAAGCTTGTCATCTGGACCGTGACCATTGAACAAACATTGGTTTAGAAATGATCAGTGCGCAGTTCCAATGTAGAGCATATGGAATACTGGCTATCATTTCGGCAATGGTCATTAGTGAATCGCCTGTGGGTAACACTGGCCTCGGTGCAGTAAAACTGCTACCATGGAGGCCGAGCCGCAAATTTCAGGCGCCGCAGTCCATGGAAGACCCAGCCTTGGAGCTCAAGGCTGCCAAGGCGGAGCGTGAAGCAAGGTTCCGAGCAACCACTGCCGAACCTGTGCTCGCTCCGGCTGCGGATTTAGCTGAAATCAAGAGGAAGAGGCAAGAAGAAGCTCGCGCTGCTGAGGAGAAGTAAGTTCCTTAGAATAAAGAAAAAGAAACAATGTTGTACCTATACAAATAAAATTTGATGACTAATAACGTCCTTTATACTACTTACCTAAAGAAGTTTGCAACTTTTTAAAATTATTAAACAAAACTAATTAATCAATTATTATTTTTAGAGCTTTGAAAGAAGAAGCTAAGAGAGAAGCTGACCGCAAAGCACAGGTATTAAAATATTACATTTAATAATATTATTGTGGTGCACCGAAAATCAAACAATATTGAGCGAGCGCCGATACCCCAGTGGCGACACAAATTCAGAGGGTTTTAAACCTTGTGGGCGCAATCTATGGCTTTTTTTGTGCGTAATAATCGCTTGCTCCGTATATAATGAATATAATGATGTTCCCCTGGGTGGCGGAAGTCGGAATGCAGTCGCTTCGTGCAATAACTGAAATTCAGCGAAATTAGGTGAAACCAGTGATCAGACCCTGGGATAATGCTGAGATTAGATGATGACAGATAATTAAACAATAACCGAACTTATACTGTGAATTTGGCGAACAGGTTGAACGCGAGGCCACGGAAAAGAAGAGAGCTGAGGAAGAAGCCCGGAAAGCCGAGGAAGCTAAACGACAGGCGGAGGAAGAAGCCAGGAAAGCGGAAGAAGCAGCTCTTAAAGCTGAAGAGGCGCGTCTGGCTGAAGAGGCACGATTGGCTGATGAAGAAAGGCAAGCTGAGGAAGCTAAGAAGGCGGAGAAAGCTAGACTAGCAGAAGAGGCTCGATTAGCCGAAGAATCACGATTGGCAGAAGAAGCTAGATTAGCAGAAGAAGCCCGACTAGCAGAGGAAGCGCTACTTGCAGAGGAGGCTAGGTTAGCAGAAGAAGCTAAACTGGCTGAAGAAGAGAGGCAGGCGGAACAGATGAGGCAAGAGGAACTAGCACGATTGGAAGAGTTGGAAAAGCAGGCTCAAGATGAACGCGAAGCGGAACTAGCACGACAGGTACTTGACTTTGGCAATGCTTTGATGCTTGTAAATATTTTTTTACAAGTGCAAATTCTCCGAAATTATAACAATACTCGTACAATACTTAGTCTGCTGAATTTTTCGATTAATAATACACAGATCTGGTTGATATAATATATTGATGATGATAGAAGGCTTTTAGGTTCCTAATTGAAAACTCTACTCTAGCGAAAATAACGCAAAGATTGCCTTGACGATCGAACGATGTGGTCTTCTTCGTATCTTGTGAAATTAATTAAAAAATAATTGATACATCATACGAATAAATGTTTCTTGTTAAATAGGCTGCTGAACTGGCAGAAATCGCTAGACAAGAATCAGAACTGGCAGCCGCACGTTTGGAGGAACTATCAAGAAGTGGATCAGCTGCCGATAACGTCACTGATGCCTATCCCAGGTATTTCAATTGAAGACTCTTATAACTGGTATATACTGTAAAATGTAGAAAATTCATTAGATTACCTTTATTGGGCAATTATTTTTAAACTATTTAAGTATCTATTTTAGATAAAATATTTTCAGCTGCTTTAACAAGTTTTGTAAAACTCTTTCTAGAAGAGCTTTAGTAGGCACGGAAGAAATGTCGACGAATTTGCGAGGTTGAAATCGTGGTCGCCACAGCAGTTACAACAGAAGCAGAACCTAGGGGAATCTTGCTATGAAGACCACGAAAAGCTGACTATAAACTATTCTTGTTATTTGCGATAACAAGTCATACATTACATAATCTCGTGCCCAGACCCATTTGAGGTTGGCAGAAACCTTGGTACAACTATTAAAAAGGGATATAGCAAAATTAACATTGAGGACAGCGATTTCCAATCCCTTAGTCGCTTTCTTCGACACTCTCGGGCAAGACATGGGCATGACAATTTTGTAATTTAAATAATATTGTTATTTTAGTGACACAACAGCAGATGAGCCTGAACCAGTAATTGAGGAACCAGAGACCCCTGAAGCAGACAACGCCGAGCCCACGGCGGAAAGCGAAGACGAACAAGCGGAACCAGACGTTACGGACGAAGAATAAGCCTCTATCTATAATGCTATAACTTTCAACAAATGCATTTTTAATTATCATACAAATATCACATACAATAGAGATACAAGAGATTATTTATTTATAAGGCTAGTCGTCATTCATGTTCGTAATGAAAGCCATGAATATCGTGATAGCGATATTTATGAAATGATACGCTTTCTTATTGTACAATGGTTAAATGGAAACCTCTTACAACTTTTCTATTGCATAAAAATATTACGCAGTTGTAAAAGTCTTAGGAAATAATCCATAAAGTAATACCTATATGAGATAGATCACCCAAAGTACCCTATTTTAATGACTGCCCATTTAGAGTAAGAACTTTACTCAATCATTTTTTAAAGTGTTCCATGACATTGATCCCTTCCTCTTATCTTTTTTTGAATTTTTAATAAATTAAAAGAAATAATTTTAAACTAAACAAATTAATAATCATAAAAACATTGGGTACATACGGAAAAAGTATTTCTTGTAATGATTTTCATTTCTGTAGATTTGCATTCGGCAAGAAGTTGTATAGCACCATATCAGTATCTTTCTTAATATTAAATAGGTAGTTCTTTATCACTTTTAAAAAGGATATATGATTTGCGGTCGTGATCCTCAGCAGTGAGAAAACGAAAAAGAAAAAGTATTTTTTTTCAATATGAAACAATACGTACGCAAAAAAAAATACAATGCTCTATCTATACAAGATAGCTCTAAATATACAATCTAAATATTTAAGCGTTGTGGTGCCATTGCATCATTTGTTGCTGAAAAGATAAGTCTATAAAAACATAAAGCGCAATGTGTTCGCATTCAGAAAAGAAGGATTTTACCCAATGGTCATTAATAGTTAAGTATTTATTATTAATATTATATTTCGTTAAATTTTAACAATAAAAGACAATATTAACAATTTTGTTTCAATGTTTTCTTTGTTTACCTATATACACATACATTTATACACGCCTGTTTCCCCGTAGGGGTAGGCATAGGCACATTATACGTCCACACTTCGCCAATTATATAGTTTGTGCCACGTAATAGGTGGCGAGCCTATTGCCGCTTACCGGGCACGTTACCGGGTCCGTTGATCGGCAGGTGTACCACTTGCAGGTGAGGTTGGCTAGGACCCTTAGGTCTTGGTATAATCCCTATACACCTACCATAATCTTACCTATATCATATTATATAATCCTAATAAGAAGACAATTATTACCTAAGTTTATATGTATTGTTCTCATTTTTGACCCCAAAGATTGTTCCGAAAGACTGCAAAGGCGAGCGGTACCTGCGCATTATTCGGGATGTTGAGATTTAGCTTTAGATTGTAGCTGTCAGTAGCTTGGGGACCTCCAGCTACTGACAGCTACAAGACTCTGAGAAAAGCAATATCCCCATTTTAGAGTGTTCTGAAGCACTTTTCGACCAAACCATTGTTTGCATTATATCACGAAATTTACTTTAAGATTTTAATAAATGAATGAATAGAAATTAATAGCAGCGAACGCAGCGATATCCCAGTGGTGAGAGCCTCGGGTTCAAATCTTGGTCGCGCACTTGTCGTATATGTGCTCGGAAAGCAAGTTAGGCAGACGTTATACGGAAGAAAGACAGTGCCTTCTAATAATCTGACAGCTGGTTTAACCTTATAAAGCTGTTTCCCTCTAAGTTGCGGAGATCAGACAGCTGTCGCCCTATGTAATAAGTAATTGAAATTTAGCCAAATCTGATTAGACTAGTGAGTAGACCCTAGTCAGTCCTACCCTTCAGTCTAGGGCAACCAGGATAATGCTAAGATATTGATGAAACGAATAGAAATAAGTTAGATCATCATCATTATCTGTGCCACTAGAATTGCACTGCTGAAGATGGCCCATATTCGATCCTCATTGATCAGTCTTGAATCCATCTGATGTCGTCCTCTACTACGTTTGCCGGTTCGCGGTCGCCATTGAACAACCTTAACGCCTTATCAGTCGTAGATTCTTTAAAATATGAGCCCCGCCGACTGTCACCTCAACTTTAAAATTCGCCTTTTGATATTGGTTACTTCTAGTTCACACATTTGCTCATTCCTGATTCCATCACAAAGGGACACTCCATTGCATCCTGAGCATATTAAACATTTATTGAAAACTGTACACCTTATTCGGGTGTATATATATTTTGTTTTCATCAAATTGTTCCCAGCCTATATTTGCTGCTAATTTCGTTAATTGGCACAAAGACAAGTAATTTTTTTTCTCTTGCGATTACGGAAACTTGACTTTAAGATGATAGGTTTTCTTAACATATCATATTCTAGCATTACCCCTGTTGCCCTATTTATCTTAATCTTAAGCATATATTAAAGCACCATAATGCATAATTTAAAAAAAAAATGTTGTTACAGGCATTGGGTCAATATATTGGACCATTGGCTGATATTGGATTAAGATGGTTATCTATCATTAATTATTTGTCTAAAACTGCCTTCCTCTTGTTGTTGTAAATCTAGATCCCCAATATACATGTCTAAGCATGTACCAATCACCAACGCCAAAAATTGTTCTATTTAGCACCAACATTTAAAAGTTAAGTTATATTATCATACAGTTAAGTTATATCATAAAATATACATTATCATAGCCTAATTTACCTTGCACTGCTAATCTTGTAGCATGTAGGCCACTTGTTTATTAATCTGACAGAAGGTGATGTTTTGCTATATTCCGGACTGCTATAGCGCTTTTATGAGGAGTGCCATCAGGATGCGAAGTAGTATTAGTCTGGATCCTTTTAGTTTGATTATGATAGAAATTTCTTTGATTTCCACAATTAATTAAGTATTATGGAGTTCATTAGTAATGTACCTAGTATATATATTTTGTATATGAAAGTTTATATTGTCCATATGAAAACTAAAAAGGCAGGAATGATAAGGTAGGAAAAAAGCATATTATATTATAAATCATTTGCTTTTTACCAGAGTCATAAGCTCACACAATTTTACTTTGCAATAAAGGACTTATGGGATATCATCAGGAAAATTGTGGCCAAAATAACTACCTCAAACCAATTAGGTAATTTCCACTAAAATATACTAAAAATAAAATGTACAGAAAAACATAAATAAAAATATATTGCTCTTACACTAGATTTAATAACAACTATAATATATCCATTTTGTCTATTTGTACCACAGTTTTCGCTACATCTTCCTTGCTAACTTTAGGTTCTTTTTTAGGTTGAGGTAGTTTTACTTTTGGTTTCGGTATTGATTCAGAAATAGGTCTTTTCTTGGCTTCATCAAACTGTTTGTCAAGAGCTACCACCTTTTGTTTAATCTGAAACAAAGTAATAAAATTTATGATTTATCATTCATGTTCACATAACTAACATTACTGGCCTAAAAATAATTATTTGCTTCAGTTGACTAGACAAATTACTTTTAAAATAAGTAGGCATTCGTTCTAGTGAACAGGGGTATGTTGATAGCAATGAAATCAGTAATATGTATAGAATTGGCAAATTTATCAACAACAAAAACCGCCCGTCGTAGTCTCCATTACGTCTATATGGAAAAAACACGCGATACTGAAAAATAAGGCCAATTTCCCACCAGGAATAAATGTAAAAGAGGACTACTCTAGAGAAGTTCTTGAAAAGCGGAAGCAGCTACAACCACAAGTTGAAGAAGAAAGGAAGAAGGGAAATATAGCCTTCCTAAAATATGATAAATTAATAGTAAAGAAACCAACGGAAAAAATAGAGACAAAAGAAGAAGGGAAGAATCAGGCTCACCCAACTCCTCAACTAAGAAAAAAGTAAACACAAAAGAAAATTCAAGACCTCCACTTGCCAAATCTACAACAAAAGAAATAATAAAACCTAATATACTTGACTATGTCGAACGAGGTAGATCAACTTCACTGCCCGAGAACCCAAAAAACTTGTAACGACCACCGGCAACCTGAACCAAATCAAACCATTTACCACAACTTTATCTAATTTAACTTTTGAAACATGCACCCCAAGCCGGTTGGTCACCGTGGGGGAAGACGACCACTACCCTTCAGCAAATAAACTGTCAAAAAAAGAACCTAGCAATATATACATAGCCACCCTAAATACACTTTCACTAAAAACAACATAAAAACTTGTTGAATTAGAAACAGCTTTAGAAAATATCAAATGGGATATCCTAGGCTATGCGAAGTAAGACGAGTAGGAAATCAGATTGAAGAAAATGATAATTATATTATGTACTACATAGGTGAAACAAAGGGACAATATGGAGTAGGTTTCATGGTGAAAAAACATCTAAAGAAACAAATCCTAGAGTTCAAAGGCATATCTGAAAGAATCGCTGTATTGAATATACATCTGCAAGGTTATAAAAACAAATGGACCATAATTCAAGTTTATGCACCGACGGAAGCAGCAGATGAAACAATAAAAGACGAGTTCTACAACCAACTCTCGACTACACTAGAGACTACTCACAAAAACATTATCGTCATGGGGGACTTTAATGGTCAAATAGGTAAACAGAAACAAGGCGAGGAGGATGTAATAGAAACTTTGGCATAAGGAAAAAAAGCAAAAATGGGAAGAGAATCGTAAATATGGCACTCGAGAACAACCTAACCATTATGAACAGTCTCTTTAAGAAAAAACCTACTAAGAAATGGACCTGGATATCACCAGACGGGACTTACCGAAACGAAATAGATTTTATAATAAGCAATCGACCCAAATCATTCAAAGACGTAAGCATAATAAATAACTTCTACTTCAATACCAATCACCGCATGGTCAGAGCAACCCTATCATACAAAGAACAAAAGAAACAGAGGAAACACTTCAACCAGAGAGATACTATGTCAACAACCTGCAGAACGGCACAAGAGTACAGGACATTTAAAGAAATAGACAAAACACAATAACTTTATAACATAGAAATAAACGATATGTATAATGTGAAGCAAAAATTTAAATTAAATAAAAATAAAAGTACACTTACCTTTAAAACATTGGATCTAATACAGACAAGGAAAGAGTTACTCAAAAACAGAAGAGATAAAATAACACGACAAAAAAATACCTGAAATTAGTAAAAGAATAAGTAGCTGCATAAAACAAGATAGGTCCAGTAGAAGGATCAGAATCATCACACAACACATAACCAAAACAGGAGGTATAAACAAAGCACTAAAAGAACTGAAAGATGAGAAGTTATGGTTCCCGAAAGTAAAGAAACTAAATAATAAACAAGAAACAAGGAGAAAGCCAATCCTACAGACTACTATCGCAAACTATACTCTACAAAAAACACCCTAGAAAGCAACCTAGACCTTGAATACAACACTGATGAAACTCCTCAAATTCTCGAAAGCGAAACACAGTATGCTGTAAAGACGCAAAAAAACGAAAAAGCCCCTGGACCAGATCAAGTAACCAACGGGATGATGAAAGCGTTACTGCCAGAAACAAACAAAAGGCTGACCAACCTTTTTAATTGATATTATCTACACTGGACAGCAAATAAACCGGGCCACCCGCTACCTTGGAACTCTGATTCGATTTTCTCAAAAAGTATAAACCTCACAACTATCAAACTTACACCTACAAAAAGTGCGTATAATAAATACTCTCTGACGTCGATCACTTCCTTGTAGACTCACCCTGGTCTCATCAGTAAAGAGTACATTGCCCCACTGCTCTAACGTCCAATCCCTATGCTCTCGGGCAAATTCGAGTCGTGCTCTACGGTAGGGTACGGTTAATTTTGGGCCTGTAGCAGCTCTCTTTGGAGCCAGATTTCGTTTAGCAAGTCTCCTTCTAGCGGTATCTGAACTTATGACCACTTGGCGTTCGTCACGCAGATTTCGTTGGACTTCAACTTCGTTGAGGCGGCGATTTCGCAAAACAGTAAGTTGGATATAACGATCATCTGCTGCTGATGTAGCCCTAGGTCTGCCCGTACCTAGACGGCGATCGAATGCTCTAGTCTCTAAGTATCGTCTGTAAGCCCGTTGAACCGAAGATCTGCTGATTCGAAGTCTCCGAGCGACTTCACGTGGCGAAAAGCCTGCTTGAAGTAGTGCTACAGCTTAAGCTGCTTCTTGAGGCGTCGTATCCATTATTGACCGAAGAAAATAGCAGAAATACACGCGTCGAGGGTACTTTGGATAAATTTGTGGTCATTTCTCAAACAACATGAAACGCACTTTTTGTGGGTGTAATTTTGATAGTTGTGAGGTTTATACTTTTTGAGAAAATCGAATCAAAATTCCAAGGTAGCGGGTGGCCCGGTTTATTTGCTGTCCAGTGTATATCTATACTAATATCTATATCTATACTAATATAATAAAGAGGAAAGATTTGTTTGTTTGTTTGTAATGAATAGGCTCCGAAATTACTGGACCGATTTTAAAAATTCTTTCACCTTTGGAAAGCTACATTATCCCCGAGTAACATAGGCTATATTATATTTTTTAAAAAATTAGGGATCCTTACTAAAAATCCAATAATGTAACCCAAGGTGTAAAAAATGACCTGAAAAATTCCTTACATAGCGTGCGCAGCGAAAACTATTGATGATAGAACAAAATTATGTACTACGACTTTGCAGTACTCATCATTATCTACAAAAAGTGTCGCGTGTAAGCGGTTTTTTATTCTAAAAAATTAATTTATATGCCGCCGCTTGAAAAGGCTCTATATTTGTACCTTGGTATTAATCCTTATCAAAAAAATTACTTTGTATTCAAGACGGCTTCAATACCTTTTTATAACTTTTTGAATTATTCAATTCGGACATTTCATTCGGAAGATATCACGAGTTTAAAAATGCAAGTATTAGAAAAAAGTCGCGTGGTTGCCGCTCACCGCGCTTAGCTAGCCAGCATGCGATGTAGGCTCCATGTAAGCGTCAGTGGGGTACGGGGGGGGGAGTCAATGTAATCTATATTATAAAGAGGAAGGATTTGTATTTTTGTATGTAACGAATAAACTCAAAAATTACTGGACCGATATTAATAATTCTTTTTTCATTAGAAAGCTACATTATTACGATTTCCGGGCTCCCGACCATCAGTTTATTTTGTCACCTAAAAATAATTTAATGTCAAATGTTGTTTATGGGGAAGATTTACAATAATCGCTTTAGTTATCTATCCCAAAACAACAGGTTGCTCTCCGGGACTGCCGGTAAGAGTAAAAACTAAGTATTAATTAGATTTAAATATTTTCATCATTAACAACTTCAACATCCACATAAAGACAATCTATGCAGCCTGCGGATAATGACTGCGTCGTCGATGTTAGTGTCCGTGATTTGATCTGGAAATCATTTTGCTGACCGTGTCTTTTCTGGGTAGGCATTTTACAGCGGTAGCCGACATCCACGCGGGCGGAGCCGCGGGCGACTGCTAGTATGTAATAAATTGAGAAGTATTTTATGTAAATTTAAGAATTTAAACCGGTTTCTGAGTAGAAAGATAATGTTTATGTTGTATCACTCCCTAGTGGATGCTGTGATTGGTTACGGGTTGAGTGAAGGACGATTCAGACTTACTTAGACAGAATTTTTAACTTACAAGTCAGATTTCTAAAAATACTCGTAGATAAGCCTACTAAAAAGAGCTGTAACGGCGATTATAAGTTGTTGTTTGAGAAATGTAATATATTACCAGTGCATGAAAAGGTTCGGTACCTCATGGCTGTGGAACAATTTAAGTGTCATAAATATAAAATAAATAAGAAATATAACAAAAAACTAAGACCGACTTCTCATAAAATTGTTATTGAACCAAGCGCTTGTAACTATTACGGCCGAAGAACCAGAAAATACTTAATTCCTAGGATTTATAATAGTATGTTTGATGAAAATATGTGCAAAAGTAAAATAATGTTTAAAAATAAACTTAAATAATAATCGTTACAGAACTTTATGTCACAAAAAGATGTTCCGAAATGAATTATTTAGCTATAGATAAGTTTAAGTACCTATTAATTAATGCTTTTGTTTAAAATTGGGAGCGTACGTCGCCAACAAACTGTTATGCAGTTTGGCGATAACGATACTTAAGTTTTATATATGTACTATGTTATTATGAGAAATAAATGAAAAAAAAATCTTATTCTAACCACTGAAACTATACCCACACAATGGACAACAAGCACTATAACCCTCATTTATAAGAAAGGAGACAGATCTGAAATAAGCAACTACCGCCCAATAAGCATTGTCTAATATATATAAGGTGTTCTCAAAAATAATACTAAATCGGATTACAAAAAAACTTGACGAACAACAATCAAGAGGACAGGCTGGATTTCGATCTGGCTTTTCTACAATAGACCACATACACGTGATAAAACAGCTGATCGAAAAATGTCAAGAATATAACTACCCACTGTATATTGCTTTTGTGGACTATAATAAAGCATTTGACTCTTTAGAGCATGATAAAATTTGGGAAGCTTTGAAAAACCAAGGTATAGGAAAGAAATATATAAGGATAATAAAAAATGTATACTCAAACAGCACAGCACGAATAAAGCTAGAATCCGAAGGGGAAACTTTTCCAATAGGCAGAGGAGTGAGACAGGGAGGCCCACTTTCGCCAAAACTTTTCTCTTCGGTACTAGAAGAAGTCTTTAAAAAGATGGAATGGGACGATATAGGAATTAATATCAATGGAACACTCCTAAACCACCTAAAATTTGCAGATGACATTGTACTTATAACAGATAATGCAAAAAGCCTCCAAACAATGCTAAGAGATCTGTCACAAGAAAGCAAAAAGGTAGGTTTAACAATGAACAAGACAAAGACTAAAATAATAACAAACAGATCTAGTAATGAAAAAATTAAAGTAGAAGAGGAAGAAATAGAATACGTAAATTCCTACATATACTTGGGCCAACTAATCGCTTTCCACAACCAAATGGCACTAGAAATAGAAAGACGGATTGCCAACTCATGAAAAAGGTATTGGTCTCTTAAAGAAATAATGAAAAGTAAACAATTAGCACTACAATAAAAAGAAAAATATACCAAACATGCATATTGCCAATATTAACTTATGGTTGTCAGACCTGTGCAAACACACAAAAACAACAGCAAAAACTAATTAAGTGTCAAAGAGCTTTGGAAAGAAGTATATTGGGCCTTACAAAAAGAGACAGAAAAAGGGCTATGGATATAAGACGCATAACAAAAATAGAAGATGTCGAGACCAAAATAAAAAAACTAAAATGGAGATGGGTAGGCCACATGCTCAGAGAAAATAGAAACAAATGGACAAAGGACATAACAGAGTAGACACCTAGATTTCAAACAAAAAGAAACAGAGGAAGACAAAGAAAACGTTGGTCTGATGACAATAAAAAGATTGCAGGACCACTATGGCAAAGAATGGCTACAATAAGAGAAGACTGGATAAAGCTGGAGGAGGCCTTTGTGTCGCAAAACACGCCAAACTACAACAATTAGCTAGCATGTCGAAATAATACTTATATATTGAGAAAGTTGGCAATAAAGGCTAATAAATAAAATAAATAAAAACAGGGGTACCTATCTACTTTGGACCAGACAACCTTACCTGCAAGTGGAGCACCTGCGATCAACGGAAGAGGTTCTGGCGAACATAGAAGTTCCCGATAAGCGGCAATAGGCTTGCCACCTATTACGTGGGACCAATCAGACCAGACCAGTCAGTCACACCACCTAGATGTCTTGTTTACAAATTACTTATAAAATAAGTAGGCATTTCTTTTAGTGTTTATATGTGTATTCCAAAGTCTTAATCGTGCATCACAATCTACACTAATATCAAGAGTAGAGTAAGAGTATAGAAGAGTAACCGATTTTAATAATCCTTTTTTCATTAGAAAGCTACATTATCACTGAGTAACATAGGCTAAATTTTAATTTGGAAATAAATAGGATTCCCAAAGTATAAAAAATCAACCAGAACAGTTACTCATTTTGCGTACGCTGCCTTAACTATAAAAGATAGAACCACAAAATGTGCGAATTAATTGTAGATCTTATAAATATCTACTAAAAAGTCCGCGACACACTATACCGAACTATGTCGAGTGAGGCACAACAACAATTTTTTTATTTGAAAATCTTGAATTTTAATTGGACTACATTTAAACGCATTTATTTTACTTATGCTATTAATCCTTATCAAAAAAAATTCACCTCTAAGTGCAGTTTATGTATATAATATTTAGTCTTGGAATAATCAAAATTGGACGCTTGGTTTTGAAGTTATGGGGAAATTAAATTATTACGATTTCTGCTGCACGGCGCCCTATCACGGGTCGGGGCTAATTTTACGTCAAATGTTGCTTATAGAGAAGCTCTACAATAATCGCTTTAGTTATCTGTCCCTAATCAACGGGTTGCACTCCGGGACTGCCGGTAGGAGTGAAAACATAGTATTAATTACATTTAAATATTTTCATCATTAACAACTTTAACATCCACCTCTCAGATCAAGTAAACTTGTTCTGAGATCCACCTAAAGAAAATCTATGCAGCCTGCGGGTAATGACTGCGTCGTCGATGTTAGTGTTAGTATCTGTGAATTGACCTGGGAATCATTTTGCTGACCGTGTCTTTCCTGGGTAGGCCGCGGGCGACCGCTAGTATTAAATAAATAGATACAAACTTTACATACATTTTTAAGTCCTAGGTTCACAGCCTTAGCTTTAGTCTTCTTTAAGCTTTTCGCTCCAACTACTTTAAATACATTTGGTTTATGACTTTTCTTATTGTTTTTACCCATAGCTCACAGCAAATCAACAATTTTCTGAATAAAGTGCGTCCTTCTTTACTGACAAATATCTACGTATGAATGATGGCGAAAAT
The DNA here is from genome assembly GCA_949126915.1 of Musotima nitidalis. NCBI lineage: Eukaryota > Metazoa > Arthropoda > Insecta > Lepidoptera > Crambidae > Musotima > Musotima nitidalis. The sequence goes on from OX421431.1 coordinate 3,048,318, forward strand.
AAATCGGTTCTACGGTTTTCAGGTTATGTTGTGACTTTTATTTTTCTTTTAAGACAATGAAAGAAGAAAACGCCCTGCATCATGCAAACGGTGATAATGTAATTTTTGCGAATAAAATTGATGCATTAACTGTTAAGGTCTCGAATTTTATCTTATTCCAATTTCATGTTTCTTTCTAACTCTCCTATACACTGGTTTTTTCTTGCTGTATTGTTATAAACCAGAAGGATTATTAGAACACTTTTGGATTTATCCTCAGAGCAGACAGAAAACTAATAGTTTTATGCCTATAGAAAGAAACATAAAATATTGTGGTTTTTTTCATCTCAACACAATATTATCGTTTGCAAGCCTACTACGAAAACCAATAAAACATTAATCATTGCTTGTCGTATTAGTCTTTTACAGAGAAGGCCCCTGAACCTGAAAGCTCTTTACCGAAGTAAAGAAAAAAAAATTACATTGTGATTTTTTGAATCAGATTTTTAATGTTTTACCGAAACCAAAGAATTGTATTTATTTACATTTCAAATATTGTTTTACTGTTCCCTATAGAGTGAAATAAGAAAATAATAAATAGAGGTAGTTATATTTAAATAGATATCATACAGTTTTCGTTGTCTTCTCTGCCTTCTAAAATGTATAAGCTTTATGAAATCTATGTTAAAATATTTTTGTTATTTAAATTTATATTTTTCCGCAGCTTAGTGAATAACGTACACACATAGTTCGTCAAAATTGCTTTCTATCCGAAGTACAACGGAAATTCCACCATGGCTAAGGTAAGAATATCATAAATATTACTTTATCATAAAAATAAGTTATCGAAGAGTAAGCTGGTTCTCAAGAATCTAAAGTCATATTTTTGCTCTACTCTCCAAGGTGAAGCAAACAAACATTAACATACTAAACATTCTTGTT